>JALGQZ010000005.1:23187908-24671450 GCA_023105745.1 Austropuccinia psidii
GTATTATTAATTGAGAGCTTTTCTTGGAACACCCATTTGCTGGGGTAATGCCTCTTTCTTGGAATTTCAGATGAGAGGTGAAAATTAAGGTTTATGCTCAGCAACTTCTTTGAGCAGGAATAACTTTGTTATTATTATTACTATGATGATGGGACTGGTATATTTGGAAAAAAATGGGTTTCCTTATTCTTTTGATATCTTTTTATCTGGTTTGGTTCAGCTACATGTTTTGGTGACATTTTAGTCTACCATTGGTTTGTGGTATTCTGACTGTCATGCTTGGGCTCTGGTTTTGAGTCACAGGCTGACATACCATTTCTCTAAAGAGAGGCTCATAATTGATGAGAATTTCCTGTATTCTTTGAGGTACTGGGTCTAATGTGGTTCATGGAACCTTGAGCCAACAGATTTCTTGTGGTCATACCTTCCCTGTCTAGTGGACTATTATTCAAACCATCCAGAGGTTTTGTCATTGGTTTCCTTCATTTTAAGTTGACCGAACCAATTTCCTTTGTTCTATGGTTCTTAAATTACACCAAATATTCCTCATTGGGGTAGGTTCATTGTATGAATAATTTCCACAGCCATTCCCCACACTATCAGAGTCAAATTCATTACCTTCTTGGTCTTTTGCTGTTTTTTCCCCTCTTGAGAATATCTCTTCTGTGTCTTTGGGAAAATTGTCTGAATAGTGATTGAGTAATTTACAGTTGTGAAATCCTATTGTGATTTCAGATTCTGAATCATGAGTTTCTTTAGCTTCCAGGGTTGGATTCTCCCTGTTATCACCAGTACTATGGGAATTGTATCTACCAATAGAGGTTCTTATCCTTACTTCTTCCAAAGGAGTTGATATTTCATCCAAGGTGGATTCTTTGAAGAATCTGCATTTTACTGCATGCTCTAAGTCTCCTGGTAGTTTGGTCAACAGTTTGTGATTTCTCATTTCTATTTTTATGTGATGGTCAATAGATATCAGCCTTTTTGACTGTCTCAGAAACCAATGATATGGATCTTTGGCCACTATCATGGGGGATCTTGGTGGAAACAAGAGTGGCCTGGCACTCAGAAGTCAGGGAGCTCACTTGGAAAACTCCAAAGAATGAAGAAGATAAAAATAAAGAAGTTAATTTCTCTGAGAAATATGAAAGTCAAAGATGAGATGCAATAAGAGAAATAAGAAGCCAAATGGCCAAATAGCCAACCAAGTAAGTCCTTAATCACTGTTTCAACCTGCCAAAATGAAAAATGGAATTAGTAAGGATATGAACACCAAATATTCATTGACAGGAAAAGAAAGAATAAGAAAGAGGTTCTAAATGACTGAATTGATTGTCGAAGTAAGGAGTAGTTCATTGGTTGTGATTTCTCTCGGGTAGAAGATCATTTTCCTTCCCCCTCCTTTTGTACCCACTAGTCACCATTTTGGATTTGCGCTGTCTTTCCTACTTAGGAAATTTCAGAGCAGCATCGAATGAGGAAAGGGAGGATGTGCTCAGGATAAATAGGCGCGGATGTGCTTGGATTACCTGGCCATGACTCTTCGTCGCAATTACCCATCACTGAACTCTTTCACGCTTACGGTTAAATCAATCCAACTCGGAAAGCTATCACTCAGGAGGAGCAATAAGGTTTGATTATGCTTATTGCCTGAGGGTAGTGTAGTTATTAATGTGTTTATTACCTTTCAATTTACAATAGTAGTTTGTTTCACTCGCTCCAGCTTATTCTCACGTACAGATAGTTACATTGCTCTACTAGCTCATAGGTAAATATGAGTAATGGTTCTTGTCCAACTTACTTACCTACTCACTGATGTTGTTTAATAGTGTGGTAACAGGCTCAGCTGTTGAACCTCTGATTATACTCATAGGTATATATATACATCCGATTATTGACTAGTATAAGCAGGTATATTCATTTATGTACTCCAAGATATAGCGTACAATACTTACTGTGTTTTCTGGTAGCTGCTATTACTGCTACTGTTTTTTATTGAGTTCATCAAAGCAATAAACATCTTAAACCAAAACTCTTGCATGGTAGCGAGAGTTAGTTGTAATTGCACTCAATAAAAAAACAGAGACAGAATAGATCTAGGATATGTCAACCAAAAATATGACAACTCCGGCCGATCATCCATCCTCAGACGAAGAAGGTTACAGGACCAAGATTATCACTCTTACCCGAGAAAACTGGGTCCAGTGGAGTTGCCAATTTGAGAACTTCCTCCTAGGGAAAGGCCACAAATCCCTCCTTTCTCCCCCATCTGAAACCGATAAGGTCTCTCTCAAATTTAGAAAAAGGAATGGGAGTGCCCTAGCCCTCCTATGGACCTGTGTCAGTCCGGATATGCACGGCATTCTCCTGGCCAACAAAACGTCTTTCTACGACTCTTGGGAAGCCTTGGGCAAAACCTGTGGTAAAAACTCCGTTGTCATAATGTGTGAAACATTATTTAAGCTCATCTCGATACAATTTGAGCCTGGCTCTTCTTTGGAAAAACACATCGATGTCTTCCAAAAGACGTATGCCAGCTATCAGTCCATCACCCAAAACTCTGAAAATCAAATGATTATATCTTCAGAGGTTGCCGCTGCCTTCTTTATTCGTAGTCTCAACCAGGATCGAGAGTTATCAGGACTTATTCCAACTCTATACGACATCACCCCCTTTGAATTAAACACTGTGTTAAATCGAGTAGCGGTAGAACACTGCCGTCGAGGCCCAGCAGCAGACCAGGTAATGGCATTAGACAAACAGGAAAAGTCAGATCAAAGTAAGACTCCAGCCCGCGGCGGACACCGTGGTAGAACTAAAGGAGCTAATCGAGGTCGTGGTAGAGGAAAAGGAAACTCTCAACCAAAGAGAGAAGATGATTCACTGAAGAGACTTGACAAGCTTGAGAAACTGTTCGCCAGATTTGAAGCTACCTCAAAGAACCCTAACATTAACGTTGTTTCAGAGTCCTCAAAAGAGCCATCCGCAGACCTTGAGCAGTCAGACTCAGATGCTTATGTTATTGAGGATAAATTATTCTTATCGGGCTCTGAAATATCCGATCAAATATATTTGGACTCTGGGGCTGGTCGATCTGTAGTGAACGATCTAAGGAGCCTTACCAATATCGTCAAGGTGCAAAAACAAGTTAACACCTATTCGGAACCGGTAAATATTACCCATCAGGGAACACTAATATTCCGAGGAGTTCACATCTCTCCGGTATACTATGCACCCAAAGGAAAAGTCAACCTCCTGTCCGTATCGCAACTTACTGATCATGGACTCAAACCCGTATTTAAGGGTGGAGCTTTCCTAATCCTGCAGGGAAAAAGAATTGTCGCAAAATTCCACCGTATGGGAAATCTTTTCGCAACAAAACTCCAGTCTCAATGTGTCTTTTCCTTTCCCGCTTCAGAGAAGAAAAGGGACTGGCATTCACTCTTAGGACATCCTAGTGATGAGTACACCAAACAACTACTCAGTAGTAAGAGAATCACTGGAACTTTCACTTCCTCTAGTGAATGCCAGGTATGCCTTCATGCTAAAATTAAAAGACTACCACACTCCCGACACTTACCAAGTACTCACTCTCCATTCACCAAGATCCACATGGATACGTTGGAAATCTCACCTCCTAGTCGTCAAGGTTATCGTTATGTGTTAGCCATAATAGATGATTTTAGTCGTTTCAATCGTATCTACTTAATGACCGAAAAAGGGAGAGCAGAAGCATTCATTGGCTCATTCTTAAATAAATTAAATAACAAACTTAATATCACCCTGGCATATATACATACTGACCGAGGGGGTGAATTTGACTCCAACAAATTCAAGCAATCTCTGCTTGCAAAAGGGATTTGCTTGGAGCGTGGCCCTGCTCACTCTCCCCAGACTAATGGAGTTGCTGAACGTTTCAACCAGAGTCTGTTAACTAAAATTAGATGTCTACTAGCCCAATCAAACATCCCAATAACATACTGGGACGAAGCAGCACTCCATGCTTCTCTCCTCTTGAATCACCTGCCCCACAGGTTTCTGAATATGAGTTCGCCAAATGATGTACTGCAAAGGAAGTCATCAACGATTCAGCCCATACGCGATCTAAATGCCTTCTTACCCTTCGGGATCAAGGTTGTCGTCAAGAATGAGAAACCCTGTAGCAAGGTCAATCCATCTGGCCAAGCAATGAAGGCCCTCACATTCGAGCCTTACTCAGACGCACTGAGAGTCTTAGATGTGGTCACAGGGAAAGTTAGGGTGACTCGCGACTATTCTCAGCTAAAATCAGAAACCACAGTCATGCACAGAAAGGACCCATGCATTCTACCAATACAAACAGTAAAAACACCTCCTCGAACGACCAATCTCCCAGTGTTGAAGGACTCCCTTCCCCAATCAAGCTCGCCAGTTACTGACCATCATGAAGTAGTCTCTCGAACTCCAATTGAGAACCAATTGTCAAGCCATGAGCTATCACCCCAAGCTGTGTCCACCCAGAACAAAAAACCTCCTAGGTACACCTATGTTCCCTATTACGAAACCACTCCATGCAATGTATCAAGTCAGGTCAAGGTTCAAAACATCATTGACGGCACCAAACGCCACCGAAGGCCCCCAGACCGCCTCATGCTTGCAGATGTGGTAACATACAAGCAGGCGCTGTCAGATCCGTTTGAGGAAGAGGCCTGGAAGTCAGCCATGAAGCAGGAGTATGATTCACTTATGAATCATAGCACGGGAGAATTGGTACCGTACCCATCTGATGGTTCGAAAGTAATTGGAGGTATGTGGCAATTAACTCGCAAACAAAACGAGTTTGGCGAAGTTTATCGACATAAGGCTCGCTGGGTGGTGTTGGGAAACCATCAGGAGCATTTAGTTCACTATTTTGATACTTGGGCATCGGTTGGTCGAAACGAAACCTTTAAGATCATGCTCATTCTAGTTGTTTGCCGTGATTACATACCCTATCAGTTTGATATTGAAACTGCCTTTTTACATGGAAGAATGGACGCGAACGTATATGTCAAACAAGTTAGGGGTTTCGAAGTTCCTGGGAAGGAACAATGGGTTTGGCGATTAAACAAGTCTTTATATGGCACCAAGCAAGCCCCAAGGATGTGGCAAGCTAAGTTGGTAGAGGTTCTTGACAGTCTAGGAATGAAGCCGACAAGAGCAGATGACTCGTTGTATTCAAACAAGGATCGAAATCTGTTCCTGCATGTCCATGTCGATGACGGTTTCTTGATAGGGAAATGTGAGAAGGAGATAGTGTTTTTCCTCACCAGGCTAAACGCAATCCTGAAGCTTAAGTACCAAAAAAGGCCAACCCATCATCTAGGCTATTGCCTTGACTGGTCAACCAAAGGAGTCGTCCAGCTGAACCAGCAAGATCTGATATCTAAGTTGCTCAAGGACTATGACATGGAAAACAGTCGAAGCGTTAAGACGCCATGCAACAGCAATCTTCTCAAGGAGCTGGAAGTCATCAGTGATCCTATCTCAACTACGTCATACCAGCAGGCCATCGGTAGCTTGAACTACCTGGCCCAGCACACCCGACCTGATATCTCTTACACTGTAAATGCTCTCTCTAGGTATGCAACTCACCCTACAGCAAGGCATTGGGTTGCGCTCAAGCATCTCTTCCGCTACCTCAAAGGGAGTAGTGGACTCTGCCTACACTACACAGACCAGGATAGTCACTCCAGTGAAGGTCTGATGGGCTGGGCTGATGCGGATTATGCCAATGATCGAGTAGAACGAAAATCTATAACCGGAAATCTGATCACCTATCTCGGAAATCCAGTATCATGGCTGAGCAAAAAGCAATCTGTTGTTGCTCAGTCTACTACGGAGGCTGAGTTTATCTCTATGAACATTTGTGCAAAGCAGCTTCGTTGGTTGACCTATTTATTGAACGAATTCGATCAAAAAGTAGCTAAGCCGGTAATCTGTAACGATAATTCGGGAGCTGTGATTATATCCAGCCAGGCTAGTTTAAATCCCAATACTAAGCATATTGAGATCCGATACCAGTATGTTAGGGATCTGGTTGTGAAAAAGCTGATGGTGGTTAAGCAAGTCGGAACCAATGATATGCTTGCTGATGCGCTAACCAAGCCCCTGGGAGCTCAGAAGGTCGATAGTATGTGCAAGCAATTACACCTCAAGAATCAAGGAGGAGTGTCGAAGTAAGGAGTAGTTCATTGGTTGTGATTTCTCTCGGGTAGAAGATCATTTTCCTTCCCCCTCCTTTTGTACCCACTAGTCACCATTTTGGATTTGCGCTGTCTTTCCTACTTAGGAAATTTCAGAGCAGCATCGAATGAGGAAAGGGAGGATGTGCTCAGGATAAATAGGCGCGGATGTGCTTGGATTACCTGGCCATGACTCTTTGTCGCAATTACCCATCACTGAACTCTTTCACGCTTACGGTTAAATCAATCCAACTCGGAAAGCTATCACTCAGGAGGAGCAATAAGGTTTGATTATGCTTATTGCCTGAGGGTAGTGTAGTTATTAATGTGTTTATTACCTTTCAATTTACAATAGTAGTTTGTTTCACTCGCTCCAGCTTATTCTCACGTACAGATAGTTACATTGCTCTACTAGCTCATAGGTAAATATGAGTAATGGTTCTTGTCCAACTTACTTACCTACTCACTGATGTTGTTTAATAGTGTGGTAACAGGCTCAGCTGTTGAACCTCTGATTATACTCATAGGTATATATATACATCCGATTATTGACTAGTATAAGCAGGTATATTCATTTATGTACTCCAAGATATAGCGTACAATACTTACTGTGTTTTCTGGTAGCTGCTATTACTGCTACTGTTTTTTATTGAGTTCATCAAAGCAATAAACATCTTAAACCAAAACTCTTGCATTGATAATATCAGTATTCACTTAACAAAAATAGATAACATAAATAAAGATAAAACAAAATCAAAATATATTAATTAACTGGGAGAAAAACTCCCTAGGGTCAAAGGAGGCTGGTATGTGTGAAAAGCTGAGAGCTTGACTCTTTCAGGCTGACAGCTGGTCTTTAGTGACTGCTTGATGGAGTGTATAACTTCCAAATTTGGAAATGAACTGGTTTGAATGAAATTCCCATGGCTTATGATTGAAATACAGGTCTTGATGAATCCAGACTGTATTGAATGAATGTGGTTGCCTGTCACAACCACGTATTTTGACCCTCCTCCTTGATGGCGGCGGCAATCCAACCTGGAGCCAAGTTGGGGCCAATTGGCCATGTCATATCATTTATGGCCAATTGACCCCTTTTGGGTGTTCCATGGCTCTTATGCCATAACCCATTCCATTGGCCACTTATGGCCTCAGGCCATATCCTGCGTCATTGGCCCTCTTGGCCAATTTGCACCTCACCAACCCCCAGGCCTCCATCACTGTTTTTGGGCCTGGGGGGGCCCTTTGTCTTCCAGGGGCTTCCAGGCCCCATGGCCACCTTCATTGGTTTCCTGGCCACCCCTTTCATTATGGGGGTTTTGGCCTAAATGGCCTTTTTGGGCCATTTAGGCCCCCCACGGCTTCTACGGTCCGCGGTCCGCGGTCCGTAGGCGGATTAGGCCCCTTTTGGCCTAATCCAATGAGGCCAAAAGGGGCCAAAGGGGGCAGCCACCTAGCCCCCAAGGCCAGGTGGGTCCCAAACCACAATTGGGCCCACCTGAGCCATTTTTTGGCCACCAATCCCTTGGACCCAATTTGGACCAAAAACACCTTGGATCCATTTTTGGCCATAAATCCCGTAGGACCCACTTTTGGCCCTGGACCACCATGGACCAACTTCACCGTCATGGCCTCTGGCAACCACCAGAGGCCACCAAATCATCTCAACAAGCCTTTCCCTCAACCTAAGGGGAATTCTTCCCTTTCCTTCATGTACTCCGTACTCAAGGTTGCAGGTGTGGTGCATATATGGTATTATATACCATTATGCACCATTTTTACTCAGCAATCCAATGGTGACGTTTTCAGGACCCAATTCCACCTTTCCATTTCAAGGTCCATAATTCCAACGCCCATTTCGAAGGAGGACCTTTCAGCTTATCAGTCTGGCAATCCATGGCGGTAATTCAGAAGATCATTCAAGGATCCCAACCACCTGTATCTGCAGGAGTTGGGTTGGTACAATTCATTCAGGATTATTCTAAGGTCAATTCTCAAGAGGTATTACAAAATTCAATCAGTTGTCAAGACATCAAGTATTCAATACTCCTTGGACAACCCAATTCATCCGTACAGGCCTTATTCAATCAACCTGTATGGCCTTGGCCCAATTGGGCCACCTCTTATTCCACTGTGGGAATTCCATCACACAGTTCAAATTTCAAGATGGCCAGAACTGTATTTCCCGATTTGGACAATACAGTCATTGATCCACCTTCCAGGATCAACTTTTCAGCTTGTCAGATATACTGGCCACCTTTTCAGCACCTGGGGACTTTTTCCCCAGTTAATTAATATAGTGGATTTATTTTTATCCTTATTTTCTTTTACCTTATTAAAGTTAATACTGATAATCTTAAGTCAGTCATTCAGCACCCTTTTCTTTTATTTCCTCGCCTGTCCAGTGGATATTGGTGGTCATATCCTTATACTAATTCCATTTCCTTTTCTGGCAGGTTGAAACAGTGAATTGAGGATTCACTTGGTTGGCTTCTTTATTATCTTTGGCCATTGGCTTCATCTTTTCTTATCTCATCTTTTGGCATACTTGTTTTCCCCTTTATTCTTTCTTAAAGAAATTCAGTCTTATTATTCTTTTATCTCTGGAGCCCTCCAAGTGAGTTCTTGATTCCTGAGTGCCAGGCCCTCTTCTTCCAAGAGCCCCTGTGACATTATATTAATTAACTCATAATTCTTCTTCATTCATTCATTCTTTTATTCTTATATTTTAAATTCATTCATTCATTTCATCAAAATTATGATTCTTTGACGTTTTATGATCTTATGATTCTTCGTCACCTCTCAATTTTCCCTCATTCATTCTTCATTCTGAAAATTGAAAGCTGACCAATTTTTTATTTTCTGTTATCTTTTCAATCTCATTCTCAATCTTAATCAATCTATTTTTATCTATAATTCAGGCATTTTTTATCTTTGGTTCTCAGGTTATTCATCAGGTTATTCAGACACGTTCTTCATATCAGGATTCACTTTGATTTATTCCTCAAGAATTTTTGATTTTTTGGAAGAATTCACTTGAAAATTGATTTGATTGACTAATTTGACATAATTGAAATTGACCTCAAGATAATTGATTGACCTGAAGACTTTATTGATTTTGCTGACTATTCACATCAAGATTTTTGACATAAATTGATTTTGACTCAAGAATTCATTTTGATTGATTGATTTTTTCTGCAAGATTTTGATTTGATTTTGATTGTTTGATTGATTGTTTTTATTGACTTCAAGATTCTCATTGATATTGATTTTTACTTCAAGACTCATTTGATTTGATTGATTGACGTATTTGAAGAATTTTGATTCATTGATTATCCAATTTCCTCAAGATTTGATTGCTGATTTCGTACTTCAAGAGAATTTTGATTTTATTTCATTTATTTTGGTTGTTTATTCCTGAAATCATGCCAGTTCAACATTCACCTCCAGCAAGACAGACCAGATCTCAGGCCAGAACTCAAGCTGTTCTGACTCCAACTCCAAGGGCTCCTCTTGACGGTACCCCAGCAGTTTCTCAACTGAGGGCCAGATTGGACAGAGGACCCATTATGGAAGGAGCAGCACCATCCAGGAAGGAAGGAAGAGGGCCAAGAAGATCAATGTCTTTATCAGGAGTGGTTGGCGGATTCCCAGGATTTTCAAGAACCAGTCCCAAGGTTCAAGGTGAAGATGGTGAAGAGGAGGAGGAGAATTCTGTGGAAGAGGAAGAGTCTAATGGCACTGAGGCTGCTCCTGCTCCTGTGGGAGCATCTGAGGGCACCAGAGGACCAACTCTAGCCCAGTCTGATCAGCCTGCCTCTCATCAGCCTGAACCGTCTTTATTGGCCATTATGCAGCAAATGACTCAGATTATGGCCAATCTTCAAGCAGCTTCTTCTTCTGAATCATCAAGACCACCAGCCTTCAAGACTCCCTCTATGAAGGCTCCAGAATGCTTTGATGGGACTCAGCCCTTCAAAGTCAGAAGCTTTATTCAGTCTTGCCAACTCATCTTTCATAATGATCCGGCAAACTCCTCTCAAGACAGAAAGAAGGTTCTTTATGCCACTTCATTCTTAGTTGGCAGGGCTGCAAAATGGATTGAGCCTTATCTTTCCAACCTCAATAATCAAGACTCAAATTATCTCCTCAATTCCTGGCCATTATTCGAATCCCAATTGTTCACTTTATTTGGAGACCCAAATGAAGTTAGAAAAGCAGAAGCTGAATTGGATGGCCTTAGGATGAAAGAAGGTGGGCATGTTGCTTTGTATATTGCCGATTTCAGGAGTTTGGTTTCAAGAATTGGGGATTGGGGTGAAAGGGCTCTTATTCATCATTTCAGGAAGGGTTTGGCCTCCAGGATTCTGGATCAATTGGCCTCCCATCCTTCAAACATTGATTCTCTTCAAGACTTAATGGACGTCAGCCTGGAACTTGATACCAGGTACCATGAGAGGCAGAAGGAAAAGAATCATCATCAAGAGAAGAAGCCTGAAGCCTCAAAGTCTCACTCTTCTCATCATCAAGTTTCTTCAAGTTCAAGACCAAAGAAGAAATTTCATTCTCAAAAGCGGGACAAGCCCCATTCTTCATTGTTGAATAAGGACTTCAAGTTGAAAGGTTCTGAAAAGGAAAGAAGAATCAAGGAGGGGTTGTGTACCTATTGTGGTGGGAAGCATAGTCTTGAGTCCTGTGTCAAAAGGCCTCAAAACAAGCTTACCCAACCATCAGGCAGTTTTCCCAGCCAGGGAAAAGCCTGAGTGAAGATCATGTTGTGTTCAATGGTCTTCACAGTTTTCCTTCCAGAGCACAATTGTGCATTCTGAATACTGGTGTCAAGAATTCTCTTAAATTTTTTGTTTTCTCTTCTCTTTCTGATGTTTTTTACAGTATTCTCATTGATTCTGGTGCTACACACTCATTCATTGCAAAGCAGTTTGTTCACAAGTATTCATTGACTACGTCAGAACTTCCAGAGAAGATTCCTCTTATCATTTTGGACTCCTCTGAGTCCCCTTCCTTATTTGTGACTCACCATACTAAATATATGGTTGAGCTCCCTTCCTTCCCAAGCTTTGAATGGGATTTTTTAGTCATTGATACTCCCAAGGGAGAAGACCTCATATTGGGCTTTGACTTTCTCAATCATTTTAATCCTTCTATTGATTGGAGGCAAGGGCTGATCACCTTTAATACTGATCAAAAGGACTATTCTGATCCTTCCAATTCCTTCCGTAATGACTCTTCCTCTGCCAAATCATGTGCAGCTCTGGTTGGTGATTCTAGAACACCATCAGTTCCATCTTCTGTCCATATTCCTTCCCTTAATTCCCATCTGTCATTACCATCATCTGGAGATGAAGTCTTCAAAGAGATTCAAGATGTTGGGGAAGATAATTCTGTATCTTCACTTCATCTCTTCTTTGGGAATATGGACCTTCCTCCTTCATCTTATCATGACTCCCTGGAGGAGTTGTGGGATGAAGAGGAAGAGCCAGAAGAAGTAGAAACCGTGATGAAGGTTGTTCCCTCTGTTTATCACCAATACTTGGATGTATTCTCCAAGGTGAAAGCAGAGGAACTTCCTCCTCACCGTGCCTGTGATCATCATATCGAACTGGAGGGGTCTCTACCTCCAGTTGGGGTGATCTACTCTTTATCCAAACAAGAGTCAGAAACACTCAGGGCCTACATTTCAGAGAATGTAGAGAAAGGTTTCATCCGGCCAAGCTCCTCCTCAACAGGAGCACCTGTCCTCTTTGTTAAAAAGAAAGATGGTGGCCTCCGTTTGTGTGTTGATTACCGCAAACTCAATGCTGTCACTAGGAAGAACAAATATCCTGTTCCTCCTATGAACCAGCTTCTTAATGTCTTTAATGGTTCTTCTATCTTCTCCAAGATTGATTTGCGTGGTGCATATAACCTGCTCAGAATCAGGGAGGGTGATGAACATTTGACATGCTTCAGAACTAAATATGGCAGTTTTGAGTACTTGGTTATTCCATTTGGGCTCACCAATGCTCCTGCCTCTTTTCAGAATCTTGTCAATGATATATTCCAAGATCTTCTTGATGTTTTTGTTGTGGTTTATTTGGATGACATTATGGTCTTTTCCAAATCTGAGGAAGAACATGTCACCCATGTGTCCACTGTTCTTTCCAGACTCAGAGCCAATAACCTTTTCGCCAAGGCTTCTAAATGCCTTTTTCATTTTTCTAGTGTAGAATATCTTGGTTATGTTGTTTCTTCTGAAGGCCTCAAGATGGACCAAGCAAAAGTCCAGCAGATCCTTAATTGGCCTCCTCCAAGAAACCTCAAGGCTCTTCAATCCTTCCTTGGCTTTGCCAACTTCTACCGCCGTTTCATCAAGAATTATTCAAAGAAAATCAGTTCACTCACCAGTTTCCTCAAGAAAGATTCCTGTTTCCCCCTCAATGAGGAAGCTCTTAGCCAGTTTCATCAACTCAAAGAGGCCTTCACTACCGCTCCAATCCTTTCCCACTTCAATCCTTCTCTACCGACCATTGTAGAGACCGATGCATCCGATTATGCTTTGGGTGCTGTACTGAGTCAGGTGTCTGACTCAGGAAAACATCCCATTGCCTTTGACAGCCGCAAGCTTATTCCAGCAGAACTCAACTATGAAATTCATGACAAGGAACTCCTTGGTATAGTCTGGGCTCTCAAGCGCTGGAGGGCTTTTCTTCTTTCTCTGTCCTCTCCTTTTGAAGTTCTCACCGATCATTCTTCTCTTCAGTACTTTATGTCATCAAAGATCCTTACTCGCCGTCAAGCCCGTTGGGCCGAATTCTTATCTGAATTTCATTTTTCAATCACTTACCGCCCTGGCCGCCTAGCAACTCTTCCAGATGCCTTATCATGTTGGGACGACGTCTATCCGGAGAGGGGGGAGGATTTCATCAGCAAGAATCCAATGAATTTTCAACAACTCATTAAGCAAGATGAAGTTCAACCCTCAAAGTTTTTCAAGGTGGATTCTTTTTCAAATTTGATTGATTCAATTCAGAAGAAATTATGGCAAGATCCTCAGTACAGAAGTATCCTTGAAGATTTGGGTAAAGGTAAATCTGTCCAAGATTATTCTCTTGATTCCTCCTCCCAACTTCTTCTCTTCAAAGATCGGGTGGTAGTCCCAAATGACCCCACAATTCAACTCAGCATTCTTCAAAAGCGTCATGACTCTCCTCTAGCTGGAAACCCTGGCCAAGAGAAGACTCTCAAACTTGTCAAGCGGGATTTCCACTGGTCCGGCATGACCCAATTCATTAAGGATTATGTATCATCCTGTCAACAGTGTTCAAGAAACAAGAATATCCACCATAAGAAGTTTGGACTCCTCAAACCTCTTCCAATTCCAAATGGTCCTTGGATTTGTCTCTCAATGGATTTCATCACTCAACTGCCCCTGTCCAATTCTTTTGACTCAATTCTTGTCATAGTGGACAGATTCTCAAAAATGGCGGTTTTTATTCCAACAATGTCTTCAATAACTTCTTTGGATTTGGCCCATTTATTCATCAAGAATATCTTCTCAAAGCATGGCCTCCCATCAAGCATTGTCAGTGATAGAGGTTCACTTTTTGTTTCTTCCTTCTGGACCAATCTTTGTCAGCAGCTCAAGATTTCAAGAGACTTGTCAACTGCTTACCATCCAGAAACTGATGGACAGACAGAGAGGGTAAATCAGATACTAGAACAGTATCTTTGGATGTACGTCAGTTATCATCAAGATGATTGGAACACCTGGCTCCCTCTGGCTGAATTTGCCTACAATAATTCTGATCACTCTTCAACCAAGCAATCACCGTTTTTCACTGTTTATGGAAGAGACCCACAATTTGATTCAGTTCACATCACTCAAGATACTCCTGCTGGAAAGTTATCAACAAAAATCCAATCAGTACAGCAAGATGTCAAGAGAGAACTTGAAATCGCCATAAACCGGTTTAAGAGGTATGCAGATAAAAGTAGAGCAAGTCCACCTGTTTTCAATCCTGGTGACATGGTATGGCTTTCTTCCAAGAATATCAAATCAACTAGACCCACCAAGAAACTGTCTGAAAGATGGTTGGGTCCCTTTCCAATCTTGAAGAAAGTCAGTACTCATTCTTACCACCTCAAGCTTCCATCTCAATGGAAATCCATCCACCCAGTCTTCCATATCTCACTCTTGGAACCAGTAAAGACATCAACAATCCCAAATCGGCATCAAGAGCCTCCTCCTCCAATCATTATTGAAGAAGAAGAGGAATGGGAAGTCTCTCAAGTACTGGATTCAAAGCTCAAGAGAAGAAAATTATGGTATCTGGTGGAATGGAAAGGTTTCAGTCAAGATTCAGAAAGATCCACATGGGAACCAGCTGAAAACCTCAAGAATTGTCCTGAACTTGTCAAAGATTTTCATTCGTTATATCCTGACAAGCCAGGACCCAATTCTTCAATGACTTGAATTTTTATGGTGCTTGGTGGGGAGAGGAATTACCAAAAGTAAGTCCCACTCCTGGTATGCACCTTTAGGGGTATTCTACTCTTCTTTGTTGTAAGCATCATCTTGGCCACTCTGTGAGCACTTTTCAATTTGGACACAGACCTTTTGGCCCGGCTTTCAACACCCGAATTCCAAATTTATGGCCATTCACACTTGGGCAAATGGACCATTCCTTTTTTACTCTCCTTCCCAAGACTTTATTCTTTCAACACATTCATTTATCAAGAGTTTTCTTATTTATGGCACTGGCGGGAGTGGCAACTACTAAAAGTAAGTTCCTCTCCTGGTGTGCACTTCCCTGAGGGGTCTACAATCTGTCAAAACATCACCTTGGCCACTCTGTGAGCACCTGGCATCAAATTCTTTTATTCAGGTCCTTGGTCACTTTCAAAATCAATTGTCGTAATCCGTGATGAAGATTGGATTTCCCCTCAAATTTCATTTTCTTTATGTTTTCTGTTTCTCTCTTTATATCTGTTTCCTTTCTCTTTACTCTTTATATTCTTTCAAAATTTCTGTTCTTATAACTCTTTAACGCCAAAATCTTTACGTCAAATCATGTCTTCAACTTTGTCAAAGCCAAATGTCAAGAGAAGATCAAGTCAACCTCAATTCATATGCCAACAAGCTTATCAGTCCAATTCTTCTTTTCAAGATTCAATACCTCTGGAATCCTTACGTCAAACCCGTCCCATTAGCCTCAACAGGCCTCTACCTTATCTTGGTGCTCAGGAGCTCACCATTCAAGGTAGGGGGGTACTGTCACAACCACGTATTTTGACCCTCCTCCTTGATGGCGGCGGCAATCCAACCTGGAGCCAAGTTGGGGCCAATTGGCCATGTCATATCATTTATGGCCAATTGACCCCTTTTGGGTGCTCCATGGCTCTTATGCCATAACCCATTCCATTGGCCACTTATGGCCTCCATCATCCTTTATGGCCTCAGGCCATATCCTGCGTCATTGGCCCTCTTGGCCAATTTGCACCTCACCAACCCCCAGGCCTCCATCACTATTTTTGGGCCTGGGGGGGCCCTTTGTCTTCCAGGCCCCATGGCCACCTTCATTGGTTTCCTGGCCACCCCTTTCATTATGGGGGTTTTGGCCTAAATGGCCTTTTTGGGCCATTTAGGCCCCCCACGGCTTCTACGGTCCGCGGGCCGTAATACGCGGTCCGTAGGCGGATTAGGCCCCTTTTGGCCTAATCCAATGAGGCCAAAAGGGGCCAAAGGGGGCAGCCACCTAGCCCCCAAGGCCAGGTGGGTCCCAAACCACAATTGGGCCCACCTGAGCCATTTTTTGGCCACCAATCCCTTGGACCCAATTTGGACCAAAAACACCTTGGATCCATTTTTGGCCATAAATCCCGTAGGACCCACTTTTGGCCCTGGACCACCATGGACCAACTTCACCGTCATGGCCTCTGGCAACCACCAGAGGCCACCAAATCATCTCAACAAGCCTTTCCCTCAACCTAAGGGGAATTCTTCCCTTTCCTTCATGTACTCCGTACTCAAGGTTGCAGGTGTGGTGCATATATGGTATTATATACCATTATGCACCATTTTTACTCAGCAATCCAATGGTGACGTTTTCAGGACCCAATTCCACCTTTCCATTTCAAGGTCCATAATTCCAACGCCCATTTCGAAGGAGGACCTTTCAGCTTATCAGTCTGGCAATCCATGGCGGTAATTCAGAAGATCATTCAAGGATCCCAACCACCTGTATCTGCAGGAGTTGGGTTGGTACAATTCATTCAGGATTATTCTAAGGTCAATTCTCAAGAGGTATTACAAAATTCAATCAGTTGTCAAGACATCAAGTATTCAATACTCCTTGGACAACCCAATTCATCCGTACAGGCCTTATTCAATCAACCTGTATGGCCTTGGCCCAATTGGGCCACCTCTTATTCCACTGTGGGAATTCCATCACACAGTTCAAATTTCAAGATGGCCAGAACTGTATTTCCCGATTTGGACAATACAGTCATTGATCCACCTTCCAGGATCAACTTTTCAGCTTGTCAGATATACTGGCCACCTTTTCAGCACCTGGGGACTTTTTCCCCAGTTAATTAATATAGTGGATTTATTTTTATCCTTATTTTCTTTTACCTTATTAAAGTTAATACTGATAATCTTAAGTCAGTCATTCAGCACCCTTTTCTTTTATTTCCTCGCCTGTCCAGTGGATATTGGTGGTCATATCCTTATACTAATTCCATTCCCTTTTCTGGCAGGTTGAAACAGTGAATTGAGGATTCACTTGGTTGGCTTCTTGGCTTTTGGCTTCTTTATTATCTTTGGCCATTGGCTTCATCTTTTCTTATCTCATCTTTTGGCATACTTGTTTTCCCCTTTATTCTTTCTTAAAGAAATTCAGTATTATTATTCTTTTATCTCTGGAGCCCTCCAAGTGAGTTCTTGATTCCTGAGTGCCAGGCCCTCTTCTTCCAAGAGCCCCTGTGACATTGCCAAGGTGGATTGATGGAGAACTGACCCTTGGCAAATTGTTTTGGAACTGCCTCTTGAATATTCCTTGAGAATGAACTGCCAGTATTCCCTTTGAGGAATACTATGAATGAGAATAACCAATTATTGCTTGATGGTGTCATTGGTATTTGATATCAACACCTTTCTTTGAGCCTTGATGAGTCCTCTGCATGATGTGCCTTGATAAACTGATGAAAATTTGAAATAACCATTTGAAATTGGCTCCATTGAACTTCTGGTGAAAAAAGATTCATATTGGTGCATAACACCATTCATGGCACTTTTGGTTATTGAAGGGTGAAAGGGGCAAAGGTTATTTAGGATGATGCCAGGAGGATGTAAGTGAGAAATTATTTTTGGGTAGTTTCAGAGGTGAAAGAGTGTTTTTGGGTGTTTTGGCCAAATACAGCTTATACAGCTTTATAACTGCCGTTGTACAAAGTGCGCAAAAAATGTGCAAAATGGACAAAAATGGCAATTAAGCTCTAAATGGCGTAATATGGCCATTTGTGCATATTTCCCATATTAAATGTAAAAATGGAAGGAAATAGCTAGATACAGAAAAATGTGCAAATATGTATTTAAAGCTTAAAAACAAAAATACAGGTTTTTGGGCTGTTTTTTCCCTGTTGAATGGAAAATACATAAGATGGCGCAAAAGCAGAAACAGGCCACGAAATTCAGCATGTTGGTGAAGGGGCCAAGTTGGGCCAAGATAGTGAAACTACCATAAAAGGCCAAAAAAAATGAAATGTCCAATTTGGCCAATGATTATGGATATGGCCAAATTGCCATAAATTGGATATAGCATGGATATGCCATATTGAGGTCCAAGAGGGTTAATTGCCATGGTTGCAACAGTACCCCCCACCTTGAAATAGTGAACTCCTGCGCACCAATACAAGGTGAATCATGTTGAGGCTATTGGAAAGATTTGGAGAGAGGAATAAGGAGGAGTTCTTTTGAGAAATAAAAACTTGATACTGATATTAAGAATTTGACATACAACAATGGACTTTCTTGATCTTCTTTTGACATTGGCTTCATGATTGATGTAATTTTGAAAATGAATGATGAATTTTGACATGACATTTGATGTGAGAAAAGAAAAATTTACAATGAAAATAAAATAAAAATAAAAGAATGAAAGTGAAAGAAATGAAAATGAATAAATAAAAGAAATGAATAGAAGTGAATTTTGAGGAGTTTCCACTCTGGATCACTGATGTTGACAATTGATTTTAATTTGCCAAGGACCTGGAAAAGAAGATTTGATTCCAGGTGCTCACAGAGTGGACAAGGTGATGTTTTGAAAGATTGTAGATCCCTCGAAAAAGTGCACACCAGGAGAGGAACTTACTTTTGGTAATTAACACTCCCTCCAGTTCCACAAAAAGAAAATAAATTTCCTGAAGGAATGAATTGGAACTGGAAAGACTTGGAAAAAAATTAAGAAAAGGAATGGTCCATTTGCCCAAGTGAAAATAGCCATAATTTTGGATTTGGCATTGAAATCCAGGCCAAAGAGTTTTGTCCAAAAATTGAAGAGTGCTCACAGAGTGGAAAAGGTGATGCTTACAACAAGAAGGGTAGAATACCTCCAAATGTGCATACCAGGAGTGGTACTTACGTTTGGTAATTCCTCTCCCCACCAATCACCATAAATGATCAAGCTCTTGAAGAATTTTGTCCTGGCTTGTCAGGCTATAAATAATGAAAATACTTGATAGGTTCTGGACAGGTTTGAGGTTTTCAGCTGGTTTCTCAGTGGATCTTTCTGGGTCTTTACTGAAACCTTCCCATTCCACCAAATACCATAATTTTCCTCTCTTGAGCTTTGAGTTCAGTATTTGAAGGACTTTCCATTCCTCTTCTTCTTGAATGATAACTGGAGGAGGAGGCTCTTGATTCCTATTTGGGATTTTTTATGTCTTGACTGGCTCCAAGAGTGAAATATGGAAGACTGGTTGAATGGACTTCCATTGAGATGGTAGGTGTGAGTGCTGACTTTCTTCAAGATTGGAGAAGGACCCAACCATCTTTCAGAAAGTTTTTTGGTGGGTCTAGTTGATTTGATTTTCTTTGAATAAAGCCATACCATGTCACCAGGATTGAAACCAGGTGGACTTGCGCTACTTTTATCTGCATACCGCTTAAGCCTTTATATGGCAACTCTACGTTCTCTCTTGACATATTTCTATAATAATTGTATTTTTGCTTATAAATTTCCAGCAGGAGTATCTTGAGTAATGAAAGCTGAGTCAAAATGAGGATATCTTTCATAAAAAATGAAAATGGTGATTGTTTTGTTGAAGAGTGGTCAGAGTTATTGTAGGCAAATTCAGCCAGAGGGAGCCAGGTGTTCTAATAATATTGATGATAACTGACATAAATCCAAAGGTACTTTTCTAGAATCCGATTTACCCTCTCTGTCTGTCCATCAGCTTCTGAATGATAAGAAGTTGACAGATCTCTTCAACACTGGATCTACTGACAAAGATTGGTCCAAAAGGAAGAAACAAAAAGAGAATCTCTATCACTAAAAATGCTTGAAGGAAGGCCATGATTTGAGAAAATATTCTGAATTATTAAATAAGACAAATTCAGTGAAGTTATTGAAGACATTTTTGGAATAAAAACTGCCATTTTTGAGAATATGTCCACTATGACAAGGATCAAGTCAAAAGAATTGGAAAGTGAAATTGAGTGATGAAATTCATTGATTTACAAATTCAAGGAAAATTTGGAATTGGAAGATGTTTGAGGAGTCCAAAATTCTTGTTATGAATATTATTGTTTCTTGAACACTGTTGACAGGATGAGACCTAATTCTTGATAAATAAAGTCATGCCAGACCAGTGAAAATCCTGCTTGAAAAGCCTCAAAGTCTTCTCTTGACCAGGGTGTCCAGATAGAGGAGAGTCATGCTGCTTTTGAAGTATATTGAGTTGAATTGTGGTTTCATTTGCAACCATCGCCTGATCTTTGAAAAGGAGAAGTTGGGAAGAGGAATCAAGAGAATAATCTTGGACAGATTTAACTTTACCCAAATCTTGAAGAATACTTCTATATTGTGAATCTTGCCATAATTCCTTCTGAATTGAATCAATAAGATTTGAAAATGAATCCACCTTGACTGAAAAGAACTTTGAGGCTTGAATTTGATCTTGTTTGATTATTTTTTGATAATTCATTGAGTTCTTGCTGATGAAATCCTCCCCCCCTCTGGGTACACGTTGTCACAACATTGTGGGAGCTCCTCTTGTGTGGGATAAATGAGGAAGTACCTGGAAGGGGAAATTACAAGAGAACAGTTTTGAATTGATGTTCAAGCTTGTAACCCTTTCTCTGCTTGTGTACTAGATAAATCTAGACTGTCCTTCTTAATAATGCTGAATTATCTTGACTGGAGTTCCACAATCAATTTATTTTATTTGATGGTGGCTAGTTCAGAAAAGTATTTTCAATAGACTCTATCAGAGTTTTATTGATTCTTAAAAACAACAGTTATTTAAAGACAAACTGATAACACTAATATAATAATTTGATAAGTAATAAGAGATATTTTTAGTTGGTTGCTTTTGTAAAAGTTTTATTATGATGATTTGAGATAACAGAGATTTTAATTTTAAACAACTATGGTGAAAAGTTTAAAAACAGTTATAAGTATGGATAAACTTATAATGAGGATAAATGTGACTGAATATGGTGTAAGTATTTTTTCTGATAGACTACTTCTAATAATAACACTACTAATGTTGATATGATTATTTAAGCTGATGGTTTTGTAATTTAGAAACCAATTTAGTTCACTCTTAACTAATACTTGGTTATAAATCACTAAGACTATACTAATAATAAAAGCTATTATTATTTTCTTAATGGAGGAGCATTTTCCACAAAACTAAAGATGATGATGATGAAACTATTTTTTAAATAATAAGGGGCCTTTTTCCCTTATTATTTATTACTATGATAAAAGCTGTTCTTTTTCTAAATAAAGGGGCCTTTTCCCAAATCATAAGTATTTTAATTTTCTAGATTAACCTACTAGTAAGGGATGAAATCTGGAAAAAATAAAGTCTAATTACATTTCCAGAAGAAGAATGAGGTCTGAAAAATGAAAATCTGAAGTATTTATACTCTCCAGGGTTGGGGTTGGTGAGGAAAAAATGCATCTTGAATTCAGGCTAGATTGTGGTTTCAAATTGATTCAATCTTCTAGAAATTTCATGGGTTTTCTTTTTTTTCCCTTGGCGCTGAATTGTGGTCTTGATTATAGTGGTTCATCTTAAATAATTCATTTAGATCTCTTTAATATCACTACTATGAATATTCACTTGATGTCTTCATACCATATAATGATAGCACTTCTCTTCCTTATTAATGGAATCTTAATCATAAAGCTGACCTGTTCCCAACAACTAAACAAAGCCTTCCACCCAGAGTACCAAAGTCTTCTTCTAGAGAAATGAGACATACATACCCTATACCATATTTGTAATGTACTTCAAATTCATTTGTTTTCCAACCGTGAATTAACTATGATGAATTATCAATACCATTTTTCCCTTTTTATTTTAGATATTGAACCCTAGCTAAACTAATTCATAATTAAAATTTGGTAAAGTGATTGAAATTAATCTTCACTCATAATATGACCCCTATTAGAATTATAATTCTGCCATAAAATATTTTTTAATGCATCATCATTATCTCAGACCCTTTGTGCTGTAGTAATATTTTACTACCCCCTTAAAGTTAATAAAAAATTGAAAATTAAAATAAATACAGAGAAATTGAAAATGGTCATAATTTTGGGTAAACCAATCCTTCACAGTTTTGTAGTGTTGGATGTTACAGTGTGGTGTCACATCATAATTAGCAGTTTATTTATCCACTTATAAGTCATTTTAGCTTAAACTTTCTATTAACTTGAAGCTTTATACCTTTAGGTTAAAGAAGAACAGTTTCTTAATTTAAATAAACAGCTTTTCAAAGCCAAAAAAAATTAAATTTATGGTCCATTAAACCAAAATGGTCTAGAAATACCACAACGTGAAAATGCATCTGGAAGGGTTGCCAAGAAGCCAGGGCGGTGAGTGATTGAGAACTGAAATTCAGAGAGGAAAGCCGCCCAGAGGGCTTGATGGAGAGTTAGGATCTTTCATGAAATGAAATATTAAAGTAAAGAATGATTGGTGAGAACTTCAAAAGAGGAAGAAAGAGAAAGGAGAAATGCCCTCCAGCCTTGAGAACCCAGACTATGCAAATGAACTCCTGTCATTAATATCATTGTTGAGCTGTTATGGAAGAAGCTTGCAACTATCAAATTCAATGGAATGTTTTCCTGAGTCAGAGACCTGACTCAGTAGAGCACCCAAGGCATAATCAGGAGAATCAGTCTCTACAATGGTGGGTAGAGAAGGATTTCAGCAATGGTGAAAGCCTCTTTGAGTCAATGAAGCTGTCTAAGAGCTTTCTCATTGCGGGGAAAATGCAAATCTTTCTTGAGGAAACTTGTGAGTAAACTAATTTTCTTTGAATAATTCTTGATGAAATGGTGGTAAAAATTGGGGAAGCCAAGGAAAGATTGAAGAGCCTTGAGGTTTCTTGGAGGTGGCCAATTGAGAATTTGCTGGAATTTTGCTTGGTCCATCTTGAGGCCTTGAGAAGAAACAATATAACCAAAATATGCTACACTAGAAACATGATATAGGCACTTGGAGGCCTTAGCAAAGAGGTGATTGGCTCTGAGTCTGTGTCACAATGCTGTCTTCCAGACTTCAGAAAAGGGAACTCTTGCCAAAAAAGTTATTAAACCGGTTGAAAGACCGGTTAATACTGGCAAGTTGTAGATCACATTCCACCATGTGACAGTACCCCCGGGTTTAGGGCACTGTGTCCCAAAGTGCATGTAACTGAACATTTTTTAGGGTTGTTTGAGGCAGTTCCATGGAAAATGGGGACAAGACCCCTTGGAAGAAATTTTTCAAGATTTCATTTGGATCAAGCCTTGCCCAATGAGTACACTTCATATACTCATTGGGAATCATTTTTTGAGCACAAGAGCTCAGTGGCCATCATTTTGGGATATATCCCAAGGCCATACCCCAAGGGCAAGATTGACTGAATCAGAAGAAAGAAAAAAGCATATTTCAAAGTGGAATACTTACTCAAACTTGAAAGAAGGGGGGAATCAATTTAATTTGACATTGAAGAATTGAAGAAGGATTTTCAGGATAATGGTCAAGAGGAAAAGAGAATTTAAAAGGAATTTTTTTTGAAAAAATGTGGGGATATTGAGATGCCACTCAACAGTGGCAGGGTATTATGGTGTTCAGGAGCCCACCAGTTTCAAGAGGGGGATACTATAACAACCACTCACCAGGGGTAAGGGTATTAATCAATACACCCACTCAAACACCCCAAATCAGCAAATCCAGTATCTGCATCAGCATTCAGTTTCAGCAATCTTCATTCTGAAACATGCATACAGCTTGGTACATCAATACAGCCTGTCAATACCTGTACAGGTTGGATTCACCCAATACAGTTTCAATACACCAGTATGAAACTGTATGATCATTCAAATACACCACACCTCTTGTACAGGTTCTGTACAGCTGTACAGGACCTTTATTGGCCAGACTCAATTAAATAATTCAATCCTCTCATGAAAATTCTTTCTCTGGATCAGGGCTGGTGTTTCTCACATATAACAGCCCCTCTTTCTCCCCCCTGGGGACTTTTCCCCAGTTAATTAATTTAGTTTATTTATTATGTTATAATTATTCTTATCCTTATTTTGGGTATTATAACTATTTGATTTTAAGTTAGTCTTTGGATTTCTCTCTTTGCCTGTGCAGTATGAGTTGGGTGGCCATATCCTTATTAACCCTTCTCTTTCCATTCTGACAGGTTGAAACAGTGGACTTGGACTTGTTTGTGGTTGGCTCTTCTATTCTTTATTCTTATTGTTTTGTTGCTGCTTCTTATATTCATTCTTTTAGTAATTCATATTTAACACTCTTAAGTGTATCCTTTCTTACCATATCTTTGAGCCCTCCATAAGTGAGTCCCAGTTTACTGAGTGCCAGGCCCTCTTCACTTCAAAGAGCCCCTGTGACAGTCTGGCAGGAACAGTGGACAAATTAGTGACATGTTCTTCCTCAGATTTGGAAAAGACCATAATTTCATCCAAATAAACCACAAAATAAACATCAAGAAGATCATAAAAACATCATTCAGATGATTTTGAAAAGAGGCAGGAGCATTGGTGAGTGCAAATGACCTAACAAAATATTCATAAAGGCCATATTTAGTTCTAAAACATGTCAAATGTTCATCACCTTCATTGATTTTGAGCAGGTTTTATGCAACATGCAGATCACTCTTGGAGAAGATAGAAGAACCATTAAAGCCAGTAAGAAGCTGGTTCATAGGAGGAACAGGATATTTGTTCTTCCTAGTAACAGAATTTAGTTTGTGGTAATCAACACAAAAACAGAGGCCACCATGCTTCTTTTTGAAAAAGAGGATAGGTGCTCCTGTTGGATAGGAGCTTGGACAATTGAAATCTTTCTCTACATTCTCTGAAATGTACGCCCTTAGTGTATCTGACTCTTGGTTTGATAAAGGGTAGACCATGCCAACTGGAGGTAGAGACCCCTCCAGCTCAATATGATGATCACAGGTGCGGTGAGAAGGAACTTTCTCTGCTTTGAACTTGAAGAATACATCAAAATACTGGTGATAAGCAGAAGGAAAAACCTTTATCACGGTTTCTATTTATTCTGGCTCTTCCTCCTCATCCCACAACTCCTCCATGGAGTCATGATAAGATGAAGGAGGAAGGTCCATATTCCCAAAGAAGAGATGAAGTGAAGATACAGAATTATCTTCTCCAACATCTTGAATCTCTTTGAAGACTTTATCTCTATAGGATAGCAATGACTGATGGGAATTAAGGGAAGTAATATGCACAGAGGATGGGATTGATGGTGTTCTAGAATCACCAACCAGAGCTGAAAATGATTTGGCAGAAGAAAGATCATTACTGAAAGATTCAGAAGGATCATAATAGTCCCCATGATCAGCATTAGTAGTCATCAGGCCTTTCCTCCAATCAATAGATGGATTAAAATGATTGAGAAAGTCAAATCCCAATATGAGGTCTTCTCCCTTGGGAATATCAATGACTCAAAAGTACCATTGAAATCATGGGAGAGAAGGGAGCTCCATCATATATTTGGTATGGCAAGTCACAAAAAAGGAAGGGGACTAAGAGGAGTCTAAAATAATAAATGGAATCCTCTCTAGGAGTTCTGACATGATCAAAGAATACTTGTGAATCAACTGCTTTGGAATAAATGAGGGGGTAGCACCAGAATCAATGAGAATACTGGAAAAAACATCAGAGAGGGAACAGAAGACAAAAAATTTAAGAGAATTCATGA
Source organism: Austropuccinia psidii (assembly GCA_023105745.1). Lineage (NCBI taxonomy): Eukaryota > Fungi > Basidiomycota > Pucciniomycetes > Pucciniales > Sphaerophragmiaceae > Austropuccinia > Austropuccinia psidii. The sequence continues at coordinate 23,213,582 of JALGQZ010000005.1, forward strand.
CACCAGTATTCAGAATGCACAATTGTACTCTGGATGGAAAACAGTGAGGACCATTGAACACAACATGATGTTCACTCAGGCTTTTCCCTGGCTGGGAAATTTGCATGATCATTGGGCAAGCTGGTTTTGAGGTCTTTTGAAACAAGACTCAAGAATATGCATCTTACCACAATAGGTACATAAGTCCTCCTTGATTATTCTGTCTTTTTCAGAATTCATCAACCTGAAATCTTTCTTCAGCAAAGAATAATGGGGCTTGTGCCTCTTCTGAAAATTCTTCTCCTTTTGACTTGAGCTGGAAGAATTTTGAGGATGAGAAGAATTTGACTTTGAGGCTTCTGGCTTCTTATCTTTATGAAAACCCTTTTAATTTTTCCTCTCATGGTACCTGGTATCACGCTCCAGGGTAATATGCATTAAGTCTTGTTTTAAGGTGTGGATATGAAACTTTGATAAAATATCAAGTACTTTTCCTGTCCTCAAAATTTGTATAAGGTAGAATTATTTAAAAATAATAAGAAATAGTATTTTTGAAGAGAAAACACGCCAATTTTATTGTTTTTAACTTTATAAGTATCAAAAAATAATATAACAAAAATTTATTGTTTTACCAACACTAAAGATTTATCCAAAAATACTCTACAAAAGATATTTAAGGCTATAAAAGAAATTTCTTCAAGAACAATTTCAATTGGAATTAATTGAGAAAAGGCCTGCAAGCAATTGATTAAAGAAAAAAGTCTTTAAAAATATATTTAAAGAGAAAACACGCCCAAAAGTGACCAGAGTGAATGTGGAAACAAAGTGACAAAGCTTACAGTGATGAAAGATGCTTTAATTCACTTTTGGGGTGGTTCAAGGGGTAAAAATAATTATAAGAGTTACAAACAATGATTATAATGATTTTTGCATGTGGTTAAAAGGTTTAAAATGATTTAAAAATGGTGGTTGGAATCTTTTATTGATTGGTTTAACAGTGTTTAAACTAATTATAAGAGGAAAAGATTCTAACATGAAGAGAAAAGTGGGGCAAAGAAGACATTCTTTTATAGCCATCAATTTTCTTACTTCAATAGTAAAACTTACTCTTGTAAGTCGTGAAAAACAGTCTGACAACAGAAAATCCAATTATGGCATCATTGAACCCTGGGTTAGACCAAAAAAGCGCTGGTTTAAGCCATTTTTCACTCTTGAATCAGCCATTAATATAGCAATACCTGGTCTAGAGCCTTCACAACATTTCATAATGTGTGTAAGAGCCGTAGAAACCAGTTAGAACTGTTTTCACTAACATTGTTTTAACTTAAAGGTAGTTTCACCCTCTTGGCAGCAGTTAAAACCACCCCGGTTGGTATCAAAACCTCATCATCAAATGAGTCACAGACCCTGTGACTCAATTCCAGGCCACAAGTAATAAACCCTTGCATGGCCTTTGACATCACACGCCAGTCAGCAAGGATTTTGGGGATCTAGCTCCCCCTTAGAGCTAGAGTGTCTTTTCCCCCCAGAATTAATCTTTCCAATGTATTTTTTCTTTAATTCCTCATCATGTAATACAATTGTAATTTGCACATGTGATTCAATTGAGTTTTGGATTAAACATCTGTACTAGCTGATACCTCATATGTAAATTAAAGTTCACTTATGTAATACACACGCACATTTTGACATTTCAATTGAATTCAATTGAAAATACTTCAATTCCTCATAACTTCTAAACTAAACACAACACCTCAATTTTAACACAAAAATTGATGTGATTAGATCAGAAAAGTCAATGAAATCTTTAGGTCAATCAATTTTCTTGAGGTCAATATCAATTTATGTCAAATCAATCAATCAAATCAAATCAAGTGAAATCTTCTTAAAATCAATAATTCTTGATGAATGAATCAAAATGAATCTTGATGTGAAGAATGTGTCTGAATGAATTCTTGACAAAAGAATTAAAAATCAAATGGAAATGAGATTATGCCTGAACTATGAATGAAGTGAAAATGATGATTTCAGAAAAATTGAAAGATAAAGTCAAAAAATAAAATAGGTCAGCTTTTAATTTTCAAAATGAAGAATGAATGAGAGAAAATTGAGAGGTGACAAAGAATCATAAAGTTCATAAGAATTAAAGGGTCATAATTTTGATGAAATGAGTGAATCAGAATGATAAAGAATGAATGAATAGAATGAAAAGAATTATGAGCTAATTAATATAATGTCACAGGGGCTCTTATGAAAGCAAGAGTGGCCTGGCACTCAGGAATAAAGAGCTCACTTGGAGGGCTCCAAAAGAATAAAGAAATAAAAGAATATATTTCTTTAAAGAAGAATAAAAAGGTAAAGACCAGTATGACAAAGATAAAAAGAAAGGAAGCCAATGGCCAGGATAATAAGAAGCCAAAAGCCAAAGAGCCAACCAAATGAATCCTCAATTCACTTTTTCAACCTGCCAGAAAGAAAAATGGAACTAGTAAAGGATATGAACACCAATATCCACTGACAGGCAAAAAAGAAAAGGTGCAAATGACTGACTTAAGATTATCAGTATTGACTTTAATAAGGTAAAAGAAAAGAAGGATAAAAAATAATGCAATATATTAATTAACTGGGAAAAAAGTCCCCAGGTGATGAAAGGTGGTTAGTATATGTGAAAAACCAAGAGGCTGATCCTGTAAGGTGACTCATCCGGCTGTATTGTCTGAAATGGGCCAATACAGTTCTGGCCATGTCAAAAATTGAACTGTGTGATTGAATTCCCACAGTGGAATTGGAATTGGCCCAATTGGGCCAAGGACATACAGGTTGATTGATTGATGCCTGTATGGATCAATTGAGCTGTTCAAGGAGTATTGAAGTACTTTCTGCCTTAACAACTGATTTAATGATGAATAACCTCTGAGAATGGCCCTTATAATAATCCTGAAATAATTGCCAACCCAACTCCTGCAGGCCCAGGTGGTTGGGGTCCTGGAATGGTCTTCTGATAGCCGCCATGGATTGCCAGACTTATGAGCTGAAGAGTCCTCCTTCAAAAATGGTGATGAATTTTGGGACCTTGATTTGGAATCATGGAATTGGGTCCTGAAAGCGTCACCATTGGATTCCTGAGCAAAAATGGTGCATAATGGTATATAATACCATATATGCACCACTCCTGCATCCTTGAGTATGGGTGTATGGAGGAATGGGATAATCTTCCCCTTGAGTTGAGGAGAAGAGTGGATTTGAGCTGCTGGTGGCCTCTTGGGGCTATCAGAGGCCATGACTGAAAATTTGGGTCCATAGTGGTCCATGGTCAAAATTGGCCCTAAGGCCTTATTAGCCAATTTGGGTTTGTTGGGATTTTGGGACCAATAACTGGCTCAGGTGGCCCCACTTGTGGTTTGGGGGCTGAGGGACTTCCTCCTTGGCCCCTTTTGGCCTCATTTACATTTGGCCAAAAGGGGCCTAAGTGGCCCACAAACTGTGGACCACGGCATATGGACCGTGGGCTGTGGATTATGACCCATGGGCCATAGAGGCCATAGGGGGCCTAAATGGCCCAAACCCCACTAACGTAAGGGGTTGGGCCAAGGGGCCTTAGGCCCCTGGAAGACTGAAAAGACCCCCAAGGCCCAAAAACAAAGATAAAGGCCTGGTGGTTGGTGAGGTGGAACTTGGCCAAGAAGGCCAATGATGGTAGGATATGGCCTGAGGCCATTAATGATTATTGGGGCCATAACAGGCCGGGGAAAATGTTTTATGACCAAAAGGCCATAGAGCAGCAGAGGGGGCCAATTGGCCCCGCTTGATTTCAGGCTGGGATTGCTGCAACACCAATTGAGGAAGGTCATTATTTGTGGTTGTGACAGTATATTGAGAAACATAGACCAAAAGAATAATTAAAAGATGACTTTAGATTTCCAGGAATTGAATATGTACACAGTTTCAGATAAGTACCCGATTCCTAGAATACAAGAAATATTGAAGCAACTTTCCAAATCCAAGTATATAGCCTCAAGAAAGACATTGAAGGGTCTTCATAAGGATTTTGTGACACCAAAAGAAAAGAAATTAATTTGGGTAATTACTCACTGTGGTATGCATGAGTATGTGAGGATGCCCTTTTGGATGAAAGGTGCTCCATCTCATTATCAGGGAATAATGGATATCATATTTCCCACAGAATTATTAGAAGGATGGCTCATTATCTACATTAATTATATGATTTTATTTTCAGACTCATGGTCTTTGCCCATTCAAAGACTTTCAAGAGTAATAAAAGAAGCTGCAGAAGTGAATATGAAAATTTCACTTAAGAAATGCAATTTAGGCTTTGAAGAACTCAAAGAACTGGAACATATTATTCCAGAATTCAGCTTTGATATTGAAAATGACTTAATAGCTGCATTCCATGAGCCTATACCCAAGAATAAAGAAAGAACATATTTTATTGGAGTTTCTAGTTGTTATAGACACAACCTGAAATATTTTGCAATTCTAGCCAAGTGTCATAGGGGCTCTTTGGAAAAGCAAGAGTGGCCTGGAGCTCAAGAGTGAAGAACTCACTTGGAGGGCTCCAAACGGATAAAGAAATTAATTACAAATCTATTTTTTTAAAAGAAAATACAAGAAAGTGCAAGATATGTCAAAATATAAGAATGGTACCAAATTCCAAGGATAATGAAGAAACACAAAAGACAAAAGAGGTAACCAAATGAACCTCAATTCATTTTTTGAACCTTCCAGAAACAACAATGGAATTAGTAAAGGATATGACCACCAAAATCCACTTAAAGGAAAAGAGAGAGGTTCAAATGACAAATTTAAGGATATCAGTATTCAATTTCAAGAATTAAAAGGAAAATAATAATCAAAATAAATCCAGTACATTAATTAACTTGGGAAAGATTCCCCAGGGGTGAAATGGTGGCCAATATAGGTGAGAAGGTGAAGACTGATCCTGGAGGGTGGATCACCCCGCTTTACTTAATGTTTTGGCTGATTACAGACCTGGCCATCTTAAAAATGAACTGTGTGCCTTGCATTCCCACAGTGGAATATAAATTGGCCCAAAAGTGCCAATGCCATACAGGTTGTCTGAATACAGCCTGTGTGGACTAATTGAGTTACCCAAAGAGTGATTGATGGCTTGACAGATGATTTGAATATCAAACATCTCTTTAAACTGTCCTTGAAGAATCCTGGGCCAGTATTCCCTTGGGGGAATACTGTTCAAATGAAAGGACCAGGTTATTGGTATCCTCAAATGGTCTTGTGGATTCCACCATGAGTTTCCAGGTTGAGTACATTTTAGTCTTACTTTTGAAATGGATTTATGAGATTGTGAAATGGCTTGAAATGAAGGCATGGAGTCTTGAAATTGTCACCATTGGATTTCTGAGGAAAAATTGTGCATAATGGTATATAATACCATATATGCCCCATTCCCGGTTCCTGCAGTTCAGGGAAAGGTTTTTCCTTGACTTGAGGGGAAACCCTGCTGGTGGCCTCTGGTGGTGTCTTGGGGCCTAGGGCCAGGTATAGCCAATTTGAGGCTTTTGGGGTCCTCAGGCTAATTCAGGTCCATGGAGGTATTGGCCAAAATTGGGACTCAGGGGGACCCACCTGGAATTGGGGGCTAATTAGCTTCCCCCTTGGCCTCATTGGATTTTGGTCAAAAGGGGCCTGTGGGCCATGAATTACCCTCTGCAGGCCCTAGAGGCTGTAGGGGGCCTAAAAAGGTAATTTAGGCCTAAACCCCCCAACCAAAGGGGGTGGGCCCAGCGCCAAAGACCTATGGAATAAAAAATCATCCCCAGGCTCAAAATCAAAGGGATTGAGTTGGGGTTTGGTGAGGTAAGGAATTGGCTGAAAGGGCCAAAAGAGTAGAATATGGCCTGAAGGACATGAATAGCTATAAAAGGTGGGTTTGGCTGAAAAGCCAATTGGAAGTAAATTGGGGCAGGCTCAAATTGTCATAAACACCATTTGGGCGGTTCTTACTATGGTTGTGACACCAAGTAACTCTTGAGGGTCTGTGACAAAAAGACAGGCTTTGAGATGAAAGAAGAAATTATTGAAGAATATGATAAAGGAAAGAAAGCCCTTACAGGAGTGCCTTTAACTCTCATTTATGACTGGATTCTACCCATCAATGTGTAAATTAATGAGTTTGGAGATTGATTAGGGGAAGCCCTACAATAAATCCAAATTATCTCTCATAATCCCATTGGAGAACCAGTTTATTTCATATCAAGAAAGATCAAACAAAAAGACACTAGATATGGTTCAAGACAGATGGAATGCCTATTTTTTGTGTGTGAACTTGAGAAAATTATATTATTATCTTTATCAAAGTATGTTTAAAGTGATAACTGACTTTGATTAAGTAAAATCTCTCCTGAAAATAAAACACCAAACAGAAAAATGTTGAGATGGCAACTAGGCATTGAATATATATAGTGGACATATGACAATCACCATGAGCAAAATTGCTACACCTGAAAGCAGGTATTTCATTTAGAAATCAGCTTGGATCTCCTGTTAATTGGACAGAACCCAGGATTTGAATGTTTGGTAGTATTCCTAGTTATCCCAAGCAACCAGAATATTCCAGAATTCAAAATAATTTATTCCTTTTTTAATAGGATGGACTAAGTATTTGTATATAATAGGAAAGTTGTTTCCATTTATATTTTAATTTCAAAGGGAGTATCCTTGTGGAAAAAAAAATTAAACTAAAAATATACTTTCAGTTCAAGTAATTTAATTTCTTTGAAGGTCAAAAGGCTTTAAAGCAAGCTTTACAAATAAATAAATCGTTTATCTTCATACTTTATTGACTTATTATTCCTTTATAGCAATATAAATTATGATTTCTCCTTTAAAAAATAGTTTCAAAATATTAAAATAAGGTGTTTTCAATTGGAGCCTCTTTTAAAGAAACTGGATTGTCAAATATTCTTGTTTCAAATATGGCTGTGTTTCTGGAACCTCAGAAGAAAAAGAAGAGGGATTTGAGAATTCTTTGAATAGAATGATTTCCAAAAATATATAGAATATATTCATCTTTTTTTGAGTTCCATTTATGGAATTGAATTCTCATTTTACTTTCTTTCATTTTCTGATTCTTTTGTAACCTTAATTCTTTTCATTAATTTTTAGTGTTAATGCCAAAAAGTATCTTTTAATAAAGAGAATATTCCTTACTCTTTCTTTTTCTGAGGAGTATTATTTATTAATTCAAAAGACAAGTGGTGGGATTTATGAATTACAGCCTCGGAAACTGGAATAAATGAAAGAAATTCAAAGAAAATTAAAGTAAATGGCCTGTAATGTCTATTAGTGCCAAATTGTCCACAGTTGTTGACAAATTTACAGTAGGACCCATTAAAGGGGCTGTATTATAAATAGGTACACACTTGTGAAAATGATACAGTAGCAGGCGTTAGAAATCCTGCTAATATAATTTCAATTAAAAAAACCACAAAATTGAAATTAAAGTAAATAAAAAATAAAAAAATAGGAACCCATTGAAATTGGAAAAAGACAATAAAAAAACAACAAGTTGTAAAATAAACAAAATAACACATAACCAGCAAAAATTGGTAAGGGAACTCAAAAAAGTAAAAAAATATATATAAGAAAACAATTTTTAGACTAGAATAAAGACAGCTCTTCCTATTGCCTTTATTCAGAATATATAGCAAAAAAAGCTTAGTCGTAATAATAATAACAAAAAATTGAACACACAATTTGTAAAATTTCAAACCTTCATTATTTGAGGATGTTCTGTAATTTTATTTGAAACATTTCCTAAAAAAACATTTATTGAGATATTCTTTGTGTGTTTTGTATTGCTGTTTTCCTTTGAAGAATCAAACTTAAGTGTATTTATTTTCTAAAAGAAGGTTTGCAAGACAAAGAAGACTTTCTGCATTAAATATTATTCTGATGAAATTTATCAAAGATGATAATTATTTAAATTTATCCCAGAATGAAGGGCCAATATAATTTTTTCTGAAATCTATCTTTCAATATAGCATAGGAGTATGCAAAAAAATATTATAAAAGCTTGTTTTTCCTGTAAGCCAGTTAAAATATGGTTGAAATTCAGATAAATGATACTGCTTTACTTTGGAGGGGCTCACGGGATTTTTACATGAATTTCAAACAGATATAGTTGCATATCTTTTCCTTTTTTCATTTATTGAAGAATATGATTGATCTTTTTTTCATAATGAGTCCTTTCTTTGTAGAAAAAATTAAAATATAGATTCGAAAATTTCTGAAAAGACACTTCACAAGTTTCTATCAAAAAAAATATTTACTGGTTGAAATCCTTGAGAAAATATTAAAAATAAAAACTAAATACTTGAGAGATTATACAGACCAACGTTTTATTCTGATTGGAAATGGCTCTGAAATGATTTTTTTTCCACTCCAAGATCAATTTGCAAAAGGATACACCCTATCTCTATGGATGCAACAGCTTAAATATGAATTTAATAAGTACTTTAACCCTTCATTTAAGGATAAATACCAAAGATAAAAAAAGATACTCTAATATTAAATTTTAAAAGCCCTTGAAAGCGCTGCATATATGATTTTTTTAGCTTTGATTTATAAACAGCTGATTATTATTGATTTATCATTATTTTAGGATTTATGAAATTTTTGACATAGTTATCAATTCAACAGGGTCAAAGGAGATTCGTAGATAGACTTTGATAAATATAATTGTTAAAAGAACCTATTTATACAAGTAATCTATACTTAATATTACTTAGGGGTTTTATTATCTTAAATAATGCTAAATGAGTTCTCTCAGTTATTCATTGATATTTATTTTTTTTCATTGGCTATTTGACTCAAATATCTGTCTGAAGTCAATGACTTATAATAGAGTAAAGAGGTGACACTCATAAGCTTAGGGAAACGGAAAAAAGGGAAGTAAAAGAATTGTCTTCTGAATTACTCCTGATAATATTATTTTTTAATTGGGTAGTATTTATAAGTTAAAAAAGCTATTTCAAAATGATAACAGTTATAAAACGGTAAAATTAATATGAAATTTCAGATTTTTGTTTTCATGGAGGGCTCTCTATATATCATAATCATTACAAATTGGTTTAAGATCCATTGTATTTAATTTAAAGTTCAAAAATCTCTAAGATACAATTAACACATTAAGAAAGATGATTTAGAGATCTTTCTTGATAAAGTTACTTCATATAGTTGAATGATTGAGAACAAATGGTTGGAAATATTGACACATGAAGACTACCTTTCCTTAAATTTTCAAAAAACTTTCAATTTTCAGCCTCAGTCAATTTCTTGATACATCTCTTAACCTAATTTACTCAAAATAAAGATTCAAATGATATGTGTTGTGCACATATTCTAGTAGCACAATATATCAAGATGATAATTTCATAATTCCTAATTTCTCCACACAAATGTACATACTGAACCTGAATTTGTATTGAGAAAACAAAAATATAGTGCTTCACAAAATTTAAGAATCTTAAGGTTCTATGTTTATGAAGATTAAAAATTATATTATTGAGCCATGTTTTTTATATTAAGATCAGAATATCCTTTATTTTAAGCCATGGAATAGTATAATACAAAAATCCCCAACTCTCAAACTAGAGCCCAATATTCTACTTTGAATATTTACTTCATCTGGCTAAAAGTGGGAAAATATCCTTCAAATCAGTTTATGGGCTGAAATGGGGGTGATATTATCTCAACATATTCTACATTTCTATTTTCCTCTCCATGAAATGTCTTTTTACCATAATACTGCACCTTTTTTTAATTTTAATCAAAATTTTGATCTTAAAAGAGAGAAAAAAGACGGTATATAAGGTCTTGCAAAATAAATCTTTTCATAATGCAAAACCATTATATTGTAGGGTATATTTTTCATTATATTTCAATTTTCAGAAATACAATAGTCCCCAAAAACTTAATCCTTGATAATAAACATCTTTGAAAGCTATTGGGTTTAAATCTCAATATTACTTATCTACAGGCTCCCATAAGCTGGCTTGAGAAAAATTTCTTATTGAAAGTGTAACATATATCTTAAAATCTATGAGAAAATCTCCTAATGTTGCATTTATGATGAATCAAATGACAAAAATTTATAAAAACTATTTTAACAAAAAAAGATATAAAAATAATTATGTTCATCATATATTGTTGAACTATTGAGCTTTGACAAGCCTGACCAAACACTAATATTGAGCCATATCGATTGAGAATTTGTGACATAAATTTCTTCCAAAAATTCTATTTATAAATTGAGTTTCTTTACTATGAAAAACATGAATGAAATCTATCTCCCATGTCAAATTCCAAATGAAACAACTGATGTCAGGTGTAGCCACTTTGCCCATGGTGAATATTGCATAAAGAAGGAAATATACATAAGAATTCTGATGGACATTGGAGGTGGGTATCAGAATGCACACCTGATAGCACAGCTTATGTGACTTTAGAAGCAAACCCCCAGATCCCAATTGAGAGAATCAGCATAACTGAAGTTGAGACTGAATTCTTTGAAGAAGTAAGAGAGCCATGTAAGAAACATAATAACTTACATATAGTAATAACATCTTATTTGAAAAGACTTTAATTACTTATTTATGGAATAAACCTAAACACTGTAAGAAGTCCAATGCAGAAATTAGGAATATTTGAAACCAAATTGATATTCCCACATATGAATGGAACCTCAAGGATAACAGTTGAATTTTGTGCAATGGGAAGTTTCTCCAGTACCCATTTAATTTTGGAAATAACTATTTAATCATGCATGGAATATATTCTCAAAACAAAACACACAGACAATTTACTATTTGTGAAAATAAGCATCAAAAATTTACCTTTTTACCTTTCAAAAAAAATTACAAGAAATAAAGTATCACAAGTCAAATTAAACTTAGAGAAGCTCAAAGCATAATTGATGAATGAAGATGAGTCAGCCTCCAACTAGCTCATATACAAGAAAGCGAACTCTCTACTCCTTAAGATGATCATAGATGTGAACCTTTGAGATATGACCACATACCCAAAAAGGTCACAAGAAATATTTTATATAATTATACATTAAAAATAAGTACCTTAAAAACTATAAAAATACCATAAATTGGTACAAAATTTGGTTTAACTTAAAACCCAATGGATAAACATGTGAAATAAATTACACCATTGAATTCCTTATGGTAAAATACACATATACCATTTTTATGGCATATCTGTAAAGTCAATATTCAATAAGGTATAAGTAATAATACCTTATAAAAACCACAAATCCTTATTTATTTCAAATCCCAATGGACCAAGATGTAAAATAAATGGTACGATTGAATTCTCCATAAAATTCCACACATAAAACAATTAATAAGCTAAGCTTCAAAACCAATACTTAAGGAATTAACCTGAATATATGCACTTTTTTGGTCAACACATATATTCAAGGATTTTAGCTAATATCTCTTGAATTATACATGATAGAGTGATGAACCAAAAATAAAGTCATCACGTAGCTACTTTAGGAACACATATATGAAGTTTATTTCACAAGCTATAAAAAAGGTTAAAATCTGTAAGGAATTATTGATTAAAATCAACAGAGCTGTTGACCACTTTGTTGTAAAAGTTGTCCAAACTTGAAAATAAGTAGACAGTTGGATTATAATAGTTCATTCGTGAATAATGATGTATTTCGTATTATAATATTCAAGGTATAACCCCTTGAAATCATAGTTTGAAGTTTAAAATATTAAATTTCAACAGAAAAGATGAGTTACAAGAAAAATCATCCAAAATAGAGTTTTGATGATGTAATGAAATGCTCTTGGCAGAATGATAAGGTTATGCCAAGCTATCAGAATTCACTCTCTGAATTGCTGTAGCGTGTAAATCGTAAAAGGTATTAAGGATCAAAGTTTGACCTTAATTTGATCATTTATGATCACACACTGTAACCTTAAATTAAGTTTAACAGTCATATAGGTGTTAAAATTGGTGAATACTATTACTTTATGATTAAAAATAATAAAATCCACGAAATTTGGGGTTCTGCCAAGCCTTTGACATCATCAGACTTAGAGTTATAGTGATAACTCTAAATAATGGCGCAATAGTGATGTAATGAGGTTTGATCATGATGTAATCATCACCAAACCTTAAAATATTGATCAATTCCAGTGGATATGATTAGTACACGTCTACTAGAAGCCTGTTGGACTCTAGGAGGAAGGTATTTACTTTAAATAGAGCTCTTTCTGCTCTGTTTTCCCCTCAGATGCATCAAAAACATTAAATAAATACAAACAAAAAGGCAATATCTTTATTCTTTATATATAAAACTTTTATATTATTAAAGACCAAAGTTCATCTTTATTATAATCATCAATTTTGAAGTTATTAAATCATTTGTTTAGCTGTTTTTGTTAAAAATCTCTCTAAAACTCATTTCCATGTAAAAAATCAAGAATATTTGGAATTTCTCTATTTTTTATTGTAAATACAATTTCTATAAGTTGTATTTATATTATTTGGCGTAAAATATCTCAAAATTATTATATTAAGTGTTAAAAGTAGGTTATTTTCTCTTATATTAATAATTTTATCTATATTATTCTTTTAATAATTCTTTAATTAATATAAATAGTATTTATATTAACTTATAACTTTAATATTGGTAATATTATTGTTATTAATTGTTTTTTATTAATAAAAACAATTTTTTACGCCTTTATTATTTGTTTGTAACAATAATAAAGTGCTTTTGAATATATTAGTTATTTTATATTAATATATTTATTTTATTATATTATATTTTATAATATAAATTATATTATCATATTTTATCAATAATATGATTATTTTTACGCCATAATTATAATAATTCTTTATTATTATAATTATTTTTATCTTATTTATTTCATTTATAAGGACATTCATAGTACAATAAGTAAAAATATTAGTAATTTTTACTTATTGTTTCATAGTCAAACCTTACAATAGAGAGGTCTTTTGATCAGATAAAGAACAATAAAGAGAAACTATTGGTCATAAATGTGACATTATTTTAAATATTGAAAGAAAATAAAAACCACTTCTAAGAATTCCTGCATACCCAGAAAGCCCAAAGTAAAGATAGGCCTTTGAGCTAAATATTAAAGAAAGCTTGTATCTTGAATTAATAAATAAAGTGGCTCACAATGAAGAAGTTGGAATCACTACACAAGTAATAGTGACATGGAATAAATGACAATCCAGAATTATTTGGGATCTTACAGTTTCAAATACTTACACTGTCCCAGCCAGACACTCCATGGCAGAAATCGAAATTGATCTTACTCAAATATCTCAAGAAGTGTACATCACCCCTATGTATGCCTTAAAAGGATGTAACCAAAATGGAGGATACCTGATAATATAAATTGATGATATTATTGTTTTTTTGAAAAATTGAGCGGAAAAAATAATTAAATGATATAGAGGTTTGGGAAAAATCCAATAAGTGACCATGAAAATATTTTGGAAACAATGTTACTTTGGATTCAAGGAATTAAAAGAACTAACACATGTAGTATCTGGTCTATCCCTTGGAATAGATAAAAACAAAAGTGTATAATTGCTATTAAGCCCTGTGCTCCAAAATAAAAATTAAATTCAATCATTTTGAGGTCTTTCAGCATATTACAGACATAATATCAGAGATTTTTTCATGATTTGAAAGACATCTTTATAAGCTTTGTTAAAAGCTACAATGTTTGAAATGACTCTTCAAAGGGTGAAAGGATTTTAATGAATCAGAAAGGCATTGACCACTTTTCCACTACTAATCACTCCAGATTCCAAAATTACCATTAAGCTTTACTTTAATGCATGAGGAGATGGACTGGGAGCTTCACTTCATAAATTTAAAATAATTAATGAAACCCCTGTGGAAGGACGCATACATTTTACATTTAGGAAAAAAACAAGATTAATCCAGTTATGAAGAAAGTCAATGAATGTTTATGACCTGTATGGGCCTGCAGAAACTAAATAATTTTTTTGAAGGATGTGTTTTTGGAGTCATTAATGATTTTAATGCTTAAAAATTCCTTCTCAAAATGAAGAAACTAAACAGAAATATGTTTATATGGCAAATAGCCATTCAGGAATATAGAGGCATTGCAGCCATTGTACATAAGGATGGAAATATTCACAAAGGTGCACATTGTCACAGGGGCTCTTATAGAAGCCAGAGGGCCTGGCACTCAGGAATCAAGAACTCACTTGGAGGGCTCCAAAAGATAAGAAGAAGAATAAAGATTGATTTCTTTAAAGAAGAATAATGGAAAAGACAAGTATTCCAAAGATAAAGAAAAGATAAGAAGCCAACCAAGTGAATCTTCAATTCAATGTTTCAACCTGCCAGAAAAGGAAATGGAATTAGTAAAGGATATGACCACCAATATCCACTGACAGGCAAGGAAGAAAAGAGAAAGGGGCTGAATGACTGACTTAAAATTATCAGTATTAACTTTAATAATGTAGAAGAAAATAGGGATAATAATAAATCCAATATATTAATTAACTGGGAAAAAGTCCCCAGGTTCTGAAAGGTGGCCAGTATATGTGAAAAACTGAAAGACTGATCCTGGAAGGTGGATCACCAGCTGTATTGTCTGAATTGGGCCAATACAGCTCTGGCCATCTTGAAATTGAACTGTGTGATTGGATTCTCACAGTGGAAGATTGAATTGGCCCAATTGGGCCAAAGACATACAGGTTAATTGATTGATGCCTGTATGCACCAATTGAGTTGTCCGAGGAGTATTGAAATACTTGAGGCCTTGACAACTGATTGAAAGACTGTATAACCTTTGAGAATTCCCTTGGAATAATCTTGAATGAAACTTCCAACCCAACTCCTGCAGGGCCAGGTGATTGGGATCCTTGAATGGTATTCTGATTGCCGCCATGGATTGCGCCAGACTGATGAGTTAAAGAATCCTCCTTCAAAATGGGCTTTGGATTTTGGGACATTGATTTTCAATTGTAGAATTTGGTCCTGAAAACGTCACCATTGAATTTCTGAGCAAAAATGGTGCATAATGGTATATAATACCATATATGCACCACTCCTGCAACCTTGGGCACGGGGTGAATGGAGGGATGGAAGAATTCCCCTCAAGTTGAGGGGAATGCTTGCTGAGCTGGTTTGGTGGCCTCTGGTGGTTTCCAGAGGTCAGGGCTGGAAATATGGTTCATTGTGGTCCATGGGCAAAATTGGGTCCTACGGGTTCTATGGCCATTTTGGTGTCCATGGCATTGATGGCCAAAATTGGCGCAGGTGGGTCCAATTGTGGTTTGGGACCGACCTGGCCTTGGGGCTAGATGGTTGCCCCCTTTGGCCTCATTGGGGTACGGACTGTGGACCGTGAATTGTGGCCCACGGGCTGTAGAAACTGTAGGGGGCCTAAATGGCCCAAAAAGGACATTTAGGCCTAAGCCCCCCTAATGAAAGTGGGTGGCCCAGAATGGATAGAGATGGCTAGGCGGCCTGGAGGCCTCTAGAAGAGAAAAGGACCCCCCAGGCCCAAAATCAAAGATAAAGGCCTGGGGGTTGGTGATATGGCAATTGGCTAAGGAGGCCAATGATGGCAGGATATGTCCTGAGGCCAGAAATGGCCAAATGGCCATAGAGCACCAGAGGGGACCAATTGGCCATAAAAGATATGGCGTGGCCAATTGGCCCCAACTTGGTTCCAGGTTAGAATTGCGGCAACACCCATGGAGGAGGGTCAATCTTTGGGGTTGTGACAGTACCCCCCTACCTTGAATGGTGAGCTCCTGAGCACCAAGATTAGGTAGAAGCCTGTTGAGGCTGTTGAGACGGATTGGATATAGGGATTCCAGAGGTATTTGAATGTTGAAAAGAAAATTTTTGAACCAATAAAAGTGTTGGAATATGAATTGAGGTTGACTTGGTCTTCTCTTGACATTTGGTTTTGAAAATGCTGAAGACATGATTTGGCGTAAGGATTTTGGCATTAAGATTTATGAGAAAAGAAATTTAAGAATATATATAAAGAATAAAAAAGCAAAAGAAACAAATGTAAAGAGAGAAAAAGAAAATAAAAAGAAAAAAAAATTTGAGGGGGAGTCTAATATTCATCACAGATTTTGACAGTTGATTTTGAAAGTGGCCAAGGACCTGGATAACAGAATTTGATGCCAGGTGCTCACAGAGTGTCCAAGGCGATGTTTTGAAAGATTGTAGACCCCTCATGGAAGTGCACACCAGGAGAGGAGCTTACTTTTGGTAGTTCCCAATCCCGCCAGTGCCATGAATAAGAAAAATCTTGATAAATGAATGTGTTGAACAAATAATAACTTGGGAATGAAAATAAGAAAGGAATGGTTCATTTTCCCTAAGTGGAAATGGCCATAAATTGGAATTGATGTTGAAAGCCAGGCCAGAAGATCTTTGTCCAAATTGCAAAGTGCCCACAGAGTGGCCAAGGTGATGCTTACAACAGAAAAGAGTAGAATACCCCTAAAGGTGCATACCAGGAGTGGGACTTACTTTTGGTAATTCCTCTCCCCACCAAGCACCATAAAAGATCAAGCTTTTGAAGAATTGGGTCCTGGCTTGTCAGGATACAAAGAATGAAAATCTTTGACAAGATCAGGACAATTCTTGAGGTTTTTGGCTGGTTCCCAATGGCTCTTTTTGGATCTTGACTGAAACCTTTCCATTCCACCAGATACCATAACTTTCTTCTCTTGAGCTTTGAATCCAGTACTTGAGAGACTTCCCATTCCTCTTCTTCTTCAATGGTGATTGTAGGAGGAGGCTCTTGATGCCGATTTGGGATTGTTGATGTCTTGACTGGTTCCAGAAGGGAAATATGGAAGACTGGGTGGATGGATTTCCATTGAGGTGGTAAGCATGAGTACTGACTTTCTTCAAGATTGGAAAAGGACCCAGCCATCTTTCAGACAGTTTTTTGGTGGGTCTGGTTGATTTGATGTTCTTGGAAGAAAGCCATACCATGTCACCAGGATTGAAAACAGGTGGACTTGCTCTACTTTTATTTGCATACCTCTCAAACCGGTTTATGGAAACTTCAAGTTCTCTCTTGACATCTTGCTGTACTGATTGGATTTTTGTTGACACCTTTCCAGCAGGAGTATCTTGAGTGATGTGAACTGAGTCAAAATGAGGATCTCTTCCATAAACAGTGAAAAACGGGGATTGCTTGGTTGAAGAGTGATCACCATTATTGTAGGCAAATTCAGCCAGAGGGAGCCAGGTGTTCCAATCATCTTGATGATAACTGAAATACATCCAAAGATACTGTTCTAGTATCTTATTTACCCTCTCTGTCTGTCCATCAATTTCTGGATGGTAAGCAGTTGACAAATCTCTTGAAATCTTGAGCTGCTGACAAAGATTGGTCCAGAAGGAAGAAACAAAGAGAGGACCTCTATCACTGACAATTCTTGAAGGAAGGCCATGCTTCAAAAAGATATTCTTGATGAATAAATGGGCCAAATCTAGTGAAGTGACTGAAGACATTGTTGGAATAAAGACCGCCATTTTTGAGAAGCTGTCCACTATGACAAGGATTGAGTCAAAGGAATTGGACAGTGGCAATTGAGTGATGAAATCCATTGAAAGACAAATCCAAGGACCTTTTGGAATTGGAAACGTTTTGGGGAGTCCAAGATTCTTATGATGAATATTATTGTTTCTTGAACACTGTTGACAGGATGAGACATAATCCTTGATGAATTGAGTCATGCCGGACCAGTGGAAATCCCACTTGAAAAGTTTGAGAGTCTTCTCTTGGCCAGGGTGTCCAGCTAGAGGAGGGTCATGATGCTTTTGAAGAATGCTGAGTTGAATTGTGGGGTCATTTGGGACCACCACCCGATCTTTGGAGAGAGGAAGTTGGGAAGAGGAATCAAGAGAATAATCCTGAATGGATTTACCTTTGACCAATTATTCAAGGATACTTCTGTATTGAGGATATTGCACAAATTTCTTCTGAATTGAGTCAATCAAATTTGAAAAAGATTCCACCTTGACTGCAAAATACCTTGAGAGTTGAACTTCATCTTGCTTAATGAGTTGTTGCAAATGCATTGGATTCTTGCTGATGAAATCCTCCCCCCTCTCCAGATAGACGTTGTCTCAACTAGATAAGGCATCTGGAAGAGTAGCTAGGCAGCCAGGGCAGTAAGTGCTTGAGAAATGAAATTCAGGAAGGAATTCTGCCCAACGGGCTTGACGGAAAGTAAGGACTTTTGAGGACATGAAGTATTGAAGGGAAGAGTGATCAGTGAGAACTTCAAAAGGGGAAGAAAGAGACAGGAGAAAAGCCCTCCAGCACTTGAGAGCCCAAACTATGCCAAGGAGTTCCTTGTCATTAATCTCATAGTTGAGCTCTGCTGTGATATGCTTGTGGCTGTCAAATGCAATAAGATGTTTTCCTGAGTTAGAGACCTGACTCAGTACAGCACCCAAGGCATAATCAGATGCATCTGTCTCTACAATGGTGGGTAGAGAAGGATTGGAGCGGTGGTGAAAGCCTCTTTGCGTTGGTGAAACTGACTAAGAGCTTCCTCATTGAGGGGGAAACAGGAATCTTTCTTGAGGAAACTGGTGAGTGAACTGATATTCTTTGAATAATTCTTGATGAAACGGCGGTAGAAATTGGCAAAGCCAAGGAAAGATTGAAGAGCCTTGAGGTTTCTTGGAGGTGGCCAATTGAGAATCTTCTGGACTTTTGCTTGGTCCATCTTGAGGCCTTCAAAAGAAACAACATAACCAAGGTATTCTACACTAGAGACATGAAATAGGCACTTTGAAGCGTTAGCAAAAAGGTTATTTGCTCAAAGTCTGGAAAGAACAGTGGGCACATGAGTGACATGTTCTTCCTCAGATTTGGAAAAGACCATAATGTTGTCCAAATAAACCACAACATAAACATAAAGCAGATCTGGAAAATATCATTGACAAGATTCTGAAAGGAGGCAGGAGCATTGGTGAGCCCAAATGGCATAACCAAGTACTCAAAGCTTCCATATTTAGTTCTGAAGCATGTCAAATGTTCATCACCCTCCTTGATTCTGAGCAGGTTATATGCACCACGCAAATCAATCTTGGAGAATATAGAAGAACCATTGAAAACATTTAGAAGCTGATTCATAGGAGGAACAGGATACTTGTTCTTCCTAGTAACAGCATTGTGTTTGCGGTAATCTACACACAAATGGAGGCCACCATCTTTCTTTTTGACAAAGAGGACAGGTGCTCCTGTTGAAGAGGGGCTTGGCCGGATGAAACCTTTCTCCAAATCCTCTGAAATGTAGACCCTGAGTGTATCTGACTCTTGTTTGGATAAAGAGTAGATCACCCCAACTGGAGGTAGAGACCCCTCCAGCTCAATATGATGATCACAGGCATGGTGAGGAGGAAGTTTTTCAGCTTTCACCTTGGAGAATACATCCACATATTGGTGATAGACGGAAGGAACAACCTTCATCAAGGTTTCTACTTCTTCTGGCTCTTCCTCTTCATCCCACAACTCCTCCAGGGAGTCATGATAAGATGAAGGAAGAAGGTCCATACTCCCAAAGAAGAGATGCAGTGAAGATACAGAATTATCTTCTCCAACATCTTGAATCTCTTTGAATACTTCATCTCTAGATAATGATAATGCATGAGGGGAATTTATCAAAGGAATATGGACAGAAGATGGAAATGATGGTGTTCTAGAATCACCAACCAGAGCTGCACATGATTTGGCAGAAGAAGAGTCATTGCGGAACAAATTGAAAGGATCACAATAGTCCTTATGATCAGCATTAAAGGTGATCAGCCCTTTCCTCCAATCAATAGAAGGATCAAAGTGATTTAGAAAGTCAAAGCCCAATATGAGGTCTTCTCCCTTGGGAGTATAAATGACTAAAAAGTCACATTCAAAGCTTGGGAAGGAAGGGAGCTCAACCATATATTTAGTATGGTGAGTCACAGATAAGGAAGGGTACTCAGAGGAGTCCAAGATAAGAAGATTAATCTTCTCTGGAAGTTCTGACATAGTCAATGAGTACTTGTGAACAAACTGCTTTGCAATAAATGAGTGTGTAGCACCAGAATCAATGAGAATACTGTAAAAAACATCAGAAAAAGAAGACAAAACAAAAAATTTAAGAGAATTTTTGACACCAGTATTCAGAATGCACAATTGTGCTCTGGAAGGAAAACTGTGAATACCATTGAACACAACATGGTCTCCACTCAGGCTTTTCCCTGGCTGGGAAGTTGGCCTGATGGTTGGTTAGGCCTGTTTTGAGGCCTTTTGATACAGGACTCAAGACTATGCTTCCCACCACAACAGGTACAAAGACCCTCTTTGATTCTTCTTTCTTTTTCAGAGTTCATGAGCTTGAAGTCCTTATTCAACAAAGAAGAATGGGGCTTTTCCCTCTTCTGAAAATTCTTCTTCTTCTTATGACTTGAACTTGAAGAATTTTAAGGATGAGAAGTACTTGATCTTGGAGCTTCAGGTTTCTTCTGTTGATAGTGATTCTTCTCCTTTTGCCTTTCATGGTATCTGGTATCAAGCTAAAGAGTAACGTCTATTAAGTCTTGAAGAGAATTAATTCTTGAAGGATGGGAGGCAAATTGATCAAATATCCTGGATGGCAATGCCTTCCTGATATGATGAATGAGAGCCCTTTCACCCCAATTTCCAATTCTTGAAACTAAGCTCCTGAAATTGGCTATGAATAGTGAAACATGGCCACCTTCCTTCATTCTTAGTAAATCCAATTCTGCTTCAGCTTTTCTGACTTCATTTGGGTCACCCAATAGAGTGAAGAGTTGAGATTCAAATAAAGGCCAAGAATTGAGAAGGTAATGTGTAAAGTTTGACTATGAAACAATAAGTAAAAATTACTAATATTTTACTTATTGTACTATGAATGTCCTTATAAATGAAAGAAATAAGATAAGAAAAATTATAATAATAAAGAGTTATTATATTTATGGTGTAAAATAATTATATTATTAAATAAATATAATAATATAATCTATATTATAAAAAAATAATATAATAAATATATTAATATAAGATAATTAATATATTTAAAAGCACTTTATTATTGTTACCAGAAAATAATAAAGGCCTAAAAAATTGTTTTTATTTAATGAAAACAATTAATAAAAATAATATTACCAATATCAAAGTTATAAATTGATATAAATACTCTTTATATTAATTATAGAATTATTAAGAGTAATAATAGAGAGAAATTATTATAATAAGAGAAATAACCTACTCTTAATACTGAATATAATAATTATGAATAATTTTACGCCTAGAAATGTAAATACAACTTATTTAAACTGTATTTACAAGAAAATATAAGAAAAATTACAAATAATCTTATTTTTACGTGGATTTGAGGTTTATGAGAGAAATATAACAAAACTATTAAATAATTGGAGTAATCACATCAAATTTGATGATTATAATAAAGATGATCATTGGTCTTTAATAATATAAAAGTTTTATATATAAAGAATAAAGAAATTACCTCTTTATTTAACGATTTAATGTTCTATAAGCGTCTGAGAGGAAAACAGAGTAAAAAGAGCTCTATTTATAGTAAATACCTCCCTCCTAGAGTCCAACAGGCTTCTAGTAGACGTGTACTGATCATATCCACTGGAATTGATCAATATATTAAGGTTTGGTGATGATTACATCATGATCAAACCATATTACCTCATTATTATGCCAGTATTTAGAGTTATCACTATAACTCTAAGTTTGATTATGTCAAAGGCTTGGCAGAACACCAAAATAAGACTGTTAAACTTAATTTAAGGTTACAGTGAGTGATCATAAATGATCAAATTAAGCTCAAACTTTGATCCTTAATAACCTTTAAGTTTTACATGCTAAATTAATTCAGAGAGTGAATTCTAATAGCTTGGCATAACCGTATTATTCTTCCAAGAGCATTTCATTACATCATCAAAACTCTATTTTTGATGATTTTTCTTGTAATTCATCTTTTCTGTCAAAATTTAATATTTTAAACTTCAAACCATGATTTCAAAGGGTAATACCTTGAATATTATAATAAAGAATAGATCATTCCTCACTAATGAACTAGTAGAACCCAACTGTCTACTTGCTTTTAAGTTTGGACCACTTTCACAACAAAGTGGTCAACAGGTCTGTTGATTTTAATCAATAATTCCTTACAGATTTTAACCTTGCTTATAACTTGTGAAAAAAATTTCATTTCTGTATTCCTACAGTAATTACGTGATGACTTTATTTTTGGTTCATCACTCTATCATTCATATTTCAAAAGATATTAGCTAAAATCCTTGAATATATGTGTTGACCAAAAAAGTGCATATATTCAGCTTAATTCCTTAAGTATTGACTTTGGAGCTTAGCTTCTTAATTGTTTTATATGTGTATTCTTATGGCGAGTGAAATGGTACCAATTATTTCACATGTTGTTTCATTTATCTTTGAAATAAAGAAGGATTTGTGTTTTTTATAAGGTATTACTACTTATAACTCATTAAATATTGACTTTACAGATATTCCATAAAGATGGTATATGTGTATTTTACCATGGGCAATCCAATGGTATAATCAATTTCACATGTTTGTTCATTGGGGTTTGAGTTAAACCAAGTTTTATGCCAATTTATGGCATTTTTGTAGCTTTAAGTTAATTATTTTTAATGTATAATTATTTTAAATATTTCTTGTGACCTTTTTGGGTATGTTGTCATATCTCAAAGGTTCACATTCCCTACCACCAAAAAAGATTGTACCACAATCTGATATGTGTAATTGGGGTATCATCCACTGTCCTAACTCTTCAATTGTAAGGTGTGGATATGAAACTTTGTTTAAAAATCATGTACTTTTCCTGTCCTCAAAATTTGTATAAGGTAAAAATCAATTAAAAATAGTGAGAAATATTATTTTTGAGAGAAAACACGCCAATTTTATTGTTTGTAGCTTTATTGGTATAAAACAATAATATTATAAAAATTTATTGTTTTACCAACAATAAAAGTTTATCCAAAGAATACTCTACAAGAGATAATTTAAGGCTACAAAAAATAACTAGTACAAAAATAGCTTATTTGAAAAAAATAGTACAATTTCTTCTTTAAAAAAAACTGATACAAAATTGTGGATGAACTGGCAACATCCAATTGTTCCTCTCTTAGCTGGTAAGCCGTGCATCTGCACTACTTGCCCACTTTGCCATGGGTTCAAATCACCCATGTGGCAGGCAATGAGAAATTCCTTGCTAAGTACCATGGGGGGCTCTCCTATTGTAGAGAGAAACCACCCATTATGCCTCAGTATTTTGCTTGACTGTTGCCGTCAGGGCCCACCTGCAATATCCTAACACTGCAGAGGCTGGTGTTCACAACCCCCTGGTGTTTTACAGCCAGTTTTGGGGGGGTTGTTTGTGCTAGATGATGCAAACAACCCCCCGGCCTTTTACTGCTTGTTTTGGGGGTTGTTTGCAGAAGCTGATGCAAACAATCCCCCACCTTTTTTCAGCAAGTTTTGGGGGTTTTTTTTCAATAGGTGATGCAAGCAACCCCCATACTTTTTCCACTGTTTTGAGGGGGTTGTTTGAGCTAGCTGATGCAAACAACCTCATGGCCTTTTACATCTGGCTTTTGGGGGTTGTTGGAAACAGCACCCCTCCAATTTCTATTTGGTTTTAGGGGTTTTTCACAAAATCTTTTTGTAACCAAATCCACAGTCTTGGAGGTGGTGTCATTACGCCTTTCACACTAATGGGATCAAACCACCCCCAGCCATTTGAAGCTGGTTCTGGGGGTTGTTTACAATGCCGTATATGAATGACCTCTGTATTTTAGACCTACCTTGTGGGGGCTGTCTGCACAAGGTGATATAAGCCAACCCCCAACCTTTTTAGCATAGGAAAATATTATTTTGATTATCTATCCCTGCAATCCAATGCAAACAAGCTGAGTGATTCCATGTATTTGCGCATAATTGTGAAATAATTTGAATCATCTTTGGAGGGAGGTTCATCATGAGAGGAAAAGAAAGAAACTGATGGAGAACCTCAGATGTCATTTAATATTTTTTGGAATATTAACTATGCAAAAACACACATTTTCCAATCTTATAATGGTTAATGGATTGAAATTTATCATTAGTAGTAGTATTCAGTGAGTGATGCAACAGAAATTATAATTAAAGATGTATTTTCAAGCAGATAATATAACTCATATGAACACCACTTTATAACATCTGAGTAACCTGTCACTTTTTCCTGCCTAAAGACAACTCATAGTTCACATATTCCTTTTGAAAAAAGTGGAGTTCAATATAAACCTTACAGGAGGGAATAATCTTCATGATTTCATTTTTTCCCAGTAATTAGAATGCAAAACTTTAAGTTCTAGTGGCATACTTCATATATAATCTAAACTTTGGCAAAGAATGAAAATAATGTTATAATGATGGAGTAGCCAAAATACTTGCGAAGATGAATTTCTAATAAAAAACATTCCCAAATTTCTCAATTTTGAGCTTAAATTTACATTTTTTGGTTGAACATCTTTGG
Source organism: Austropuccinia psidii (assembly GCA_023105745.1). Classification (NCBI taxonomy): domain Eukaryota; kingdom Fungi; phylum Basidiomycota; class Pucciniomycetes; order Pucciniales; family Sphaerophragmiaceae; genus Austropuccinia; species Austropuccinia psidii. The sequence goes on from JALGQZ010000005.1 coordinate 23,238,245, forward strand.
AGTACTACTAATTTTCTGTTATTATTCAAAAATAATTGAATTTTGAGGTAGATTATGCAAAATTTAAACCAAAAACAAAAAATACTTTTATAAAGACATAAGCCACCAAAACATATTACTGTGGACACAAATGTTTGTATATTGAAAATACTAATGTAGAAAAAATGCTTTTACCAAACATATGTTCTGAATTTTTGGAAATTTCAATACAATGAAAAAGTTTCTCTTTACCTGAAAGATGAAATTTAAGTGTATTTTTTAATTATGATAATTTCTGCTTGTGAAAGGTGTATCTTATCAAATACTATTTAAAACCTCCAAGGACTTCCATTGCTTATCTGTCAGAAAACTATTAATTCTTGTCCACGGAGCTTCTTTCAGAAATTGTTGGTGGTGTGTTTCCTTTCAGAGGGAATTGTATAACAAGTTAAAATGATGAAAATGTTTGAATTTGGAATATATGGGTATAGATGAGCCTTCTTGATATTAGTTCCCAAAACCATTTCATAATTTCTGATATTTGGATATTGATCAATTTTTATTCTGTGCTCTCAATGGAACATTTAGGGCTCATATCAAGACATGATGACCTTTTTCTTGTAATAAATTGTGCTCTTAAACAATAGATATTAATTCTTAATTGATAAAATCCCCTTTTTTTTCATGCCTTAATTGAGGGATATTCTTCCCATATCACATAGCTCACAGAGAATTACTGAGTAATTGATAGCCTAATTTGGAAGACCATTAATTGATAAAATAGCTCATTAAAATGAATATGAATATTTAAAGGGCAAGTGAAACATTCTTTCTTTTTGACTCTAAAACACAAATTATACAATATTTATTGATCTATCAAACATCTTAAAGGGGGGAGTTCTGAATAATAGGTGCTTGAGAAGAAAAGAACGCTGCTCAAAATACTGAAATAACCCACTTCTGCTCCATGTAATTTTCTTTGAAAATATGATTGTTAAATTATGAAAGGTTCTTTTAATCATATATTGAGATAATCCAGTTGTGAAAGAGAAGTCCATTGCTGAAGTTCATGCAGGTAATATTTGGGCGTTTCTTAGGTCATCTAATAATTAGATATTGTTTAGATTCATTTCACATTAATAGCCATTTTCAAGTCACAGACAGGACACATTGAATGACTGGCTAACCAGTCACATAAAAATTGCCCTGGTGTCTGCCAGAGAAAAGGCCTCCTTTTTCCTGAAATGGGTTGGAAAGGTCCTCTAGACCATCCACATAGATGAATTTAAGATTTTTCACTTCTGAGTGCTGACTTGTGGGTTTGACAAGGCCTTTATACTCTTTATTGGGCTCAGATGTGGTTATGAAGCCACATCTGGGCAGCCTTTGCCAATACAGGGTAAAAATGTTCACTTGTGGAGCTTACAGACATTTTTTGATGTGGGGTATGTGTAGAATGCTGTACAGAACCTGTATAGGACCCTGTATTGGCTGAAATATGAGGTATTGAAGTATAAACAAGCTTATTTGTCTGTTTGAAACGTCATAATCATAGTTATGGGATAGTATCCCACAATAAAGCTGTATTAGTCTAAAGGTGAGATTTGGATACAGCTTTGTCAGGTTTTGAGATATTGAGCTCAAAGGTAGTTCATTGTGTAGCCCTGGATGAGATCCACACAATGGTACCTTGTTTGGTATAGCCAACATTAAATATGGCAAACTTATGACATGTTGAATTTTAGTTATCACAATATATGATTTCCTTAAAATCTGTATGGAACTTGTTTGCCCCAAAAATTTTGTTCTATATGAGATATGGGGAAATGGATGGCACCATCAGATAGGCCTGCTTTTGCTCTTAGAAAAATGACCCCACTTTAGGTATCTCACACTAAAACTGTAAAATTAAGATGAGAGGTGATATTTTATTCACCCTTCACTGACCCTATTTTGGCCATAACCTCTTTAGTTTTGGTGCTAGCTCAATTTTGCTAGTACCATTGGGTATTAATAATTGAAATCTTTAATTTGAACACCCATTTTCTGGGGTTATTCCTCTTTCTTGGGATTTCATATGAGAGGTGAAAATTCAATTTTATGCTCAGCAACTTCTTTGAGCAGGAATAACTTTGTTATTCTTTTTCCTATGAGGATGGGACTTGTATATTTGGAAACAGGTGAGTTTCTTCTTTAGTTTGATACATTTTTAGCTGGTTTGGCTCAGTTACATCTTTTTGTGGAATTTTAGTCTACCATTGGTTTATGGTATTCTGACTGTCATGCCTGTGCTCTGGTTTTGAGTTACAGGCTGAAATACCCTCCCTCTTAATGGAGGCGCATCATTGATGAGAATTTCCTGTCTTATTTGACATACTGGGTCTAGTGTGGCTCATGTGACCTTGAGCCAACAGCTTTCTTGGGGTCCTACCCTCCCTGTCCGGTTGACTATGTTTCAAACCATCCCAATGTTTTGTCATTGGTTTCCTTATTTTTAAGTGGACTGAACCAATTTCCTTTGTTCCATGGTTCTTAAATTACACAAAATATTCCTCATTGGGGTAGGTTCACTGTATGAATTGTTTCCACAGCCATTCCCCACACTATCAGAGTCAGATTCATGAACCTCTTGGTCTTTTCCTGCTTCTTCCTCTCTTGAAAATATCTCTTCCCTGTCTTTGGGAAAATTGTCTGCATAGTGATTGGGTAATTCACAGTTTTGAAATCCTGGTGTGACTTCAGATTGTGAATCATGACTTTCTTTAGCTTCCAGGTTTGGATTCTCCCAGTTATCTCAAGTACTATGTGTATTGTATCTACCAATAGATGTTCTAATTCTTACCTCTTCCAAAGTAGTTGATATTTAATCCAAGGTGGGTTCTTTGAAGCATATGCATTTTACTGCATTTTTTAAGTCTCCTGGTAGCTTGGTCAGCAGTGTGTGACTTCTCATTTCTATTTTTATGTGAGGGTCAATGGCTATTAGCATTTCTGACTGTATCAGACATCAATCATATGGATTTTTGGCCACTGTCACAGGGGCTCTTTGTGGAAAAAAGAGTAACCTGGTACTCAGAAATCAGGGAACTCACATGGAAGAATCAAAAGAATAAAGAAGATAAAAATAAAGAAGTGAATTTCTCTAATAAATATGCAAGTCAAAGATGAGATTCAATAAGAGAAATAAGAAGCCAAATGGCAAAAGAGCCAACCAAGTAGGTCCTTAATCACTGTTTCAACCTGCCAAAATGAACAATGGAATTAGTAAGGATATGACCACCAAATATCCATTGACGGGAAAAGAAAGAATAAGAAAGAGGTGCTAAATGACTGACCTGATAATATCAGTATTCACTTAACAAAAATACATAAGATAAAGAAAGATGAAATAAAATCAAAATATATTAAGGAGGCTGATATATGTGAAAAGATGAGATCTTGACTCTGTCAGGCTGACAGATGGTCCATATTAACTGCTTGATGAAGTGTATACCTTGCCAAATTTGGAAATGAACTGGTTTGAATGAAATTCCCATGGTGAAGGATAGAAATACAGGTCTTGATGAATCCAGACTGTATTGAATGAATGTGGTTGCCAAGGTGGATTGATGGAGAACTGACGCTTGGAAAATTGGTTTGGAGCTTCCTCTTGAATATTCCTTGAGAATGAACTGCCAGTATTCCCTTGGAGGAATACTGTGAATGAGAATAACCAATGATTTCTTGATAGTGTCATTGGTATTTGAGATTGACACTTTTCTTTGAACCTTGATGAATCCTCTGGATGATGTGCCTTGATGACCTGATGAAGAGTTGAAATAACCATTTGAGATTGGCGCCATTGGATTGCTGGTGAAAAAAGATTAATATTGGTGTATAAAACCATTTATGGCACTCTTGGTTATTTGAGGGTGAAAGTGGGCAAAGGTCATTTGGGATGATTCCAGGAGGATGTAAGTGAGAAATAAGTTTTGGGTGGCTTCAGAGGTGAAAGAGTGTCTTTGGGTGTTTTGGACAAATACAGCTTATACATATTGAAGACTGTATTTTTGCAAAGTGCGCAAAAAATGTGCAAACTTTGTAAAACTGGCAATTAAGCCCCAAATGGCCTAATATGGCCATGAGGGCATATTTTCCATATTAAATGGGAAAATGGAATAGAATAGCTAAATACACAAGAATTTGCAAATATATATTTAAAGCTTCAAAAGGAAAATACACGCTGTTGGGCTGTATTTTCCCTGGTGATTGGAAAATACATAAGATTGCTCAAAAGCAGAAACAGGCCAGGAAATTCCTGATGATGGTGAAGGGGCCAAGTTGGGCCCAGATAGTGAAATGATCATAATGTCACAGCCATGGAGACAGGGAGGGCATTACCACCCATTACTAATGGAAGATCTTCCAACACCTAATCAGCAAGGGGTTTCATGGAAGATTCACCAAATACAGTTTCAAACCACAATACAGCTCAATAGAGGCAAAACGCAAATACAGGATTCACCAAATAAAGGCCTGCCTTCAATACAGGTGCAAATATCTGTATTAATTCAAATAACTGTATTGGATACACCAATACAGTTTCACATCTCAAATACAGGTTCCTCAATCATACAATCATGGTTTCTCAACACTCAAACACCAGGCTGGCACTTTTTCACATATACCAGCCCCCTTTCACCCACCTGCGGGTTTTTCCCCCAGTTAATTAAAATATTGGATTTATTATTTAATATTATTTTATTTATCATTAAGAAATATTATTTTACTAATAATTAAGTTAGTCTTTGCCTTCCCTCACCTGTTAAGTAGAGTCCTGGTGGCCATATCCTTTATTAATCCTTTTCTTTTTGATGAACAGGTTGAAACAGTGATACAGGATTATTTGTGGTTGTCTCTTTATTATTGCTTTTGTTTTTCTCTCATATATCTTAATGCTTATTATTTTATGACTAGGAATTTATTTCTCTTATCTCATTACTCTTATCAATTTACTACTTATTCTAAGCCCCCCATAAGTAAGTCTGTTCACTGAGTGCCAGGCCCTCTTCATTTAGAAGAGCTCCTGTGACAGGTTTTATGTTTTGGAAGACATTGAGAAATTTTTCAATATCTTGAATCAGGTATTTCCTATACCTCTTTAAGTGACTTTGCTTGCGTAAGACTTTATTTAGTCTTCTTTTGGTCTCTTCTGAGGCTTTACTTAATTTAGTATAGTCTTCTTAAAGGGTATGAATATCTTTGGTTTGTAAGGTATTAACATCTTGTGAACTTGAAATATTTTCATGGAGTCTTTCAAACTCTTCTTCAGTTTGTTATACAAATTGGGAAAATTTCAACCATAGAGTATTACTAATTTTGGTATTCTCAGGGGTAACAACAATGTGTTCTATGAGTGGAGATATCATTCCTTATTTTAGGGCTGCTAGCTTCATTAGAAGTATTTAAAACCTTTTGATGTTTTTTTGTATTTCCTAAAGAAGGTCCTATAGTTTTTGGATCATAAGATCTGACTATTTCTGCTTCTTGATGAAAGAAGTCCTGTTCTTGCCTATGATCTTCTCCCTATCCTGGATATTACCTGGGATTGGGAAGTATGGTGACTCTTGGCTGCTGGATCTCTGATTCCTGAGTGGTGTGAAGCCACTGGGGAGCTTGGTTGGTTGACCACTCCTTTTAGACCTGGAAGAGTAAGATTATGCTCTCTCTGGCTCTATTGATCTTCTATGATAAGTTCTTTGAAGAATATCGCTTTGAGGGAAATTGTCTGAACATTCTCTACAAGTTGTTTCTAGTGGAACTCTAGGTTGATTTCCCTGTCTTTTATTCTCTTTTGGAGAAGTTCTTTGAAGATTTTATGGGTTAGAATAAACTGTGTATGCAAGCCATTCCTTGGGGCTTTCTGTTGGAAACCATCTTTGAAGGTGTAGGAAGGTTCATTTTTCCATTTCTTATGACTTTGAACAACATCAAATTCTCTCCTTTCCAGGCTTCTATTCCTACTTATTCCTGATTCTCTTTGTAATAAAGCTTTACGTCTGTATAAGCTTTATTTAGTTAAAAACCCAAAAAGAGTTTTTCAGATCTAAAGCCACCCAAAACTCATATTTCTCTCATATCCTCCTGGCATCCTTCCAAAGGACCTTTGGCCACTTTCACCCTCCAATAACCAAAGGTGTCATGAATGGTATTATACACCATTATGCATCTTTTTTAACTAGAAATATAATGGTGCCTATATCAAAGGGTTGTTTCAACATTGCATAAATTCATCAAGGCATCATGTCATCTAGAGGATTCATCAAGGCCCAAGGACATGTCTAACTCTCCAATATCAATGATTCCATAAAGAAATAATTTCATATTCTCACTCACAGTATTCTTTTGAGGGAATACTCGCATTTTATTCTCAAGGGATGTTCAAGAGGTAGTTCCAAAACAATCTGTAAAGTGTCAAAGCTCTATCAATGCACCTTGCTAACCCCATTTATTCAATACAGTCTGCATTCATCAAGAGCTTTATTTAAATCATACACCATGGGAAGATAATTCAACCCAGTTTATTTCTCAATTTGGCAAGGTATACATTACATCAGAAAATGATTACAGCTTCCAGTATTACATACAGATCAGCTTCCAGCGTGAAGAAGCCAAGATCTCAATTTTTCATATATACCAACATCCTTTGAACCTGGAGGGTTTTCCCCCAGTCAATTAATATACTTTGGTTTTGTTTTATCTTTATTTATACTTTCATTTAATTAAGTGAATACTGATATTATAAAGTCAGTCATTTAGCACCTTTCTCTGTTCATTCTTTGACTGTCAGTCTATATTGGTGGTGATATATCCTTTACTGATTCCATTCTTCATTCTGGAAGGTTGAAACAGTGATTAAGGACTTCTTTGGTTGGCTCTTTGGCAATGCGGTTTCCTTTTCTTTTCTTGCATCTCATCTTGTACTTGCATATTTCTTAGAGAAAGTTCTTTCTATTATATTTTATGTTCTTCAACCTTTGGAGTCTTCCAAGGGAGTTCCCTGATTACTGAGTGCCAGGCTACTCTTGTTATCCCCAAGAGCTCCTGTGACATTATATTAATTAACTCATAAATTCTTTTCATTCTGTTCATTCATTCTTTAACCTTTTCTTCACCAATTTCATTGAAATTATTAATCTTTAATGCTTATTAGCTTCATGATTTACTGTCACCTCTCAATTTTCTCTCACTCATTCTTCATTTTCAAAATTGAAAGCTGACCCATTTTTATTTCATTTCTCTTAGAATTCTTTATTCAAAACATCAAATTTATTTCATTGATAATTCAGGTTTCATTTTCATTTGATTTTCAAATTGGTCATCAGAATTCAAGCAGACACTTTCTTGACATCAAGATTCATTTTGATTCATTATTCCAGAATTTCTATTTTTCAAAGGAGAGCTCAATTGATTTGACTTGATTCATTCATTTGTGATAAAATTTATATTGACTTCAAGAAAATTGATTTACCTGAAGATTTATTGATCCTTCTGATTTTTCAAATCAAGAATTTTGATATAAATTGATTTTTTCTCCAGAATTCATTTGATTGATTGATTTTCTGAATGAGTTTGATTTCGATTGATTTGCAATATTGATTTATAGACTTCAAGATTCAATTCAAAATTTGATTTATTGACTTACCTGAAGTTTTCATTTGATTTATTTATTTTTTTTCAAGATATTTTTTTTGATTTTGACATAAGATTTCCTTTTGAATTGCCTCAAAGTTTTTCCCTTCAAATTTTGATTTTATTCAGTTCATTCCAATGTTATCCTGAAAATTATGCCTTTCCAAACACTAACCTCCTGTAAGAAAGACAAGATCTCAGACCAGAGCTCAAGCTGTTCTTACTCCAACTCCAAGAGTTGCTCTTGATGGCACCCCAGAAGTTCCTCAACCAAGGGCCCTCTTAGACAGAGGACCAAATTGGGAAGGAACAGCACCATCCACAAAGGAAGGAAGAGGGCCAAAAAGATCAAGTTCCTTTTCTGGAGTAGCTGGCTGTTTTCCAGGACTTTCAAGGACAAATTTTGAAGGTCCTGGTGAAGATGGTGAAGAGGAGGATGAGAATTCTGTGGAAGAGGAAGATTCTGATGGTACTGAAGGTGCTCTTGCTCCTGTGGGGGCATCCCAAGGTACTGGAGGGCCAACTCTAGCCCAGTCTAATGAGCCTGTCTCTCATCAATCTGTACCATCTTTATTGGCCATTATGCAGCAGCTGACTCAAATTTTGGCCAATCTTCAAGCTGCTTCAAGACCACCAACCTTTGAGACTACATCTGTGAAGGAACCAGAATTCTTTGATGGAACTTGGCCCTTCAAGGTCAGAAGTTTCATCCAGTCCTTCCAGCTCATCTTTCATAATGATCTGTTAAATTTCTCTCAAGACAGTTAAGACCAAAATTATGTTCTCAATGAATGGACCTTATTTTAATCTCAACTTTTTACTTTGTCTGGGGACCCAAATGAAGTCAGAAAATCTGAAATGGAGTTGGATTCCTTAAGAATGAAAGAAGGTGGACATGTTTCATTATACATTTCTGATTTCAGAATTTTGGTTTAAAGAATTGGAGAATGGGGTGAGGCTATTTTTCAATCATACAACATGGGAAAATAATTCAACCCAGTTAATTTCTCAATTTGGCAAGGTGTACATTACATTAGAAACTCAATACGGCTTCCAGAATTCAATACAGATCAGCTACCAGCCTGAAGGAGTCAAGCTCTCAAATTTTCAAATATACCAGCCTCCTTTGACCCTGGGGCATTTCCCCCAGTTAATTAATATACTTTTATTTTCTTTTATTTTTATTTATCTTTTCATTTTGCTAAGTTAATACTGATATTATAAATTCACTCATTTAGCACCTTTTCCTGTCAGTGGAGTTTGGTGGTTGTATCCTTTACTAATTCCATTATTGATTATGGCAGGTTGAAACAGTGATTGAGGATTTACTTGGTTGGCTCTTTGGCAATTTGGCTTCCTTTTCTCTTGTTTCATCTGATCTTGTACTTTCATATTTCTTAGATAAATTGATCCTGATGTAATTACACCTTCTTCAATCTTTTGACTTTTACAATTGAGCTCCCTGATTAATGAGTGCCAGGCCACTCTTGTTATCCCCAAGAGCCCCTGTGAAAAGAAGCCAGAATTACCTCTTTTGTTACCAGGAATTCCACAAAGTGATATTGAACAAAATACATGATGCTTGAAGAAATAATTTTCTTGGGTGGGAATCAGACATACCAACTAAGTGGGCCAGCATATGTTATAATTGTGATAAAAAGACATCAAAATTCCTTTCAAATCTTATTAAATAATCATTAGTGATACATTCAATGAAATACAAGCATTAAGGATTTTTTTTGAAATTAACTGGGTGAAGGATAAATGAATTCAGACTTATCACCAAAAATCAAGAAAGAGCTTATTCATGTCTGATAAACATATAGCAATTTATTTGCTTCAGATAATGATCAACTAGGTGCAATCAGAGGGCATGAATTAGATATTGATGCCAATATAGATAGACCATACCTTCCAGTGCTAAGGTGACAAGCCTATCCAGAATGATCAAGAGATAGGGAAACTTTACAGAAATGTAAGATGATTTTATGAAACTATTCATGATATTACTATAAATCAACAGTACTATTACTGTTCTTATCAGATATAACAATGATAATGACTATAACCAAAATTAAATAATTGATTAATTGATAATTTCTTCTACTTTTTGTACACTACCTGTGATATCAACAGGAAGCAGTAATTGTCTACAAGAATCAATTACAAGAAGTATTTAGTAATTCAACTTCTTTATTAAAATAATAAATTTTCTTTAATATATAATTATATTTTGCAAGAATAACTATAAATATAATTCTTGAAAGAAACTAATACTAGACAAAAACCTTAAGAATTACATCAAACCACCCATAATACTCAAATGAACCTTGGTCAGAAATGGTAGAGAGATTTGGCGCATATATTGTGTACTTAAGGGATCAAAAATTGATTTATGCAAGTATTAAAACAAACTAAAGTTTATTTCTATTATTTCACGTCTTTCTGATTGATTCTGAAAGAACAAAAAGCTTAATAAAAGCTCCTAACTAATGCATACTTGCTGGTCATAAAGTTATAATTGGATAATAAGATGATTTGCTAAACACAGAAATAGGAAGCCTCTTTTAAGTCAAAAAAGTCTCACAGCGGCATTCCATGGAGAAAACTGAAAATCCGGTGAGTGAGAAATCAATTATCCTTTTTTGGATTATTGCTTGAATCATCTGGTTCCAGGTAGGATTATCATAATTACTTAAACAAGGCTTTCAGGTGACTACCAACCCATTTATGGTTAAGTATGAAAGGAGTAAAAACCTTAAACCTTCTTTCATTTCAAAATAAAGATGCATGTGGAGATGGATTAGGGGCAGCCCTACATCAAGTCCAAATTATTGATGACAAACCTACACAAGGACCAGTTTGTTACATCTCAAGACAAATCAAACCAACAGAAGCCAGATATGTTGCAAGCCAAATGGAGTGCTTATGTTTGGTATGGGCACTGGAGAAATTACAATATTATCCTGATGTAAGTGTTTTTGAAGTTATAAGTGACTGTACTGCTGTGAAATCACTTCTTCACATGAAAACTCTCAACAGACATATGTTGAGATGGCAAATAGCTATTCAAGAATATAGAGGAAACATGACTATAGTTCATAAAGCAGGAAACATTCACAAGAATTCTGATTGACTTAGCAGGTGGGCATTAGCCAATACTCCCAATAACCCAGCTTATGTACCCTTGGAAGCAGAACCACAGATTCCACTTGAAGGAATTAACATGACTGATATTGGTACTGAATTCTTTGAAGAAGTCAGAGAATCTAATACGCAAGACAAGAATTGCCATACATTGACTTCCTTATTAGATAAAGACTGCAAAGGTACATCTTTGATCAATTCACTGGATGAAGTTTGGAAAAGTTCCTATTCTGAAGGAAGATTTCACTTGTTTGATTGAATAATTTACCACAGAACCAAACATTCTTGTGTGATGACATTGTGTATTAGACTGCTTATCAATAAAATTCTTCATGAATTCCACGAAAGAATCTACTCTGGACACCTGTCAGAGGACAGAAAACTTGTAAAAGTAAAGAACTGTGCATGGTGGCCATCTTGAAGAAAAGAGACCATTGAATATTGCCATGCTTGTGACAGATGCCAAAAAGCAACCAGGAGTACAGGCAAGAAATTTGGACTTATGATCCATATTCAAGAGCCAAAATCCCCTTGGGAAGTTGTTCACATGGATTGAGTCACAGCACTTCCTCCAAGTGGTGACCAAAGTTATAATGCTTGTTTAGTCATTTTACACAGATATAGCAAAACTCCCATATTCTTACCATGTCATAAAGATGACACAGCTACCAATACAGGTCTTCTTCTATGGAGTAGATTTCTTTCTCATACAGGATTATTTGACAATATCATAAGTGACAGAGATCCCAAGCTCACATCTGCACTTTGGACCAATATTCATAGATTGTTTGGGACTAAGTTATCTTTCTCTACAGAATATCACCCTCAAACAGATGGGCTAGCAGAGAGAATGATTCAAACTTTAGAAGACATGATCAGGAGACTTCGTGCTTATGGGTTAGAATTCAAAGACCCAGACGGCTTTACCCAGGACTGGTGCACTCTGATACCTGCATTAGAATTGACATATAAGACATCAGTCCATTCTTCCACAGGTAAAACTCCTGATATGTTAGAAAAAGGATGGAATCCAAGACTGCCAGCAAATAAACTGAGTAAAGACTTGATTGACATCCATCCTACAGCTTCCAGCTTCAAAATAATGCTTGATAAAGTGAAACATCATTCAAAACAGAGTAAGAATGATGCTTTTGAATCTTCTAAACAGAAGTGGAACAAGAGTCACAAAGTACCAGACTTTGAAGTAGGGGACTTAGCTCTAGTTTCAGCAAAAAAATAAAGAGGTAACTCACCCCTTTCTGAATATATAAGTCCCATCACCATAGGACAAGAAATAACAAAGTTATTCCTGCTCAAAGTAGTTGCTGAGCATAAACCTTAATTTTCACCTCTCATCTAAAATCCAGAAGGAGAGGCTCAACCCCATAAAATGGGTATTCAAAATGAAGCTCTAAAACAGGGCTATTCACTGGTACTAGCCAAACTGAGCTAGCACCAGTATTACTTGAGTTATGGCCAAATTCAGGCCAAATAAGGGTGAACAAGACATTCACCTCTCATCTAGCTTTTGCAGTTTTAGTGTGAGATACCTAAAGTGGGGTCTTTTTAGAAAGGGAACAACCAGGGCTATCTGATGGTTTCATCCATTTCCCCATATCTCAACTAGAACAAAAGTTATAGGGCAAATAAGCTCAATACAGCTTTTTGCCTAAACCACACAAATGTACAAAAATCTTGTACATGGGATAGCTTTACCATATTTAATGATACCCACATCAAATGAGGTTACATTGTGCAGAGCACATACAGGGATACACACTTAACCAATTTTGAGGTTGATATCTCAAGAATTGACAAGGTTATGGCTGTTGTAAGGTCAGATTCCCACATGCTGTCATATACAGCCTTACCATGGGATAATGTCCCATAATCATGAATATGAGGTGTCAAATAGACAAAGAAGCTTGGTTTTACTCCAATACCTCATATGTCAGTCAATACTGGGGTCCCATACCGTTTCTGTACAGCATTCTACACATCATACACGTCAGAATCCGGCTGTGAGGTCCCCAGATGAAAACTTCACCCTGTATTGGTGAAAACTGCCCAGATGTGGTTTCAAAGCCACATCTGAGCCCAATACAGGCTAATACAGGTCTTTGCAAACCACAAGCCTGTCTCAGAGAGTGAAAAAATCTTCACTTCCTCTACATGGAAAGGTCTAGCACCCTTTCCACCCCATTTCATGATAAAAGGGAGGCTTTTCACAGCCAGAATTACTTTCCTCATCCTGCTCTTGAATTCCTACATAGTACAACTGCCAAAAAGAGTTATATTCTTGGAAAATAATCAGGTATACTCTTAACTTTGAAGTATTGTAGTCTTTATTATTGTAATCCAACAGGTAAAGCGCACCCAGGGCTTTTGACAGCGCTCACACCACTATACTAGTATAGTAAAGCCCTTTTTTTGAATTAAATCAATTATTATCATTATTACCATCATCATAAATCTTTATAAACAATTTTTACTGTGTCACAGTCATAGTTAAAGCTGTAAAACACTATTATACATCTCTATCATAGACTCAGCCTGACATTTTGGGGGCCTGGCCGTGTTTTTTGACCTTTTTGGACCTTGTGAGTGATTTTTTTACTTATATTCTTTATTTCTGACACTTGTTTTATCTTTTTTAGGCGTAATCTTTCTTAAAAATATATCTTTACCCTTATACTCATATTAAAAAGAGTACATGTCACGTGGCTAATAACCACAAGACCCTTATTTTTGGTGTGTTTTATATATAAAAACACTTTTTAGCCATTAATACAGTCTTGATTTTTAATTCAATTAAGACACCTCATATTGATAAAACAACAGTTGAGGCGTGGTTGGGCAGATTGTTAACTCAATTACCCTCTTACATACCACTTTTTGACAGTTCACACTTGCTAATTACAAGTTATTCTATAAGATATTGGTATACAAACAATATACCAAATATCAGTAAGCTGTATTTCTGACGTTAAATTGTTAATTCAATTACACTGTCATTGTACAAGGGCATATTGTAGTAATATAAAAGCCCAGAGGCCATTCTTAGATGTGCAAACAGCATTTTAAGAAGTCTTAACTGACATTAAGTCCTCTTTTTCCTGTTTGATTCAGTGGAAGATAACTTCATACCAGTTGAAAGCCAGTCACAGGCCAACACACCAGTGATACCCTCAGAACCAGAGGGCAGCAAAGGAAAAGGAAAGAGGCACAGTGAAGGCCTGATAACAGCAAAGAAGTGGACACCCATTGCCACACAGAAGAGTAGAAAACCACAAAATTCTGCTTCCATACAAGGTAAACCAACCTTGATAGCTGGTACAGGGAAAATTACTATCATTAACCCAGTTGTGACCTCTAAAGGTAAATTGCCCAAATCAGCAGACAACAAATTTGTACAAGGCACAGTCAAAGGTAAATACCCTAAGAACATAAAGTTTTTGACTGCTTGCAAACACTAACATGTCAGAGATCTTGGCTTCCAAAGGAACCAACCAGAGGACAGAGAAGGCTTGTCCAGAACCAGAAGACCTGAAAGGGGACACCTTGGACACAGTAGTGGATGGCAAAACAATGAGGGAGATAACATCAACCCTGCCATTCACACTCCAATTCAATGGAGACCTCAAACCAGAGGACTGGAAAGACATGGATCAAGTTCTTCAGCTCCACCAACTCCTCAAGGGCCTATTCCAATGGAGCAAGGACAACAAGAGGTTCAACCTGGCATCTCACTGGGCAGAATTTGGAGCAAGCTGCCAGAAGATCTTTCTCAAAGAGATAGACTTCAAAGACCGTATGGTAATCACCAAAGGTTGGAATCCTACCAGGCAGTTCAGACTCCTGGAGGCAAGGGCACAGAGGATAAGTGAGAATCAAGCCACTATCCAAGCTATAGAAGAACAGTTAACCCAGACAGGGCCTACTCAGATTCCTTCAGGCTCACAAGGAGCAGGCCAAATCAGCTCTCCAGTGGCTTCACAGCATTCAGACACCAACAAATCAATGACCAGGAGTCACCACTCTTCACAATTCCAGGAGGTTTCCAGGAGAAAAAAAGGATACAAGGGGAAAAACAAGACCTCTTTCAGCCAAACGCAGAAAGAGTCAGACCCATGATCCAGAAGTTGTTGGATTTGGTGAAAGAAGTGCACAAGAACCATAAGTAGTTGTAAACCACTCTAGAATCAGTAGTCCTAGTAATAGAAACATTACCCCCACTCAAATTGAATATAATATTGTCACACCTGAGAGTAACATAAACAGTGATGCACTGTGGTTACAAATGTCTCAGTATGCTGAGCAAACTCAAAAGCAGTTTGCAGAACTTGAAGCCAGCCATGAGAGGATGAAGAAATCAACAGCCTCCATGGATAAAATTTTTAAAGCTCTTCAAGAATGACATGCTCAATTGAGCAAAGCCTATGAAGAAACCAACAAAAGACTGAATCTAGTCTTTGAAGAACAACACCACAGAAAAAGGGACAGGGATTGTCTGTATCAAGACATAAACAGATTGTTTAATGTCTACCATAACTTGAAGCCCCAACCACAAGGCCAAGTTATGGAAAATCCATATCAACCAGATGACATCAAACCAGATTCCATGTTGATGAATAAGGCAAGATCTCCATCACAATAGCAGGATGGAGATGGCATGTTTTATTCAGAGAAGGAAGCCTTGAAACAGCTTCCTGAGGTCTCAACCTGACCCAAATTCCTTGGAACAGGAGAATATGATCATATGGAACTCATAGATTATATTGATGGACTCTTCATTGATGTACCAAGCATACCATATTACTGGATTACTGCTAGACTAAATACAGCATTTAAAGGTCATGCTAGTATATGGTACACAGAAATGAAAGAAATCCATGGCAGAAGAAACTGGACATGGTGGAAGAGTCAAATCATCCAAAAGTACAGTAATGGAACTTGGATATGGAAAAAGACCATGTCATTTGACAATGACAAATACTCTGTGTACAAAGATCCATATGAGTGGTGTCTTAGAAAGTCTAAAAGACTTAAAGCCATTGATCCTCAGATGAACATCTAAATGAGGAATCAAAAACTGCTGACACAACTGCCAGGAGAACTAGAGCATGCAGTAAAATACAGATGCAACCAAAATTGCACTCTAGATTACATTGCTAATACCTTACAAGACATAAGGAAAAGAACTAATATAGGGAAATTCACCCCATATAAGAGCATTGGTTTCAAAGATAAACAACCTTTCAGGGTGGAGTTTAAAGACAAACCCAAAGAAAGGGTGGCAGAAGTGACAAAGAAGAAGACTTGTCACAATTGTGGTTCAACAGACCACTATGCCAGCAACTGTTCAAAGGCAAAGAAAAAAGTCTATGTCATTGAGAAAGTCCCAGAGGAGGAATCCCCAACAGAGGATTCTGAATCAGACTCCATGGGTGATGCCATCAGAGAACGATCTGATGATGACCAAGACCCAAGGGAAGAATTTCTAGTAGAATACCAAGAGGAAACCCCACTAGAAATTCAGGACATACAGTTGGAATCAGGCATGCCGCAGGATACTGCCAACAAAAACTTGCGCAAACACACACAAGATGCACAAACATTCCTGGTTACACCAACCAAAGGAATGGCATATATACATGAAACACCAACTAAAATGAATGTCTGTGTTTACAATGCTTAACATCCATTGATCATTGATAGTGGGGCACACTGCTCCATAGTGGCCAGAAATTATCTGGATAACCACTTCCCAAATTGGGAAAAACAGCTCTTTCCCACCAAGGAAAAGAACTTTGAAAGTGCCTCAGGGAAGATGACTTCCATTGGTACAATTATCAAAGAGATAATTATACCCCACAGGAAGGGTAATATCACACTCAACCCAGAGTTTGTAGTGCTTGATGATGCCCACATCCAAGGGTTCTTACTGGGAAAAGACTACCAGAGGATGTATGGCATAGATATTTACAACAGTAAAAATAGGCACATTACCATTGGTACCAACAAGGAAAAGAAATTTTCACTTGATATATATTAGATATTTTCTCAAGATCCACTAGTAGAAATTCTGAATGAATTCAGAGAGGGACATTTTAGCACTACCCTCATCAGTAAACAAAAACTAGGTTTACTGAAGATGCTGAGAAAGAACAGACCACCATTTGCCATTGGTGAAGAACCATTAGGCACAATCAAAGGCCATGATATAGAACTATATCTGGATGTGGAAAGACATTATCCACCAATGCTTAGGAGACCTCCTTATCCAGCAAACCTGGAAACCTGGAAAGAAATTGAAAAACACATCAATGAACTCCTCGACATGCATGTCATCAGGAAGATTGGACATGATGAAATAGTGGAAATCACCACCCCTGGCCTAATCACCTTGCATGATGGCAAGTCTAGACTGTGTGGAGACTTTAGAGCTCTAAATAACTACACAAAAGCAGACAGGTACCCTATACCTAGGATACCTCATGCCTTGGATAAACTGGAAAAAGCCAAATACATAACCAAAATGGATTATATGAAAGGCTTCCACCAAAATGGAGTCAAACCAAACTCCATGAAATTACTCAGAATAATATACCATATGGGCATATATGAGTATACTAGGATGCCATTTGGCATCAAAAATGCACCAGCCCACACCCCAAGGATGATGGACACAATATTTCAAGAAGAAATATTGGAAGGCTGGATGGTAGTATATATTGATGCTATCACTATATACTCAGAGACATGGGAAGACCATTTACAATACATAGACAGAGTGCTAAGTAAATGTACACCCATCAACCTGAAAATTTCACTGAATAAGTGTAAATTTGGCCAACAAGAGTTATTAGGTCTAGGACATAAAGTCTCAGGTCTTAGTCTGGCAATTGACCAGAACAAAGTAGCAGCAGTACTGCAAAATAAAGTACCAAAAAATATCAAATAGATGCAATCTTTCCTTGGGTTTGCTAGCTACTATAGAAAACACATCAAAACGTTTGCCCACATAACTGGTAGTTTATCCATATTATGCTCAAAAGATGTAGTTTTTGAAATGACCAAGGAAAGAATGGATGCATATGAGAGGATCAAACATGAACTCACAAATTCCCCTGTGCTAATCCTGCCTGAATTTGAACTACCATTCAAGTTATACATAGCTGCAGCATGTAGCCAAGGCTTGGGAGCAGCCCTTCACCAAAGACAAATAGTGAATGTTGAACCAAGAGAGGGAGTAATATGTTACATCTCTAGGCAACAGAAATATTTAGAAGCCAGGTATGGGGCCACCCAGACTGAATGTCTATGTCTAGTCTGGGCTGTAGAAAAACTCCATTATTATATGGAGGGTGCAGTCTTGTAAGTCTACACAGATTGCACAGCCTTGAAGTCTTTACTGAACATGAAGACTACAAATAGACACATGCTGAGATGGCAAATAGCCATCAAAGATAATAGAGAAAACATGATCATCATATACAAAGAAGGTAAAAGTCATACCAATGCAGATGGCCTTAGCAAATGGCCACTGGATAATGTCAAGAGCAATCCAGCTTATGACCCTGAAGTTTCAGCTAAGATCCCTATCCACTTCATGGAAAGAGATAGGAGGAAGAACTTCAGATTTTCTGAATGGGCACCAGAAAGTGGTACCCTTGACAGTGGAAACACTGATTGAGAGGGAACAGAAACTTCCATAATTGGAATAAGCTCCTCAGAACTTCACAATGAATTTTTAGTGCAATACTGAAGTCTTATGCCAAACACAAACAGTGTGGCATATTACTACAACTCCTTCAACAAAAGTACAGGAGTCCAGAAATGGAATCTCAGCTGGAAGAACCCTGGTTGAGGGCCTATAATGATAACAAGTTTTTCCTTATAGATGGCCTGATCTACCACAGAGAAAAACACACAAGTGCACTCACAGTAGTAGACAGAGACCACATCTCTCTGATCCTGCAGGAGTGCCATTACTGCCCCTATATGGGACACATGAGTGAAGACAGGACCAAAGAGAGGGTAGCAAGCACAGCTTGGTGGCCCAAGGGGGAACAAAAGTTGAGTGAATACATCAATACTTGTGAGAGATGCCAAAAGGCAAACAGGAAACATGGGAAGAAGTATGGGTTACTCAAACACATAGAGGAACCCAAACACCCATGGGAAACCATCAATATGGACTGGGTTACAGGACTTGTCCCAGGAGGCAAAGAAGACTACAATTCTTGCTTAATCATAGTTGATAGGTTCAGCAAGAGTATGAGGTTTCTACCATGCTATAAAGAGGACACAGCCATGGATACTGCTCTGCTATTTTGGAATAACATCATATCTACCTGTGGAGTCCCTAAAATCATAATTAGTGATAGGGACCCAAAATTCACATCTGAATTTTGGACCAACTTGTATGACATGCTTGGCACCAAGCTTGCATTTTCCACAGCTTACCATCCACAAACAGATGGCCTAGCTGAAAGGATGATCCAAACAATGGAGGATATCCTTAGGAGGTTCTGTGCCTATGGCATGGAATACAAGGACCCTGAGGGATACACCCATGACTTGGTTACCCTCCTACCAGCTGTCCAACTGGCTTATAATACAATTCAGAACTTTACCACAGGAAAAACACCTGCAGTGGTAGAGAAAGGGTGGAATCCCTTACTACCTGTGGATCACTTGAAGAAGAATCTTCTGACCATCCACCCCACAGCCAAAGACTTCCATGATCTGTGGAAGAGGGCTTGTGACACAGCTGCCAAATGAATAGCTGAGGCAAAGGAATATAATAAGCAGAGGTGGGACAAGACACACATGGAACCTGACTTTAAGGAAGGGGACCAGGTGCTAGTGTCCACACTGAACTTGAATAATCTTAAAGGACCCAAGAAAATGAGAGACTCATTTGTAGGGCCCTTCACTATCATTAGATTGATAGGAAAAAATGCAGTGGAAGTCAAACTTACAGAGGAATTTTCCAGGAAGCACCCAGTCTTTCCAGTAAGCTTGGTCAAGCCATACTTCCAAACAGAGGAGGACAAATTCCCTTCAAGGAAGAAGAACCCCACACCACCTGATATAGTGGAAGTGGAGGACTCCTCTGGACCTTTGCATAGAATCATCAAGGCCAGGAAGATCAGACTTAATGGGAAGGATCAAAGACAATACTTGGTCAGATTCAAGCACCAGACAGCTGATAAAGACAAATGGTTAGCAGAAGATGCCATACCAGATGGGAACCTAAATCTAAGGAGATTCAGAGCCTCTGGGAGGACTGACCAGTCTCATCTATAATGAGCCTTTTTTAGAGGAAGGGTATGTCAGCCTGTGACTCAAAACCAGAGCACAAGCATGACAGCCAAAACACCATAAATCAATGGTGTAGCCAAGATACCACTAAATCATGGAGCTGAGCCAAATTAGCTCAAAAGGTATCAAAAGAAAGAGGAATCTCACCCTTTTCTAAAAATATAAGTCTCATCACCATAGGACAAAGAATAACAAAGTTATTCCTGCTCAAAGTTATTGCTGAGCATAAACCTTAATTTTCACCTCTCATCTAAAATCCAGAAGGAGAGGCTTAGCCTCATCAAATGGATATTCAAAATGAAACTCTAAGAGAGGGCTATCCAATGGTACTAGCCAAAATGAGCTAGCACCAGTATTACTTGAGTTATGGCCCAATTCAGGCCAAATAAGGGTGAACAAAACATTCCCCTCCCATCTAACTTTTGAAGTTTTAGTGTGAGATACCTAAAGTGGGGTCTTTTTGGAAAGCGCACAGCCAGGGATATCTGATGGTGTCATGAATTTCCCCATATCTCACTAGAACAAAGGTTATAGGGCAAATAAGCTCAATACAGCTTTTTGCCTAAACCATGCAAATGTACAAAAATCTTGTACATGGAATAACTTTGCCATATTCAATTATATCCACATAAAATGAGGAACCATTGTGTAGAGAACATACAGGGCTACACACGGAACCAATTTTGAGGTTGATATCTCAAGAATTGACACAGTTATGGCTGTCTTAAGGTCAGGTTCCCACCTGCTGTCATATACAGCCTTACCATGGGATAATGTCCCATAATCATGAATATGAGGTGTCAAATAGACAAAGAAGCTTGTTTTTACTTCAGTAACTCATATTTCAGTCAATACTGGGGTCCAATAGAGTTTCTGTACAGCATTCTACGCGTCATACATGTCAGAATCAGGCTGTGAGATCCCCAGATGAAAGTCTTCACCCTGTATTGGTGAAGACTGCCCAGATGTGGTTTCAAAACCAAATCTTAGCCCAATACAGGCTAATAAATGTCTTTGAAAACCACAAGCCTGTCTCAGAGAGTGAAAAAATCTTCACTTCCTCTACGTGAAAAGGTCTAGCACGCTTTCCACCCCATTTCAGGATATAAAGGAGGCTTTTCACAGCCAGAATTGCTTTCCTCATCCTGCTCTTGAATTCCTACATAGTACAACTGTCAAAAACAGTTATACTCTTGGAAAAAAATCAGGTATACTCTTAATTTTGAAGTATTGTAGTCTTTGTTATTGTAATCCAACAGGTAAAGCTGCACCCAGGGCTTTCAACAGCACTCACTACTGCTATACTAGTATAGTAAAGCCCTTTCATTTTAAATTAGATCAATTATTATTATTATCACCATCATCATAAATATTTATAAACCATTCTTACCATGTCACAGTCATAGTTAAAGTTGTATAACACTATTATACATCTTTATCATACACTCAGCCTGACACAATTGACAAAGAATTGTTTCCTTTAAGGAACCCAACTCCTTTGACTGTACCACTACTGGAACAGATGAAGAAAAAAAGATAAAGAAAGGAGACTTAGCGGTAAAAATCAAAGAGAATATCTTGTCAGATATAGAAATCCAGTACATGAAGATGAAAGGCTGGCAGAATCAGAAATACCTTACTCAGATAAACTCCCAAGAAGATTTAGACATGAAAGAAGGCCACAAGCCTGAATATGTCTATAAATGTGCTTTAAATTACTTGATCTGTGTAATGAGAAGAGGTTGGACAGTGGAAATTAACCCCCTTTGGCGCCTTTTTCTTCTTTATACCATTGACAAAACTGTAGTACAGTTTTATTTTTTGGTGGGAGGGAATGTGAGCCTTGAGGTATATTTTACATACCCAAATATATTTTCTTATAATTTACTGAAGCTGTTGCATGGAAACCAAGTTCCCAAAAGGTTTTAGTTTACTAATTTGGCCAAGATCAGCCATTGATCCAAGCTTTTGAGCTGTCCACACCTCAGAGGCCTCAGAAGTTGGGTACCCTGGCTCTCTTTGATGTCTTTTGTCCCCCTTGACTATTTTTCACATCAAAATAGAAATTCCAGCTTAAAGTGAGATATCCACTATGGGTGTACCAAACGTTCATGTAAGAATACCATAATATTAAGTGCTCCTAACATGCATAAAACTATTCTTAGTGTATATGTAGCATGGGATTTCTCACATTCCCATTATTTTGGTGTGAAATTGAGAAAAACACAAATTTTCACGGATCTTTTATGTGGTGTTGATGATGTGGTATTGAAGCATTTTCCATATTACCACCTCAAAGAGTTGATTTGAGCTTATTCACTCTATGGAGCTACCCTAGGTGAAATTTTGTATAGAATCCAAATCTGGCCTTAAATCCAAGGATTTATTACTCAATAAAATGTTATTCATCTTTTCTGAATTCAAAAATGATGAATTTTGAATATATGCAGGACTTATGAGTTATGCTTAGCTCAGAATTTCTTTTGAAGATAATTGTGGCCTATTTGGGTATGTAAAATATACCTCAAAGCTCACACACCACCTCATCAAGCCTCCAATAATTATTCCTCCATCACCCACATTCCTTTTGGTGCCAGTTGAGAATCACCTCCAGCACCATTAAACACTGATTATCAAGTTCCATACTCACCAATGTGGCCTATGACCATGCACCACAATCCAATTAATCAACAAGTGTTGTACAATGATCCTCAACAACCTGCAACTTTGGAAGCTCTTAGCCTATATTTTGAAAACAGGCACCATTGGAAAACAAGATCATTAATTGTCATTCCTACAGCAGAGAATATGTGCAATAAATCAATTTTTCCTACTGGTCTCACCCAATCTGTAGAGTAAATTTCTGTTACACCATCCCAATCAGTGAGTGGAATATTCTGGGATTACACTGATGAAAGTGTGGGGCCTCTGATTGGGGATCTCAAGAACCAGGTGTTGATAAGAAGAACAAAAGGAATAAAAAACACAGAAAAGAGCAACTGGAAACAGCAATGCAAACTTCACCAACAAAGAATATGAGAAAATCTGCAACTGCATTGAAGATGAAACAAATTATAACCACCTTTTTGCCAAAAGCAACAAGACAAACATTGGGGAGCAACTTATGATAAGAGCAGCAGCTTATGATCTATGTTCCAGCTATCTCAATTCTTCAAATCTGGCTCTGAAAATCAGTGGTTGGCACTGTGCACAAAGTTTTAGTACCTAAAAAAGCAAATACCTCAGTGCCCAATTATGGGTTAACAACACTGCAGGTGATTTAAGAATGACTATGGCAAAAAATCTTGTTCTGATGTGTCCATGGTATGAACAAATGGATTCAATTTTTGGAAAAAAAAAACCAAGCATATCAGCATTTTATGAATTGGATTCAACAAAACCACCTACAGTTATTGATGTTAGTGAAGAAGAGGGAAAGTCAGATTTGAATGGGTCAAGCAAGAGAGAATCTGGGTTGTCTTCATACAAGATACAACAAAGGAGGATTAAACATCAGTAGAAGGTGTAGGATAAAGAAGCTGATGATTTACCAACAGTTCCACCAACAAGTGAGGTCAGTGATGTAGTTGATAAAAATTTATCCAATGTTAAAACAGCAAGTGATGGATATCAACCAAAACCTCAATCAATATTTGGCAAAGGTGGCAAAGAAACATTGAAATATAGAAATATTCTAGAAGACCAAGATAATGAGCAATTGCACAAGAGCCTTTTAGAGAACTTCATAACATTACAACATAGCAGATGGTATGAATAAAAAATAATTCTGAAAGAAAAAAATGAATGTTATTATACTCTAGAGTAAGAAAACTTTGAATGACAGCTCCAATTGGATGTTGAAGCAAAAGACACAAAGAAGAAAGAAAAGGAGAAATAGTAAGACTTAGTGAAATACAACTTTGATCCACAACTCCAATTAGACATTGAATACAAAGAGCAGCGTCAGAATTATTACAATTTGGAGAGAGAGCGCATGGAATTCCAACTTGATTTAGAAAAGGAAAGAACATAGTGAGAAGCAGTGGTGAAGGAGAAACAAACAAGGTTGGCCACTGTGTGTTAATTATTATTATTAGGAAGAACAAGTGAGGAAATTTCCAAGTTCATGAAAGTTATATGAAAACAATGAGGCAGATTTTTTTATATCTTATAAAAGCTTTGATGGTATGCCTGCCTGAGTAGATTGATGCATGAGGCTTGTACATAGTTCAGAAAATTGTCTGATATTTTGTATGGAGTAAATCATTTTTGAGGCAGCTCTGGATTTCAGGTGCTTCTGAATTTGAAAAAAAATGTGAATAAAAATGGCACATTTGGAAATGAAAAAACAAAGATATGAAGCTTATAGAACCAAGGGAATCCCCAAGTGCATTGTTCATTTTTTTGGTTATAAATGCTAACATCATTGAATTAAAGATTATTATCAAATTATTTTATCTAACTTTAACTAAAATTTTCCCTTGATACAAGATGTTTTATGTCATGACCCATAAGGGTCAGAGTCCAACAAAACTAGTTTTGACCATGAAAATGCAAGCCAAAAGTTTGCATCTGCTCTCAATGCAATTGAACAACATTCCGTTATCCAACCATAAAATCACCAACTCTGGCCAAAACTCCCTCATTTGGATCTTGATCTTGCCAATCTTTCCTTTCACCAATGAGGATTTTGTTAAAATGGCACATACAAATATCCATTTATTGATGTGAATCATATCTGCTGGCTTATTGCATTCCAAATGTAGGTTCTGTAGAGCTCCCCACCTACCTTTAAAGATTCCCATACAATTTTCTATCCTAACCTGCAATTCTGCAATATAATAATTAAATGCCCACTTTTGGGTATTATTGGAAGGTGCACCTTTATAACATGGAATACAATTTATTCCTAAAGGATAAGCTGAGTTTGTGAATATATACTTCTCTGTAATTGATAATAATCAATACGACTCACCATCATTAAAAAAATCTGGCCATTCAAATAAGCCCAATTTCTTGTACATTGAACCATCACCACAAGAGCTGTGCCAACCACTGAGAATAGCTGTGATCTTTTTGTCGTTGTCACAAGCTAATTGAACATTTAATGAGTATTGATTTTTGTGGTCATAAAACACCTTGCCATCCACTCCGGGGCTTTGAAAGGGTGGGATAGTTCTCCCATCCAGGAAATCCTTCACCAGCCATTGACATCAATATTTCATGGCATTGTTATGCATCTGGCCAGCGTACATATTGAGGACCTAGCTAATTTAGGAGCCTAATGACCCTTCACAAGATCATGACTACACTCCCCAAACCAACCTGGTAAGTGTGTGCAAAGCATTCTAATGAGGCACCATTGCCA
The DNA here is from genome assembly GCA_023105745.1 of Austropuccinia psidii. Classification (NCBI taxonomy): domain Eukaryota; kingdom Fungi; phylum Basidiomycota; class Pucciniomycetes; order Pucciniales; family Sphaerophragmiaceae; genus Austropuccinia; species Austropuccinia psidii. The sequence goes on from JALGQZ010000005.1 coordinate 23,263,740, forward strand.
TTGCTACCAAGACATTCCAACCTAAGCACTAGCTGTTGAAATACATCCAGCTGACTATAATTGCTCTTGTTTTGAAATACTGGGCTGTCGTTGATCAATTGATAAATACATTGAAAGCCCTGATACATTGTGCGCACTGCTTGCTGAAAATCAGTTTCTTGCAGGGACAGCAAAACAGACAGGTTGTATTCATCCCTTTGCATTTGGGGGAAGTGTATGGTCAAGTAACTACTCTAAGAATGTCATTATTGTTTTCTATCATTCTCAATTTTTATAAAATGAAACTCTTGGCTAAACAACCATTCCCACATAATTGCTGTCACAGGGCAATTGTTATACAAAATGGTTCCTATGGTGGGCCAATCAGGTGCAATCAACATTTGTAGCCATCTCCATACAAGAGTGTATTTTGCTCTTTTTCTCTTGTTGTGTAATTCATGCAGGAAATCTTGACAAGCTGAGTTCTTTGGCATTTCCAAATTTTTCAAAGTTCAATGCAATAAGCGAATGAGATGATGGATATGATTTGAAGAAAAATCCAAAAATTCAAGAAAAAGAATAAATCTGGAAAAAAATATGGTCATTTTTGAAAAAATGAAAATAAAAATGGTTCCCATGGTCAAACCGGGAGAAGAGGATGGGACCTGTATTATTGTGGGAGAGATGAAAATTCGGCATGACTGATTTTAAAATCAGTCACTCGGATTTCCTCATGTCCTGCGCCCAAATCAGCAACGTCTGACCCCCCTTATTACGCTGAGTGAACCTGACATGAAACCAAAAGTTAGGACAAGGTCAATGGTGGGACCTGCCCCAGGTCAAGTCAGCCTTTTGCTGGACATGAGGAAAAATTCCACCACCATCATAACAGTCATTATCATCATCATCATCATCATACTGTATCTATCTCACAAATGTCATTCTCATCATCCAGGCTAGTTCTGTGACATGACACAATGTTTTGAGCCTTCTGGAGTTGCATCCAATGACTCTGAGCTTTATTTACAGTAATGTATTCTATCCGTTGACACCGCTTATTCTATTATTTCTGTTAAGTAGTAGGGCACCAAAAATTCCACCCTGCACCATTGCACCATTGCAACAGCCCTAGTCAGTCACACCCTGACCTTGGGACTTTACACCCCATCCTAACACCAGGGCGAATCTCGCGTCAATCGTTGGCGATTGACTTCACGTCGCACCGCGGTCAGTATAAAATCTTGCTTCAGTCGCGTTAGTGTCACTTTATAGTCACTGGATTTAGTGGGTCACGTCACGTCAGCGTCAAGACAACGTCAATCGTCACATGTGTCACATGAGAATGTCACTCAAAGCCCAAACCCATTTCAACACTATGCGCAACGTTCGTGTAATTTCACCTCATTGGCTTCCGCCTCCCCGACGCTTAGCATGCTTACGCACCCGCACCGCCCTCCATCCGGATGAGACTCCGACACTGCCCGCCCCTCTCCGTCCTCACCACTCGCTACGCTTTCACACCCACGCCCCTACCATCCTCACGCTTGTGTAGTACCCTCCCGACATGCCTCCGACAACGCTTACCATCCTTACGCTCATGTAGTGCCCTCCCGACATGCCTCCGACACCACTGATGACCCTTACGCTTGTGTAGTGCCCTCCTGACATGCCTCCGACACAGCTTACCATCCTTACGCTCATGTAGTGCCCTCCCGACATGCCTCCGACAACAGTTACCCTCCCTCCCGACATTCTCCCGACACTGCTTACCATCCTTACGCTCATGTAGTGCCCTCCCGACATGCCTCCGACAACAGTTACCCTCCCTCCCGACATTCTCCCGACACTGCTTACCATCCTTACGCTCATGTACAGTAGTGCCCTCCCGACATGCCTCCGACAACGCTTACCCTCCTCACGCTTCCGTATTACATTCATAGTGTACAGTATGGTGGCTTGTTGGCGTACACGATGAACGCAATTGCCGAAATATGCTGAGTGGCCTTCTCTGCCAACAGGACCTAAGGGGATATTGGTCAGTATATTCACCATGTTGTGGTTAGGGTTTAAATCATGAGACTCACAAATTAAAACCTAATAAGTGGACTATTTAAGACAAGAATTGTGTCTCCTGTTTCGCCGACAAAACCATTTTATTTCATGTCAATCAAATGAACACTTTGCTTAGTCCTTACCTCATGAGCATCGAATAGTTCAAAAGTTGACTTTAGTAGGTTTCTCACTAGTCAACTTTATTCAATGTCTCACAGGGAAGTGATTTCATTTGCATGATATGAAATAATTTGCAAAACATCGCCTCCTTCAATTTCCCGCCAAATCCCATTTTGCAAATGCGATTATTTTACTTCCACCTATTTTCTTCAATTTGGATCTTTTTATTCAAAATTTTCAAACAAGTTATCAATCAACTCGTCACCATCTATTTGCTTACTAAACTACCTCCGCGATGGCCCAAACCCCGGGAAATTCAACGGAATTTAATGAACGACCAACTTCAGCCCCAGAGAGTGGAAGTGAAATCTCTGATATGGCCAGTAGTCGTGAATTAGGCATTGAAGCAGAGAGCCAGTCACATGAAGATAATCAAGATCCACCAGCTCTTCCAGAATGTGAGTATACATCCATCTTGAGTATTTCTAATCTCTCAAAACCTGATATTGTGTCATAGCCTTTATTTCAGGTCAACCGCCAAGCTCTCAGAAACCGAATTTTAAAAGTTATGAGAAGGAAAAGACTGTTGAACCTTGTGCACCGACAGAAGATGATGGGCAAGATGATGTAATTTTCAGTGGGGAGGTGGAAATTATATCCAAGGAACAATTTGTCTCCAACATTGCTCAAACAATCCCAAGGCTCGAAAAAATCCAAAATGATAGTAAAATTCCTGATTATGTGCGTCAAAAGATTGCTGAAGCCATGAGCCTGCTCAAAATGGATTTGAACCGTAAGTCCATTACTAATTCAAAACAAAATTGATAAAAATAGCTGCTTACAATATATGGGCAGGTGTGGAGGTGGGAGAATCTCTACCTGAAGGATCTCGAGTCGTAATTGGATTTCCAGGCAAAGGATTAGGAAAAAGACCAAATATACATGCGACCAAAAAAACAAACAAAAAACGCCGTACCTTTGAAGCCGCAAACGATTCTCGCGATCAAGGTGATGAAATTATCAATGTTTAAGGGGACCATATTGATAATGAACCTCCGCATACTGAACCCTCCCCAATACTCAATGAAACAATCCATGATGAAGCTCCACATACAGAAAGTCCCCCGATACCCAATGAAACAATGCATGATGCAACCCCTCCCGCCTCTCCTTGGAATATTCAAGCCTTTCAAGAAAGGGAAACAATTAAACATGATACAATGGGACGAGATATGACTGATATAATTCCCGACGCTGAGCCCGAAGTGTCATCCGCTGCGAATTTTCAAGGAATATTTTTATCCCGCATGGAAGAGTTTGCAGGCGTTTTGAATTATCATTCCAATATTACTCAACAATCATGGAAAAGGGGGCTTGATAATATCAATAGGATTTACAAAAATAGATGGGACAATTTACCAACAAAGGATGCTCATACATTCCTGCCCGTTGGTATTAAGGTGATCAGTAACCGAGATCTTAAAATGTTGGCTTGGCTGCAGGACCTTGAGATGGCAGGTGAGTTTTTTTTTAGCTTTGTGCATGATACTTGATTATTGGCTGTTGACTGGTGATATAAATTGCAATATACAGGGTTAGATTTTTTTAAACCAACCGAAACAGAAGCGTTTTTTGATCACAACATTTGGAATCTCAAATTGATGAAGGAATCAGCTAAACCTCCAGATAATCTCGCAAAATCTGAACACTCCTTCTTCAAAATGGTTCAGAGCCTTCTTTACCCCGCCAATCCAGTTAAACATTTTTGGGCAAATGTTATGTTTGAATCCATTAGTTTAGTCTCATACGATGTGATTGCACCCAAACCATATGTTGCACCAACATCAAATTCGACCGATCCTCTTGGACTCGAACGGGGAGCAGTTGAATACCTTGCCTCCTGCTTGAGTAAATCGAAGCAACGTGCAACCCAACTCAGCATTGAAGGTGGCGGGGCTGACAATGAGATATCCACAAAGCCGCACAAGAACCTGGAGGATCTAATGGATACAGTTATCCATTTGATGATTGCATACAACATGGTACGTGCACATACAAAGGTCGAAGTTAATGGCATCAAAGGCAAACTCACGAACTCAAAAAAAATGAGGCCATCAAAGATCTTTTGGCGTGTCACAAGAATCTTGGAATCAATCGAATTTGCTATGGTATATTAGCGGCATTCTGTGCGGCGGGGGTTCGTGGTTTGATGGTATGCTCAGATGACTGGAGAACAAGCTCAGTTAAAGGGGCTTTAGCACTAATTGACATTTCCGCAAAACTTTCAGAGGGTAAAAATCTAGTGGAGCCAGTGTGGCTACGTACTAATAAGTATATATGTAATTTACTGAATAAAAGTTTCTTCTCATCAGAGTCTTTTAACCCCACTGTACCTCTTAGATTTGATTTTGCACGATGCTTAGTATTAGACTTTGGTGATGCCTGGGTGGCGAATCACGGGCTTGGTTCAAGTGATGAGGTCACCTTGACGGTACCCAGGTCAGCTAAACTCACAACCAGGATTGACCCGTTTTAGATTAGCTTTGTACTAGATAGATTGTAATTGAATTTTGCAAAGTGGTTTATAAATTTAATAATCATGACTTCCTATCCTACTACTGCCCGGATGCCACAGTCTGAGTACCAATAGTAATTGTACGGCGGCATGCCTCCGTACATCATTGCAAAGACTCCGACAAGACGCAAGCTGAGTCAGGCGATGTGCCCGCGAGTAGCACACCCGGGTGCATTGCGGGAAGTCGCGTTTATCACTTCCCGCCAGCCCATAATAGGCCAAATGTTCCTGTGTCTTTCAAGAGGACTAGGATAGCTAGGGATCCGCAGCAGGATGCATATTGCATTTGCGTGTGCTTGCAATATTCCAAATGGTTGGATTGGAAAGTGATTGCATGGGAACATCAATGTGTAAAATTGAATAATGCACTATCCACTGCAATTTTCAGGTTCAGGTATTTGAGATCGTGAATTTGCCAAGGTCAGGCGTGAGCTTTCTTTTTAGCCGCAATTAAAAAAGATTCATCCACCGCAATCCAATTTAGGTGATATTAAGAAATCAGTAATCATTCGGTTTCATTTCATTTTCTTCTGAAAGCATGCCATTCACGAAAAAAGGAAAAGAGTGTAAAAGGGAACTCGCGAGAAAGCGTCGGGCTGAGGAAGGAAAGTGTGAGTTACTCGCTTAATCTCAGTGCATATATATAGATATATATATATGCTTCCACATTTATGTGGCACCCTCATTGGGACCCACTGAAGAACATGGGCTTTAGTCGGTTCAGATTGTGCCAATGTCATGTGGGCTCCAACAGGGAAGTCAAAGGATGTGTGCCGAAGAAAGCTCCTTGGCAGTATCTGATATCTTGTGTGCTTCAACACGTAGTGATCCCTCAACCACTCGGGAATAGTAGCAGATCCCAAAAGACAAATGAGCGCAAAACGACCCAAATTAATAGGTTGTTTTCCTCCTCTCGCCCAACAGCAAAAATATCAATGCCAGTATCAGCAAATATCACCCCAAGTGAAATTCGGAGGGTTGTGGATGTCAATCAGATCAAACGCATTCACTTTGGGCGTGTGGCAATTTTCTCTTCAACCGGATTACTCATTGCCCTTGTCGAATTCCGACCATTCACAACAATGAGTGAAGTCGAGGTCAATCAATGGGATGAATTATCACAATTCCTATTTCGCGAAAAGAGTTTCACCGACCCTATTGCAACAAATGGAGCATTACTGGAGGGATTTATGTTCGCGATTGGGTGGCGCAAATGCACCACGAAGAATGAACAATTTGGTCTGTATGGTAGTGCTGGCAAGATTGAAAATGCAAAAGATGAATGGCGGGACCGAGGTGCCAATCTTAGCTCGGTGGGTCGCATTCTAGGTCAATCCTTACGATATGTTGGGGATAATTTATTTCAGAAGATTCAAAATTGCTACAACTCATTGGGGGTTCCGTCTTTTGATCAAGTCAACTATGAAGGCGATATTCCGGCAAATCAGGGTGCATTCGAGTTCGCTTCCGCACTCACTTTCACCATGAATGGATTCAAAAACGCACCTCATGTTGATAAGGATGCATCGCTGTATGCTTTGGGATGGTGGTTTCAAGCTGATAAGCGGACCGGCCAAATTCAAAGAGATGCGTCAAAGCGGTGTACAGGGGGAAAATTGATTTTCCCAAATGAGCATTTTTGGATTGATCTATCCGCATGTCATGGGCTCATTCAGGTAGTGTGGGCCAGTAGTACATTTGTTCATTATACTGATCCAGCACAGGACAACGAAAGCACGACACTAGTGGGTATGTCCGCACAATGCTCAAGCAGGTTAGCAAAAACAATGCTGCAAAAAAGCAATGGCTATTATGAGATTGGCGAGAGAGCGGGCTATCAAATCAGGGATGGTAATACAATCTCATGCCGATTCAAAGAATGAGGAGATTTGCAAGTGGGTTGGGTAAGTAATGGTGAGGTAAGGCAGAGGACAATATACACCAGGATTGGATGGATTCGAGTGCGGGAGATGGGGTGTCTCACATGAAAAAGGGGTGAAGTGGATTATGTACGGTGGCATGCCATCGTACATCTGTCCTGGTTTGTTGCTATTGTCCAGGATGCCAATGCTTCACACGCGAATCCTCATGCTTGTGCAGGTTCTGACAATGCTGAAAGTTCCTTACGCCTATGCGGGGTGCCAACGCTACACACGCCAATCCTTGGGCCTGTGCAGGCTCCCGAAAATTTACACGCCAATCCTTACGCCTTTACAGGCTTTCGACGATTCACACGCCAATTCTTACGCTTGTGAAGCTTCCCCACAATGCTGAAATTTTCTTTAGCCTGTGCAGGATCCCAAGAATTTACACGCCAATTCTTACGCCTGTGCAGGCTCCCAACAATTCACACGCCCATCCTTATGCTTGGGGAGGGTCCCAAAAGTGCTAAAATTCCTTACGCCTGTACAGGCTTCCGACGATTCACACGCCAATCCTTACGCTTGGGAAGGTTGCCAACAATGCTGACAAATTCTTACGCCTGTGCAGGCTCCCAACAATTCACACGCCAATCCTTATGCCTGTGCAGGCTCCCAACAATTCACACGCCAATCCTTACGCCTGTGCAGCCTCCCAACAAGTCACACGCCAATCCTTACGCTTGTGAAGGTTCTAGACAATTTAAACAATTCAATACATGAGTAAGACTAATAGCGTGTGACCATAGGAAAGGCCATGTTTCACGAATCTGGACTCGATTGCTCACATACGGGAACCTCCCGCTTTTTTACAGTTAGGAATGGGTATGGCTCTAAACCATGGAAGAAGAAAATATACGAGAGGATAACGGCAACTATTGGCGCATTTTGAGAAAAAGAGGTTCACGAAAACAAATACTCACTCAAACTCTTGGTGGGGCACTTACAAAAATAATTCTCACGCAATCAGGGTTTTTCTCTAAGGAGGAAATAAGTAATTTTTACGTGAACAAAGAATGTAATAGAATTTGAACATAACAAGAATTGAAGACAAATATTTTATTCAAAAGAAAGTATTACAAAAAATAAAAAGAGGAAATAATGGGATTTTTTTTTTTAATTTTTTATTTTTCGAGGAATTTGGAGACTATCCCGGTTATGTCCTCCTTTGGATAAGCCTCCAGTGCCTGGGCAAGGAGGCGGTTTATTTCGTCCCGGAAGTCCCGGTGCATCTCATTTCGATGAGTTGCATCCACGAAAGGAATCATGTGGAGCAAGCGACGATGCTCCAACAAGATTCGGTTGATCGAATCGTGGACGATTGCTCGAGGAATCATTAGGGTCGGTCGCAGGTCGGTGAATTCCTGGCGAGCGTCATCGTGGGAATGAGACGAGCTTGGCACCGGGGGGGAGGAGGCATTGGGGTTCTCGGGGGCACTGGAAGGGATCTCTGGGGAGGGAACCGGGGTTGGAGTGGAGGGGGGGGGAATGGAAGGGGAAGGTGGGCGAGTCGGGTAAGAAGAAGGGGGAGGGGGAGGGGGATGGGGAACTGGGGATCCCACGGGCGTATCGTTGATGATGATTATCGAGCGAGGAGTGGCGGGACGATCTGGAGACGGTTGAAAAAATGGTGAGGAAAAGTTGAGAAGAGTGAAGAAGGAGAAGTGGTGACTTACCAAAAGGTTCCTCCGTGGATTGCGTAGGAGCCACCTCAGGTTCTGGCTCACGAGTCGTATCGTCCTCAGGTGGTTGGGACGATGGACTCGGGCCAGGAATAGGTGGGTCTTCGGTTTGGGAGGGTTCTAAAAAAGGAGTAAGTGTCAGTTCACTCGACTCAAAAGTGAAAGTGAAAATGAAATGAAACTTTGGCTGCTTACCACGGAATAATTCCTCAGACCATCGGGTGCCACTCGGGCCTGGAGTGGGTTGCCGGGGGGTTTGCTTGCGAGGCAAACTGGGAACGGGAGAGTCTTGTCGGGGGGGATTCGGGGGGTTTGGTTCTATGAGTAATGGAAAAAAGTTAGTATTATTGCGTGAAGATAAATGAGATAAGGAGGAGAAAGAAAACTTACTTTGGCGTTTGAATCCCATCGGTGACAAGACATGGTGACGATCAGCCCAAGCTCGAATGTCCTCTCGCCATCGCCATCCTTCATTGGCCGGATAATCACTTCGCTCCGGTCGAGGAGTGAAGTGACCATCGGATGGTGGCCTAGGAGGGGGAGTGGACAAATCGATACTGGAGGGGACAGGGCTAATCGTCCGGAATCGTTCCCGTTGGCCTGTTTGGGGGCCCGGCGTCCATTCACGCTCGGAAATGGTTTCATCATCGTCGACCACAAAGGAGTCCTCACGAGGGCGTCTTGGGCGAGAACTCGTCTGGCCTCGTGGTCGGAAGGGGCGGACAACGAACGAACATTTCTTGTGTGCTTGTCGGCAAGCATCACAAGCGTCGTTCGTCGTCGAGGAACGAATGCAGGGGATACCCCGCTTGGTGCATAACGTGCACGACATCTAAAAACAAAACAAAACAGGTTAGTAACTGAATAGAAAGTAAGCAATCAAGAAAGAAAAGGAAGACATACGATGATTTATATAAATATAAAACGGAATCAAATTAAAGACGCTCTAGTCGGAAGTTTTTAAAAGTCTGGAAGGAAGTCGTGAAGAAAGAAAAATATTAATATCGGTACATAATGTTGACTAAAGTTTAATTGGAGAAAACGTACAAAGTAGATAGAAGTGGGGTTCTGAAAGTATTAGCAGGAAAAACAAAAAGCGAGCAGGAAGGGGAGTGGGGTTAGTCGAGTGTGAAAGAAAAGACTGGAAAGGCAGGAAGACGAGGGGGAATACGCACAAGAAGGACAAACGCGGGTGAGGTTGAACGAAGTGGAGCGGGTGAGAAAGAAAGTGAAGTGCGTGTCGTGTGAAGATGGTCTTTTATACCAAGGTGAAGCTGAGTCTCAGCGAATGCTGCAACTGAGAGGTGAAATGCTCGCGTGAGGCAGAAGAACAATGGGGGTCTGGCTGAGTATTGCAATTTATTGAATTGTCATGCTGAGTCAAATCCCCTTTGTTTCCTTAAATTGCCACCCGATCACCCAGGAGGGTGGTTGTGAGGCCCTTATTGATTGTGCATTGTGGGTGCAATGCACAAGTGACCGCGGCAAGATCACCGGCCTTATGGCCTGGTGATAGTCTTTGAACAAAGGGGGGGGCTGTAAGACAAGTGAATACAGCGTGAGCTTGCCTCGACCCATTGCTCAGGTTTGCTTTCGGGTCATAATTGAAATGCTCAGTGGCTGAACATTTGAATTGCACAGTAATTGAACAATTGATATAACAATATCAAATGCACCGCTGAGTATTGCAATTTATTGAATTGTCAAGCTCAGTCACATCCCCTTTGTTTCCTTAAATAGTCACCCGATCACCCAGGAGGGTGGTCGTGAGGCCCATGTTGAATGTGCATTGGGGGTGCAATGCACAAGTGACCCATGCAGAAAAGCACCTGGTGCATTTGGTCACAAGTGACCGCGGCGAGATTACCGGCCATATGGCCTGGTAATAGTATGTGAACAAAGGGGGGGCTGTAAGACAAGTGAATACAGCGTGAGCTTTCCTCGACCCATTGCTCAGGTTTGCTTTCGGGTCATAATTGAAATGCTCAGTGGCTGAACATTGGAATTGCACAGTGATTGAGCTATAGATATAACAATATCAAATGCACCATGCTGAGCCATTGCTCAGTCGTTTTTGTATGCGCGCACTCTGAGCATTTGGCACAGCATTGGATGACATTTCAGCAAGGTGCAGCATTTCACACGCTTTGGTGAAGTGCTCCAAACTGAGCCTTCCAGTGAGCTATTGCAGAATTAGTTCATTCCATGGCTTTACTGAGCACTTTCACACGGTGCTTTTGACCATGACATGGTCAGCTTGCGTGTGCAAATCGGGTGAAACGCAATGCTGAGCATGTGGCACATGAGCTACGTAAATGCAAACGATCGGAAGGTGCATGCACATTTGCTATATGCATGCAGGCTCAAGTAGTATTACACCTTCCTGATCTGTACAGTACAGTCGACACTGTAGTACGCAGTACACCTTTGTAAATGTGTACTGCGGGGCAGAGCAAAAAGCTGTTCAACAATGTAACATGCAATCACGTCAAGCCATCGAGTCATATCTCTCACCTGCATCCCTTTGATGCACCTTGTTGGACAGCTCTGCCTAACTACGGCACAGATGCGCATGTAATCCAAGTTAATGTAAGTGGGTCATAATGGGATGACTTAATATTTGGGTCATACACAAAGAGTTGATTCACTCCGGTGCCATGGTTGGGGCAAACAATGACTAGCCCGCTTGTTCATTGTCGGGCAGCCACACGCTTTCATACGCACCCCCAATGGGTCATATGCAGGCAACTTTCACACGCCTGGAACACATTTTACTGCCAGTCTTCCAGCTGCGTATTTTCTTGCTCGGGTTGTCAGCTTGACTGCAGACGCTCACCCGCTTGCGCGTGGAAACCTGAGGCCAATCAGTGTGGATTTGCTTCAGCCTCATCCACATTAGATTAACAATCCCAGCCTATTATTGCTGAGGCTGGTCATGTTGGCGTGGTTATCTCCCACCGCGGGTCATTTTCTTTACGTTCTCACACGCCCCGCGCAAGTTGTGGCACCTGGCTTGCAGCCAAAAAATCCCTTGGGCATGTGGCCTCTTTCTCTGGAGTTCTGTACGCGCGTGAGGCAAAGACCCGGATGCCAATCTCGGTGGATTAGTACTTGCCTCAAACGCCATAGGGGTGAATGTATATGTGGATCACGGCTCACGGCTGGCGCCCCCTTTGATCATCCCACACATTCCCCCTGAAAGCCCAGTATGCATCAGTCAGCAAAAAACTTCAGGCCAAACCAAAGTCATGTTCGGTGGCATGCCACCGAACATATCTCACCCGCCCACACACAAACATCCCCACAGTGAGATTGCCTTTTTGAAACTGCCAACATTGCCCAGTAGGACCCTGTGAATAATTAACCTGGGGAGGATACGCTCATTGTTCGCTGTCACACCAGCGAACATGACTGCATGCCTCTAATATGCCCTCCACAATAAGTTGCTACAGCCCACCCAATTTTGGATTTGCTAATGTCAACTTGGTTCCACCAAAGGTTTCGTAACTTGTTGCAGATCCAGCAGTCATGTCGGTGCACCCACATTTTGGCCACCTTGCCTTGATATATGCCCCAAATCGGATATGAAAATTATGAGCCCAAGAGGCCCACCTCCATCAAGACCATGCACGTAACCACAGGCCATCCCCCTTTTGGCCTGTTGCTGCCACTCATATAAGTTCCCCACCTGCGCTTATTCCTCTTCATTCCCTTTAGCTAACCCTTCCCGATCATATAATTTGCAACTGTCCCCAAATAATTTAAAATAGCCATCATGTCAACCCCTTCACAACCACTTTGCATTGGGATGATTAATATTCGTATTCAAATAAATAGTGATATAACCTTAAAGCCTGAGAATTCCCACTTAGGTTCTTGGATTATCCTATGGCACAATCAACACAACATATTCGTATATCTCCCCAATCACCAGCATGCTATTGGCTCTCTCCCGGGAACCCTTTCCCAAACGTTGATACCATTCCTTGGGGCACCCAAAACGTTCATGCACTGTGGTCCTGGTGGGGCATGGATTGAAAATTGCCAATCCAATCCTACTCAAATATTATTTGTTGAGGGAGTATTTATGACTGATGCCAATGATCCCTCCTCATCTCAGAAACCCAATCTAGCATTGATGTTCTTCACATGGTATCCAAACATTCTATTCATAATGGAAAGCTTTCGAACACAAGATTTCAAGCTTAAAATGCCCAAAGAATATGAGTGTACTACTCATTGTCAATGTCAACTCTTTACTCCAACATTTCCCGCTTCAAACTTGACGCCTGCTTCATATCCTGCTGTTTCATCATTGATTTCCAAGCAAAAACTGATACAATTACCCAGTGGATCAGACCTCCCCATGATGACCCCGCCCCATTCCATTATTCAAACCCCCCTCCTCCCTCATCAAAAGACCGGACTAGCTTTTCCCTGGGATCGAGAAATCCCCAATGGCCAATCAGCCCATAACCTTTGGGCAACCTCACCCCCAGGATCCACTTTTAATGCCAGGCACATCATTACAAACAAGGTCGTTAGCTCATTTGAATCCCTTTCGACCAATACCCCTCTTGGAGGACTGCTTGCGGATGATATGGGATTAGGTAAAACCATTCAGGCCATTGCTCTAATTGGTACCTCCAAGGAGCGCATGATTGCAAACCCCCATCGCTCCACGCCCACCATGATCATCTGCCCCCCTCGCTTAATTACCAACTGGCAATCAGAAATATCCAAGCATGCTCAGGCTGGAGCACTGCATGCCAAAATCTACCATGGTCCCACTTGTCACTCATTATCCCAAGCCGACATCTTAAAATATGATATCATCATCACTTCTTACAATACTATCACCCAAGAATTTAAGCAAACCAATCCCTCTACATCATTCATTTTTCAAATCAATTGGCATCGTATAATCTTGGATGAAGCACAGTGAGTGGCTGAGCTTAAATGATTCAAATTACCTTTTATATCCAATAACCCTTGCCCCCTCTTATAGCTATATTCGCTCTCAATACACTGCCACTCACCGTGCCATTAATAGCCTCCTTTCATCCCGTCGAATATGTTTAACGGGCACACCTATTCACAACACCATTTATGACCTTTTGGGCATAATATCCTTCATCACTCAACCCCAGAGCGCCGATCAAGATAATTGGTCACCATTCATCCTGAGTAGTCTTTCAAAAGGTTGCAATGATATTTTGCATTTGGCATTGCGGCATTTAAGTTTGCGCCGCACCAAAACCACACATCTCGAATCTCTCCCCACTATTAGCCATCATTATGAGCTGCTCCCACTCAACCCAACCATGCAGCAAGAATATTCCACATTATATGAAGAATTTCTATCATCCAAAAGCAAAGGACCAGGAGAGTTTTTCAGAAATATTAATAAGCTGCGAATATGTTGTAACCATCACATCATGCTTAACACAATTGCGGAGGTGGCGCTGGAAGACCCCGAGGGCAGGAGCACTCAGGATAACTCCCCAAGAATCACACGAACTATTGTGGATGTGGAAACATGCATGATGAGTAGTAAAATTGCACACCTCCTACAAAGCTTAATGAAGAACAAACAAACAAGGTGTGGTCCAACGAAATCGGTGGTTTATACCCAATGGACCCAATTTCTAGATTTGTGCGTTAATTCTAATATGCATCCATTACCAATTGACTCCATCTGACTTTTTTATATTGTAGAATTGGTATTGCTCTTGCCCATCACTCTATCCTTTCAGCACGAATTGATGGAACAATTACACCACGAGCGCAGGACAAGGCGCTTGAGAATTTCTTCAATAATCCTGAATGTGAAGTACTGATTGCATCCATTGCCGCGGCTGGAACTGGCCTCAATATAACTTGTGCTAATATAGTCTATTTAATGGTGAGGGGCCCCCCAAAATTCTCCCCTGATTTTCGGACCCTGACATCCACATTTCCAGGAGCCTAATTGGAACCCAGCCATTGAGGCTCAGGCTGTTGATCGTCTACATCGTATTGGCCAACAACGACCTGTACAGGTCATCCACTATATCACTCCTCATTCAGTTGAGGTCAACATGCGGAAGGTACCTTTCAACCTCATCTTTCACTTGATTGTATTACTATTCTGAAATCCTTCCTTATGGGAATGCCATATTCCAATCACCAATAGGTCCAAGAAAAGAAAAAATCATTAACTGCGTGAGCCTTACTGATATTATATAATTTGTGATTGACAAAGTTGATAACTCCTGTTGACTCTGGCACAGGTCCACAATTATGAACACCATGAGCTGGATCAAACTTCTTCAATATTTCCTCAATGAAAATGAGCAATAGAGTATTATTGCAAGGGAGACGGTGATACATTTCAATTCATATTGTCTATATTCTAACATATTTAGCAAGTTGTTGCATCCTTAAGAGATAATAATCAGATTTTATTACACCTGCACAAATAATTCACAAAATTTTAATTTGTCACAGTGCTATACCATGACAAATTACTAAGTTATTGCAGAGCATCACCATTAGGCCTAATAACTGGCATGTCAAGTATCTTGAGGGCGCTAGTCTGCATCTTACTACAGCCTTTGAGCCAATCTTGATCAAATACCTGAAATGATAGGCCTTCCGGAATATCACCATCATCTGTCGATCGTAATTCTGGCAATCTATCAATAGTTTTTTTACCCTTTTTTTTAATCCAATTACAAAACTCTATGTCTCTATCCATTTTCAATACCAAATCATTAAATAACTGGGAGCGCCAGCGTAATCCCACTTTGCGGTAAACTTGACGGCCATTTTCCAGTACCTCCTCAGTATCTGAGCATACTCGAGGGTCATTGAATTGTGATGCTAGAATGGGAAATTTAGCCGTATCACACCATTCACAACGGCGCTCACAGGTCTGCACATAATCAAGTAGATCATCATCAGACTTGGTCCACAATGAAGAAGAGATACAGTAACTAACTCTTTGACGAATCTTTGCGAGCTTTTGATTCTCCTTCTTTTTTACCAAATACTCCGCATCCTTTTGAATAGACTTCCATTCTCTTTTCAAATAAGTGAAATATCGCTCCATTAAAGCCGCCACGACCCCATAGTTGTTATGATCCTTGTTCCAACAGTAGTGATGATACTCAGTGCTGACAAGTGCGAGACGGAATGTACGGTAAAACACCATAGACATCAGCTCGTTGAACGGATGTTGCCATGAGCTCTCCCAGTCCCAAGTGAATCGCTTTAGTCCTAGCTTGTGCAGCTCATTTTCGCAGTAGCTTTGGAAACCCTGAGACTGAACCTGTGTTGATGGCTCATTGAACACATCCTCGGGGACATATCCGAGATGACCAGCCACTTGAATTGCAATTTCACGCTCTTCTGTGCTGGGTGGTGCTGGTAGTGAGGAAAAATCCTTATCCCTAACTTTGAGTAGGAACAGGCAATGTGCGTGTACTGCTGATCTCATTCCATGGACATTCTCTGGAAGTTCTGCCTTCAGCCATTTTTGTTGCTCCTTCTGGCTTGCACGTTTCGCCACATTGTGAGCTTTGCAGGCCTGGTTCCTTTGCTGTCTGACCTCGGATTGTTCAAGCATACTCTGGGCGAGGCCCAGCTGAGGATGGGTGAACTCACTATTTGATTGAGTGCCTTGCTCATGCGCTGTGAAATTGTCCCTCCTTGGTTCATCATTTCGTTCACTTTGAGTCGGAGACATGTTCTCATCCTCATCATCCACCATTGTTGCTCTTGATGTACTGGCATGACCCGTTCTTGGTTTGGAGGCATATGGATGATGACGTCCAGTGACTTTCTCTTTATGGACCAGAGGTGAAGACGCATAAATTTCATCCCCTGCTATGCAAATCATCAGTTAACACATCAAAACATTAATGAAGACTGGTCATCCTCACGATCTTCAATTGGCTCCTGAGATCGGACTGACTTGCCTTTAGGTGCCATATCTAACCCATGAAACAAACATATCAAATTGTGAATAAGTTTCTACTCCAAAATTCAAATGACTTACTTTGATGAAGCGTCAATACTGGATTTCCCTCCGACAGACCGCTCCAAGATACATTTTCCAAAGGTCTTTTTCGTCGTCCCCCATCCACGTGCCTTTCATGAACCACATGAACCTGCGATCCTGATGGAATATTGAGGGTTGGCTGTTTACTTTGGCCAAAGGGATCCTGGGATGCGACTGGATTCCGACCGGGATTAAGGAGGAACTCACGTGGAAATTTTGATTGGGGATTAGCGTGTGAGGAGATTTGAGGTGTGCCTTCTGGCCCCTGAGACACATGAATTTGTGTATTAGTGGGATTCGGGGGAATTGGAGTGACGGAAATATTTGGGATCGACCAAGTGCTTGAAGTTGGAGCCTTTGGATTGCCCACATCAATGTTAAGACCTGATACATTCATTGAGGATGCAATAGGGGTTGTGAGAGGAATGTTGGGACTCAATGGTGACTGTGTTTGAACATATTCTATGCTAGATTCACTATTTGAGTCATGAACAGAACCTGAACGGGATTTATGTGACTTGAAAGATGACATAAGGGCTGAAAAAGTACAGTAATATTTTTAACTAGATAAAACACCTCAGTATTATGATAAAATAGAGTGATATGAGATGAAATCTTTTCAAATTTAGAATAGAGAAATTCTATGAATAGTTGGAACTAAGTGTTGTGTGGAAGTCAGATAAGACTCTTTTGAGGAGAATCCTCCCTGCCTCCTCTTGAGCTCCTCCGCTTTTGTCGGAAACCACCCTGCACGGCCTACCAGCATATAATGTGGTATTTCCTTGATCTCAAAGGGGACCCATCATTCATAAGTAATCATATTCAGTACCATTTATGCCTCCCCATTGTCACATTTTGTGAATTATCCAAACTGCCCATATATGCATTGAAATTCCACAACATTGTACATCTGTAAAGGGGTATATTCATGAAGGATTTACCCACAAAAGAGACATCACCTTTTCCCGAAAGGCAAGACAATCCAAATCACATTCCAACTGATTCAAAGCCCGCCGCACTCAAACCAAATACCAAGACTTTAGCTGCACTCCAACCCCTTATGTAATAGAGTTATATAGTTATGTCTGTAATAAGGTTTAAACCATGTACGATGGTGTGCCAGCGTACATGGATTAAATGTTAATCCCCTCAATTCAATGGTAACACTTCACTAATGGAACCCCCTCAATGGTCAACCCCGCACTATCACAATGTGTAAATAAACTAGAATATGTATGAGCATTGAGCAGCATGGCATTTTACCCAATTAAACGCCTAACCAATTCCGCCATCCAGATGAGACATGTTAAACTTTATCCACTGCAGCTCATGCTCCATTACAAATGGGATAAAATCCTCAGCTGGCTCAAATCATCTCCCCCTTCATAAATAATCACTGAATTTTATTTCCAATTAATAACACTCCTAAACACTTTCACATCAACCATAGATATTTATACACAAACCAACCGTACTCCCAATTCCTGCAGCAATGACAACCCGGCCATATTCCTCAATGCGTATATGCATGTGTCAACACTGCTCAACTCAAACACACTCTTCCCCTGAGGGTGATAGGCAAGGAGTTGCCTTCACACCTTTCCAATATAAACAGCACATTAAAAAGCTCAAATCAACCATTGCACCCAAATCTCTTCCAAACATCCCTACTTCTGCATCAGGATCTGGGTGCCCACAAATTCTATTGGATCAAATCTTCCCAGCTGATTATTCACGTTTGACCCAAAGCACTTTCCCAACTCCAGCGGGTCTCAATTCAACTGCACAGAAACCATATAGTGGCAGTCAAACCCTTCCCCCACAAGACCTAGGAATGATAATATCTGCCATTCTATCATTAAGGTATAATTTACCCCGCAGGGCTTCACGCATACTCAACCCCGCCCTGAACCTGCTGATCAAGTCCAGTATCTCAAGCTCAGCTGGTCCCCCCGCTCCTGCATTCCATATACCTCAAGATCTGAGTACCATATTTGAACATCTCCAATTGGAGCCAGTGATTCAAAACTATATATGTTGTCCTCAATGTTTCTCTCTTAATGGCCTTACTGAATCAGTCACAACTGACCAACCCCACTGTCAACGCCATAATGACCCAAATGATCATGATCCCCCTTGCACACAATCATTAGGCAAATTCATCTATTCATCTGAACCCCACACCCAAAACACAACCAACATGAAGCAAAAATTTATACCAACAAAACATTTCATTTATCAACCATTCAAAAATTGGCTTGCCAGATTTCTCCAGCGGGCTGGAATTATGGACATTCTGCATCAACATCAACAATCCCAAACTCCCGAAGATTCCCCAAAACGTGACGTCTGGGATGGATTGGTCTGGAGACGCTTCACTGGCACTAGAAATATCCATGACCCCCCATTCATGTCCATTCCTGGTGCATTGGCCTTCTCCATATATGTGGACTGGTTTAATGCACATGGAAAGTCAACCCGGTTGGCTAGCATTGGACCTATCATGCTTATTTGTCTTAATCTCCCCCCAAGTGAAAGATTGAAGCCCGAGAATGTCTATGTTGCAGGAATCATCCCTGGTCCGAAGGAGCCAACTGCGCTTCAATTGAATTATCTATTAATGCCACTCATCAACGAGCTCAAAGAGCTATGGCAAGGTTACCATTTTGCACCCACCTCAACAGGTCCATCAGGATCCTTTATCCGTGTTGCCATCCTCACAGCCATTGCGGATGTGGTTGCCATGCGCAAGCTTACTGGATTTATTTCCCATTCAGGAAACCACTTTTGTAATTTTTGCACCATTCACAAAGCTCAAATTGAAGAAATTGGTCCTCAATTTCACTACACGCGCTCATACCAAAGTCATAAATCAACCATTGCCAAATGGCTTCGGGCAACCCCACAACAAAGACAAGCAATTTTCTCTGAGTATGGAGTGCGATATTCAATTTTGGAAGACCTTCCGTATTGGGATGCAACCAGAATGGTTAATCTTGACATAATGCATAATTTAATACTTGGAATTTTGAAGGATCATGCAACTTTCAAATTGTGCATTCCAGAGGCGAAATCAAAAATTTACTTCAGGTCCCGCAGGAAATCCAATGACACCAACAGTTCAGACTCAGATTCCATGACCTCCAACAGCTCTCTTGATAAAATCACATTGAGAGAGGCCCGCTCCCTGAGAAGAGACGCAGCAAAAATAATAAATGAGCCACTCCCCACTACTTCCACCCGGAAAAACTACTTCCCAATGCCCACCCTTCACACAGAACATCCATCTAGTGGTTCTGCGGAGATTCCTTCATTTGATGCCGATTACATCCCCACTTCTGAAATACCCTCTGAATTGGATATCACTGCACTGAGCGATCACCAGATCAAGGGTGAGGCTCTTGAGCATCTCCGACAAATCATATCTGAGACCATAATTCCCTCATCATGGACAAGAGTTCCCCACAAAATGAGTTCCCCCTCTCATGGTAGCTTAAAAGCCGCTGAATGGGCTCTCTTATATAAGGTCTATATTCCATTTCTAATGCTCAGTCAACAGATGTCATTAGATGCACACCAATCCGCCAACACACAAAGAAAAATGGGTCAGTCAGAAGAACTTGCAAATGAACTAGCCAAGAATACATTCAATTTGATTAGTGCTATCAACATTGCCACAAGCTGGACTGTTTCAATAGATGATGTGACTGCATTTGCTGAACATTGGAAAAAATTCCGCCTTTCCAATCAACACCTGTTCCCAAAACAGAAAAGTAAACCAAATCATCATTTTGCTGATCATATTCCCGAACTCTTCCAACGTTGGGGCCCAGCACAAGCCTCAGCCACATGGGGTTATGAGCGCTTGATTGCAGTATTTGCAAAGATGCCAACAAATAACAAGATATGTACGTCAATTAATAAGATCAATATATTCACATTGATGAAACACCTGAACTGAATAAGACTAACTTTTTGCAACTCTGAATAGATGATATAGATAAAACCTTACTTCAACATATCTGTCGATGTTCCAACCTTTCCGTTCTCCTGAAATCCCCATCTGTGCCATGTGAAATAAAACAGCTTTTCGAATCACAGCCACCTGCCGTGTTCAATCACCATAAATATAACAAGCCATCCCGCCATGACCAACAAAATTATGCTTGCCTGGTTGAGTACTTACAGAATTTTCATTCCACAAGGGAAGTAGTTGATTGGATCAGCTTAGACACTACCATGCAATCCACAAGTCCTCCCACTTCAAGGATTGTCTCACCTTGGTATTTTCCAGTTTCAAACATTAATATTGGGAACAATATATTTTCAACTGAATCCAAAAATATCAGCAACAGTGTGATATGTTTTCTGAGGGGCAACTCACGACAATTTGGTATTATTGATAGCATTTTCAAAGTCTCTGAGCCATCTAGCATACTGAATAATAACTTTCTGATTTTAAAAACTTTGAAGATTGATGTGAATTTCCTACCAGATTGGCCGTATCTCAATATTTATAAAGCTGTTGGTTTTGATGATGGACACTTGATTATATCAGAAGAAGAAATAGAAGGTAACTGTGGATTGTATGATAACAAAGCTCTGTCATTTGGACTGCTTGTAATGATAAAGCCGTTATTTCATGATATTTAGTCTACAAAAATGCAAATCTCTCAGATTCATTAGCAATTTTGCTAGTGAAATCATTGCCTCAAAATTTAGTGACAGAGACATGCCATTGTGACAAGCAAAGCCCATTATTTCACATTGCCACAAAGAACTTAATATTTGACATTGGGTACAGTGTGAATAAGCCAAGTCCAATGATCAAATGACCCACACACTCACCTTTCATAGCATCCAAAATTTCTAACTGCGCCATCATCATGTTGGAAGCGGAATCGGCTTTTGCGTACCCACACCCGCATGTGCACCCGCACGCGCCAATGCACACGCCCACGCCAATGCACACGCACACCCACCCGCACACGCCAATGCACACGCAAACCCACCCGCACACGCCAATGCACACGCAAACCCACCCGCACACGCCAATGCACACGCCCACCCACCCGCACCCACACACGCCAATGCACACGCAAACCCACCCGCACACGCCAATGCACACGCAAACGCGCCCGCACACGCCAATGCACACGCAAACGCGCCCGCACACGCCAATGCACACGCACACTTCATGGATGACCTGGTGAAGTCAAACCCCCCGCCTACATCAAAACTGGCTGAAGGACATCTTTGATGTGTGTGTGTGCAAACAGGCGGGTCTGGTGTAATTTTTACCAATCATCGGACGGTTGTGGGATGATCAGGTGGTGAGGAATCTGAGTTGAAGGCACAGGGGAACCAATATTATTGGATGTCACAGGATTTGGTGTAAGACCAGAGTGTGACGTGTGCTTGACGTTCGCTTGATTTTTGCTTGACGTGAGCTCGACTTTTATCCTGCTTGACGTGAAGTCAATCGCCGACGATTGACACGAGATTCGCCCCGGTGTAAGATCATAACCTTCAGGTTATTATCTTATCAAACCAGGTAGTGACAGACTACTGCAAGTTGTTACTCCCCGACAGACTTGTTAACTGTCAACTTTCACAGCACAGGCGCAGTTTGTTGCCTTGTTATGACAGACTATACAGAGAAATTTGAAATATTTGAGAGAGGGGGTCTTGCTTCTTTTTTTTCTTAGCTCGGAAGATGGAGGCTGATTTGACAGTGATGAGAATTGGTAAAATCGGACTTTGTTGGCTGCTGCTGCTGGTAGTTTAACTAGTCATTCCGGACTAATGCTTCTGGTAGTTTTAACTAGTCGTGCTGGACTACTGCTGCTGGTAGTTTACCTAGTCATGCCGGACTAACGCTTCTGGCAGTTTAACTAGTTGTGCCGCACTACTGCTGCTATACACATTGAGAGATGTCTCTTCAGACTCAAACACTGGGTGGCACCCAGGCGGAGAGACGGCTTTTAACCTGTTAAGTCATAGGGCACCAAAAATTCCACCCTACACCGTTGCACCCACTGGTGGCATTACGTGGTTGTATTGAGCGCGCATGGGGGCCGCGGGTTTGAGCCCGACTGGTTGTATAAATTTTCGCAAGGCAGACAACCGCACATACCCCAATGCCTGAGCTCCCACAACTCTTGATTGATTCCCCTTGGTCCATTTTCTTCTATTGCTGATACAACTGTTGTATCAATCCAATATGTCATCTCTTCCCCTCCCAGCAAAATTCATTCCTATCTTTATGAATTTAATCTTAAGGCCAATCAGTGACATGTGTTATAATTCTTTCATTTTGCAACAACCCTTGTCTCCATTCCACTATTCCATCGTATTTTTTATTTCTCATCCCATCAGCTGCTTTCCATCTCTCCAAAACTCTCTTCATAACATTTCCTTCCATTTCTCAACCATCCAGCTTTTTGCCCCATCGACTTATTTGTATTCACTCACCCATCAATCTCTTGCTCCTCATTGCATTAATGGAGTTCTGTGAATGCCCTCAGTGCATCACTCACTGTCTCACAGACTCAAATGGGTCTCAACGTTGGGGAAAGTTCATTTTGAAGCGAACCAAGAGAAATCATCATATCCACAACCTATCTCATCCTTCCAAATCTTTACAAATCCAAGAAGACTACCAGTCTGAGCTCTCAAATCCCTCAAGCACATCAAGTATTGTTGGTGGGATGTGTGATATGGACTTCATCAATAATGTTTTGGATACTTCACATCAGACAGTTATTGATAAAACATCACTTGTTTGTAAGCCCTTTTTGTATTTTTTTTTATTTTATACTAACTTTGCAATTGAATTAGTCATGGTAGCTCTATTCATTGCATGGTTGCATTTGTTTTTCAATTTGAGCCGCGAAAAGTGCCAATTGGCAAGAAATTTTATTATGAAGATTATCAAGAGAAGTGAGAAAACAACCCAAAAGGACTCCTACTTTGACATACCTAAAGACACTCAAACCCTCATAAATATCTCGGTACCAAAAATTAGTCTGCGTCAAGTGATTCATTGCCCTAGTTGCTATCTACTCTATCAAACTACGAATGTCCCATGGAAATGCACTTACCAAGAAACAATCAATTGCAAACCATGTGATTCAGCTTTGTTTTGAGATCAACACAACTTTTGATTGGTGCGCAGTAAAGGGAAGTTCAGAAGAGAGCCTTACAGAATGATGCGAGGTGACATAGCTGGTGTATCAACGCCAAAAAGCTATTATGTGACACAATCTATGTGCAAATGGTTGGAGTGGTTCCTAAGCCTTGATTATGTTGAAGATGACATTGCGCAATGGTCCGACAAAATGAGCAACCAAAGCAATGACAAGATTATTGACATTCAACAGGGAGTCGCATGGCAACAAATGAAGTGGGCAAGCAATGAGAACATGGAAGGGTCACTCCGGCTATGCTTTTCACTTTTTGTGGACTGGTTCAACCCACGGACAAACAAACTTGCAGGCAAACAACAATTGATGGGAATTGTTTGCCTTGCATGTTTAAACCTACCACCAGAAATGCAAAACAAGGTGGAGAATGTGTTCTTAGAAGGTATTATGCCTGGTCCCAATGCTCCTGACATGACAACAGTAAGTCACTTGTTATCCCCCCTTGTTGATGATTTGCTTGATCTTGTTGGTCCACTGGAAATGAAGACATTCAAGCATTCTCAAGGCCGTAAAATGGAAGTACACCTTCTCACATTAATTGGAGACACAGGAGCCACTCACAAGGTTGGTGGGTTTGCTTCACACTCAGCAAAATACTACTGCTCTTGGTGTTTGGGTGATGATACAGGATTGTCCAGTCTTACCCTTGGGCCTGCACGTAATGGAGGGTGCACAAAAAGACAATCATGTGAATGGCAAAAAGCAAAAAAGACAAAAAGAACCAAACTGGTTCGAGAGCATGGAATTCGGTGGTCTGAGCTGAACCAACTCACTTATCGCAATCCAGTCAAACATACAGCATTGGGATATATGCACAACTGGCTCAAAGGCCTGTTGGCACATCACTTTCAAGATGTCTCCAATGTTCAGATTCAAAAGAGGAGGATCAAAATAAAAGAAAAATGAGGCAATTAGAAAGCAATAGTGACAGAAGTGGGGTGGGGGAGATAGTGAATCAGGCAGAGGAAGGAAATGAATCGGAGGAGTTGGACCTGGTCATTGATGGTGGTGAGCTTGGAGGACTGTTCAGTGATGAATATCGTCAAAAATTCCGTGAAAAATTGGCCGATGTCATTTTACCAATTTTGGTCAAGGGTGTGCCAAGGAATCTTGGGAGTGCGAAGCATGGTAAGCTCAAGGCCATGGAGTGGCACTCATTGTGGGCATATGTGATTCCACTGGTGGTCCTTGAACTTTTCGTGGACAATGTCAATGAATTGAAAGAAGGATAGAATCGGTATTCAATGCTTTAAAACACCTCATTCCTGGTTCGCTGTACCAATCTTGTGTTGTCATCTCCAATCACAAATTGGACTGGAAAAGTTTTTGAACAAATGTATCAAAAATACTGCAAAAGCTCATCCAAATTGTTCCAAGACATTAGAATTGTCCCAAATCACCATTATGTCCTGCACATTCGTGAGCAAATGGAGCTTTGGGGTCCTATGGGAGGTGTGTCAGAGTTTTGGGGAGAGAATATGGTTGGCATATTGCAAAAGGTTTGGACAAGTGAAAAATTTGGTGATTTCTTGAATCAGTGCAATTTTGAATGATTAAGCTGAAATGCAAGAATCTGTAGGGGAAATGGAGAAGACAATTATGAATAAAGTCATTGTTTGGCAAAAACTAATGGCCTCAAGGGGATTAGACCAATATCTTCAATCAAATGGGAGTGTGATTGAAGCATCAAAAACTCATGATTTTGTCCTCGTGGACAATGTTTATTTGCTCCTCTTGGCTCATGTGACGGAAACTCATCATGGGTGCAAAATACGCAATGCTTATATGTTACCACACACCCCCAAATGTCTTATCCTCCGCCCAACTGCAACTTCACTGGCAATGTGGATGGGTGTCAATCACATTAAGGTAAGCCCTATTCCACCTCACAATTGTATTGTATTCCGCAATGGAGAACACATCGAGTATGGGTTAGTGCAAGAGGTCCTCCAATTCAATGATCCCTTAGGGGGCTCAAGAACGTCTATCCTCATTTGTGGTATAAATAATCGGTTCGCCAAAGACCTTAACAGTCCCAGAAAGAACTTTCAGTTCTTATGCTACATGATGAAGGTGGTTATTGGCGAGGTATCCACCATCAAGCGTTTTATTTCCCCTACAAAAATCATCTCCAATGCCGCCTACCAACTTTTACCAGCAAATACATTTGGCATTGGCGCAAATGGAATAACCTTAACCCCCATCAACAAACCTGGTCATCTTCTAATTAATGAAGATTCAACTGCATCATTATTTTGAATGAACAACAATTTCACTACGCGATTTGCTTTTTAATCTCTACAACATGTATCCCCAGCTTCATTCCTTCCTCCTCAACTCCTTCCATTTCTTCTTCATCTTCCTCCTCCTCTTCCTCCTCATCATAGACATTGAGCCATTCACCATCACCCACATACTCATCCTGATCCTTTTCCTTTGGGCTTGGTACCTCCAAATCAATTACACCACCTTCTATCTCCTCCGCATTTTTCTTCCCCATCACTATTTACCTCCATAACATTAAAGCAATACTTTTTGATAGTCCCTTCAAGAAATGCACCATTAAATTTCCGATCTGACCATTTCTCTCTCTCATCGTGATTCTTGTTCCTTGGTGGCCACAAGGATTTCGTTGGATCTGGTAGAAAGGCCACTGATGATGAATCTGAAGTGATTCTCTGTTGTGTCACTGGCAAATTTGCAAGCCATTTTTCATTGTAGAAGTCAAGAGGCAACCCAATAGGGGCCTTTTGGAAGTATGTTGGTTGTGGGACTTTTGGTAAGCATCTAACTCGTGCTCGTGACATGATTCCTGATGCTTTCATTTGCTCATCCAGACGTCAAAAGAATATGTTGCAGGATTTTGAGCGATATGGAAGGGTTTTGATTTGGAAGCACTCATTCTCCTCATCATACTCATCATCACTGTGAATGTAGATTGACAATTATCTTTTTGTATTGATTTGGAAAATCATTGGCCACAGCAAATTTGTCTTGTCTTGTGCGTAACTTTGATAGAATATTCTCTAGTTAGTCAGATCTTCTAACTAAATGTGGATGTGGAGTGACTCACACTTTCCCAATTATTTTGGTTACTCCTTGATGTTTGAGACAGGCTATGCTTCCCCTGCTGTTTTAGCTCTGCCTTAACTCTGTCGGCCATTATAAAGTGTACATAGTGTTATATGCTTGAATTAACATAAGCAGATTGTTCACATACTTATGATTGAAGTTCATGCTATCATAGGCTCCACTGGCTGCTATCTGACGAAATGTGTTCAACGCACTGGTACGACATGCCGAATTCCACAAGCTCTCACTCGAGTCTTCAACATTTGGGCCCCAGCACTCAATCCCAAGCTTTGCCAGATATCCGTGGATGTAATATATGTGACTCTCCTCAAGGTAAAGCAAACCACGGCCAACTTTAATCCTCCCGGCACGCCCCTCCCTTAGTGTTTGGACATCAGCCATGGCAACAATTTGGCCTGCGTTGGGATTCAACACATGCTGTTTCAATTCTTGAACACTTGAAAACCTTGAATTGAACCTCTCTAGAAGCTTTGGATTGGGAGGTTCAGGCACTGAGTTCCTTTTGATTAACCCCCAGAGCAAGAGAACATGTACAAAGATGGCTTCCTACTCCCCATGTCAGTATTATTCACACTAATAAAATCTATAATAGTGCTTACCTTGACACTCAAAAAATTGCTTGGAAACTCATGTTTTTACATTTGATTGTTTTTTTTGCTGGCTTGTGGTTTGGGGCTGTGATTGATTGTTGCAGCTGTGTGACTCTGAGGAGGAGATTGTTGGTTGGCTTTTGCGGAGTGTGGTGGTTCAGATAGTGCCCTTGGCAAGTTGTTCTTCTTTGATGTTGTCAGAAGGTCCATTCTCTTTTTCAACTGACTTTGTGGTATCTTCTTAGGAAAAGATGATGGTGTAACCTTTACCAGCTTCTTTGGTGTAGCATGGGATACTTTCAAGCTATCCACCTTGAGTGCTGAAATCTCTTTTTGGAGCTCCATAATGGCGTCTTTATACATGCTTGCCTGCGTGGTGAGTGCCCTACTTACAATCTCATCAATGTTTGACCTTTCTACTGGATTTGACACTGTGGTTTCTTGTGGTACAGGCACCACCTGATCATTTGTTGGAAGTGTGGGCTCCATTTACTATTGCTAATATTGATTATAACGCCTTCAAAAAAGGTTTTTGATTTGAAAGCGGTGAGGGGACTTCTGGGCAAAGTAATTATCATTGCAACACAACCTTGTCTCTATTTATGGGCATCATGACAGATATGATGAGTAATTATTGTTGTTTGTTGCTAACTTAAGTCTGATTTGTCAGATGATGAGACTAGGTAACCAAGTGAGCCCTTGAGAAAAACTTCTAGATGAGGGACTGTATGTCCCTTGACAAGCATTTTAGAGAGAATTACAATGATTACAACAGGTAGTACAGTGCCCCAAAAGATGTCTTCGGACACCATCTGCACAGATGCACCGCGCGCGATCTTATTTTTGCGACTTAGGGTGTTTTTTTTTTCTTAAAACAACTAATGTGGTTTTAACTCCCTTTCCCTTACATCTTCTTTTTTTTCCTAATTGATTCGCCCAACCTTTACCTTGCTCGCACGTCTTTTTTATTCAATCCGAATCGAAAGTCTTGGGGTTTTCAAGCCAAATCAAATTCTTGGCTCCTGGGTCCTTTGGATTGTCGTTGATTAAACAAATCAATGATATACTTTGAAAAAGTATATTTTTTGTTGCTGATCTTTCATTTGGTATGTATTTTCTCCTTTTGTTCCATTTTGGTTTAGAAGAATAACTAATGCTTGCATTTGTCTTATTGCTACAAAAGATATTGATGCCCAGCAATCTTGCAGTGGAGCAACGGAGCCAGATTGTAGGGATGTTGCAGGCCGGCTTATCAATCCGAAAGATAGCCTTGCGCATGGGGGTCCCCAAATTGACTGTGCATGACATGATCAGGCAATTTCGAGAGCATGGCGCTTGTGCTGATTGCCCGAAACCAGGCCGACACCCTTGTTGAATGAAGCTGACCAACAAAATCTGGACAACTTTATTACTCACAACCGCAGAGCAAATATAAAGGAAATTTCCCACGCTATTCCAAACAATGTGAGCCATCGAACAATCAACAAGGCAATACATGATCTTGGCAAGCGGTCATGTATTGCCCCCAAGAAGCCTTACCTTTGTGAGGTTGACTTTGACCGACGACTCACCTTTGCCCAGCAGTTTTGTCATTGGAATCTTCAAGCTTGGGCTTGCATAATTTGGACCGATGAATTGGCGTTTGAGTTGGGCAAGAAGGCTGATCAGGTGCAGGTTTGGCAAACACCTCAAGAAAAATATTTATTACAAAACGTTCAAGTTAACCATTGTTCGGGCAGAAGATCACTCATGGTATGGGGGGCTTTCATCGGCAGCACCAAAGGCCCACTTGTTTTTTTAGACGGGACCCAAACAGCTGCAAGGTTTATCGAGCAAGTATACGAACCACACTTGCGGCCGTTCTACAACCACATGGTCAATGCACCTTATATCAGGACTCGCAATCGCATTGCGATGATGGAAGATGGCGCCCCAATTCACACCGCCCGAATATCAAACAAATGGCAAGCCGCCAATCAGATTGACAAGCTGCCTTGGCCAGCCCACTCCCCAGACCTCAATCCAATCGAGAATGTCTGGAAAGTTTTGAAAACAAAGGTAACAAAACATTACCAGCCCCGCACAATCGATGAATTACGTGCGGCCATTCAGAGTGCTTGGGATGATCTCTCACCAGCATTCTTTTAGAAGCTGCTAATTGGTATGCACAAGCGATTGGAGGCAGTGGTTGAATCTCATGGTGGACCAACAAGATTTTAGGGCTTTTAATTTCTCAATTGTAACATGGCCCTTATCAGTCAAATGGATTCACAAGGCGGCATCTTCATTTCTTACGAATCAGGCTGATTTTATTTGTTTTATCATATTGACTTCAATTTTTATTTATAACTCTTTTCCCTCTATTGTTCATTAAATCTAAGCATATGTAAAAAATCTTTAAATTTGTAAATACACTATAAACGGCATTAAAAAGTTAAGGTTTTGGTTATCACAGCGTATGGAGCAAATGAGATTGGCATTGTGCCTTTGTGAGTTGTCGTCATGAATGTTAGGAGCAAATCTGAGTAACAGTTTTACGCACTGACATGATTTTTAAAAAAAAAACAACAAAAGCTGAGGCCAGCCTTTTGCATTCCTACAACCTGGGCCCTTAGTTTGATGTCTAAATAGACTGGCATCGTGCAATTAGAAAAAAATTTTTTTAATTTTAAAAAGCGTGCAAAAAAAAGGTTAATGTAAAAAGACGGACCGATGGATATGGTGATTGTCAGCAACGAGATGAACCAAGCTTTATAAAGGTGTTGAAAAATATTCAGAAAGGCCTTGTGACAAGGGATCATGAGTTGTTTTGGTGGAGTCGTCTTCTCATTGAGGCGATTTGTTTTGATGTCTTGATGAGATGGACAAATATGGATCATTTGTCCAAATATAGATGGAAGAAAAAAAACGAAAAAATATTAAGAAGTTGGAAAAAAGGGGGGAGGAAGAGATTTTGACGAGTCAGAAACCAGCGAGCGTGCGCGTCCTGTACGCAGTTACCTGTATGGGCGTGTTTCTGTACTTCTGTCAGGTCACTGTACGTCTCTTTAGAGGTTTTTGCACATGACTACTTGTCAATTGTTATGACAACTGTGGACGGGGTGTGTGAGTCTTGTAGAGGAGATAATCACTCGTGGGGTGTTTGGATTACTCAGCGTACGTCAGTTATATACTGAGTACTTCTATGTACAACTTGTGGTTTGCGCAGTCGAGTTATCTTAGCAGCCGCGTGGCTGTTACACCCCCCCCCTCGACGTAGACACATACAACGGATAACTGGGTCATGGAAAAAAAGGGAAACAACAAGAAAAAAATAGGTATGTACATAAGAAAAGAGAAGCAAGTTCGCCAGTCACTAGTGCAAGAGTTGTTTGGCGAAAACAGAGTGTCCTTGAGGACCCAATGCTTTTGTAAACACATCCGCCAACATCTCCCTGGAGCATACCCATGCGAGTGTAGCAAGACCGCTATGCAGCAGTTGGTTAGTAATAAAAAATTCCCTGTCATAGTGTCGTGTCCGCTTGTTTGATGTGCAGTCACTGGCGATACGCATGCATGATGCATTGTCGCACTTTAAGTTTAGTACCATTGTCTCACCTGTGATTTCTCAAAATAGATTTTGTGCCCATTGACCATGCCGTGCCGCAATGCCAAGGGCCATGAATTTGGCATGGCAGCTTGAAGAAGCGACGGTGACCAAGCGTTTCGAACACCATGATACTGTGCAGCCGAAAAGCTGCACTAGATAGCCATGCGTGGACCTAGAGAATTCACCCCCCAACTAGCATCGGAATAGATGTTGAGGTTGGCTGTGTCAATGCTGGGGTTGAGAGACAGTTGCCTCGAAATAGTGCTGCTCAGGTAGCCCAGGAGATATTGCAGACAGTACCAATGCTCCTTACCTGGGTATTTGGAGTGTTGTGCAAGCAGGTTAACAGCAAAAGCTATGTCAGGGCGTGTACCCGTGGCTACATAGCTTAATTCCCCAATAGCTGCGATAAACTCTGGTTGTTGTATGGCTTTGTCTTTATCAGTTAAGCTTACCATGTTGTTTTTTTGTGGTAAAGGAGAATGAGGTGTGTGACGCCCATCCCAATACTTGTTGACAATGGTCTGTATCAGAGAAGGTTGACTCAGCTGCAAACCGGTTGTTGTCCTATCAATGTTGATTCCAACAATGTGCTTCAATGTATTGCTCCATTTGATGTCGAATTCGTCACATAGCGTGCGTTGAAGGGCGTCAATATCGCGCTGCTTTCGGCCAAATACTATACCATCATCCACGTGTAGCCAGATCGTCAGTCCAGTTTTGTTGTTGATGTATACACTCGAGTCATAGTTGCTTGACTTAAAACCTCTTGAGGCCAGTGATTTCTTCAGGTGGCTCCACCAGCAGCGGCCAGCTTGCCGTGTTCCATACAAAGCCTTATGCAACCTACAGCCTGAGCCTGGAGGGATTTCCAGTCCATCAGGTGGACGTATCCAGACTTCTTTGTTGATGTACGCATTTAGGTAAGCCGCAGTGAAATCAAAACTAGCAATAATCAAGTCAGACTTCGCAGCTAGAGTTAGTAGTATTCGGAGTGAAGCAAAAGTGGCCGTTGGTGCAAAAGTCTCATGGAAGTCCAGGCCACTTAGCTGTGAATTCCCTCTAGCTACATATCTTGCTTTGAAGCGGGCAGGTTCAGTATCAGTGCCTGGCTTCTTCACGAATACCCAGCCCCCTCCAATTTGTTTAATGCCGTCTGGAATAGGTAGGACCTCGAAGACATGGGCTTTCCTCATGTTTGATAATCCGTTTTTAATCGCGTCCATCCACTCAGTCTTGTCCGCGCTATTCACAGCCTGTCTGTAAGTTTTAGGGGTGAGGGATATGGTTACATGAGTCGGATGACTCAGCTTGTCCATCAGTTGGTTTTGTGTGTCAACCAGCTCTTCATGCTTGAAATCGCCGAGCCTCATGTTGTTCAACATGAACTCCACGTCACCTTTCTTAGGGGTTGCAGGAAGTGTTGACAAGTGTTTTGTCAGGTCATCTGATCCGAGAAACCTGGCCCATGCCAAGGATAGGAATCGGTTGTTATCTTCATCGTAGAATAGCCATCCGTTTCCGTCTGGTAGGTGCATAACAACTTTTGCCTTGACTGCTCAATTGCTGAGTTTCTGTCGCCTTTCTTGAGGTACGTGCACAAAAGCAATCTCACCAAATGTCCGTACTCGGTCCAATTTGCATTTTGTGCCGAACAGTATTTCAACAGGGGTCAAGTCGCCCGTGTGAACATTGGGTAAAATGTTGTTAGTATAAGCTGCCCACATGAAAGCATGCCCCCAAAACGTTTTTGGTAGGCCAGAACCCAATAGGATTGTTCTCCCCATGTCGGCAACTGTGCGGTTGTAACGTTCTGCGATTCCGTTCTGTTGGTGAAAAAAAGGTAGGCTTCTTTTGTGGTGGATGCCTTCGCCACTCAACCATCTGGTGAATTCCGCACTGTTAAACTCACCACCGTTGTCAGTTTGCAGAGTTTTAAGTGGCTTGCCACTTAATCGTTGCCATTGCAAGATTACCTCCTTTAACCGTGTTGACGCGTTGGACTTGTTGGACAGTATGTGACATTCGCCATAAGTGGAGCCCACATCGCAAATGTTCAGGGCATATCGTCCTCCATGGAAGGTTGCTGTATCAAAGGGTCCCATCAAGTCAGTGACTAACAGATTAAGAGGAATAACTGACCTTTCATCCGGCAAAACTGATGATCGACATAGGCTTTTTGCTCAAAGGCAAACTTCACAGCTGTTGATTTCCCGTCTATCAGTCAGCAAACACATAGGAGCTGATTTGCCGAGTAGCTTCCGGATTCGGCGTAAACCTATATGTCCAAACAAACAATGCCATTTCATCAGCTCGGCCTTTGTTGTTTGATGGCTATTTTTCACAGGAGTATCATTTTCATTTTCAGCGACATGTGTCTTAGTAGTCATGACAGAGAAAGAGTTTGGCGTGTTAATAGTAGAGATGCCTTCTGCCCAAGGGGCTGCAGTATAGGATGGTTTAAAATCAAAGTCATCAATTGCACGGGCTAAGAGTCTACTGAACAAAGGTAAAAGCCATTTCCGACCGTCTTTGTGATAGTTTGCCCGCAACAAAGGTTCCCCACAATACCCATGGATCAACACATCATCTCCAATATGGCACATTTTGCTGCCCGAGTTGATGAGCGCAGCGGGTGATATCAAGGTACCAGTTGCATGGGGGGAATAAAAAACTCCGTTAACAATTACGTGCCTGCCGTTGTACCCTGGGTATACTAGACTGCCCACGCCTGTGACAAAACTTCGCTGGGCTGTGTTAGTAGCAACAGATAAAGGAATTGGTTTTGTCAGTTTGCGGTATCAACAGAGAGCAGACAAGTCACCTGTCAGCAAATGACTTGCCCCAGTATCATAGACAGATTGCCTATCACCGGGGTTTGTCACTTCCTCAACAGATATCTCGTGTTTTGGCTCGTTTGACAACCCAATTTCAACGATCCTGGCTTTCATAGCAGGAATAGGTCGTTCTTGATACCATGGTTGATAGAAGTCTGGTGGTTTAGTTATTTTCGAAATAGGATGGGTATTGTTGTGGAGGTTTTGATGTGAATTGGTGAAAGGAAAGTTAGTCGGTGGCGTTATGATGGGGTAGTGAGCTTGAAAATTCGCAGGTGCAACCGTCGGTCTTATGTTCGGAAGCGAGCTGGATGTGTTGACTCTCCCGGATTTAGACTCGGGACAATCTTTGGCCATGTGTCCTCGTTTGTTGCAGTTATGGCAGGTCACCTGGAACATGGTACGCATTGCAGTGTGTTCGTCACCTTCCATCACGGTCAAGGGTCGTTGTTGCATTGTCATGGAGTTAAATGATGGTGTGACGTCATTTACTTCGGGACGCTGGAAACAAGATTCTAGGGTGAGTACACAGGATGCAAACATAGGAGATCTACCGCACGATATCTTGGTGTCCAACTTGTCCATCATTGCCCGGTATACCTCAGGTCTCCGCATCACGGCGCATTGAATGAGTTGACCCATCACATGGTCTTCTCCTAGTTGGCCAGATCGATTCTTGAGCTCTATTAGTGCTTCGTTCAATTGCAAAACCAGGCTGGATGGTGCTTTGCCATCCTTTAATTTGATTGACATTAGCCTGTTGAAAGCAACACATTGCGATGTTCTGGTCATCACAAAGTAGTGGTTCTTCAGCCATGTGTACATCGTATGGCAAGGGCGCATGGTGATGATGCTGTCTTGTATAGGGTCTGGTACTGAGCTTAAGAGTATAGCACGGCAAAAACGTTCATGTTTGTTGTCAGAGACGTCGCCACGTTGTAGGTATAGAGGGTCTTGTAGATATGTGTCAAAGATTAATCGCAATCGTCGTTCCCAGCTTTGGAAGTTGGAACCGTCAATGCGTAATATGTGTTCGGGTTTGATCATGTTGATACCGCGATCAATGGCTATGTCACCATCCTTGTTTGTTTCAGGCATGCTCTTGTCTCCCTCCTGCAGGGTGCTAGTAATGTCGGGTTTGTTGTGTGAATGCGTTGTGTAACGTATGGTATCGCTACTCATGTGGGTATCGACACTTGAGTGGAAGATAGACAAGAAAAAAGACAAAAACGCAAAGGAAAAAAAGGAGAGACAAAGAACAGGTCACTATGATCGATGGAGGAAAAAAGGGAAAAATACGAAGATAAAAAAATATAGGTCGCAATGGTAGACGGGGAAAAATATGAAAAAGAAATAGAAAGAATCTTTAAGGGCCCATAACCTGTAGAGGAGATAATCACTTGTGGGGTGTTTGGATTACTCAGCGTACGTCAATTATATACTGAGTACTTCTATGTACAACTTGTGGTTTGCGCAGTCGAGTTATCTTAGCAGCCGCGTGGCTGTTACAAGTCTGGCCTCTGCTGTACGTGCAGTTGTCTGCCTTGAGAAAATTTATACAACCAGTCGGGCTTAAACCCGCGGCCCCCGTGCGCGCTGATCAATACAACCACGTAATGCCACCAGTACCATTGCAACGGCCCTAGTCTGTCACACCCTGACCTTGGGACTTTACAATTTCTAACACACACACCCGAAGTCGGATACCTCCAAAATTCCAAATTGCCAATTGCTGCATAATTTCATTACTAATCCTTGGGATCAGCAACATACCTTAGACTTGTGTCTTTTTTGCAATCAACCAGGTTTCTAATCATTCGCTATTGAAGCTTGCAGCTCGAGATTGATATTACGGCCATAGCTGTTAGAATGCTGATATTTGAAGATAAGAATCACTGAGGAGTGATCAGATTCAGCAGTCGTTTAGACCTAAGCCAATTGCAGCCCTTCTTACATTGGCTGAACTTTTGTGCGAGTGTCTCGGTATTTTTAGCTCCCTTGTATTCAAAAGTCATGAGCTTGTTCCTATACTGTACTGTACATCTGTTGCTCTTTGCTCCCACTTATCTTAGGGGCTTAGTCCCAAAAACACCCTTTCATTTATGTTCAGATCACCATGTGAGCCTACGAGGTGGTAAATAAGTATATTTTTTTCCGACTGCCCAACGGGGAGCAGGGTTCATTTTCCTTTTCTAATACAAGTGGGTGCGCAAATCTTTCTGAGGAAAGGTACACCATAGCCACGCGCTAGATTTTTTTGGAGAAAGCAAATACAGCACTTTGTTTGAGCCATTGGACTTCGACAGTTGAAAATAGAACATATCGCCGTGGGTGTTTCGGAAAAGGACCGGCTTGTTGTTGGCTTCCAGCCGTAGGCCGCCTGCCACGGGCCACTTCCTTTTTGGAATGAAAGCTAAAGAGTTCAATTTTGGGCAAACTTTCGAATGCCGGTTGTAAACGGTTGCCAAATGTCACTTTCTGTTTTGACTGCTTACTGCGTCGGTTTGGAGGCATGAGCCAAGAACCGTGCCTGCTTGTGTCAACGGGCTATACGGACTTTCGGATCGGCCAAGTTTCTTGACAAGCATTTCACACGCGATCTAGGGGACGGGATCGAGTGTAGATTGGCTTTGATGGTGAGTGTGCGTAGGCCAATCCAGCCTTCATGAAGAAACCTGGGTTGCTTCATGGCAGGCAAAAAATAGCATAAATAGATGGATTGATTGAGGTTCAAATCAGCCAACTCAGTAAACTTGCTCAGAAGTTCCACCAGAGCCTACTCTATCTTTCGTTATTTTTTGCTTAACACGTCGAAATTTCTTGAAAAATTTCATAGTCAGTACTTCATATAAGAAACAATATACATACCTCCAGCTTTTCCTTGAAATCTTTCTATTTCCCCTGAAAAACTCGGTGAGAAAGCTCACTTTTTAGCCATAGTGTAACGCTCAGGCATTGATTTTCTTTTACATGATTATCAACCTGCGTTTGGCGAATGACCTCCCATGTAATTGAAAGGACTCCCAATTATTCATAGTTAATCCAACAACATGGTATTTATCATGAAGTTAGCTCAGTTCATCTTGATGGCAAGCTTATCGCATTTGAAGCCTACCGTGGCTGATGCGGCGCCAACCAGCGCGTATGTTCTTGACTTCTTTACTCAAAATTTGCGTCAGACTAAATTTACCCTCGCGCAGCTTGATTAGCGCAAGATCCAAGCTTCCCGTTCGTTCATACCACCAGTTTGACATTAGGAAAAGAGCCCCGCTATCGACGAAGTCCAAGCTTGATGTGAGAAGTTACCTTCGTTTTGACCTTCATTTTACAAACGAATATGGACATGAAGAATGAAATTATCACAATGATTGACTCTTTTTGGCGGCTGATTTTTTTCTTATCTCAGCTAAACCCAGCAAAATACGCAAATGCCAGGCCTTGGGCTGCCCCAACTCACAGCTCTTCAGGTGGAATTGGAAGATCTCCAAAACGACGAAGCATATCAACTAAACCTCAGCCCCGCCTTGCTGAAGGAAGTTTCCAGGGCTTGAAAAAAAATGAACTGAGCGTCAATAAAAAGCTACCACGTACTCGTTATCCAGATATACGTCGGCGGAGCTCTGCTCGAACGCTCTTCGCTGACCGAAAATTAGAAAATCATTCTTCAGGTTCAGTCAAATTCCCTGTGATTTCGCCCAAACAGTTTGATATTAGGAAAAGGGCGCCATTGCCGACCGAGTCCCAGCTTGGCGTAAGTACTTATCCTTTTGGTTTTACCTTAGAATTAAAAAAGGATATTGACATAAAAAACCAAACTCCTTACAATGCGCCACCCTATTTCTGGCTTGTTCTTTTCTTTTCTCAGCTAAAACAATCGAAATTCGCTGCCAGCGGGCCTTGGGCCAGCCCAACTCACAGCTCTTCAACCTCAGACGAGTCTGACTAGAGAAACAACCAATGAC
The DNA here is from genome assembly GCA_023105745.1 of Austropuccinia psidii. Lineage (NCBI taxonomy): Eukaryota > Fungi > Basidiomycota > Pucciniomycetes > Pucciniales > Sphaerophragmiaceae > Austropuccinia > Austropuccinia psidii. The sequence continues at coordinate 23,301,387 of JALGQZ010000005.1, forward strand.
TTGGAATCGGAGGTGTTCCTGTTACACAAATCCTGGCCTGTCGTAGATAAGGCATGACGGCCAACGTCGTTCTGGAGCACAAAAAAAATAGTTATTTTAACGAGCTAGAGTATGGCGCTGATTGAAACGTGTCCTTTAGATTTGGGTTTTTGTTCTTTTACTCTTTATCAAGTGCTTTTGGTTTGTAAAATAAAGAACCTCTTATTGTACATGCCATATTCATTTTCGGGCAGTCAAAATTGAGCCTATGTGCAATGGCATGCAAAAGTGGATATGCAGTACTCATAGAAGTTTATGCTAACAAGCGTTCTAAGTCATGGTTTCCAGTGGGTGTGAGGCGGCTATTGTTAGAGAACAAAACTAAGTGGACTCCCAGTATTACACAATATTAGGACATAATTAGAGCAGCAACAACAACGGGTAGTCTGAATCAAATGAGATCACTTCGTTTAAGTAAGATGAGAAAAAAGGAGTGATTAAAGAAACAAGAGGAAAGAGATAAGAAGCGAAAGAAGTGAGATTATTTTAAGGCGCGAAGAGAAAGCAGGAAGGAATTCCGATAATTGAGGCTGATTTAGATTGAGGAGTTCAAGTGTAAGTATTGTTGAGGGATTGTTCTTGGTTATGCGCAGATCAGATACGTTCGGGCTATTTTGTGATCGTGGCGGTTGTCGATCTTGAAGTGGGGTTTGATTGGAAATCGGGCTGGTCTTGTTCGTCATTTGCGTTTTCAACAGCTATTCCCTTTGAGGGTATTCCTTTTAACATCTATGAGGCTTTCGAGCACAAATGCCTTATTTTTGACGTATTCTTCAGAAACGGGACATATTTCTTTGCAAAATTTCTGATCAAAATAAGAGACAATTTAGCTTGTTCCTTGGTTCCGGAGGAATTATCTTCATAAAAAAACAAAGACAAAAAAAAACAAAGACAAACTAATCAAAGCACAGTTTTTTTTGAATTTCTTTAAGAAAACTTATTGACGCATTGACATATCAGATACAAAAGCATTGGTGAGAGTAATGCGGATTCAATGATATCTATCATGAAGTAAGGGACCGATGTATGATTCTCCACGGAGGGAAGGTACTGAAACCATTTTTGCTGAGCCATAAGGCTGGAAAGGCTCGAGGGTGATATGTCTCAAACACCACATGGTATGATCCCATCCAGGGATGAGAAGATTAAGATAAAACCACTCGAGTGTCTCCTCTTTGTGCTCAATCTCCCATTCCTACATCATCTTCGCTCAAACTTATTTCTAATTTATATCTTATATACTCAGGAGGAGTATCTAAGGTAATTATCTTTTCCTATCTGTCAACGTTACTATGAGCATTGATGTTAATATAGTTTTTCTTATCACAACTCTCTAAAAGTAACTATGTGATATTAAATAAATTTATAGGAGAACGTTGATTCAGAAGGTAGCTCCATCACCTGCTCTATTTCTACTAGAATATTAGCTTACCATTGTTTTCTGTGATAACTATTATAGACGTGTCTCACCTGTGCTGGTTTAAGGACATAACTATTGATATATATATATATATATATACTCACAAGTACATGACCTCATTCTGTGTAATAACTTGAATAGGTATGCTTACCATTACTATTGTTAGTTTCTATTACTGCTACTGTTTTCACTTACTATCAATAGAATAAAGATTATAAACTAAATATCTTGCATGGTAGCAAGAGTTAGTTGTAATTGCACTAGATAAAAACAGAGACAGAATGGATACAAATCATGTTGATAAATCCATCAGCTGATCAAAACTATCCTGATGACAAAAGATATTGAACCAAGATCATCACCCTAACTTGGGAAAACTGGGTGCAGTGGAGCTGTCAGCTCAAAAGCTTTCTCACTGGACAAGGCCATGAGTCTTTCCTATCTCCTCCATCTGGGTCCAAAAAAACTTCCCCTAACTCCAAAAGACAAAATAGCAGTGCATTAGCTCTGCTATGGAATTGTGTTCAGCCCAGAGCTGCATGGAATACTTTTGGTCAACCAGAATTCATTATTTGACTCTTGAACCGCTCTTGGAAAGACTTGTGGAAGAAACTCAGTAGCTGTTATGTGTGATAATCTGTTTAAACTTGTGTCATTACAATATACTCCTGGCTCTTCCCACAAAAAAGACATCAATATGTTTCAAAAAACCTATGCTAGTTATGAATTTATCACACTTGGCTCAAACAACAAGATGGTTATCTCAAATTGCTGCTGCATTCTTCATCCGCAGTCTAAGTCAATATTGCAAACTCTCTTGGTTATCTCAAATGCTCTACAACATCAAACCATTTGAATTAAGCTTAGTAATGAACCAGGTGGCAGTTGAACACTGCCATCGTGGAACACATAAAGAAAAATCTTTGACTCTAGATAAGCAAGATAAAAAGAATACCTCAAAACCTGCACCATGTGGAAATTAAATAAAAAGACCACAATGTCAATATTGTAGCTGAATCCTGGAAGGAGCCCATGGGAGATATCCAGCACTCTGACTCCAATGCCTATTCCATGAAAGATGAAGTACTGACATTGGGATCAGGAGCCCCAGACAAAATATATCTTGAATTGGGAGAAGGAAGATCAGTGGTCAAAAATCTTAGCTCTCTCACTAATATTGTCCAAGTCAAGAAATCAATAAACACATATTCTTAACCAGTGAAAATAACTTACCAACAAATGTTAGTGGTTTTTGGAATACATATTTTCCTTGTATACTTTGCATGTAACGGGAAGGTAAACCTCCTATGAGCTTCACAATAAATAGATCATGGACTCAAACCAGTTTTGAAGGGAGGCTGTTTCCTAATAATGAGAGAAGGAAGAATCATTTCTGGGTTTTCTCATTGAGGAAATCTTTTGTTGTCAAAAATATGAGCCCACTCTGTATTCACTGTGCACCCTCAAAATGTTAAAGTGCAGAACTAAACGGTGGGCAGCAAGAGACTCAAACTAAACAACAGGACGTGTACAAAAAGTGCTCTTTTGGAGATCAATGATGGGTCAGCTTATCTGAGATGATGAAAGAATGGAAAGAAAAAGAAATAAAGAGTAAAGAGGATAACAATGAGAAAAAGAAAAGAGAGTGTCAAAATAAAAAGGAAAAGTAAAGGAAAGAATTTTTAGGGATGAAGATCAAAGGAAAGGAGAGAAAAGGGGAATTAAATATTGTAGGATGGAATAGCTGAGGAGGTGTTTTATGGTGTTGGTTATGCGCAGTGATCTGCGCTTTAGTGGTTCTTGCCGATCTTGTCGATCGATTGTATTTTGCCACTAAGAGAGGAATACAGGATCTGACTTAGTCCAGATCTTGATTTTCAACATCCCCCCTGTCTCTTAGTCGCAAAACACCAAGAGAGTCAAGGGAGCGAGAAAGAGTTACCCTTCCAACTGATTTGGTCAAAAAATCTGCTAGCATGTCGGAAGTTGGAGTGTAGACTAGCTCTGCGAAGCCTCTTGAAACAGCTTCCTTGATGAAGTGAAGTTGAATGTCGATGTGCTTCATCCTTTTGTTGTTGAGATTGCAATCGCCTTTTGCAGCGTTGATGCAGCTCTGGTTATCCTCATGTATGGGGATTGGTTTGTCCAGAGTTAGCAGGCCGCACTCCTCACCCCACTGCTTGAGCCACATTAGCTCAGACGTGAGGTCACAGAGAGCTTTATATTCAGCCTCGGTGGTTGAAAGTGAAACCGTGGGTTGCTTCCTTGTCTTCCAGAGAATAAGACCTCCTCCCATGATGGCCAAGAATCCAGTCATCGACCGGCGTGTCGATTTGCAGTTCCCCCAGTCAGCATCAGTGTACGCAATGACTCCTGCATTAATACCTTTTGGATAGGTGATGCTGATGTCTTGCGTTCCTTTCAAGTATTTGAGGACATGTAGGAATGCCTTCCAGTGGCAAATTCCCGGCTTCTCCAGAAACTGGGAAAGTGCGCTGACGGAAAAGGAGAGATCGGGTCTTGTTGCTGTACTGAGGTAGTTGATGCAGCCGATTGCGCTGCGATAGTTCATGTTCAAGGCCTGGAAGTCTTGAGCTTCGCTTTCGCTTGGTTCTTCCAAGTGATCGTTCGGAATGAGCGGAGTGGAGACAGGCTTACAATCGCTCATGCCATAGAGGTCTAGCAATGACTCCGTGAAATGCTGTTGGTCTAACGAGATAAATTCATCGGAATGTGTTATTTTGATTCCAAGCAAGAGATCGGCCTGGCCGAGGTCCTTGATCTCAAACTCCTGCTCCAACTCCCTCTTGAAGTTGTCCACCTCGTTCCCAAAAATGGCGATGTCGTCTACGTGAACGTACAGCCATACTGGATTGTCCCCTCCACGGAAAAACACACAGGCGTCTAGTACGCAAGGGCTGAACCCCACACCTTGAAGCCAGGTCTTCAATCTTTCGTACCAAGCTAAGGGGGCCTGCTTAAGGCCGTAGATTGCCTTATTTAATCTTAAGCAGTGCTTCCTTTGGTCAATGTCGAGTCCCTGCGGAATTGCCAAGTAAACTGTTTCAGCTAACGGGGCATTGAGGAAGGCGCTCTTGATATCCACTTGATGAAATTTGAGGTTCTTGGAGGCGGTGAACGCAATCAGTGTACGCAGCGAGTTCAACCGTCCGGTGGGAGAGTAAGTTTGCCCAAAGTCTATGCCCGCAGCCTGAGTGAACCCTTGTGCACAGAGACGAGATTTGTGTTCGGTGATGTTTCCGAGGTGGTCTCTTTTGATCTTGAATACCCAGGTGGTTCCGACCAATCTAAAGCCAGGATTGAGCTCCACGACGTCCCAGACTCCTAACTTGTTCATGGAGTTGAGTTCTTTCGAGATAGAGTTGATCCATTTTTCTCTGTCAACAGAGTTGAGGGCGGCCTTATGGGTGCGAGGAGTGTTGTCAGAGGAAGAAACCAGTGCTTTGGGGCGTCTGGAGTAGGGAAGGATATTAGAGGTATCAAGATTGCTTGAGATCAAAGTAGGGTGTCGTGGTCCAATTACTTTGAGTCGCCTAGGAGGGTCATTTGCTGGAAGTTCTTGAGGTGCTTCTTCTTCATTCCTAAGTTGGTGGAGTTCATCTACCACATCAACCTGTTCATTTGAAGGTTGAGAGAGTTCTTCTGATTGCTCGGAGTGGATTTCATCTACCATGACCGAACCCCTTGTACTGATCTCTTCTTCAGTTCTGAATTCTTTGACCGAAAATGAAGGAACGATGAGAGGTTGCGCTGGTTCTGACGGGTAATCAAGTGAAGGAAAAGTGAGCTCTTGAAACGTTGCATGCTTGGTTACAACGACCTTTTTGTCCCTTGCCCGCAGAATCCGATAGGCTGTGTTGTCATTTTCATACCCCAGAAAGATGCCTTCTTCCGCCGCGGGTGAGAGTTTCCAGTTCCGGTGATGTTTTGGAATGGTGATGACAGCACGACATCCAAATGTTTTAAGGCGCTTGATTTGTGGTGGCGAACCTCTCCAGAGAGCGTGCGGACTGAGGTTGTGTCTTGAGGGTGTGGGAATGATGTTGCACAAGAAGGTGGAAGTGTTGACAGCCTCTGCCCAGTAGTGATTTGGAAGATTTGAGGCATTGAGAAGGCAGCGAGCCTTTTCCAGAATGGTGCGATTGTTTCTTTCTGAAAAACCATTGTGCTGAGGTGTCTCAGCAGGTGAGAAGATGTGGATGAACCCCTGAGACTCGGAAAGTTGAGAAAATTGCTTATTCATGAATTCTCCTCCTCGATCCGACACCAATTTTTTTAATGATCGATCGTGGAGGTTTTCCATGGCCTTCTTAGCTATAATAAACTGATTGAAGGCGTCAGATTTGTTTTTTAGGAATTTAACAATTTTAAAAGAGGTGGCTTGGTCCACTATGGTGAGGAAATATCGAAAGCCAGAGACAGACATGGGAGAGATCGGACCGACTAGGTCAACATGAACACAGTCTAAGGGTAGGCTTACACAGTCAAACTGGTGTTTAAACGGTAAAGCATGCGCTTTATTGATGTCGCAAACAGTGCATAGGTCAGGTCTGTCTGGAAGTCCCATGGTTTTGAGGGAAAGTGATCCAGGATGTCCTAAGCGATTGTGCCATAAGTTTCTAACTTCCTTGGTGATGAGCGTTTTTGGGACAGAAAAATCCAAGAGCATGAGATTGTTCTGTACTCTTTTTTTCAGTCAAGGGATTTTGGATGATTCGAGAGTGAATTTATCTTCTCCTCGAGTGATGGTGAGTTTGTCCTGGACAAGTTCGAGTAGGCTGACCAGATTGCATGTCAGATTGGGAACAAAAAGGCAATTTTCGAGAGTGAGTGCTGTCTTGTTACAGAGTATGTTAATGCTTCCAATACCTTCAGCTATGAGAGAGCTGGAGGCATCTCCGGTTGAAACTTTGAGAAGCGGTATAGTTTTGAAGGTGGAAAAGTGATTTCGATTGTTGAACATATGATGGGTTGCCCCACAATCGACAATTAACTGATAATCAGTTTTCAACTTCAACGTGCCAGTAAGAAGAGCTTGAGTGGAAGAAAGGTGTGCTGACGGAGGATTACTTTGAGGTAATCTTTGTTTGTTATTCCTTTGAGGTGGTCTGAGATTAGGGTGCTCGGCATAGCACTGCTCTTTAGAGTGGTTGGTACAATTGGGATTATGCTGGCCGTTGGTACAGTAGTATGTGATTTTATAATTTTGATTCTGAGCTGACGTAGAAAGAGCGGTGGGATCATTTTGCTGTCTGGTATGTTGGATTCTTGAGTTGTTGACGAAGTCCTGAAGCTTGGTTAAGATTAGATCCGGTTTTTCTATTACTTCATCATTGAGAGTGAGAACTTTGATGTAGTGTTGGAGTTTAGGATCTTTAACCAGTTTTCCAAGGATTGAGAAAGATAGAAGTTCAGCTTCTATCTTAATATTGACTGACTCCAGTTCGAGCTTCATTTTTCGACAACTGTTGATGTACTCTTGAAGGTCTCCGTGATAATTTGACCAAATCCAATCCATCCAAACACGTCCACGATTGATCGCTCTTTTTGAGGCGTATTGATCGTTGATCTTTGTCCAAAGAAGGTGAGCGTTATCTTTAGTATTGTTGTTAATAACTTCAAGAAACACAACGTGGCTTAGTCTTGAGGCGATAATGTTGATTGCTTTGTGACTAGCTTTGGTCCATTTGTTTACTGACGGACCCGTAGCACCTTCTGCAAGAGGAGTTTCGCACACGTCCAAGAGATCTTTTGACTGAAGATGAAACATCATTCGCAGATTCCACTCACTGTAGTTGGTGGAGTCAAGGATGTTTCTTTATCAGAGTTTTTGTTGGTCATTTTCATTGGTTTTTATCCTTGGTGTCCACTGTAGTCTGCGAGAGATCGAGCGTCGAGACTGTAAATCTGTTAAAGTGCAGAACTAAACGGTGGGCAGCAAGAGACTCAAACTAAACAACAGGACGTGTACAAAAAGTGCTCTTTTGGAGATCAATGATGGGTCAGCTTATCTGAGATGATGAAAGAATGGAAAGAAAAAGAAATAAAGAGTAAAGAGGATAACAATGAGAAAAAGAAAAGAGAGTGTCGAAATAAAAAGGAAAAGTAAAGGAAAGAATTTTTAGGGATGAAGATCAAAGGAAAGGAGAGAAAAGGGGAATTAAATATTGTAGGACGGAATAGCTGAGGAGGTGTTTTATGGTGTTGGTTATGCGCAGTGATCTGCGCTTTAGTGGTTCTTGCCGATCTTGTCGATCGATTGTACAGTTGCCGGTTGATTGTATTTTGCCACTAAGAGAGGAATACAGGATCTGACTTAGTCCAGATCTTGATTTTCAACACAAAATCCTTAAAATAGTTGGCACAGAGTGCTTGGTCATCCAAGTGACAGATATGTTAAAATGTTAATTCAAAATAAAAGTATCTCAGCCAACTGCATTTAAGCAGCAATTGTCAAATATTTTGCCATACCAAGCTCAAAAGACAGTCTCATGTACACCACTTACCATCTGCTTGTTATCCTTTTTCAATATTCATATGGACACCCTGGAGATTCAACCCCCTAGCCATCAGGAGTTTTGATATATAATAGTTATTATAGATGATTTAAGTTGCTTTAATTGAATCTATCTCATGACCAAAATTTCAGTGCAGAGGAGTTTAACATGAAATTTTCAAATGAGCTAAAAAACAAGCTCAATATAACCCAAGGATATATTAACATTGATCAGGATGGTGAATTTGATTCTAAGTTTCTCTGGAAACACTTGGTCACCAGAGGTATTATCTTTGAGCATGGGCCACCTCACTCTTCCCAGACAAATGTGGTTTCTGAGAGATTTAATCAGACCCTTCTCAACAAGGTAAGGTGTATTTTGGCTCAATAAATCATCCCAATCACCTACTGGGATGAAGCATCAAGACATGCATCACTGCTCTTGAACCTACTCCCACACCAGTACCTAAAGATGAAGTTGCCAAATGAAGTAATGTCTAGGCTATCCTCAACAATACAACCTACAACTTTATAGGAGAGGCTCATGCCATTTTTCAGGATGAGTCTATGATGAAGCATTAATAATAGTATCTACAACTTTAACTATTACTGTAAGATGTGTCTATGAAACTGTTGATAATATTACTATTAATCAACAGTACTATGACTGTTCTTATAAAATATAATAATAAAAATTACTATAACCACAATTGAATAATTAAAGAATTATTTCTCTTACATGTTATACACTACTAGTGATTATAACAGTAAGCAGTAATTGTCTACAAGAATCAATTACAAGAAGAATTTAATAATAAAAACTTCTTTTATTAAAATAATAAAATTATTTCAATATATAATTATATTTTACAAGAATAATTATAAAGATAATTCTTGAAGAAAACTATTTTTAGAGAAAAAACTTGAAGAATTAAAGATAAGTCACTTACTAATACTGCAAAGAACTTATTAAAGATAAAGGTAGAGAGAGTTGATGCAGAATTGTGGATTTAATGGATCAAAATTGATTTATAGCAGGATTACAACAATATATAGTTGATTTCTATGATTTCAAGTCCTTATGATTGATTCAGAAATAATTAAAACACTTAAGAAATAGTTTTAACTAATACTTACTTGTTGGTAATAAAGGTATAATATAATGTGATGATGATGATGTGGAAAAAACAGCAAGAGGAGGCCTCTTTTAAGTCTAAGGCAGCTCACAGAGGTGTGCCATGGAGAAAATTGAAAAGCCAGTGAGTGACAAAACAATAAACCTTTTTGGATTATTGATTGCATCATTTGTTGTCACATAAGGTTATCATAATTACTTAATTTGAGGCTTTTACGTGCCTACCAACCCATTCATGGTTAAGAATAAAAGGAGTAACAACTGTAAATCTTCTTCTATTCCAAAATAATAATTGATTTCTTAAAGGTATCAATGTTATTGGAAATTTCATCACAGAATGTATTTTCTGTAAATTTTTAAAGATTCTGTGTTTCACGTGGAATCCTCAAAAATGGACTGTAAGTAAAACTCTTAATTTTACATATAAAAGTATAATTATTTTTGGTTTTTATATGAATTATACAGTTCTCAATTGGTCCTGAGAGTTTCAGAAATATTAATACAGAATTGTATTTTTAATGAATTTTTGAAGTTTTACCTCATTTCTATGTAGAATTGCAAAAAGCAGTCTATGGCTGGTTGCTATGAGGTAAATCAATGGATACTAGTCCCAAAAGGGTTTTCATTACTCTTTTGGGGCTTATAAATGGAAAGTAATCAAGAATTTACATGGTTACAGGAGTCTAAGTTGCTCTTTACCTCCTTGGCATGTCAAAATAGCAGGTTATTTGCTATTTTCTTATGATTTACTGAAGTTGTAACATGGTAACCAAGTTCCCAAAAGGTTTTAGTTTAACAGTTAGGCCAAGATCAGCAATGTATCCAAGCTTTGGAGCTGTCCATGCCTCAGAGGTCTCAGAAGTTGGGTACGCTGGCTCTCTTTGATGTCTTTTGTCCCCCTTGCCTATTTTTTACGTCAAAATTGAATTCTAAGCTTCAAGTGAGATATCCACTAAGGGTGTATCAAAAGTGCATGTAAGAATACCATGATATTAAGTGCCCAAAACATGCATAACACCATTCTTAGTGTATATGTAACATGGAATTTCTCACATTTGCCTTATCTTGGTGTGAAATAGAGAAAAACAAAAATTTCCATGGATCTTTTATGTGGTATTGAAGCATTTGCCATATTACCACCTCAAAGAGTTTATTTGAGCTTATTCACTCTATGGAGCTACCCTAGGTGAATTTTTGTGTATAATCCAAATCTGGCCTCAAATCCATGGACTTACTTACTCAATAAAAAGTTATTCATCTTATCTGAAATCAAAAATGATGAATTTTGAATATATGCATTACTTATGGGTTATGCATAGTTCAGAATTTATTTTTAAGATAATTGTGGCCTATTTGGGTATGTAAAATATACCTCAAGGCTCACAATGACTGTGACACAGATAATTATAATAAGAATGGGTTTAATCAATATTAATAAGGGCTTTAATATTGTAAAAGAGTGGTGGTGAGGGCTGTTGAAAGCCCTGGGTGTGGCTTTACAAGTGGGATTACTATAATAAGCACTAAAATACTCCAATATTTAAGGTATACCTGATTATTTTTCAATAGTATAACTGTTTTAGACAGTTGTACTACATAGGAAATCAAGAGCAGGATTGGGATTCCTTTTCTGACAGAGAAAAGGCCTCCTTTTTTCCTGAAATGGGTTGGAAAGGTCCTCTAGACCATCCACATAGAGGAAGTGAAGACCTTTCACTTCTGAGTGCTGACGTGTGGGTTTCACAAGGCCTGTATACTCTTTTTTGGGCTCAGATGTGGCTTTGAAGCCACATCTGGGAAGCTTTCCCCAATACAGGGTGAAAATTTTCACCTGGGGAGCTTACAGCCCCTTTTTGTTGTGGGTTACATGTAGAATGCTGTACAGAACCTGTATAGGACCCCTGTATTGGCTGAGCTATGAGGTATTGAAGTATAAATAAGCTTATTCATTTGTTTGAAACCTCATAATCATAGTTATGAGATAGTATCCCACAGTAAAGCTGTATTGGTCTAAAGGTAAGATTTTGATATATCTTTGTCAGTTTTTGAGGTATTGAGCTCAAAACTGGTTCATTGTGTAGTCCTGGATGAGAGCCACACAATGGTACCTTTTTTTGGTATAGCCAACATTAAATATGGCAAAGCTATGACATGTTCAATTTTAGTTATCACAATATATGATTTTCTTCAAATCTGTATGGAACGTGTTTTCCCCAAAAATTTTGTTCTAGATGGTATATGGGGAAATGGATGGCACCATCAGATGGGCCTGATTTTGCTCTTAGAAAAATGATCCCACTTTAGGTATCTCACACTAAAACTGTAGAAGTAAGATGAGAGGTGATATTTTATGCACCCTTCACTGACCTTATTTTGGCCATAACCTCTTTAGTTTTGGTGCTAGATCAATTTCGCTAGTACCATTGGGTATTACAAATTGCAATATTTAATTTTAACACCCATTTTCTGGGGTTATTCCTCTTTCTTGGGATCTCATATGAGAGTTGAAAAATAAATTTTATGCTCAGCGACTTATTTGAGCAGGAATAAATTTGTTATTCTTTTTCCTAGGAGGATGGGACTTGTATATTTGGAAACAGGTGAGTTTCTTCTTTATTTTAATATATTTTTAGCTAGTTTGGCTCAGTTACATCTTTTGGTGGCATTTTAGTCTACCATTTGTTTATGGTATTCTGACTGTCATGCCTGTGCTCTGGTTTTGAGTCACAGGCTGAAATACCCTCCCTCTGAATGGAGGCTCATAATTGATGAGAATTTCCTGTCTTATTTGACATACTGGGTCTAGTGTGGATCATGTGACCTTGAGCCAACAGCTTTCTTGTGGTCATACCCTCCCTGTCTGGTTGACTATGTTTCAAACCATCAGATGTTTGGTAATTGGTTTCCTTCTTTTTAAGTGGACTGAACCACTTCCTTTGTTCCATGGTTCTTGAATGACATCAAATATTCCTCATTGGGGTAGGTTCACTGTATGAATTATTTCCACAGCCATTCCCCACACTATCAGAGTCAGATTCATGAAGCTCTTGGTCTTTTCCTGCTTCTTTCTCTCTTGAAAATATCTCTTCCCTGTCTCTGGGAAAATTGTCTGCATAGTGATTGGGTAATTCACAGTTGTGAAATCCTGGTGTGATTTCAGATTGTGAATCATGACTTTCTTTAGCTTCCAGGTTTTTATTCTCCCAGTTATCTCAAGTACTATGTGTATTGTATCTACCAATAGATGTTCTAATTCTTACTTCTTCCAAAGTAGTTAATATTTAATCCAAGTTGAGTTCTTTGAAGCATCTGCATTTTACTGCATTTTTGAAGTCTCCTGGTAGCTTGGTCAGCAGTTTGTTATTTCTCATTTCATTTTTATGTGAGGTTCAATGGCTATTAGCCTTTTTGACTGTCTCAGACATCAATCATATGGATTTTTGGCCACTGTCACAGGGGATCTTTGTGGAAAAAAGAGTGGCCTGGCACTCAGAAATCAGGGAACTCACATGGAAGAATCCAAAGAATAAAGAAGTGAGTTTCTCTAATAAATATGCAAGTCAAAGATGAGATTCTGTCAGCCTGTGACTCAAAACCAGAGCACAAGCATGAAAGCCAAAATACCATAAACCAATGGTATAGCCAAGATACCACCAAAACATGGAGCTGAGCCAAATTAGCTCAAAAGGAATCAAAAGATAGAGGAAACTCACCTCTTTCTAAAAATATAAGTCCCATCACCATAGGACAAGAAATAACAAAGTTATTCCTGCTCAAAGTTATTGCTGGGCATAAACCTTAATTTTCACCTCTCATCCAAAATCTAGAAGGAGAGGCTTAACCCCATCAAATGGGTATTCAAAATGAATCTCTAAGCCAGGGCTATCCAATGGTACCAGCCAAACTGAGCTAGCACAAATATTACTGGAGGTCTGGTCAAATTCAGGCCAAATAAGGGTAAACAAAACATTCACCTCTCATCTAACTTCTACAGTTTTAGTGTGGGATACCTGAAGTGGGGTATCTTTGGAAAGAGCACAATCAGGGCTATCAGATGGTGCCACCCACTTCTTCATATCTCAACTATAACAGAAGTTATGAGGCAAACAAGCTCAATACAGCTTTTTGCCCAAACCACGCCTATGTACAAAAACCTTGCACATGGGATAACTTTTCCATATTTAATGATAACCATACCAAATTGGGTACCATTGTGTAGAGCTCATACAGGGCTATCCAATGAACCAACGTTGATCATGATATCTCAAAAACTGACAGAGTTATGGCTGGTTTAAGGTCAAAATCCCACCTGCTGTCATATACAGCCTCACCATGGGATAATATCCCATAATCATGAATATGAGGTGTCAAATAGACAAAGAAGCATGTTTTTACTTCAATACCTCATATGTCAGTCAATACTGGGGTCCCATACAGTTTCTGTACAGCATTCTATGCATCATACACGTCAGGATCAGGCTGTGAGGTCCCCAGATGAAATTTTCACCCTGTATTGGTAAAAACCGCCCAGATGTGGTTTCAAAACCACATCTGAGCCCAATACAAGCTATACAGGCTGTTTGCAAGCCACAAGCCAGTACTAGAAAGTGAAAAAATCTTCACTTCCTCTACGTGGAAAGGCCTAGCACCCTTTCCACTCCATTTCAGGATAAAAAGGAGGCTTTTCACAGCCAGAATTGTTTCCTCATCCTGCTCTTGAATACCCTACGTAGTAAACTGTCCAAAACAGTTTTACTCTTGGGTAATAAACAGGTATAATTATATATTTTAATTATTGTAACTCTTATTATAGTAACCCAACTGGCAAGATTGCACCCTGGGTTCTCAGTAGCGCTCACTACCACTATAATCCAATAGTAGAACCCCTTAAATATCTTATAAAACATCTTAAACTTCCAAAACCCTTATTTTAAATCAATTTTTCTACGTGTCACAGTCATAATTCTAGTTGTAAATACTTTTATTACCACTTCAATATAGACTCAACCTGACATTTTGGGGGCCTGGCCGTGTTTTTAACTTATTTTGGACCTTACAAGTAAGTTTTTCTCTTCTTTATCATATATTGACACCTGTTTTACTTTTTTTCAGGCGTCATTTTCTCTTTAAAAATATATTTTATTTATTTTTTTTTCTTTAAATTTTTTTGATATACTCACATATTATAGAGTATCTGTCATGTGGCTTATAACCACAACACTAGTATTTTTGGCGTGTTTTGTATATAAAAACACTTTGAGCCACTAATACAGCCTTAATTCTTAAGTGAATTAAGACAACTCATACCGATAAACCAACAGTTGAGGCGTGTTTGGGCACATTGTTAACTCAATTACCCTGTAATACACCATCATTTTGACAGATTATACTTGCTAATTACAAGTATTCTGTGAGATATTGGCATACAAACAGTATACCATATATCAGTAAGCTGTATTTTTGATGTGGAATTGTTAATTCAATTACATTGTCATCATACAAGGGCATCTGTAGTAACATACAAGCCCAGAGGCCATTCTTAGACGTGCAAAACCAGCCTTTTAAGAAGTCTCAACTGACATAAGCCCTCTTTTTTCCTGCTTTGATTCAGTGGAAGAAAACTTCATACCACTTGAAACCCAGTCACAGGCCAACATACCAGTGACACCCTCAGAACCAGAGGGCAGCAAGGGAAAAGGAAAAAGACTTAGTGAAGGCCTCATTACAGCCAAGAAGTGGACACCAATAGCCACTCAGAGGAGTAGAAAACCACGAAACTCTGCTTCTATACAAGGTAAATCAACCTTGACCATGTGTACAGGAAAGATTACAATTATTAACCCAGTTGTAACTTCCAAAGGCAAACTACCCAAGTCAGCAGACAATAAATTTGTACAAGGCACAATCAAAGGTAAATACCCTAATAACATAAAGTTTTTGACTGCTTGCAGACACTGATATGTCCCCTGCATACGTCAGAGATCTTGGCTTCCAAAGGAACCAGCCAGAGGACAGAGAAGGATTGTCCAGAACCAGAAGACCTGGAAGAGGACACCTTGGACACAGTGGTAGATGGAAAAACAATGAGGGAGATAATATCAACCTTGCCATTCACACTCAAATTCAACAGAAACCTCAAACCAGAGGACTGGAAGGATATGGATCAAGTTCTTCAGATCCGCCAGCTCCTCAAAGACTTATTTCAATGGAGCATGGACAACAAGAGGTTCAACCTAGCAACTCACTGGGAAGAACTTGGATCAAGTTGCCAGAAGATCTGTCTCAGAGAGATAGACTTCAAAGACCTTATGGAAATCACCAAAGGTTGGAATCCTACCAGGCAACACAGACTCCTGGAGGCAAGGGCACAGAGGATAAGGGAGAATCAAGCCACTATCCAAGCTATAGAGGAACAGTTAACCCAGACAGGGCCTACTCAGATTCCTTCAGGTTCACAAGGAGCAGGCCAAATCAGCTCTCCAGTGGCTTCACACCATTCAGAAACCAGCAGATCAGTGGCCAAGAGTCACCATTCTTCACAATTCCAGGAGGTTTCCAGGAGAAGACAAGGGAACAAGGGCAAGAACAAAACCTCCTTCAACCAGAGGAGGAAAGAGTCAGATCCCATGATCCAGAAGCTGTTAGATTTGGTAAAAGAAGTACACAAGAACCAGAAGTAGTTGTAAACCACTCCAGAATCAGTAGTCCTAGTAATAGAAACATTACCCCCACTCAGACTGAAAATAACATTGTCACATCTGAGAGTAACATCAACAGTGATACACTGTGGTTACAAATGTCCCAATATGCTGAACAATCTGCAAAGAAGTTTGCAGAAATTAAAGCTGGCCAAGAGAGGATGAGACAAACTCAAGCCTCCTTGGAACAAATAGTTAAAAATCTTCAAGAAGGATATGCTCAACTGAGCAAAGCCTCTGAAGAAACCAACAAAAGACTGTATATAGACTTTGAAGAACAACACCACAGCACAAGGGACAGGGAGTGTCTGGATCAAGACATTAACAAATTGTTTAATGCCTATCATAGCTTGAAGCCCCAACCACAAGGCCAAGCTATGGAGAATCCATATCAACCAGATGACATCAAACCAGATGCCATGTTGTTGAATAAGGCAAGATCTCCATCACAATACCAGGATGGAGATGGCATGTCTTATTCAGAGAAGGAAGCCTTGAAACAGCTTCCTGAGGCCTCAAACTGGCCCAAATTCTCTGGATCAGGAGAATATGATCATATGGAACTCATAGATTATATTGATGGACTCTTCATTGATGTACCAAGCATACCAGACTACTGGATTACTGCTAGATTGAATACTGCATTTAAAGGTCATGCAAGTATATGGTACACAGAAATGAAAGAAATCCATGGCAGAAGAAACTGGCCATGGTGGAAGAGTCAAATCATCCAAAAGTACAGTAATGGAACTTGGATATGGCAAAAGACCATGTCATTTGAGAATGCCAAATACTCTGTGGACAAAGATCCATATGAGTGGTGTCTTAGACAGTCTAAAAGACTTAAAGCCATTGATCCTCAGATGAACATCCAAATGAGGAATCACAAACATCTGACACAACTGCCAGGAGAGCTATAGCATGCAGTTAAATGCAGGTGCAACCAGAATTGCACTCTAGATGACATAGCCAACACCTTACAAGACATAAGGAAGAGGACTAATATAGGGAAATTCACCCTATATAGAAGCAGCAGTTTCAAAGAGAAACAACCACTCAGGGTAGAGTTCAAGGACAAACCCAGAGAAAGAGTGGCAGAAGTAGCAAAGAAGAAAAATTCTTGCCACAATTGTGGTTCAACAGACCATTATGCCAACAACTGTCCAAAGGCAAAGAAGAAAGTCTATGCCATAGAGAAAGTCCCTGAGGAAGAACCTCCAACAGAGGATTCTGATTCAGACTCTATGGGTGATGCCATCAGAAAACCATCTGAGGATGATCAAGACCCAAGAGAGGAGTTTCTAGTGGAATACCAAGAGGAAACACCACTGGAAATCCAGGACATACAGTTGGAAGCAGGCATGCCACAAGACACTGCTAACAAGAACTTGTGCAAACACACACAAGATGCACAAACATTCCTGGTTACACCAACCAAAGGAATGGCATATATACATGGAACAGCCACAAAAATGACTGTTTGTATTGACAATGCTCAGCATCCACTGATCATTGATAGTGGAGCACACTGCTCCATAGTGGCCAGAAACTATCTGGATAACCACTTCCCAAACTGGGAAAAACAGCTCTTGCCCACTAAGGCAAGGAACTTTAAAAGTGCATCAGGGAAGATGACTTCCATTGGGACAATTATCAAAGAGATAATTATACCCCATAATAAGAGTAATATCAGACTCAATCCAGAGTTTATAGTGCTTAATGATGCCCACATCCAAGGATTTTTACTGGGAACAGATTACCAGAGGATGTATGGCATAGACATTTACAACAGTAAAAATAGGCACATCACCATTGGTACTAACAAGGAAAAGAAATTTTCACTTGACATATACCAGATATCTTCTGAAGATCCAATAGAAGAGCTTCTGGAGGAATTCAGAGAGGGACAGTTTAGCACTACCCTCACCAGTAAACAAAAAATAAGTCTACTGAAGATGCTGAGAAAGAAAAGACCAGCATTTGCCATTGGTGAAGAACCATTAGGCAAGATCAAAGGCGATGATATAGAACTATATCTGGATGTGGAAAGGCCTTATCCACCTATGCTGAGGAGACCTCCTTATCCAGCAAGCCTGGAAACCAGGAAGGACATTGAGAAACATATCAATGAACTCCTGGACATGGATGTTATCAGAAAGATTGGACATAATAAAATAGTGGAAATCACCACTCCTGTCCTCATCACCTGGCATGATGGCAAGTCTAGATTGTGTGGGGACTTCAGAGCCCTGACTAACTACACAAAAGCAGACAGGTACCCTATACCAAGGATACCTTATGCCTTGGATAAACTAGCCAAAGCCAAACACATAACCAAGATGGATTGTATGAAAGGCTTCCACCAAAATGGAGTTAAACCAAACTCCATGAAATTACTCAGAATAATATGCCATATGGGCATATATGAGTACACCAGAATGCCATTTGGCATCAAGAATGCACCAGCCCACTTCCAAAGGATGATGGACACAATATTTCAAGATGAAATATTGGAAGGCTGGACGGTAGTATATATTGATGATATCATTATATACTCAGAGACATGGGAAGACCATGTGCAATACATAGACAGAGTGCTAAGTAAATGCACACACATAAATCTGAAAATTTCACTTAAAAAGTGCAATTTTGGCCAACAAGAGTTACTGGCTCTAGCACATAAAGTCTCAGGTCTTAGTCTGGCAATTGACCAGAATAAAGTAGCGGCAGTACTGCAAAAACCAGTACCAAAGAGCATCAAACAGATGCAATTTTTCCTTGGGTTTGCTAGCTACTATAGAAACCATATCAAAAATTCTGCACACATAACTAGTAGTTTATACAAGTTATGTTCAAAAGATGTAGTTTTTGAAATAACCAAGGAAAGGAGGGATGCATATGAGAGGATCAAATATGAACTCACTAATGCACCTGTGCTCATCTTACCTGACTTTGAACTACCATTCAAGTTATATATAGATGCAGCATGCAGTCAAGGCCTAGGAGCAGCCCTTCACCAAAGACAAATTGTGGATGGTGAACCAAGAGAAGGAGTGATTTGCTACATCTCAAGGCAGCTGAAAGATTCAGAAGCCAGGTATGGGGCCACCCAGACAGAATGTCTATGTCTAGTCTGGGCTCTAGAAAAACTCGATTATTATTTGGAGGGTGCAGTCTTTGAAGTCTACACAGACTGCACAGCCTTGAAGTCTTTACTAAATTGGAAGACTACTAATAGACATATGCTGAGGTGGCAAATAGCTATCCAGGAGTATAGAGGGAACATGACCATCATATACAAGGAAGGTAAAAGCCATACCAATGCAGATGGCCTCAGCAGATGGCCACTAGACAATGTCAAGAGCAATACAGCTTATGACCCAGAAGTCGCAGCCAAAATCCCTATCCATTTCATGGAAATAGATAGGAGGAAGAACTTCAGATTTTCTGAATGGGCACCAGGAAATGGTATCCTTGACAGTGGAAACACTGATTCAGAAGGAACAGAAACTCCCATACTGGGAATAAGCTCCTCAGAACTGCACAATGAATTCTTCAGAGCAGTACAGAAGTCTTATGCCAAACACAAACAGTGTAGCATACTACTCCAACTCCTTCAACAAAAGTACAGGAGCCCAGAACTGGAGACCCAGCTGGAAGAACCCTGGTTGAGGGCCTATAAGGACAATAAGTTTTTTCTTATAGATTGCCTGCTCTACCATAGAGAAAAGCACACAAGTGCACTCACAGTGGTAGACAGAGACCACATCTCATTGATCCTACAATAATGCCATCACTGTCCCTATATGGAACACATGAGTGAAGACAGGACCAGAGAGAGGGTAGCAAGCACAGCTTGGTGGCCCAAGTGGGAACAAGAGTTGAGTGAATACATCAACACTTGTGAAAGATGCCAAAAGGCAAATAGGAAACATGGGAAGAAGTATGGGTTACTTCAACACATAGAAGAACACAAGCACCCATGAGAAACCATCAACATGGACTGGGTTACAGGACTTGTCCCAGGAGGCAAAGAAAACTACAATGCCTGTTTGATCATAGTTGATAGGTTCAGCAAGAGCATGAGGTGTCTACCATGCCATAAAGAAGACACAGCCATGGATACTGCTCTGTTGTTTTGGAATAACATCATATCTACCTGTGGAGTCCCTAAGATCATCATTAGTGATAGGGACCCAAAATTTACATCTGAATTTTGGACTAACTTATATGACATGCTTGGTACTAAACTTGCTTTTTCCACAGCTTACCATCCACAAACAGATGGCCTAGCTGAAAGGATTATCCAAACAATGGAGGACATCCTCAGGAGATTCTGTGCATATGGCATGGAATACAAGGACCATGAGGGATACACCCATGACTGGGTTACCCTCTTACCAGCAGTCCAACTGGCTTATAATACAAGCCAGCACTCCACCACAAGTAAAACACCTGCACTGGTGGAGAAAGGGTGGAACCCCCTATTGCCTGTGGATCATTTGAAGAAAAATCTCCTGACTATCCACCCCACAGCCAAAGACTTCCATGATATGTGGAAGAGGGCCTGTGATACAGCTGCCAAATGCATAGCTGAGGCAAAAGAATACAATAAGCAGAGGTGGGACAAATCACATATGGAACCTGACTTCAAGGAAGGGGACCAGGTGTTAGTGTCTACACTGAACTTCAACAATCTCAAAGGACCTAAAAAAATGAGGGACTCATTTGTAGGACCTTTTACTATCATTAATTTGATAGGAAAAAATGCAGTGGAAGTCAAACTTACCAAGGAGTTTTCCAGGAAACATCCAGTCTTTCCAGTAAGTTTGGTCAAACCATACTTCCAGACAGAGGAGGATAAATTCCCCTGCAGGAAAAAGAACCCCACACCACAAGAGATAGTGGAGGTGGAGGACTCCCCTGGACCTGTGAGTAAGATCATCAGGGCCAGGAAGATCAGGCTCAATGGGAAGGATCAAAGACAATACCTAGTCAGATTCAAGAACCAGACAGCAGATAAAGACAAATGGTTGGCAGAAGATGCCATACCAGATGGAAACCTTCATTTAAGGAGATTCAGAGCCTCTAGGAGGACTGAACAGTCTCATCAATGATGAGCCTTTTTTAGAGGGAGGGTATGTCAGCCTGTGACTCAAAACCAGAGCACAAGCATGACAGCCAAAATACCATAAACCAATGGTATAGCCAAGATACCACCAAAACATGGAACTGAGCCAGATTAGCTCAAACGGTATCAAAAAATAGAGGAAACTCACCTCTTTCTGAAAATATAAGTCCCATCACCATAGGACAAGAAATAACAAAGTTATTCCTGCTCAAAGTTATTGCTGAGTATAAACCTTAATTTTCACCTCTCATCTAAAATCTAGAAGGAGAGGCTTAACCCCATCAAATGGGTATTCAAAATGAATCTCTAAGCCAGGGCTATCCAATGGTACCAGCCAAACTGAGCTAGCACCAATATTACTGGAGTTATGGTCAAATTCAGGCCAAATAAGGGTAAACAAAACATTCACCTCTCATCTAACTTCTACAGTTTTAGTGTGGGATACCTGAAGTGGGGTATCTTTGGAAAGAGAACAATCAGGGCTATCAGATGGTGCCACCCACTTCTTCATATCTCAACTATAACAGAAGTTATGAGGCAAACAAGCTCAATACAGCTTTTTGCCCAAACCACGCCTATGTACAAAAACCTTGCACATGAGATAACTTTGCCATATTTAATGATAACCATACCAAATTGGGTACAATTGTGTAGAGCTCATACAGGGCTATCCAATGAACCAACTTTGAGCATGATATCTCAAAAACTGACAGAGTTATGGCTGGTTTAAGGTCAAAATCCCACCTGCTGTCATATACAGCCTCACCATGGGATAATATCCCATAATCATGAATATGAGGTGTCAAATAGACGAAGAAGCATGTTTTTACTTCAATACCTCATATGTCAGTCAATACTGGGGTCCCATACAGTTTCTGTACAGCATTCTATGCGTCATACACGTCAGGATCAGGCTGTGAGGTCCCCAGATGAAAATTTTCACCCTGTATTGGTAAAAACCGCCCAGATGTGGTTTCAAAACCACATCTGAGCCCAATACAAGCTATACAGGCTGTTTGCAAGCCACAAGCCAGTACTAGAAAGTGAAAAAATCTTCACTTCCTCTACGTGGAAAGGCCTAGCACCCTTTCCACTCCATTTCAGGATAAAAAGGAGGCTTTTCACAGCCAGAATTGTTTCCTCATCTTGCTCTTGAATACCCTACGTAGCAAACTGTCCAAAACAGTTTTACTCTTGGGTAATAAAAGGTATAATTATATATTTGAATTATTATAACTCTTATTATAGTAACCCAACTGGTAAGATTGCACCCTGGGTTCTCAGTAGCGCTCACCACCACTATAATCCAATAGTAGAACCCCTTAAATATCTTATAAAACATCTTAAACTTCCAAAACCCTTATTTTGAATCAATTTTTCTACGTGTCACAGTCATAATTCTAGTTGTAAATACGTTTATTACCACTTCAATATAGACTCAACCTGACAGATTCAATAAGAGAAATAAGAAGCCAAAGGGCCAAAGAGCCAACGAAGTAAGTCCTTAATCACTGTTTCAGCCTGCCAAAATGAACAATGGAATTAGTAAGGATATGACCACCAAATATCCATTGAAGGGAAAAGAAAGAATAAGAAAGAGGTGCTAAATGACTGACCTGATAATATCAGTATTCACTTAACAAAAATACATAAGATAAAGAAACATGAAATAAAATCAAAATATATTAATTAACTGGGGGAAAAACTCCCCAGGGTCAAAGGAGGCTGATGTATGTGAAAAGATGAGATCTTGACTCCTTCAGGATGACAGATGGTCCGTATTGACTGCTTGATGAAGTGAATACCTTGCCAAATTTGGAAATGAACTGCTTTGAATGAAATTCCCATGGTGTATGATAGAAATACAGGTCTTGATGAATCCAGACTGTATTAAATGAATGTGGTTGCCCAGGTGGATTGATGGGGAACTGACCCTTGGAAAATTGGCTTGGAGCTGCCTCTTGAATATTCCTTGAGAATGAACTGCCCGTATTCCCTTGGAGGAATACTGTGAATGAGAATAACCAATCATTTCTTGATAGTGTCATTGGTATTTGAGATTGACACTTTTCTTTGAACCTTGATGAATCCTCTGGATGATGTGCCTTGATGAACTGATGAAAAGTTGAAATAACCATTTGAAATTGGCACCATTGGATTTCTGGTGAAAAAAGATTCATATTGGTGTATAAAAC
Source organism: Austropuccinia psidii (assembly GCA_023105745.1). Lineage (NCBI taxonomy): Eukaryota > Fungi > Basidiomycota > Pucciniomycetes > Pucciniales > Sphaerophragmiaceae > Austropuccinia > Austropuccinia psidii. The sequence continues at coordinate 23,324,522 of JALGQZ010000005.1, forward strand.
CATTTATAGCACTCTTGGTTATTTGAGGGTGAAAGTGGGCAAAGGTCATTTGGGATGATTCCAGGAGGATGTAAGTGAGAAATACGTTTTGAATGGCTTCAGAGGTGAAAGAGTGTCTTTGGGTGTTTTGACCAAATACAGCTTATACAGCTTGAAAACTGTATTTTTGCAAAGTGCGCAAGAAATGTGCAAAATTTGCAAAACTGGCAATTAAGCCCCAAATGGCCTAATATGGCCATGACGGCATATTTTCCATATTAAATGGGAAAATGGAATAGAATAGCTAAATACACAAAAATGTTAAAATATGTATTTAAAGCTTAAAAAGGCAAATACACGCTTTTGGGCTGTATTTTCCCTGTTGACTGGAAAATACATAATATTGCTTAAAAGAAGAAACAGGCCAGGAAATGCCTTATGATGGTGAAGGGGACAAGTTGGGCCCAGATAGTGAAATGACCATAAAAGGAGAAAAATAATGAAATGCCAAATTTGGCCAATGATTATGTATATTACCAAATTGCCATAAATTGGATATGGTATGGATATGCCATATTGAGGTCCAAGAGGGTGAATTGCCATGGTTGTGAAAGTCCACTGTGTATCTATAATTTTCAAATAAAAGGGTTTTCTGCAATATCCATGTATAATTTCTGTACTTCTGGATTATTTGGCTCCTCCACCATGGCCAGTTTCTTCTACCATGAATATCTTTCATTTCAATAGACCATATACTAGCATTCCCTTTGAATTCTGTGTTCAGTCTAGCTGCTATCCAGTAATCTGGTATTCTTGGAACAACCATGAAGAGTCTATTAATATAATAAACAAGTTCCATGTGATCATATTCTCCTACACAAGAGAATTTGGGCCAACTTGTAGCTTCTGGAAGCTGTTTCAATTCTTCCTTCTATAAATAAGTCATGCTATTTCCATCTTGGTATTTTGATGATGTTCTTTTCTTACTATACAGTTGGGAATTTGGTTTAATGTCCTTATGGTGGTATGGAGTATTTCCCAAAACATGCCCCTGGGCTTGGGGTTTTATGTTTTGAAAGACAATCAGAGTGATCAGAGTCACAAATGGAAGTCAGCTTTGAACTCATCTTCAAGTCATGATCCAAAGCCAAGACCAAGCAAATTATGGAGAAAATCCAAGTCAGCAAGCCAAATATGGCAATTTGAACTTCAAGAACAGATTGAAGCACAAGAAAATAGAAGAAATCATCATCCAAAGCTGTTGCATTGGCCAAATTGGCCATTTTCAGGCATTTGCACACTTTTGCGCATTTTTCACATAAAGCCATCAAATAATCTTCAAATTATGTGGAAAGCCTTCAAAAAATCAAAAACCCAAAGAAAATAGTCAAATTGGCGCATTTGCGTATTTTGCGCATTTCTAACTAATTCATGTCCAAAACCTTCAAAAACTTCATTTCATTGAAAAATTCATCAAAATATGCCATTTCAGTCATATTGGAATATTTGCACATTTTGCGCATTTTGGGATATTACTTCTTCAAAATCATGAAAAACTGCCAAAACATTCATTTCAATCAAGAAATCATCAAATTCTTCAATATCTTGCATTTTGCGCATTTTGGCCACATCAACCAAAAAAACCCAGAAAACAACAATTGTGAAAAAATTTCAATTGATCCTGCAAGGACCCAAAAGGTAGAAAAAGGCCAATTTGTTCCAATCTCAAAAATGAAGACAATTTGATGCCATGACAGTAAGTTCTTAGGACATAAACCTGAATCACTATTTATCATTAGCCATGAAGACTCAAGAAAAATTGGGTGAAGAACACTGCAAGAAGAAGAAGATCAAAAAAATAGAAGAAATGAAGAAATGAAGAGAAAATTTTCAAAGAAGGGAGGAGGAATCAGAATCAAGTCAAGGAAGAAGGACCTACAAGTTGTGAAGATGAAGGAGTTTGAGATTATGGTTGATGAAGAAAAGTTATGAGGGATGAAAATTGGGAAATTGAGGGTAAGAAAGATCAATTGACCTCATCAAGATTCACTTACTCTTATGGTGCTAAGAGCTCACCACTTTCAAGAGGGGGATAATGTCAGAGCCATGGAGACCGGCAGGGCATTACCATTCATTACTAATGGAAATGCATCCAACACCTAATCACCAAGGGGTTTCATGGAAGATTCACCAAATACAGGCCCGCCCTCAATACAGGTATTTGCACCTGTATTGATTCAAATAACTTTATTGGATACACCAATACAGTTTCACATCTCAAATACAGGTTATTCAATCATACAATCATGGTTTCTCAACACTCAAACTCCAGGTTGGCACTTTTTCACATATACCAGCACCCTTTCACCCACCTGGGGGTTTCCCCCCCAGTTAATTAAAATATTGGAGTTATTATTTAATATTGTTTTATTTCTCAAGAAGAAATATTATTTTGTTCATTATTAAGTTAGTCTTTGCCTTTCCTCACCTGTTCAGTAGATTCCTGGTGGCCATATCCTTTATTAATCCTTTTCTCTTTTCTGAACAGGTTGAAACAGTGATAGAGGGTTATTTGTGGTTGGCTCTTTATTATTGCTTTTGTTTTTCTCTCATATCTTTTAATGCTTATTATTTTATGACTAGGAATTTATTTCTCTTATCTCATTACTCTTATCAATTGAGTACTTATTCTGAGCCCTCCATAAGTAAGTCTGTTCACTGAGTTCCAGGCCCTCTTAATTTAGAAGAGCCCCTGTGACAGGTTTTATGCTTTGAAAGACATTGAACAACTTTTCAATATCTTGAACCAGGTATTTCCTATCCCTCTTGAAGTGACTTTGCTTTTCTAAGACTTTATTTGGTCTTCTTTTGGTCTCTTCTGAGGCTTGACTTATTTTAGTATAGTCTTCTTGAAGGGTATGAATATTTTTGGTTTGTGAGGTATTAACATCTTGTGAACTTGAAATATTTTCATGGAATCTTTCAAACTCTTTTTCAGTTTGTTCTACAAATTGGGAAAATTGCAACCATAGAGTATTACTAACTATGGTATTCTCGGGGGTCACAACATTGTGTTCCATATGAGTGAAGATATCATTCCTTATTTTAGGGCTACTAGCTTCATTAGAAGTATTTACAACTTTTTGTTGTTTTTTTGTATTTCCTACAGAAGGTCCTATAATTTTTGGATCATAAGATCTGACTATTTCTGCTTCTGGATGAAAGAAGTCTTGTTCTTGCCTATGATCCTCCCCCTATCCTGGATATTACCTGGTATTGGGAAGTATGGTGACTATTGGCTGCTGGACTGCTGATTCCTGAGTGGTGTGAAGCCATGGGGAGTTTGGTTTGTTGACCACTCCTTGTAAGCCTGAAAGAGTAAGATCATGCTCTCTCTGGCTTTATTGATCTTCTATGATAATGTCTTTGAAGAATATTGCTTTGAGGGAAGTCTTCTGAACATTCTCTACAAGCTGTTTCTAGTGGAACTCTAGGTTGAATTCCCTATCTTTTATTCTCTATTGGAGAAGTTCTTTGAAGATTTTATGGGTTAGAATAAACTGTGTATGCAAGCCATTCCTGGGGGGTTTCTGTTGGAAACCATCTTTGAAGGTGTAGGAAGGTTCATTTTTCCATTTCTCATGACTTTGAACGACATCGAATTCTCTCCTTTCCAGGCTTCTATTCCTACTGATTCCTGATTCTCTTTGTAATACAGCTTTAAGTCTGTATAAGCTTTATTTAGTTAAAAACCCAAAAAGAGATTTTCAGATCTGAAGCCACCCAAAACTCATATTTCTCTCATATCCTCCTGGCATCCTTCCAAAGGACCTTTGGCCACTTTCACCCTCCAATAACCAAAGGTGTCATGAATGGTATTATACACCATTATGCATCTTTTTAACTAGCAATATAATGGTGCCAATATCAAAGGGTTATTTCAACATTCCATAAATTCATCAAGGCATCATGTCATTTAGAGGATTCATCAAGGCCCAAGGACATGTCTCACTCTCCAATATCAATGATGCCAAAAACAAATAACTGCATATTCTCACTCACAGTATTCTTTCAAGGGAATACTGGCATTTTATTCTGATGGGATGTTCAAGAGGTAGTTCCAAAACAATCTGTAAAGTTTCAAAGCTCTATCAATGCACCTTGCCAACGACATTCATTCAATACAGTCTTCATTAATCAAGAACTTTATTTCAATCGTAAACCATGGGAAGAGAATTCAACCCAGTTCATTTCTCAATTTGGCAAGGTATACATTACATCAGAAAATCATTACAGCTTCCAGTATTAAGTACAGATCAGCTTCCAGCCTGAAGGAGTCAAGCTCTCAATTTCTTATATATACCAACATCCTTTGACCCTGGAGGGTTTTCCCCCAGTTAATTAATATACTTTGATTTTCTTTTATCTTTATTTATATTTTCATTTCATTAATTGAATACTGATATTATAAAGTCAGTCATTTAGCACCTTTCTCCTTTCTTTCTTTGACTATCAGTTTATATTGGTGGTGATATATCCTTTACTAATTCCATTCTTCATTCTGGGAGGTTGAAACAGTGATTAAGGACTTATTTGGTCGGGTCTTTGGCAATTTGGTTTCCTTTTCTTTTATTGCATCTCATCTTGTACTTGCATATTTCTTAGAGAAATTTCTTTTTATTTTATTTTATGTTATTCAACCTTTGGAGTCTTCCAAGGGAGTTCCCTGATTACTGAGTGCCAGGCTACTCTTGTTATCCCCAAGAGCTCCTGTGACATTATATTAATTAACTCATATATTCTTTTCATTCTGTTCATTCATTCTTTATCCTTTTCTTCACCAATTTCATTGAAATTATTAATCTTTAATGCTTATTAGCTTAATGATTGATTGTCACCTCTCAATTTTCTCTAACTCATTCTTCATTTTGAAAAATGAAAGCTGACCCATTTTTATTTCATTTCTCTTAGAAGTCTTTATTCAAAACATCAAATTTATTTCATTGACAATTCAGGTTTAATTTTCATTTGATTTTCAAATTGGTCATCAGAATTCAAGCAGACACTTTCTTAACATCAAGATTCATTTTGATTCATTATTCAAGAATTTTGATTTCTCAAAGGAGAACTCAATTTATTTGACTTTATTGATTCATTTGACATAAAATTGATATTGACTTCCAGAAAATTGATTTACCAGAAAATTTATTGATCCTTCTGATTTGTCAAATCAAGAATTTTGGAATAAATTGGTTTTTTCTCAAGAATTCATTTGATTGATTGATTTTCTGAATGAGTTTGATTTTGATTGATTTGCAATATTGATTTACAGACTTCAAGATTTAATTCAAAATTTGATTTATTGACTTACATGAAGTTTTCACTTGATTTATTGATGTTTCTTCAAGATATTTATTTTGATTCTGGCATAAGCTTTCCTTTTGAATTACCTCAAAGTATTTCCCTTCAAATTTTGATTTTATTCATTTCATTCCAATTTTATCCTGAAAATGATGCCTTTCCAACACTCACCTCCTGTAAGACAGACAAGATCTCCGACCAGAGCGCAGGCTGTTCTTACTCCAACTCCAAGAGTTGCTCTTGATGGCACCCCAGCAGTTCCTCAACCAAGGGCCCACTTAGACAGAGGACCAAACTTCAAGGAACAGAACCATCCACAAAGGAAGGAAGAGGGCCAAAAAGATCAAGTTCCTTCTCTGGAGTAGCTGGCTGCTTTCCAGGACTTTCAAGGACAAATTTTGAAGTTCCTGGTGAAATTGGTGAAGAGGAGGATGAGAATTCTGTGGAAGAGGAAGATTGTGATGGTACTGAAGGTGCTCCTGCTCCTGTGGGGGCATCCCAAGGTACTGGAGGGCCAACTCTAGCCCAGTCTGATGAGCCTGTCTCTCATCAATCTGAAACATCTTCATTTGCCATTATGCAGCAGATGACTAAAATTATGGCCAATCTTCAAGCTGCTTCAATACCACCAACCTTGAAGACTACATCTATGAAGGAACCAGAATTCTTTGATGGGACTTGGCCCTTCAAGGTCAGAAGTTTAATCCAGTCCTTCCAGCTCATCTTTCATAATGATCTGGAAATTTTCTCTAAAGAAATGGAAAAGGCTCTTTATGCCACTTCATTTTTCATTGGAAGGGCTGCAAAATGGATTTAGCCTTACCTTTCCAATCTCAGTAATCAAGACCCAAATTATGTTCTCAATTCATGGACCTTATTTGAATCTCAACTCTTTACTTTGTGTGGGGACCCAAATGAAGTCAGAAAATCTGAAATGGAGTTGGATTCCTTAAGAATGAAAGAAGGTGGACATGTTTCATTATACATTCCTGATCTCAGAAGTTTGGTTTAAAGAATTGGAGATTGGGGTGAAAGATCTATTTTTCAATCATAAAACATGGGAAAATAATTCAACCCAGTTCATTTCTCAATTTGGCAAGGTGTATATTACATCAGAAACTCAATACAGCTTCCAGTATTCAATACAGATCAGCTACCAGCCTGAAGGAGTCAAGCTCTCAAAATTTTAGATATACCAGCCTCCTTTGACCTTGGGGGGCTTTCACCGAGTTAATTAATATACTTTGATTTTCTTTTATTTTTATTTATATTTTCATTTTGTTAAGTTGATACTCATATTATCAAATCAGTCATTTAGCACCTTTTCCTTTTCTTTCTTTGCCTGTCAGTAGAGCTTGGTGGTTGTATCCTTTACTAATTCCATTATTCATTATGGCAGGTTGAACCAGTGATTGAGGACTTACTTTGTTGGCTATTTGGCCATTTGGCTTCCTTTTCTCTTGTTGCATCTCATCTTGTACTTTCATATTTCTTAGATAAATTGAACCTGATGTAATTTTATCTCCTTCAATCTTTTGATTTTTACAAGTGAGTTCTCTGATTACTGAGTGCCAGGCCACTCTTGTTATCCCCAAGAGCCCCTGTGAACAGAAGCCAGAATTACCTCTTTTGTTACCAGGCATTCCACAAAGTGGTATTGAACAAAATACATGATACTGGAAGAAATAATTTTCTTTTGTGGGAATCAAAAATACTAACTAATTGGGCCAACATATGTTATAATTGGGATAAAAAGACATCAAACTTCCTTTAAAATCTTATTAAATAATCATTAGTGATACATTCAATGAAAGACAAGCATTAAGATTTTTTTTTTGAAATTAACTGGGTGAAGGATAAATGAAATCAGAATTATCACCAAAAATTAAGAAAGAGCTTATTAATGTCTGATACACATATAGAAATTTATTTGCTTCAGATAAAGATCAACTAGGTGCAATCAGAGGGAATGAATTAGATATTGAAACCAATATAGATAGACCATACCTTCCAGTGCTAAGGAGACAAGCCTTGTCAGGTTGAGTCTTTGTAGAAGTAGTAATTAGGCTATTTACAACTTTAACTGTGACTGCCACATGTGATAAAAGATTTAAAGTAAAGGTATTGATAGAGAATGAAGGTTTTATAATAAAATTCAAAGGGCTTTACTATTATAAAATAGTGGTGGTGAGCACTGTTGAAAGCCCTGGGTGCAGCTTGACCTGTTGGATGAAATAAATAATGTGAACCTTTGAGATATGACCACATACCCAAAAAGGTCACAAGAAATATTTAAAATAACTATACCTTTCAAAATAATTACCTTAAAGCCATAAAACTTCCATGAATAGGCATAAAACTTGGTTTAACTTAAAAAACAATGAATAAACATGTGAGATAAACTACACCATTGGATTCCTCATGGTAAAATTCACATATACCATGTTTATGGCATATCTGTAAAGTCAATATTTAATGAGTTATAAGTAATAACACCTTATTAAAAACATGAATCCTTAATGATTTCAAATAACAACAAAGCAACATGTCAATTAAATTGAACCATTGAATTTCCCATAAAATTATACACATAAAGTAATTAAGAATCTAATCTCCAAAGTCAATAATTCAGGAGTTAAGCTGAACATATGCACTGTTTGGTCAATGCATATATTCAAAGAATTTAGCTAATATCTTTTGAAATATACATGATAGAGTGATAAACCAAAAATAAAGTCACCATGTAATTACTGTAGAAACACAGAAATGACATTTATTTCACAATTTATAAACAAGGTTAAAACCTGTAATGGATTATTGATTAAAATCAATAGAACTGTTGACCACTTTGTTGTGAAAGTGGTCCAAACTCAAAAACAGGTAGACAGTCAGATTCTACTAGCTCATTCGTGAAGAATCACAAATTTTTTATTATAATATTCAAGGTATAACCCCTTGAAATCATGGTTTGAAGTTTAAAATATTAAATTTTGACAGAAAAGATGAGTTACAAGAAAAATCATCAAAAAAAGAGTTTTGATCATGTAATAAAATGCTCTTGGAAGTGTAATGAGGACATGCCAAGCTATCAGAATCCACTCTCAGAATAGCTGTAGTGTGTATAACTTAAAAGTTATTAATGATCAAAGTTTAAGCTTAAATCTGATTGTTTAAGATCACTCACTGTAATCTTATTTTAAGTTTAACAGTCATATAAGGGAGAAAAATGGTGAATACTATTAAAATATGATTAATACTAGTAAAATACACAAATTTAAGGCTTCTGCCAAGCCTATGATGTAAGGTTTGACTATGAAACAATAAGTAAAAATTACTAATATTTTACTTATTGTACTATTAATGTCCTTATAAATGAAATAAATAAGATAAAAATAATTATAATAATAAATAATTATTCTATTTATTGCGTAAAATGATTATATTATTGAATAGATATAATAATATAATTTATATTATAAAAAAATAATATAATATAATAAATATATTAATATAAGATAATTCATATATTTAAAAGCACTTTATTATTGTTACCAACAAATAATAAAGGCATAAAAAATTGTTTTTTAATAATAAAAAACAATTAATAACAATAATATTACCAATATTAGAGTTATGAATTAATATAAATACTATTTATATTAATTATAGATTTATTAAGAGTAATAATAGAGAAAAAATTATTATAATAAGAGAAATAACCTACTTTTAATGCTTAATATAATAATTTTGAATAAATTTACGCCTAGAAATGTAAATACAACTTATTTAAATTGTATTTACAAGAAAATATAAGAAAAATTACAAATAATCTTATTTTTTATGTGGATTTGAGGTTTATGAGAGAAATATAATAAAACAATTAAATAATTGGAGTAATCACGTCAAATTTGCTGATTATAATAAAGATGATCTTTTGTCTTTGATAATATAAGAGTTTTATATATAAAGAATAAAGAAATTACCTTTTTGATTTAATGATTTAGTGTTTTGCAAGCGTCTGAGGGGAAAACAGAGTAAAAACAGCTCTATTTATAGTAAATACCTCCCTCCTAGAGTCCAACAGGCTTCTAGTAGACGTGTACAGATCATATCCACTGGAATTGATCAATATTTTAAGGTTTGGTGATGATTACATCATGTTCAAACCATATTACATCATTATTATACCATTATTTAGAGTTATCACTATAACTCTAAGTTTGATGACGTCAAAGGCTTGGCAGAACCCCAAAATTTGTGGATTTTATTAGTTTTAATCATACACTAACAGTATTCACCAATTTTATCACTCATATGACTGTTAAAATTAATTTAAGGTTACAGTGAGTGATCATAAATGATCAAATTAAGCTCAAACTTTGATCCTTAATAACTTGTATAACCTGTATTGGGCTCAGATGTGGTTTCAAAACCACATCTGGGTGGTTTTCACCAATACAGGGTGAACATTTCTATCTGGGGACCACATAGCTTTCTTCTGACATGTATGAAGCGTAGAATGCCGTACAGAAACTGTATGGGACCCCAGTATTGACTGAATTATGAGGTATTTAAGTATAAAAATGCTTCTTTGTCTGTTTGACACCTCATAATCATGGTTATGGGATATTATTACATGGTAAGGCTGTATTGGCCCAAATTTATGGCTATCATTAAATATGGCAAAGTTCTCCCATGTACAAGATATTTTGTACATATGCGTCTTTTAGGCAAAATCTGTATTGGGCTTGTTTGCCCCATACCTTTTGTTCTAGTTGAGATATGAGGAAATAGATGACACCATCAGATAGCCCTGATTGTGCTCTTTTCAAAAAGACCCCACTTAGGTATCTCACGCCAAAACTGTAGAAGTTAGATGAGAGGTGAATGCTTTGTTCACCCTTATTTGACCTGAATTTGGTCATAACTTCAGTGATACTGGTGCTAGCTCATTTTTGTTGGTATCATTGGATAGCCCTGACTTAGAGCTTCATTCTGAATACCCATTTGATGTGGTTAAGCCTCTTACTATGTATTTCAGATGAGAGGTGAAAATTCAGGTTTATGCTCAGCAACAACTGTGAGCAGGAATAACTTTGTTATTCTTTGTTCTATGATGATAGGAGTTGTATATTTGGAAATGGGTGAGTTTCCCCGTTTGTTTGATACCTTTTGAGCTAATTTGGCTCAGCTCCATGTTTTGGTGGTATCTTGGCTATACCATTGGTTTATGGTATTTTGGCTGTCATGCTTGTGCTCTGGCTTTGAGTCACAGGCTGACATACCCTCCCTCTAAAAAAGGCTCATCATTGATGAGACTGTTCAGTCCTCCTAGAGGCTCTGAATCTCCTTAAATGAAGGTTCCCATCTGGTATGGCATCTTCTGCCAACCATTTGTCCTTATCAGCTGTTTGGTTCTTGAATCTGACTAAGTATTGTCTTTCATCCTTCCCATTAAGTCTGATCTTCCTGGTTCTGATGATTTTACTCACAGGTCCAGGGGAATCCTCCACTTCCATTATCTCTGGTGGTGTGGGGTTCCTCCTCCTGGAGGGTTATTTGTCCTCCTCTGTTTGGAAGTATGGCTTGACTAAACTTACTGGAAAGACTGGGTGCTTCCTGGAAAATTCCTCTGTAAGTTTGACTTCCACTGCATTCTTTCCTATCAACTTAATCATAGTGAAGGGCCCTAAAAAGGAGTCTCTCATCTTCCTGGGTCCTTTCAGATTATTAAAGTTTAGTGTAGACACTAGCACCTGGTCCCCTTCCTTAAAGTCAGGTTCCATGTGTGTCTTGTCCCAACTCTGCTTATTATATTCTTTTTCCTCAGCTATGCATTTGGCAGGTGTGTCACAAGCCCTCTTCCACATGTCATGGAAGTCCTTGGCTGTAGGGTGGATGGCCAGAAGATTTTCCTTCAAGTGCTCCACAGGCAACAGGGGATTCCACCCTTTGTCTACCAGTGCAGGTGTTTTCCTGTGGTAGAGTTCTGACTTGTATTATAAGCCAGTTGAACAGCTGGTAGAAGGGTAACCCAGTCATGGGTGTATCCCTCATGGTCCCTGTATTCCATGACATAGGCATAGAACCTTCTGAGGATGTCCTCCATTTTCTGGATCATCCTTTCAGCTAGGCCATCTGTTTGTGGATGATAAGCTGTGGAAAATGCAAGCTTGGTGCCAAGCATTTCATACAAGTTGGTCCAAATTTCAGATGTAAATTTTGGGTGCCTATCACTAATGATGATTTTAAGGACTCCACAGGTAGATATGATGTTATTCCAAAACAACAGAGCAGTATCCATGGCTGTGTCTTCTTTATGGCATGGTAGAAACCTCATGCTCTTGCTGAACCTATCAACTATGATCAAACAGGCATTGTAGTTTTCTTTGCCTCCTGGGACAAGTCCTGTAACCCAGTCCATATTGATGGTTTCCCATGGGTGTTTGGGTTCCTCTATATGCTGAGGTAACCCATACTTCTTCCCCTGTTTCCTATTTTCCTTTTGGCATCTTTCACAAGTGTTGATATATTCACTCAACTCTTGTTCCCACTTGGGCCACCAAGCTGGGCTTGCTACCCTCTATTTGGTCCTGTCCTCACTCATGTGTCCCATATAGGGGCAGTCATGGCATTCCTGCAGGATCAGGGAGATGTGGTCTCTGTCTGCCACTGTGAGTGCAGTTGTGTGCTTCACTCTGTGGTAAAGCAGGCCATCTACAAGGAAGAACTTGTTATCCTTATAGGCCCTCAACCAGGGTTCTTCCAGCTGGGATTCCAGTTCTGGAGTCCTGTATTTTTGTTGAAGGAGTTTTAGTAATATGCCACACTGTTTTTGTTTGTCATAAGACTTCAGTACTGCACTGAAAAACTCTTTGTGCAGTTCTGAGGAACTTATTCCCAGTATGGGAGTTTCTGTTCCTTCTGAATAAGTGTTTCCACTTTCAAGGGAACCACTCCCTGGTGCCCATTCAGAGAATCTGAAGTTCTTCCTCCTATCTATTTCCATGAAATGGATAGGGATCTTGGCTGCAACTTCAGGCTCATAAGCTGGATTGCTCCTGACATTATCCAGTGGCCATCTGCTAAGGCCATCTTCATTGGTATGACTTTTACCTTCTTTGTATATGGTGGTTATATTCCCTCTATACTCCTGGATGGCTATTTGAAATCTCAGAATGTGTCTATTTGTAGTCTTCATGTTAAGTAAAGACTTCAAGGCTGTGCAGTCTGTGTAGACTTCAAAGACTGCACCCTCCAGATAATAATGGAGTTTTTCCAGAGCCCAGACTAAGGATAGACATTCAGTCTGGGTGGCCCCATACCTGGCTTCTGAATCTTTCAGTTTCCTAGAGATGTAACATATTACTCCCTCTATTGGTTCACCATCTACAATTTGTCTTTGGTGAAGGGCTGCTCCTAAGCCTTGGCTACATGCTGCATCTATGTATAACTTGAATGGTAGTTCAAAGTCAGGCAAGATGAGCACAGGTGCATTTTTGAGTTCATATTTGATCCTCTTATATGCATCCCTCCTTTCCTTGGTAATTTCAAAAACTACATCTTTTGAACATAACTTGAATAAACTACTAGTTATGTGGGCAAAATTCTTGATGTGGCATCTATAGTAGCTAGCAAACCCAAGGAAAGATTGCATCTCTTTGATGCTCTTTGGTACTGTCTTTTGCAGTACTGCTGCTACTTTATTCTGGTCAATTGTCAGACTAAGACCTGAGACTTTATGTCCTAGAGCTAGTAGCTCTTGTTGGCCGAAATTACACTTTTTCAGTGAAATTTCCAGATTGATGGGTTTACATTTACTTAGCACTCTGTCTATGTATTTTACATGGTCTTCCCATGTCTCTGAGTATATAATTATATCATCAATCTATACCACCATCCAGCCTTCCAATATTTCTTCTTAAAATATTGTGTCCATCTTCCTTTGGAAGTGGGCTGGTGCATTTTTGATGCCAAATGGCATCCTGGTATACTAATATATGCCCATGTGACATATTATTATGAGCAATTTCATGGAGTTTGGTTTAACTCCATTTTGGTGGAAGCCTTTCATACAATCCATTTTGGTTATGTATTTGGCTTTTGCCAGTTTATCCAAGGCATGAGGTATCCTAGGTATAGGGTACCTGTCTGCTTTTGTGTAGTTTTGCAGAGCTCTGAAGTCTCCACACAATCTAGAATTGCCATCATGCCAGGTGATCAGGACAGGAGTGGTTATTTCCACTATTTCATTATGTCCAATCTTTCTGATGACACCCATGTCTAGGAGTTCATTGTCATGTTTTTCAATTTCTTTCCTGGTTTCCAGACTTGCTGGATAAGGAGGTCTCCTGAGCTTGGGTAGATAAGGTCTTTCCACATCCAGATATAGTTCTATATCATGGCCCTTGATCTTGCCTAGTGGTTCTTCACCAATGGCAAATGCTGGTCTGTTCTTCCTCAGAATCTTCAGTAAACTTAGTTTTTGTTTACTGGTGAGGGTAGTGCTAAACTGGCCCTCTCTGAATTCATTCAGTAGCTCTTCCAGTGGATCATGGGTGGAGATTTGGTATATATCAAGTGAAAATTTCTTCTCCTTGTTGGTACCAATGGTAATGTGCCTGTTTTTTTTATTATTGTAAATATGTATGCCATACATCCTTTGGTAATCTGTTCCCAGTAAGAAGCCTTGCATGTAGGCATCATCAAGCACTACAAACTCTGGGTTGAGTCTGATATTACCCTTCCTGTAGGGTATAATTATCTCTTTGATAATTGTACCAATGGAAGTCATTTTCCCTGAAGCACTTTTAAAGTTCTTTGCCTTGGTGGGCAAGAGCTGTTTTCCCAATTTGGGAAGTGGTTATCCAGACAACCTCTGGCCACTATGAAGCAGTGTGCCCCACTATCAATGATCAGTGGATGTTGAGCATTGTCAATACAGACAGTCACCTTTGTGGCTGTTCCATGCATATATGCCATCCCTTTGGTTGGTGTAACCTGGAATGTTTGTGCATCTTGTGTATGTTTGCACAAGTTTTTGTTGGCAGTGTCCTGTGGCCTCCCTGCTTCCAACTGTATGTCCTGAATTTCTAGTTGGGTTTCCTCTTGGTATTCCACTAGAAATTCTTCTCTTGGGACTTGGTCATCATCAGATGGTTCTCTGATGGCATCACCCATGGAGTCTGAGTCAGAATCCTCTGTTGGGGACTCCTCCTCTGGGACTTTCTCAATGGCATAGACTTTTCTCTTTGCCTTTGGACAGTTGTTGGCATAGTGGTCTGTTGAACCACAATTGTGACAAAAATTCTTCTTTTTTGTCACTTCTGCCACCCTTTCTTTGGGTTTGTCTTTAAACTCCACCCTGAAAGGTTGTTTCTCTTTGAAACCACTGCTCTTATATGGGGTGAATTTCCCTATATTAGTTCTTTTCCTTATGTCTTGTAGGGTATTAGCAATGTCATCCAGAGTGAAATTTTGTTTGCATCTGCATTTTGCTTCATGCTCTAGTTCTCCTGGCAGTTGTGTCAGAAGCTTGGGATTCCTCATTTGGATTTTCATCTGAGGATCAATGGCTTTAAGTCTTTTAGACTTTCTAAGACACCACTCATATGGATCTTTGTCCACAGAGTATTTGTCATTGTCAAATGACATGGTCTTTTGCCATATCCAAGTACAATTACTGTAATTTTTGATTATTTGACTCTTCCACCATGGCCAGTTTCTTCTGCCATGGATTTCTTTCATTTTTGTGTACCATATAATATCATGACCTTTAAATGCTGTATTTAGTCTAGCAGCAATCCATTAATCTGGTATGCTTGGTAAATCAATGAAGAGCCCATCAATATAATATATGAGTTCCATATAATCATATTCTTCTGTTCCAGAGAATTTGGGCCAGCTTTAAGCCTCAGGAAGCTGTTTTAAGGTTTCCTTCTCAGAATAAGACATATTCTCCCCATCCTGGTATTGTAATGGAGATCTTGCCTTATTCACCAGCATGGCATCTGGCTTGATGTCATTTGGGTGATATGGATTATCCTTAACATGGCCTTGCAGTTGGGGCTTTATGTTATGGTAGACACTAAACAATTTGTTTATATCTTGATCCAGACAATCCCTGTCCCTTCTTCTGTGGTGTTGTTCTTCAAAGACTATATTCAGTCTTGTGTTGGTTTCTTCAGAGGCTTTGCTCAATTGAGCATGTCCTTCTTGAAGAGTTTTAACAGTTTTATCCATGGAGGCTGTTCATTTTTTCATCCTCTCATGGCTTTCTTCAAGTTCTGCAAACTGCTTTTGAGTTTGCTCAACATATTGGGACAATTGTAACCACAGTGCATCACTGTTTAAGTTACTCTCAGGTGTGACAACATTATGTTCAATCTGAGTAGGGGTAATATTTCTATCAATGGGACTACTGATTCTAGAGCTATTTACAACTACTTCTGGCTCTTGTGCATTTCTTTCACCAAATCCAACAGCTTCTGGCTCATGGGGCCTGACTCTCTCTTCCTCTGGTTGAAGGAGGTCTTGTTTTTGCCCTTGTTTCCTTGTCTTCTCCTGGAAACTTCCTGGAATTTGGAAGAATGGTGACTCTTGGCGACTGATCTGCTGGTTTCTGAATGGTTGGCAGCCACTGGAGAGCTGATTTGGCCTGCTTCTTGTGAGCCTGAAGGAATCTGAGTATGCCCTGTCTGGGTCAGCTGTTCTTCTAAAGCTTGGATAGTGGCTTGATTCTCCCTTATCCTGGTTTCCCTTGCCTCCAGGAGTCTGAACTTCCTGGTAGGATTCCAACCTTTTGTGATTACCATAAGGTCCTTGAAGTCTATCTCTTTCAGACAGATCTTCTGGAAACTTGCTCCAAGTTCTGCCCAGTGAGATGCCAGGTTGAACCTCTTGTTGTCCATGCTCCATTGAAATAAATCTTTGAGGAGTTGATGGAGCTGAAGGACTTGATCCATGTCTTCCCAGTCCTCTGGTTTGAGGTTCCTGTTGAAATGGAGTGTGAATGGCAAGGTTGATATTATCTCCCTCATTGTTTTTCCATCCACCACTGTGTCCAAGGTGTCCTCTTCCAGGTCTTCTGGTTCTGGACAATCCTTCTCTATCCTCTGGTTGGTTCCTTTGGAAGCCAAGGTCTCTGAGATATACAGGTGACATGTCAGTGTTTGCAAGCAGTCAAAAACTTTATGTTCTTAGGGTATTTACCTTTGACTGTGCCTTGTACAAATTTTTTGTCTGCTGATTTGTGAAATTTACCTTTAGAGCTTACAACTGGGTTAATTATAATAATTTTCCCTGTACCAGCTGTTTAGGTTGGTTTGAGTTGTATTGTAGCAGAATTTCGTGGTTTTATACTCTTCTGGGTGGCAATAGGTGTCCACTTCTTTTCTGTGATCAGACCTTCACTGTGCCTCTTTCCTTTTTCCTTGCTTCCCTCTGGTTCTGAGGATGTCACTGGTATGGTGGCCTGTGACTGGCTTTCAAGTGGTATGAAGTTATCTTCCACTGAATCAAACAGGAAAATAGGGCTTAATGTCAGTTAAGACTTCTTAGTGGTATGAAGTTATCTTCCACTGAATTAGACAGGAAAAGAGGGCTTTGTCACAACCATGAAGAATGGCCCTCCTCTATTGGTGTTGTGGCAATTCCAAGCTGAGACCAAGTTGGGGCCAATTGGCCACACCATATCTTTATGGCCAATTTGGCCCCTTCTGGTGCTCTATGGCATTTTGCCCATATCACTCTTCCCTCGCCTTTTATGGCCCCAGGCCATATCCTGCAATCATTGGCCTCCCTGGGCAATTCTTCCATATCCCCAACCCCCAGGTCTTTATCCTTGTTTTTGGGCCTGGGGGTGTCCTTTTGTTTCCTAGGGGGCTCTGGGCCCCCTAGCCAGAACCAGCCCTTCTGGGCCACCCCTTTTTATTAGAGGGTCTAGGGCCTAAATGACCTTGTTGGGCCACTTAGGCTCCCTACAGCCTTTACGGTCTGTGAGCCAATTAGGCCCCTTTTGGCCTAATCCAATGAGTCCAAGAGGGGCCAAAGGGGGAAGCCAGGTGGGTCCCAAACCACAATTGGGCCCACCTGAGCCAATTTTGGGCCCAAATTCCATAAAGACCCTCAGGACCCAATTTTGGCCAATAACCACCCTGGACCACCTTTCAGCCCATGGCCTCTGGTAGCCACCAGATCAGCTCAGCTCAAGCTTTCCCCTCATCTTAAGGGGAAATCATCCATTCCTCCATGCACCCCGTACTCAAGGTTGCAGGAGTGGTGCATATATGGTATTATATAGCATTATGCACCATTTTTGCTCAGCAATTCAATGGTGATGTTTTCAGGACCCAATTCCATCTTTCCAAATCAAGGTCCCAAAATCCAACACCCATTTCCAAGGAGGACCTTCTTAACTCATCAGTCTGGCAATCAGAAGAATCACTTGGCCCTGAAGGAGTCGGGTTGGCAATTCATTCAGGATTATTCCAAGGGCCATTATCAGAGGTTGTAAATTATTTTAATCAGTTGTCAAGGCATCAAGTATTTCACTACTCCTTATACAACTCAATTGGTCCATACAGGCGGCAATCAATCAACCTGTATGTACTTGGCCCAATTGGGCCAATTCATATTCCACTGTGTTCAAGATGGCCAGATCTGTATTTACCAAATTCAGACAATACAGCTGGTGACTCACCTTTCAGGATCAGTCTTTCAGCTTTTCACATATACTGGCCACCTTTCAGCACCTGGGGAATTTTACCCCAGTTAATTAATACACTTTATTTATTTTTATCTTTATTTTTTTTACTTTATTAAATTTAATACTGATAATCTTAAGTCAGTCATCCAACACCCTTTCTCTTTTTCCTCCTTGCCTGTTAGTGGATATTGGTGGTCATATCCTTTGCTAATTCCATTTCCTTTTCTGGTAGGTTGAAACAGTGAATTGAGGATTCACTTGGTCAGCTTCTTGGACTTTGGCTTCTCTTATTATCTTTGGCCTTTGGCTTCTTATATTTTTCTTTTATCTTTGGCATACTTTTCTTTTCCCTTATTCTTCTTTAAAGAAATTTAATCATTATTATTTCTTATATCCTTTGAAGCCCTCCAAGTGAGCTCTTGATTCCTGAGTGCCAGGCCACCCTTGCTTCCATAAGAGCCCCGTGACATTATATTAATTAACTCATAATTTTTCTTCTGTTCATTCATTCTTATATTTAATTCATTCATTTCACTGCATCAAAATAAGACTCTTTAACCTTTTATGAACTTATGATTTATTTGTCACCTCTCAAATTTCTCTCATTGATTTCCTCATGCTGAAATTTGAAAGTTGACCTATTTTTGTTTCATCTCATTTTCATGTTCATCCAATTCATCAAATCTTTCATATTAAGACCTCATTATTGAAATTCAAATTGATCTTTATTATCATTCAGACACGTCTTCACATGAAGATGCATATTTGATCTGTTCTTCAATAGTCTTAATTTTTCCAAGAAGATTTCACTTGATTTTGATTTTGACTGATTGATTTGACATAAATTGACATTGACTTCAAGAAAATTGATTGACCTGAAGATTTTTTGATTTTGCTGATTTTTCACATCAAGAAAATTGACTCACATTTATTTTGACCTCAAGAATTTTTTGAGTGATTGATATTTATGCAAGATTTGAGTTTGAATTGATTTGACATTTGATTCATTGATTTATTGATTTTTTGTCAAGATTTGATTTTGATTTGAGCTTCAAGACTATTTTGGTTTTGCCTCAAGTTTTTTATTCAAGTTTTGATTATTTTCATTTAAATTTTAATTTTATTCAATCATTCCACTCCAACACTCACCTCCTGCAAGATAGACAAGATCTCAGGCCCAAACTCAGGCTGTTCTGACTCCTACTACAAGAGCTCGTCTTGATGGGACCCCAGCAGTTCCACCACTGAAGGCCCAATTAGACAGAGGACCAGTCAAGGAGGGAGTAGCACCATCCAGGAAGGAAGGAAGAGTTCCAAGAAGATCCAATTCTTTTTCAGGAGTAGTTTGCAGTTTTGCAGGCATGTCAAGGACTAAATTTAGAGGTCCAGGTGAAGATGGTGAAGAGGAAGAGTCTGATTGCACTGAGGCTGCTCCTGCTACTGTGGGAGCATCTGAAGGCACCAGAGGATCAACTCTAGCCCAGTCTGATCAGCCTGTCTCTCACCAGACTGAAGCATCCTTATTGGCCATCATGGAGCAAATGAAACAAATTATGGCCAATCTGCAAGCTGCTGCATCTTCTGAAGTTTCAAGACCACCAGCCTTCAAGAATCCATCTATGAAGGCGCCGGAATGTTTTGATGGGACTCAAACCTTCAAAGTCAGAAGTCTTATTCAGTCTTGTCAACTTATTTTCCACAATGACCCAGCAACTTTCTCTCAAGACAGGAATAAAGCTCTTTATGACACTTCATTTTTGGTTGGCAGGGCTGCAAAATGGATTGAGCCTTATCTTTCCAATCCCAATAATCAAGACTCAAGTTATCTCCTCAATTCATGGCCATTGTTTGAATCCCAGCTCTTCACTTTGTTTGGGGACCCAAATGAAGTTAGAAAAGCTGAAGCAGAGTTGGATGGCCTTAGAATGAAAGAAGGTGGGCATGTTTCCTTCTACATTGCCAATTTCAGGAGTTTGGTTTCAAGAATTGGAGATTGGGGTGAAAGGGCCCTTATTCATCATTTCAGGAAGGGTTTGGCCTCCCATCCTTCAAACATTGATTCTCTTCAAGACTTAATGGACATCAGCCTGGAGCTTGATACCAGGTACCATGAGAGGCAAAAGGAGAAGAAGCCTGAAGCCTCATAGTCAAACTCTTCTCATAATTGAAATTCTTCAAGCTCAAGTCATAAGAAGAAGAATTTTCATTCTCAAAAGCGGGACAAGCCCCATTCTTCCTTGTTGAATAAGGACTTCAAGTTGCAAGGTTCTAAACAAGAAAGAAGAATTAAGAAGGGCTTGTGTACTTATTGTGGTGGGAAGCATAGTTTTTAGTCTTGTTTCAAAAGGCCTCAAAACAAGATTACCCAAACGTCCGGAAGTTTCACCAGCCAGGGAAAAGCCTGAGTGAAGATCATGTTGTGTTCAATGGTCTTCACTGTTTTCCATCCAGAGCACAATTGTGCATTCTGAATACTGGTGTCAAGAATTCTCTCAAATTCTTTGTTTTTTCTTCTCTTTCTGATGTTTTTTACAATATTCTTATTGATTCTGGTGCTACACACTCATATATTGCAAAGCAGTTTGTTCACAAGTACTCATTGACTATGTCAGAACTTCCAGAGAAGATTCCTCTTATCATCTTGGACTCCTCTGAGTCCCCTTCCTTATTTGTGACTCACCATACTAAATATATGGTTGAGCTCCATTCTTTCTCAAGCTTTGAATGGGACCTTTTAGTCATTAATACTCCCAAAGGAGAAGACCTCATATTGGGCTTTGACTTTATAAATCATTTTAATCCTTCTATTGATTGGAGGCAAGGGCTGATCACCTTTAATGCTGATCATAAGGACTATTTGTATCTTTCTAAATCTTTCCGTAATGACTTTTCTTCTGCCAAATCATGTGCAGCTCTGGTTGGTGATTCTAGAACACCATCATTCCCATCTTCTGTCCAGTTTCCTTCCATAAACTCCCCTCAGTCATTACCATTATCTGGAGATGAAGTCTTCAAAGAGATTCAAGATGTTGGAGAAGATAATTCTGTATCTTCACTTCATCTCTTCTTTGGGAATATGGACCTTCCTCCTTCATCTTATCATGACTCCCTGGAGGAGTTGTGGGACAAAGAGGAAGAGCCAGAGGAAATAAGAACTGTGATAAAGGTTGTTCCTTCTGCTTATCACCAATATTTGGATGTATTCTTCAAGGTGAAAGCAGAGAAACGTCTTCCTCACTGCGCCTGTAATCATCATATTGAGCTGGAGGGGTCTTTACCTCCAGTTGGGGTGATCTACTCTTTATCTAAACAAGAGTCAGATACACTCAGGGCCTACATTTCAGAGAATGTAGAGAAAGGTTTCATCCGGCCAAGCTCCTATTCAACAGGAGCACATGTCCTCTTTGTCAAAAAGAAAGATGGTGGCCTCCATTTGTGTGTTGATTACTGCAAACTCAATGCTGTTACTAGGAAGAACAAGTATCCTGTTTGTCCTATGAATCAGCTTCTTGATGTTTTCAATGGTTCTTCTATTGTCTCCAAGATTGATTTGCATGGTGCATATAACCTGCTCAGACTGAAGGAGGGTGATGAACATTTGACATGCTTCAGAACTAAATATGGCAGTTTTTTTCACTTGGTTATGGCATTTGGGCTCACCAATGCTCCTACCTCTTTTCAATGATATTTTCCAAGATCCTCTTGATGTTTATGCTGTTGTGTACTTGGATGGCATTATGGTCTTTTCCAAATCTGAGGAAGAACATGTCACTCATGTATTGACTGTTCTTGCCAGACTCAGAGCCAATAACCTTTTTGCTAAGGCTTCAAAGTGCCTTTTTCATGTCTCTATGGTAGAATAAATTGGTTATGGTGTTTCTTCTGAAGGCCTCAAAATGGACCAAGCAAAAGTCCAGCAGATTCCCAATTGGCCACCTCCAAGAAACCTCAAGGATCTTCAATCATTCTTTGGCTTCGCCAACTTCTCCCGCCGTTTTATTGTAAGATTTGACTATGAAACTGATGATAATATTACTATTAATCAACAGAACTATGTCTGTTCTTATTAAATATAATAATAAAATATTATTATAACCACAATTAAAAAATTAAAGAGTTATTTCTTTCACATGTTAAACACTACTAGTGATTTTAACAGTGAGCAGTAATTGTCTACAAGAATCAATTACAAGAAGAATTTAAGAATAAAAACTTCTTTAATTAAAATAATAAAATTATTTTAATATATAATTATCTTTTGCAAGAATAATTATAAAAATAATTCTTGAAGAAAACTAATTTTAGAGAAAAACTTTAATAATTAAAGATAAATGACTCACCTATACTCCGAAGAACTTATTGAAAGATATAAGTAGAGAAATTGGATGTAGAATTGTGAATTTAAGGAATCAAAATGATTTATAGCAGGATTACAACAATATATAGTCAGATTCTGTGATTTCACGTGTTTCTGTTTGATTCTAAAAAAATTAAAACACTTAAGAATAGTTCAACTAATACTTACTTGTTGGTAACAATGATATAAATGGAT
Organism: Austropuccinia psidii; assembly: GCA_023105745.1. Lineage (NCBI taxonomy): Eukaryota > Fungi > Basidiomycota > Pucciniomycetes > Pucciniales > Sphaerophragmiaceae > Austropuccinia > Austropuccinia psidii. Next base: position 23,347,120 of record JALGQZ010000005.1, read on the forward strand.
AATAAGATGATTTGATGTGGAAAAACAGGAAGAGGAGGCCTCTTTTAAGTCAACAACAACTCACAGAGGCATTCCATGGAGAAGACTGAAGATCCAGTGAGTGAGAAAACAATAAACCCTTTTGGATTATTGATTGCATCATCTGGTGTCACATAAGATTATCATAATTACTTAATTGATGCTTTTACGTGACTACCAACCCCAATATGGTTAAGAATAAAAGGAGTAACATTTGTAAATCTTCTTTTATTCCAAAATAATCATTGAATTCTCAAAGATATCAATGTTATTGGCAATTTAATCACAGGTTGTAATTACTGTGAATTTTTGAAGATTCAGTGTTTGACGTAGAACAGTCAAAAATGGACTGTAAGTAAAGCTTTTAATCTTACTAGTAAACCTATGTTTATTTTTTTGTACCATAGATAATACAGTTCTCCATTGGTCCTGAAAGCTTCAGAGATATTCATTAATAATTTCATTTTTAATAAATTTTTGAAGTTTTTACCTCATTTCTACGTTGAATTGCAAATATCAGTGTTTAACTGGTTGCTATGAAGTAAATCAATTGATACAAGTCCAAAAAGGGTTTTAATTACTCATTTGGAGTTTATCCATGGAAAGTCATTAAGAACTGACATGGTTACAGGAGTCTAAGTAGATTTTTACCTCCTTGGCACATCAAAAAAGCAGGTTATTTGCTGTTTTCTTAAGATTTACTGTAGTTGTGACATGGTAACCAAGTTCCAAAAGTGTTTTAGTTGACTAATTGGGCCAAGATCATCCATGGATCCAAGCTTTGGAGCTGGCCATGTCTCTGAGGCCTCGGAAGTTGGGTACCCTGGCTCTCTTTGATGTCTTTTGTCCCCTTGCCTATTTTTCACGTCAAAATAGAAAATTAAGCTGCGAGTGAGATATCCACTATGGGTGTACCAAAGGTCCATGTAAGAATACCATGATATTAAGTGCTCAAAACATGCATAACACTATTATTAGCGTGTATGTAACATGGGATTTCTCACATTCCCATTATGTTAGCGTGAAATTAAGAGAAACAAAAATTTCCACAGACCTTTATGTGGTATTGATGATGTGGTATTGAAGTATTTTCCATATAACCACCTCAAAGAGTTAATTTGAGCTTATTCACTCTATGGAGCTACCCTGGGTGGATTTTAGTGTAGAATCCAAATCGGGCCTTAAATCCATGGGATTACTAACTTAATGAAATGTTATTCATCTTTTTTGAAATCCAAAATGATTAATTTTGGATATATGCCTGACTTATGAGTTATGCATAATTCAGAATTTCTTTTTAAGATAATTGTGGCCTATTTGGGTATGTAAAATATACCTCAAGGCTCACATTCCCTCCCACCAAAAAACAAAATTGTACTACAATTTTATCAACGGTATGAAGAATAAAAGGCCCCAAAGGGGGTTAATTTCCACTGTCCAAACTCTTTACATTACTCAGATCAAGTAATTTAAAGCACATTTTATAGACATATTCAGGCTTGTGGCCTCCTTTCATGTCTAAATCTTCTTAAGAGTTTATCAGAGTCAGGTATTTATGATTTTGTAACTTACTTCAAAGCAACCTATGATGATTGGTCCACAGTGCAGATGTGAATTTGGGATCTCTGTCACTTATGATATTGTTAAAGAATCCTGTATGAGAAATAGCTTTACTTCATAGAAGAAGAGCTGTATCCATAGCAGTGTAATCTTTATGGCATGGTAAGGATATGGGAGTTTTACTATATCTGTCTACAATGAATAAACAAGAATTATAACTTTTGTCACCACTTCGAGGAAGTGCTGTGACCCAATCCATGTGAACAACTTTCCAAGCGGATTTTGGTTCTTGAATATAGATCATAAGTCCAAATTTCTTGCCTGTACTCCTGTTTGCATTTTGACATCTGTCACAGGTATGGCCATATTCAATGGTTTCTTTTCTCCAAGATGACCACCATGCACAGTTTTTCACTTTTTCAAGTGTTCTGTCCTCTGACAGGTGTCCAGAGTAGATGCTATCATGGCATTCATTAATAATGGTATTGATAAGCAATCTGCTGCATAATGTCATTACACAAGAATGTTTGGTTCTGTGGTAAATAATCCCATAAAAAAAGTGAAAGCTTCCTTCAGAATAGAAATATTTCCAAACTTCATCCAGTGCATTAGCTAAAGATGTATATTTGCAGTCTTTATCTATTAAAGAAGTCAAGATATGGCAATACTTGTCTTGCTTATAAGATTCTCTGACCTCTTCAAAAAATTCAGTCCCAATATCAGTTATTTTAATCCCTTCAATTGGAATCTGTGGTTCAGCTTCCAAAGGTACATAAGCTGGGTTATCAGAGGTGTTGGCTAATGCCCACCTGCTAAGTCAATAAGCATTCTTGTGAACTTTTCCTGCTTTTTGAACTATAGTCATGTTTCCTCTATATTCTTGAATGGTCATTTGCCATCTCAACATATGTCTGTTGGGAGTCTTCATTTTAAGAAGTGATTTCACGGCATTACAGTCAGTTATCACTTCAAAAACACTTCCATCAATATAATAGTGTAATTTCTCAAGTTCCCATACCAAAAATAAGCATTCCATTTGGCTTGCACCATATCTGGCCTCTGTGGGTTTTATTTGTCTTGAGATATAACAAACTGGTCCTTCTGTAGGTTTGTCATCAATAATTTGGACTTGGTGTAGGGCTTCCCCTAATCCATCTCCACATGCATCAATATACAATTTAAAATGAATATTCCAGTCAGGCATGAGGAGTAAAGGTGATTCTGTAAGAGCTTTCTTTATCTTCTCATAATCTTTAGTTCTCTCTTGTTTCATCTCAAATACAGTCTGTTGATCACAGATTCTATAGAGTGAATTGGCTAGAATTGAAAAGTCTTTCAAGTGTTGCCTATAGTAACTAGCAAATCCAAGAAAAGACATCTTTTTTTTATTCTGGGCTATTGGTTTAAGCAATACTTCTGCTAATCTATGCTTCTCAATACCCAAGCTTAAATCAGAAACAACATGTCCTAATAATTTGAGTTCTTCAAAACCAAAATTGCATTTCTTAAGTGAAATTTTCATGTTCACGTATGCAACTTTGTGAAGTACTCTTGCAAGTCTTTTAAGGTGCGAAGACCATGAATCAGAACATATGATAATATAATCAATATAAATGATAAGCCATCCTTCAGACGAATCTGTGGGAAAGATGGTATTCATCATTCTTTGATAATGGGATGGAGAAATTTTAATGCCAAATGGCATTCTAAGATACTCATAAATACCACAGTGAGTGATAATTCTAAGTAATCTCTTAGCTTTAGGTGTCAAAACATTTTGATGGAGGCCTTTCAATGCATCCATTTATGTTATATACTTGGCTTTAGACAATTGAGTCAAGGCTTCTTGAATTCTAGGGATTGGATACCTATCTGGAACTGTGTAGGTATTCAATGCTCTGAAATCTCCAACCATTCTTGACTTATCATTATTCCAGGCAATAATAACAGGTTTTGTCATTTCAACTTCCTCATTATGGCCTACTTTCCTTAGTACACCAAGTTGGATTAACTCTTGGATATGTTTCTCCAAGGCTTCTGCAGCTCTGGGACTGACTGTATAAGCTGGTCTTTTAAGTACTGGAGGATATTGCCTCTCAATATTAAGAGTAATATCAACTTGATGTCCCCTTATAGCACCTAATGGTTCATTATCAGAGGCAAATGCATCATTGTATGTGTATAACACATTAATAACTTCATTCCTCATCTTTGGTGACAATGATGGATTAATTTGTGCTTCAACAAGTTGATTAGACACAAATTCCTCCTTATAAGTATCATTTGTAGAAGATACTATTGATATTTGTTTTGGTATATTGGAAAAAGCAAATTTTTGTCTTTTGTTCTCTCCAATTGTGAAATATCTGTCTTTATGGTTATTGATGTCAATACCATAAATATTCAAGTAATCATTTCCAAAAATGATATTCTGAGATGTGCAATTGTCCATGACCACAACCTCATTTTTCACTCTTATGCTTCCTGCTGGGTGTGGAAATACAAGATTAGTGTCTAGTATACCCAAGGGGTACATATTGTTACTGGCACTACTAAACTGCACACCTTCTATTGGTAATAGATGGTTTTTCCATTCAGGAAGTATAACTTGGAGATAATCTTTGCCCACACAAGTGAAAAATGCCCCTGTATCTAAATTCACTTTGGCTTCAAGATCATTAATCAAAACTGATGTGATCCAGGATTCTCCAGCAGTATAAACGTTTCCTCTAGCAGGTTTGGTCTTAGAAATTCTGGCATCTTGGATATTGATCAGGTTGTAGCAATCTTCACTGTACTGTGGTAAGTGGGTATGGACCTCTGTGACCTCAAATAAAGCTGTAATGTTTTCAATGGGATAGTCCTCTACTGGTGTGTCCTCAGAGATTGCAGAATCTTGATCAGATTCTTCTTTCTCTTCAGTACAATGAACTTCTTCAATAACTTGAACTTCATTGATTTTTGTCTTTTTGGTGCAGGTGTTGGCTAAATTTGAAGTACTTCCACATTTATGACACTTCAAGACAGGTCTTTCTGGTCTTCTGTCCTCTCTGGGAATCTTTGAGACTATCTTGGATTCAATAGGGATTTTAGTCCAAGTTTTACCAATTATTGTTCTGGTAATCATAACTTCCATTGCATTAATGTAGTCTTCTGTTGAACAGGGTTCCACAAATATGCTTTTGATAGCATGTTCTAGTTCTCCTCCACACTTCCTTAATATTTTCATATTAATCATAGTGTCAGACATATCTGGGTGTAAAGCAGATAATCTGTCTTTCTGCTTGAAGAACCAACTAAGTGGCTTATCTTTCTCTGAGTTAAAAATGGCATTTTCAAAAGCATTTTCCATTTCAAAGCTCCAATAATTGTTGGCCCATTTGGTAATCATTTCAGACTTCCACCAAAACCAATCATGTTTCCCATAATCCATTCTCATCTTCTAATACCATTTCTTTGCAGTTCTGGTAAACAGAGAGTGTAATTTTCCCACTTTAATTTCATCAGGTATATGAAAGTCTTCTTGAAACATATCAATACTGCTGATGAACTCAATATGGTTGTATTCTCCTTCACCAGAAAATGTTGGCCATTCTTCCACTTTGGGAATATCTTTTGCAGAGATAACATTTTCTGCTAAGAATGGTGTCAAACTTCCTTTAACAGAACATTTTTCTTCAGTCAAAGCTGTAGAATGTCTTGGCATATGTGGTACATAATTCTTATGAATTTGTTCTACATTTGCAATGATTTCATTCTTTAGCTTCTACCTTTCACTGTCACATTTTGCTAAATGTGTAGCAAACTGATTGGTATTTTCAACTATTTCTAAGACATGATCTTTTAGAATTTTAAGTTGATCATTCATTTTGAAGATGGAAAGATCTTCCATTTCATCATTCGGAACCTGACATGTACTTTCAATTATGTTACATGTATTAATAATTGAATCAATTATGGAATTTGCCAAGTGATACCATTCAGTATATCTTTTGTCATTTCTTTTTAGTTCACTTATGTCTGATGTAAGTTTATTTATCTTTACATCCAATTTACCAAGGGCTAAATCAATATTAGATTGAACAAAATGTATCTGATCTATCATTTCTTTGGAAAAGTCCTGTTCATCCTTTCCTGCAGTTTGGCTGTGAATTCCATCAAAGTTCTGGCCATGTTGAATTTACTGTCCACGGCTGAAAGCTCCGATTTGGGGATCCTGTACCCTTGTGGGTAAGGTCGGTGCCAATTGGCTTTGCTTTTTCCCTTGCTTTGATGATTCTTGGGACCTCTCTGCTTCTTCTGAGGTCCTTTGGGCTTGTACTTGGACACTTCTGGAGCTGGTAGACGCCACTGGGGCCTCTGTCTCAAAAGCTGGAGTCATTTCCAACTCTTTCTTCTGGTCTATGGATAAAATACTTTGGTTCTTCAACCAATTCTTTATCTTTTTGACCTTGTCTTTGAAAGACAATGGTTTTCAACCTCCTAAGAGTTCTATGGTCTTCTCCTGACCAGAAAGCTCTTGATGTGTAAGTAAGAGTTCATGGCCCCCTGCCAAAGGCTTGGGCATATTTCCCACTCCTCTTCTTTGGCTGCTCTGAACCAATTTTTGTATTGGCATTAATATATTTCTATTTCTGCCACTTGGAAATTGTTCAGCCCTGGAAATATTATCATGAATCAGTTCAGGCTCAGAATTCACGTCAAATTCTGTGGGTACAGACCTTGGGGAATGGGGGGCAACTCTGGCATCCTCCAGATGTGTCTTTCTTGAGGAAGACTTGGCACTTCTGGATTTGGTCTTGCCTCTTCCTTGTCCACATCCATCTGGTTGGACTTGATAGTGGCTTTCATGTCTGGTATGCACCATTTTCACGTCAATTTAAAGATAAAAAGTGAAAAATATAAGATAAAACACACACCTTTTGGTGGTAATTTATTCTTTTCTGAGTTAAATAAGGTCCCTCTTTTAGCAATTTGCACCTTAATACTGTCTTCAGATTCTTCTTCTGAAGATTCTGGACTAATGATATATCTTTTACTGAGTCTGTTACCAGCTGCACAGTATTTGCCTAAAGACACTAGAAAAAAAGTATAAAAGAAAAAAATTTTTTTTTATAAGTTTTTATATTAAAAAATTATTCTTTCTAAAGAAAAAAAATTAAAATTCAAGATTTTGAATGAAAATTAATTCAGAGTAACTCAAAGAATAATTTTTTAAGTTTTTGGATATGAAAAAGCCATGTGTAAAAACAGTATAAAATTAAACCAAATTCCTCAATGAAGAAGATTTCCAACACAATTTCAAAACTAAAAATTATTTTAACTTTAAGATGAAAGAGACAATTATTAAATTAATATATTTTAGAGCTTAAAAATATATTATTGAAGTCAAGAATATGATTGAAGCCATGTCTATGGATAAAATCACGGCCAACCCCCCAAATGTAAGACTTGACTATGAAACTGATGATAATATTACTATTAATCAACAGTACTATGTCTGTTCTTATGAAATATAATAATAAAATATTATTATAGCTACAATTAAATAATTAAAGAATTATTTCTTTCACGTGTCAAACACTACTAGTGATTTTAACGGTGAGCAGTAATTGTCTACAAGAATCAATTACAAGAAGAATTTAATAATAAAACTATTTTAATATATAATTATCTTTTGCAAGAATAATTATAAAGATAATTCTTGAAGAAAACTTCAAGAATTAAAGATAAATGATTCACTTATACTCCAAAGAACTTATTGAAAGATATAAGTAGAGAAATTTGATGTAGAATTGTGGATTTAAGGAATCAAAATGATTTATAGCAGGATTACAACAATATATAGTTGGATTCTATGATTTCACGTCTCTATGATTGATTCTGAAAGAATTAAAACACTTAAGAATAGTTTAACTAATACTTACTTGTTGGTAACAATGATATAAATTGATAAAAAGATGATTTGATGTGGAAAAAACAGCAAGAGGAGGCCTGTTTTAAGTCAACAACAGCTCACAGAGGCGTGCCATGAAGCAAACTGAAAAACCAGTGAGTGAGAAAACAATAAACCCTTTTGGATCATTGATTGCATCATCTGTTGTCATGTAAGATTATCATAATTACTTAATTGATGCTTTTACGTGACTACCAACCCCAATATGGTTAAGAATAAAAGGAGTAAAATCTGTAAATCTTCTTTTATTTCAAAATAATCATTGATTTCTCAAAGGTATCAATGTTATTTGAAATATTATCACAGGTTGTAATTACTGTGAATTTTTGAAGATTCAGTGTTTCATGTAGAATAGTCAGAAATGGACTGTAAGTAAAACCTTTAATTTTACTAGTAACAATATAAGTCTTTTTGGTTTTACCATAGATACTACAGTTCTCCATTGGTCCTGAAAGGTTCAGAGAGATTCCTTAAGAATTTTATTTTTAATGAATTTTGAAGTTTTTACCTCATTTCTACGTAGAATTGCAAATATCAGTGTTCAACTGGTTGCTATGAGGTAAATCAATGGATAAAAGTCCAAAAAAGGTTTGATTTACTCTTTTGGGGTTAATCCAGGGAAATTAATTAAGAATAGACATGGTTCAAGGAGTCTAAGTAGCTCTTTACCACCTTGGCATCTCAAAATAGCAGGTTATTTGCTATTTTCTTAAGATTTACTGTAGTTGTAACATGGTAACCAAGTTCCCAAAGTATTTTAGTTTACTAATTAGGCCAAGATCAGCCATGGATCCAAGCTTTGGAGCTGTCCATGCCTCTGAGGCCTCAGGAGTTGAGTACCCTGGCTCTCTTTGATGTCTTTGGTCCCCCTTGCCTATTCTTCATGTCAAAATAGAAAATTAAGCTTAAAGTGAGATATCCACTATGGGTGTACCAAAGTTCCATGTAAGAATACCATGATATTAAGTGCTAAAAATATGCATAACACTATTCTTAGTGTATCTGTAACATGGGATTTCTCACATTCCCATTATTTTTGGCATGAAATTACGAAAAACAAAAATTTTCACGGATCTTTTATGTGGTATTGATGATGTGTTATTGAAGTATTTTCCATATTACCACCTCATAGAGCTAATTTGAGCTTATTCACCCTGTGGAGCTACCCTAGGTGAAGGTTTGTGTAGAATTCAAATCTGGCCTTAAATCCATGGATTTACCTACTCAATAAAAAGTTATTCATCTTTTCTGAAATCAAAAATGAGGAATTTTGGATATATGCATGACTTATGAGTTATGCATAATTCAGAATTTATTTTTAAGATGATTGTGGCCCATTTGGGTATGTAAAATATACCTCTAGGCTCACATTCATCAAGAATTATTCAAAGAAGATCAGTTCACTCACCAATTTCCTCAAGAAAGATTCCTGTTTTCCCGCAATAAGGAATCTCTTAGTCAGTTTCACCAACTCAAAGAGGCCTTCACCACTGCTCCAGTCCTATCCCACTTCAATCCTTCTCTACCCACAATTGTAGAGACCGATGCATCTGATTATGCTTTGGATGCCATACTGAGTCAGGAAAACATCCCATTGAATTTGACAGTGACAAGCTTATTCCAGCAGAGCTCACTCATGAGATTAATGACAAGGATCTCCTTGGCATAGTCTGGGCCCTCAAGCGCTGGAGGCCTTTTCTTCTTTCTCTCTCTTCCCCTTTTGAAGTTCTCACTGATCATTCTTCTCTTCTAAAGTTCTTACTCTCCATCAAGCCCACTGGGCTTAATTCCTCTCTAAATTTCACTTCTCAATCACTTACCGCCCTGGCTGCCTAGCTACTCTTCTGGATGCCTTATCACGTTGGGACAATGTTTATCTGGAGAGGGGGGAGGATTTCATCAGCAAGAATCCAATGAACTTTCAACAGCTCATCAAGCAGGATGAAGTCCAACCTTCAAGATATTTTGCAGTCAAGGTGGAATCCTTTTCAAATTTTATTGATTCAATTCAGAAGGCTCTATGGCAAGATTCTCAGTAGAGAAGTATCCTTCAAGAATTGGGCAAAGGTAAATCCATTCGGGATTATTTTCTTGATTCCTCTTCCCAGATTCTTCTCTTCAAAGATCGGGTGGTGGTCCCAAATGACCCCACAATTCAACTCAGCATTCTTCAAAAGCGTCATGACTATCCTCTAGCTGGACACCCTGGCCAAGAGAAGACTCTCAAACTTTTCAAGCGGGATTTCCACTGGTCCGGCATGACTCAATTCATCAAGGATTATGTCTCATCCTGTCAACAGTGCTCAAGAAACAAGAATATTCACCACAAGAAGTTTGGACTCCTCAAACCTCTTCCAATTCCAAATGGTCCTTGGATTTGTCTTTCAATGTACTTCATCACTCAACTGCCACTGTCCAGCTCATTTGACTCAATCCTTGTCATAGTGGAAAGATTCTCAAAAATGGCAGTTTCCATTCCAACAATGTCTTCAATCACTTCACTAGATTTGGCCCATTTATTCATCAATAATATCTTTTCAAAGCATGTCCTTCCTTAAAGCATTGTCAGTGATAGAGTTCCCCTTTTTGGTTCTTCCTTTTGGACCAATCTTTGTCAGAAGCTCAAGATTTCAAGAAATCTGTCAACTTCTTACCATCCAGAAACTGATGGACAGACAGAGAGGGTAAATCAGATACTAGAACAGTATCTTTGGATGTATGTCAGTTATCATCAAGATGATTGGAACACCTGGCTCCCTCTGGCTGAATTTGCCCACAATAATTCTGATCACTCTTTAACCAAGCAATTGCCGTTTTCACTGTTTATGGAAGAGATCCCCAATTTGACTCAGTTCACATCACTCAAGAAACTCCTGCTGAAAAGTTATCAACAAAAATCCAATCAATACAGCAAGATGTCAAGAGAGAACTTGAAGTTGCCATAAACCGGTTTAAGAGGTATGCAGATAAAAGTAGAGCAAGTCCACCTGTTTTCAATCCTGGTGACATGGTATGGATTTCCTCCAAGAACATCAAATCAAACAGACCCACCAAAAGACTTTCTGAAAGATGGTTGGTTCCTTTTCCAATCTTGAAGAAAGTCCTTACTCATGCTTACCACCTCAAGCTTCCATCTTAATGGAAATACAGCCACCCAGTCTTCCATATTTCACTTTTGGAACCAGTCAAGACATCAACAACCCCAAATCGGCATCAAGAGCCTCCTCCTCCAATCAGCATTGAAGAAGAAGAGGAATGGGAAGCCTCTCAAATACTGGATTCGAAGCTCAAGAGAAGAAAGTAATGGCATTTGGTGGAATGGAAAGGGTTCAGTCAAGAATTTGAAAGATCCACATGGGTACCAGCTGAAAACCTCAAGAATTGTCCTGAACTTGTAAAAGATTTTCATTCTTTGTATCCTGAAAAGCCATGACCCAATTCTTCAAAAGCTTGAATTTTTATGGTGCTTGGTGGGGAGAGGAATTACTAAAAGTAAGTCCCACTCCTGGTATGCACCTTTAGGGGTATTCTACTCTTTTCAGTTGTAAGCATCACCTTGGCCACTCTGTGAGCACTTTGCAATTTGGACACAGATCTCCTGGTCTGGATTTCAACCTCAATTCCAATCTATGGCCATTTACACTTGAGCAAACGGACCATTATTTTCTTATTTTCCTTCCCAAGATATTATCCTTTCAACACATTCAGTTATCAAGACTTTTCTTATTTATGGCACTGGCCTGAGTGGTAACTACCAAAAGTAAGTTCCTCTCCTGGTGTGCACTTCCCTGAGGGGTCTACAATATTTCAAAACATTGCATTGGCCACTCTGTGAGCACCTGGAATATAATTCTGTTATCCAGGTCCTTGGCCACTTTCAAAATCATCTGTCAAAATCTGTGATGAAGATTGGACTTGCCCTCAAAAGTCATTTTTCCTTTTTATTTTCTTTTTCTTTCTTCATATTTGCTTTATTTTACTTTTTTCTGCTTTATATTTTCTTAAATTTCTTTTCTTATAACTCTTAATGCCAAAGTCTTTACACCAAAATCATGTCTTCAACATTTTCAAGCCAAATGTCAAGAGAAGACGAAGTCAACCTCAATTCGAATGCCAACATTTTTATCAGTTCAAAGTTTTTCTTTACAAGATTCAAATACCTCTGGAAACCCTATGTTCAATCCATCTCAACAGCCTCAACAGTCTTCTACCTTGTCTTGGTACTCAGGAGCTCACCATTCAATGTAGGTGCGTACTGTCACAACCATGAAGAATGGCCCTCCTCTATTGGTGTTGTGGCACTTTCAACCTGAGACCAAGTTGGGGCCAATTAGCCACACCATATCTTTATGGCCAATTTGGCCCCTTCTGGTGCTCTATGGCATTTTGGCCATATCACTCTTCCCTGGCCTTTTATGGCCTCAGGCCATATCCTACCATCATTGGCCTCCCTGGCCAATTCTTCCATATCCCCAACCCCCAGGTCTTAATCCTTGTTTTTGGGCCTGAGGGTTTCCTTTTGTTTCCTAGGGGGTTCTGGGCCCCCTAGCCAGAACCAGCCCTTCTGGGCCACCCCTTTTTATTAGGGGGTCTAGGGCATAAATGGCCTTTTTGGGCCATTTAGGCCCCTTATGGCCTCTATGGTCCATGGTCCGTACGCCGTGGGCCAATTAGGCCCCTTTTGGCCTAATCCAATGAGGCCAGGTTGGGGCCACCTGAGCCAATTTTGGCCCCAACTCCCATCAAACCCAAAATTGCCATGAAGACCCTCAGGACCCAATTTTGGCCAAAAACCACCTTGGACCACTTTTCAGCCAATGACCTCTGGTAACCACCAGAAGCCACCAGATCAACTCAGCTCAAGATTTCCCCTCACCTTAAGGGGAAATCTTCCATTCCTCCATGCACCCCGTACTCAAGGTTGCAGGAGTGGTGCATATATGGTATTATATAGCATTATGCACCATTTTTGCTCAGCAATTCAATGGTAAAGTTTTCAGGACCCAATTCCATATTTCCAAATCAAGGTCCCAAAATCCAACACTCATTTCCAAGGAGGACCTTCTTAACTCATCAGTCTTGCAATCCATGACGCCAATCAGAAGACCATTCAAGAATCCCAAGCACCTGGCCCTGCAGGAGTTGGGTTGGCAATTCATTCAGGATTATTCCAAGGGCCATTCTCAGAGGTTATACATGCTTTCAATCAGTTTTCAATGCATCAAGTATTTCATTACTCCTTGGACAACTCAATTGGTCCATACGGGCGGCAATCAATCAACCTGTATGTACTTGGCCCAATTTGGCCAATTCATATTCCACTGTGGGAATTCAGTCACACAGCTCAAATTTTAAGATGGCCAGATCTGTATTGACCCAATTCAAACAATACTGCCGGTGACTCACCTTCCAGGATCAGTCTTTCAACTTTTCACATATACTGGCCACCTTTCAGCACCTGGGGACTTTTTCCCCAGTTAATTAATATTCTGGAGTTATTTTTTTCTTTATTTCCTTTTACTTTATTAAAGTTGATACTGATAATCTTAAGTCAGTTATCCAGCACCCTTTCTCTTTTTCTTCCTTGCCTGTCAGTGGATATTGGTGGTCATATCCTTTGCTAATTCCATTTCCTTTTCTGGCAGATTGAAACAGTGAATTGAGAATTTACTTGGTTGGCTTCTTGGCCTTTGGCTTCTTATCTTTTTCTTTTATCTTTGACATACTTGTCTTTTCCCTTATTATTCTTTAAAGAAATTTAATCATTATCATTTCTTATATCTTTTGGAGCCCTCCAAGTGAGTTCTTGATTCCTGAGTGCCAGGCCACTCTTGCTTCCATAAGAGCCCCTGTGAAAGGCTTAATGTCAGTTGAGACTTCTTAAAATGCTGTTAGCACGTCTAAGAATGGCCTCTGGGCTTGTATATTATTACAATATGCCCTTGTATAATGACAGTGTAATTGAATTAACAATTTCACGTCAGAAATACAGCTTACAGATATTTGGTATACTGTTTGTATACCACTATCTTACATATTACTTGTTATTATCAAGTATGATCTGGTAAAAGGTGGTGTATAAGAGGGTAATTGAATTAACAATATTCCCAACCACACCTCAACTGTTGGTTTTACAGTAAGAGGTGTCTTCATTTAATTAAAAACAAGACTGTATTAGTGATTTAAAGTGTTTTTATATGTCAAACACACCAAAAATAAAGTTCCTGTGGTTATTAGCCACGTGACAGGTACTCTTTATAATATGAGTATAAAATGGTGTGTACACCAATTAATCCAAGAAATATATAATATATATATATATTTAAGAAAAAATTACACCTACAAACATAAAACAAAATTTCAGACATAGAGACAATAAGTAAAAAAAAACTCACTTTTAAGGTCCAAAAAAGGTTAAAACATGGCCAGGCCCCCAAAATGTCAGTTTGAGTCTATGTAGAAGTAGTAATTAGGCTATTTACAACTTCAACTGTGACTGTGACACATGATAAAATATTGAAAATAAAGGTATTGATAGAGAATAAAGGTTTTATAATAAAATTCAAAAGGCTTTACTATTATAAAATAGTGGTGGTGAGCGCTGTTAAAAGCCCTGGGTGCAGCCTTACCTGTTGGATGACAATAATAAAGACTACAATAATTAAGATTATAACTATACCTGGTTATTTTCCAAGAGTATAACCGTTTTTGACAGTTTTACTACGTAGTAATTTAAGAGCAGGATGTGGTAAGCTTTTCTGGCTGTGAAAAGCGCTCCTTTTATCCTGAATTGGGGTTGAAAGGCTGCTATACCTTTCTGTGTAGAGGAAGTGAAGATTTTTCACTCTCTGAGACAGGCTTGTGGTTTGAAAAAGGCCTGTATAGCCTGTATTGGGCTCAGATGTGGTTTTGAAACCACATATGGGCAGTTTTCACCAATACAGGGTGAAATTTTCAACTTGGGACCACATAGCCTTCTTCTGACATATATGACGTGTAGAATGCTGTACATAAACTGTATGGGACCCCAGTATTGACTTACTTATGAGGTATTGAAGTATAAACATGCTTCTTTGTCTTTTTGACACCTCATAATCATGGTTATGGGATATTATCTCATGGTAAGGCTGTATTGGCCAAAATGTGGGATTTTGACCTTAAAATGGTCATAACTTTGTCAGTTCTTGAGATATCAACCTCAAAATTGGTTTGGTGTGTAGTCCTGGATGCTTTCTACAAAATGGTACCTCATTTGGTATGGTTATCATTAAATATGGAGAAGTTATGCCATGTACACATTTTCTTATACACATTTATGATTTGTCCAAAAACTGTATGGAGCTTGTTTGCCCCATAACCCTTGTTCTAGATGGGATATGGGGAAATTGATGGAACAATAAGATAGCCCTGATTGTTCTCTTTCAAAAAAGACCCCACTTTAGGTATCTCACACTAAAACTGTAGAAGTTAGATGAGAGGTGAATATTTTATTCACCCTTATTTGATCTGAATTTGGTCATAACCTTAGTAATACTGGTTCTAGCTCATTTTGGTTGGTACCATTGGATAGCCCTGACTAGGAGCCTCATTTTGAATACCCATTTGATGGGGTTAAGTCTCTTACTCTGTATTTCAGATGAGAGGTGAAAATTAAGGTTTATGCTCAGCAACAACTTTGTTATTGTTTGTCTTATGATTATGGGACTTGTATATTTGAAAAGGGGTGATTTTTCCCTTTTTTTTGATACCTTTTGAGCTAATTTGGCTCAGCTCCATGTTTTGGTAGTATCTTGGTTATACCATTGGTTTATCATATTTTGGCTGTCATGCTTGTGCTCTGGTTTTGAGTCACAGGCTGACAAGCCTATCCAGAATGATCAAGAGATAGGGAAACTTTACAGAAATGTAAGATGAGTTTATAAAATGTTTCATAATATTATTATAAATCAACAGTACTATTACTTTTCTTATGAGATATGATAATGATAATGATTATACCCAAAATTAAATAATTGATTATTTGATGATTTCTTCTACTTTTTGTAAATTACCTGTGATTTCAACAGGAAGCAGTAATGGTCTACAAGAATCAATTACAAGAAGTATTTAGTAATTCAACTTCTTTATTAAGATAATAATTTTTTTTAATATAAAATTATATTTTGCAAGAATAATTATAGATATAGTTCTTGAAGGAAACTAATACTAGACAAAAGCCTTAAGAATTAATGCAAACCACTCACTAATAATCAAATGAACCTTGGAAAGAATTGGTAGAGAGATTTGGCGGATAAATTGTGTATTCAAGGGATTAAAAATTGATTTATAACAGTATTAAAACAAGTTAAAGTTTATTTCTATTATTTCACGTCTTTCTGATTGATTCTGAAAGAACGCAAAGCTTAATAAAAGTTTCTAACTAATACATACTTCTTGGTAATAAAGCTATAATTGGATAATAAGATGATTTGCAAAAACGGAAATAGAAAGCCTCTTTTAAGTCAAAAAAATCCCACAGAGGCATTCCATGGAGAAAACTGAAAAGACAGTGAGTGAGAAATCAATTATCCTTTTTTGGAATATTGATTGAATCATCTGGTTCCAGGTAAGATTGTCCTAATTACTTAATCAAGGCTTTTAGGTGACTACCAACCCATTTATGGTTAATTATGAAAGGAGTCAAAACTCCAAACCTTCTTTCATTTCAAAATAAAGATGCATGTGGAGATGGATTAGGGGAAGGCCTACATCAAGTCCAAATCATTGATGACAAACCTACAGAAGGACCAGTTTGATACATCTCAAGACAAATAAAACCAACAGAATACAGATATGGTGAAAGCAAATGGAGTGCTTATGTTTGGTATGGGCACTTGAGAAATTACAATATTATCCTGATGGAAGTGTTTTTGAAGCAATAACTGACTGTATTGGTTTGAAATCACTTCTTAACATGAAAAATCCCAACAGACATATGTTGAGATGGCAAACAGCTATTTAAGAATATAGAAGAAACATGACTATAGTTCATAAAGCAGGAAACATTCACAAGAATGCTGATGGACTTAGAAGGTGGGCATTAGCCAATACTCTCAATAACCCAGCTTATGTACCCTTAGAACCAGCACCACAGATTCCAATTGAAGGAATTAACATAACTGATATTGGTACTGAACTCTTTGAATAAGTCAGAGAATCTTATAAGCAATACAAGAATTGCCATATATTGACTTCCTTATTAGATAAAGACTGCAAAGGTAAAGCTTTAATCAAATCAGTGGATGAAGTTTGAAAGAATTCCTATTCTGAAGGAATATTTCACTTGTTTGATGGAATAATTTACCACAGAACCAAACATTCTTGTGTGATGACATTTTGTATTAGACTTCTTATCAATACCATTCTTCATGAATGCCATGATAGCATCTACTCTGGACACCTGTCAGAGGACAGAAAGCTTGAAAAAGTAAAGAACTGTGCATGGTGGCCATCTTGAACAAAAGAGACCATTTAATATTGCCCTTCCTGTGACGTATGCCAAAAAGCAAACAGGAGTACAGGCAAGTAATTTGGACTTATGATCCATATTCAAGAATCAAAATCCCCTTGGGACGTTGTTCACTGTCACAGCCAAGGAGGCAGGGGCATTACCAATCATATTCAACAATCATTACTTCTCTGATACCCCTCAAAACCCAATCAGCAAGGGGGTTTTCATTCAACATTCTCCAAATACAGTTTCATACGGGCAAGATCAAAATACAGTTTCAGACCTCAATACAATTTCATACAGGCAAGACCCAAATACAGGCGCAAATACCTGTATTGACTGTATAAACTGTATTGGATTCACCAATACAGGATTCAATCCCACATCCAACTTCTCCCAGCATACAGACAAGTATCTCAACACTCAAACTCCAAGGCTGGTATTTCTCACATATACCAGCCCCTCTTCACCCACCTGGGGGTTTTTCCCCCAGTTAATTAAAATATTGGATTTATTATTTAGTATTATTTTATTAATTATTAAGTTAGTCTTTGCCTTCCCTAACCTGTTCAGTAGAGTCCTGGTGGCCATATCCATTATTAATCCTTTTCTCTTTTCTGAACAGGTTGAAACAGTGGTACAGGATTATTTGTGGTTGGCTCTTTATTATTGCTTTTGTTTTTCTCATATCTTTTAATTCTTATTATTTGATGATTAGGAATTTATCCTCTTACTCCATTACTCTTATCATTGAGTATTTTATTCTGAGCCCTCCATAAGTAAGTCTGTTCACTGAGTGCCAGGCCCTCTTCACTTAGAAGAGCCCCTGTGACATTCATGTGGATTGGGTCACAGAACTTCCTCCAAGTGGTGACAAAAGCTATAATGCTTGTTTAGTCATTGTAGACAGATATAGTAAAACTCCCATATTCTTATCATGTCAAGAAGATGACACAGCTATGGATACAGCTCTTCTTCTATAAAGTAGAGTTATTTCTCATACAGGATTATTTAACAATATCATAAGTGACAGAGCTCCCAAGTTCACATCTGCACTTTAGACCAATCTTCATAGATTTTTTGGGACTAAGTTATCATTCTCTATGGCATATCACCCTCAAACAGATGGGCTAGCAGAGAGGATGATTCAAACTTTAGAAGACATGATGAGGAGATTTTGTGCTTATGGGTTATAATTCAAAGACTCAGATGGCTTTACCCATCACTGGTGCACTCTGATACCTGCATTAGAATTGGCATATAAGACATCAGTCCATTCTTCCACAGGTCAAACTCCTGCTATGTTAGAAAAAGGATGGAATCCAAGACTCCCAGCAGACACACTGAGGAAAGACTTGATCGAAATTCATCCTACAGCTTCCAGCTTCAAGATGATGATTTATAAAGTAAAACATCATGCAAAGCAAAGTATGACTGATGCTTTTGATTATGCAAAACAGAAGTGGGACAAGAGTCACAAAGTACCAGACTTCAAAGTAGGGGACTTAGTTCTAGTTTTAACCTTGAATTTTAATAATATCAAAGGCCCAAAGAAACTTAAAGATTTGTATGTAGGACCTTTTGTTATTGTTGCCTAACATGGAACCAATGCAGCTCAAGTGGAATTGAGTGGTGAGTTGGAAAATAAACACCCCACTTTTCCAGTCAGCTTGATAAAAGCTTATCAACCAGCTGACAAAGAATTGTTTCCTTTAAGGAACCCAACTCCTCTAACTGTATCACCAGTGGCCCAGAATGAAGACAGAAAGATAAAGAAATTCATTAAAGACAGGAGACTTAGGGGTAAAAATTAGAGAGAATATCTTGTCACATATAGAAATCCAGTACATGAAGATGAATGGCTGGCAGAATCAGAAATACCTGACTCAGATAAACTCTTAAGAAGATTTAGACATGAAAGAAGGCCACAAGCCTGAATATGTCTATAAAATGTGCTTTAAATTACTTGATCTTAGTAATGGAAAGAGGTTGGACAGTGGACATTAACCCCCTTTGGGGCGTTTTATTCTTCATACCATTGATAAAATTGCAGTACAATATTTTTTTTGGTGGGAGGGAATGTGAGCCTTGAGGTATAGTTTACATACCCAAATAGGCCACAATTATCTTAAAAATAAATTCTGAATTATGCATAACTAATAAGTCATGCATATATCCAAAATTCATTGTTTTTGATTTCAGAAAAGATGAATAACTTTTCATTAAGTAATTAAATCCATAGATTCAAGGGCAGATTTGGATTCTATACAAAATTTCACCTAGGGTATCTCCATAGAGTTAATAAGCTCAAATCAACTCTTTGAGGTGGTAATACGGAAAATACTTCAATACCACATAAAAGATCCGTGAAAATTTATGTTTTTCTCAATTTCACGCCAACATAATGGGAATGTTAGAAATTCCATGTTACGTATACACTAAGAATAGTTTTATGCATATTATGGTATTCTTACTTGCACATTTGGTGCACCCATAGTGGATATCTCACTTTAAGCTTGAATTTGTATTTTGATGTGAAAAATAGTCAAGGGGGACAAAAGACATCAAAGAGAGCCAGGGTACCCAACTTCTGAGGCCTCTGAGGTGTGGACAGCTCCAAAAATTGAATCCATGGCTGATCTTGGCCCAATTAGTAAACTCAAACCTTTTGGGAACTTGGTTACCATGTTACAACGTCAGTAAATCATAAGAAAATAGCAAATAACCTGCTATTTTGACATGCCAAGGTGGTAAAGAGTAACTTAGACTCCTGTAACCATGTCAATTCTTAATTACTTAGCATGGATAAACCCTAAAAGAGTAATTAAAACCTTTTTTGGACTAGTATCCATTTATTTACCTCATTGCAACTAGCCATATACTGCTATTTGCAATTCTACATAGAAATGAGGTAAAAACTTCAAAAACTCATTAAAATTACAATTCTTAATGAATCTTTCTGAAGCTTTCAGGACCAATTAATAGCTGTCTATTTCATATAAAAACCAAAAAAAATTATACTTCTATATGTAAAATATAAAGTTTTACTTACAGTCCATTTTTTGAGGATTCCAAGTGAAAAACAGAATCTTTAAAAATTGACAGAAAATACATTCTGTGATGAATTTTTCAATAACATTGATAACTTTGGGAAATCAATGATTATTTCAGAATAAAATAAGATTTAAAGTTGTTACTCATTTTATTCTTAACCATAAATGGTTGGTAGTCACGTAAAAGCCTCAATTAAGTAATTATGAGAATCTTACATGACAACAGATGAAGCAATCAATAATCCAAAAAGGTTTATTGTTTTCTCACTCACTGGGTTTTCAGTTTGCTCCATGGCACGCCTCTGTGAGCTTTCTTAGACTTAAAAGAGGCCTCCTCTTGCTGTTTTTTCCAAATCATCACATTATCACATTATACCTTTATTACCAAGAATTAAGTATTAGTTGAAACTATTCCTTAAGTGTTTTATTCTTTCAGAAATCAATCGTAAATACGTGAGATCATAGAAGTCAACTATATATTGTTGTAATATTTCTATAAACCTATTTTTGATCTATTAAATCCACAATTTCATGTCAAATCTCTCTACTATCATCTTCTAAAAAGGTTCATTAGATTAATAGTGAGTGATTTATTGTAATTCTTAGAGTTTTCCTCTAGTAAAAGATTTCTTCAAGAATTATCTTTAAAATTATTCTTGTAACAGATAATTATATATTCAAATAATCTTATTCTTTTAATAAAAGGAGTTTCTATTATTAAATTCTTCTTGTAATTGATTCTAGTAGACAATTACTGCTTACTGTTATAATCACTGGTAGTGTATAACACATAAAAGTAATAATTCTTTAATTATTTAATTGTGGTTATAATAATTTTTATTATTATATTTCATAAGAACTGTAAGGTGTGGATATGAAACTTTATTTAAAAATCAAGTACTTTTCCTGTCCTCAAAATTGGTATAAGGTAAAAATCAATTAAACAGAGTAAGAAATCTTATTTTTAAGAGAAAACACGCCAATTTTATTATTTATAACTTTATTAGTATAAAACAATAGTATTATAAAGATTTATTGTTTTACCAAAAATAAAAATTTATCCAAAAATACTTTACAAGAGATATTTAAGGCTAAAAAAGAAATTTCTTCATGAGCAATTTCAATCGGAATTAATTGAGCAAAGAACTGCAAGCAATTAGCTGAAGAACAGAGTTTTTAAAAAGAACATGCCCAAAAGTGACCAGAGTGAATGTGGAAACAAAGTGACAAAGTTTACAGTGATGAAAGATGCTTTAATTCACTTTTGGGGTGGTTCAGGGGTAAAAATGATTATAAGAGTTACAAACAATTATTACAATGATTTTTTTCATGTGGTTAAAAGTTTCAAAATGATTTAAGAAAGGTGGTTGGAATCTTTTATTGATTTGTTTAACAGTGTTTAAACTAATTAATAAAAGGAAAAGATTCTAACATGAAGAGAAAAGTGGGGCAAAGAAGACATTCTTTTATAGCCATCAATTTTCTTACTCCAAAAGTAAAATTTACTCTTGTAAGTCGTGAAAAACAATCTCACAACAGAAAAGCCAATTATTGCATCATTGAACCCTGGTTTAGAGCAAAACAGGGCTGGTTTAAGCCATTTTTAGCCATTTTAGACGCTTAAATCAGCCATTACTATAGCAATACCTGGTCTAGAGCCTTCAAAACACGTCAGAATGTGTGTAAGAGGCGTAAAAACCAGTTAAAACTTTTTTTACTAATATTGTTTTAACTTAAGGGTAGTTTTACCCTCTTGGCAGCAGTTAAAAACACCCTGGTTGGTATCAAAACCTCATCATCAATTGAGTCACAGACCCTGTGACTCAATTCCAGGCCAAAAGTGATGAACATTTGCGTGGATTTTGACATCCCACGCCAGCAAGCAAGGATTTTGGGGGTATGGCTCCCCCTTAGAGCTAGAGTTCCTTTTCCCCCCAAATTTTAATCTTTCCAATTTATTTTTTCCTTTAATTCCTCATCATGTATTATACTTGTAATTTAAATATGTAATTCAATTGAATTTTAAAGTAAAATACAATAATAATTGATACCTCATATGTAAATCAAAGTCCACTTATGTAATACATGCGCACATTTTGACATTTCAATTGAATTCAATTGAAAATACTCAATTCCTCATAACGTCTAAACCAAACACAACACCTCAATTTTAACACAAAAATTTATGGTTAACACCACATGTGGTGTGAATTAAATTAAAGTTTTTAGCATTTTCAATTTTTGTATTGAAAATACTAAAAACTTAATTTGAGCTTCTTTAGAGTTGAGTTATAGAAATTTCACTTAGAGGTGACCCCACCTAATGTTTTATGAGGAATCAAATGGTGAAATAATTTTTATATTTTTCTTTATTGGATAAAAAGCTATAATATATTTTATATAAATTTTGACCAAAAATATTTTAATTCTATAATTTTTATTAAAAATTCATTTTTGCATAATTTTTACAAGTAAAAATGAATTTTCATAATTTTAAATTTCATCGTAATTTTATTTTTAAATTATAATTAAGTTTTGATTTCTAAATATAAATTTGTATTTAAATTTGAAATTTTTATTTTTATAATAAAAATAAATTTATTTTATTTATATTTATATCTTAATTTATCTTTTGTGGTCTTTTGGGTATATGAAAATACCTCTAAGGCTCACAAGAACAGTAATAACTTTAAATCTTCTTTTATTCCAAAATAATCATTGATTTCCCAAAGTTATTAATTTCATTGGAAATTTCATCACAGAATGTATTTTCTGGAAATTTTTAAAGATTCTGTGTTTCACGTGGAATCCTCAAAAAATGGACTGTAAGTAAAACTGTATATTTTACATATAGAATTATAATTCTTTTTGTCTTCTATATGAACTATCCAGCTGTTAATTGGTCCTGAAAGTTTCAGAAAGATTCATTAATAATTGTATTTTTAATGAATTTTTGAAGTTTTTACCTCATTTCTACGTAGAATTGCAAATAGAAGTATATTGCTAGTTGCTATGAGGTAAATCAATGGATACTAGTCCAAAAAGGGTTTTATTACTCTTTTAGGGTTTATCCATGGTAAGTAATTC
The DNA here is from genome assembly GCA_023105745.1 of Austropuccinia psidii. Lineage (NCBI taxonomy): Eukaryota > Fungi > Basidiomycota > Pucciniomycetes > Pucciniales > Sphaerophragmiaceae > Austropuccinia > Austropuccinia psidii. Next base: position 23,370,284 of record JALGQZ010000005.1, read on the forward strand.
AGAATTTACATGGTTACAGGAGTCTAAGTTACTCTTTACCACCTTGGCACATCAAAATAGCAGGTTATTTGCTATTTTCTTATGATTTACTGAAGTTTTAACATGGTAACCAAGTTCCCAAAAAGGTTTTAGTTTACTAATTGGGCCAAGATCAGCCATTGATCCAAGCTTTGGAGCTGTCCACATGTCAGAGGCCTCAGAAGTTGGGTACCCTGGCTCTCTTTGATGTCTTTTGTCCCCCTTGACTCTTTTTCACATCAAAACAGAAATTCAAGCTTAAAGTGAGATATCCACTATGGGTGTACCAAAGGTGCATGTAAGAATACCAAAATATTAAGTGCTCATAACATGCATAACACTATTCTTAGTGTATATGTAACATGGGATTTCTCACATTCCCATAATTTTGGCATGAAATTGAGAAAAACAAAACTTTTCATGGATCTTTTATGTGGTGTTGATGATGTGGTATTGAATTATTTTCCGTATTACCACCTCAAAGAGTTGATTTGAGCTTCTTCACTCTATGGAGCTACCCTAGGTGAAATTTTGTATAGAATGCAAATCTGGCCTTAAATCCAAGGATTTGCTTACTCAATAAAATGTTATTCATCTTTTCTGAAATCAAAAATGATGAATTTTGAATATATGCATGACTTATGAGTTATCCATAGCTCAGAATTTCTTTTTAAGATAATTGTGGCCTATTTAGGTATGTAAAATATACCTCAAGGCTGACACACCGCCTCATCATGCATTCAATAATTATTCCTCCCTCACCCACATTAATTTTGGTGCCAGTCATGAATCACCTCCGGCACCATGAAACACTGATTATCAAGTTTCATGCTCACCAATGTGGCCTATGACCATGCACCACAATCCAATTAATCAACAAGTGTTGTACAGTGATCCTCAACAACCTGCAACTTTGCTAGCTCTTAGCCCATATTTTGAAAACAGGCACCACTGGAAAACAAGATCAGTAATTTTCATTCCTACCGCAGAGTATATGTGCAATGAAACAATTTGTCCTACTGGTCTTACCCAATCCGTATGGTAAATGTATGTTACACCATCCCAATCAGTGAGTGGAATATGCTGGGCTTACACTGATGCAAGTGTGGGGGCCTCTGATTGGGGATCTCAAGAACCAGGTGTTGATAAGAAGAACAAAAGGCATAAAAAACACAGAAAAGAGCAATTGGAAATAGAAATGCAAACTTCACCACCAAAGAATATGAAAACATCTGCAACTGCATTGAAGATGAAATAAATTATAACCACCTTTTTTCCAAAAGCGACAAGACAAACATTGGGGAGCAACTTATGATAAGAGCAGCAGCTTATGATCTATTTTCCAGCTATCTCAATGCTTCAAATCTGGCTCTGCAAATCAGTTCTTGGCACTGTGCACAGAGGTTTAGTACCTAAAAAAGAAAATACCTCAGTGCACAATTATGGGTTAACAACACTAGAGGTGATTTAAGAATGACTAAGGCAAAAAATCTTGTTCTTATGTGTCCATGTTATGAACAAATGGATTCAATTTTTGGAAAAAAACCAAGCATATCAGCATTTGATTAAATGAATTCAACCAAACCACCTACAGTTATTGATGTTAGTGAAGAAGAGGGAAATTTGGATTTTGATGGGTCAAGCAAGAGCAAATCTGGCTTGTCTTTATACAAGATACAACAAAGGAGGACCAAACATCAGTAGAAGTTGTAGGATAAAGAAGCTGATGATTTACCAACAGTTCCACCAACAAGTGAGGTCAGTGATGTAGTTGCTAAAAATTTATCCACTGTTTCATCAGAAAGTGAGGGATATCAACCAAAACATCAATCATCCTTTGGCAAAGGTGGCAAAGAAACATCAAAAGATAGAAATATTCTAGAAGACCAAGATAATGAGCAATTGCACATGAACCTTTTAGAGAACTTCATAACATTAAAACATAGCAGATTGTCTGAATAAAAAATAATTCTGAAAGACCAAAATGAATGTTATTATACTCTAGAGAAAGAAAAATTTGAATGACAGCTCCAATTGGATGCTGAAGCAAAAGACACAAAGAAGACAGAAAAGGAGTAATAGTAAAACTTAGAGAAAGAAAATTTTGATCTACAACTCCAATTAGACATTGAATACAAAGAGCAGCATCAGAATTATTACAATTTGGAGAGCGGGCGCATGGAATTCCAATTTGATTTAGAAAAGGAAAGAATATAGTGAGAAGCAGTGGTGAAGGAGAAACAAACAAGGTTGGCCACTGCGTGTTAATTATTATTATTAGGAAAAACAAGTGAGGAAATTTCCAAGTTCATGAAAGTGATATGAAAACAATGAGGCAGATTTTTTTATTATCTTATAAAAGCTTTGATTTCATGCCTGCTTGAGTAGATTGATGCATGAGGCTTGTACGTAGTTCAGAAAACTGTCTGATATATTTTATGAATTAAATCTTTTTTGAGGAAGCTCTGGATCTCAGGTGCTTCTGAATTTGAAAAAAATGTGAATGAAAATGGCACATTTGGAAATAAACGAACAGAGATATGAAGCTTATAGAACCAAGGGAATCCCCAAGTGCATTGTTCATTTTTTTGGTTATCAATTCTAACATCATTGAATTAAAAATTATTATCAAATTATTTTATCTAACTTTAACTAAAATTTTCCCTTCATACAAGATGTTTTATGTCATGACCCATAAGGGTCAGAGTCCAACAAAACTAGTTTTGACCATGAAAATGCAAGCCAAATTTTTGCACCTGTTCTCAATGCAATTGAGCAACATTCCCTTCTCCAACCATACAATAACCAACTCTGGCCAAAACTCCCTCATTTGGATCTTGACCTTGCCAATCTTTTCTTTCATCAATGAGGATTTTGTTAAAATGGCACATACAAATATCCATTTATTGATGTGAATCATATCTGTTGGCTTATTGCATGCCAAATGTAGGTTCTGTAGAGCTCCCCATCTACCTTTAAAGATACCCATACAATGTTCTATCCTAACCTGCAATTGTGCAATATAATAATTAAATGCCCACTTTTGGGTATTATTGGAAGGTGCACCTTTATAACATGGAATACAGTTTATTCCTAAGGGATAAGCTGAGTTGGTGAATATATACTTCTCTGTAATTGATAATGATTAATAACAGATGATTGATGGAATCAAATAATCAATACAACTCACCATCATTAAAAAAAATCTGGCCATTCAAATAAGCCCATTTGCTTGTACTGTTGAACAATCAATCACCAAATGCAATGTTGATCATTGAAAAATGAATAAATCAATTGTTCAAAGAACAAAGGAACTACAAAATACAGTAACTAATCTAGTAAGTTTTGAAAATGGAAAAGGAAAAAGTTGTAAACAAATCAAGACAATTTTACCTAATAGAGAGAACAAAAGGAGGAAAAGACATACCATTATTGATTCAAAGTACCTGATTAATTTTTATAAAATAAGATTGCAAAGAATAATTCTTTACTATAAATAGAGGTCTTTGAAGACCATGTTAGAAAACTTTGTATATTAGAAAAATATAGAGTATAGATTAATAAAAGTCTTACTCATATTATTATCATTTGTGTTCAGACTAAATAATCATTATTAAAAACATCAAAGAAATTATCAGTACCAAACGTCAATAATATATGTGGATAAACAAGACAATAATCAAAGAATAAGCCTGAAAGACAGAAACTATGTAACATGGGTTACTGCTATTGAAGCAGAGCTACATCACATAGGATGCTGGAAGTTTGTAGATGGAGTCAATGTTGTAATAACAGGGGGAAAAAGGAGAAATTGTATTGTCTAATAATGAGACCTCTAGATGAAGTGATTGTTGCATTTGTAGGAAATAAAATCTCACCAGAAGAGAAAGGAGACGGTCGAGCATTATGGAGAATGCTTAAAGAAAAATATATGGGTTCTGGAGTCCAACCACAAGGAATTGCATTGGATAAATTCCTTGAGCTCAAATTCAAAAATCTGGGCCAATGGATTGATGACCTTTGAACCACCACCAATAGTATGTCATTGACAGGAACAGACGTTAACAATGCCCTAGTAACTAGACTGGCAATTAGAACACGACCCCACAAATATGAGTCACTGATAAGGTTACTAATGTATGGAAACCAGTACCCAACAATTGAAGAAATTACAATTAGTGTTGAAAAAGACCGAGCTCTCTTTCAAGTGAGAAATGAAGAAAAATACAAAGTAGCACTAACAGTTGATTGAGGAAATCATGCACCAAACTTTATCTGTTATTCCTGTGGAAAATCTGGCCATATAGCAAGACACTGTTGAAACAAAGAAAAAACAAAAGGTTACCAAGCAAGAATGGCAAAGGCTGAGGATATCAAAGGAGAAGAAGAAAGTATTGCATTTATTTCAATAGACAGTTTGAAAATCAAAGGAGAGGCACTTATTTTGAAGTTTGAAAAAAATACAATTCTTGACTCCGGAGCAAGTGACCACATGTTTGCAAGAAGAGAGGACTTTAGTCGTTTTGAAGCAAGTGATGGTGGCGTGCAGATTGGTCAAGAAGGTGTGAAAATACCTATCAAAGGAAAAGGAGAAGTAGTCAAATATTTTGAAACTGGTTTTTGAAAATGCTCTATATGTTACAGATCTTCCATACAATATTATTTCATTGGTTCAAATATGGAAAAAAGATGGAGAGTTAAAGAAGTTAACAGATAGTACTTTCAGTATCACACAAAATAAAAAGAAAATATTTGGTGTAAAAATTAACAATGGATTGTTGCACATACACTTTGACGAGAAACATGCAGTATTAAGTGAACATGAGTGTCTTGGTCACTATGGGTCAAAAGAAGGATGTGAAGCTTTTCATTTTGGAAAGGATACTAGGTCACACTTCAAAAGCAGGTTGAATTTAACAGACATACCAATTGACTTGATGGGACCCATCACTCCTGAATCTCTAGGTGGATCTAAGTACATTTTGGTGGTTGTCGATACTGGAACATGCTTCTCCTGGGTCAAAATGTTGAAGGACCAAACCTATGCAAAGGAAGAAGTTAGAAAAGTAATTCAGATTATTGAAAACAGATTTGAGAATCATGTAAAAAGAGTGGTGTGTGATTGTGGAAAGGAGTTTGTAAATAAGATTTTTAAATCGTTTTGTGAAGACAGAGGAATATGCTTAATAGTTACCACCCCATACACACCTCAACATAATAGAATAGTTGAATGAATTAATTGGACACTCATGGACAAAGCCCGAACACTAATGAATGATTCAGGTTTGCCAAAGGAATTACGGGTGGAATTAGTCAATACAAGCAATTTCCTTAGAGTCAGAATTTTGGAAAAAGAACCAAGCCCATACGAAAAGTTATTCAATGCAAAACCCAATCTGAATCAAATTAAGCGTTTTGGATGTAGGGCCTATGTGACATCAAATGCTTACAAAAAGAAGCTGGACAGAAGGTCAGAAAGTGGTGTTTTGGTTGGATATGAACAGGAATTTGGAGTATATAGAATTCTTATGGACAAAAATCAAACAGTAATTGAGAGTAAAGATGTGAATTTTGTTCAAGATGAGTTACCCTACAAAGATGCGTCAAAAGAGAAAAGTGATCAAAGCTCACACAAAGAAGATTTTGATGAGCCAATTGAACCAGCCAAAAACCCTACATTGAAGGAAGAAGTCAGCACTGAGAGACAACCATTAATCATAAGGATTAGAAATATGCTAACTAGTAATGAGTCCAATTGTAGACAACAAGCAGAACAAGGTGTTCTGAATTTTGAGGGGGCAAATAAAATAAAGATACGACCACACTGGGATTGGGAGATACAAACTAAGGCTCCTAAGGATATCAGCTCTGAAATTTCAAGTGATAATATATTAAATTCAAGAACACGACATCAAGCACTTCTTACAGAACTAATACAAAATAAAAAAAATGAAAAGGAAGCGCTTAAAATATTTTCCCTGTTTATTGAACAAAAAGATGAAGCTTTTAATAAAACAGATTCACTTCCTGCTATAGATATGTACAATAATACAGAAGAAGAAAATCCTGACAACATTGAAAATGCTAAAAGCTGATTGGACTTGTTTCAATGGAAGGAAGCCTACTTCTCAGAACTAGACTCTATTGCCGACCAAGGAGTTTTTGACATCTATGAGAAAGATGATTTACCAAAAGGGAAAACAATAATCAACACACAATGGTTTTTACAAGAAAATTTGATGAAAATGGAGATTTAAAAAGATATAAAGCCAGATGTGTTGCAAGAGGTTTTAAACAAAAACAAGGTATTGACTATCAAGAGACATTCTCACCAACTGGAAGAATATCAACTCTAAGATTATTAATTAGTCATGCAGTTCAAATTGGACAAAAAATTCAACAAGCTGATTTTGTTACAGCATATCTTAATTCAAAACTTGAAGAAGAAGAAACTGTTTTCACTGAATTACCTGATGGATTTATGGTGTGGGTCCAAGAAAGCAAGCCAGAATTGTATGAAGATAGTCAATTCAAGAAGGTCATAAGAAACTCAAACAAATTTGTTTGAAAATTGAATAAATCATACATGGACTTAAACAAGCAGCTAGAAGCTGGGACCAAACCCAATCCAGATGGCTTGTTAAGAATGGTTTCAGAATTACTCAAGCTGATCCATGCCTTTTTATCAAGGATAAGTGTGAAACTTTGAGATATGACCACATACCCAACAAGGTCACAAGAAATATTGAATATAATTATACATTAAAAATAAGTAGCTTAAAACTACAAAAATACCATAAATTGGTATAAAACTTGGTTTAACTTAAAAACTAATTAACCAACATGTGAAATAAATTACACCATTGGATTCCCCATGGTAAAATACACATATACCATTTTTATGGCATATCTGTAAAGTCAATATTTAATAAGTTATAAGTAATAATACCTTATAAAAGACACAAATCCTTATTTATTTCAAAAGCCAATGAAACAACATGTGATATAAATGCTACCATTGGATTTTTCATAAAATTCCACACATAAAAACAATTAATAAGCTAAGCTTCAAAATCAATACTTAAGGAATTAACCTGAATATATGCACTTTTTTGGTCAACGCATATATTCAAGGATTTTAGCTAATATCTCTTGAATTATACATGATATAGTGATGAACCAAAAATAAAGTCATCACTTAATTACTTTAGGAATAGAAATATGAAGTTTATTTCACAAGTTATAAACAAGGTTGAAACCTGTAAGGAATTATTGATTAAAATCAACAGAGCTGTTGACCACTTTGTTGTGAAAGTGGTCCAAACTTAAAAAAAGTAGACAGTTGGATTCTACTAGTTTATGAGTGAAGAATGATGTATCCATCGTTATAATATTCAAGGTATAACCCGTTGAAATCATAGTTTGAAGTTTAAAATATTAAATTTCAACAGAAAACATGAGTTACAAGAAAAATCATCAAAAATAGAGTTTTTATGATGTAATGAAATGCTCTTGCCAGAATAGTAAGGTTATTCCAAGCTATCAGAATTCACTCTCTGAAGTGCTGTAGCGTGTAAATCTAAAAAGTTATTAAGGATCAAAGTTTGAGCTTAATTTGATCATTTATGATCACTCACTATAACCTTAAATTAAGTTTAACAGTCATATAAGTGATAAAATTGTTGAACACTATTAGGTTATGATTAAAACTAATAAAATCCACGAAATTTGGGGTTCTGCCAAGCATTTGACGTCATCAAACCTAGATTTATAGTGATAACTCCAAATAATGGTGTAATATTGATGTAATAAGGTTTGATCATGATGTAATCATCACCAAACCTTAAAATATTGATCAATTTGAGTGGATATGATCCGTACACGTCTAATAGAAGCCTGTTGGACTCTAGGAGGGAGGTATTTACTATAAATAGAGCTCTTTTTACACTGTTTTCCCCTCAGACACATCAAAAACATTAAATCAATACAATAAAAAGGTAATTTATTTATTCTTTATATATAAAACTTTTATATTATTAAAGACCAAAGATCATCTTATTATAATCATCAATTTTGACATGATTAAATCATTTATTTAATTGTTTTTGTTAAAAATCTCTCTAAAATCCCTTTTCCATGTAAAAATCAAGAATATTTGTAATATCTCTATTTTTTATTGTAAATACAATTCGGATAAGTTGTATTTATATTATTTGGCGTAAAATATCTCAAAATTATTATATTAAGTATTAAAAGTAGGTTATTTTCTCTTATTATAATAATTTTCTCTCTATTATTCTTTTAATAATACTTTAATTAATATAAATAGTATTTATATTAATTTATAACTTTAATATTGGTAATATTATTGTTATTAATTGTTTTTTTTAATAAAAAAAATTTTTTACGCCTTTATTATTTGTTTGTAACAATAATAAAGTGCTTTTGAATATATTAATTATTTTATATTAATATATTTATTTTATTTTATTATATTTTTTAATATAAATTATATTATCCTATTTTATTAATAATATAATTATTTTTACGCCATAATTATGATAGTTCTTTATTATTATAATTATTTTTATCTTATTTATTTCATTTATAAGGACATTCATAGTACAGTAAGCAAAATATTAGTAATTTTTACTTATTGTTTCATAGTCAAACCTTACATTTGGGGGCCTGGCCGTGATATTTACTCTAAAAGACCTTTAAAAAGATTCTAATTGGGCTTATCCAATAATAAATTATATAATAATTTTATATTTATTGATTTTAAAAGCTATTAAGGCATTTGGAAAGCAATTGTACTGTCTTACACGTGGTTATTCACATCCTTAGACTTGCAAAAACGTTCTTTGAGTGACTCTAGTAATGAAAAAAGATATTTTATAAATTAAAAATAATTTTATATTATAAATTAATTTGATAAAAGAATCATATTCATTTTTATTTTATTCTTTAAAAACAAAAACTTAAAAAAATAATAATAAAAATATTGAAAACCAATAAAAAAGTTATTTTATTCCTTTTCTTTAATTATTTTCATTTTTTTTTAAAAAAAAAAGATATAAAAGCAATTTTTACGTGGAAAATTGCCATATCTTACCAAAAATAACACTTTTATATAAAAGACTTATATTTATTTGTCTTTTTTAGTGTTTGAAGACAACCCAACAGAGGATAACCAAACCACTGTTGAAAGATTGGTGGAAGAAACTTGTCAAAGTTCTCCAACACCAATAATCACTAAGAAAAATAAAGGCAAGAAATTGGACTTTCCAGGACCCACTATTCAGGACTCTGAAGGTGAGTGCCTCATTTATAAATTGCCATAAGAGTATTTATGTTCTAAAATCCTTTTATTTCTTAATTTTCTTATGATATGACTACCAGAAGAGGCTCCCAATACTCCATCCAATCAGATGGAGCTGGACTCAGAGGTAGAATTGATTCCTCAAAAAGGAAAAGGAAGGGCAATATCCCCAGTGGAACAGAATCCACACAAGGAAGTGCCTTATCCCAAAGGCAAGTCCCAGAAATGCCCATGATATCTGAACCTGAATTGGAACTAAGTATGAGTGACTCAAATAGGTACAAATCACATTCAGAGGGCTCAAATAGACATCTACATGAGCCAATACAAACAGTACTACACAGTGTACAAGGACAAAGATTGGGAAATGTTGCCTCAAATACACCAAGGAGTGATGAAGTCCTGGCACATCCTAAAGAAGTTTCTCAAAGAGGAGGAAATAGTGAGATACTCCAATGGATGGAATCCACTATCATCCAAACCTCAAATCAAAAAGATCAAGGAGTATCATGCCAAAAAGAAGGAGGCAACCAAGGAAGAAGCCCCTGTAGCTTCTACCAGCAATCCTTAAGCCAACCCACTGCCCCAAGAAGGGAAGAAGAACAAGAAAAAGAATTGGAGAAAACCATATTCCCCAAGCTACAGGATTCCCAAAATCCAAAAAGATGCCATGGACAATGTATTCAACATGGCCAGAACTTTGATGGAATTCAAAGACAAAGAGGAACAAAGAATAAGACAAGTCCATTTCCCAAAGAAATAACCTTGTCTCCTGATGTTGTAAATACTTTAACAGAGCTTAAAAATAGTATTTTACCTCTTAAAGACATTAAAAATAGTTTATTATCTTTCCAAGAAATAAATAACAGTTTATCATCTTTAACAAAACTTGTTGTACAAAATAAGAAAGAAATTGATAACATAAAATTTATGATTGAAAATAATAAACCAAAAGTATTAATTGACAATACTCAGAAATTAATACAAGGACAACAAGAGTTGTATAAATACATAATTGATATCAAAGAAAAAACTTTCACAATCAATTATGATGTGAGTATTGACAATCTTACAGAAAAATTAAACAAATTAAGTATTTCTGTAGAAAAATTTGAAGAAAAGACTTCATCACACCAAAAATTACTTCTGGACCATGTGGAAAAAAGTGATGAAGCAAGAATGCATCTAAAAGATGACATTCAAAATGAAATAAGGCTTATTACTGAAAAAATGGATAAAACTAATGAGGCTAATCTAAATATGCCAAAGTTATCAACACCATTTTCTCACATAAGAAGCCCTGCTAAACCAAAAGAGGAATTAACAAACCAATTCATAACAGACTTGAGTCACCAAGACAATATCCAAGTCTTAATGAAGGAAGCACCTCAATTGAAAGAATGGCCAACATTCACAGGAGAAGGTGAATATGACCACATGTCATTTATCAAGACAATTGACATGCTTTAAGAATATTATGCCATACCAGATGAATTAATCACTGCAAGATTACATTCATTGTTTGAGAAATCTGCAAAAAAGATGGTATTATGGCATAAGGCAAACAAATGGCAAAAATACCTGGTCTTGGTGGAAACAAGAAATAATCACCAAGTGGGCTAATGATGCCTGGAGGTACAAAATAGAAAATGCATTTGAAAATTCTTTCTTTGACCCAGACAAAGACAAACCTTTAACTTGGTTCTTGAAACAAGTTGAAAGACTCAATCCATTGTACCCAGAAATGTCACAGAAAATGGTGCATATGAAAATACTCAAGAAATGTGGAGGAGAGCTAGAACATGCCCTAAGAAGCAGGTGCATAGAACCATGCTGCACAGAAGAGTAAATTAATTCACTAGAAGACATTGTGACAAGAACAAAAATTGGCAGGACTTGGAAGAAATTGGACATTAAAAGCCCAAATAAACCATTTATCAAAAAAGATAAATCAAAAGAGCCCTTCAAGCCCAATACATCCAACAATAATGAGCAAAGAAAATGCCTTAAATGTGGAGGTATTGGACACTTAGCCAATAATTGCCTTAAAAAGGCAAAAATTAATGAAATTGTGGAAACAGAAAACCACAATGACAAAGAAGAGGAATCTGACTCTGAAAAAGAGACAGAAGAGTCAGAAAGCTCTGAAAGTGATGAAATCAATATAATTAATGCACAAATTAATAATATTGATATAATTTATGAAGTACTGGATGTTAACTCAAACTTACCACAAGTTGGGACTTCTGATACAAACCTGACAAACATCCAAGATGCCAAAATGTATAGGACCAAACCTGCAAGAGGAATGGGATATACAGCGGGAAAATCAAGTATAAGTATTGTTATGGTTGATAACCAAGAAGGAAAAGTTAGCTTAGATACAGGAGCATATTGCACCTGTGTTGGTAAAAGTTATTTAAAAACCATTGTCCCAGACTGGCAAGAAAAACTTATGCCAATACAAGGTGTCAAATTTAGTAGTGCAAGTGAGAGCATGAAGCCCCTTGGAATAATTGACTTAACACTAATTTTTCCTCATCCCTCACAATGTGTCAGAATTAAAGTAGAGTTTGTAGTAATGGACAACTGTACTAGTAATCACTTCATACTTGGGAATGACTACTTATCAATTTATGTTATAGATATCTCTAACCAAAAGGATAGATATTTTACCATAGGAGACAACAAAAGACAAAAGTTTGGCTTCTTAAATAACAAAAAACAAATCACAGTCATTAAGAATGAAGAAAAAATTCCAGAAAAGGAACTTTTTATATCCGAACAACTTAAAGAGGCAGAATTCAATCAAGAATTAACAAAAAAAATGGAAGAAAAATTTATTGACCTCTTATTTAAGTACAAAAATGCCTTTGCAAATGACAAAGAACCACTAGGTGCCATAATTGGACATGAAGTGGATATAATTCTTAATGTGGAAAAACCTTACCCACCTTTACTAAGGAGACCTGCTTACCCAGCTGGTTCAAGAGCCAGAGAAGCCCTAGAGGTACACATTAAAGAGTTAATGTACCTTGGAGTATTAAGAAAGGTAGGACATAATGAGCAGGTAGAAGTCACTACACCTGTCATTATAACTTGGCATAATGGAAAATCAAGGATGGTAGGACTTCAGAGCCCTGAACACCTATACCATTCCAGACAGATATCCAATACCCAGAATCCATGAGACATTGACACAATTGTCACAAGCTAAGTTCCTCACAGCCATGGATGCCTTAAAGGGTTTTCATCAAAATGTCTTAACAGACAATGCCAAAAAACTACTGAGGATAATAGTCCTCTGTGGAATTTTTGAATACTTAAGAATGCAATTTGGCATAAAAAATGCACCTTCCCATTATCAAAGAATGATGAATACCATATTTCCTGAAGAATTATCAGAAGGATGGTTAATTATCTATATTGATGATATCATAGTTTGCTCAGAAACTTGGGAAAATCAGCTTGCAAGACTAGAAAGGGTACTACAAAAAATAGTCCAAGTGAATATGAAAATTTCCTTGAAAAAGTGTCATTTTGCATAAAGTGAATTAAAAGCACTAGGACATGTGGTATCTGGACTTAGTCTAGGCATAGACAAGAATAAAGTAGCAGCAGTACTACTTAAACCAATGCCTCAAACCAAAAAAGAAATGCAATCATTTTTAGGATTTGCTGGTTACTATAGACAGCATATAAAGGACTTTGCAAAAATTGCTAAATCCTTGTATAAACTATGTGACCAGAAAACAGTCTATCAAATGACAGAAGAAAGAGTCAAGGAATATGAAGAATTGAAAAATTCCTTAACAAATGCCCCATTTCTTCTAATTCCAGATTGGAAACTACCCTTCAAACTTTACATTGATGCTTGTGGAGAAGGACTGGGTGCTGCACTACACCAGACACAAATTATCAATGATAAACCAGTGGAAGGACCAATCTGTTTTATTTCAAGACAGATAAAGCCAACAGAAGGAAGATATGGAGAAAGCCAAATGAAATGCCTCTTCTTAGTGTGGGCTTTAGAAAAATTACATTACTACTTGGATGGAACAGTATTTGATGTGATTACAGACTGTAATGCTGTAAAATCTCTGTTAAATATGAAAACTCCAAATAGACATATGCTGAGATGGCAAATTGCCATCCAGAAATATAGAGGAAATATGACTATTGTTCATAAATCTGGAAATATTCATAGAAATGCAGATGGTCTTAGCAGATGGGCTCTAGCAAATACCCCTGACAATCTAGCATGGGTACCACAAGAAGAACATCATATAGAAGGAATATGTGTTACAGACATTGGCACAGAATTCTTTAGCCAAGTTAAAGAAAGCTATAAGATAGACAAAAATTGCCATATCTTAAGCCAACTTCTAATGAAAGACTGCAAAGACCCATCACTTTCATCAAAACTAGATGAAACATGGAAAAAGGCATATGATGAAGGAAGATTCCACCTCCTTGATGGAATCCTTTACCATAAAACAAAACACACATTTTTTATGGCCTTAACAGATAGAACCCTGATAAACACTATTTTACATGAGTGTCATGATAGTGTTGCAGCTGGACACCTTTCAGAAGACAGGACACTAGAGAGGGTAAAAACCTGCTCTTGGTGGCCAAATTGGAAGAAAGATGTTATAGAATACTGCCAAACCTGTGACAGATGTCAAAAAGCCAACAGAGCCACAGGAAAGAAATTTGGAATGATGATCTAAATCCAAGAATCAAAATCCCCTTGGGAAATAGTTCATATGGATTGGGGAACAGCATTACCTCCAGGAGGAGATAGAAGCTATAATGCATGCCTAGTATTGGTTGACAGATATAGCAAAACTCCCATGTTCCTACCATGTCACAAAGATGACACAGCTATGGACACAGCTATAATGATATGGAATAGAGTTATTAGCCATACAGGCTTATTCCAGAATATGATAAGTGACAGAGACCCAAAGTTCACTTCAGCATTATGGACAAATCTCCATAACTTGTTTGGGACAAAGTTATCATTCTCAACAGCTTACCATCCTCAAACTGATGGTTTAGCAGAAAGAATGATATAGACCTTAGAGGACATGATCAGAAGATTCTGTGCTTATGGGCTAGAATTCAAAGATTCTGATGGTTTTACCCATGATTGGTGTACACTAATACCAGCTCTTGAACTGGCATATAAAACATCAATCCATTCTTCTACTGGAAAAGCACCATCAATACTAGAAAAAGGTTGGAATCCAAGACTTCATTATGATACCCTCAAAAAGGAATTAGTGGATATACATCCAACAGCAAGCAGTTTTAAGACAATGCTTGACAAAGCACGACACCATGCAAACAGATGTATGCAAGATTCTTTCAAATATGCAAAAGAAAGATGGGATAAAAGGCATAAGCCACCTGATATCAAAATAGGAGACTTGGTCCTAGTATCAACCCTTAATTTCAATAACATAAAAGGCCCAAAGAAATTAAAAGATTCCTTTGCAGGACCATTCATGATAAAAGCACTTCATGGACCCAGTGCTGTGCAATTGGAACTCACAGGTGAACTAATGAACAAACACCCAACTTTCCCTGTAAGTCTGATAAAACCTTACAGTTCAAGTGACAAGGAATTATTTCCACTAAGAAATAAACCCCCACTTGAAATTCCCCCCTTGGAAGAAGGAGAGGAAAAGAAAATAGTAAAAGTCTTTAAAGAAAGAAGGACAAGAAACAAAAGAGAAAGAGAATACCTTGTAAGGTATAGAAATTCAACTCAAGAAGATAGATGGCTACTTGAGAAAGATATAACAAATGCTGATAAACTACTAAGAAGGTTTAGACATGAAAGAAAACCTGAAAAATAGAAAAGTTAAGCATTATTGAGCTTCAAGACTAACAAATTCTATTGAAGAGGTAGGACAGTGGCTGATACCCTAATTACACATATCAGATTGTGGTACAATCTTTTTTGGTGGTAGGGAATGTGAAAATTTGAGATATGACCACATACCCAAAAAGGTCACAAGAAATAATTAATATAATTCTACATTAAAAATAAGTACCTTAAAGCTACAAAAATACCATAAATTGGTATAAAACTTGGTTTAACTTAAAAGCCAATGAATCAACATGTGAAATAAATTACACCATTGGATTTCCCATGGTAAAATACACATATACCATTTTTATGGCATATCTGTAAAGTCAATATTTAATAAGTTATAAGTAATAATACCTTATAAAAGACACAAATCCTTATTTATTTCAAAAGCCAATGAAACAACATGTAAAACAAATGGTACCATTGGATTTTCCATAAAATTCCACACATAAAACAATTAATAAGCTAAGCTTCAAAATCAATACTTAAGGAATTAACCTGAATATATGCACTTTTTTGGTCAACACATATATTCAAGGCTTTTAGCTAATATCTCTTGAATTATGCATGATAGAGTGATTAACCAAAATTAAAGTCATCTGGTAATTACTGTAGGAATACATATATGAAGTTTATTTCACAAGCTATAAACAAGGTTAAAACCTGTAAGGAATTATTGATTAAAATCAACAGAGCTGTTGACCACTTTGTTGTGAAAGTGCTCCAAACTTAAAGAAAAGTAGACAGTTGGATTCTACTAGCTCATTCGTGAAGAATGATGTATTTCTTTCTATAATATTCAAGGTTTAACCCCTTCAAATCATAGTTTGAAGTTTAAAATATTAAATTTAGACAAAAAAGATGAGTTACAAGAGAAATCATCAAAAATAGAGTTTTAATGATGTAATGAAATGCTCTTGGCAGCATAATACGATTATGCCAAGCTATCAGAATTCACTCTCTGAAGTGCTTTAGCGTGTAAATTGTTAAAGTTATTAAGGATCAAAGTTTGAGCTTAATTTGATCATTTATGATCACTCACTGTAACCTTAAATTAAGTTTAACAGTCATATAAGTGATAGAATTGGTGAATACTATTAGTTTATGATTAAAACTAATAAAATCCACGAAATTTGGGGTTCTGCCAAGCCTTTGACGTCATCAAACTTAGAGTTATAGTGATAACTCTAAATAATGGTGTAATAATGATGTAATGGGGTTTGATCATGATGTAATCATCACCAAGCCTTAAAATATTGATCAATTCGAGTGGATATGATCAGTAAACGTCTACTAGAAGCCTGTTGGACTCTAGGAGGGAGGTATTTACTATAAGTAGAGCTCTTTTTACTCTGTTTTCCCCTCAGACGCATCAAAAACATTAAATCAATACAATAAAAAGGTAATTTCTTTATTCTTTATATATAAAACTTTTATATTATTAAAGACCAAAGATCATCTTATTATAATCATCAATTTTGACATGATTAAATCATTTATTTAATTGTTTTTGTTAAAACTCTCTCTAAAATCCCTTTTCCACATAAAAATCAAGAATATTTGTAATTTCTCTATTTTTTATTGTAAATACAGTTTGAATAAGTTGTATTTATATTATTTGGAGTAAAATATCTCAAAATTATTATATTAAGTATTAAAAGTAGATTATTTTCTCTTATTATAATAATTTTCTCTCTATTATTCTTTTAATAATACTTTAATTAATATAAATAGTATTTATATTAATTTATAACTTTAATATTGGTAATATTATTGTTATTAATTGTTTTTTTAATAAAAAACAATTTTTTACGCCTTTATTATTTGTTTGTAACAATAAAAAAGTGCTTTTGAATATATTAATTATTTTATATTAATATATTTATTTAATTATATTATATTTTTTAATATAAATTATATTATCATATTTTATTAATAATATATAACTATTTTTACACCATAATTATGATAATTCTTTATTATTATAATTATTTTTATCTTATTTATTTCATTTATAAGGACATTCATAGTACAATAAGTAAAATATTAGTAATTTTTACTTATTGTTTCATAGTCAAACCTTACAATAAGGCAATCTTATTTTCTTGGTTGGACGATATCATTTTGATAGGAGACAAAGCAGACAAGGTAATAAAGGAATTACAAGATAATTTCAAAATAAAGGATCTTGGAATTGCAAGTCACATTTTAGGTATAAAGCTTGTAAGAAATGATAATTCAATACAAATGATTCAGACGCACTACATTGAAGAACTTCTTAGAAAATACAATATGGAAGACTGTAAGATTTCATTAGCACCAATGCAAAGTAATATAAAACTAGAACCGGCCACACAAGCAGAAAATGATGAATTCAAAAGCCTCAATCTAGATTACAGATCAGCTATTGGATCTCTGAATTAACTTTCACAATGTACTCAACCAGATATTTCTTATGCAGTAGGACACCTTTCTTAGTTCTTAGAAAAAATTAGTTCACAACATTGGACAAGTTTCAAAAGAATTCTTAGATATTTAAAAGGACCAAAGAATTTAGGAATAACTTATCATCAAACTGGAGAAAACAAAATAATTGGTTATTAAGACTCCAGTTGGGCTGAAGACCTTGAATGCAGGTCTTGGTTGGGACATGTCTTTACTTTTTCACAAGGAATTATAAGCTGTAAGAGAAAAAAACTTGGAGGTGTAAGCAGTTCTTCAACTGAAGCTGAATACAGAACATATCTGTCTGCTTTGCATGAAGGCAAATGGCTTTCACTATTACAATCGGAAATTACAAACAAAACACAAAAGAAAATCACTATATATAGTGACAACCAAGTGGCAATAAGTTGAGCCAAAAATCCAATATACCATTCAAGAACCAAACATATTGATGTTCACTACAATAATATATAAGATCTAATTGAAAATAACAAAATTGAAATAAAATACCTCCAAACAGAAGATTTACTTGCTGATTGTCTCACTAAAGCTTTGGATAGAAACAAACAAAATAAATTTATCAGTCTAATGGGTATGGTTGCTCTTACAGATCATAAAGCAATACTAGCAAAATAAATATGTCAATTTAATCAACAAAGATCACATTTGGAATTGAGGGGGCGTGTTGAACAATCAATTACCAAATGCGATGTTGATCATTGGAAAATGAATAAATCAATTGTTCAAAGAACAATGGAACTACAAAATGCAGTAAATAATCTAGTAAGTTTTGAAAATGGAAAAGGAAAAAGTTGTAAACAAACAAATACAATTTTACCTAATAGAGAGAACAAAAGGAGGAAGAGAAATACCATTATTGACTCAAAGTACTGTGGTATTCCATACAATTTTTTTCAACAGGCTCAAGCTCATAGTACCCTATAACAGCAGGAAATCCAGCCTACAGGCAGACTTACACTCAAATTTTACACCAAAAGCTCAATTTTACAGCAAGAATCTGGATTTGACTTATTAGACCATGGCACAGGCACCAAAGGGAAGGGTATGTGTTTAAATAAATTATTCAATTTCATTATGCATATGTAAAAAATCAAGTTACATATAGCAAACTAGTTACAACAAATAAGGTACCACCCTTTAAATTACACACCCCACACAGCCTTACACCCCCTTATAGCCACAGGACTCATGCAGCAAGAAAATGACACATGCATTAGTTACACAGCCAACTTGCATCCAAAGTCACATGATGCAAAGCCCAGCCCCTTGGAATTCCTGCAGCTCATTTACAACACAGCCACAGGAGTACCTTATCTTATATCCACAGTATCCCCACTTGAAACCTTAAAACAGAATCAGATTTATTTACACCACTCATCACCTCATGCAAACCAAAGCTAGTTACAACAGGCTGCACGCAGTACACAATTTTAATTAAATCTCAACCACATGACTATGCACAGCATGTGTCAAACTCAAAAATCACATCATATCATACATAACAGTAAACTCACCAGTGCAAGAAATTATCACCTGACTTCATTTTAAAGTTCCAAAAGGAGAAAACAACCATTACACCTGCATAAATTACACAGCCACTTCTACCAAGCCTAAAATTTGACATATGCAAAGGAAATACAAATTCATCATGTGATACTGAATCCACCAACAGCATATCATGTGATAGAAAAAAGCTGTGCACAAGAAAAATCCTCAGCCAAAATGAAATCACCTCATGCATGCAACAAAAATCCAAGAAAATCACATCATAATTAGCTCACCAAAAGACCATCATGTGATGAATGGAGGCTGTGCAGAGAAAAAATCATCACCCAATCTTAAATCACCTGACCCATGCAAGAAAGGTCCTCACCAACAATGGAGTCACATGATAAAATCAAGAGGAATTAAAGTGGAAAAAGAAAGCTCTCATGGAGGGCCCCCTGGGCTCCCAAAAGGTATAAATAGAGGGGCTCTCTCCCCCCAAATTTCAAATTCCCCCCCATGAAAAATTATATCCCCTGCACATTACAATCACAGGAATAAGTCATCCCTCACCTGGGAGGTAGTCCAGAAAATTATAGTGAATTTTACTTGCCCAGTAGCTGAGCTCAGTGGAAGTATAGTGTTAAAGATTGCCCAGTAGCTAAGCTCAGTGGAATCTTATTATTATTAAAATAAAAATAAAAATTATCCAGTACCCAAAATTAGGGTTACTACTCTATTAAAATATTTTATCCAGTAAAATCAACACCATTTATCAAGATTTAAAATTAACTTACCCCCTTTAAAAAAATATTAAATATCACAGAATCTTACCTTTTAAATTTAACAAATACAGTTTTATCTTATTATTAACCACTCTTAAAGAAATAACAAAACTTTAAAAAAAATTATTTTACTATATTATAACTTTAACTTAACAAAATTACCTTTATCAAACTCATCAAATTTTCCAGAAAACCTTAAATAAATCATCTTACCAAGGATTTATCACTAAGAAGAAACCACTCACCTTAATTTAAAAAAAATATTAAAATTAAACAGACAAGTATTTCATTAAAATCTCAATTAACCAAAATTACTGACATTATTTTTCATATTATTTATTGAATAAGTCTGATCTGAGACTGCTGAATTTTGTCTTCTGCAGTTGTAAAGCCACTTACTAATTTTATTTTTGGTTTGTGAGCTCCAAGGAAGATTTTGTTCAGTATTTTAGGAGGGGCAGGCAGTACACCCTTGCCACCCTTGGTTACAGGAGTTATTAGCAATTCAAAACTAGTTACCTGTGATTTCCCCCTCCAGGTACTGCCTCATTTTAATCCCACACAGGAGGAGTTCCCACATCTGGTGTCGCAACAGTGGCTTGATCAACCTCAAACTTCAATAACATATAAATAAAATCCCAATAGATCAAAAAAAACTACATCAAAAAAAAAAGAAAAAGAAAAAATACTACTATAACAAAAACTGGAGTCAAATAGTCAAAATCAGCCAAAACCATCATCTCAAGAATCTGAATCATCAACTCACTCTGACCATTACTATTATCCACCAAAGCAAGAAACAGAACTAGGAGAGGAATCAAATAAATATTCCAATTTCCCAATTGCAACACCAAGAACCAATAAAAGGGACTTGAAGGTTGTGGAGAAATTCTTCCTTGATCTCCTTGAAAGAAATAAAATCAATAACTCAACACCAAAATTAAAGGAAGAAATAAATAAATCAAAAATGGATAAACCTTCATCATCAAAGTTACCTGGTAGTATTGAAGAAATCCAGGAAGAAAACCTTAATGAAGATACTGTTGAAGGACAGGAAGAAATGTCTTCAACAGAGAGACTTCAGCAGAATATGCTAGAAATGCAAGCAGAATTACTAGCACTAATCAAAAAGGAAGGCAAAAATAAATCATCAAGTTATACTCCACAAAATAGTCCACTTGAAGAACAAACCACCCTTCCAAGATTGTTCAGGCAGCATGGATCACCTTCACCTTATCCTAGACCCATGGCCACATCAACACCTTATACAGAACAAAGACCAAGTACCTTACCAAGAAGAGTTAACATTTCTTCCCAAATGCCAACTCCATTACATCAAGAAATTCCAAGAAACTCTACTCCAATAGTAAAGATCAGAGCCAAGGACTATAGCTTGTGGTTTGATGGAAAGGATGTTGAAAGATTCATCAAGAAAGTTGAAAATATTGCAGAAATTGAAGGAGCAAGTGGAAGAGACATTGCAAGACAAATAGCATTTTGGACAAAAGATGAAGAAATCAGTTATCATATTGAAGGAATGCCAGGATATGAAACAGCTGATTGGGATCAATTGAAAGTGGATATGAAAAGAAGATGGGGGACACTCTCACCTGAAAGAAGATACAGATTATCCTCAATCACTGATTTATTCACAAAAACTCAACAAGAAGGTGGAATAAGAAACATGACTCAATACAGAAAATTCATTGGGGAATATGAAGCAATTATCACTTACCTCAAAAGATACCAATATATCCAAGGTGATATCAATCATAACCAGGAAATATTGGCCAGCCTTTCCACTAGTGTTCAAGAATCAATTTACAAAGAAATGATTAAAGACAGAGCTATGGTTCAAGCCTTGGATGGAGGTTACATCATACCAATATTGGATATTTTGAAATTATACATTGAACAGGACTTGGAGGCCAAGGTACTTATTCAACAAAAAGAACTTTCTAAACCAAAACCTCAAGAAAAGAAAACAAGATTTGAGGATGAAAGCTGGGATGAAGCTTTAAAACAAGTAAAAGAACTCACCCAAAAGATCAAAAATCCTCCTCAACCAGAGCCTCAACCAAGAAATGAGGGAAAAGAATCAGTTAAAGAAGTTTTAAATCAACTCAAAACACTTTCAGAAGCAGTTAATCCACCAAGAAGGAACTGGAACAATAATCAAGATCAAAGATTACCTCAAAATAATCAGCCATACAGGAAAAGGAATCCTTTACCCCCATTTTCATCCAGTTACCAACCATACATACCAGCTCAAATGGCTCCAAGACCACCATTGAAGTGTGCTTACTGCAAGGAAGAAGGTCATACAGAAACTAGATGCACTCACCTTGCTGAAGATTTGGAACAAAGGATTGTCAGAACTCAAGGAGCATCTTACCTCTTCCCCAATTATCAGAGAGTACCTATGGAAGGGAATGAAAGTGCCAAAGTCATAGTCGGGGCTTTTGCAAAAGAACAAGCAGAACTCAACAAGAAATTTATGGAAAAACCTATTGTCAAAGAAAAACCAGAAGAAGAGGTTAAGCCCACTGAAAAGAAATCAGAGGATAAATCAACCTCAATTGCACATGTTGAAGATTGGTCAAATTGGAAACCACCTACCATTTCCTCAGCCAATGACCCCTTTAAATCACGCATTGGACTAAGGCAGACCAAGCAAAGAATGGAAAGACAATCCCAAAATCAAGAGCCAAAGAAGAAAGCAGAAATTCCAGGAACTTACATTGAAGAAGAAAAGGAAGAAGAAAGAGTAATAATTCCCACCAAATTCCAAAATTCAAATATTCCAAAACCAGACCAACCTGAGGAGGAAATTGAAAATATTGCCAATAAGAATGAAGATGAAGAAATTTCCAAAGAAGAAAAGAAGTTCAGAAAACCTCAAAAGAAACAAGTTGAAACTAAATTGGAAATTGACAAAATTATAAAAAAAATTATGCAACAAAAGATCAAACTCACCATTGAAGAAATTTTGAGGATGTCACCAAATTTTGTCCATAAATTACAGGAATTATCAGAAAAAGACAAAGTAAAAATTAAATCACTCAACTCAATGGATCTTCAAGAAAGATTATTATCATTTGGATTCAAAGAAATACCAAAGCCCAAGATTCATTATGCTTGTCCTTTGGGATTGATGGAAATATTCATTGGAAAGGAAGAATATCCTATCAGAGCATTAGTGGACACTGGTGCAGAACTCAACATTATACCAGAAGAAATAGCAATCAAAGCCTCACTCACAACAAGAAATCTTAACATGAACCTTAGGGGAATTGGAGGCCATACTACTTCATTGGTGGCACTTTCAGAATTTACTCCAATCATTTTGGCTTCAGGTGAAGAAACTCAAATTCATTTTTTCATTGCAAAAGGATCTGTCCATACAGTACTTGGAAGACCCTTTTTGGCACACAATAACATTAGGCTGGAATTTTCTCATAAGCAAGGAGAAATACTGAGCTATCAAGAACCTGATGGAAGAAGATTATGCATGCCAATATGCAAACCTCAAGCACTTGGATGGCAAACTGGTCCACCTAGAGGAATGGATTTATGCAATATGGCAAAATTGGTCAGAAATACCCCAGGAAAGAAGAATCAAAATGCAAAAAGAGACAATAGCATAATCAATTTAACCCAGAAGACCCAAGAGTTATCCATATCTCCGATAAGTGATGAATTTGGTCAAGATTTACAAAATAACAAATGGCCAAGCAATCTCAAAAGACAACTTGAAGACTCAACCTCTGAAGATGAACTACCCAACATATGTTACTAGCCAACTAATAATAATGAAGAAACATTCCAAATTTTGGTAGATGGAAATGAGAAAATACATGGAACCCCTTTCAAACCTAAACCCAAAAAGAAGAAAGTCAGATTTAGTGAACATCATGAGCTCTCAGATGAAGAGATGTTAAATGAAATTGAAAAGGACCTCAGAATTATGGAAGAAAGAGACAAAAATTTGAAAGACACATACCATATTAACTTCTTGGACAGACCATTGAACAACCAAGAAGAACCTTATGAATGGCAACTGGAAAACCCTGAATTCATCCAGCAACCTCCCAATGAGGATGATGAAACAGAATCCATCCTAGAAAATGAATAAAATTATATTTACCTTCCATACATCACCTTTGAAGACATTTATGGGGATGAAGCTCAAGAAATTTTATGTGAAGATAAATACTTATGTCACCTTCCAGGAGCAAACTTGAACAATATCCAATTCTTAGATTTATTAACTGAAGAGGTAATTAAAGGTAACCTTTAAAATAAATTCTGGGATGAAATATTTGAAATGGCCACACTACCAAGAAGAGGACTTTATTTCAATCAAATTCGGGCCCAGTGGTACCTTGGATTAAATGGATCAGCATATCAAACTGGAAGACTGAAATGGGTTGGAGATGGATATATATTCATTGATGAAGACTTATGGTGATTAGAATTTCCATCAGAACCAGAAATTGAGGAAAAAAATAACTTTGTGGAAGCCCTCAAAGATCTGATTTTGGCCAGGTTACTCAACAGACACTCACCTTTCCCACTTGGGGGAGATCAACTTTGAATAAAACCAACAAAATCAAGATTTTTCCTAAAATGTATCAGTATCATCCATAAAATGTATCATTAGTTTCTTTTTTTCATTTTCTCTATTAGGGCAGTGACTTCCTGCCTTAACAAAGAAGAAATTCATCAACAAATTATTTCTCAAAAAAAAAAATAAAAAATAAAAAAAATTATAATAAATAAATAAATAAATACAAAATATAAAAAGAAAAACCTTACAATAAAAACACACTCACTTCCACCATGGCCAATTCACCAATTATTGGATCCTTTGGGGAAGAGTTAATAAAAGAAGACCAAATTATCAATGAAGAACTTCATTGGTCACCTGAAAATGAAGATTTCAATAAAGAGAATCTTTGGCACCTTAAGGATACTTCATCAATATCAAGAAACCAAGAAATTGAAGAAATCAAGGAATTGCTGAAACTCTTGGAGATTTCTGACAAAACCAATGATCAAATTACTCAAGAATTAATGGACCAATTAAATTTCAAACCATCAGGGCCCATCTTGAAGACACATAACAACTCTAATAATCAAAAAATCAAACAAAACAGTCAGATTTAAGCTCAATTGATCACTAGGCAATGACCTCCTGCCTTATCAAAGAGGAAATTCAATTTTCAACCAAAAAATAACCAATTTGTCTCACCCAAAATCAAGCATCACTAGGCAGTGACCTCCTGCCTTATCAAAGAGGAATATCAACTCTCATCAACCAAAATCAATAATCCCACTCACCAAGAAAAAAACAACTAACCATAAAATCACTAGGCAGTGACCTCCTGCCTTATCAAAGAGGAATACACAAATTCTTACCCAAAATTATCATCCAAAAGCCATTAAACCTACCCTCAAACTATTTTTATAAATAAATTTGATACTATTATCAATTCATCTTACCTTAACATCTCAAAATCCACCAAAATCCTACAAAATGGAGTCATGGCCATTACTTGAAGAAAATCCCTGGTCAATGGACACAGATATCAGCTGGGTAGAAGAAAAAGAAGTCTGGACCAATTACAATAATGCCCAAGAAGAAAGTGAAGATCCTGAATGGTTCTTACAAACGAAACCAGAAACCTGTCCAGATATCTCTACAATAATCCTTCCATACATTGAGCTTGAGGATATCTTTGAAAAAGAAAACTCACCATCAGAAACTCTCATATCTCATCCATGGAAAGAACTACCTGGATTCAACCTTACAAAATATGAATTCCTGGAATTACTTACCTGGGATGGAATTGATGGCAACCTTGGAAACCAATACTGGAATGAAATATTCCCCATAGATGAAAACCTCAGGAAATCAATATTTTGGAAAACCTGGGAATGCCAAGACTTTTTCAACCTCCAGGATTTTCAAATTCAAAATGGAAAAATTAGCAAGATCTCAAGAAACTATATTGTAGAAGATGCCACATGGGACTGTCACTGGGAAGAAGCACTCACACCAGCAATACTCAGTCTTAAAAGTGGTACAATTGAGCTTAATAAAGAAGCTTGGGACTCCGTCTGTCAAGAACACCTTTTCAAAACTTTCAAAAGAGAAAAATGGAGGAGAGGAAACCTTATCAAGAAAGAACTAGTAGATAAAATTACTGGTCAAACAAAGCCTTTCAAAAATTGAATTAAAACAAATCCCACCTGCTAAGTCCTCAATTCTTTGCTTAATCATCAATCCTATTTCCATTGATATTATAATTATTTATTTCTTTAATTTTTTGTTTTTTATTTACCACTTTCATCCTTCCTCTTTACAATTCAATTTTTCTTTCATACTAAAAGAAAAGAAAGAGACAAAATAAAATATTAAAAATTCAAAAATAAGCTTCAATTAATATAAGCTTTGAAGGAAGAAAGAGAATATAAGCTTACCTGATATTAAATATTTTATCTTATAGTTATATTTATTTTTTTTCTCAAAAAGAAAAAGAACAAAAAAAAACAATCAGTTTCAATTCAGTTCCTATCAGTAGATGATAACTAAAGAAAAAACCTACATGATATTAAAAATGCTTCATTTATTTATTTACTTTTTTTCTTATTTCACTATTTATATTATTTTAATTTTTTTTTTTTTTATTCAAAAAAAATCAATAAATAAATAAATATATCTAAAAAAAAGAAAAACATTAGTCTCCACTTAATTCATACTCAGTAAATTATAACTAAAAAATAATAAATATACAATGAAAAACTTACATTATTGTGAGTTTTTTTGCAAACAATATAAATTTTACTGCACAAATGATCATCTGGAGGATAAGATAAACTTATACAAACATCATAGATAATAAATTACAGACTATAATTTCAGCTTAATTATTATTTCATCCTATTCTTTGATTGACATATTATTTTATTACTTTTATTTTCTTTGAATGATATCTTTCTTCTTAAAAAAAAAATAGGAAATTAGCGGCTTATTCAATTGATTTATTCTATTAACCTCTGTTCTCAACTGTAAACTCAACGAAGTTCTTTTTGGGTCTCCAAACCCCAATAAATCACGATTATTTTTTTGTTTTTATTCCAAAAAAAAAAAAAAAAAGCAGGCTTCTGGCAACCAAAAGTAAAATTAAAATTACAAAGAGGAATAATGCAAAAAGAAAAGCTAAACCCAACAACATACAACATGCATGATGACTCTATTTTAGGGAAAAAAAAATAGAAATGAAATAAGCTCACTGATTCTTTATATCTTGATTACCAAACTCAATGCGACTGGAATAGCTGTTTACCAAAGTTCATTACCTCCAAAGACAGACATTGAGATGTTTCATGAAAGCAGACTTGATAAATTTATTTTATTTTTTACTATTATAGGTTTCTTCCCAGAGCCAACATAATATATCAAACTTAAATTAACAAGTCCAAATGGATAACATTTACAACCACCCAGGAAGCTTAACCCTTAGCAAATGCATGATCTCACACTAACCGCCAAAAGTAATTGCAAAGCGCAGTAGAGGGATGTTATTTACTTAGTAAATTATTAATGAGTATTTAAATGTAGGGGTAATACAATTGAAATTAGATTCATATCAAAGATCTAAATACCTTCCAGGATCACCAGTTTAATTCCACAATAACGCGAGTCACTTTCAATTTAAAAATTCAATACATCAAAAGAAAAATTAGGAGGTTTCTCAAGTGGGAAAGTATTTAAAAAAGCAAATCGTATAACAAAAGAAGAATTGTTTGCTTTAGAGGGTGGTGACTGGATATTACCAATGCCACTAAACAGCTACGATGTAAAAATAATAATAATGAATAGATATAACAAAATCAAGCTACTGAGAAAAGATACAAATGAAAGGGGCTTATTGATTAATTTTTTTTAAAAAAAAAAAAAAAACCATGGGCAATAGTTGAAGCAGCAGGGGTATTTATAGCCAACAGTCCTCCCCTGTCTCCCGAAGAAACTCTTTACTCTGCATTATCAATGGCATGGAGTTAAATACAGAGTCTCTCAATAGAAACTATCTTAGACTTACCTCGGACAGTCACTAGCATCCCATCACAAACTTACAGCTACTAGCTCAGAACTGGAAGAAATAGAATTAGCCAAGCAGTACCAAAGAGTTCAGGACTGCTTGGAATCCTGCAATCTTCCATGAAGCCAAACATGAGCTTCGTACAGTCTGAAGAATGCCTGAAATCTCCAATCTCATGGGAATCACAGCAATGGAGCCTACAGGAGTGCGAGATTAAACAGTAAATTAGCTACAGTAGGTATGCTATTGGCATTTGGAGGACAATGTCAACCTCATTTCCAAGCAGTTAAACTGAAGTAGGAGGAAACAACATCCATGCAATGTATAAAGAAAGACATACCAAACACACATGTGGACGGCACAAGCAGCAACTAAAAATAAGTAGAGACATTGAAGGACACTGACGGCTTCAACGGGCCTTTGACCAATAAGGAGACTTTAAGCAATAAGCGGATGAGAATAAACAAGGAGATCCTCTGGCCAGCTTAACTTGCAGCAGCAACGCACTGCCTCAAGGAGCGGTGAATGTATATAACTAGACTTGTTGACACTCCAAACTTGACGGATCAAATTAGCACATTCCAACCACCAGAATCATGCGCTGTTTGAGTACCTGGCTGCAGAATGCCAGTTTGTGCAGGCCTTGATAGCCGAATTTCTCTAACACAAGATTGTTTGACAGATTTCTCTCAAGAGACAATACAATACATGATAAAATCAAAATAGAAACTAAAAATGACAACACTGCATCACATGCAGTCGTTTAAGCAATGGATTTATGATTACAACGAAAAGAAGCTCCAAGAAGACAAAATATATTGCTTGCACACAATTAATCGGAGGAGGAGGCATTCACTCAAAATCTATCAGAAGTGCAAGATTTAATTTTCATGCAGTCATACCTAGGTCACGGACATCAAATCTTGCAGTAGCATCAAAATATCAAGAATTTTCAAGACTAACAGATTGGATGGAATAAGAGGAATGGAACATACTGAACACATACCTTAGCACTTGAACAGATACACCAAATCAAGCTGATTTTCGTGATTGACAGCAGGTTTTAAAGGAGTGGAGTTAATACCTCTGAGTAGCGTTTTGACAGCTTTAAAGCCAAACAAATACCTCCAGGACCCTGCAAGAGCTGCCAACAAAAAACGCATTACTAAATGACGCCAAAGAAGCCCTAGTGGTTGTTGATGAATTAGCAATCAAGCGCAAATGTCACTTCATGGAAAAGTGTAGGAGATACGGTACCTAGCCTCCCAAGTAATTTAGTACAGTACATTCAAGGTGGGAAATACAGTATTTTTTGGCACCCACTCGGTGTTACCTTGGAATGTTAGGATTGCAGAATACAGAAGAAACAAGACTTATCAGAAGCACATCTTGGCATGAAAAAACAAAGAATAAAAAAAATGCTTGTTCACTCGGGCACTCACCAGGACCATCCATTACAAATTCAACTTGGATGGTGGATTTAGATTGGGGGAGAGTTTAAACACCAACCATTGACAGTTGATGTGGTTATGATCACATCTGAGGACCCCCAGAAGCTCAGGAAACAGACACGAAAGATTTATGAGCATATTAAATGGGATTCTGAAACCCCTTTAAGCTAAAGTAAGGTCACCCGAGGTAATTCTAAGGCTCACTTAGGATGAATTATCACCTTACGACTTGCAGATGAGCCTCCCCAAATAATTTCAATCAACATTTATGGTTTTTAAAACACCTTTTACAATGAAAAGCTGAAAAATCAAGAAACACCCCAGTCCGATTCAATTTGAACATATTGTTCAATAGATAACACCCACCCAAAACAAAAACAGCCCGATATTCTTTTAAGAATTGTAAAGGTGTAATATCACCTGTATTAGCCCAAATACAATTTCCCGATGAGTTTTGGAGCTTTACAGGGGAAGTAAGAGTGCATTATAGCTCCAAATCAGCTACACGAGCTGGTCTTAAATAATACAAGAGTGTTCTAGCCCTCTCAACAACAAACCCTCACTTGGATGACTACATTATTTAGTGAAGAGAGAACCCAAAGAATAAAATGAAATTTGTTAAAACAAATCAGGAAAACAAATTAAATTAAAAAAAGGATATAAAATAAAAAAAAGCCCTAAACAAGACTTTAAACTGTTTATTTTTTTTATTTTCTATTTTTATTAAAATTAAGCTTAACTGATGGTTCTAGTCTTTATATTTTTGTTCATTTACTTTCTAAAAAAAAACTTAAATAATAATAATAATAAACTGAATGAATGGAACTGACAAAAGAATATAAATAATCTGCTTATTTATTTTTGATTTTCTTCAATATCTTCAAATTTACTGATGATTTTTTTACAAAGAAGAAGAAAATAAATCAAAAAAAAAAAAAAAAATTAAATTTAAATTAACAAAAAAAAAAAGAGAAAAGAAAATAAATAAAATAAGAGCCCTGGGAAAGGCTTTAAGCTGCTTGTTTTGCTTTTCTTTTGTTTTTCTGATAATGTTGGCTAATTTTCATTTATTGGCCTTTAAATTACTAACATTTTTTTATTCAGTGAATACATTAAAAGAGCCCTCAGCATGGCTTAAAACTGCTTGGTTTTAATTTTATTTTAATAATATTGCCTCTATAGATGCTAATATTATGTTTTTAATTTCATACAGGTAAATTTCAATGAAAAACAAAAGAAACAAATGCAGAAAAACAGTATTCAAACATTAGGACCAATTTCAGGATTTTATAAGCTCAAGAAAATACTTTTAAAAGGAAAAGGAGTCCTCAACAAGACTTTAAACTGTTGAATTTATTTATCTGGATATTTCAAAACAAAACAATAATAGTATATATATATATATATATTTAATGACTTAAGAAGGTTGAAATAAACAATAAAATGTCCTCAGCACGACATAAAACTGCTGGTTTCTAATTTATTTTTATTTTTTTTTTATTTTTTTTATTTACTGAAAGCTTCTATCTTAATTTTAACTTATTTAAAATTGTTTTCTATTTGACTTTAGGGCATTAAGAAGGGACAAACCCTGGAAGAATTGTAGGCTGTGAAAAGCAAGCAGTAAAAAGCCCTCATCAAGGCTTTAAACTGATGGTTTCTTTTATTTTTTTAATTCTGTTATAATTCTATTGGACTGACATTTCATATTCTCAATTTCATTTCTGCAGGGCTATATAGGAAAAAAAAGAAGCCCTCAGCATGGCTTTAAACTTCTATTTGATCTTTTATGCTTTTTTATGATGAATAATAACTATACTAACATAT
This sequence comes from Austropuccinia psidii, assembly GCA_023105745.1. Classification (NCBI taxonomy): domain Eukaryota; kingdom Fungi; phylum Basidiomycota; class Pucciniomycetes; order Pucciniales; family Sphaerophragmiaceae; genus Austropuccinia; species Austropuccinia psidii. Next base: position 23,401,630 of record JALGQZ010000005.1, read on the forward strand.
TCGATTTGGCTTTTACAGGTATTCAACATTAAAAAAACACTTTCAGGATCTTATAAGCTTAAGAAAATTATTTTAAAATGAAAATAGTCCTAAATAAGACTATAAACTGTTTAATTCAATTTACAACTTGGCTTTGAAGATAAATCAAAACCAAAATTAACAACAAGGAATCAATTCATTATCAAGAACAACAAGATATGTTCCTTGGAAAGACCATAAACTGCACCTTCAACTATCAACATGAAATCAAGCCAATATCAACAAAAAAACAAAAAGAGAATATGTGGTCCTTGGCAAGACCATAAAGTGCCCACCATTAGAATTATCAACAAGGACCCAAAGATAAAACACAATCAACCAATGGTCCTTGGCAAGACCATAAACTGCCCACCATTAGAATTATCAACAAGGACTAAAAGCTAAAACACAATAAACCAATGGTCCTTGGCAAGACCATAAACTGCATATTTAAAATACTCAGAAATATTGAACAAGGACTATCAGAATAGGATAAGTCCTAGGCAAGACTATAAGCTACCTGAGGTTTTATTTTACTTTGTTTTTTCTACTTTCTAATTTTATGACATTATAAAAAGTAATTGGAAAGATGTACTTACTTAAGCTTTTGGACATATTTTTTATTTTTTATCCCAAAATTCAACTATTTCTTTATTTTCCCTAAGAATTAGGGGCATATCCCATTCATGATCTCAAAAAATATTCCATTTATTTATTATCTTTATTATACTTCTCCTACTATTACAACAAAAGCCATTAAATTGGCTTAATTTTTCAACTCAATAATAATAATTCAAAAAAAAAAATCAATTTATTTGAAATATTTCTTCAATGACAAGAAAGAGATTGGAGATTGTTTGAAAAGAAGAATTATTTGTGCCATGAAGGCATTAATTGAACTCTGAAGGAGTTATTTATATTAAAAACTCATAAATTGATGACATAATTTGGGGAATCTACATATCAATAACACCTCAATGTGCTGTTTATTCCAAATGGAATTGAAAAAGCCCCCCAAAAAAGCAAACAAGAGTTTTTTTAAATTGTAAAAATTTTTAATTTCACTATTTATAATTTTTTAACAACTCAAATGCATTTATGGGTAACAGCAAATCTGAACCATAAAGGGGATGGACTTGAAATAAAGTCTGAGTCGCAATGATGATTCCAAAAAGAAAGAGTTGTGGCATCATAAGGGTCATTATATGAATAGAGGACTCAAATTATGATCATTCAACTATGTAATATTAATCATAAATACTCTCAAGAGCACCAATTTTTGCTGATTGGCACAAATTACCACCTTCAACCAAACAGTTCCATGATCTTAATTGTGATTCAGGCTTATTTCTCTTAATGTGTGATTTTTACTCAGATATCTCATTTAATGATTATTTTATACTTACAAAAAAAATAAACAAAATTAAAAATTAAAAAAAAAATAAAAAAAAAATTATGTAAACTTACTGTATCATTATTTGTCCTCATCAAAATCACTCTAAAAAAAATGAGGGGTGGGTAAACTTATTTCTTACACTATCCCTTATAGTGGAAGTTTTGGGGGAATGAGGATATATCCTCTTCAAAATTTGAAAACCAACTCAAGATTTTTAAATGGAGAGGGGGGCCCTTCATCCAAACAAATATTATTAAAAAAAATATCAATAAATTAATATTAAAATCAATTTTAAATCACCTTATTATTACAATTTTTTATTTTTCATTTCTTTATAACAGGTATAATTCAGGAATACAAAAAAACAAAAGGACATGAATTATTTTGAAGAAATAGCAAGAGAATTTGGAAACAACATATCATAGGACAATTATTCAGAATACTGAAAGTGAAGAAGATTATTTATGAAGAAACGCAGGAGTTCCTTATGGATTGACATTTGGGACAGCACAAGACCTTGGACACGTCTTTGATTCTGGATTGAAACTCATTTGGAAATCAAGAATAAGTGGTCAGGCTTTATGGAATGAAGGATTACTCACTGGATTAATTATGAACTCAGGACTCACTCAACATGATGGACCAACAAGATGATGTAAAAAACTCAACTCAAATTGCCCTTGGGATTTAAAGAAGCTTGAAGACTCAAGAGGTCCTCAGCATGACAGTAAACTGCTTCCCCTGTAGACTTGGGCAGGGAAACTTATAAAAAATAATAACAGCCAGGCAGCTGGAGGGGATTGTCCTAGTCAGGAGAAGTGCTGAGGGACCATCTTTTTCCTTAGCATGACAATAAACTGCTCCCTTTGTGTAACAGGAACAAGGGGTTTCACAGGTGTTTAGCATTATCAAATTGGCCAAAATGAACAAAGTGGAGTCCCAAGCCATCAATTAAGACAAGAAAATTCCTTATCAAGAAATAAAACAACCAGAAGAATCTTTCATCAAGTGGGAATCATGAGGATGGAAGAATAAACAAGAGTCAAGTGGAATCCAAAATCAAGCCCAAAGGAGCTCAAGAATCAAGATAAGCCCTTGGATTAGGCCAGGAGGTCCTTGCATGACTTAAACTGCAGGACTTGTATACCTAATATACAGGGGTTACACACCTAGTTGTAGGTCCTGTATGACCTTAAACTACATTTTTTATGGAAGAAAGAAGAAAGAAGAATTGTGAAGACCTCAAGATTTCAGGACACTAGCAAATTCTTAGAAATAAAAAAAAAAAAAAAAAAAAAAAAAAAAAAAAAAAAAGAGAAGAAGAAACAAAATAACTAATTGAAGATGGATCAACAAATTTTAGCAGCCAAATACAAATCAGTCCTGAAGAAGGTGAGACCAGTCAATGAGCCAATGCCTCAAGACCTTAACCCACATTTGGAAAGACCACCTTTGTCAAGAGATCCTTATGAAACACCTTTATCACCAAACCCACCTATATTTCAAGAAACCTTCAAGGTCACCCATGAAAGACTCCAAGCAGTCAATTTTGGCCCACCAGGATGGATATCAAATGAAGAAATCAATTTACTCAAAAATGTTATTACCTTAAGGGAAAAAGCAATAGCTTTCTGTGAAGAAGAAAGAGGATTACTCAAACACTCATATGGAAAACCTTACAAGATACCAGTAATACCTCATGAACCTTGGCAGAAGAAACCATCTCCCATTCCCAAATCAATTTTACCTCAGTTTACTGAATTAATCAGAGAAAGAATCAGGACTGGACTCTATGAGCAATCCACCTCAAGCTACACAAGCCCAATCTTTTGTGTGGCCAAATCAAATGGGAAACTCAGAATTGTCCATGACCTTCAAGAACTCAACAAAGTCACCATAAAGGATGCTGGCTTACCACCTCACATTGAAGAATTTGTAGATGCATTTGCAGGAAGAGCATGCTATGTACTAGGAGACATCATGGGAGGATATGATAAAAGAGAATTAGATGTCACTACAAGGCCCCTCACTACTTTTGAAACACCCCTTGGAAGGATGCAACTTACAATACTACCCCAAGGAGCCACCAACTCAGTAGCAGTATACCAAGCCCAAATGACCTGGATACTTCAAGAAGAAATACCAGAAAGTGTAGGAATATTTATTGATGATGGAGGAATAAAAGGACCAAGATCACTTTACAACCAAGAAACCCTACCAGAAAACCCCTCAATTAGAAGATTTATATGGGAATATGCCATAACCCTAGAAAGAGTCTTATTCAGGATTGAAGAAACAGGACTTACTATCTCAGGATCAAAGTTTGCATGCTGTGTTCAAGCTTTGGATATAGTAGGGCATGTTGTATCATTTAAAGGAAGAACAATTTCAAAACAAAAGATTAACAAAATTCAGAATTGGCCAACACCTCTTAACAAGAAGGAAATAAGGGGATTTCTTGGACTTTGTGCCTATGTAACGATATTCATTGAAAACTTCTCACAAGTTGCATCACCACTCAGAAGGCTCACCACAGGAGATGTTGACTGGGAATGGGATCAAAAATGTGAAGAAGCTTTCCATAAGCTCAGAAGAATAGTTGGAGAAGAAATAACTCTCAAGAAATTGGATTATGACAAAGGATCAGAAAAAATTAAGCTAGCAGTAGACTCAAGCTACATTGCTGCAGGAGCAGTACTCACTCAAGAAGACAAAGAAGGAAAAGACAGACCAGTATTATATGAATCAAGAACTTTTTCAAAATTAGAATCAAAATACTCACAACCCAAATTGGAACTCTGTGGAGTTGCAAGAATTCTCAAGAAGCTTCAAACCATACTTTGGGGACAACATTTTGAATTACAGGTTGATGCCAAGGCCTTAATTGAAATGATCAACACCCCTTGCTTACCCAATGCCCCCATGACAAGATGGGTGGCTTTCATTAAACTATTTTCCTTTGATTTGGTACACAAACCAGGGAAAACTTTCACTATGCCAGATAGGCTATCCAGAAGACCAAAAAACTCAGAAGAAGAAGATGAAGATGCACCAGAATTTGATGAAGAAGAAAATTGGATCAAGCCACACCCTGGATTTGGGGCTAAGACTATAAATTCACTCAATTTTTCAGAAATACAGGTACCAACCAAACAAGAAGGACTTTGGAAGAGAATGCAAGAATACTTAAGTACAATGAAAAAACCACAATCAAGCAAAGATGAAGAGTTTAGAAGGATAAAAAGAAGGTCATCCAAATTTTTCTTGGAAGATGGCCAACTCAAAAGAAGAAATAACCCAAACCCTCAATTGGTGATATCAAGTCAAGAAGTTCAAAGCTACATTTTAAAGTCACTTCATGAAGACATGGGCCACAGAGGGGAAAATGAAACTTATAGAAGAATCAAAGCAAGATTTTGGTGGGAAGGAATGAAGAAATCAGTCAAAAAATGGGTTCAATCTTGCCTGGCCTGCCAAAAGAGAAGTCAAAACTTACAAAGGGAACAAGGAAAATCTACAGCAACATCAACAATCTTTGAGAGGGTCAGTATGGATGCAGTCCATATGAAATCTGGAAGATGGAAGTATATGGTTGTGGAAAGAGATGATTTTTCAGGATGGCCAGAAACAGTTGGACTAGTCAAATTAACAACAAAAGCAGTTGCAGAATGGTTCACCTCAGAATGGATATGCAGGTATGGCTCACCAAATGAAGTACCTGTTGATGGGGGGCCAGAGTTTGGAAAAGAATTGCAAGATGCAGTAAAGAAAGCAGGATCAAGAATCAGAGTCACCACACCCTATTACCCAGAGTCTCAAGGAATGGTTGAAAGGGGCCATAAAAAACTCAAAGATGCATTAGTCAAAATGTGTGGGGAAAGTGGAGGAAAATGGAAAAAATATCTACCACTAGTGACATTGGCTGACAGAATCTCCACTAAAAGGACAACTGGTTTCTCACCATTTGAACTCCAATTTGGACAACTACCAGTATTACCAATTGACATTGAAACAAAAACATTTTTAGCAGTAGAATGGCACAATACATCCACAACTGAGGAATTACTGGAAGCCAGAGCAAAACAGTTGGAAGGAAAAGAAGAGATGAGAAGAAAAGCAGCAGAAAAACTCAAAAAATCAAGGGAAAACTCAATGAAATATTGGGATAGAAGAATGGCACACCAACTAAGATCACCACTCAATCCAGGAGATTTGGTCGTGGTTTACAACAAAGCAATAGAAACTAATTGGGAGCTACTTTTCAAAAACAAATGGAATGGACTCTACAGAGTAATCAGACAAATAAACAATGGACCATATGAACTTGAGGAGCTGGATGGAACAGAATTAGCAAGAAGATTTGCAGCAAATCAAGTTCAAAGGTTTTACCCAAGAGGAAAGTTTATGGACACAAAAGAAGACACAGAAGAAGAGGAAAGTGAAGAAGATGAATCAATAAATGAAGAAGAGGTATTGGAGGAAACCATAGAATCAGATGAAGAATAGGGAGCTCTCACCTGGAATGCTGGGGAGAGCATTAAATGGAGAGGGGGATGTGGTATTTCATACCATTTTTTTTCACCAGGCTCAAGCTCATAGTACCCTATAACAGCAGGAAATCCAGCCTACAGTCAGACTTACACTCAAATTTTACACCAAAAGGTCAATTTTACAGCAAGAATCTGGATTTAACTCATAAACCCATGGCACAGGCACCAAAGGGAAGTGTATGTGTTTAAATAAATTATTCAATTTCATTATGCATATGTAAAAAATCAAGTTACATATAGCAAACTAGTTACAACAAATAAGGTACCACCCTTTAAATTACACACCCCACACAGCCTTACACCCCCTTATAGCCACAGGACTCATGCAGCAAGAAAATGACACATGCATTAGTTACACAGCCAACTTGCATTCAAAGTCACATGATGCAAAGCCCAGCCCCTTGGAATTCCTGCAGCTCATTTACAACACAGCCACAGGAGTACCTTATCTTATATCCACAGTATCCCCACTTGAAACCTTAAAACAGAATCAGATTTATTTACACCACTCATCACCTCATGCAAACCAAAGCTAGTTACAACAGGCTGCACGCAGTACACAATTTTAATTAAATCTCAACCACATGACTATGCACAGCATGTGTCAAACTCAAAAATCACATCATATCATACATAACAGTAAACTCACCAGTGCAAGAAATTATCACCTGACTTCATTTTAAAGTTCAAAAAGAAGAAAACAACCATTACACCTGCATAAATTACACAGCCACTTCTACCAAGCCTAAAATTTGACATATGCAAAGGAAATACAAATTCATCATGTGATACTGAATCCACCAACAGCATATCATGTGATAGAAAAAAGCTGTGCACAAGAAAGATCCTCAGCCAAAATGAAATCACCTCATGCATGCAACAAAAATCCAAGAAAATCACATCATAATTAGCTCACCAAAAGACCATCATGTGATGAATGGAGGCTGTGCAGAGAAAAAATCATCACCCAATCTTAAATCACCTGACCCATGCAAGAAAGGTCCTCACCAAAAATGGAGTCACATGATAAAATCAAGAGGAATTAAAGTGGAAAAAGAAAGCTCTCATGGAGGGCCCCCTGGGCTCCCATAAGGTATAAATAGAGGGGCTCTCTCCCCCCAAATTTCAAATTCCCCCCCCTGAAAAATTATATCCCCTGCACATTACAAGCACAGGAATAAGTCATCCCTCACCTGGGAGGTAGTCCAGAAAATTATAGTGAATTTTACTTGCCCAGTAGCTAAGCTCAGTGGAAGTATAGTGTTAAAGATTTCCCAGTAGCTAAGCTCAGTGGAATCTTATTATTATTAAAATAAAAATAAAAATCATCCAGTACCAAAAATTAGGGTTACTACTCTATTAAAATATTTTATCCAGTAAAATCAACACCATTTATAAAGATTTAAAATTAACTTACCCCCTTTAAAAAATATTAAATATCACAGAATCTTACCTTTTGAATTTAACAAATACAGTTTTATCTTATTATTAACCACTCTTAAAGAAATAACAAACCTTTAAAAAAATTATTTTACTATGTTATAACTTTAACTTAACAAAATTACCTTTATCAAACTCATCAAATTTTCCAGAAAACCTTAAATAACTCATCTTACCAAGGATTTATCACTAAGAAGAAACCACTCACCTCAATTTAAAAGAAAATATTAAAATTAAACAGACAACTATTTCATTAAAATCTCAATTAACCAAAATTACTGACATTATTTTTCATATTATTTATTGAATAGGTCTGATCTGAGACTGCTGAATTTTGTCTTCTGCAGTTGTAAAGCCACTTACTAATTTTATTTTTGGTGTGTGAGCTCCAAGGAAGATTTTGTTCAGTATTTTAGGAGGGGCAGGCAATACACCCTTGCCACCCTTGGTTACAGGAGTTATTAGCAATTCAAAACTAGTTACCTGTGATTTCCCCCTCCAGGTACTGCCTCATTTTAATCCCACACAGGAGGAGTTCCCACAGTACCTGATTAATTATTATAAAAGAAGATTGCAAAGAAGAATTCTTTACTATAAATAGAGGTCTTTGAAGACCATGTTGAAAACTTTTTATATTAGAAAAATATAGAATATAGATTAATAAACGTTTTACTCATATTATTATCATTTGTGTTCAGAATAAATAATCATTATTAAAAAAATTGAAGATGTACATTGAACCATCAACACAAAAGCTGGGCCAACCACTGAGAATATCTGTGATCTTTTTGTGGTTGTCACAAGCTCATTGCACATTTAATGAGTATTGATTTTTGTGGTCATAAAACACCTTGCCATCCACTCCGGGCCTTTGAAAGGTTGGGATAGTTCTCCCATCCAGGAAGTCCTTCACCAGCCAATGACATCAATATTTCATGGCATTGTTATGCATCTGGCCAGTATACATATTGAGGACCTAGCTAATATAGGAGCCTAATGACCCTTCACAAGATCATGACTACACTCCCCAAACCAACCTTGTAAGTGTGTGCAAAGCATTCTAATGAGGCACCATTGCCATTGCTACCAAGACATTCCAACCTAAGCACTAGCTGTTGAAATACATCCAGCTGACTGTAATTGCTCTTGTTTTGAAATACTGGGCTGTCCTTGATCAATTGATAAATTCATTGAAAGCCCTGATATTTTGTGTGCACTGCTTGCTGAAAATCAGTTTCTTGCAGGGACAGCAAAACAGACAGGTTGTATTCATCCCTTTGCATTTGGGGGCACTGTATGGTCAAGTAACTACCTGTCACATTGATGCCAGAAACAATCAACAAGCACTCAAGCTCTCCACTCAGGGTCATGTCAGAACAGGCAGTCCCCCACCACCACCATTACTAGACCCTAGGTTGCTTGATTGCGCAATCATCACAACTGAGTAGAAAAGGCTACAAGATCAAGGTTGAATTTCCTTGATCTTTTTCTGGTATTATAGGTCACATGTCCACCGTCTGTAACACTACCCTAAGAATGTCATTATTGTTTTCTATCATTTTCAATTTTTATAAAATGAAACTCTTGGCTAAACAACCATTCCCACATCATTGCTGTCACAGGGCAATTGTTCTACAAAATGGTTCCTATGGTGGGCCAATCAGGTGCAATCAACATTTGTAGCCATCTCCATACAAGAGTGTATTTTGCTCTTTTTCTCTTGTTGTGTAATTCATGCAGGAAATCTTGAAAAGCTGAGTGCTTTGGCATTTCCAAATTTTTCAAAGTTCAACACAATAAGCAAATGAGATGATGGATATGATTTGAAGAAAAATCCAAAAATTTAAGAAAAAGAATAAATCTGGAAAAACTATTGTCATTTTTGAAAAGATGAAAATAAAAATGGTTCCCCCGGTCAAACCAGGAGAAGAGGATGGGGCCTGTATTATTGTGGGAGAGATGAAAATACAGCATGACTGATTTTAAAATCAGTCACTTGGATTTTCTCATGTCCAGCGCCCAAATCAGGCAGGGTCTGACGCCCCTTATTACGCTGAGTGAATCTGACATGAAACTAAAAGTTAGGACAAGGTTGGCGGTGGGACCTGCCTCAGGTCAAGTCAGCCTTTTGCTGGACATGTGGAAAAATTCCACCACCATCATAACAGTCATCATCAGCATCATACTGTATCTATCTCACAAATGTCATTCTCATCATCCAGGCTAGTTCTGTGACATGACACAATAGGGGGAGTCAATCTTTGCCACAAATGCAAAATGTAACACATCTCATATGTCACCTAAAGAGCGTGTGTGAAATTTCAATATGAGATGACATCCCATATTTCCAGCAGCCCCCCGAATGTTGCCTTCTTGGTTGGTTTTGAGGGCCAATGGTGGGTTTTTGGTGGAGCTAAAAACCCAAGTTATTACGGGGGACAGAGGGGCTTAGTCTATGAGATACCACCAAATGCGGTTTGCCGGCTTTGAAAATGAGATAATCTCATTTGGTGGTATCGCACGGCCAAATTCGACAAAGATTGACTCCCCCTAATGTTTTGAGCCTTCTGGCGTTGCATCCGATGACTATGAGCTTTATGTACAGTACTGTATTCTCTCCGTCGACACCGCTTATTCTATTATTTCTAACACACACACCCGAAGTCGGATACCTCCAAAATCCCAAATTCCCAATTGCTGCATAATTTCATTACTAATCCTTGGGATCAGCAACATACCTTAGACTTGTGTCTTTTTTGCAATCAACCAGGTTTCTAATCACTTGCTATTGAAGCTTGCAGCTCGAGATTGATATTACGGCCATAGCTGTTAGAATGCTGATATTTGAAGATAAGAATCACTGAAGAGTGATCAGATTCAGCAGTCGTTTAGACCTAAGCCAATTGCAGCCCTTCTTACATTGGCTGAACTTTTGTGCGAGTGTCTCTGTTAGAGTGATAAACTAAACAATAGTATTTCATAAGTTAAGTGCCACAACTGAGCTACAAGAATTTGAGAAAAGTACCTAAACGGTGGGCAGCAAGAGGTTCTAATAATAATAAACAACGGGACGTGTACAACAGCGTTTTTGGTAGATCAACGATAGCTAAGAACGATTAATGGAGTGTTAATAAAAACGTGTGTGTTGTGCAGAGATGAGTCACTGTACCTACATCAGCTTCAGGGTATGAAATGAGAAAATATAAAAAGAGAAAAGAAAGGACAACGATGGAAAGACGAAAAAGAGAGAGTGAAAGAAGTTTTAGGAAGAAAAGAGAGTGAACGGAAGAGGAAAGAGGAGAGAGAGAGTGAAGATGGTTTAAAAGAAAAGGAAAAGAACGAAGTGTTTTTAAGAAAGAGAAGGAAGGAGCGAAGGAGGAAAAAGTCCAGGATGCTCCAGAAAAAGAAGGAAAGAGAGACGATTAAATATTGGAGAAAGATCAGCTGAGGAGGTGTTTTATGTTGTTGATTATGCGCAGAGATCTGCGCTTTTTAGTGGTTCTTGCCGATCTTGTAGATCGGTGGTACAACGTACAGGTTTGCCACTAGGAGAGAGATACTAGATCTGACTTAGTCAAGATCTTTATTTTCAACATCCCCCCTCTCTCCTAGTCGCAAAACACCAAGAGAGTCGAGAGCCCGAGATAAACTGGTCCTGCTGACGGATTTGGTGAGGAAGTCGGCGAGCATATTGGAGGTTGGAGTGTAAACCAATTCGACAAAACTTGAAGAGATTGCCTCCTTGATGAAGTGAAGCTGTATATCAATGTGTTTCATTCTTTTGTTGTTGAGATTGCAGTCGCCCTTGGCGGCATTGATGCAGCTTTGATTGTCCTCGTGTACGGGTATCGGATTGTTTACCGTGAGAATGCCACATTCTTGGCACCATTGCTTGAGCCACATTAGTTCCGAAGTTAGATCGCAAAGTGCCTTGTACTCGGCCTTGGAAGTGGATAACGAGACAGTAGGTTGTTTTCTTGTTTTCCATAAAACGAGACTACCACACATCGTTGCCAAAAACCCGGTGACTGATCGACGGGTGGTGCTACAGTTGCCCCAGTCGGCGTCGGTGTAGGCAACAATGCCGGTATTGATGTCCTTTGGATAGGTCAACCCGACATCTTGGGTACCTCTCAAGTATTTGAGGACATGGAGGAACGCCTTCCAGTGCCGAATCCCAGGTTTCTCGAGGAATTGAGATAGAGCGCTTACCGAGTAAGAGAGGTCGGGCCTTGTCGCCGTACTGAGATAGTTGATGCACCCTATGGCGCTCCGATAACTGACATTTAAGGCTTGAAACTCCTCAACGTCCTTTTCGTTCGCAGCTTCCAAGTGCACGCCCGGAATCAAAGGGGTGGAGACTGCTTTGCAGTCGCTCATGCCATAGAGATCTAGCAGCGACTCTGTGAAGTGTTGCTGATCCAAAGACACAAAGTCATCCGAATGAGCTATCTTGATACCTAACAACAGATCGGCTTGCCCAAGGTCCTTGATTTCAAACTCATTCGCAAGCTCCTCCTTAAAGCTGTTTACACCCTTTCCAAAAATAGCAATGTCGTCGACGTGAATGTACAACCAGATTGGATTGCTCCCGGTCCGATAGAAGACGCACGCATCCAGCACACAAGACGAGAATCCCACGGATTGAAGCCAGGTTCGCAGCCTCTCATACCAAGCAAGTGGTGCTTGCTTGAGCCCGTAGATGGCCTTTTTGAGTCGTAGGCAGTGCTTACGTCGATCCAGGTTGAGACCCTGAGGTACCGCCAAATACACAGTTTCGGCCAAGGGAGCATTCAGGAAAGCGCTCTTGATGTCCACCTGATGGAATTCAAGGCGCTTTGATGAGGCAAAGGCAATCAGTGAGCGAAGGGAATTGAGGCGACCCGTAGGTGAGTAGGTCTGTCCGAAGTCGACACCGGCGGACTGGGTGAATCCCTGGGCACACAATCGAGCTTTGTGTTCCGTGATATTTCCAAGGTGGTCCTTCTTAACCTTAAAAACCCACGTGGTACCGACAAGCTTGAATTTTGGGTCCAGATCCACAACATCCCAGACGTCCAACCGGTTCATTGAGCCGAGCTCTTTTGAGATGGACTCCATCCACTTCTTGCCGTTCGATGAATGAATAGCTCCTTGATATGTGCGTGGAGTGTCATCGACCGAGGAAATCAACGCTTTCGGCCGTCTGGAATATGGGAGGACATTGGAGCCGTCGAGTTCGCACGATATTAAAGTTGGGTGCCGAGGCCCAATAACCTTGATCCTTCTTGGTGGACCGGAGGGGGATTCTTCCGCCAGGCTTTCTTCATTTTCTGATGGAGGAATACTTCCCGCATTGGATGGACAAAGAACTGAGTGTGGCGCTTCGGGTAACGGAGCAGGTGGAATGTCGACTACTGCAACGGATTCGACAGAGCCGAATTCATCTACGGCTTCTGTCCCTTCAGTGGTCGGTACTAGGAGAGGTTCCTGCACCTGAGTTGGATTTCCCAAGGAAGGGAAAACATCCTCTCGGAAAACGACGTGCTTAGCTACGACAACTTTTCTATCTCTAAGGAGAAGGATACGATAGGAAGTGTTGTCGTTCTCGTAGCCAAGTAGTATGCCTTCTTTGGCGGTGGGAGCAAGCTTCCATTCTCTGTGATGCTTTGGAACGGTGATTAAGGCTTGGCATCCAAAAGTTCGAAGTCGCTTGATACGAGGGGGCAGGCCTTTCCAGAGGACATGGGGCGAAAGATTATGTCTTGATGGTGTGGGAAAGATGTTGCAAAGAAAAGTTGAGGTGTTGATTGCTTCAGCCCAGTATTGATTGGGAAGGTTGGATGAGCTAAGCAAACATCGAGCTTTTTCAAGGATTGTGCGATTGCTTCTTTCCGCGAAACCATTGTGTTGAAGAGTTTCGGCTGGAGAAAAAATGTGAGTGAAACCTTGAGACTCGGCAAGTTGAGCAAACTGACTGTTCATGAACTCTCCACCACGATCCGATACAAGCCTTTTTAATGATCGGTCGTGAAGATTTTCCATGGCTTTCTTGGCTATGACAAACTGATCAAAAGCGTCAGATTTGTTCTTTAGAAATTTAACGATTTTATAAGAAGTAGCTTGATCTACTATAGTCAAGAAATATCGGCAGCCGGAAACAGATATAGGGAACATTGGTCCGACTAAATCTATGTGAACGCAGTCGAGAGGCCAACTTACTGGATCAAACTGGTGATTAAAAGGTAATGCATGCGCTTTGTTGAAGTCGCAAATGGTGCATTGATCCAGAGTGTATGGAAGCCCCATTATTTTGAGGGGTATTGAACCGGGATGTCTGAAACGATAGTGCCAAATGTTTTTGGGGTTCTTGGTGATGAGGGCTTTTGGAATTGTGTAGTTCAGGATCATGAGGTTGTTCTGAATTGTCCCTTTTAGTGCTGGGATATTTGATGATTCTAAACTAAAACACTTTCCTTCTCGTGCAATGGTGAGTTTTTCTTTGAATAATTCGAGTAGACTGACCAGATTGCACGTGAGGCTTGGTACAAACAAGCAATTCTTAAGCGTGAGAGGTATTCCGCTACAAATAATATTAACTGTGCCTATGCCTTCTGCCGACAGGGAGCTTGAAGCATCTCCAGTTGAGACTTTGATGAAAGGAACGGAGTCGATGGCGGAGAAATGTTCTCGAGTGTTGAACATGTGGTGGGTTGCTCCACAATCGACGATGACTTGGTGATTCTTTTCAAGGTCAGAAGTGCCTGTAAGAAGAGCTTGAGCAGATGAAAGATGAGCTGAAGGAGGATTATTTGGAGGTGTTCTTCGCTTATTCTTTCGAGGAGGTCTAAGATTAGGGTGCTCAGCGTAACACTGCTCTTTGGTCTGACTAGTGCAGTTCGGGTTATGTTGGCCATTCGTACAGTAGTAAGTGATTTTGTAGTTTTGATTTTGAACGGAAGTAGAAAGAGCGGAGGGTTCTGGTCCTTGTCTGGTGGATTGAATTTTGGAGTTGTTTACGAAATCTTGAAGTTTGGTCAAAATGAGGTCGGGTTTCTCTATTATCTCGTCGTTTAAAGTCAGAATTTCAATGTAATGTTGTAACTTCGGATCTTTGACGAGTTTACCAAGAATGGAAAAAGAGAGTAACTCGGCTTCTATTTTAATATTTACGGCGTCAAGTTCAAGCTTCATTTTTCGACAACTGTTGATATATTCTTGAAGGTCCCCATGATAATTTGACCAAATCCAATCCATCCAAACCCTGCCTCGATTGATTGCTCTTTTTGAAGCATACTGATCGTTGATCTTTGTCCAAAGTAAGTGAGCATTGTCTTTTGTTTCATTATTGATAACTTCAAGAAATACTACATGACTAAGCCTTGAAGCAATGATGTTGATTGCTTCATGGCTTGCTTTGGTCCATTTGTTGAGTGCTGGAGCTGTTGCACCTGCTGCGAGAGGAGTTTTGCAGACGTCCAGAAGATCCCTTGACCAAAGATGAAACATCATTCGAAGATTCCATTCGCTGTAGTTGGAGGAATCGAGTATAGGAATGCTGAAGGTTTCTTTGTCGGTGTTTTTGTTGGTCATGATTTAAGTTTTTATCCTTGATGTCCACCGTAGTCTGCGAGGGATCGAGCGCCGAGACTGTAAATCTGTTAGAGTGATAAACTAAACGATAGTATTTCATAAGTTAAGTGCCACAACTGAGCTACAAGAATTTGAGAAAAGTACCTAAACGGTGGGCAGCAAGAGGTTCTAATAATAATAAACAACGGGACGTGTACAACAGCGTTTTTGGTAGATCAACGATAGCTAAGAACGATTAATGGAGTGTTAATAAAAACATGTGTGTTGTGCAGAGATGAGTCACTGTACCTACATCAGCTTCAGGGTATGAAATGAGAAAATATAAAAAGAGAAAAGAAAGGACAACGATGGAAAGACGAAAAAGAGAGAGTGAAAGAAGTTTTAGGAAGAAAAGAGAGTGAACGGAAGAGGAAAGAGGACAGAGAGAGTGAAGATGGTTTAAAAGAAAAGGAAAAGAACGAAGTGTTTTTAAGAAAGAGAAGGAAGGAGCGAAGGAGGAAAAAGTCCAGGATGCTCCAGAAAAAGAAGGAAAGAGAGACGATTAAATATTGGAGAAAGATCAGCTGAGGAGGTGTTTTATGTTGTTGATTATGCGCAGAGATCTGCGCTTTTTAGTGGTTCTTGCCGATCTTGTAGATCGGTGGTACAACGTACAGGTTTGCCACTAGGAGAGAGATACTAGATCTGACTTAGTCAAGATCTTTATTTTCAACAGTCTCGGTATTTTTAGCTCCCTTGTATTCAAAAGTCATGAGCTTGTTCCTATACTGTACTGTACATCTGTTGCTCTTTGCTCCCACTTATCTTAGGGGCTTAGTCCCAAAAACACCCTTTCATTTATGTTCAGATCATCATGTGAGCCTACGAGGTGGTAAATAAGTATATTTTTTTCCGACTGCCCAATGGGAAGCAGGGTTCATTTTCCTTTTCTAATACAAGTGGGTGCGCAAATCTTTCTGAGGAAAAGTACACCATAGCCACGCGCTAGATTTTTTTGGAGAAAGCAAATACAGCACTTTGTTTGAGCCATTTGACTTCGACAGTTGAAAATAGAACATATCGCCGTGGGTGTTTCGGAAAAGGACCGGCTTGTTGTTGGCTTCCAGCCGTAGGCCGCCTGCCACGGGCCACTTCCTTTTTGGAATGAAAGCTAAAGAGTTCAATTTTGGTCAAAGTTTCGAATGTCGGTTGTAAACGGTTGCCAAATGTCACTTTATGTTTTGACTGCTTACTGCGTCGGTTTGGAGGCAGGAGCCAAGAACCGTGCCAGCTTGTGTCAACGGGCTATACGGACTTTCGGATCGGCCAAGTTTCTTGACAAGCATTTCACACGCGATCTAGGGGACGGGATCGAGTGTAGATTGGCTTTGAGGGTGAGTGTGCGTAGGCCAATCCAGCCTTCATGAAGAAACTTGGGTTGCTTCATGGCAGGCAAAAAATAGCATAAATAGATGGAATGATTGATGTTCAAATCAGCCAACTCAGTAAACTTGCTCAGAAGTTCCACCAGAGCCTACTCTATCTTTCGTTATTTTTTGCTTAACACGGCGAAATTTCTTGAAAAATTTTATAGTCAGTACTTCATATAAGAAACAATATACATACCTCCAACTTTTCCTGGAACTCTTTCTATTTCCCCTGAAAAACTCGGTGAGAAAGCTCACTTTTTAACCATAGTGTAACGCTCAGGCATTAATTTTCTTTTACATGCTTACAAACCTGCGTTTGGCGAATGACCTCCCATGTAATTGAAAGGAATCCCAATTATTCATAGTTAATCCAACAACATGGTATTTATCATGAAGTTAGCTCAGCTCATCTTGATGGCAAGCTTATCGCATTTGAAGCCTATCGTCGTTGATGCGGCGCCAACCAGCGCGTATGTTCTTGGCTTCCTTACTCAAAATTTGCGTCAGACTAAATTTACCCTCGGGCAGCTTGATTGGCGCAAGATCCAAGCTTCCCGTTCGTTCATACCACCAGTTTGACATTAGGAAAAGAGCCCCGCTATCGACGAAGTCCAAACTTGATGTGAGAAGTTACCTTCGTTTTGACCTTCATTTTACAAACGAATATGGACATGAAGAATGAAATTATCACAATGATTGACTCTTTTTGGCGGCTAATTTTTTTCTTATCTCAGCTAAACCCAGCAAAATACGCAAATGCCAGGCCTTGGGCTGCCCCAACTCACAGCTCTTCAGGTGGAATTGGAAGATCTCCAAAACGACGAAGCATATCAACTAAACCTCAGCCCCGCCTTGCTGAAGGAAGTTTCCAGGGCTTGAAAAAAAATGACCTGAGCGCCAATAAAACGCTAGCACGTACTCGTTATCCAGATATACGTCGGCGGAGCTCTGCTAGAACGCTCTTCGCTTACCGAAAATTAGATCATTCTTCAGGTTCAGTCAAATTCCCTGTGATTTCGCCCAAACAGTTTGACATTAGGAAAAGGGCGCCACTGCCGACCGAGTCCCAGCTTGGCGTAAGTACTTATCCTTTTGGTTTTACCTTAGCATTAAAAAAGGATATTGACAGAAAAAAACCAAACTTCTTACAATGCGCCACCTTATTTCTGGCTTGTTCTTTCCTTTTTTCAGCTAAAACAATCGAAATTCGCTACCAGCGGGCCTTGGGCCAGCCCAACTCACAGCTCTTCAACCTCAGACGAGTCTGACTAGAGAAAAAACCAATGACTTGGAATCGGAGGTGTTCCTGTTACACAAATCCTGGCCTGTCGTAGATAAGGCATGACGGTCAACGTCGTTCTGGAGCACAAAAAAAATAGTCATTTTAACGAGCCAGAGTATGGCGCTGATTGAAACGTGTGATTTAAATTTGGGTTTTTGTTCTTTTACTCTTTATCAAGTGCTTTTGGTTTTTAAAATAAAGAACCTCTTATTGTACATACCATATTCATTTTCGGGCAGTCAAAATTGAGCCTATGTGCAATGGCATGCAAAAGCCGATATGCAGTACTCATAGAAATTTATGCTAACAAGCGTTCTAAGTCATGGTTTCCAGTGGGTGTGAGGCGGCTATTGTTAGAGAACAAAACTAAGAAGTGGACTCCCAGTATAACACAATATTAAGACATAATTAGAGCAGCAACAACAACGGGTAGTCTGAATCAAATGAGATCACTTCGTTCAAGTAAGATGAGAAAAAAGGAGTGATTAAAGAAACAAGAGGAAAGAGACAAGAAGCGAAAGAAGTAAGATTATTTGAAGGCGCGAAGAGAAAACAGGAAGGAATTCCGATAATTGAGGCTGATTTAGATTGAGGAGTTCAAGTGTAAGTATTGTTGAGGGATTGTTCTAACAAACGAGACAAAGTAAACCTGGCAAGTGCGATAGTGTTAATACACTTATCACCTTTTGAGTACGAAGCAAACAAGCACACCTTATTAATCAATACGCAGATACAAAAGCTTAGTAAAAAATATAAGATGAGATTCACCCCCGAGGAAAAGACATTGTCCATCAGGGGTGGAAGCTATATATAGACTAATTACAAGTCGCGTGGTTTGTGTGTTGCATATTCATTATTTATTACTACTGTTCTAGATCATTCCTTCTCAATACACCCCCCCACAAACCACCCATGGCTTTGATGAAAGATTGAATTTTGACCCTCCTTAGACTTTTGGTGAAAATGTCTGCCAATTGATGTCTTGTATCCACCCATTCCAAATTTACTTTTTGTTTACTACTAGTTCGTTAATGATGTGAAATTCCCTTGCGATGTCTCGATTTCTTCCTGCTACCCGCGTTCTCTGTTATTTTCACTGCTGATTGATTGTCCGATAATATAGTAGGCCTAATATGTCCAGTCACCCCTTCCACGTTGCGCAATAACCAAAGTGCTTCTTTTGCCCCAAATGAAAGTGCCATGTATTCAGCTTGTCATGTCGAAGCTGCAATACATGACTGCCTTTTTGAGTTCCACATTACCAATGAGCCCATTAAAAATCCACAGTAGCCATGCTGCGACCTCCAGCCTTCACCTCCCCAATTCACGTCAACATATATCTTCATGTCTTTCTTTTTTCCACTTGAGTTTATGACTAGTTCCTGTTCCTTTGTTGTTCTGATATAATTAATAAGATGATTCAGTGCCCTCCAATGTGATTCATTAGTGTTCATAGCGAACCTTGCCAGGTGTTTAACGGCATACATGATGTCCAGTCTGGTGGCCTGAGCCAGGTAAAGGATCATCCCAATCCTCAATAAATATTGTTTATCCATTTGAGTGGCTTTGTTAGATATCAAGTTGTCCATTGGTAAAGGTTCATGCACTGTAAAATTGTTGTCACAAGTCAATAGTAGTTTGTTTATGAGTGATTTTTGTTTCAGTACAAAAGTGTCTTTTTTGCAGATGACCTCAATACCCACTATACTGCTTATTTCCCTGTCTCACTTTAGTTTTAGTTGTTTGGTTAGTTCTTCTTTCAACATTGTCCACAAAATGTCTTTGCTTGTTGCCATTACTCCATCATCCACATGAGTCCATAATACTGCCATATCCCCATCCTGATGATAGACATAGGTACTCTGATCTTCCTTGTTTGCGCAGAAACCAATTTTTTGAAGAATTGTTTTAAGGTGTAGCCACCTGTTGAATTCAACGTAGAAAACTAAACATGTATTTCCATATAAGAGTATTTAGGTCAGATAAAGAATAAGTGAAGTACCTAAAGGATAGAATACAATATAACTAATAATAATAAATAGGGTAACAACAATGGCCGTAATGCAATACTGGCAGTAACTGAAATATGAAAAGTAAGTTATTTTCTTGGTTGATGATCTTACCACCTAATAGTTAATAACACTTGACAACATAGGTAAGAATGAGAAGTATTATGAGAAATAAGGAACAGAGTTAAAATAAAGGATTTATTAAAATAAAAGAACAAAAGTCAATTTTCAACCTTTACAAAAAAGAACTTCAGGGTTATATAAGATTAGTTTATGAACATAGCCACATTTCAAGATGTTGACTACATGGGTCCATGGTAGGTCATCTGATGTTCTTAGATATTATTTACACGTCCGTTGATCTTATTACTTTGTCTGCTAATTATTGTTAGCAACCTTCTTCCTTGGATGTCAACACCACCAGAATTGCCCAGCTTGTTTGAGGCCATATAACGCTTGATCCAACTTGAAAACCATATCATTCCCAGCCGCCACCCCAGGTGGTGCTCTAACATAAATTTCCTCCTCTACTTTACTATGTAGATAAGCCGTCACCCTCCATTTGTATGCACTGGCCAACGCAAGGATTTCCCAAAGTGTTGTAAAAGTGGGTGTAGGAGCAAATGTTTCTTCAAAATTTATGCCTTTTATTTGACGGTGGCCTTGAACAACAAATCTAGTTTTATATTGGAAAACATCTCCATGTTGATTTAACTTTGTTGCAAACACCCATTGTGTTCCCAGAACATGCACATTGCTTGGCCTTGCCACTTCATGCCACATGCCCATTTCATCAAGATTGCTCAATTCCTCCTCACAGGCTTCTTTCCATGCTCCCCCCTCTTTTCTATTCAATGCATAGAAGTATGTGGATGGTGTCCCTGTACAAAAAGAACTCAAAACTTGAAACAAATTATAAAATGAGTCCTATGTATCAATCTCTCTTACAACTGAGTCATCAAAAATACTCTTTGTGGTGATTTGATTAATTGTTGTTGATTATGCTGGCAATGTTGAAAACTCATCCTCATAAAATACCACTGAGGAACTTCTACATAATTGTTTGGACTTGGGGTCCCAAAATACCCAACCTTGTGAGTCTTGAGCCACCCCCAAATGAATCATCTGCCTTGCCTTTGCCGTCAAGTCTTTCTGTTGAACCATATTGTGCACAATTGATACACACCCAAAAACCCGTAATAAACTCAAATCCGGCTTCTTGTTGATTACCAACTCATAAGGTGTTTTTTCTTGCTCTGCATGTAGCACTCAATTAAAAACCCAGGCTGCTTGTTGGAAAGCATAAGTCCAGAAGCTTGTCGGCAATTTTGCTTGGAGTAGCATTGATTGTGTTGATTCTGCAAGTGTTCTATTTGTTCATTCTACCTTCCCATTTTGGTGATGTTTGTATGGGACTGTTTTCTCATGAACAATGTCTTCTTTCCATAAAAATTCTTCCATTACCTTTGAGTTGAACTCCCCTCCATTATCTGATTGAAGGTGCTTGACTTTCTTTGATGTTAGGCATTCAAATTTTAAGATCCATTGCATGATATGCTTTGCGGCGTCCAATTTTGCTTTAATCGGAATGAATTCAACAAGTGAAGAGAAATGGTCATGAATGATCAAAGTGTAATTAAACTTGTTGATAGACTGTAGAAAAGGACCCATAAGGTCCACGGCCAAAACATCCCCTGGAGCTTTGACAATTGTTTGGGATGGTGGCATTATTGGTAGATGTTGACTTTTGGCAAGTGAGAAAGGTTCACACCTTTCTAAGTCACTCAAGTATGTCAAAGGTTTCAGACCCTTGACTACATAAAGCTTAATTATCTTTCTTACGGTTCTCATTGACAGGTGTGCTAGCCTTTGGTGTAAGAGCACCGATTCATTTTTCAATATTCTAAGTTGAACTTCATTGTAGTCCACTGTCACAGGGGCTCTTCAAAGTGAAGAGGGCCTGGCACTCAGTAAACTGGGACTCACTTATGGAGGGCTCAAGGATATGGAAAGATTAAAGACACTTAAGAGTGTAAGGAATGAATTACTATAATAAAAGAAATAAGAAAAGCAGCAACAAAGAAATAAAAGTAAGAAATAGAAGAGCCAACCACAAACAAGTCCAAGTCCACTGTTTCAACCTGTCAGAATGGAAAGAGAAGGGTTAATAAGGATATGGCCACCCAACTCATACTGTACAGGCGAAGAAAGAAATGCAAAGACTAACTTAAAATTAAATAATTATAATACCCAAAATAAGGATAAGAATAAGTATAAAATGATAAATAAACTAAATTAATTAACTGGGGAAAAGTCCCCCGGGGGGAGAAAGAGGGGCTGATATATGTGAGAATCACCAGCCCTGATCCAGAGGAAGAATTTTCATGAGAATAAATGATGATTGAATTGAGTCTGGCCAATACAGGTCCTGCACAGCTGTACAGAGCCTGTACAAGAGGTGTGGTGTATTTGAGTGATCATACAGTTTCATACTGGTGTATTGAAACTGTATTGGGTGAATCCAACCTGTACAGGTATTGACAGGCTGTATTGATGTACCAAACTGTATGCATGTTTCAGAATGAAGATTGCTGAAACTGAATTCTGATGCAGATACTGGATTTGCTGATTTGAGGTGTTTGAGTGGGTGTATGAATGAATACCCTTACCCCTGATGGATGGTTGTTACAGTATCCCCCTCTTGAAACTGGTGGGCTCCTGAACACCATAATAGCCTGCCACTGTTGAGTGGCATCTCAATATCCCCACATTTTTTTCAAAAAAATTTCTTTTTAACTTTCTTCTCCTCTTGGCCATTATCCTGAAAATCCTTCTTTACTCTGTCTCTGTCAAATTCAATTGATTCCCCCCTTTTTCCAAGTTTGAGTAAGTATTCCACTTCAGAATATGCATTTCTTTTCTACTTAATCAATCAACCATGCCCCTGGAATGTGGCCTTGGGATAAATCCCAGAATAAGGGCCACTGAGCTCTTGTGCTCAAAAAATGATGCCCAATGAGTATATGAAGTGTACTCATTGGGCAAGGCTTAATCCAATGAATTCTTAAAAATTTCCCTCCAGGGGTCTTGTCCCCATTGTCCATGGAAATGGCCTCAAACAGCCCTCCAAAGTGCTTTTGGGCTGTG
The DNA here is from genome assembly GCA_023105745.1 of Austropuccinia psidii. NCBI lineage: Eukaryota > Fungi > Basidiomycota > Pucciniomycetes > Pucciniales > Sphaerophragmiaceae > Austropuccinia > Austropuccinia psidii. Next base: position 23,424,453 of record JALGQZ010000005.1, read on the forward strand.
GCCTCTCCCCTGAGGAAACCTTGATACCTCTTGAATTTTATGGCCTTTTGAGCCTTTTGGGTGTTTTGGTGAACTTGGGTATTTTTTTGATTTTTGGCCATATTTGGCCTTTTCGCTTCTTTGGGGTCCTACAGTCCGTGGGCCGTATGCCGCGGTCTGTGGTCTGCGCTCCGTGGGGGTTATTGGAGGCCCCCGGGCCCAAATTTTCTGGGGACCCAGGGTGACCAAGGGGCCCAGAAATGGCCCAAATATCACTTTCACCATACATGGCCTGGACCCATTGATGGGGTCCAGGACCATCATGTTCCTGGCCTCCCCAAAGTTGCAGGGGAGGCCCTGGGTGATGAGTTCAGCCCCAAAGGGGTATGAACCTTCACCTTAGAGGCTTTGAGGGGGGGGCATAATCGAGTTATGGCCCCCATTTCCTTGAGGTCAAATTCTTTTTCTTGATATGGAGTGGATTGATTGTGACGTCTTGAATATTCTGCTTGCATATTCTTCAGTTATGAGTTCCAAACTGACTGAGCTCACTGAATCTTCTCCTTCTGTACCGCCACCGTCTGTTCTTCATGGTTCTGGTGTCTTCAGTCAATTGTCCTCCCCTTCCATGGCGTCTTCTGGCCATTTTGACCCCTCCCAAACCTATGATGGGTTCAGAGCAGTTCAAGTTCTTGATCCTGCCTGTACTGAATGTTTGGCCAGGGGTAAGGAATGCTTTCAACATTACAATCCTCGATTGTCAAAATGCCACTTTTGCTTTGTTGGGAAGAAGCCATGTCATAGTAACAGATAAATTATGTCCCAGGTCAGGAGACACTTATGGAGCAGGAAAGATGGGCCTTATGGGCAGGAATTCCCCATTCTTGAGGAACCTACCCCTGATGCAACTTCTGGATTTTCTCAATGTGAGTGATTTGCATATTTTGATTGAATTGGTGCTGATATTTTGATTTAGTGACTGGTTCCAGGCAGAGGGATGTGGACAGGTGGACTAATGTTGGAGGGTCCATTCCAATTGGTGGTAGGCCCATACACTACAGCTCAGAAATCCCAATCTCAAGGACCAATGCTGATGGAGTGGTGGAGGTAGTGAAGAAACTAAGAAGAATTGTTGATTGCCCAACAGATCCAGATGCTGAAGGAAGTGATGAGTTGGATGGTGAAGAAGTTCAAGTTATTCCTCATTCAATTGGCCATCCATCCAGCAATTCCTCTTCTCAACCTCTTGCCAACACTAGGCTCCAAAGTCAAGTTATTCCCAGCACTCCAAGAACCTTCCAACCAATGCTTGCTTCCATTCCTACAACCCTTCCTCCTCCTTCACCAACTACTTCCCACATGTAAGATGTGACTATGAAACTGATGATAATATTACTATTAATCAACAGTACTATGTCTGTTCTTATGAAATATAATAATAAAATATTATTATAACCACAATTAAATAATTAAAAAATTATTTCTTTCACGTGTTAAGCACTACTAGTGATTTTAACAGTGAGCAAGTAATTGTCTACAAGAATCAATTACAAGAAGAATTTAATAATAAAAACTTCTTTATTAAAATAATAAAATTATTTTAATATATAATTATCTTTTGCAAGAATAATTATAAAGACAATTCTTGAAGAAAACTATTACTAGAGAAAAACTTTAAGAATTAAAGATAAATGACTCACTAATACTCCAAAGAACTTATTGATAATAAAAGTAGAGAAATTTGACGTGGAATTGTGGATTTAAGGGATCAAAAGGATTTATAACAGTATTACAACAATATATAGTTGGATTCTATAATTTCACGTCTTTCTGATTGATTCTGAAAGAATTAAAACACTTAAGAATAGTTGAACTAATACTTACTTGTTGGTAATAAAGATTAATAAATTGATAAGATGATGATACGGAAAAAACAGCAAGAAGAGGCTTCTTTTAAGTCAACAACAGCTCACAGAGGCGTGCCATGGAGCAAACTGAAAAACCAGTGAGTGAGAAAACAATAAACCTTTTTGAATTATTGATTGCATCATCTGTTGTCATGTAAGATTATCATAATTACTTAATTGATGCTTTTACGTGACTACCAACCCCAATATGGTTAAGAATAAAAGGAGTAACACTTGTAAATCTTCTTTTATTCTAAAATAATCATTGATTTCTCAAAGTTATCAATGTTATTGCCAATTTCATCACAGGTTGTAATTACTGTGAATTTTTGAAGATTCAGTGTTTCACGTAGAATATCCAAAAATGGACTGTAAGTAAAACTTTTAATTTTACTAGTAAAACTGTAATTCTTTTTGGTTGTACCATAGATAATACAGTTCTCCTTTAGTCCTGAAAGTTTCAGAAAGATTCATTAAGAATTGTATTTTTAATGAATTTTTGAAGGTTTTACCTCATTTCTACGTAGAATTGCAAATAGCAGTGTTTTGCTGGTTGCTATGAGGTAAATCAATGAATATGGGTCCCAAAAGGGTTTTAATTACTCTTTTGGGGTTTATCCATGGAAAGTCATTAGTAATTGACATGGTTACAGGAGTGTAAGTAGCTCATTACCTCCTTGGCACGTCAAAATAGCAGGTTATTTGCTATTTTCTGATGTTTTACAGTAGTTGTAACTTGGTAACCAAGTTCCCAAAGAGTTTTAGTTTACCAATTGGGCCAAGATGAGCCATGGATCCATGCTCTGGAGCTATCCACGCCTCTGAGGTCTCAGAAGTTGGGTACCCTGGCTCTCTTTGATGTCTTTTGTCCCCCTTGCCTATTTTTTTACGTCAAAATAGTAATTTAAGCTTCAAGTGAGATATCCACTATGGGTGTACCAAAAGTCCATGTAAGAATACCATGATATTAAGTGCTCAAAACATGCATAACACTATTCTTAGTGTATATGTAACATGGGATTTCTCACTTTCCTATTATTTTGGCTAAAAATCAAGAAAAACAAAAATTTTCACGGATCTTTTATGTGGTATTAATGATGTGGTATTGAAGTATTTTCCATTTTACCACCTCAAATACTTAAATTGAGCTTATTCACTCTATGGAGCTACCCTAGGTGAATTTTTGTGTAGAATCCAAATCTGGTCTTAAATCCATGGATTTACTTACTCAATAAAAAGTTATTCATCTTTTCTGAAATTGAAAATGATGAATTTTGGATATATGCATGACTTATGAGTTTTGCATAATTCAAAATTTCTTTTTAAGATAATTGTGGCCTATTTGGGTATGTAAAATATACCTCAAGGCTCACACCACACCACCAGGCCTGCCTTGAATCCAGCAGTAAGACCATCACCAGTTCAACAGTTCATAAACTCACCCATAAACACCTCCCATCAACTCCAACCTGTGGCCAGCTCCAGCAGAAGAAGAGATGGATTGTCCCCTTTGCCGTTTCCTGCCCCTCAAGTTTTTCAAAGAAGAGAACGTTGGCCTATCCGGGTTACCAGAGAAGATCCCAACGCGGCTAGTGAAAATCAAGATGCTGTGGCCAGATTGTTCAGGAGGGTTGATAGAAATAGCAGAGAGGTGATTATGTATGCCAATGACAGGACTATTCCAGGTACTGCTTCTGAAGAGATGGCTGCAAAATTTGCCTGGTATGAAGATGAGTTGATAAATGATTTCCAGAGAACTTTTGATGATTTGGGTAGAGATAACTAGTTTTCCTTTTCCTTGTTTGTGTTTGGTTTGACTTCTATCCCCACTCTTATAAATACTAAAAAATGAAAAAATAATGGAGCCTCCCAATACATAATTTGGGAGGGGATGTTGCTGCTTTAAAGAAATAAAAGAAAGAAAATTATACAAGTAAATAAAGAAAGAAAAAAAAAAGAATAAGAGAAAATGAGAATAAAGAAAGAAATAAAGAAAAATCCTGATGGTTGGTCCTTCTTGTGGTGAGTTGCTTGATTCTGGCCAAAAAGTGTCTGAAAAATGAAAACCAAGCATTTGATGCTCACAGAGTGGCCAAGGTAATGTTTTACAAGAAGTAGAACCCTCAGGGATGCATACCAGGAGATGGAACTTACTTTCATAACTTCCACTCCCCACCAAGCACCATAAAATTGCAAAGGATTGCCATAAATGACTTCTGAGATGAATTGCCATAAATGACTTCTGAAAACAATTGGCGTAAATGACTTGAAGTAATGAATGTCTTGAATTATGATGATTGGCATAAATGAAATGATAAATAAAAGAGAAAGAAGGGAAAATTAAAGAAAGAACATTTGGCCATATCTTGATAAGGTCCAAATCGGAGGGTATTGGTGTTGTATGCTTCCTGAACCTGTCCAAAGAATTGACAAGTGCTCACAAAGTGGCCAAGGTGATTCTTACAACAACATATGGGTAGAATACCCCCTTAAAGGTGTATGCCAGGAGAGGAACTTACTTTCATAACTTCTTCTCCCCACCAAGCACCATAAAGCAAACTCTTGAGGTATTTGGACCAAGCTTGTCTGGATACAATGAATGGAAGTCCTTGACAAGATCTGGTGAGTTGGTAAGGTTTGAAGCTGGTTCCCAAGTGGTTCTTTCTGGGTATTCACTGAATCATTTCCACTCTACAAGATACCATAATTTACCTCTTTTGAGTTTTGAGTCCAGAGCCTGAGCCACTTCCCATTCTTCTTGCTCCTCCACTAAAACTGGTGGTGGCGGCAATTGATGACGATTTGGGATAGTTGAATGCTTGACTGGTTCTAATAAGGACACATGGAATACAGGGTGAACTGTCTTCCATTGCTGAGGCAACTTGAGGTGATATGCATGACTGCCAATCTTCTTCAGAACTTCAAAGGGTCCCAACCATCTTTCTGATAATTTCTTGTTGGGTCTTGTTGTCTTGATGTTCTTGGAAGCTAGCCATACTTTTTCCCCAGGTTGGAAATCAGGTGGAATTCCTCTATTTCTATCTGCATACTTCTTGAATCTCCTTATTGCTGACTCTAATTCTTCTTTGACAACTTGCTGTACTGATTGGAGTTTTGTTGATAACTTTCCAGCAGGTGAGTCTTGAGAAATATGGATTGAGTCAAAGCTGGGATTTCTTCCATAAATGGTGAAAAAAGGTGATTGCTTGGTTGATGAATGTTCTGCATTATTATAGGCAAATTCAGCCAGAGGGAGCCAGGTGTACCAGTCATCTTGATGATAGCTGACATACATCCAAAGGTACTGTTCTAGTATCTGATTTACCCTCTCTGTCTGTCCATCTGTTTCAGGGTGAAAGGCAGTTGAAAGATCTCTTGATATCTTGAGCTGCTGACACAATTGAGTCCAAAATGATGAAACAAATAAGGATCCTCTATCACTGACAATACTGACTGGGAGTCCATGCTTGGAAAATACATGACTAATGAAGATTTGAGCTAAGTCCAGAGCAGTAATTGTTCCATAAGTTGGAATGAAGATTGCCATTTTTGAGAATCTGTCCACAGCTACTAAAATTGAATCAAAGTTGTTTGACAGTGGCAATTGAGTGATGAAGTCCATTAATAATGAATTCCAAGGACCAGATGGAATTGAAAGAGGCTTGAGTAATACAAACTTCTTGTGATGAATGTTCTTGTTTCTTGAACATTGCTGACATGAGGAGACATAGTCCTTGATGAATTGATTCATGCCAGCCCAACAAAAATCCCTCTTGATGAGCTTGAGGGTCTTCTCCTGGCCAGGGTGGCCAGCCAATGGTGAGTCATGACACTTTTGAAGAATATTGAGTTGAAGTTCTTCATTGCTTGGGATTACCACTCTATCTTTAAATAATAACTTGGCTTGAGGTTCAAGAGAATGATCTGGAGCTGATTCACCTCTTGCTAGTTGCTTGAGTATTTCTTTATAGTCTTTGTCTTGCCATACTTCTTTTTGAATCTTGTCTACTAAATCTGAGAAAATCTCCACTTTGATTGGGAAGAATCTTGACTCTTGAATTCCATCTTGCTTGAGTACTTGATGAAAATTTTGAGGATTCTTGCTGATGAAGTCCACCCCCCACTCTGGATACATGTCGTCCTGACGAGACAAGGCATCTGGTAAAGTGGCCAGTCTGCCTGGGCGTTAAGTGATAGTGAAGTGAAATTGTGAGAGAAATTCAGCCCAATGGGCCTGAGGACAAGTAAGAACTTTGGAAGACATGAAATGCTGCAAGGAAGAGTGGTCTGTCAAGACCTCAAAAGAATTGGAAAGAGAAAGAAGAAATTCTCTCCAGCGCTTGAGAGCCCAAACTATGCCAAGGAGGTCCTTGTCATGAATTTCATAGTTGAGTTCAGCTGGTAAGAGCTTGCGACTATCAAATGCAATAAGATGCTTTCCTGAGCCATTCACCTGACTCAGTACGGCGCCTAATGCATAATCAGAAGCATCAGTCTCTACAATAGTAGGTAGATATGGATTGAAATGGGATAAGATAGGAGCAGAGGTGAAAGCTTCTTTGAGTGCTTGAAACTGACTAAGAGCTTCCTCATTGAAGATAAAGGGAGAATCTTTTTTGAGAAGGGAAGTGAGAGAAGTTATTTTTTTGGAATAATTTTTAATGAAACGACAATAAAAATTGGCAAAGCCAAGAACAGATTGAAGGGCCTTGATGTTTTTGGGCTGAGGCCAATTGAGGATTTGCTGAACTTTTGAAGAATCCATCTTGAGGCCGTCACTTGAAACAACATAGCCCAAGTATTCCACACTTGAGGCATGGAATACACACTTGGAGGCTTTGGCAAATAAATTATTTTCTCTGAGTCCTTGGAGGACAGAGGTCACATGTTTGACATGTTCTTCCTCAGAACTTGAGAACACCATAATATCATCTAGATAAACCACAACAAACACATACAAGAAATCTGAAAATATATCATTTAAAAGATTCTGGAAAGAAGCAGGAGCATTGGTCAAACCAAATGGCATGACCAAATACTCATAACTACCATACTTGGTTCTGAAGGCAGTTAAGTGCTCATCCCCCTCTTTGATTCTCAGAAGGTTATATGCACCATGCAAATCTATCTTGGAGAAGATAGTGGAGCCGTCGAATACAGTAAGGAGCTGATTCATAGGAGGGACAGGGTATCTGTTCTTCCTAGTGACAGCATTGAGTTTGTGGTAGTCAACACACAAACGAAGACCTCCATCCTTTTTCTTGACAAAAAGGACAGGTGCTCCTGTTGAAGAGGAGCTTGGTCTTATGAAACCTTTCTCTAAATTGTCTGAAATGTAGGCCCGCAGTGTTTCTGACTCTTGATTTGATAATGAGTAGATAACACCAATTGGAGGTAGAAGACCCTCCAATTCGATATGGTGATCACAGGCGCGGTGTGGAGGAAGTTTCTCTGCTTTCACCTTGGAGAATACATCCAAATATTGGTGATAAGCAGGAGGGACAACCTTCAGGACAGTTTCAATTTCTTCTGGCTCTTCCTCCTCATCCCACTGCTCCTCCAGGGATGCATGAAAAGATAAGGGAGGAAGATCCATATGCCCTTGAAAGAGATGAAGTGAAGATATGGCAACATCTTCTCCAACATCCTTTATCTCTTTGAAGACTTCATCTCTTAATGGAAGTAATGACTGAGAGGGAATGATGGAAGGGATATGGACAGAAGAAGGAAGGGAAGGTGTCTTAAGTTCACCAACCAGAGCAACACTGTTGACAGCAGTGGCTAAGTCATTACTAGTAGAAGGAATAATACCACTAGAATCATTATGACTAGAGTCATAGGTGATCAATCCATTTTTCCAATCATTAATGGGATTAAAATGGTAAAGGAAATCATAGCCCAATATCAGGTCTTCTCCCTTGGGTGAATCTATGATAATGAAGTCCCATTCAAAGCTTGGGAAGGAAGGCAAGTCCGCTACCCACTTGGTATAATGGGTGACGAACAAGGCAGGGGATTCATTAGAATCCAGAATGAAAAGAGGAATCTTTTCAGGGAGCTCTGACAGAGTCAATGAGTACTTGAGAACAAAATTCTTTGCAATAAAAGAGTTTGTAGCACCAGAATAAATGAGAGTACTATAAAAAATATCAGAGACAGAAGAGAAAATAAGAAATTTGAAAGATTTCTTGACACTAGTATTCAGAGTGCACAATTGTGCTCTTGAAGGAAATAAGTGAGAACCATTGAACACATCATGATTCCCACTCAGGCTTTTCCCTGCTTGCTAGGGAAGCCTCTTGATGATGACCCAGGCTTGTTCTGAGGTCTCTTGAAGAATTTTTCAATTGGGTTCTTTCCACCACAATAAGTACACAACCCCTCTTTGATCCTCCTCTCCTTTTCAGAACTGATTAATTTATTGTCCTTATTGAGGAGAGCGGCATGGGGCTTGTCCTTTGAAGATTGAAATTGCTTGCCCTTCTTGTTATTCTTCTGGTGAAACCTCTTTGAAGATGAGTTTTGAGGAGGCCTAGATTGATTGGATCCAATGACTGGAGGCTTCTTCTCTTGATTGCCACCCTTTTCGTTTTGCCTCTCATGATATCTTGTGTCTAATTCTAAAGTGACATCCATAAGCTCTTGAAGAGTGTCAAAGGTTCCAGGGTGAGAAGCCAACTGGTCCAATAATATTGATGCCAATCCTCTTCTGTAAACATGGATATAAGCTCTTTCCCCCAATCTCCAATTATTGACATTAAGCTTCTGAAATCTGCAATGTACAAGGAAACATGTCCACTCTCCTTCATCCTCAAATTGTCCAACTCTTGTTCAGCTTTTCTGACTTCATTGGGGTCACCAAACAGAGTGAATAATTGAGATTCAAATAATGGCCAATTATTGAGGAGGTAGAAAGGGTCTTCATTGGAAATATTTCAGAGATAGGGTTCAATCCACTTTCCAGCTCTACCAGTGAGAAAAGAAGTTGAGTAAAGAACTTTCTTCCTGTCAGAGAAGAAATTTTCTGGATCATTATAGAAGATTAATTGACAGGATTGGATAAATCCTCTCAATTTATGAGCTTGAGTACCATCAAAAGAATCAGGTGCCTTCATGGATGGAGTCTTGAAAGCAGGGGCTTTAGAATTGTCCCTGGGAGCAACTGCTTGAGTGAGTTTGCCCATGAATTGAGTCATCTGCTCCATCATCTTGAGGAGACTTGGATCAGTTTGAGAGACAAGAGGTTGACTAGAAAGGGCTAGATTAGAACCCTGAGGCACCTCTGGAGCATTTGCCAAGCCATCTGCCACTTCAGTTTCCCCAGACTCTTCCCCCTCTTCATCTTCAACTTCCCCTTTTCTTGCTCTTGCACCTTCAGCCATGCCAAGGTAGCCACCCAAAACTCCAGAGAAAGATCTTGATCTTCTAGATTTCATTCCACCTCTTCTTGAGGGTGCTGCTCCTTCCATTGGTGGTCCTCTGTCCAAGTATGCACTCAGTTGATGAACTGAGAGTGTGCAGTCAAGAGGAGCCCTTGCTGTAGGAGTGAGAACAGCTTGAATTCTTTGGGATATAGTATTTTTGGCTGGGGGGCTATGCTGAACTGGAATTTTGAATAAAAATGAAATAAACTTGATGGTATGAGAACAGAAATCAAAACTTGGCCAAATCAATCAAAATAAAATCTTGATGAATCTTGAGGAATCAATTTAAATCTTGAGGTGAAAACAAATTGAGTAAACAGTCAAATGAATCCAACAATCAACAATCAATTCCAATCAAATATCAATAAAAAATCAATCAATAAATCAGTGTCTTCAGTATGAAATCAGGGTCTTGAGGGATCAATCAATCAATTTAAAATCTTCAGAAATCAATTAAATGTCTTGATGAGTCAAAATCAGTCAATATTCAAAATCAATTCTTGAGGATCAATAAAATATCTTGAGGAATCAAAGTCAATCAATAATCAAAATCAGCTTTGAGGGTCAATCAATATCTTGAGAAGTGAAAATCAATCAATCCAATCCAAATAGGAATCCTGAGCCGCTGAAACAATAACCCAATGAATCGCAATGAAATAATCCAATTAATTAAACCAATAATCAATCCTGAATAAGACCTGAATAAGAACACAGAAAAATTTGATTTGATAAAATGAAATGAAGTGAATGAAATGGTCAGCAATGATTAAGAAAGAGGAAGAATCAATTTCATATGAATGAAATGAATGAGATGAAATTGATGAGAGAGAAAAATCATAATCATTAAGGATCATTAAGTCATAAAAAAGATCATAATTGATAAATGAGAGAAATGAATATAAATGAATGAAAAGAAAGAATCAAATATGAGTTAATTAATTTAATGTCACAGGGGCTCTTCAAAGTGAAGAGGGGCTGGCACTCAGTAAACTGGGACTCACTTATGGAGGGCTCAAGGATACGGAAAGATTAAAGACACTTAAGAGTGTAAGGAATGAATTACTATAATAAAATACATGAGAAAAGCAGCAACAAAGAAATAAAAGTAAGAAATAGAAGAGCCAACCACAAACAAGTCCAAGTCCACTGTTTCAACCTGTCAGAATGGAAAGAGAAGGGTTAATAAGGATATGGCCACCCAACTCATACTGTACAGGTGAAGAAAGAAATGCAAAGACTAACTTAAAATTAAATAATTATAATACCCAAAAATAAGGATAACAATAATTATAAAATGATAAATAAACTAAATTAATTAACTGGGGAAAAGTCCCCAGGGGGGAGAAAGAGGGGCTGGTATATGTGAGAATCACCAGTCCTGATCCAGAGGAAGAATTTTCATGAGAATAAATGATGATTGAATTGAGTCTGGCCAATACAGGTCCTGTACAGCTGTACAGAGCCTGTACAAGAGGTGTGGTGTATTTGAGTGGTCATACAGTTTCATACTGGTGTATTGAAACTGTATTGGATGAATCCAACCTGTACAGGTATTGACAGGCTGTATTGATGTACCAAACTGTATGCATGTTTCAGAATGAAGATTGCTGAAACTGAATGCTGATGCAGATACTGGATTTGCTGATTTGAGGTGTTTGAGTGGGTGTATGAATGAATACACTTACCCCTGATGGATGGTTGTTACATCCACATGTATATTTGAGCTATTCAGAAACCATATATCATTCACACATTTTGTAGCAAAGGTACAGTCATTTTGACATAAGTAAAACATTCCATTCTTAAATTCCACCACACCATCACACATCCCAAATTTTCCTAGCAAGATCACGACACCAGGGATTTTCTCACAGTTCAGGCAATTAGATAAATACATATCACCATCCGGGGTAGATAATTTGATTGTCCCCATCCCCTTGACCCTGTGCTTGTCTTTTATTGCAACCAATAGGGAAACATTCACTGGTCAATAAGTAAGAAAAATGGATTGATTGTTTGTCACATAATGCATTGCTGTCACAGCCATGGAGACAGGCAGGGCATTACCACACATTACTAATGGAGAATCTTCCAACACCTAATCAGCAAGGGGTTTCATGGAAGATTCACCAAATACAGTTCCAATCCTCAATACAGGCAAAAACCAAATACAGGATTCACCAAAGACAGGCCTGCCTTCAATACAGGTGCAAATACCTGTATTGATTCAAATATCTGTATTGGATACACCAATACAGTTTTACATCTCAAATACAGGTTTCTCAATCATACAATCATGGTTTCTCAACACTCAAACTCCAGGCTGGTATTTTTTCACATATACCAGCCCCCTTTCACCCACCTGGGTGTTTTTCCCCCAGTTAATTAAAATATGAGATTTATTATTTGATATTATTTTATTAATTATTAAGTTAGTCTTTGCTTTCCCTCACCTGTTCAGTAGAGTCCTGGTGGCCATATCCTTTATTAATCCTTTTCTCTTTTCTGAACAGGTTGAAACAGTGATACAGGATTATTTGTGGTTGGCTCTTTATTATTGCTTTTGTTTTTCTCTCACATCTTTTCATGCTTATTATTTTATGACTAGGAATATATTCTCTTATTTCATTACTCTTATCAATTGATTATTTGTTCTGAGCCCTCCATAAGTAATTCTGTTCACTGAGTGCCAGGCCCTCTTAATTTAAAAGAGCTGCTGTGACATTATTTCAATTAACTCATAATTTCTTCTTTTCTTTCATTCATTCTTATTCATTTCTCTCATTCTCAATTATGATCTTTTCATGATCTTATGATTTTTATGATTTCCTTATCTCTCATCAATTTGAATCTCATTCATTTCATTCAAATGAAAATGAATTCTCTTTCTCATTTCTAAATTTTGCTGACCATTTTGTTTTCTTCTTAATTCTCAATCAAATTTCAATTCATTTTCTGTCTGAATTCAGGTTCTTTTATCAGGTTTAATTGATTGGAATTTGGGATTATTGATTCATTGTTTCAGGAGTTTATTTAATTGGGGTTATCATTGTTGATTTTAAATTCTAAAGAATTATTTATTGATTGATCTAATTACTCAAGAAATTGACTTTACCTCAAGACTCTGATTTGATTTAATCAATTGATCTTATTTGATTCCTCAAGATAGCTGATTTATCCTCAAGATTTGATTTAATTTATTGATTTGAATTTGATTCCTCAAGAAAATTGAATTGACTTTTGAAGATATTGATTTAATTGCTCAAGGCACAATTGATTTGATTTTGAATTAACTTGATTTATTTGATTTGATTTATTGATTAACTTGATTTGAATTATTGATTGAAATTGATTCTTCATAAGAATTTGACTTTGTCATCTTCACTCTTCAAGATTTATTCATATTGATTCACTTAAAGACTATTGATTGATCTCTCAAGTTCATCAAGATTCTCATTTGATTGTTTTGGTCAAGCCTTGTTTATTCTCAAGTATTATCAAGTTTTATTTTCTTTCTTCAAGAATGCCAGTTCAGCATAGCCCCCCAGCCAAGAATACAAGATCTCAAAGACATCAAGCTGTTCTCACTCCTACAGCAAGGGCTCCTCTTGACGGCACACCATCAGTTCATCAACTGAGTGCAAACTTTGACAGAGGACCACCAATGGAAGGGGCAGCACCCTCCAGAAGAGGAGGTGTGAAGTAAGGAAGATCAAGATCATTCTCTGGCTTGTTGGGTGGCTATCCAAGCATTCCTCAAGGGCCTAGAAGCAGATTAGGGGAAGCTGAAGATGAAGAGGGGGAGGAGTCTGTGGAAGAGGAGGAGTCTGAAGAAACTGAAGTAGCAGCTGCCTTGGCAGGTGCCCCTGAGGCTTCTGAAGCTCCAAATCTAGCCCTTTCTAATCAACCTCTTGTCTCTAAAGCTGAAGCAAATTTTCTCAAAATGATGGAGCAGATGACTAAATTCATGGGTCAACTCACTCAAGCAGTTGCCCCAAGGGACATTTCAAAAGCCCCTGCATTCAAGACTCCATCAATGAAGGCACCTGATTCTTTTGATGGTACTAAAGCTTATAAATTGAGAGGATTTATTCAATCTTATCAATTAATTTTCCATAATGACCCAGCAAACTTCTTCTCTGACAGGAAGAAGGTCTTGTACTCAACTTCTTTTCTTACTGGTAGAGCTGGAAAATGGATTGAACCTTACCTCTCAAATATCTCCAATGAAGACCCTTCTTATCTCCTCAATAACTGGCAGTTGTTTGAAACCCAGCTATTCACTCTGTTTGGTGATCCTAATGAAGTCAGGAAAGCTGAACAAGAGTTAGACAATCTCAGGATGAAAGACAGTGGTCAAGTTTCCTTGTACATAGCAGATTTCAGAAGCTTAATGTCAAGAATTGGAGACTGGGGGGAAAGGGCCTATATTGATGTGTATAGGAGGGCTTGGCATCAAGATTGTTGGCCTAATTGGCTTCTCATCCTGGAAACTTTGATAGCCTTCAAGACCTAATGGACATCACTTTGGAATTAGATACCAGATACCATGAGAGGCAGAAGGAAAAGGGTATTAATCAAGAGAAGAAGCCTCCAATCAGTGTATCTAACTCCTCCAAGCCCCCTCAAAGTTCATCATCAAAGAAGCCTTATCACAAGAGGAATAAGAAGGGGAAGAATTTTCAAGTGTCCAAATACAAGCCTCATTCTGCTCTCCTCAATAAGGACAGCAAATTAATTGGTTCTGAAAAGGAGAGGAGGAAGAAAGAAGGCTTGTGCAATTATTGTAGTGGAAAGCACCCATTTGAAAAATGCTTCAAGAGGCCTGAGAACTGGCAGGCGTCATCAAAAGGCTTCCCTAGCAAGCAGGGAAAATCCTGAGTGGGAATCATGATGTGTTCAATGGTTCTCACTTATTTCCTTCAAGAGCACAATTGTGCATTCTCAATACTAGTGTCAAGAAATCTTTAAAATTTCTTATTTTCTCTTCTCTCTCTCATAGTTTTTATAGTATTCTCATTGATTCTGGTGCTACAAACTCTTTTATTGCAAAGAATTTTGTTCTCAAGTACTCATTGACCATGTCAGAGCTCCCTGAAAAGATTCCTCTTTTCATTTTGGATTCTAATGAATCCGCTGCCTTATTCATCACCCATTATACCAAGTGGGTAGTTGATTTACCTTCCTTCCCAAGCTTTTAATGGGATTTCTTTAACATAGATTCACCCAAGGGAGAAGACCTGATATTGGGATATGATTTACTTTACCATTTTAATCCCATTATTGATTGGAAAAATGGATTGATCACCTATGATTCTAGTGGTATGATTCCTTCTACTAGTAATGACTTAGCCACTGCTGTCAACAGTGTTTCTCTTGTTGGTGAACTTAAGACACCTTCCCTTCCTTCTTCGGTCCATATAAGGATCCTCTATCACTGACAATACTGACTGGAAGTCCATGCTTGGAAAATACATGACTAATGAAGATTTGAGCTAAATCCAGAGCAGTGATTGTTCCATAAGTTGGAATGAAGATTGCCATTTTTGAAAATCTGTCCACAACTACTAAAATTGAATCAAAGTTGTTTGACGGTGGCAATTGAGTGATGAAGTCCATTGATAATGAATTCCAAGGACCAGACGGAATTGAAAGAGGCTTGAGTAGTCCAAACTTCTTGTGATGAATGTTCTTGTTTCTTGAACATTGCTGACATGAGGAGACATAGTCCTTGATGAATTGATTCATGCCAGCCCAATAAAAATCCCTCTTGATGAGCATGAGGGTCTTCTCCTGGCCAGGGTGGCCAGCCAATGGTGGGTCATGACACTTTTGAAGAATATTGAGTTGAAGTTCTTCATTGCTTGGGATTACCACTCTATCTTTGGATAATAATAACTTGGCTTGAGGTTCAAGAGAATAATCTGGAACTGATTCACCTCTTGCTAGTTGCTTGAGTATTTCTTTATAGTCTTTGTCTTGCCATACTTCTTTTTGAATCTTGTCTACTAAATCTGAGAAAATCTCCACTTTGATTGAGAAGAATCTTGACTCTTGAATTCCATCTTGCTTAAGTACTTGATGAAAATTTTGAGTATTCTTGCTGATGAAGTCCACCCCTCTCTCTGGGTACACGTTGTCCCGACGTGACAAGGCATCTGGTAAAGTGGACAGCCTTCCTGGGTGGTAAGTGATAGTAAAGTGAAATTCTGAGAGAAATTCAGCCCAACGGGCCTGACAACGAGTAAGAACTTTGGAAGACATGAAACACTGCAAGGAAGAGTGGTCTGTCAAGACCTCAAAAGAATTGGAAAGAGAAAGAAGAAATGCTCTCCAGCGCATGAGAGCCCAAACTATGCCAAGGAGTTCCTTGTCATGAATTTCATAGTTGAGTTCAGCTGGTAAGAGCTTGCAACTATCAAATGCAATGGGATGCTTTCCTGAGTCATTCACCTGACTCAGTATGGCGCCTAATGCATAATCAGAAGCATCAGTCTCTATAATAGTAGGTAGAGATGGATTGAAATGGGATAAGATAGGAGCAGAGGTGAAAGCTTCTTTGAGTGCTTGAAACTGACTAAGAGCTTCCTCATTGAAGATAAAGGGAGAATCTTTTTTGAGAAGGGAAGTGAGAGAAGTTATTTTTTTGGAATAATTTTTAATGAAACGACAAGAAAAATTGGCAAAGCCAAGAACAGATTCAAGGGCCTTGATGTTTTTGGGCTGAGGCCAATTGAGGATTTGCTGAACCTTTGAAGAATCCATCTTGAGGCCATCACTTGAAACAACATAGCCCAAGTATTCCACACTTGAGGCATGGAATACACACTTGGAGGCTTTGGCAAATGAATTATTTTCTCTGAGTCTTTGGAGGACAGAGGTCACATGTTTGACATGTTCCTCCTCAGAACTTGAGAATACCATAATATCATCTAGATAAACCACAACAAACACATCCAAGAAATCTGCAAATATATCATTTACAAGATTCTGGAAAGAAGCAGGAGCATTGGTCAAACCAAATACTCATAACTACCATACTTGGTTCTGAAGGCAGTTAAGTGCTCATCCCCCTCTTTGATTCTCAGAAGGTTATATGCACCATGCAAATCTATCTTGGAGAAGATAGTGGAGCCGTTGAATACGGTAAGGAGCTGATTCATAGGAGGAACAGGATATCTGTTCTTCCTAGTGACAGCATTGAGTTTGTGGTAGTAAACACACAAACGAAGACCTCCATCCTTTTTCTTGACAAAAAGGACAGGTGCTCCTGTTGAAGAGGAGCTTGGTCTTATGAAACCTTTCTCTACATTCTCTGAAATGTAGGCCCGCAGTGTTTCTGACTCTTGATTTGATAATGAGTAGATAACACCAATTGGAGGTAGAAGACCCTCCAATTCGATATGGTGATCACAGGCGCGGTGTGGAGGAAGTTTCTCTGCTTTCACCTTGGAGAATACATCCAAATATTGGTGATAAGCAGGAGGGACAACCTTCAACACAGTTACGATTTCTTCTGGCTCTTCCTCCTCATCCCACTGCTCCTCCAGGGATGCATGAAAAGATAAGGGAGGAAGGTCCATATCCCCTTGAAAGAGATGAAGTGAAGATATGGCAACATCTTCTCCAACATCCTTTATCTCTTTGAAGACTTAATCTCTTAATGGAAGTAATGACTGAGAGGGAATGATGGAAAGCATATGGACAGAAGAAGGAAGGGAAGGTGTCTTAAGTTCACCAACCAGAGCAACTCTGCTGACAGCAGTGGCTAAGTCATTACTAGTAGAAGGAATAATACCACTAGAATCCTTATGACTATAATCATAGGTGATCAATCCATTTTTCCAATCAATAATGGGATTAAAATGTTAGAGGAAATCTTATCCCAATATCAGGTCTTCTCCCTTGGGTGAATCTACGATAAAGAAGTCCCATTCAAAGCTTGGGAAGGAAGGCAAGTCAACTACCCACTTGGTATAATGGGTGATGAACAAGGCAGGGGATTCATTAGAATCCAAAATGAAAAGAGGAATCTTTTCAGGGAGCTCTGACAGAGTCAATGAGTACTTGAGAACAAAATTCTTTGCAATAAAAGAGTTTGTAGCACCAGAATCAATGAGAATACTATAAAAAATATCAGAGACAGAAGAGAAAATAAGAAATTTTAAAGATTTCTGGACACTAGTATTCAGAGTGCACAATTGTGCTCTTGAAGGAAATAAGTGAGAACCATTGAACACATCATGATTCCCACTCAGGCTTTTCCCTGCTTGCTAGGGAAGCCTCTTGTTGATGACCCAGGCTTGTTCTGAGGTCTCTTGAACCATTTTTCAATTGGGTGCTTTCCACCACAATAAGTACACAACCCCTCTTGAATCCTCCTCTCCTTTTCAGAACCGATTAATTTATTGTCCTTATTGAGAACAGCGGCATGGGGCTTGTCCTTTGAAGATTGAAATTGCCTGCCCTTCTTGTTCTTCTTCTGGTGAGACCTCTTTGAAGATGAGTTTTGAGGAGGCCTAGATTGATTGGATCCAATGACTGGAGGCTTCTTCTCTTGATTGCCACCCTTTTCTTTTTGCCTCTCATGATATTATGTGTCTAATTCTAAAGTGACATCCATAAGCTCTTGAAGAGTATGAAACGTTCCAGGGTGAGAAGCCAATTGATCCAATAATCTTGATGCCAATCCTCTTCTGTAAACATGGATATAAGCTCTTTCCCCCCAATCTCCAATTCTCGACATTAAGCTTCTGAAATCTGCAATGTACAAGGAAACATGACCACTCTCCTTCATCCTCAAATTGTCCAACTCTTGTTCAGCTTTCCTGACTTCATTGGGGTCACCAAACTGAGTGAATAATTGAGATTCAAATGATGGCCAATTATTGAGGAGGTAGGAAGGGTCTTCATTGGAAATATTTGAGAGATAGGGTTTGTAAGATGTGACTATGAAACTGATGATAATATTACTATTAATCAACAGTACTATGTCTGTTCTTATGAAATATAATCATAAAAAATTATTATAACCACAATTAAATAATTATAAAATTATTTCTTTCACGTGTTATACACTACTAGTGATTATAACAGTGAGCAGTAATTGTCTACAAGAATCAATTACAAGAAGAATTTAATAATAAAAACTTCTTTTATTAAAATAATAAAATTATTTTAATATATAATTATCTTTTACAAGAATAATTATAAAGATAATTCTTGAAGAAAACTATTACTAGAGAAAAACTTTAAGAATTAAAGATAAATGACTCACTAATACTCCAAAGAACTTATTGATAGATAAAAGCAGAGAAATTTGACGTGGAATTGTGGATTTAAGGGATCAAAAGGATTTATAACAATATTACAACAATATATAGTTGAATTCTATGATTTCACATCTTTCTGATTGATTCTGAAAGATTAAAACACTTAAGAATAGTTGAACTAATACTTACTTGTTGGTAATAAAGATTTAATAAATTGATAAGATGATCTGGAAAAAACAGCAAGAGAAGGCCTCTTTTAAGTCAACAACAGCTCACAGAGGCGTGCCATGGAGCAAACTGAAAAACCAGTGAGTGAGAAAACAATAAACCTTTTTGGATTATTGATTGCATCATCAGTTGTCACGTAAGATTATCATAATTACTTAATTGATGCTTTTACGTGACTACCAACCCCAATATGGTTAAGAATAAAAGGAGTAACACTTGTAAATCTTCTTTTATTCTAAAATAATCATTGATTTCTCAAAGATATCAATGTTATTTCCAATTTCATCACAGGTTGTAATTACTGTGAATTTTTGAAGATTCAGTGTTTCACGTAGAATAACCAAAAATGGACTGTAAGTAAATCTTTTAATTTTACTAGTAAAACTGTAATTCTTTTTGGTTGTACCATAGACAATACAGTTCTCCTTTAGTCCTTAAAGTTTCAGAAGGATTCATTAAGAATTGTATTTTTAATGAATTTTTGAAGTTTTTACCTTATTTCTACGTAGAATTGCAAATAGCAGTGTTTTGCTGGTTGCTATGAGGTAAATCAATGAATATGGGTCCCAAAAGGGTTTTAATTACTCTTTTGGGGTTTATCCATGGAAAGTCATTAGTAATTGACATGGTTACAGGAGTGTAAGTAGCTCATTACCTCCTTGGCACGTCAAAATAGCAGGTTATTTGCTATTTTCTGGTGTTTTACAGTAGTTGTAACTTGGTAACCAAGTTCCCAAAGAGTTTTAGTTTACCAATTAGGCCAAGATGAGCCATGGATCCATGCTCTGGAGCTATCCACGCCTCTGAGGCCTCAGAAGTTGGGTACCCTGGCTCTCTTTGATGTCTTTTGTCCCCTTGCCTATTTTTTACGTCAAAATAATAATTTAAGCTTAAAGTGAGATATCCACTATGGGTGTACCAAAAGTCCATGTAAGAATACCATGATATTAAGTGCTCAAAACATGCATAACACTATTCTTAGTGTATATGTAACATGGGATTTCTCACTTTCCCATTATTTTGGCTAAAAATCAAGAAAAACAAAAATTATCATGGATCTTTTATGTGGTATTAATGATGTGGTATTGAAGTATTTTCCATTTTACCACCTCAAATACTTAAATTGAGCTTATTCACTCTATGGAGCTACCCTAGGTGAATTTTTGTGTAGAATCTAAATCTGGTCTTAAATCCATGGATTTACTTACTCAATAAAAAGTTATTCATCTTTTCTGAAATTGAAAATGATGAATTTTGGATATATGCATGACTTATGAGTTGTGCATAATTCAAAATTTCTTTTTAAGATAATTGTGGCCTATTTGGGTATGTAAAATATACCTCAAGGCTCACAGGGTTCAATACACTTTCCAGCTCTACCAGTGAGAAAAGAAGTTGAGTAAAGAACTTTCTTCCTGTCAGAGAAGAAATTTGCTGGATTGTTATGGAAGATTAATTGACAGGATTGGATAAATCCTCTCAATTTATGAGCTTGAGTACCATCAAAAGAATCAGGTGCCTTCATGGATGGAGTCTTGAAAGCAGGGGCTTTCGAATTGTCCCTGGGAGCAACTGCTTGAGTGAGTTGCCCCATGAATTGAGTCATCTGCTCCATCATCTTGAGGAGACTTGGATCAGTTTGAGAGACAAGAGGTTGACTAGAAAGGGCTAGATTAGAACCCTAAGGCACCTCTGGAGCATTTGCCAAGGCACCTGCCACTTCAGTTTCCCCAGAATTTTCCTCTTCCACAGACTCTTCCCCCTCTTCATCTTCAACTTCCCCTTGTCTTTCTCTTGAACCTTCAGACATGCCAGGGTAGCCACCCAAAAGTCCAGAGAAAGATCTTGATCTTCTAGATTTCATTCCACCTCTTCTTGAGGGTGCTGTTCCTTCCATTGGTGGTCCTCTGTCCAAGTTTGCACTCAGTTGATGAACTGATGGTGTGCGGTCAAGAGGAGCCCTTGCTGTAGGAGTGAGAACAGCTTGAATTCTTTGGGACCTAGTATTTTTGGCTGGGGGGCTATGCTGAACTGGCATTTTGAATAAAATGAAATAAAGTTGATGGTATGAGAAAAGAGATCAAAACTTGGCCAAATCAATCACAATGAAATCTTGATGAATCTTGAGGAATCAATTCAAATCTTGAAGTGAAATCAAATTCAGTCAACAGTCAAATCAATTCAACAATCAACAATCAATTCAAATCAAATATCAATAATCTTGAGTAAATCAACAATCAATCAATAATCAATCAATAATCAATCAATCAATAAATCAGTGTCTTCAATATGAAATCAAGGTCTTGAGGAATCAATCAATCAATTTAAAATCTTCAGAAATCAATTCAATATCTTGAAGAGTCAAAATAAGTCCATAATCAAAATCAATTCTTGAGGATCAATAAAATATCTTGAGGATTCCAAGTCAATCAATAATCAAAATCCGCTCTTGAGGATCAATCAATATGTTGAGGAGTCAAAATCAATCAACCCAATCCAAATAAGAATCCTGAGCTGCTGAATCAATAAACCAATGAATCCCAATGAAATAATCCAATCAATTAAACCAATAATCAATCCTTAATAAGACCTGAATAAGAACACAGAAAAAATTTGATTTGATAAAATGAAATGGTCAGCAATGATTAAGAAAGAAGAAGAATCAATTTCATATGAATGAAATGAATGAGATGAATTTGATGAGAGAGAAAAATCATAATCATTAAGGATCATTAAGTCATAAAAAAGATCATAATTGATGAATGAGAGAAATGAATATAAATGAATGAAAAGAAAGAATCAAATATGAGTTAATTAATTTAATGTCACAGGGGCTCTTCAAAGTGAAGAGGGGCTGGCACTCAGTAAACTGGGACTCACTTATGGAGGGCTCAAGGATACGGAAAGATTAAAGACACTTAAGAGTGTAAGGAATGAATTACTATAATAAAATACATGAGAAAAGCAGCAACAAAGAAATAAAAGTAAGAAATAGAAGAGCCAACCACAAACAAGTCCAAGTCCACTGTTTCAACCTGTCAGAATGGAAAGAGAAGGGTTAATAAGGATATGGCCACCCAACTCATACTGTACAGGTGAAGAAAGAAATGCAAAGACTAACTTAAAATTAAATAATTATAATACCCAAAAATAAGGATAACAATAATTATAAAATGATAAATAAACTAAATTAATTAACTGGGGAAAAGTCCCCAGGGGGGAGAAAGAGGGGCTGGTATATGTGAGAATCACCAGCCCTGATCCAGACGAAGAATTTTCATGAGAATAATTGATGATTGAATTGAGTCTGGCCAATACAGGTCCTGTACAGCTGTACAGAGCCTGTACAAGAGGTGTGGTGTATTTGAGTGATCATACAGTTTCATACTGGTGTATTGAAGCTGTATTGGGTGAGTCCAACCTGTACAGGTATTCACAGGCTGTATTGAGGTACCAAGCTGTATAACTGTTTCAGAATGAAGATTGCTGAAACTGAATGCTGATACAAGTGCCGGATCTGCTGATTTGAGATGCTTGAGTGGGTGTATGAAAGAATACCCTCACCCCTGATGGATGGTTGTTACAACCTGTCCTTTTTGTTAAAAAAAAGGATGGTGGCCTTTGTTTGTGTGTTGACTACCGCAAAATTAATGCTGTCACTAGGAAGAACAGGTATACTGCTACTCCAATGAATCAGCTGCTGTCACAGCCAAGGAGGCAGGGGCATTACCAATCATATTCAACAATCATTACTTCATTGATACCCCTCAAAACCCAATCAGCAAGGGGTTTCATTCAACATTCTCCAAATATAGCTTCATACAGGCAAGATCCAAATACAGTTTCAGACCTCAATAAAGTTTCATACAGGCAAGACCCAAATACAGGCCTGTAATCAATACAGGCGCAAATACCTGTATTGACTGTATAACCTGTATTGAATTCACCAATACAGGATTCAATCCCACATCCAACTTCTTCCAGCATACAGACAAGTATCTCAACACTCAAACTCCAAGGCTGGTATTTCTCACATATACCAGCCCCTCTTCACCCACCTGGGGGTTTTTCCCCCAGTTAATTAAAATATTGGATTTATTATTTGATATTATTTTATTTCTCATCAAGAAGTATTATTTTATTATTTATTAAGTTAGTCTTTGCGTTCCCTCACCTGTTCAGTAGAGTCCTGGTGGCCATATCCTTTATTAATCCTTTTCTCTTTTCTGAACAGGTTGAAACAGTGGTACAGGATTATTTGTGGTTGGCTCTTTATTATTTCTTTTGTTTTTCTCTCATATCTTTTAGGCTTATTATTTTATGACTAGGAATTTATCCTCTTACTCCAATACTTTTATCATTGAGTATTTTATTCTGAGCCCTCCATAAGTAAGTCTGCTTACTGAGTGCCAGGCCCTCTTCACTTAGAAGAGCCCCTGTGACATTATTTTAATTAATTCATATTTGATTCTTTCTTTTCATTCCTTTATGTTCATTTCTCTCATTCATCAATTATGATTTTCATGATCTTACGATTTTTATGATTTTTTCTCTGTCGTCAATTTTCATCTCATTCATTTTATTCAAATGAAAATTGATTCTCTTTCTCATTTCAAAATTTTGCTGAAAATTTCATTCTCTCTTAATCCTCAATCAAATTTCATTTTTATTTTCTGTCTGAATTCAGGTTTTTTATCAGGTTTAATTGATTGGAATTTGGGATTAATTGATTTATCGTTTCAGGAGTTATTGAATTGGGGTTATCATTGGTTGATTTTGAAATTTCTCAAGATTTATTGATTTATTGATTGATTGCTCAAGAAATTGACTTACCTCAAGACTCTGACTTGATTTAATTGATTGATCTGATTTGATTCCTCAAGATAGGTGATTTATCCTCAAGATTTGATTTAATTGATTGATTTGAATTTGATTCCTCGAGAAAATTGAATTGATTTTTGAAGATATTGATTGAATTCCTCAAGACTTAATTCATTTGATTTTGATTGACTTGATTTGACTTATTGATTGAAATTGATTATTCATAAGAACTTGACTTTGTCATCTTCACTCTTCAAGTTTTATTCATATTGATTCACTTCAAGATTATTGATTGATTTCTCAAGTTCATCAAGATTTTCATTTGATTGTTTTGGTCAAGCATTCTTTTATTCTAAGTATCATCAAGTTTTTATTGATTCTTCTTTCATAATGACAGTTCAGCATAGCCCTCCAGCCAAGAATACAAGATCTCAAAGACATCAAGCTGTTCTCACTACTACAGCAAGGGCTCCTCTGAACCGCACACCATCAGTTCATCAACTGAGTGCAAACTTGGACAGAGGACCACCAATGGAAGGAGCAGCACCCTCCAGAAGAGGAGGTGTGAAGTCACGAAGATCAAGATCATTCTCTGGACTATTGGGTGGCTATCCAAGCAATCCCCAAGGGCCTAGAAGCAGATTAGGGGAAGCTGAAGATGAAGAGGGGGAGGAGTCTGTGGAAGAGGAGGAGTCTGAAGAAACTGAAGTAGCAGCTGCCTTGGCAGGTGCCCCTGAGGCTTCTGAAGCTCCAAATCTAGCCCTTTCTAATCAACCTCTTGTCTCTCAAGCTGAACCAAATTTTCTCAAAATGATGGAGCAGATGACTAAATTCATGGGTCAACTCACTCAAGCAGTTGCCCCAAGGGACACTTCAAAAGCCCCTGCATTCAAGACTCCATCAATGAAGGCACCTGATTCTTTTTATGGTACTAGAGCTTATAAATTGAGAGGATTTATTCAATCTTGTCAATTAATTTTCCATAATGACGCAGCAAACTTCTTCTCTGACAGGAAGAAGGTTTTGTACTCAAATTCTTTTCTTACTGGTAGAGCTGGCAAATGGATTGAACCTTACCTCTCAAATATCTCCAATGAAGACCCTTCTTATCTCCTCAATAACTGGCAGTTGTTTGAAACCCAGCTATTCACTCTGTTTGGTGATCCTAATTAAGTCAGAAAAGCTGAACAAGAGTTGGACAATTTGAGGATGAGGGAAAGTGGTCAAGTTTCTTTGTACATAGCTGATTTTAGAAGTTTAATGTCAAGAATTGGAGACTGGGGGGAAAGGGCCTATATTCATGTGTATAGGAGAGGCTTGGCATCAAGGTTGTTGGACCAATTGGCTTCTTACCCTGTAACTTGTGATAGTCTTCAAGAACTCATGGACATCACCTTGGAATTAGATACCAGGTACCATGAGAGGCAGAAGGAAAAGGGTAGCCATCAAGAGAAGAAGCCTCTAATCAGTGGATCCAACTCCTCCAAGCCCCCTCAAAGTTCATCATCAAAGAAGCCTTATTGCAAGAAGAATAAGAAGGGGAAGAATTTTCAAGTGTCCAAGGACAAGCCTCATGCTGCTCTCCTCAATAAGGACAGCAAATTAATTGGTTCTGAAAAGGAGAGGAGGATTAAAGAAGGCTTGTGCAATTATTGTGGTGGTAAACACCCATTTGAAAAATGCTTCAAGAGGCCTGAGAATAGGCAAGGGTCATCAAAAGGCTTCCCTAGCAAGCAGGGAAAAGCCTGAGTGGGAATCATGATGTGTTCAATGGTTCTCACTTATTTCCTTGAAGAGCACAATTGTGCACTCTGAATACTAGTGTCAAGAAATCTTTAAAATTTCATATTTTCTCTTCAATCTCTGATATTTTTTATAGTATTCTCATTGATTCTGGTGCTACAAACTCCTTTATTGCAAAGAATTTTGTTCTCAAGTACTCATTGATCATGTCAGAGCTCCCTGAAAAGATTCCTCTTTTCATTCTGGATTCCAGTGAGTCCACTTCCTTGTTCATCACCCATTATACCAAGTGGGTTGTTGATTTACCTTCCTTCCCAAGCTTTTAATGGGATTTCTTTATCATATATTCACCCAAGGGAGAAGACCTAATATTGGGCTATGATTTTCTTTACCATTTCAATCCCATTATTTATTGGAAAAATGGATTGATCACCTATGATTCTAATCATAAGGATTCTAGTGGTATTATTTCTTCTACTAGTAATGACTTTTCCACTGCTTTCAACAGTGTTGCTCTGGTTGGTGAACTTAAGACACCTTCCCTTCCTCCTTCTGTCCATAACCCCTCCATTTTTCCCTCTCAGTAATTATTTCCATTAAGAGATGAAGTCTTCAAAGAGATAAAAGATGTTGGAGAAGATGTTGCTATATCTTCACTTCATCTCTTTCAAGGGGATATGGACCTTCCTCCTTTATCTTTTCATGCCTCCCTGGAGGAGAAGTGGGATGAGGAGGAAGAGCCAGAAGAGATTGAAGCTGTGCTGAAGGTAGTCACTCCTGTTTATCACACATATTTGGATGTATTCTCCAAGGTGAAAGCAGAGAAACTCCCTCCACACCGTGCCTGTGATCATCATATCAAACTGGAGGGTCTTCTACCTCCAGTTGGTGTTATCTACTCTTTATCTAAAAATGAGTCAGAAACACTGCGGGCCTACATTTCAGATAATGTAGAGAAAGGTTTCATTAGACCAAGCTCCTCCTCAACAGGAGCACCTGTCCTTTTTGTTAAGAAAAAGGATGGTGGTCTTCGTTTGTGTGTTGACTACCGCAAACTAAATGCTGTCACTAGGAAGAACAGGTATCCTGTCCCTCCAATGAATCAGCTTCTTACCGTCTTTAACGGTGCTACTATCTTCTCCAAGATAGATCTGCATGGTGCTTATAATCTTCTGAGAATTAAAGAGGGGGATGAGCACTTAACTGCCTTTAGAACCAAATATGGTAGTTATGAGTATTTGGTTATGCCATTTGGCTTAACCAATGCTCCAGCTTCATTCCAAAATCTTGTGAATGATATCTTTGCAGATTTTTTGGATATTTTTGTTGTAGTGTACTTAGATGATATTATGGTCTTCTCTAGCTCTTTGGATGAACATGTTAAACATGTGGCCTCTGTTCTCCAAAGACTGAGAGACAATAATTTGTTTGCTAAAGCCTCAAAGTGTGTATTCCATGCCTCAAGTGTGGAATACTTGGGCTATGTTGTTTCAAGTGATGGCCTCAAGATGGATTCTTCAAAAGTTCAACAAATCCTCAATTGGCCTCAGCCCAAGAACATCAAGGCCCTCCAATTCTTTCTTGGCTTTGCCAATTTTTATTGTTGTTTCATTAAAAATTATTCCAAAAAAATCTCTGCTCTCACTTCCCTCCTTAGAAAAGATTCTCCCTTTATCTTCAATGAGGAAGCTCTTAGTCAGTTTCAAATACTCAAAGAAGCTTTCACCACTGCTCCTATTCTCTCTCATTTTAATCCTTCTCTACCAACTATTGTATAGACTGATGCTTCTGATTATGCCTTGGGTGCTGTACTGAGTCAGGTGAATGATTCAGGAAAGCATCCCATTGCATTTGATAGTCGCAAGTTCTTACCAGCTGAACTCAACTATGAAATTCATGACAAGGAACTCCTTGGCATAGTTTGGGCTCTCAAGTGCTGGAGAGCTTTTCTCCTTTCTTTTTCTGATTCCTTTGAGGTCTTGACAGACCATTGTTCCCTTCAGTATTTTATGTCCTCTAAAGTCCTTACTTGTCGTCAAGCCCGTTGGGCTGAATTTCTATCCAAATTCCATTTTATCATCACTTACCGCCCAGGCAGGCTGGCCACTTTACCAGATGCCTTGTCATGTTGGGACGACGTGTACCCAGAGAGGTGGGTGGATTTCATCAGCAAGAATCCTCAAAATTTTCATCAAGTTCTCAAGCAAAATGAAATTCAAGAGTCAAGATTCTTTTCAATAAAACTTGATATGTTCTTATATGTAGTGGATCAAATTCAAAGACAAGTATGGCAAGACAAAGATTATAAGGAAATCCTCAAGAAATTAGCAAGAGGAGAATCAGTCCCAGATTATTCTCTTGAACCTCAAGCAAAGTTATTATTGTTCAAAGATAGAGTAGTCATTCCAAGCAATCATGAACCTCAATTGGACATTCTTCAAAAGCATCATGCGTCACCGTTGGCTGGCCATCCTGGCCAGGAGAAGACCCTCAAGCTCATCAAGAGGGATTTTTACTGGGCTGGCATGAATCAAATAATCAAGGACTATGTGTCCCATGTCAGCAATGTTCAAGAAACAAGAACATCCACCATAAGAAGTTTGGATTACTCAAGCCTCTTCAAATTCCATCTGGTCCTTGGAATTCTTTGTCAATGGACTTTATCAATCAATTGCCCTTGTCAAGCAACTTTGATTCAATTTTAGTAGTTGTAGACAGATTTTCAAAAATGGCAATATTTATTCCAACTTATTCAACAATCACTGCTTTGGACTTAGCTCAAATATTCATTAATCATGTCTTTTCCAAACATGGTCTTCCAGTCAGTATTGTCAGTGATAGAGGTTCATTATTTGTTTCATCATTTTGGACTCAATTGTGTCAGCAGCTCATGATATCAAGAGATCTTTCAACTGCCTTTCACCCTGAAACAGATGGACAGACAGAGAGGGTAAATCAGATTCTAGAACAGTATCTTTGGATGTATGTCAGTTACCATCAAGATGACTGGAACACCTGGCTCCCTCTGGCTGAATTTGGCTATAATAATGCAGAAAATTCATCAACAAAACAGTCTCCATTTTTCACTATTTATGGAAGAAATCCCAGCTTTGATTCAATTCACATTTCTCAAGATACACCTGCTGGAAAGCTATCATCAAAACTCCAATCAGTACAGCAGGTTGTCAGAGAAGAATTAGAGTCAGCCATGAAGCGTTTTAAGAAGTATGCAGATAAAAATAGGGCAATTCCACCTGATTTCCAACCTGGGGACAAAGTATGGCTAGCTTCCAAGAACATCAAGACAACAAGACCCACCAAAAAACTTTCAGAAAGATGGTTGGGACCCTTTGAAGTTCTCAAGAAGATTGGCAGCCATGCATATCACCTCAAGTTGCCTCAACAATGGAAGTCAGTTCACCCTGTCTTCCATGTGTCCTTGTTAGAACCAGTGAAGCAATCAACTATCCCAAATCAACACCAATTGCCACCACCACCAGTAATAGTGGAGGAGCAAGAAGAATGGGAAGTGGCTCAGGTTCTGGACTCAAAACTCAAGAGAGGTTCATTATGGTATTTAGTTGAGTGGAAAGGATTCAGTGAAGACCCAGAAAGAACAACTTGGGAACCAGCTTCCAACCTCACCAACTCCCCAGATCTTGTCAAGGATTTTCACACTTTGTATCCAGACAAGCCTAGCCCAAATGCCTCAAGAGTTTGATTTATGGTGCTTGGTGGGGAGTGGAGTTTATGAAAGTAAGTTCCTCTCCTGGCATGCACCTTTAAGGGGGTATTCTACCCAAATTTGTTGTAAGAATCACCTTGGCCACTTTGTGAGCACTTGTCAATTTTTTGGACAGGTACAGAAGGCCTTGCAACAACATACCCTCAAGATTTGGACCTTTCATCAAGATATGGGCCCAAATCCTTTCTCTTATTTTCTTTCCTTTCTTTAATAATGCCATAAATTATCTTCAAGACATTAATTACCAAAATTCATGTTATGGCATATTTTATTTTTCATTTATGGTGCTTGGTGGGGAGTGGGAGTTATGAAATTAAGTCCCATCTCCTGGTATGCGTCCCTGAGGGGTCTACTTCTTGTAAAACATTACCTTGGCCATGCTGTGAGCATCAAATGCTTGATTTTATCTTTCAGAACATTTTGGCCAAAATCAAGCAACTCACCACAAGAAGGACAACCCTCAGGCATTTCTTATTTCTTTCTTTACTCTCTTTTTCTCTCAATCCTTTTTCATTTTTATTTTTTATTTCATTTTCTTTTACTTGTATGATTTATTTTTCATTTCTTGTTTCAAAAACAGCAATCATAACTCCCATATCTTGTTTGGGGAGTCAATGTATTTAATAATCAAGAGCAAACACTCGTAATGGTAAAGACCAGCTACAGATAATCTCATCAAAATTTCTTCAAGGCTTCTCTAAACTTAACAACCATGGCATCTTCATAAGCAACTGCCTCCCTGGCCAAAGCAGAAGTGGGCTCCCCTGGAATAGCACTCTTCATAGCCTTATCAACAAACACCTCAGTCAAAGCATCAACTTCAGCAAATAGAGAGGTGACCACCTTTTTGTTCACCCTTTTCTGATCAGTGAAGTTGCCAGTAATATTCCAGCGGCGACGGGTTTCAAAGATTGATTCAGGTTCTGGAGACATTGGGTCTCTAGAAGTGCTGGCCACTGGTGGTTGGATATTGGTAGAGGTGGAGGCAAGTGTGGAGGGCCTGGTTGGGGATCTTATTGGAAGTTGAGGTGGTTGGGGGGACCTGATCACTTCATTATTGGTGGTACTGGCTTGGACTGGGGATTGTGAGGTGGATTGGATTCTTCTTTTCTGGATTGGGGTAGTCATTTCAAGCTCTTCTCCATCAATCTCATCACTGCCTTCAGAATCAGTATCATTTTCATCTTGAACCACCAAATTTCTCTTCAATTTTCCAAGTCTTCCATCTTTTCTGGTGACCAAAATGGGAACCTCTGGAGCCACTCCAATGGGATTTCCTTGAGGGTGAATTGATCCTCCAATGGACGCCCAGGAACCACTGGTATTATTCCATTGTTGGACACCTCTCATTCTAGATCCAGTCACTGAAGAAGAAGAAAAGAAAACATAGAAGTCAGTAACCCATCAATTTTATGGCCAATCAACTCACAATTGGAGTGACCAGAGGTGGGAGGTTCATCAACAGGAGCTTCCAATCCAAATCTTCCACCCTTCTTGATACTGCTCCATAATCTTCTGGCATCTTCAGGAAAGCTATAATGGGCTTGGGAACAATTTCTTTTTCCAAGATTGCAAAATTGACACCTGGTGGACCTAGCAGTAGCAGATTCCCCACAAGGAATCCCTTTCCTCTTACAATTGGTGCAGGGTGGTTCAATAACTCTGACAGATTTGAAGCCATTATAGGTTTTCTTGATGTCCCAAATCTCTGTAGGGGCTATACTCTCTTCAGAAAGCTCCCTCAAGCTATCAAAAACACCAGGACCATAAGGTACAGAAGGTGGGGAATCAGAGTGATTGGAATCACAAATGGAAGTCAGCCTTGAACTCATCTTCAAGTCAAAATTTCAAATTCAAGACCAAGAGAATTATGGACAATTGCAAGTCAGCAAGGCATTCATGGCAATTGACCAGTCAAGGAGGAGATAAGAAGAAAGACATTCAAGAAGAAATCAAGATCAAAAAGGGAAAGACTGCTTCAATTGGCCCAATTGGCCAATTTCATGAATTTATGCACTTTGGCACAAATGGCCATATCAGACCTCAAAACTTCAAAATAGCTCAGTTTCATGATTTTTTATCAAAATATGCTTAATTATGCATATTGGCAAATTTGCGCATTTTGCGCACTTTTGCGCAAAAGGCCCTTTTATCTTGTCAAAATGCTTCAAAAGGCCTTTTTGGCCAATTTCATCATATTTGCGCATTTTGCGCAAAAATGCACAAAATGGCCAGAACACTTTTAAAGGCCATTTTTTCACTATTAATCAATTTTTTTTTCAATTTTTTCACCAATATATGCCATTATGGCATATATGCGCATTTGCGCACTTTGCGCAAATTTTGCGCATTTTTGCGCAAATTGGCCAAAATCCCCTTTAATCACAAATTCAAGGATATTGGCCAGGACTTCTGAAATGGTCCAAACCTCAAGTCTTGGCCACTTTATGCCAACACTCTCAAGATTGAAAATTATGATGAAATCAGGTGTTCTTGGGACATCAACCCAGGTCACCCACTTTTCAAAAGCCATGAGGACTCAAGAAAAGTTTGGTGAAGACACTCAAGACAAGAATAAAGAAATTTTAAGAAGAATGAAGTCATTTTGAAGTAAAAGAGGAAGTTCAGAATCAAGATCAAGGGGAAAATACCTACAGGTGATCAAATGAGGATTTTTGTTGAGTATTGATTGAAGAAGAAAGTTTAATGAATAAATTTAAGGGATTGGGGGAAAGAACTGTATGGATTGTTTGCAAGCTCATCAAGACTCACTGTACTTATGGTGCTCAGAGCTCACCACTTTCAAGAGGGGGATAATGTCACAGCCAAGGAGGCAGGGGCATTACCAATCATATTCAACAATTATTACTTCATTGATACCCCCAAAACCCAATCAGCAAGGGGGTTTCATTCAACATTCTCCAAATACAGTTTCATACAGGCAAGATCCAAATACAGTTTCAGACCTCAATACAGCTTCATACAGGCAAGACCCAAATACAGGATTCACCAAATACAGGCCTGTAATCAATACAGGCGCAAATACCTGTATTGGATTCACCAATACAGGATTCAATCCCACATCCAACTTCTTCCAGCATACAGACAAGTATCTCAACACTCAAACTCCAAGGCTGGTATTTCTCACACATACCAGCCCCTCTTCACCCACCTGGGGGTTTTTCCCCCAGTTAATTAAAATATTGGATTTATTATTTAATATTATTTTATTTCTCATCAAGAAATATTATTTTATTATTTATTAAGTTAGTCTTTGCACATCGGGAGGACGTGTACCTAGAGAGGGGGGTGGACTTCATCAGCAAGAATCCTCAAACCTTTCATCAAGTTCTCAAGCAAAATGAATTTAAAGAGTCAAGATTTTTCTCAATCAAAGTTGAAGTTTTCTCAGATTTAGTTGATCAAATTCAGAAGGCAGTATGGAAAGACAAAGATTATAAGGAAATTCTCAAGCAATTAGCAAGAGGTGAATCAGTCTCAGATTATACTCTTGAACCTCAAGCCAAATTGTTATTATTCAAAGATAGAGTAGTCATCCCAAGCAATCATGAACTTCAATTGGCTATCCTTTAAAAGTGTCATTACTCACTGTTGGCTGGCCACCCTGGCCAGGAGAAGACCCTCAAGCTCATCAAGAGGGATTTTTATTGGGCTGGCATGAATCCAATTATCAAGGACTATGTGTCCTCATGTCAGCAATGTTCAGGAAACAAGAACATTCATCATAAGAAGTTTGGATTACTAAAGCCTCTTCAAATTCCATCTGGTCCTTGGAATTCACTATCAATGGACTTTATAACTCAATTGCCTCTGTCAAGAAACTTTGATTCAATTTTAGTAGTTGTAGACAGATTCTCAAAAATGGCAATATTTATCCCAACTTATTCAACAATCAATGCTTTGGACTTAGTTCAACTCTTTATTAGTCATGTATTTTACAAAAATGGTCTTCCAATCAGTATTGTTAGTGATAGAGGTTCATTATTAGTTTCATCATTTTGGACTCAATTGTGTCAGAAGCTCAAAATATCAAGAAATCTTTCAACTGCCTTTCACCATGAAACAGATGGACGGACAGAGAGGATAAATCAGATTCTAGAACAGTATCTTTGGATGTATGTCAGTTACCATCAAGATTACTGGCACACCTGTCTCCCTCTGGCTGAATTTGCCTAAAATAATGCAGAACATTCATCAACAAAACAGTTACCATTTTTCACCATTTATGGAAGAAATCCCAGCTTTGACTCAAGTCAAATTTCTCAAGATAAACCTGCTGGAAAGTTATCAACAAAACTGCAATCAGTACAGCAAGTTGTCAAAGAAGAATTAGAGTCAGTATTAAAGTGTTTTAAGAAGTATGCAGATAGAAATAGAGCAATTCCAACTGATTTCCAACCTGGGGACAAAGTATAGCTAGCTTCCAAGAGCATCAAGACAACAAGACCAACCAAGAAACTCTCAGAAAGATGGTTGGGACCCTTTGAAGTTCTCAAGAAGATTGGCAGCCATGCATATCACCTCAAGTTGCCTCAACAATGGAAGTCAGTTCACCCTGTTTTCCATGTGTCCTTGTTAGAACCAGGGAAGCACTCAACTATCCCAAATCAACATCAATTGCGACCACCACCAGTAATAGTGGAAGAGCAAGAAGAATGGGAAGTGGCTCAGGTTCTGGACTCAAAACTCAAGAGAGGTACATTATGGTATCTAGTGGAGTGGAAAGGATTCAATGAAGACCCAGAAAGAACAGCTTGGGAACCAGCTTCCAAACTTACCAACTACCCAGACCTTGTGAAGGATTTCCACAATTTTTATTCAGACAAGCCTGGCCCAAATTCCTCAAGAGTTTGATTTATGGTGCTTGGTGGGGATTGGAGTTTATGAAAGTAAGTTCCTCTCCTGGAATGCACCTTTAAGGGGGTATTCCACCCAAATATGTTGTAAGCATCACCTTGGCCACTTTTTGAGCACTTTTCATTTTTCCTCGTGGTATGCATCTCTGAGGGTTCTACTTCTTGTAAAACAACACCTTGGCCACTCTGTGAGCATCAAATTTTTGGTTTTATCTTTTAAGGAAAATTATGGCCAAAATAAAGCAACTACCCACAAGAAGATCAATCCTCAGAAGGTTTCTTTATTCTATTTTCTTTACTCTCTTTTTCTCCCAATTCTTTCTTTATTTTTTATTTCATTTCATTTTCTTGTACTTGTATGATTTATTTTTTATTTCTTGTTTCAAAAGCAGTAGTCATAACTCCCATATGATGTTTGGGTAGTCAATTCATTCAATAATCAAAGAGCTAAACACTAGTAATGGTAAAGACCAGCTACAGATAATCCTCATCAAAATTTCTTCAAGTCAGCCTTGAACTCATCTTCATGTCAAATTTCAAAGTAAAGACCAAGCAAATCATGGAAAAATCCAAGTCAGCAAGTCAAATATGGCCATTTGAACTTCAATAGCAGAGTCAAGCACAAGAAAATAGAAGAAATTATCATCAAAAACTGTTTGATTGGCTAAATTGGCCATTGTAAGGAATTTGCGCATTTTTGTGCATTTGGCCCCAAATGCCATCAAAACATCTTCAAATTACCTGAAAGGCCTTCAAACATCAAAAACCAAAGAAAAATAGAGGAATTGGTGCAATTGTGCATTTTGTGCATTTTGCGGATTTCTGACTAATTAATGTTCAAAACCTTCAAAACTTCATTCTTCTTCAAAACCCTTAAAAACTGTGTTATATTCAATTCTTCACCAAAATATGCCATTTTTATCAATTTGGCATATTTGCGCATTTTGGCCAGAAACCCCATAAAAACAACAATTTGGGGAATCATTCAAGGAATTCTGAAATATTCCCAGCAAGAAAAAGCCAAATTGGGCCCAATCTCAAATTGACGACAGAATTGATGGAATGGCAGTGGGTTCTTAGGACATAGACGTGAAGTCACTATTTATCATGAGCCATGAGGACTCAAGACAAATTGAATGAAGAACTCTGAAATGAGAAGAAGACCAAAAAATAGAAAAAAAAATGATGAAGTGAAGAAAGATATGAAGGGGAAAAGAATCAGAATCAAGTCAAAGAAGAAGGACCTACAAGTTGGGAAGATGAAAAGGGGTTGAAGTTAAGATTATGAAGGGGAATTTTGAGAGATGAGAATTGGGTAAATGGGGGGAAGAAGAATTCAGTTGATCTTATCAAGAATCACTATTTTTATGATGCTCAGAGCTCACCACTTTCAAGAGGGGGGTAATGTCACAGCCATGGAGACAGGCAGGGCATTACCACTCATTACTAATGGAGAATCTTCCAACACCTAATCAGCAAGGGGTTTCATGGAAGATTCACCAAATACAGTTCCAATCCTCAATACAGCTGAATACAGGCAAAAACCAAATACAGGATTCACCAAATACAGGCCTGCCTTGGATACAGGTGCAAATACCTGTATTGATGCAAATATCTGTATTGGATACACCAATACAGTTTTACATATCAAATACAGGTTTCTCAAGCATACAATCATGGTTTCTCAACACTCAAACTCCAGGCTGGTATTTTTTCACATATACCAGCCCCCTTTCACCCACCTGGGGGTTTTCCCCCCGGTTAATTAAAATATTGGAGTTATTATTTAATATTATACTATTTCTCATTAAAGAAATATTATTTTATCAATTATTAAGTTAGTCTTTGCCTTCCCTCACCTGTTCAGTAGAGTCCTGGTGGCCAAATCCTTTATTAATCCTTTTCTCTTTTTTAAACAGGCTGAAACAGTGATACAGGATTATTTGTGGTTGGCTCTTTATTATTGCTTTTGTTTTTCTCTCATACCTTTCAATGCTTATTATTTTATGACTAGGAATTTATTCTCTTATTTCATTACTCTTATCAATTGAGTATTTGTTCTGAGTCCTCCATAAGTAAATCTGTTCACTGAGTTCCAGGCCCTCTTCATTTAGAAGAGCGCCTGTGACAGTTGCTCCAGAATCTAAAAGTACTAACTTGTCATTTGCTGGGGATTTTGAAATAGCTGCCACATTTCCACCACACTGGTCGTTCACCTCCATTTCTGCCAGCACCATAGGAGAGACATGTTGCAATCTCCTGAGCCTGAAATCCGGTTGCTTAATTATGGGATATTCAGCTGCTGGTTTTCCTGCCCTTTTCCTTGGACTGTCTTGCGCCCAATGGATCCCCACTCCCAGCAGTGGACGCACGGATGCTTGGGGCTTAGCCACTGCCTTGCCCATGCCTCAGAACAAGTGCTTGGATGCGGATACCGTTTGTATTTGCCATCTCCAGCAGGTGGAACAAAGACCGAATTTTTAAAAGAATGTTGACTGTTGGCCTGCTGCTGTGGAAATTGCGGCGGAGTGCTGAAACAACCCCTAGTGTTCATAGCCATAATGCTGCTTAATGAGTGAGGTTGTTTTCTGGTCCTCAATCTATGTGCTATTTCAAGTATGTCTCTTCCTCAGACTTTAATGTTTGGATCAATTGATATTATTGTGTCAACAGCATTAGCAATTTGGTGAAAGTACTTCTTGTTGTAGTGATGAAAAAACATTTCCATTAGGCTGTAATTGCTCCATTGGCCCCAAAATGCAGTCTTCAGCTTCTTGAGATTGTCTTGAATTTTGGCATAGCCATTATCCAGAGTTTCCCCATCATTGTTGGCATTGATAATAGTGGTGAACAAATTCATGATGTGAGACCATGAAGTATGAGTGAAACGACTTTCCAAGAGATGATATATCTTTCTTGCCAATGTGACATCCTCTACATATGACAATAAGGAGTCGTCAATTGATCTGAGAATAAATATTTGTACAGCATTATTATGGGATCAGAGTGTATTGTCTTCTTGTGATGCAAAGTAGTCCTCCTCCTGAAAAATCTCGTTGGCTAGAAGGCACAAAGACCTTGACCAGTAGCAAAAGTTCATGCCATCTTTGGTAAGTTGGGGGGCGATGCTTTGGCCTAGTCTCTTTGTTTCCAAACATTTTCCAACCTGTGTATCTGTTTGATCAACATAAGCTAGTGCAGAGTTCAGGTCTTCCAGATTAAACTTTGAAGATTATGAAGCCATGTTTGTCTTATAGATTTTTCCTGATTGAGTTGCCACACTGATAAGAGGAAATGAAATAAAAAGAAAACACTTTTTTTTTGTTTGTGTGTGGTGCAGCGGCGGCTTACTGAGGGCCCATAACCTATTAATCAATACACAGATACAAAAGCTTAGTAAAAAATATAAGATGAGATTCACCCCCAAGGAAAAGACATTGTCCATCAGGGGTGGAAGCTATATATAGACTAATTACAAGTCACGTGGTTTGTGTGCTTCATATTCATTATTTATTACGACTGTTCTAGATCATTCCTTCTCAATACACCTAGAAGTGTGATAGAAATCAATGAGTATGAGAGATGTAATCAGAATTGATTGCATATAGTAATACTAACCTGGCAAGTGTGATAGTGTTAATCCACTTATCACCTTTTGAGTATGAAGCAAAGCACACCTAGGAGTGTGATAGAAATCAATGAGTATGAGATATTTAATCAGAATGGATAGAGAAGAGAATTACAAAAGCTCTCATAAGAGCTTTCTTATATACATTATGTATCCCTATATTACATACTTCACTGAGCAACTGAGTTTGCTTTCATGACCTGCCAAGTCAAATTGTTGAGTACATCCTCAGCACTGAGTACTGAGTTCATTTACTAATGTACTCATTGTAGATTTTCATTGTTGTGCAATTCACCCCCCAATTCAACAGAGGAAAGAGGAGAAGAGCAAACATCCTTTACTAGCCCTTGGTGCTTAACACAATGAAGCGCCTTAGTAAGAAGATCAGAATGCATAGCTGTGGTAGAGACAGAAGATAAAGTAAAAAGGTTTAACACCAGGTGCTTGCAAAGCCAATGATACTTAACATCTATGTGCATAGTACGATTTGAGGACATTGGATTTTTAGCAAGAGAAATCGAAGGCTGATTGTCTCCTAAGAGAGACAGCTTAGAAGAAGTAACAGAAAATGACATATTGAGCAAAAGTTGTTGAAACCAAAGAATCTGTTTCCTGCCTTTGTATAAAGCTTTATACTCTGCTTCAGTGGAAGAAGAAGAAACTGATGACTGCCATTGTGATTTCCAATGCATGAGATTATTTCCAAGATACACCAAAAGCCCTGCATGGGATTGCCTAGTGGAGGGGCAGTTAGCATAACTAGCGTTAGCATAAGTACAAGCAAGGGTTAGACCAAGATGTTGAGTTCCAACAAGATATCAAAGGAGCCGTTTGAAAGCCCGCCAATGCTGAATGCCCGGCTTCCTGAAATGCTGTGATAAGAGCAAAACAGGGAATTCCAGATTGGGCCTGGTGGAGATGGCCAGGTAGTTTATGAGACCGACAGCATGTTGATAATTAACATGGAGAGACAGAAAGAGAGAATGATCCTCATTGCTTGCAGAAGAGAGATAGAGACCAGGATCCATTGGTGTAGAAACAGAGTGTGCATTCTGCATTCCAAACTCAACAAGGATTTTCTGTATCATACTAGTCTGACAAGCGCACAGCTTTCACTACAAGAATATGCTGTAAGGGCCCCAAATCTTCCATTTCATAATGCCAAGTGATCAACTCCTTAAAACTTGACACATTGGGGCTGACTACAGTCATGTCATCCACATGAACATGAACAAGACAGGGCCAACCTTTATTGTTTGAAATGAACAAACACCCATTGACAGAAGAAGGAAGAAAATTAATACTTTTGCAAAACATAACTAGATCTTGCTACCAACATTTAAAAGATTTTTTTAAGCCATAAATATATTTGTTCAAGCAATAACATTTGCCTGCAGATAAAGATAGACCTGCCAGTGGCTGGAGATAAATATCTTCACTTAGAGTACTATTCAAAAATGCCGTTTTGGAATCCATATGATGAATTTTCCAATCATGAGTAATGCCAACGGATAGGATTATTCGTAAGGTTGCCATGGCTCCGGTTGGGGCATAAATATCACCATAATCAAGGCCAGGAATCTGAGAGGAACCTTGAGCACAAAGACCGGCTTTGTGTTTCACAAGGTTACCATCACTATCAAAAACGTGTTTGAAGACCCACACAGTATTAAGAAGATGGATGTTAGGAGGAGTAAAAACCACCTCTCAAACTCTTTTGTTATTAAGAAACTGTTTTTCAAGGTGTGTTTCCATAAGCCATTGCTCAGAATCAGCCAAAGCCAATGCCTGTTGATATGTATTTGGAGGAACATCGGGAAGAGCCTAAGCTGCAGACGTTACTTCAACTGGCATGCTCAAAGGAAGATTGGTGTTAATGTTGTAAACAACATGATTGGTCAAGACAGGTTTCTTGCAAAGTCGTTTGTGCATCAAGATTTTGTCGGAAGAGATCAAAGAGGAAACATCTTGACAAGCTTGTTGATCAAGCGGTTGAACAACAATATCCCATCCAGGCCGTACCATAGCAGGAGTAGGTGGTTCATTCAAATGTCCGCCAGGAGACAAAGGAGAAGCAGACATAGGAGGTTAGCCTTGACCAGAAACAACATCATTAGGAGTGGGAGAAGCTTCACTACGTTCAACAGGAAAAGAATCACAAGGCAGAGGAATATTGATTGATGAAGAGAAACCAGGAGAAACAGGCAACACAGGATTGAAAAAGGCATGACCAGGAAATACATCCTCATGAAAAATAATATCATGACTGTATTTGACAGACATATTTGGCAAGAGGACCCTCCAGTTCTTCTGCCCAATTTGGTACCCAAGAAGAATACCAGGCACCAAAGTATCTGAAAGTTTTCCTAGGTGCTGCTATTTTGGAACATTCACAAATGCACAACATCCAAACACCAGTAGCCAAGTATAATCAAAAGGCCTTTGATGCCACAAAGTATAAGCTGCGAGTGTATTTCTTTTAAGAGGCAAGATATCCCTGTAAAGAACAGCAGTGACTACTGCCTCCCCCAACAGTGAATCAGGAAGCTTGGCATGTTTCAAAAGGGCTCTTGCTTTTTCAGCAGTGGAACAATTTCTCCTCTCAGCAAATGGATTTTGCTGAGGAGTATAAGGTGCAGTGTGATGGGGAATAATGTCATGAGCTTTAAAGAGAGTTTAAAACAAGCAGAGATGAATTCCCCACCTTTACATTAGTGGGGTAAGTTTTGAATTTTAAGTACATATTTGTACAGAAGATTTCAAAGAACTTAAATGATTCAGATTTTAATTTTAGAAGATAAACATGTTTGTATGAAGAAAACTGATCAGTGATTTTAAAATAATAATTTGCACCCCCTAATGTTGGTTGTGAGATTTTACCACTCAAATTCATATGAACATATTAGAAAGGTTTGAGAGCCTTTGGAAAAGTACCAGAGTAAGGACGCCAATGAGATTTGGACAAAGCACAGGCTTCACAATTCAGAGGGCCTTTAACTTTGAACAAATGTTGGAGGATTTCCATGCTTGGAGGGCCAGCTCTAGCATGTAAAAGTTTAGTGTTAACAAGAGCTGGAACATAAGCTGATAGCATGGAGCATTTTGGCCTACTGACAAGCTGCCCATTGATATAAAAGATTTTGTGAATAATTTATCCATTCAACTGAAGTTTTCCTAGACAATGAAATTTGAAATGATGTTGACCTTTAATTTTGAAGTGGAAGCCTTCATTGCATAGTCTTCCAACACTAAGAAGTGTAGCAGTGAGTGAGGGAACATGAAGAGAATGAAGATTGGTGTAAACTCCATTGGACAGGATGGTAATAACTCCTTTTCCAACATTTGGAGCTTGTTTTCCATTGGCCACTGTAATGGTTGAATTGATTTCTTCATATTGACCAAAAAGCAATTTTGAAGAGTTCATATGATAGGAACAACCAGAATCGGCAATAATGTCACTAACTGAAGAAGTTGTATTAAAAGCAAAATGAACAGTTGGAGAATTGTCATCAGATGACAAGAAATCACAGTTTTACTTAACAACTTTATTGGCATTGATGAGATTCTTTTTTAATTCTTGACATTCAGAAATAGAATGTTTTGTTTTTTGGTTGTGCTTGCCATTAGTACACTTTGGATACTATTTTTTCTTTGATTGCTGTTTTTTTTGATTTTTGGACTGATTTTGAGCAACAAATGCTTGTTCATCTTTTATACTGTTAGGTTCTGAAAAATCCATACAATGCCTTTCAAGGTATTCTATGACTTTTGGTATGTCAAGTGGTCACTGCAATTGTAGAATTTCTTTGGTGTAATTATATATTGGAATTAATTTGCTAACAAAAATTTCAGCCATAGGAGATTCTTTAATATCACCGGGAGTCCCAATAACAATGCCTACTGAAGCTACTTTTCCAAGAAGTTGAGTAATGCTGGTGATAAAATCCTCAAGGTTTCCTTCTTGTTTTAATGTCAAAAATTCAAGAAAAACTCTGGCTTGGTTGTTGACAGAATTTGAAGTAAAATAAGTCAACAGTTTTTGCCAAATAAGATCTGGATTTTGTTCATTGCTAAATGACAGAAATATTTGACAATTCAAAATTCCCATACTTCCGATTAAAATTCCAGCCGTTTTTTGTCTTTTTTGAATGATTTCAGCTTGTTTGATGGGATCTTGAAGTGGTTCTGGATTTGAAATGATACAATCCAGAAGATCCAATTCCATGAGATATGCTTGTACTTGAATCTTCCATTGAAGAAAGGTTGAATTATTTAATTCAGGAATATTTCTTCGTGGTGAAATTTGTTCTGTCATTGTAAACTAATTTATTGTGCGTCCTCTGGGCCCATAACCTAAGAAACAAGACAAAGTAAACCTGGCAAGTGTGATAGTGTTAATACACTTATCACCTTTTGAGTACAAAGCAAACAAGCACACCTGTCAAGTGTGATAGTGTTAATACACTTATAACCTTTTGAGTACGAAGCAAACAAGCACACCTAGGAGTGTGATAGAAATCAATGAGTATGAGAGATGTAATCAGAATAGATAGAGAAGAGAATTACAAAAGCTCTCATAGGAGCTTTCTTATATAAATTATCTATCCCGATATTACATACTTCACTGAGCAACTGAGTTTGCTTTCATTACCTGCCAAGTCAAATTGTTGAACACATCCTCAGCACTGAGTACCGAGTTCATTTACTAATGTACTCATCGTAGATTTTCATTGTTGTGAAATTTGTTCTTGGTTATGCACAGATCAGATACGTTCGGGCTATTTTGTGATTGT
This sequence comes from Austropuccinia psidii, assembly GCA_023105745.1. Lineage (NCBI taxonomy): Eukaryota > Fungi > Basidiomycota > Pucciniomycetes > Pucciniales > Sphaerophragmiaceae > Austropuccinia > Austropuccinia psidii. The sequence continues at coordinate 23,466,870 of JALGQZ010000005.1, forward strand.
GGCGGTTGTCGATCTTGAAGTGGCGTTTGATTGGAAATCGGGCTGGTCTTGTTTGTCATTTCCATTTTTTAACAGCTATTCCCTTTGAGGGTATTCCTTTTAAGATCTATGAGGCTTTCGAGCACAAATGCTATATTTTTGACGTAATCTTCAGAAAAGGGAAATATTTCTTTGCAAAATTTCTGATCAAAATGAGAGACAATTTAGCTTGTTCCCTGGTTCCGGAGGAATTATCTTCACAAAAATACGAAGACAAACTAATCAAAGCACAGTTTTTTTTTTGAATTTCTTTAAGAAAACTTATTGACGCATTGACATATCAGATACAAAAGCATTGGTGAGAGTAATGCGGATTCAATGATATCTATCATGAAGTAAGGGACAGATGTATGATTCTCTACGGAGGGAAGGTACTGAAACCAATTTTGCTGAGCCATAAAGCTGGAAAGGCTCAAGGGTGATATGTCTCAAACACCACATGGTATTATCCCATCCAGGGATGAGAAGATTAAGATAAAACCACTCGAGTGTATCCTCTTTGTGCTCAATCTCCCATTCCTACAACATCTTAGCTCAAAATTATTTCTAATTTATATCTTATATACTCAGGAGGAGTATCTAAGGTAATTATCTTTTCCTATGTGTCAACGTTACTATGAGCATTGATGTTAATATAGTTTTTCTTATCACAACTCTCTAAAAGTAACTATGTGATATTGTGATATTAAATAAATTTATACGAGAAAGTTGATTCAGCAGGTAGCGCCATCACCTGCTCTATTTCTACTAGAATATTATCTCACCAATGTTCTCTGTGATAACTATTATAGACGTGTCTCACCTATGCTGGTTTAAGGACATAACTATTAATATATATATATACTCACAAGTACATGAACTAAGTCTGTGTATTAACTTGAATAGGTATGTTTACCTTTACTATTGTTAGTTTCTATTAATGCTACTGTTTTCACTTACTATCAATGGAATAAAGATTATAAACTGAATATCCTGCATGGTAGCAAGAGTTAGTTGCAATTGCACTAGATAAAAACAGAGACAGAATGGATACAAATAATGTTGCTAAATCCATCAGGTGATCAAAACTATCCTGATGACAAAAGATATTGAACCAAGATCATCACCCTAACTTGGGAAAACTGGGTGCAGTGGAGCGGTCAGCTCAAAAGCTTTCTCACTGGACAAGGCCATGAATCTTTCCTATCTCCTCCATCTGGGTCCAAAAAAACTTCCCCTAACTCCAAAAGACAAAATAGCAGTGCAGTAGCTCTGCTATGGAATTGTGTTCAGCCCAGAGCTGCATGGAATACTTCTGGTAAACCAGAGCTCATTATTTGACTCTTGAACAGCTCTTGGAAAGACTCGCGGAAAAAACTCAGTAGTTGTGATGTGTGATAATCTGTTTAAACTTGTGTCATTACAATATATTCCTGGCTCTTCCCACAAAAAACACATGAATATGTTTCAAAAAACCTATGCTAGTTATGAATTTATCACACTTGGCTCAGACAACAAGATGGTTATCTCAAATTGCTGCTGCATTCTTCATCCGCAGTCTAAGTCAATATTGCAAACTCTCTTGGTTATCTCAAATTCTCTACAACATCAAACCATTCAAATTAAGCTTATTAATGAACCAGGTGGAAGTTGAACACTGCCATCGTGGAAAACATAAAGAAAAATATTTGACTCTAGATAAGAAAGATGAAAAGAATGACTCAAAACCTGCACTGTGTGAGAATTAAATAAAAGGACCACAATGTCAATATTGTAGCTGAATCCAGAAAGGAGCCTATGGGAGATATCCAGCACTCTGACTCCAATGCCTATTTCATGATAGATGAAGTACTGACATTGGGATCAGGAGCCCAAGACAAAATATATCTTGAATTGGGAGCAGGAAGATCAGTGGTCAAAAATCTTAGCTCTCTCACTAATATTGTCCAAGTCAAGAAATCAATAAACACATATGCTTAACCAATGAAAATAGCTTACCAAGGAAAGTTAGTGTTTTTTGTAATACATATCTTCCTTGTATACTTTGCATGTAAAGGGAAGGTAAACCTCCTATGAGTTTCACAATCAATAGATCATGGACTCAAACCAGTTTTAAAGGGAGGCTGTTTCCTAATAATGAGAGAAGAATAATCATTTATGTGTTTTCTCATTGAGGAAATCTTTTCTCGTCAAAAATATGAGCCCACTCTGTATTCACTGTGCATCCTCAAAATCCTTACAATGATTGGCACAGAGTGATTGGTAATCCAGGTGACAGATATGTGAAAATGTTAATTCAAAATAAAAGTCTCTCAGCCAACTGCATTTCAAGAAGCAACTGTCCGATATTTCTCCATACAAAGCTTCAAAGACAGCCTCATGTACACCACTTACCATCTGCTTGGTATTCCTTTTGAATATTCATATGGACACCCTGGAGATTCAACCCCCTAGCCATCGGGAGTTTTGATATATACCAGTTATTATAGATTATTTAAGTTGCTTTAATTGAATCTATCTTATAACCAAAAATTCAGTGCAGAGGAGTTCAACATGAAATTTTTAAATGAGCTAAAAAAACAAGCTCAATATAACCCCATGCTATATTCAAATTGATCAGGGTGGTGAATTTGATTCTAATTTGTTCTGGAAACACTTGGTCACCAGAGGTATTAGCTTGGAGCATGGGCTACCTCACTCTTCCCAGACAAATGCAGTTGCTGAGAGATTCAATCAGACCCTCCTCAACAAGGTAAGGTGTATTTTGGCTCAATAAATCATCCCAAACACCTACTGGGATGAAGCATCAAGACATGCATCACTGCTCCTGAACCTACTCCCACACCAGTACCTAAAGATGAAGTCGCCAACTGCAGTAATGTATAGGATAACCTCAACAATACAAAATAAAAAATCATATGATAGAATCATGCCGTTTTGGGATAAGAGGTGTGGTCAAGGATGAAAGACCAATCAGTAAGGTTAGCTGCACAGGACAAGCTATGAAGGCGTTAGCTTTTGAACCCTATTTTGATTCATTAAGAATATATGATCCTGATACTGGGAGAGTTAAATTAACCCGTGATTATACTCAGTTAAGATCTGAGACAAGTATTTTCCGTAGAAAAACTCAAGAATCATTACCTCAAGCAATCTCAATGATGTATTGGGCCAAAACTAGTCTTCCTGTTATCTGGCACCTCTTTTGTGGCTTCCAGGCTAAAATACTAAGAGTTTTAATAAACTAATTAGAAGTGGAATACTATTTGCATTGAATTAATAGACACATAACTAGTCTTATAATGATGTACCATTGGGATTTAAGCTTCAACAGTACTATAAATGGTAAAGTGAATTGAATCACTTCTAAGTGAGAGCGCTTAATATTTCTAAAATAAATAAACTAACTAAAAGTGTAGCACTATTTCAATTTAATTAATAGACACATAACTAGTCTTATAATGATGTACCGTTGGGATTTAAGCTTCAACAGTCCTATAAATGGTAAAGTGAATTGAATCACTTCTAAGTGAGAGCGCTTAATATTTCCAAACTAAAATCTAACTAATTTTAAATGTAAGAATACAATTGGTAAGAGCACTGAGTATTAATTCAAAGAGAATTGATCCTTCTTGAAGATTGTATTTAAAAATTCAGAATCAAAATAATATGAAATAAGTTTGTTTGAATGAGGAAATATCTTTTATAGAAACATGAGCAGATATAACAAGAAGATTGATGACATAGTAGGAAATTTATACTATGAAATATTTAGTAATAACTCATAGCAACAAGATGTAATTCATATTATAAAAATATGAATTTTAAGTATTTGAAATTTTGACAAAATATTGAAAGAAACTGAGACAAAAATCTAAAGAAAGTAATTGGAGTCTGTATAGCAGGTAAAGGCTTACATGCTTGCAGGCTCAAACTTCCAGTACTTGGAAAGGATCTTGTTCTTGGTCACCAGCCTCAAATGAAGGATTATGAAGTAAAAAAAAGGTGTCAGCTACATTGGATTATTCAAGAATATCAGGTAAGTATTCCTATGTATCATATTACAAAACTTCCCCAAAGAAAATAAAAAGTACTATGAACCCTGAAAACATCCTATCAAGAATTATAAAATGTTCAAAACCCCCATATAGACTAATTCTTGATGATGTATTTAATTACAAACAGGCTGTCTCTAACACTGTTTAAGAAAAGGAATGGCATGAGGAAATGAAAAGTGAATTTGAATCATTGACAAGTCATCAAAATGGTGATTTGGTACCATACCCAACAGGTGGAAACAAGGTTATTGAGGGAATGTGGCAACTGACTTTTAAAAGTAATAAATTTGGTGACATTTATTGGTATAAGGCTAGATGAGTTGGCCTAGGAAACCATCAGGAGCATATTCTCCATTATTATGACACCTGGGGTTCAGATGGAAGAAATGAAACTTTCAAAATAATTTTAATTCTCATAGTCACTCAAGAGTATATTTCTTTTCAATTCCACATTGAAACCACCTTCCTACATGGAAGAATGGATGCCAATGTGTATGCCAAACAGGTCAAGGGCTTTGAGGTCCCAGGGAAGGAAGGGTGGATATTGAAAAGAAAGAAATTGTGATATGGTACTAAGCAAGCACCAATAATGTGGCAGACTAAGCCCATTGAAGATCTTGGGGAACTGAGTATGAAAAGCTCACAATCCGATGACTCCCTATGTCTGAATAATGAAGGAAGTCTTCTTCTACATGTTCATGTGAATGATGGATTTCTAATTGGAAAATCTGAGGATGACATTCTTAATTTCCTCAAAATACTGCATTAAAGGCTAAAGCCTAACTATCCAAAGAAACCCACTCAACACCTAGGGCATAGAATTTGATTGAAAGATAAATTGAAGTCTCTCCCTTAGTCAAAGAGATCTTATTTTTCAATTACCGAAGAGCCATGGTGTGAAAACAGCCAGAAATGCCAACATGTTCAAGGAACTGGATGCTAATGGAGAACAAGTTATGGTAACCAATTTTCAACAAGGCATTGGGACTCTTAATTATCTTTCTCCAAATACATGGCATGATATCCTCTTCACTGTTGTCATTCTCTCATGACATTGAACTCACACTAAAACCAAACACTTGCTACATTACATCAGAGAAAGTTGTGATGTTAGCCTGTGCTATTCCATTTCAGGACAAGAGAAAAAAATGGGTGTCCCTTGATAGTCTGGAAAGTCTCACAGGGGCTCTTGTAAGTGAAAAGGGCATGGAACACAATAAACTGGGACTTACTTATGAAGGGCTCAAGAAATAGTAAATGGGAAACAAACTCAAGAATGTTGTAAGATGAAATTACTAAATAAAGAAATGTAAGAAAGCAGCAACAAACTAATAAGAGTAAGAAAATAAAAGAGCCAGCCACAAACAAGTCCAAGTCCACCGTTTCAACCTGTCAGAATGGAAAGAGAACGGTTATTAAGGATGTGGCCACCCAACTCATACTGTACAGGCAAAGAAAGAAAAATGCAAAGACTAACTTAAAATTAAATAAATATAATACCCAAAATGAGGATAAGATTATTTATAAAATGATAAAGAAACTAAATTAATTAACTGGGGAAAAGTCCCCAGAGGGCAGAAAGAGGGGCTGGTATATGTGAGAATCACCAGCCCTGATCCAGCGAGAGAATTTTCATGAGAATGGCTGATTGTTGAATTGAGTATAGCCAATACAGGTGCTGTACAGCTTTACAGAGCCTGTACAAGATGTGTGGTTGTTATGAGTGACCATACAGTTTCTGGATGGTGTATCCAAACTGTATTGGGTAATCCCAACCTGTACAGAAGTTGACAGGCTGTATTGATGAATCAGACTGTATGCATGTTTCAGAAAGGAATATTTCTGAAACTGAATGCTTATACACACAGTGGATTTTCTAGTTTCAAGGTTTTTGAGTGGGTGTAAGTATGAATACCCTTACCCCTGGCTAATGGTTGTTACAGTATTCCCCTCTTGAAACTTGTGGGCTCCTGAACACCAAAATACCCTGCCACTGTTGAGTGGCATCTCAATATCCCCAAATTTTTTTTCAAAAAATTTATTTTCAATTTATCTTTTCCTCTTGACCATTAGTGAGCCTTAGAGGTATTTTCATATACCCAAATAACCACAAATGATAAATTAAAATACAAATATAAATAAATTTTTTTTATTTATATTAAAAAAATGAAAAATAGGAATAAAAATACAAATTTATATTTAGAAAGCAAAATTTAATTATAATTTAAAAATAAAATTACAACAAAATTTAAAATTATGAAATTATAATATTTTTGGTAAAAATTTATATAAAATATATTATAGCTTTTCATCCAATAAATAAAAATATGAAATTTCTCTCACCATTTGATTCCTTATAAAAAATTAGGCGGGGTCACCTCTGAGTGAAATTTTTGTAACTAAACTTTAAATAAGCTTAAATTAAGGTTTCAGTATTTTCAATACAAAAATTGAAAATCCTAAAAACTTTTATTGAATTCACACCACATGTGGTGTTAACCATCAATTTTCGTGTTAAAAGTGAGGTGTTGTGTTTATTTTAGAAGTTATGAGGAATTGAAGTATTTTCAATTGAATTCAATTGAAATGTCAAAATGTGCACGTGTATTACATAAGTGAACTTCCATTTACATATGAGGTATCAATTATTACTGTATTGTACTATACAATTCAATTTAATTACATATGTTAATGACAAGTATAATACATGATGAGGAATTAAAGGAAAAAATAAATTGGAAAGAATAAAATTGGGGGGGAAAAGGAACTCTAGCTCTAAGAGGGAGCCAGACCCCCAAACCCCTTGCTGACAGGAGTGAGATGTCAAAATTCATGTAAACGTTCATCACTTTTGGCGTGGAATTGAGTCACAGGGTCTGTGACGCAATTGATGATGAGGTCTTGATACCAACCAGGGTAGTTTAAACTGCTGCCAAGAAGGTAAAACTACCCTTAAGTTAAAACAATGTTAGTAAAAACAGCTTTAACTGATTTCTACGCCTCTTACACACATTCTGACGTGTTTTTAAGGCTCCAGACCAGGTATTGCTATAGTAATGGCTGATTTAAGCGTCTAAAATGGCTAAAAATGGCTTAAAACATTGCTTTTTTGGTTTAAACCAGGGTTCAATGATGCCATAATTGACTTTTATGTTGTCAGAATGTTTTTCACAACTGAAAAGAGTTAAGTTTACTTTTGGAGTAAGAAAATTGATGGCTATAAAAGAATGTCTTCTTTGCCCCACTTTTCTCTTCATGTGAGAATCTTTTCCTTTTATAATTAGTTTAAACACTGTTAAACCAATCAATAAAAGATTCCAACCGTCTTTTTTTAATGAATTTATACCTTTTAGCCACGTGAAAAAATCATTATAGTTTTTTTTTGTAACTCTTAAAATCATTTTTACCCCTGAACCACCCCAAAAGTGAATTAAAGCATCTTTCATCACTGTTAGCTTTGTCACTTTGTTTCCAAATCCACTCTGGTCACTTTTGTGTGTGTTTTCTCTTTAATATTCTTTTTAAAGACTTTGTTCTTTAATTCATTTCTTGCAGCTCTTTGCTCTATTAACTCCAATTGAAATTGCTCTTGAAGAAATTTCTTTTGTAGCATTAAATATCTCTTGTAGAGTATTTTTGGGATAAATTTTTATTTTTGTTAACACAATAAATCTTTTTAATATTATTGTTTTATACTAATAAAGTTATAAAAAATCAATTGGTGTGTTTTCTCTTAAGAATAATATTTCTTACTATTTTCAATTGATTTTTACCTTATACAAATTTTGAGGACAGGAAAAGTACTTGATTTTTAATCAAATTTTCATATCCACACCTTACATTTGGGGGCCCAGCCATGATATTTTACCTGTGAAATATTTTTTATACTCTTTTTTAAACCCTTTTCTTATATTGAAAAATTTAAAAAACATATAAAAAATACTTATAATTATAAAACCCACAAAAAATAATTTTTTCATCTTATAAGTGAGGCTTATATTTTTATTTCTTTTTTTGAAATAACCTGTTTTCTAATTAATTAATTGGCTTTTTCATGAATTTTGGTGTCTGACAACATTTTAAGACAAAAACACATTGAAAACGCCTCAACAGTCACCAGCATTATCCCTGCCAGTACTTTTAATTCAGACCATGATAGTACTGTTATTGTGACTCACAATAACCAACCTGAACCAATATCTTCTGAATTGATTAACTTGGATATAAGTAATACCCTTCAGAAAGCTAAGAATTTGGCCAATAGTAAGTTTTTGATGTAAAAATACTATTTTAAGCCTTTTTAATCATAAAATATGCCTTCAACTAGATCAGGAGCCAGTTATAACCCCTCAAGCAGCTCCCAGAAAGGTAATAGATGTGATTATGGCAGAAGCCAAGCAGGTACAGAAGGAAAAGGGTCAGTTAATGACTTCCAAAAAACTAAAATATGTCATTATGATGCTGATAATACTATTTTACCTTCACAAAGAGCTGACACCACCACAAGAAGCCTCAGTGGACATATAAAAAGCCAGCCACAAAGCTTACAACAATGCACTGCAGTACAAGGAGTACCAGATCCTTGCAGATCTGTGGAAAAACCACATGAATTCTTACCTGACTCTGAGAAAATTCCTGGGCCATCCCAATACTTGCAAATTGCTCAATGGATGGTATCCATTGATGGAGACAAAAAACATGATGCTCTTGACACTAGAATGGAGGAAAAACAACCCTCCACCATCCAAGCAAGTGCCAAAAACAGCCCCAGTGGCCAGCAGCAGCAATTCCAACGTGAAGAAGCAGCCATAAGCTCCAAACAAGGGCAAAGGAAAGACACCAGCCACCAAACCGTACAGCCAGCACTACAGGATGCCATGGAAAATGTGTTTCAGATGGCAAGAACAATGATGGAATTACAAAAGAAAGAGGAGGCCAGATTAAAATATCAGAAATGATTTCTAATATTTTTGATTCTATTCCAGACTTGTATGAAGCTATAACTGACGTAAAAAGTCATCTTTAAGATAAAAATACATCAATTTGTGACAATCTTAAAACAGGTAACTTGAGTCTGAGCCAAATGAATGAAACACTTAAATGTTTTGAAAAAATTTCAAGAACAATGAATACTTACAATAATGATAACTCTTTTGGCAATACGATAAATGAACAATCTGCCATTATGCAGGAATTGACAGACAAATATTCTAAATTCAATATTGATGACATGATTGAAACAAGAATAAAACAAGCCATAAATGCTATCAAAGAGGATAATAAAAAACCTCTTGCTGAGTTTCAAAATCATTTACTGAAGTAGAGACACATACAATTGCCTTGAAAAAGTGTTTTGATACCTCAAAAGAGGAAATATCAAAATTAACAATAATGTTAAATGAGGTTATATCTGATAATACTTAACAAACAGAATTATGGAACTAGCTGACATTTAAAGAGGATGATCATAAAAAGAAGGTAATAACATCTATACAAAGCTTACAACATGAATTAAGAAATTCACACAGGTGTAACAACAATAAAATGAATGATATTGAACAACTACTAAACACCTTACCAAGAATGTCTACACCTCTGAATCAAAATGAGGGTACAGAGATTCCCAATCCACAAGTATTGGATATTGAAAATTCTCAATTAAAAAATGAATTTTATACTTGTTTTCATACCTTGGAACCATCAATTGGCCAAGCACTCTTGCAAGAAGTTCCAAAACTTAAGGAATAGCCTCACTTCAGTGGTGACGGAGAATATGACCATATGGAATTCATCAGAGATATTGACATGATCAAAGAAGACTTTGAATTACCAGACATATTGGTAACAGCCAGGTTTAACACCTTATTTACCAAATCAGCTCACAGATGGTACATCAAATTAAGACAAGCACATGGACACCAAAGTTGGAATTGGTGGAAAACCCAAATTATCAACAGATGGGCCAATGATGCTTGGAGCTTTAAAGTGGAAACAGCCTTTGAATCTGCCAAATTTAATGCTGATAAAGACAAAGCTTCACCATGGTTTTGCCAACAAAAAGACAGATTAACAGCATTATATTCTGACATGTCGGAATTCATGATCCATAGAAAGATTCTGAGACAATGTGGAGGTGACTTAGAGCATTCTGTCAAACGCAGGACTACTGAAAAATCTTCAGCAGAGGATATTATCAATATATTAGAAGAAGTAACCACCAGAACCAAAATTGGTTCTAATAGGGTGAATCTCAAAACAATGTTTAATACACCTTGGAAAGATTCTGTGGACAAAAACCCCAAAGAAAATTCTAATAATTTCAACGATAAATCTGCAGATACAGTCAGAAAGTGCCATATTTGCCAAAGCACCACCCATTTAGCCAATACATGTCCAAAAAAGGGGAAAATCAATGAGATTGATATTGAAAAGGAACCTGATGTTGAAAAAGATGACATAATTGAAGAAAATTCAGATGATAAGTCATCCATATTTTCTGAATCTTCAAAAGATATAGAAAATATCAATGCCACTTTTGACATCATGGAATCTTATTCCCACTTGCCACAATTGAGCAATGGTCAACTTGATTTATTGAAAGTTCAAGATGCACAACTTATGAAAACCAAATCAAACAGAGGGGGAAGGTTATACAGCTGGTAACTCCTGTATAACAGAAGTGGTGATTGACAACAAGCCAACCTAAAATTTGCTTTACCCAGGAGCCTTCTGCTCTTGTGTAGTAAAATCTTTTCTTAATACTTGTGTACCAAATTTTGAAGACCAATTGTTACTAATTGACGGTATAAAATTCATGAGTGCAAGTAATCCTATGAAAGAATTCGGAATTTTTTAGCCCAATGTCATATTCCCACACATTAATGGGGATTTAAAAATCACAGTTAAATTTGTTGTTATGAAAAACCTCTCTAGTACCCATTTTATATTGGGAAATGACTATTTAATTATGTATGGGATGGATTTACATAACAACAAAGACAGATACTTTATTATTGGAGACAATAAGCACCAAACATTTGCCTTTTTACCATTCAAAAGAAAAATTACAGTGAACAAAGTATCACTAGTCAACTTAGAGTTAGAGAAGTTCAAGTCTGAACAGTGAAATGAAGCTGAAATAAACCTTCATCTGACTAATGCACAAGAAAATGAACTCTTTAGTCTTTTTTATAACCATAAAGAAGCATTTGCTTCAGATAAAGAACACCTAGGGGCAATTATCAGTCATGAAGTTGATATCATTCTTAACATTGAGAGACCTTATCCACCACTCTTAAGAACACCTGCATATCCAGCAAGACCAAAATCAAGAGAAGCTCTATAAATTCATATCAAAGAACTGCTGGCCATAATGAAGAAGTAGAAATAACTGCACCAGTAATAGTGGCATGGCATAATGGAAATTCCAGAATGGTTTGGGACTTTAGAGCTCTAAAAACTTACACTGTTGCAGACAGATACCCAATACCAAAAATCAAAATTGCCCTTACTCAAATATCTCAAGCAATGTATATAACCACTATGGATGCCCTTAAATCATTCCATCAAAATGTGGTGACACCAAGAGAAAAGAAATATTTGAGAATTATTGTTCATTGTGGAATGTATGAATATTTAAGAATGCCCTTTGGTATCAAAAATGCACCTTCACACTTTCAAGGAATGATGAATGAAATCTTCCCTGAAGAACTTTCAGAAGGATGGTCAATCATTTACATTGATGACATTGGTGTCTGTTCCAAGACTTGGGAAGAGCACATATACAGACTGTCCAGAGTTTTGACAAAAATTCAATCAGTAAGCATGAAAGTCTCTTTGAAGAAATTTCATTTTGAATTCAAAGAACTTAAAGCACTAGGACATGTTGTATCTGGTTTGTCCCTTGGAATTGACAAAAAAAAAGATGCAGAAGTATTGCTAAAACCCATGCCTAAGAACAAACAGGAAGTTAAGTCATTTTTAGGTTTTACAGGATATTATAGGCCACACATCAAAGATTTTGCATCTATAGCAAGACCACTTTATAAATTGTGTGACAAAGACACAGTCTTTGAAATGACGGTTGACACATTCAAAGCTTTTGAGTCTCTAAGAGAAGCCTTGACCACTGCTACACTCTTACTGATACCAGACTTTAAATTGCCTTTTAAGTTGTATATTGATGCATAAGGTGATGGGCTGGGTGCTGCACTTCCCCAAGTTCAGATCATAAATAATAAACCTGTAAAAGGACCCATATGTTTCAGATCCAGGCAAATCAAACCAGCTGAAGCCAGATATGGAGCAAGTCAAATGGAATGTCTATGCCTTGTCTGGGCCTTGGAAAAATTGAACTAATTCTCAGAGGGATGAGCTTTTGAAGTGATAACAGATTTTACAGCTGTCAAATCACTTTTAAACATGAAAACACCTAACAGACATATGCTCAGATGGCAAATAGCCATACAAGAATACAGGGGCAATATGACTATTTGTCACAACCACGTATTTTGACCCTCCTCCTTGATGGCGGCGGCAATCCAACCTGGAGCCAAGTTGGGGCCAATTGGCCATGTCATATCATTTATGGCCAATTGACCCCTTTTGGGTGTTCCATGGCTCTTTTGCCATAACCCATTCCATTGGCCACTTATGGCCCCCATCATCCTTTATGGCCTCAGGCCATATCCTGCGTCATTGGCCCTCTTGGCCAATTTCCACCTCACCAACCCCCAGGCCTCCATCACTGTTTTTGGGCCTGGGGGGTCCCTTTGTCTTCCAGGGGCTTCCAGGCCCCATGGCCACCTTCATTGGTTTCCTGGCCACCCCTTTCATTATGGGGGTTTTGGCCTAAATGGCCTTTTTGGGCCATTTAGGCCCCCCACGGCTTCTACGGTCCGCGGTCCGTAGGCGGATTAGGCCCCTTTTGGCCTAATCCAATGAGACCAAAAGGGGCCAAAGGGGGCAGCCACCTAGCCCCCAAGGCCAGGTGGGTCCCAAACCACAATTGGGCCCACCTGAGCCATTTTTGGCCACCAATCCCTTGGACCAAAAACACCTTGGACCCATTTTGGCCATAAATCCCGTAGGACCCACTTTTGGTCCTGGACCACCATGGACCAACTTCACCGTCATGGCCTCTGGCAACCACCAGAGGCCACCAAATCATCTCAACAAGCATTTCCCTCAACTTAAGGGGAATTCTTTCCTTTCCTTCATGCACTCCGTACTCAAGATTGCAGGTGTGGTGCATATATGGTATTATATACCATTATGCACCATTTTTACTCAGCAATCCAATGGTGACGTTTTCAGGACCCAATTCCACCTTTCCATTTCAAGGTCCATAATTCCAACGCCCATTTCAAAGGAGGACTTTTCAGCTTATCAGTCTGGCAATCCATGGCGGCAATTCAGAAGATCATTCAAGGATCCCAACCACCTGTATCTGCAGGAGGTGGGTTGGTACAATTCATTCAGGATTATTCTAAGGTCAATTCTCAAGAGTTATTACAAAATTCAATCAGTTGTCAAGACATCAAGTATTCAATACTCCTTGGACAACCCAATTCATCCGTACAGGCCTTATTCAATCAACCTGTATGGCCTTGGCCCAATTGGGCCACTTCTTATTCCACTGTGGGAATTCCATCACACAGTTCAAATTTCAAGATGGCCAGAACTGTATTTCCCGATTCGGACAATACAGTCATTGATCCACCTTCCAGGATCAACTTTTCAGCTTTTCACATATACTGGCCACCTTTCAGCACCTGGGGACTTTTTCCCCAGTTAATTAATATAGTGGATTTATTTTTATCCTTATTTTCTTTTACCTTATTAAAGTTAATACTGATAATCTTAAGTCAGTCATTCAGCACCCTTTTCTTTTATTTCCTCGCCTGTCCAGTGGATATTGGTGGTCATATCCTTATACTAATTCCATTTCCTTTTCTGGCAGGTTGAAACAGTGAATTGAGGATTCACTTGGTTGGCTTCTTGGCTTTGGCTTCTTTATTATCTTTGGCCATTGGCTTCATCTTTTCTTATCTCATCTTTTGGCATACTTGTTTTCCCCTTTATTCTTTCTTAAGGAAATTCAGTCTTATTATTCTTTTATCTCTGGAGCCCTCCAAGTGAGTTCTTGATTCCTGAGTGCCAGGCCCTCTTCTTCCAAGAGCCCCTGTGACATTATATTAATTAACTCATAATTCTTCTTCATTCATTCATTCTTTTATTCTTATATTTTAAATTCATTCATTCATTTCATCAAAATTATGATTCTTTGACGTTTTATGATCTTATGATTCTTCGTCACCTCTCAATTTTCCCTCATTCATTCTTCATTCTGAAAATTGAAAGCTGACCCATTTTTTATTTTCTGTTATCTTTTCAATCTCATTCTCAATCTTAATCAATCTATTTTTATCTATAATTCAGGCATTTTTTATCTTTGGTTCTCAAGTTATTCATCAGGTCATTCAGACACGTTCTTCATATCAGGATTCACTTTGATTTATTCCTCAAGAATTTTTGATTTTTTGGAAGAATTCACTTGAAAATTGATTTGATTGACTAATTTGACATAATTGAAATTGACCTCAAGATAATTGATTGACCTGAAGACTTTATTGATTTTGCTGACTATTCACATCAAGATTTTTGACATAAATTGATTTTGACTCAAGAATTCATTTTGATTGATTGATTTTTTCTGCAAGATTTTGATTTGATTTGATTTTGATTGTTTGATTGATTGTTTTTATTGACTTCAAGATTCTCATTGATATTGATGTTTACTTCAAGACTCATTTGATTTGATTGATTGACGTATTTGAAGAATTTTGATTCATTGATTATCCAATTTCCTCAAGATTTGATTGCTGATTTTGTACTTCAAGAAAATTTTGATTTTATTTCATTTATTTTGGTTGTTTTATTCCTGAAATCATGCCAGTTCAACATTCACCTCCAGCAAGACAGACCAGATCTCAGGCCAGAACTCAAGCTGTTCTGACTCCAACTCCAAGGGCTCCTCTTGACGGTACCCCAGCAGTTTCTCAACTGAGGGCCAGATTGGACAGAGGACCCATTATGGAAGGAGCAGCACCATCCAGGAAGGAAGGAAGAGGGCCAAGAAGATCAATGTCTTTATCAGGAGTGGTTGGCGGATTCCCAGGATTTTCAAGAACCAGTCCCAAGGTTCGAGGTGAAGATGGTGAAGAGGAGGAGGAGAATTCTGTGGAAGAGGAAGAGTCTAATGGCACTGAGGCTGCTCCTGCTCCTGTGGGAGCATCTGAGGGCACCAGAGGACCAACTCTAGCCCAGTCTGATCAGCCTGCCTCTCATCAGCCTGAACCGTCTTTATTGGCCATTATGCAACAAATGACTCAGATTATGGCCAATCTGCAAGCAGCTTCTTCTTCTGAATTATCAAGACCACCAGCCTTCAAGACTCCCTCTATGAAGGCTCCAGAATGCTTTGATGGGACTCAGCCCTTCAAAGTCAGAAGCTTTATTCAGTCTTGCCAACTCATCTTTCATAATGACCCGGCAAACTTCTCTCAAGACAGAAAGAAGGTTCTTTATGCCACTTCATTCTTAGTTGGCAGGGCTGCAAAATGGATTGAGCCTTATTTATCCAACCTCAATAATCAAGACTCAAATTATCTCCTCAATTCCTGGCCATTATTTGAATCCCAATTGTTCACTTTATTTGGAGACCCAAATGAAGTTAGAAAAGCAGAAGCTGAATTGGATGGCCTTAGGATGAAAGAAGGTGGGCATGTTGCTTTGTACATTGCCGATTTCAGGAGTTTGGTTTCAAGAATTGGGGATTGGGGTGAAAGGGCTCTTATTCATCATTTCAGGAAGGGTTTGGCCTCCAGGATTCTGGATCAATTGGCCTCCCATCCTTCAAACATTGATTCTCTTCAAGACTTAATGGACGTCAGCCTGGAACTTGATACCAGGTACCATGAGAGGCAGAAGGAAAAGAATCATCATCAAGAGAAGAAGCCTGAAGCCTCAAAGTCTCACTCTTCTCATCATCAAGTTTCTTCAAGTTCAAGACCAAAGAAGAAATTTCATTCTCAAAAGCGGGACAAGCCCCATTCTTCATTGTTGAATAAGGACTTCAAGTTGAAAGGTTCTGAAAAGGAAAGAAGAATCAAGGAGGGGTTGTGTACCTATTGTGGTGGGAAGCATAGTCTTGAGTCCTGTGTCAAAAGGCCTCAAAACAAGCTTACCCAACCGTCAGGCAGTTTTCCCAGCCAGGGAAAAGCCTGAGTGAAGACCATGTTGTGTTCAATGGTCTTCACAGTTTTCCTTCCAGAGCACAATTGTGCATTCTGAATACTGGTGTCAAGAATTCTCTTAAATTTTTTGTTTTCTCTTCTCTTTCTGATGTTTTTTACAGTATTCTCATTGATTCTGGTGCTACACACTCATTCATTGCAAAGCAGTTTGTTCACAAGTACTCATTGACTACGTCAGAACTTCCAGAGAAGATTCCTCTTATCATTTTGGACTCCTCTGAGTCCCCTTCCTTATTTGTGACTCACCATACTAAATATATGGTTGAGCTCCCTTCCTTCCCAAGCTTTGAATGGGATTTTTTAGTCATTGATACTCCCAAGGGAGAAGACCTCATATTGGGCTTTGACTTTCTCAATCATTTTAATCCTTCTATTGATTGGAGGCAAGGGCTGATCACCTTTAATACTGATCAAAAGGACTATTCTGATCCTTCCAATTCCTTCCGTAATGACTCTTCCTCTGCCAAATCATGTGCAGCTCTGGTTGGTGATTCTAGAACACCATCAGTTCCATCTTCTGTCCATATTCCTTCCCTTAATTCCCATCTGTCATTACCATCATCTGGAGATGAAGTCTTCAAAGAGATTCAAGATGTTGGGGAAGATAATTCTGTATCTTCACTTCATCTCTTCTTTGGGAATATGGACCTTCCTCCTTCATCTTATCATGACTCCCTGGAGGAGTTGTGGGATGAAGAGGAAGAGCCAGAAGAAGTAGAAACCGTGATGAAGGTTGTTCCCTCTGTTTATCACCAATACTTGGATGTATTCTCCAAGGTGAAAGCAGAGAAACTTCCTCCTCACCGTGCCTGTGATCATCATATTGAACTGGAGGGGTCTCTACCTCCAGTTGGGGTGATCTACTCTTTATCCAAACAAGAGTCAGATACACTCAGGGCCTACATTTCAGAGAATGTAGAGAAAGGTTTCATCCGGCCAAGCTCCTCCTCAACAGGAGCACCTGTCCTCTTTGTTAAAAAGAAAGATGGTGGCCTCCGTTTGTGTGTTGATTACCGCAAACTCAATGCTGTCACTAGGAAGAACAAATATCCTGTTCCTCCTATGAACCAGCTTCTTAATGTCTTTAATGGTTCTTCTATCTTCTCCAAGATTGATTTGCGTGGTGCATATAACCTGCTCAGAATCAAGGAGGGTGATGAACATTTGACATGCTTCAGAACTAAATATGGCAGTTTTGAGTACTTGGTTATGCCATTTGGGCTCACCAATGCTCCTGCCTCTTTTCAGAATCTTGTCAATGATATATTCCAAGATCTTCTTGATGTTTTTGTTGTGGTTTATTTGGATGACATTATGGTCTTTTCCAAATCTGAGGAAGAACATGTCACCCATGTGTCCACTGTTCTTTCCAGACTCAGAGCCAATAACCTTTTTGCCAAGGCTTCTAAATGCCTTTTTCATGTTTCTAGTGTAGAATATCTTGGTTATGTTGTTTCTTCTGAAGGCCTCAAGATGGACCAAGCAAAAGTCCAGCAGATCCTTAATTGGCCTCCTCCAAGAAACCTCAAGGCTCTTCAATCCTTCCTTGGCTTTGCCAACTTCTACCGCCGTTTCATCAAGAATTATTCAAAGAAAATCAGTTCACTCACCAGTTTCCTCAAGAAAGATTCCTGTTTCCCCCTCAATGAGGAAGCTCTTAGCCAGTTTCATCAACTCAAAGAGGCCTTCACTACCGCTCCAATCCTTTCCCACTTCAATCCTTCTCTACCGACCATTGTAGAGACCGATGCATCCGATTATGCTTTGGGTGCTGTACTGAGTCAGGTCTCTGACTCAGGAAAACATCCCATTGCCTTTGACAGCCGCAAGCTTATTCCAGCAGAACTCAACTATGAAATTCATGACAAGGAACTCCTTGGTATAGTCTGGGCTCTCAAGCGCTGGAGGGCTTTTCTTCTTTCTCTGTCCTCTCCTTTCGAAGTTCTCACCGATCATTCTTCTCTTCAGTACTTTATGTCATCAAAGATCCTTACTCGCCGTCAAGCCCGTTGGGCCGAATTCTTATCTGAATTTCATTTTTCAATCACTTACCGCCCTGGCCGCCTAGCAACTCTTCCAGATGCCTTATCACGTCGGGACGACGTCTATCCGGAGAGGGGGGAGGATTTCATCAGCAAGAATCCAATGAATTTTCAACAACTCATTAAGCAAGATGAAGTTCAACCCTCAAAGTTTTTTGCAGTCAAGGTGGATTCTTTTTCAAATTTGATTGATTCAATTCAGAAGAAATTATGGCAAGATCCTCAGTACAGAAGTATCCTTCAAGATTTGGGTAAAGGTAAATCTGTCCAAGATTATTCTCTTGATTCCTCCTCCCAACTTCTTCTCTTCAAAGATCGGGTGGTAGTCCCAAATGACTCCACAATTCAACTCAGCATTCTTCAAAAGCGTCATGACTCTCCTCTAGCTGGACACCCTGGCCAAGAGAAGACTCTCAAACTTGTCAAGCGGGATTTCCACTGGTCCGGCATGACCCAATTCATTAAGGATTATGTATCATCCTGTCAACAGTGTTCAAGAAACAAGAATATCCACCATAAGAAGTTTGGACTCCTCAAACCTCTTCCAATTCCAAATGGTCCTTGGATTTGTCTCTCAATGGATTTCATCACTCAACTGCCCCTGTCCAATTCTTTTGACTCAATTCTTGTCATAGTGGACAGATTCTCAAAAATGGCGGTTTTTATTCCAACAATGTCTTCAATAACTTCTTTGGATTTGGCCCATTTATTCATAAAGAATATCTTCTCAAAGCATGGCCTCCCATCAAGCATTGTCAGTGATAGAGGTTCACTTTTTGTTTCTTCCTTCTGGACCAATCTTTGTCAGCAGCTCAAGATTTCAAGAGACTTGTCAACTGCTTACCATCCAGAAACTGATGGACAGACAGAGAGGGTAAATCAGATACTAGAACAGTATCTTCGGATGTATGTCAGTTATCATCAAGATGATTGGAACACCTGGCTCCCTCTGGCTGAATTTGCCTACAATAATTCTGATCACTCTTCAACCAAGCAATCACCGTTTTTCACTGTTTATGGAAGAGATCCACAATTTGATTCAGTTCACATCACTCAAGATACCCCTGCTGGAAAGTTATCAACAAAAATCCAATCAGTACAGCAAGATGTCAAGAGAGAACTTGAAATTGCCATAAACCGGTTTAAGAGGTATGCAGATAAAAGTAGAGCAAGCCCACCTGTTTTCAATCCTGGTGACATGGTATGGCTTTCTTCCAAGAATATCAAATCAACTAGACCCACCAAGAAACTGTCTGAAAGATGGTTGGGTCCCTTTCCAATCTTGAAGAAAGTCAGTACTCATGCTTACCACCTCAATGGAAATCCATCCACCCAGTCTTCCATATCTCACTCTTGGAACCAGTCAAGACATCAACAATCCCAAATCGGCATCAAGAGCCTCCTCCTCCAATCATTATTGAAGAAGAAGAGGAATGGGAAGTCTCTCAAGTACTGGATTCAAAGCTCAAGAGAAGAAAATTATGGTATCTTGTGGAATGGAAAGGTTTCAGTCAAGATTCAGAAAGATCCACATGGGAACCAGCTGAAAACCTCAAGAATTGTCCTGAACTTGTCAAAGATTTTCATTCGTTATATCCTGACAAGCCAGGACCCAATTCTTCAATGGCTTGAATTTTTATGGTGCTTGGTGGGGAGAGGAATTACCAAAAGTAAGTCCCACTCCTGGTATGCACCTTTAGGGGTATTCTACTCTTCTTTGTTGTAAGCATCACCTTGGCCACTCTGTGAGCACTTTTCAATTTGGACACAGACCTTTTGGCCCGGCTTTCAACATCCGAATTCCAAATTTATGGCCATTCACACTTGGGCAAATGGACCATTCCTTTTTTACTCTCCTTCCCAAGACTTTATTCTTTCAACACATTCATTTATCAAGAGTTTTCTTATTTATGGCACTGGCGGGAGGGGCAACTACTAAAAGTAAGTTCCTCTCCTGGTGTGCACTTCCCTGAGGGGTCTACAATCTGTCAAAACATCACCTTGGCCACTCTGTGAGCACCTGGCATCAAATTCTTTTATTCAGGTCCTTGGTCACTTTCAAAATCAATTGTCGTAATCCGTGATGAAGATTGGATTCCTCCTCAAATTTCATTTTCTTTATTTTTTCTGTTCCTCTCTTTATATCTGTTTCCTTTTCTCTTTTACTCTTTATATTCTTTCAAAATTTCTTTTCTTATAACTCTTTAACGCCAAAATCTTTACGTCAAATCATGTCTTCAACTTTGTCAAAGCCAAATGTCAAGAGAAGATCAAGTCAACCTCAATTCATATGCCAACAAGCTTATCAGTTCAATTCTTCTTTTCAAGATTCAATACCTCTGGAATCCTTACGTCAAACCCGTCTCATTAGCCTCAACAGGCCTCTACCTCATCTTGGTGCTCAGGAGCTCACCATTCAAGGTAGGGGGGTACTGTCACAACCACGTATTTTGACCCTCCTCCTTGATGGCGGCGGCAATCCAACCTGGAGCCAAGTTGGGGCCAATTGGCCATGTCATATCATTTATGGCCAATTGACCCCTTTTGGGTGTTCCATGGCTCTTTTGCCATAACCCATTCCATTGGCCACTTATGGCCCCCATCATCCTTTATGGCCTCAGGCCATATCCTGCGTCATTGGCCCTCTTGGCCAATTTCCACCTCACCAACCCCCAGGCCTCCATCACTGTTTTTGGGCCTGGGGGGTCCCTTTGTCTTCCAGGGGCTTCCAGGCCCCATGGCCACCTTCATTGGTTTCCTGGCCACCCCTTTCATTATGGGGGTTTTGGCCTAAATGGCCTTTTTGGGCCATTTAGGCCCCCCACGGCTTCTACGGTCCGCGGGCCGCGGTCCGCCGTCTGTACGGTCCGTAAGCCGCGGTCCGTAGGCGGATTAGGTCCCTTTTGGCCTAATCCAATGAGACCAAAAGGGGCCAAAGGGGGCGGCCACCTAGCCCCCAAGGCCAGGTGGGTCCCAAACCACAATTGGGCCCACCTGAGCCATTTTTGGCCACCAATCCCTTGGACCCAAATTGGACCAAAAAAACCTTGGACCCATTTTGGCCATAAATCGCGTAGGACCCACTTTTGGTCCTGGACCACCATGGACCAACTTCACCGTCATGGCCTCTGGCAACCACCAGAGGCCACCAAATCATCTCAACAAGCATTTCCCTCAACTTAAGGGGAATTCTTTCCTTTCCTTCATGCACTCCGTACTCAAGATTGCAGGTGTGGTGCATATATGGTATTATATACCATTATGCACCATTTTTACTCAGAAATCCAATGGTGACGTTTTCAGGACCCAATTCCACCTTTCCATTTCAAGGTCCATAATTCCAACGCCCATTTCGAAGGAGGACTTTTCAGCTTATCAGTCTGGCAATCCATGGCGGCAATTCAGAAGATCATTCAAGGATCCCAACCACCTGTATCTGCAGGAGGTGGGTTGGTACAATTCATTCAGGATTATTCTAAGGTCAATTTTCAAGAGGTATTACAAAATTCAATCAGTTGTCAAGCCATCAAGTATTCAATACTCCTTGGACAACCCAATTCATCCGTACAGGCCTTATTCAATCAACCTGTATAGCCTTGGCCCAATTGGGCCACTTCTTATTCCACTGTGGGAATTCCATCACACAGTTCAAATTTCAAGATGGCCAGAACTGTATTTCCCGATTCGGACAATACAGTCATTGATCCACCTTCCAGGATCAACTTTTCAGCTTTTCACATATACTGGCCACCTTTCAGCACCTGGGGACTTTTTCCCCAGTTAATTAATATAGTGGATTTATTTTTATCCTTATTTTCTTTTACCTTATTAAAGTTAATACTGATAATCTTAAGTCAGTCATTCAGCACCCTTTTCTTTTATTTCCTCGCCTGTCCAGTGGATATTGGTGGTCATATCCTTATACTAATTCCATTTCCTTTTCTGGCAGGTTGAAACAGTGAATTGAGGATTCACTTGGTTGGCTTCTTGGCTTTGGCTTCTTTATTATCTTTGGCCATTGGCTTCATCTTTTCTTATCTCATCTTTTGGCATACTTGTTTTCCCCTTTATTCTTTCTTAAGGAAATTCAGTCTTATTATTCTTTTATCTCTGGAGCCCTCCAAGTGAGTTCTTGATTCCTGAGTGCCAGGCCCTCTTCTTCCAAGAGCCCCTGTGACACTATTGTTCCTAAAGATGGGAATATTCATAAGAATGCGTATGGACTAAGTAGATGGCCATTACCAAATAATATTGATAATCCTGTTTATGTTCCAAAAGAAGCTTCACCACAGATCCAAATAGAAGGAATAAATGTTACAGACTTGAACACCACCTTCTTTGAAGAAGTAAGACACAGTTACACTCAAGATAAGAATTGCAGCATCTTATGCCAATTACTTAACAAAGACTGTAAAGACAACTATCTAATACATGCCTTGGATGAAGTATGGAATACGTCTTATGACAAAGGAAGTTTTCACCTACTGGATTGTATAATTTACCACAGGACCAAGCACACATTTGTCATGACAGTTGTACACAGGTCATTAATTAATCTTGTACTAAAAGAATGCCATTACAGCCCCTTTTCAGGAAATCTGTCTGCAGTCAGAACATGAGAAAAAAATAAAAACCTGTATATGGTGGCCAATGTGGCAGACGGATGTTGCAGAGTATTGAAAAACCTGTGACAGATGTCAAAAAGCAAAGAAATCCACTGGCAAAAGACTTGGAAATATGATAAAAATCCAAGAACCAAGCAGACGTGGGGAAATTTTTCATATGGATTGGGTAACTGGCCTACCACCAGGAGGTGACAGAAGTTAGAATGCTTGCCTAGTGATTGTGGACAGATCCAGTTAAACTCCAATCTTTTTAGCATTTCACAAGGATGATACAGCCATGGATACAGCTCTTCTGATATGGAATAGAGTAGTATCATGGACTGGAATATTTACAAATATCATTGGTGATAGGATTCCCAAATCCATTCAGAGCTATGAACAAATCTTCACCAATTATTTGGCACTAAACTGTCTTTGTCTATGGCCTACCACCCACAAACTGATGGTCTGGCTGAAAGGATGATCCAAACCTTAGGGGACATGGTGAGAAGAATTTGTGCATATGGCCTTGAATTCAAAGATTGCAATGGATTTACCCATGATTGGCCTCCTCTGTTGCCAAAACTGGAATTAGCATATAAAACATCAATCCATGCCACCACCAATCAAACTCCTGCTATCCTAGAAAAAGGATGGAACCCCAAATTACCCCAAGATTCCTTGACAAAAGATTTGATTGAAATAAATCCCACAGCTGCTAGCTTCATGGGAATGCTAGACAAAGCTAGAAAGCATGCAGTAAGGTGCGTGGAGGACTCTTTTGCATATGCTAAGGACAAATGGGATAGATCACATGCAACACCAGATTTCAAAGTGGGGGACTTAGTTCTTGTATCCACCACCAACTTCAATAACATCAAAGGATGTAAAAAGCTGAAAGACTCCTTTGCAGAACCTTTTGTTATTAAGGCCCTCCATGGAGAAAATGCTGTTGAAGTAGAGTTATCTGAAGAACTCAGCAATAAGCATCCTACATTTCCAGTGAGCTTGATAAAGCCATATAAATCTAGTGATGCTGAAAAATTCCCCTTGAGGAATAAAATTCCCCAAGCTATACCTCCTGTTGAACCATCTGGTAGTAAGAAAATTACCAAATGTCTCAAAGAAAGAAAGTTGGGAACCAACAAAGTAAGGGAATACCTTGTTAGGTACACTGACCCAACTTGTGATGATGAATGGTTGCCAGAAAAGGACATACCTGAAGCTGCTAAACTTCTCAGAAGGTTCAGGAACACTAGAAATAACAATATTACAAAGTAATATTCCTTTCTTAGGGGGAGGGAATGTGAGCCTTAGAGGTATTTTCATATACCCAAAAGACCACAAAAGGTAAATTAAGACACAAATATAAATAAAATAAGTTTATTTATATTATAAGAATAAAAATTAAAATATAAATACAAATTTATATTTAAAAATCAAAATTTAATTATAATTTGTAAATAAAATTACAATAAAATTTAAAAATATGAAAATTCATTTTTACTTGTAAAAATTAAGTAAAAATGAATTTTTAACAAAAATTATGAAATTAGAATATATTTGGTAAAAATTTATATAAAGTATATTATAGCTTTTTATCCAATAAATAAAAATATAAAATTTATTTCACCATTTGATTCCTTATAAAAAATTAGGTGGGGGCACCTCTGAGTGAAATTTTTGTAACTCAACTCTAAATAAGCTTAAATTAAGTTTTCAGTATTTTCAATACAAAAATTGGAAATCCTCAAGACTTTAATTTAATTCACACCACATGTGGTGTCAACCATCAATATTTGTGTTAAAATTGAGGTGTTGTGTTTAGTTTAGAAGTTATGAGGAACTGAAGGATTCTCAATTGAATTCCATTGAAATGTCAAAATGTGCACATGTATTACATAATTGAACTTTGATTTATATATGAGGTATCAATTATTACTGTATTGTACTGTACAATTCAATTTAATTACATACTTAATGACAAGTATAATACATGATGAGGAATTAAAGGAAAAAATCAATTGGAAAGCTTAAAATTGGGGGGGAAAAGGAACTCTAGCTCTAAGGGGGAGCCAGACCCCCAAATTCCTTGCTGACAGGCGTGAGATGTCAAAATTTACGCAAAGGTTCATCACTTTTGGCCTTGAATTGAGTTACAGGGTCTGTGACTCAATTGATGATGAGGTTTTGATACCAACCAGGGTAGTTTCAACTGCTGCCAAGAAGGTAAAACTACCCTTAAGTTAACAAAATGTTAGTAAAAACAGTTTCAGCTGATTTCTACGACTCTTACACACATCCGGACGTCTTTTGAAGGCTCTAGAGCAGGTATTGCTATAGTAATGGCTGATTTAAGGATCTAAAATGGCTAAAAACGCCTAAAAATGGCTTAAACCAGCCCCTTTTTGGTCTAAACCAGGGTTCAATGATGCCATAGTTGGCTTTTCTGTTGTCAGACTGGTTTTCACGACTGACAAGAGTAACCTTTACTTTTGGAGTAATAAAACTGATGGCTATAAAAGAATATCTTCTTTGCCCCACTTTTCTCTTCATGTTAGAATCTTTTCCTTTTATAATGAGTTTAAACAGTGTTAAACCAATCAATAAAAGATTCCAACCACCTTTTTTGAATCATTTTAAACCTTTTAACCACGTGAAAAAGTTATTATAATCATTGCTTTTAACTCTTATAATAATTTTTACCCCTGAACCACCCCAAAATTGAATTAACACATCTTTCATCACTGTTAACTTTGTCACTTTGTTTCCAAATTCAATCTGGTCACTTTTGGGCATGTTTTCTCTCTAATATTCCTTTTAAAGACTTTGTTCTTTAATTAATTGCTTGCAGATCTTTGCTCAATTAATTCCAATTGAAATTGCTCTTGAAGAAATTTTTTTTGTAGCCTTAAATTCCTTTTTTAGAGTATTTTTGGGATAAATGTTTATTGTTGGTAAAACAATAAGTATTTATAATATTTATGATTTATACTAATAAAGCTATAAACAATAAAATTGGCATGTTTTCTCCTAAGAATAATATTTCTTACTATTTTTAATTACTTTTTACCTCATACAAATTTTGAGGACAGGAAAAGTACTTGATTTTAAAAAAAGTTTCATATCCACACCTTACACCATTATACTGAAACTCAAATCTTCTCTTCTATGTCATAATTGAATTAATTCATCTTCCCCCTTTCTTTTGCATTGAGTAAGTCCTTTTCCAACGTTTGCAATATGCTTTACTTGAATTCAGTCAGTATCTTCTTTTTATTGCATGGCCTTGGGTTGTATCACAAATAGAAGGCCATAGAGCTCTTCTGCTCAAAAAATGATGGCCAATGAGTATATGAACATATACCCATTGTGGTTTGGCCAATTTGATGTTTTGAGTCCCTTTTTGCCTTGAATGCAATTCTTGAAGCCTCAAAGGAAGGGTCTTGTCCCCATTATTCTTGAAAAATAGCCCAAGAATGACCTTGGGGCCATCTTGGACAATTCCAGTGATTCTGGCCCTTGGCCATCACCATGGCCAATTTTGATTTATGTTGGTTTAATCCTATTTTTGGCCTTTTGGGCCCCTTGTGTGATTTTGGTGTCCTATGGTTCACGGTTCATGGACCATACACTGCAATCCAAGGTCCGTGGGGCTATTGGAGACCCCCAAAGGCAAAATGGCCCCCTGTACCCAAGGTGCTGGGGTTTCAGGGGGTCCATGGGATCAACCCTATGGCTTTGAACCAACTTTCCACCACATGGCCAGGGCCTATTGAAAGGGTCCAGGACCATCAAAAACCGGACCACCTCAAAGCTGAGGGGAGCTCTCGGGTAGTGATTTCAGCTCAAGAGAACCAGGATGTTCAAGTTTTGTGAGGACTTTGAGGGGGGGCCATAATTGAGTCATGGCCCACTTCATTGATGAATGTTTCAGGCTTGAAGTGCAATATTCTGGCACCTTGGCTTATTCTGCTTGCTTAAATCTTTAGTCATGAGTTACAAACTGACTGACCTCACTGAATCTTCTCCTTTTGTGCTTTGTGGTTCTGGAATCCTCAGTTGATTGGCTTTGCCTTGGTCAATGGCTTCTTCTTGTCACTTTGATCCTGCCCAAACCTATGATGGCTATAAAGAAGTAGAAGATCTTGAACCTGCTTGTACCAAGTGTCTGGCCAAAGGAACAGATTGTTTTCAACATTATAATACAAGGTCTTTAAAGTTCCACTTTTGATTTGTTGGGAAGAAGCCATCTTGACGTACTGGAACATTGACTTCCAATTCCAGAAGGTTCTTTATGGAGTAAAAAGGATGGACCTTTTGGGAAGGAGTTCACAGTTTCTGAGGCCCCTACTCCTGATGGTACTTCAGGGTATTCTAATTATGAGTCTGGTAAATTTCTTTATTGAATTGAATGCTGACATCTTGATCTGGTGGCTGTTTCTAGGAAATGAGATGTGGCCAGGTGGACTAATGTTGGAGGGCCTATCCCAGATGGTGGTAGGCAAATCTATTCCCGCTCTGAAGTCCCCATATCCAGGATCAATACTGAAGGTTTTGTGAAGCAAAAAAGACAGATTTCCAATTCCCCACATGAGCCTGATGCTGAAGGTAGTGATGAATTGGATTGTGAAGAAGTTGAGGTGGTTTAAAATTCCATTGGCCATCAATCCAGTACTTCCCCTTGTCATCCTCCTGCCAATAGATTCCAAAGTCATATTATTACCAACACTTCTGGAACTTTCCAACAAACTCTTGCTACCCTTCCCACTTCTATTTCTCCTGTTTCACCAAGTTCTTCCACCACCAGGCCTGCCTTGATTCCAGAAGTAAGACCATCCCCCATGAGTGAATCCAGAACTTCCCCCATAGTCACTTCTCAACAGCTTCAACCTGTGGCCAGTTCCAGTAGAAGAAGGGAAGAACTTTACCCTTTGCTGTTCCCTGCCACTCAGGTATTTCAATAAAGGGAGCTTTGTCCTATCCGAGTTACCAGAGAAGACCCAAATATGGTGAGTGACAATCAAGATGCTGTGGCCAGGCTATTTAGAAGGTTTGATTGAGTATACCAGAGATAGGACTATTCCTGGGACTTCCTATGATGAAATGGCTGCAAACGTTGCCTGGTATAAAGATGAACTAATAAATGATTTCCAGAAGACTTTTGATCATTTGGTTAGAAATAACTAGTTTACTTTTGCTTCTTTTTTTTTGGGTTGACTTGTATCCCCACTCTTATAAAGTACTAAAAATAAAAAATAAAAATGAAATGGAAACTCCCAATACATGATATGGGAGGGGATGCTTCTGTTTTAAAGAATGAAAAATAAAGTATAAAAGTATTTCAAGATAGGAAATTAAATAAAATGAAAAGAAAGAATTGAGAGAAAAAAGAGAGTCAAGAAAAGAAAATAAGGAAAATTCTGAGGATTGATCTTCTTGTGGTGAGTTGCTTGACTTTGGCAATAATTTTCCTGAGAAGATAAAACCAAACATTTGATTCTAACAGAGTGGCCAAGGTGTTGTTTTACAAGGAGTAGAACCCTAAGAGATGAATATCAGGAGATGGAACTTACTTTCACAACTTCCACTCCTGTCACAACCATGGAAATCACCTTCCTGGACTCCATTTGCCAGTCAGTGCCATATCAATCTTATGGCAATTTGGTCAGATCCATAATCACTGGCCAAATTGGCCCTCTCATCTTTTCTGACCTTTTATGGTCATTTCACTCCTGGGGTCAACCTGGCCCCTCCACTATCATCAGGGCTTTTCAGGCCATTCTCTGCTTTTGGGCACTTTCAAGTATTTTCCAGTCAACAGGGAAATCAATAAATTTTTGTGCACTTTTGCGCATTTGTCTGTAATCAGTCCTTTTATGCCATTTTCTCAAAAGGCCATATCAGGCCTTTTGGGGCTTAATTGCCAGTTGTGTGCATTTTGGGCACTTTTGCGCATTTTTGTGCACTTTGGGAAAATATAGCTATAAATCTTTATAAGCTGTATTTGTCCAGAAAGCCAAAATTGGCCAATACACCCAGAAACACCTTGTAACCTCTGAAGTCACCCAAAACCCAAGTTTCACTCTTTCCTCCCGACTTCACTCACAAAGACCTTTAGCCACTTTCAACCTTCAGAAACTCTAATTGTCATATATGGTGTTATACACCATCCTGCACCTTTTCTCACCAGCAATCCAATGGTGTCAATATCAGAGGGGTAATTAAACATTCCATGAGTTGCCAAAGTGTCATGTCATCCAGAGGACCAATCAAGGCTAAAGTGCAGGTGTAATTTCTCAAAGACCAATGATGCAATCAGGAATTCATTGTTTATTCTCACTTCAAGTATTCCCTCAAAGGAAATACTGTCAATTCATTCACAAGGGGTATTCAAGAGGCAGCTCCAAAGAAGTTGTCAACTGTCAATGCTCTATCAATACAACTTGGAAACCAGATTCATTTCAATACAGTCTGGATTCATCAAGGCCTGTATTTCAATCATACATCATGGTAAAATAATTCAACACAGCTCATTTCCCAATCTGGAAAGGTATACACCTCATCAAGCTGTCAATACAGCTTCTCAACCTTTCACATATACCAGCCTCCTTGGACCCTGGGGGCTTTCCCCCAATTAATTAATATATTTTGATTTTATCTTATTTTATCTTTATTTATCTTATCATTTTTGTTAAGTGAATACTGATATTATCAAGTCAGTCATTTAGCACTTTTTCTCTTTTTTTCTCTGCCTGTCAATGGATATTTAGTGGTCATATCCTTACTGATTCCATTGTTCATTTTGGCAGGTTGAAACAGTGATTAAGGACTTACTTGGTTGGCTCTTTGGCCATTTGGCTTCTCATTTCTCTTATTGCATCTCATTGTTATACTTGCATTCTTCTTAGAGAAATTCAATTCTTTATTTTGATTGTCTTTATTCTTTTGGAATATTCCAAGTGAGCTCCCTGATTGCTGAGTTCCAGGCCACTATTGTTTTTTCTGTCCAAGAACCCCTGTGACAACCAATCACCAAGGATCATGAAAGAACAGGAAACGTTTCCATAAATGAATTTTAGCTAAGGAATGTCTTTGTGAGGTGTGGATATGAAGCTTTGATTAAAAATCAAGTACTTTTCCTGTCCTCAAAATTTGTATAAGGTAAAAATAAATTAAAAATAGTAAGAAATATTATTTTTAGGAGAAAACACACCAATTTTATTGTTTATAACTTCATTAGTATAAAACAATAATATTATAAAAATGTGTTGTTTTACCAACAATAAAAACCTATCCAAAAATACTCTACAAGTGATATTTAAGGCTACAAAAGAAATTTCTTCAAGAGCAATTTGAATTGGAATTCATTGAGCAAATGACTGCAAGAAATTAATTGAAGAACTGAGGCTTTGAAAGGAATATTAAAAAAAAGGACACCCAAAAGTGACCAGAGTGAATTTGGAAACAAAGTGACAAAGTTAACAGTAATGAAAGATGCTTTAATTCACTTTTGGGGTGGTTCAGGGGTAAAAATGATTATAAGAGTTACAAACAATGATTATAATGATTTTTTCACGTGGTTAAAAGGTTGAAACTGATTAAAAAAAAGTGTTTTGAATGTTTTATTGATTGGATTAACATTGTATAAACTAATTATAAAAGGAAAAGATTCTAACATGAAGAGAAAAGTGGGGCAAAGAAGACATTCTTTTATAGCCATCAATTTTCTTACTCCAAAAGTAAAATTTACTCTTGTCAGTCGTGAAAAACAGTCTGAAAATAGAAAAGCCAATTATGGCATCATTGAACCCTGGTTTAGACCAAAAGAGGGCTGGTGTAAGCCATTTTTAGCCATTTTTGGCTATTTTAGACCCTTAAATCAGCCATTACTATAGCAATACCTGGTCTAGAGCCTTCAAAACACTTCAGAATGTGTGTAAGAGGTGTAGAAACTAGTTGAAAATGTTTTTACTACATTGTTTCAACTTAAGGGTAGTTTTACCTTCTTGGCAGCAGTTTAAACTACCCTGGTTGGTATTCAAACCTCATCATCAATTGAGTCACAGACCCTGTGACTCAATTCCAGGCAAAAAGGAATGAACGTTTGCGTGGATTTTGACATCCCACACCAGTCAGAAAAGATTTTGGGGGTCTGATTCCCCCTTAGAGCTAGAATTCCTTTCCCCCCCCAATTTTAATCTGTCACAGCCAAGGAGGCAGGGGTATTACCAATCATCTTCAACAATCATTACCTCATTGATACCCTTCAAAACCCAATCAGCAAGGGGGTTTCATTCAACATTCTCCAAATACAGTTTTCAGACCTCAATACAGTTTCATACAGGCAAGAACCAATTACAGGATTCACCAAATACAGGCCTGTCACAATACAGGCGCAAATACCTGTATTGACTGTATAACCTGTATTGGATTCACCAATACAGGATTCAATCCCACATCCAACTTCTTCCAGAATACAGGCAAGTATCTCAACACTCAGACTCCAAGGCTGGTATTTCTCACATATACCAGCCCCTCTTCATCCACCTGGGGGTTTTTCCCCCAGTTAATTAAAATATTGGATTTATTATTTAATATTATTTTATTTCTCATTAAGAAATATTATTTTATTAATTATTAAGTTAGTCTGTGCCTTCCCTCACCTGTTCAGTAGAGTCCTGGTGGCCATATCCTTTATTAATCCTTTTCTCTTTTCTGAACAGGTTGAAACAGTGATACAGGATTATTTGTGGTTGGCTCTTTATTATTGCTTTTGTTTTTTCTCTTATATCATTTAATGCTTATTATTTTATGACTAGGAATTTATCCTCTTATTTCATTACTCTTATCAATTGAGTATTTTATTCTGAGCCCTCCATAAGTAAGTCCGTTCACTGAGTGCCAGGCCTCTTCATTTAGAAGAGCCCCTGTGACATAATCTTTCCAATTTTTTTTTATAATTCCTCATCATGTATTACACTTGTAATTTAAATATGTAATTCAATTTAATCGTACAGTACAATACAGTAATAATTGATACCTCATATGTAAATGAAAGTTCACTTATGTAATACACGCGCACATTTTGACATTT
This sequence comes from Austropuccinia psidii, assembly GCA_023105745.1. Lineage (NCBI taxonomy): Eukaryota > Fungi > Basidiomycota > Pucciniomycetes > Pucciniales > Sphaerophragmiaceae > Austropuccinia > Austropuccinia psidii. The sequence goes on from JALGQZ010000005.1 coordinate 23,499,006, forward strand.
CAATTGAATTCAATTGAAAATACTTCAATTCCTCATAACTTCTAAACTAAACAAAACACCTCAATTTTAATACAAAATTTGATGGTTAAAACCACATGTGGTGTGAATTAAATTAAAGTTTTGAGGATTTTCAATTTTTGTATTCAAAATACTAAAAACTTAATATATGCTTATTTAGAGTTGAGTGACAAAAATTTCATTCAGAGGTGACCCCACCTGATTTTTTATGAGGAATAAAATGGTGAAAGAATTTTTATATGTTTATTTATTGGAGAAAAAGTTATAATATATTTTATATAAATTTTTAACAAAAATATTTTAATTTCACAATTTTTATTAAAAATTCATTTTTACTTAATTTTTACCAGTAAAAATATGATTTCATAATTTTAAGTTTTATTGTAATTTTATTTTTAAATTATAATTAAATTTTGATTTTTAAATATAAATTTCTATTTATATTTCAATTTTTATTTTTATAATATAAATAAATTTATTTTGTTTATATTTGTATCTTAATTCATCTTTTGTGGTCTTTTGGGTATATGAAAATATCTCTAAGGCTCACATTCCCTCCCCCTAAAAAAAGAATATTACTTTGTAATATTGTTATTTCTAGGGTTCCTGAACCTTCTGAGAAGTTTAGTAGCTTCAGGTATGTCTTTTTCTGGCAACCATTCATGTGAGCCTTGAGGTATATTTTACATACCCAAATAGGCCACAAGTATCTTAAAAGAAATTTTGAATTATGCAAAACTCATAAGTCATGCATATATCCAAAATTCATCATTTTCAATTTCAGAAAAGATGAATAACTTTTTATTGAGTAAGTAAATCTATGGATTTAAGACCAGATTTGGATTCTACACAGAAATTCACCTAGGGTAGCCCCATAGAGTGAATAAGCTCAATTTAAGTATTTGAGGTGGTAAAATGGAAAATACTTCAATACCACATCATTAATACCACATAAAAGATCCGTGAAAATTTGTGTTTTTCTTGATTTTAAGCCAAAATAATGGGAAAGTGAGAAATCCCATGTTACATATACACTAAGAATAGTGTTATGCATGTTTTGAGCACTTAATATCATGGTATTCTTACATGGACTTTTGGTACACCCATAGTGGATATCTCACTTGAAGCTTAATTTTCTATTTTTACGTGAAAAATAAGTAAGGGGGACAAAAGACATCAAAGAGAGCCAGGGTACCCAACTTCTGAGGCCCCGGAGGCGTGGATAGCTCCAGAGCTTGGAACCATGGCTCATCTTGGCCCAATTGGTAAACCAAAACTCTTTGGGAACTTTGTTACCAAGTTACAACTACTGTAATACACCAGAAAATAGCAAATAACCTGCTATTTTGACGTGCCAAGGAGGTAATGAGCTACTTACACTCCTGTAACCATGTCAATTACTAATGACTTTCCATGGATAAACCCCAAAAGAGTAATTAAAACCCTTTTGGGACCCATATTCATTGATTTACCTTATAGCAACCAGCAAAACACTGCTATTTGCAATTCTACGTAGAAATAAGGTAAAAACTTCAAAAATTCATTAAAAATACAATTCTTAATGAATCCTTCTGAAACTTTCAGGACTAAAGGAGAACTGTATTATCTATGGTACAACCAAAAAGAATTACAGTTTTACTAGTAAAATTAAACGTTTTACTTACAGTCCATTTTTGGCTATTCTACATGAAACACTGAATCTTCAAAAATTCACAGTAATTACAACCTGTGATGAAATTGGCAATAACATTGATAACTTTGAGAAATCAATGATTAGTTTAGAATAAAAGAAGATTTACAAGTGTTACTCCTTTCATTCTTAACCATATTGGGGTTGGTAGTCACGTAAAAGCATCAATTAAGTAATTATGATAATCTTACGGGACAACTGATGATGCAATCAATAATCCAAAAAGGTTTATTGTTTTCTCACTCACTGGTTTTTCAGTTTGCTCCATGGCACGCCTCTGTGAGCTGTTGTTGACTTAAAAGAGGCCTCCTCTTGCTGTTTTTTCCAAGAATCATCTTATTATTATTTTATATCATTGTTACCAACAAGTAAGTATTAGTTAAACTATTCTTAAGTGTTTTAAATCTTTCATAATCAATCAGAAAGACGTGAAATCATAGAATCCAACTATATATTGTTGTAATCCTGCTATAAATCATTTTGATCTCTCAAATCCACAATTCTACGTCAAATTTCTCTACTTTTATCTATCAATAAGTTCTTTGGAGTATTAGTGAGTCATTTATCTTTAACTCTTAAAGTTTTTCTCTAGTAATAGTTTTCTTCAAGAATTATCTTTATAATTATTCTTGTAAAAGATAATTATATATTAAAATAATTTTATTATTTTAGTAAAAGAAGTTTTTATTATTAAATTCTTCTTGTAATTGATTCTTGTAGACAATTACTGCTCACTGTTATAATCACTAGTAGTGTATAACATGTGAAAGAAATAATTTTATAATTATTTAATTGTGGTTATAATAATTTTATTATTTTATTTCATAAGAACAGACATAGTACTGTTGATTAATAGTAATATTATCATCAGTTTCATAGTCACATCTTACAATTCATCTTCACAAGTTGGGTCAATGTACCTAACAAGGTATTCCCTTACTTTGTTGGTTCTCAAATTTCTTTCTTTGAGAACTTGGTAATTTTCTTACTACCAGATGACTCAATAGGAGGTATAACTTGGGGAACTTTATTCCTCAAGGGGAATTTCTCAGCATCACTAGATTTATGTGGCTTTATCAAGCTCACTGGAAATGTAGGATGCTTATTGCTAAGATCTTCAGATAACTCTACTTCAACAGCATCTTCTCCATGGAGGGCCTCAATAACAAAACGTCCTGCAAAGGAGTCTTTCAGCTTTTTACATCCTTTGATGTTATTGAAGTTGGTGGTGGATACAAGAACTAAGTCCCCCACTTTGAAATCTGGTGTTGCATGTGATTTATCCCATTTGTCCTTAGCATATGCAAAAGAGTCCTCTACGCACCTTACTGCATGCTTTCTAGCTTTGTCTAGCATTCCCTTGAAGCTAGCAGCTGTGGGATGTATTTCAATCAAATCTTTTGTCAAGGAATCTTGGGGTAATTTGGGGTTCAATTGTTTTCCTAGGATAGCAGGAGTTTGATTGGTACTGGCATGGATTGATGTTTTATATGCTAATTCCAGTTTTGGCAACAGAGTAGGCCAATCATGGGTAAATCCATTGCAATCTTTGAATTCAAGGCCATATGCACAAATTCTTCTCACCATGTACCCTAAGGTTTGGATCATCCTTTCAGCCAGACCATCAGTTTGTGGCTGGTAGGCTGTATAGAAAGACTGTTTAGTGCCAAATAATTGGTGAAGATTTGTTAATAGTGCTGAAGTGAATTTGGGATCCCTATCACTAATGATATTTTTAAATATCCCAGTCCATGAAACTACTATATTCCATATCAGAAGAGCTGTATCCATGGCTGTATCATCCTTGTGGCATGGTAAAAAGATTGGAGTTTTACTGGCTCTGTCCACAATCACTAGGCAAGCATTATAACTTCTGTCACCTCCTGGTGGTAGGCCAGCTACCCAATCCATATGGACAATTTCCCAAGGTCTAATTGGTTCCTGGATTTTTATCATATTCCTAAGTCTCTTGCCAGTGGATTTTTTTGCCTTTTGGCATTTTTCACAGGTTTTGAAATTCTCTGTAACATCCTTCTGCCACATTCGCCACCATATGCAGGTCTTTACTTCCTCTCTTGTTCTGTCTTCACACAGATGTCCTGAAAAGGGGCTATCATGCCATTCTTTTAGTACAAGATTGATTAATGACCTGTCCACAACTGTCATGACACATGTGTCCTTGGTTGTGTGGTAAATTATACCATCCAGTAGGTGAAATCTTCCTTCATCATAAGCGTTTTTCCATACTTCATCCAAGGCATGAATTAGAAAGTTGTCTTTACAGTCTTTGTTAAGTAATTGGCATAAGATGCTACAATCCTTATCTTGAGTGTAATTATTTCTGACTTCTTCAAAGAAGGTGGTGTTCAAGTCTGTAACACGTATTGCTTCTATTGGGATTTGTGGTGAACCTTTTTCTGGGACATCAGCAGGATTATCAATATTATTTGGTTATGGCCATCTGCATTCTTATGAATATTCCCATCCTATGAACAATAGTCATATTGCATCTGTATTCTTGTATGGCTATTTGACATCTGAGCATATGTCTGTTAGGTGTTTTCATGTTTAAAAGTGATTTGACAGCTGTACAATCTGTTATCAACTCAAAAACACATTGCTCCAAGAGGTAGTTCAACTTTTCCAAGGCCCAGACAAGGCATGAACATTCCATTTGACTTGCTCCATATCTGGCTTCAGTTGGTTTAATTTGCCTGGATATGAAACATATGGGTCATTGTACAGGTTTATCATTTATGATCTGAACTTGGTGAAGTGCAGCACCCAGCCCATCCCCTGATCCATCAATATACAATTTAAAAGGCAATTTAAAGTCTGGTATCAGTAAGAGTGGAGCAGCGTCAAGGCTTCTCTTAGAGACTCAAAAGCAATGACTGTGTCAACATTCATTTCAAAGACTGTATTTGTCACACAATTTATAAAGTGGCTTGTTATGGATGCAAAATCTTTAATGTGTTGCCTATAATATCCTGCAAAACCTAAAAATGACTGAATTTCCTTTTTTTTCTGAGGCATGGGTTTTAGCAATACTTCTGCAACTTTGTTTTTGTCAATTCCAAGGGACAAACCACATACAACATGTGCTAGTGCTTTAAGTTCTTTAAATCCAAAATGACATTTATTCAAAGAGATTTTCATGTTTACTGATTGAATTTTTGTCAAACCTCTGGACAATCTGTACATGTGCTCTTCCCAAGTCTTGGAACTGACAATAATGTCATCAATGTAGATGATTAACCATCCTTCTGAAAGTTCTGCAGGGAAGATTTCATTCATCATTCTTTGGAAGTGTGAGGGTGCATTTTTGATACCAAAGGGAATTCTTTAATATTCATACACTCCACAATGAACAATAATTCTCAAATATTTCTTGCTCTTGGTGTCACCACACTTTGATGGAATCCGTTAAGGGCATCCATAGTGGTTATATACACTGCTTGAGATATTTGAGTAAGGGCAATTTTGATTTTTGGTATTGCGTATCTGTCTGGAACAGTGTAAGTGTTCAGAGCTCCAAAGTCCCCAACCATTCTGGATTTTCCATTATGCCATGCCACTATGAGTGGTGTAGTTACTTCTACTTCTTCATTATGGCCACCCTTTCTTATTACACCAAGGTTTAGAAGTTCTTTGATATGAGTTTCCAGAGCTTCTTTTGACTTGGGACTTGCTGGGTATGCAGGTCTTCTCAAGAGTGGTGGATAAGGTCTTTCAATATAAAGAATGATATCAACTTCATGACCAATAATTTCTTCTAGAGGTTCTTTGTCTGAAGCAAATGCTCCTCTGTTGTCATACAAAAGGGAAGAAAGTTCATTTCCTTGTTTATCAGTCAGATGAGGGCGTATTTCAGCCTCATTTAACTGTTCAGATTTGAATTTTTCCAATTGTAAGTTGACTGGTGATACTTGATTCACTGTAATTTGTCTTTTAAATGGTAGAAAGGCAAATTTCTGATTGTTATTGTCTTCAATAGTAAAGTATCTGTCTTTGTTGTCATGTAAATCTATTCCATCCATGATCAAATAGTCATTCCTCGATATAAAATGGGTACTACAGCAATTTTCCATAACAACAAATTCAACTGTGATTCTTAAAATCCCATGAATGTGTGGGAATATGACATTGGTCCCAAAAATTCCTAATGCTTTCATTGGATTACTTTCACTATTGAATTTTATACCATCAATTCGTAACAATTGGGCTTCACAATTTGGTATGCAACTTTTGAGAAAAGATTTTCCAATGCAAGAGTAGAAGGATCCTGGGTCAAGCAAATGTTTGGTGGGCTTGTTGTCAATCACCACTTCTGTTATACAGGAGTTACCAGCTCTATAACCTTTCCCTCTGTTTGGTTTGGTTTTCATAAGTTGTGCATCTTGAGCTTTTGATAAATCAAGTTGACCATTGCTCATTTGTGGCAAGTGGGAATAAGATTCCCTGATGTCAAAAGTGGCATGGATGTTTTCTATATCCTTTGAAGATTCAGAAAATATGGATGACTTATCATCTGACTTGTCTTCAATTATGTCTTCTTTTTCAACATCAGGTTCCTTTTCAATATCAATTTCATTGATTTCCCCCTTTTTGGACATGTATTGGCTAAATGGGTGGTGCTTTGGCAAATATGGCACTTTCTGACTGTATCTGAAGATTTAAACTTAACATTATTAGAATTTCCTTTGGGTTTTTTTTATACAGAATCTTTCCAAGTTGTGTTGAACCTTGTTTTTAGATTCACCCTATCAGAACCAATTTTGGTTCTGGTGGTTACTTCTTCTAATATATTGATGATATTCTCTGCTGAAGATTGTTCAGTAGTCGTTCTTTTGACAGCATGCTCTAAGTCACCTCCGCATTGTCTCAGAATCCTTCTATGGATCATAAATTCTGACATGTCACGATATAATGCTGTTAATCTGTATTTTTGTTAGCAAAACCATGGTAAAGATTTGTCTTTATCAGCAATAAATTTGGCAGATTCAAAGGCTGTTTCCACTTAAATCCTCCAATCATCATTGGCCCATTTGTTGATAATTTGGGTTTTCCAACAAGTCCAACTTTGGTGTCCATGTGCTTTTATCAATTTGATATACCATCTGTGTGAGCCTTGAGGTATATTTTACATACCCAAATAGGCCACAAGTATCTTAAAAGAAATTTTGAATCATGCATAACTCATGAGTCATGCATATATCCAAAATTCATCATTTTTGATTTCAGAAAAGCTGAATAACTTTTTATTGAGTAAGTAAATCCATGGATTTAAGGCCAGATTTGGATTCTACACTAAAATTCACCTAGCATAGCTCCATAGAGTGAATAAGCTTAATTTAACTCTTTGAGGTGGTAAAATGGAAAATAATTCAATACCACATCATCAATACCACATAAAAGATCCGTGAAAACTTTTGTTTTTATTAATTTCACGCCAAAATAATGGGAAAGTGAGAAATCCCATGTTACATATACACTAAGAATAGTGTTATGCATGTTTTGAGCACTTAATATCATGGTATTCTTACGTGGACTTTTGGTACACCCATAGTGGATATCTCACTTTGAGCTTAAAAATTCTATTTTGACGTGAAAAGTAAGGAAGGGGGACAAAAGACATCAAAGAGAGCCAGGGTACCCAACTTCTGAGGCCTCAGAGGCGTGGACAGCTCCAAAGCTTGGATCCATGGATGATCTTGGCCTAATTGGTAAACCAAAACCTTTTGGGAACTTGGTTACCATGTTCCAACTACAGTAAAGCTTAAGAAAATAGCAAATAACCTGCTATTTTGATGTGCCAAGGAGGTAAAGAGCTACTTAGACTCCTGTAACCATGTCAATTCTTAATGACTTTCCATGGATAAACCCCAAAAGAGTAATTAAAACCCTTTTTGGACTTTTATCCATTCATTTACCTCATAGCAACCAGTGAAACACAGATATTTGCAATTCTATGTGGAAATGAGGTAAAAACTTCAAAAATTCATTAAAAATACAATTCTTAATGAATCTCTCTGAAACGTTAAGGACTAATGGAGAACTGTATTATTTAGGGTACAACCAAAAAGAATTACAGTTCTACTAGTAAAATTCAAAACTTTACTTACAGTCCATTTTTGACTATTCTACATGAAACACTGAATCTTCAAAAATTCACAGTAATTACAACCTGTGATGAAATTGGCAATAACATTGATAAATTTGAGAAATAAACCATTATTTTGGAATAAAAGAATATTTACAGATGTTACTCCTTTTATTCTTAACCATATTGGGGTTGGTAGTCACGTAAAAGCATCAATTAAGTAATTATGATAATCTTACGTGACAACTGATGATGCAATCAATAATCCAAAAAGGTTTATTGCTTTCTCACTCACTGGTTTTTCAGTTTGCTCCATGGCAGGCCTCTGTGAGCTTTTGTTGACTTAAAAGAAGCCTCTTCTTGCTGTTTTGTCCACATCATCATCTTATTATCATTTTAAACCATTATTACCAACAAGTAAGTATTAGTTACAGCTATTTTCATAAGTGTTTTAAATCTTTCAGAATCAATCAGAAAGACTTGAAATCATAGAATCCAACTATATATTGTTGTAATACTGTTATAAATCCATTTTGATCCTTAAAATCCACAATTCTACATCAACTCTCTTCATATTATCCTTCAATAAGTTCTTTGGAATAATAGTGAGTGATTTATTTTTTAATTCTTAAAGTTTTTGTCTAAAAATAGTTTTCTTCAAGAATCATCATTATAATTATTCTTGCAAAAGATAATTATGTATTAAAATAATTTTATTATTTTAATAAAAGAAGTTTTATTATTAAAATCTTCTTGTAATTGATTCTTGTAGACAATTACTACTCACTGTTTAAATCACTAGTAGTGTTTAACACGTGAAAGAAATAATTTTTTAATTATTTAATTGTGATTATAATAATCTTTTATTATTGTATTTCATAAGAACAGAGATAGTAATGTTGACTAATAGTAATATTATCATCAGTTTCATAGTCACATGTTACAATCTGTGAGCTGATTTGGTAAATAAGGTGTTAAACCTGGCTGTTAAAAATTTGTGTGGTAATTCAAAGGATTCTTTGATCATGTCAATACCTCTGATGAGTCCCATATGGTCATATTCTCCTTCACCACTGAAGTGAGGCCATTCTTTAAGTTTTGGTACTTCTTTCAAAAGTGCTTGGCCCATTGATGGTTCCAAGCTATGAAACAAAGTGGATAATTCATTTTTAACTGTAAATTATCAGGATCAAATACTTGTGGATTTGGATGCCTTGTGCCCTCATTTTGATTCAGAGGTTTAGAAATTCTTGGTAAGGTGTTCAGTATTTGTTCAATATCATTAATTTTACTGTTGCTACACCTTTGCAAATTGCTGTACTCATGTTGCAAGGCTTGTATTAAATTTATTACTTCAGTTTTATACAAGTCTTCTTTATGTGTCAGTTCTTGCCATAATTACAATTGTCTTTTATTATCTGTAGTAAATTGTTTCAATTTCATTGTTAATTTTGATACTTCCTCTTGTGAAGAATCAAAACACATTTTCAAGGCAATTGTAGATGTCTTTACTTCAGTAAATGAATTTGAAATGTCTTCTAGGACTTTCTTGTTATCTGTTTTGATAATATTTATGGCATGTTTGATAGTTGTTTCAATTATATCATCAATATTGAAGTTATAATACTTGTCTGTTAATTATTTAATAATGGCAGATTGTGCATTTATCTTATTTCCAAAAGAATTACCATTATTGGAAGTTTTAATTGTTCTTAAAACCTTTTCAAAACACATAAGTGTTTCATTAATTTGGCACAGAATTGAGTTGTTTGTTTTAATGTTGTTGCAAATGGTTTCATTTTTATCAGAAAGATGTTTCTTCACATCATTTATAGCTTCATACAACTCTGGGATGGAATCAAATATGTCAGAAATCATTTCTGGAATTTTAATCTGGCTTCCTCCTTCTTCTGTAATTCCATCATGGTTTTTGCCATCTGAAATACATTTTCCATGGCATCCTGCTGAATCTTTGGAAGCCTGTATCCTTGGCTGCAAGGCTTTGGGGCTGGTGCCTTGCCTTTTCCGTTGTTTGGAGCTTGTGGCTGCTTTTTCACGTTGGAATTGCTGCTGCTGGCCACTGGGGCTGTTTTCAACACTTGTTTGGGTGGAAGAGAGTTGTTTTTCCTCCATTCTAGTGTCAAGAGCATCATGTTTTTCTTCTCCATCAATGGATTCCATTCATTGAGCAATTTGCAAGTATTGGGATGGCCCAGGAACTTTCTCACAGTCAGGGAAGAATTCATGCAGTTTTTCCACAGATCTGCCAGGATCTGGTACTCCTTGTACTGCAGTGCATTGTTGTAAGCTTTGTGGCTGGCTTTGTATATGTCCACTGAGGCTTCTTGTAGTGGTGTCAGCTCTTTTTGAAGGTGAAATGGTATTATCAGAATCAGAATGACCTATTTTAGTTGTTTGGAAGTCATCAACAGACTCTTTTCCTTCTGTACCTGGTTGGCTTCGGAATTATCACATCTATTACCTTTCTAGGAGCTGCTTCAGGGGTTATAGCTGGCTCCTGATCTAGTTCAAGGCATATTTTATGATTAAAAAGGCTTAAAATAGTATTTTTACATCAAAAACTTACTATTGGCCAAATTCTTAGCTTTCTAGAGGGTATTACCTATATCAAAGTTAATCAATTCAGAAGAAATTGGTTCAGCTTGATTATTCTCAGTCACAATAACAGTACTATTATGGACAGAATTAACAGTACTGGAAGGAATAATGCTGGTAACTGTTGAGGCTGTTTCAATGTTTTCTTGTCTTACCATGTTGTCAGACACTAAAATTAATGAAAAACCAATTAATTAAGTAAAAAAAAGGTTATTTCAAAAAGAAATAAGAATATAAGCCTCACTTATAATATGAAAAAAAAACTATTTTTTTATGGATTTTTCGAATTATAAGTATTTTTTATATGTTTTTAAATTTTTTCAATATAAGAAAAAGGTTTAAAAAGAGTAAAAAAAATATATTACAGGTAAAATATCACATCTGGGACCCTAAATGTAACGTGTGGATATGAAACTTTGATTAAAAATTAAGTACCTTTCCTGTACTCAAAATTGGTATAAGGTAAAAATCAATTAAAAATAGTAAGAAATATTATTTTCGAGAGAAAACACACCATTTTTATTTTTTATTACTTTATTAGTATAAACCAATAATATTATGAAGACTTATTGTTTTACCAACAATAATAATTTATCCAAAAATACTTTACAAGAGATATTTAAGGCTACAAGAGAAATTTCTTCAAGAACAATTTCAATTTGAATTAATTGAGAAAAGGACTGCAAGCAATTAATTGAAGAACAGAGTCTTCAAAAAGAATATCAAAGAAAAAACATGTTCAAAAGTGACCAGAGTGAATTTGGAAACAAAGTGACAAAGTTAACAGTGATGAAAGATGCTTTAATTCACTTTTGGGGTGGTTCTGGGGTAAAAATTATTAGAAGACTCGCACACCATGATTATAATGATTTTCTCACGTGGTTAAAGGGTTTCAAATGCTTTAAAAAAATTGGTCACAAGCTTTTATTGATTGGTTTAACAGTGTATAAACTAATTATAAAAGGAAAAGATTCTAACATGAAGAGAAAAGTGGGGCAAAGAAGACATTCTTTTATATCCATCAATTTTCTTACTCCAAAAGTAAAATTTACTCTTGTCAGTCGTGAAAAACAGTCTGAAAATAGAAAAGCCAATTATGACATCATTGAACCCTGGTTTAGACAAAAAAAGGGCTGGTTTAAGCCATTTTTAGCCATTTTTAGCTATTTCTGACCCTTAAATCAGCCATTACTATAGCAATACCTGGTCTAGAGCCTTCAAAACACGTCAGAATGTGTGTAGGAGGTTTAGAAACCAGTTCAAATTGTTTTTTCTAACATTGTTTTAACTTAATGGTAGTTTTACCCTCTTGGCAGCAGTTATAGCCACCCTGGTTGGTATCAAAACCTCATCATCAATTGGGTCACAGACCCTGTGACTCAATTCCAGGCAAAAAGTAATGAACGTTTGCAAGAAGTTTGATATTCCAAGCCAGTCAGCAAGCAATTTGGGGGTCTGGGTCCCCCTTAGAGCAAGAGCTCCTTTCCCCCCCCAATTTTAATCTTTCCAATTTATTTTTTTGTTTAATTTCTCATCATGTACTATACTTGTAATTTTTATGTAAATCAAAGTTCACTTATTTAATACATGCACACATTTTGACATTTAAATTGAATTAAATTGAATTGTACAGTAAAATACAGTAATAATTGATACCTCACATGTAAATCAAACTTCACTTATGTAATACACGGGAACATTTTGACATTTCAATTGAATTCAATTGAAAATACTTCAATTCCTCATAACTTGTAAACTAAACACAACACCTCAATTTTAACATGAAACTTGATGGTTAACACCACATGTGGTGTGAAATAAATTAAAGTTTTGGGGATTTTCAATTTTTGTATTGAAAATACTAAAGAATCAATTTAAGCTTATTTAGAGCTGAGTCATGGAGATTTAACTCAGAGGTGACCCCACCTAATTTTTTATGAGGAATCAAATGGTGAAATAATTATTATGTGTTTATTTATTGGATAAAAAGTTATAATATATTTTAAATAACTTTTTAACAAAAATGTTTTAATTTCACAATTTTTATTAAAAATTCATTTTTACTTAATTTTTACCAATAAAAATATAATTTCATAATTTTGAATTTTATTGTAATTTTATTTTTAAATTATAATTTAATTTTGATTTTTAAATATAAATTTGTATTTATATTTCAATTTTCATTTTTATAATATAAATAAATTTATTTTATTTATATTTGTATCTTAATTTATCTTTTGTGGTCTTTTGGGTATATGAAAATACCTCTAAGGCTCACAGTATTGGATAATAGTGAATGGCATAACTTAGAATATTAAAATATGAAAGAAAGAGAAATAATAGAAAAGAAAAGAAATAATTTGGCCATATCTTGATGAAAGGTTCAAATTCAAGGGTATTGATGTTGCAAGGCCTTCTAAACCTGTCAAAAGAAATTGACAAGTACTCACAAAGTGGCCAAGGTGATTCTTACAACATACTTGGGTAGAATAACCCCTTTAATGTGCATGCCAGGAGAGGAATGTACTTTCATAAACTCCAATCCCCACCAAGAACCATAATCAAACTCTTCAGGCATTTGGGCCATGTTTGTCAGGATACAAAGTGTGAAAATCCTTGACAAGGTCTGGGAAGTTGGTAAGGTTGGAAGCTGGTCCCCAAGTTGTTCTTTCTGGGTCTTCATTGAATCCTTTCCACTCCACTAGAAACCATAATGTATCTCTCTTGAGTTTTGAGTCCAGAACCTGAGCCACTTCCCATTCTTCTTGCTTTTCCACTATGACTGGTGGTGGTGGCAATTGATGTCAATTTTGGATAGTTGATTGCTTCACTGGTTCTAACAAGGACACATGAAAGACAGGGGGAACTGACTTCCATTGTTGAGGAAACTTGTGGGGATATGCATGGCTTCTGACTTTCTTCAAGAATTCCAAGGGTCCCAACCATCTTTCTGAAAGATTGCTTGTGGGTCTTGTAGTCTTGATATTCTTGGAAGCTAGCCTAACCTTTTCCCCAGGTCAGAAATCAGGTGGAACTGTCCTATTTCTATCTTCATAGTTCTTGAATCTCCTTATTGCTGACTCCAATTCTTCTTTGACTACTTGCTGTACTGATTGGAGTTTTGTTGATAACTTTCTGGAAGGTGAGTCTTGAGAAATATGGATTGAGTCAAAACTGGGATTTCTTCCATGAATGGTGGAAAAGGGTCATTGTTTTGTTGATGAGTGCTCTGCATTATTGTAGGCAAATTCAGCCAGAGGGAGCCAGGTGTGTGATTTGTCTTGATGGTAACTGACACACAGCTGAAGATACTGCTCTAGAGTATGATTTACCCTCTCTGTCTGTCAATCTGTTTCAGGGTGGAGAGCAGCTGGAATGTCTCTTGATATCTTGAGCTGCTGACATAATTGAGTCAAAAACAATGAAACAAATAAGGATCCTTCATCACTAACAATAATGGCTGGGAGACCATTTTTTGAAAAGGCATAGTTAATTAATATTTGAGCTAAGCTCAGGGAAGTGATTGCTCCATAAGCTGGAATGAATATTGCCATTTTTGAGAACCTGTCCACAACTACTAGAATTGAATTAAAGTTGTTTGACAAGGTAAATTGAGTCATGAAGTCCATTGATAATGAGCTCCAAGGACCAGCTGGAATTTGAAGAGGCTGTAGTAATTCAAACTTCTTATGATGAATGGTGTTGTTCATTGAACACTTCTGACATGAGGACACATAGTCAGTAATAATTGATTCATGCCAGCCCAATAAAAATCACCCTTGATGAGGTTGAGGTTCTTCTCCTGGCCAGGGTGGCCAGCCAATTGTGAGTCATGATGCTTTTGAAGAATTTTGAGTTGGATTTCTTCATTTATTGGGATTACCACTCTATCTTTGAATAACAATAATTTGGCTTGAGTTTCAAGAGAATAATCTGAAACCAATTCACCTCTTGCTAGTTGTTTGAGTATTTCCTTGTAGTATTTTTCTTGCCATACTTCTTTTTGAATATGTTCAACTAAATCTGAGAATATCTGAACCTTGATTGAGAAGAATCAGGACTGCTGAATCCCATCTTGCTTGATTACTTGATGAAAATTTTGAGGATTCTTTCTGATGAAGTCCACCCCCCTCTCTGGGTACACGTCATCCTGATGTGACAAGGCATCTGGTAAAGTGGCCAGCCTGCCTGGGCGGTAAGTGATAGTGAAATGAAACTGAGAAAGCAATTCAGCCAACAGGCCTGCCAAAATGTAAGAGCTTTGGAAGACATGAAATACTGAAGAGAAGAGTGGTCTGTAAAGACCTCAAAAGGATTGGAAAGAGAAAGAAAAAAAGCTCTCCAGCACTTGAGAGCCCAAACTATGCCAAAGAGTTCCTTGTCATGGATTTAATAGCTCAGCTCAGCTGGTAGAGGCTTTCAACTATCAAATCCAATGGAATGCTTTACTGAGCCATTCACCTGACTTGGTACAGAACCCAAGGCATAATCAGAGGCATTGGTATCTACAATAGTTGGTATAGAAGGATTGCAATGAGAGAGGATAGGAGCAGTGGTAAAAGTTTCTTTGAGTATTTGAAACTAACTAAGAGCTTCCTCATTGAAGATAAAAGGAGAGTCTTTTTGAGGAGGGAAGTGAGACCAGTGGTTTTGAGAGAAATCTTTAATTGAATGACGATAGAATGTTTCAAAGCCAAGGAAAGATTGGTGGGCTTTGATGTTCTTGGGCTGTGGTGAATTGAGGATTTGCTGAACTTTTTAAGAATCCATCTTGAGAGAATAACTTCAGACAGCTTGGCCCAAATATTCCACACTTGAGGCATGTAATACACACTTGGAGGCTTTGGAAAACAAACTATTGTACCTCAGTCTTTGGAGGACAGAGGCCAAATGTCTAACATGTTCCTCCTGGGAGCTAGAGAAGACCATAATGTCATCTAAATAAACTACAACAAAAATTCCCAAGAAATCTGAAAATATATCATTCACAAGATTTTGGAAAGAAGCAGGAGCATTGTTATGGCCAAATGGCATAAACAAATACTCATAACTACCATATTTGGTTCTAAAGGCAGTTAGGTGCTCATCCCGCTCTTTGATTGTCAGGAGATTATGTGCACCATGAAAATTGATGTTGGAGAAGAGAGTGGAACCATTGAATATGGTAAGAAGCTGGTTCATAGCAGGAACAGGATACCTGTCCTTCCTAGTGACAGCATTTAGTTTGTGGTAGTCAACACACAAACAAAGGCCCCCATCCTTTTTCTTAACAAAAAGGACAAGTGCTCCTGTAGAAGAAGAACTTGGCCTTATGAAAAATTTCTCTGAATTCTCTGAAATGTGGGCCCGTAATTTTTCTGACTCTTGATTTGATAATGAATAGATAACACCAACTGGAGGTAGAAGACCCTCCAGTTTGATATGATGATCACAGGCATGGTGTGGAGGAAGTTTCTCTCCTTTCAACTTGGAGAACAAATCAAAATTTGGGGGTAAGCAGGAGGGACTACCTTCAACAAAGTTTCAACCTCTCCTGGCTCTTCCTCCTCATCCCACTTCTCCTCCATGGAGGCATGAAAGGATAAAGGAGGAAGGTACAAATCCCCTTGAAAGATATGAAGTGAAGATATTGCATCATCTTCTCCAAATTCCTTTGACTCTTTGGAGACTTCATCTCTTGATGGAATCAATGACTGAGAGAGAATGATTGAAGGGATATGGACAGAAGGAGTGAGAGAAGGTGTCTTAAGTACACCAACCAGAGCTACAATGTTAACAAAAGTGTCTGGGCCATTACTAGTAGAAGATTCAATATTGCTAGAATCCGTATGACTAGAATCATAGGTGATTAATCTGTTTCTTCAATCAATAATGGGATTCAAATGGTAAAGGAAATCATAGCCCAATATCAGGGCTTTTACCTTGGGTGAATCCATGATAAAAAAAGTCCCATTCAAAGCTTGCGAAGGAAGGCAAGTCAACTACCCACTAGTTATAATGAATTATGAACAAGGCAGGGGATTCATTTGAATCCAGAATGAAAAGAGGAATCTTTTCACATTGGCCATCAATCCAGTACTTCCCCTCCTCATCCTCCTGCCAATAGATTCCAAAGTCACATTATTACCAACACTCCTGGAACTTTCCAACCAACTCTTGCTCCCCTTCCCACTTCTCTTTCTCCTGTTTCACCAAGTTCTTCCAAGGCCAGGCCTGCCTTAATTCCAGAAGTAAGACCATCCCCCATCACTCAATCCAGAACTTCCCCCATGGTCACTTCTCAACAGCTTCAACCTGTGGCCAGTTCCAGTAGAAGAAGGGAAGAACTTTACCCTTTGCTGTTCCCTGCCACTCAGGTATTTCAATAAAGGGAGCTTTGGCCCATCCAAGTTACCAGAGAAGACCCAAACATGGTGAGTGATAATAAATATGCTGTGGCCAGGCTGTTTAGAAGGTTTGATAGAGATAGTAGAGAGTTGATTGAGTATTCCAATGATAGGACTATTCCTGGGACTTCCTCTGATGAAATGGCTGCAAATGTTGCCTGGTATAAAGATGAACTAATTAATGATTTTGAGAAGACTTTTGATCATTTGGGTAGAAATAACTAGTTTACTTTTCCTTCTTTGTTTGTGGTTTGACTTGTATCCCCACTTCTATAAGGTACTAAAAATAAAAAATGAAAATGAAATGGAACCTGCCAATAAATGATATGGGAGGGGATGCTTCTGCTTTAAAGAATGAAAAAATAAAGTATACAAGTAATTCAAGAAACGAAATGACATAAAATGAAAAGAAAGAATTGAGAGAAAAAAGAGAGTAAAGAAAAGAAAATAAGGAAAATTCTGAGGATTGATCTTCTTGTGCTGAGTTGCTTGATTTTGGCCATAATTTTCCTGAAAAGATAAAACCAAACATTTAATTCTAACAGAGTGGCCAAGGTGTTGTTTTACATGGAGTAGAACCCTCAGAGATGAATATCAGGAGATGGAACTTACTTTTACAGCTTCCACTCCGGTCACAACCATGGAAATTACCCTCCTGGACTCCATTTGGCATATCAGTTCCATATCAATCTTATGGCAATTTGGTCATATCCATAATCACTGGCCAAATTGACCCTCTAATCTTTTCTGACCTTTTATGGTCATTTCACTCCTGGGGTCAACCTGGCCCCTCCACTATCATCAGGGATTTTCAGGCCATTCTCTGCTTTTGGGAACTTTCAAGTATTTTCCAGTCAACAGGGAAATTAACAAATTTTTGTGCACTTTTGCGCATTTGTCTGTAATCAGTCCTTTTATGCCATTTTCTCAAAAGGCCATATCAGGCCTTTTGGGGCTTAATTGTCATTTGTGCAAAGTTTGAGCATTTTTGCGCAATTTAGGAAAATATAGCTATAAAGCTGTATAAGCTGTATTTGTCCAGAAAACCAAAACTGGCCAATACACCCAGAAATACCTTGTAACCTCTGAAGTCACCCCAAACCCAATTTTCACTCTTATCCTCCTGACTTCACTCACAAAGACCTTTGGCCACTTTCACCCTTCAGAAACTCAAATTGTCATAAATGGTGTTATACACCATTCCACACCTTTTCTCACCAGCAATCCAATGGTGTCAATATCAGAGGGGTAATTAAACATTCCACAAGTCACAAAAGTGTCATGTCATCCAGAGGACCCATCAAGGCTCAAGTGCAGGTGTAATTTCTCAAAGACCAATGATGCCATCAGGAATTCATTGTTTATTCTCACTTCAAGTATTCCCTCAAAGGAAATAATGTCAATTTATTCCCAAGGGGTATTCAAGAGGCAGTTCCAAACAAGTTGTCAAGTGTCAATGCTCATCAATCCAACTTGGCAACCACATTCATTTCAATACAGTCTGGATTTATCAAGGCCTTTATTTCAATCATACATAATGGCAAAATCATTCAACACAGTTCATTTCCCAATATGGCAAGGTATAAACTTCATCAAGCTGTCAATACAGCTTCAAGGATTCAATACAGACCAGATGTCAGCCTGAAGGAGTCAAGCTCTCAAACTTTCACATATACAAGCCTCCTTGGACCCTGGGGGATTTTCCCCAACTGGTTGATATATTTTGATTTTATTTTATTTTATCTTTATTTATCTTATCATTTTTGTTAAGTGAATACTGATATTATCAAGTCAGTCATTTAGCACATTTTCACTTTTCTTTCTCTGTGTCACAGCCAAGGAGGCAGGGGCATTACCAATCATCTTCAACAATCATTACCTCAGTGGTACCCTTCAAAACCCAATCAGCAACAATCATTATTTCATGGATACCCTTCAAAACCCAATCAGCAAGGGGGTTTCATTCTACATTCTCCAAATACAGTTTCAGACCTCAATACAGTTCCATACAGGCAAGACCCAAATACAGGATTCACCAAATACAGGCCTTTCATCAATACAGGCGCAAATACCTGTATTGACTGTATAACCTGTATTGGATTCACCAATACAGGATTCAATCCCACATACAACTTCTTCCAGCATACAGGCCAGTATCTCAACACTCAAAAACTCCAAGGCTGGTATTTCTCACATATACCAGCCCCTCTTCAGCCGGCTGGGGTTTTTTCCCCCAGTTAATTAAAATATTGGATTTATTAATTAATATTATTTTATTTCTCATTTAAGAAATATTATTTTATTATTTATTAAGTTAGTCTTTGCCTTCCCTCACCTGTTCAGTAGAGTCCTGGTGGCCATATCCTTTATTAATCCTTTTCTCTTTTCTGAACAGGTTGAAACAGTGGTACAGGATTATTTGTGGTTGGCTCTTTATTATTGCTTTTGTTTTCCTCTCATATCCTTTAACTCTTATTATTTTATGACTAGGAAATTATTATCTTATTTCATTACTCTTATCATTTGAGTATCTCATTTTGAGCCCTCCATAAGTAAGTCTGTTCACTGAGTGCCAGGCCCTCTTTATTTTAGAAGAGCCCCTGTGACATTATTTTAATTAACTCATAATTGCTTCTTTTTCTTTCATTCATTTTATTCATTTCTCTCATTCTTCAATTATGATCTTTTCATGATTTTATGATTTCTATGATTCTTATGATTTTTTCTCTCTCATCAATTTTCATCTCATTCTTTTCATTCAAATGGAAATTGATTCTCTTTCTCATTTCAAAAATTTCTGCTGACCATTTCACTTTATCATTATCATTCTCATTTCTCTTTTTTGTCTGAATTCAGGTTTCTATCAGGTTATTGGAGTGGACTTATTTGGGTTAATTAAATAATCATTCAGGAATTTTATTGATTTGGGGTATTCAGTGATTTTGGATTTTGAAATTTGTCAAGATTATTGATTGATTGATTGATTCCTCAAGACATTGATTTCACCTCAAGATTTTGAATTGACCTTGATTGAATTGAATTGATTGACTTGAT
This sequence comes from Austropuccinia psidii, assembly GCA_023105745.1. Classification (NCBI taxonomy): domain Eukaryota; kingdom Fungi; phylum Basidiomycota; class Pucciniomycetes; order Pucciniales; family Sphaerophragmiaceae; genus Austropuccinia; species Austropuccinia psidii. The sequence continues at coordinate 23,518,873 of JALGQZ010000005.1, forward strand.
TTGACTCCTCAAGATAGCTGATTTATCCTCAAGATTTGATTTAATTGATTGATTTGAATTTGATTCCTCAAGAAAATTGAATTGACTTTTGAAGATATTGATTGAATTCCTCAAGACTTAATTGATTTGATTTTGAATTGACTTGATTTACTTGATTTGACTTATTGATTGAAATTGATTATTCATAAGAATTTGACTTTGCCATCTTCACTCTTCAAGATTTATTCATATTGATTCACTTCAAGATTATTGATTGTTTTCTCAAGTTCATCAAGATTTTCATTTGATTGTTTTGGTCGAGCCTTCTTTATTCAAAGTATCATCAATTTTTATTCATTATTCTTTTATAATGCCAGTTCAGCATAGCCCTCCAGCCAGGAATACAAGATCTCAAAGACATCAAGCTGTTCTCACTCCTATAGCAAGGGCTCCTCTTGACCGCACACCATCAGTTCATCAACTGAGTGCAAATTTGGACAGAGGACCACCAATGGAAGGAGCAGCACCCTCCAGAAGAGGAGGTGTGAAGTCAAGAAGATCAAGATCATTCTCCGGACTGTTGGGTGGCTATCCAAGCATTCCTCAAGGGCCTAGAAGCAGATTAGGGGAAGCTGAAGATGAAGAGGGGGAGGAGTCTGTGGAAGAGGAGGAGTCTGAAGAGACTAAAGTTGCAGCTGCCTTGGCAGGTGCTCCTGAGGCTTCTGAAGCTCCAAATCTAGCCCTTTCTAATCAACCTCTTGTCTCTCAAGTTGAACCCAATTTTCTAAAGATGATGGAGCAAATGACTCAGTTTATGGGACAACTCACTCAAGAAGTTGCCCCAAGGGACACTTCAAAAGTCCCTGCATTCAAGACTCCATCAATGAAGGCACCTGATTCTTTTGATGGTACTAAAGCTTATAAATTGAGAGGATTTATTCAATCTTGTCAATTAATTTTCCATAATGACCCAGCAAACTTCTTCTCTGACAGGAAGAAGGTTTTGTACTCAACTTCTTTTCTTACTGGTAGAGCTGGCAAATGCATTGAACCTTACCTCTCAAATATCTCCAATGAAGACCCATCTTATCTCCTCAATAACTGGAAGTTATTTGAAACCCAGTTATTTACTCTGTTTGGTGATCCCAATGAAGTCAGAAAAGCTGAACACGAGTTAGACAATTTGAGGATGAGGGAAAGTGGTCAAGTTTCCTTGTACATAGATGATTGTAGAAGTCTAATGTCAAGAATTGGAGAGTTAGGGGAAAGGGCCTATATTCATGTGTATAGGAGAGGCTTGGCATCTAGATTGTTGGACCAATTGGCTTCTCACCCTGGAACTTTTGATAGTCTTCAAGAACTCATGGACATCACCTTGGAATTAGATACCAGGTACCATGAGAGGCAGAAGGAAAAGGGTAGTCATCAAGAGAAGAAGCCTCCAATCAATGAATCCAATTCCTCCAAGCCCCCTCAAAGTTCATCATCAAAAGAAGAATAAAAAGGGGAAGAATTTTCAAGTGTCCAAAGACAAGCCTCATGCTGCTCTCCTCAATAAGGACAATAAATTAATCGGTTCTGAAAAGGAGAGGAGGATTAAAGAAGGCTTGTGCAATTATTGTGGTGGTGAACACCCATTTGAAAAATGCTTCAAGAGGCCTGAGAATAGGCAAGGGTCATCAAAAGGCTTCCCTAGCAAGCTGGAAAAAGCCTGATTGGGAATCATGATGCGTTCAATGGTTCTCACTTATTTCCTTCAAGAGCACAATTGTGCACTCTGAATACTAGTGTCAAGAAATCTTTAAAATTTCTTATTTTTTCTTCAATCTCTGATATTTTTTATAGTATTCTCATTGATTCTGGTGCTACAAACTCCTTTATTGCAAAGAATTTTGTTCTCAAGTACTCATTTACCATGTCAGAGCTCCCTGGAAAGATTCCTCTTTTCATTCTGGATTCCAGTTCATCCACTTCCTTGTTCATCACCCATTATACCAAGTGGGTTGTTGATTTACCTTCCTTCCCAAGTGTGAGCCTTGAGGTATATTTTACATACCCAAATAGGCCACAATTATCTTAAAAAGAAATTTTGAATTATGCAAAACTCATAAGTCATGCATATATCCAAAAGTCATCATTTTCAATTTCAGAAAAGATGAATAACTTTTTATTGAGTAAGTAAATCCATGGATTTAAGACCAGATTTGGATTCTACACAAAAATTCACCTAGGGTAGCTCCATAGAGTGAATAAGCTCAATTTAAGTATTTGAGGTGGTAAAATGGAAAATACTTCAATACCACATCATTAATACCACATAAAAGATCCGTGAAAATTTTTGTTTTTCTTGATTTTTAGCCAAAATAATGGGAAAGTGAGAAATCCCATGTTACATATACACTAAGAATAGTGTTATGCATGTTTTGAGCACTTAATATCATGGTATTCTTACATGGACTTTTGGTACACCCATAGTGGATATCTCACTTTAAGCTTAAATTACTATTTTGACGTAAAAAATAGGCAAGGGGGACAAAAGACATCAAAGAGAGCCAGGGTACCCAACTTCTGAGGCCTCAGAGGCGTGGATAGCTCCAGAGCATGGATCCATGGCTCATCTTGGCCCAATTGGTAAACTAAAACTCTTTGGGAACTTGGTTACCAAGTTACAACTACTGTAAAACATCAGAAAATAGCAAATAACCTGCTATTTTGACGTGCCAAGGAGGTAATGAGCTACTTACACTCCTGTAACCATGTCAATTACTAATGACTTTCCATGGATAAACCCCAAAAGAGTAATTAAAACCCTTTTGGGACCCATATTCATTGATTTACCTCATAGCAACCAGCAAAACACTGCTATTTGCAATTCTACGTAGAAATGAGGTAAAACCTTCAAAAATTCATTAAAAATACAATTCTTAATGAATCTTTCTGAAACTTTCAGGACTAAAGGAGAACTGTATTATCTATGGTACAACCAAAAAGAATTACAGTTTTACTAGTAAAATTAAAAGTTTTACTTACAGTCCATTTTTGGATATTCTACGTGAAACACTGAATCTTCAAAAATTCACAGTAATTACAACCTGTGATGAAATTGGCAATAACATTGATAACTTTGAGAAATCAATGATTATTTTAGAATAAAAGAAGATTTACAAGTGTTACTCCTTTTATTCTTAACCATATTGGGGTTGGTAGTCACGTAAAAGCATCAATTAAGTAATTATGATAATCTTACATGACAACAGATGATGCAATCAATAATCCAAAAAGGTTTATTGTTTTCTCACTCACTGGTTTTTCAGTTTGCTCCATGGCACGCCTCTGTGAGCTGTTGTTGACTTAAAAGAAGCCTCTTCTTGCTGTTTTTTCATCATCATCTTATCAATTTATTAAATCTTTATTACCAACAAGTAAGTATTAGTTCAACTATTCTTAAGTGTTTTAATTCTTTCAGAATCAATCAGAAAGACGTGAAATCATAGAATCCAACTATATATTGTTGTAATACTGTTATAAATCCTTTTGATCCCTTAAACCCACAATTCCACGTCAAATTTCTCTACTTTTATTATCAATAAGTTCTTTGGAGTATTAGTGAGTCATTTATTTTTAATTCTTAAAGTTTTTCTCTAGTAATAGTTTTCTTCAAGAATTATCTTTATAATTATTCTTGCAAAAGATAATTATATATTAAAATAATTTTATTATTTTAATAAAGAAGTTTTTATTATTAAATTCTTCTTGTAATTGATTCTTGTAGACAATTACTTGCTCACTGTTAAAATCACTAGTAGTGCTTAACACGTGAAAGAAATAATTTTTAATTATTTAATTGTGGTTATAATAATATTTTATTATTATATTTCATAAGAACAGACATAGTACTGTTGATTAATAGTAATATTATCATTAGTTTCATAGTCACATCTTACATTTGGGGGCCTGGCCGTGATTTTATCCATAGACTTGGCTTTAATCATATTCTAGACTTCATTTTTTGTGTTCAAAAAACCACCATACCTACCACATCTTACATTTGGGGGCCTGGCCGTGTTTTTTGAACCTTGTACCCTTAATTAATATATTTTTAAGCTCTAAAATATATTAATTTAATTAATTTTTTTCTTTCAATTTGGAGTTAAAATATTTTTATTTTTGAAATTGTTTTAAAATTTTTTTCATTGAGGAATTTGGTTTAATTTTATATTGTTTTTACACGTGGCTTTTTCACATCCAAAAACTTATAAAATTATTCTTTGAGTTACTCTGAATTAATTTTCATTCAAAATCTTAAATTTTAATTTTTTTTCTTTAAAAAGAATAATTTTTTTTAATATAAAAAAAATATAAAACTTATAAAAAATCTTTAAAAAATATTTTAAAAAGTATAAAAAATAATTTTTTCTCTTTTATAATTTCTTTTAGTGTCTTTAATCAAATACTGTGCAGCTGGCAACAGACTCAGTAAAAGATATATCACTAGTCCAGAATCTTCAGAAGCAGAATCTGAAGACAGTATTGAGGTGCAGATTGCTAAAAGAGGCACCTTATTCAACTCAGAAAAAGCTAAATTACCACCAAAAGGTGTGTATTTTATCTTATATTTTCACCTTTTATCTTTAAATTGACGTGAAAATGGTGCATACCAGAAATGGAAGCAACTATTCAGTCCAACCAGATGGATGTGGACAAGGAAGAGGCAAGACCAAATCCAGAAGTGCCAAATCTTCCACAAGAAAGGCACATCTGGAGGATGCCAGAGTTGCCCCCCATTCCCCAAGGTCTGTACCAACAGATTTTGACGTGAATTCTGAGCCTGAACTAATTTATGATAATATTTCCAGGGCTGAACCATTTTCAAGTGGCAGCAATAGAAATATATCAGAGCCAGTACAAAAATTGGTTCAGAGCAGCCAAAGAAGAGGAGTGGGAAATCTGCCCAAGCCTTTGGCAGGGGGCCATGAACTCCTACTTACACATCAAGAGCTTTCTGGGTCAGGAGAAGACCATAGAACTCTTAGGAGGTTGGAGCCCCCTGTCTTGCAAAGACAAGGTCAAAAAGATAAAGAATTGGTTGAAGAACCAGAGTCTTTTATCCATAGACCAGAAGAAAGAATTGGAAATGACTCCAACTTTGGAGACAGAGGCACCAGTGGCATCTACCAGCTCCAAACCAGCTCCAGAAGCATCCAAGGACAAGCCCAAAGGACCTCAAAAGAAACAGAGAGGTCCCAAGAACCATCAAGGCAAGGGCAAAGGCAAAGCCAATTGGCACAGACCTTACCCACAAGGGTACAGGATCCCCAGATTGGAGCCTTCAGCCGTGGACAGTGTCTTCAATATGGCCAGAACTCTTATGGAATTCACAGCCAAAGAGCAGGAAAGGATGAACAGGACTTTTCCACGCAAATAAATGATGTACATAGAAGTATTAGTGTAGAAATTGGCAAACTTGAGTCAAAGTTAAAGCAAATTACATTAGACATCAATGATTTAAAGAAAAATGACAAGCAACATTCTGATTGGCATAAATTGACAACTGTCACCCTTGAGTCAATTAGCAATGCTTGTGAAAGAATTGAGAACCAATGTCAAAATAATGACACAGAGGATCTTTCCATCTTTAAAGTAAATGATAGACTTACAACTCTTTAAGACCATGTCTTACAAATAGTTAAGAACACCAATCAATTTGCTATACATTTAGCAAAAAGTGACAGTGAAAGGCAGAAATTGAAGAATGAAATAATTGCAAGTGTGGAGCAAATTCATAAGAATCATGAACCACATATGCCAAGACATTCTACACCTTTGACTGAAGAAAAACTTTCTGTCAAAGAAAGTTTGACTCCATTCTTAGGAGAGAATGTTATTTCGGCAAAGGATATTCCCAAATTAGAAGAATGGCCAACATTCTCTGGTGAAGGAGAATACAACCATATTGAATTCATCAGGACTATTGATATGTTGCAAGAAGACTTTAATATACCTGATGAAATCATAGTAGGAAAATTACATTGTTTGTTTACCAAGACTGCAAAGAAATGGTATTACAAGATGAGAATAGATCATGGAAGACATGACTGGTCTTGGTGGAAATCTGAAGTGATTACCAAATGGGCCAATAATTCTTGGAGGTTTAAAATGGAGAATGCTTTTGAAAGTGCCATTTTTAACTCAGAAAAAGACAAACCACTTACTTGGTTCTTCAAACAAAAAGACAGATTATCTGCTTTACACCCAGATATGTCTGACACTATGATTAATATGAAAATATTAAGAAAGTGTGGAGGAGAACTGGAACATGCTATCAAAAGCAGATGTGTGGAACCCTGTTCAACAGAGGACTACATTAATGCTATGGAAGATATCATTACCAGAACAAGAATTGGTAAAACTTGGGTTAGAAACCCAATAGAGTCCAAAATAGTCTCAAAGATTCCTAGAGAGGAAAGAAGACCAGAAAGGCCTGTCTTGAAGTGTCATAAATGTGGAAGTACTTCACATTTAGCCAACACTTGCCCTAAGAAGACAAAGATCAATGAAGTTCAAATCATTGAAGACATTCAGTGTACTGAAGAGAAAGAAGAGTCTGATCAAGATTCTGCAGTCTCTGAAGATACACCAGTAGAGGACTATCCCATTGAAAACATTTCAGCTTTCTTTGAGGTCACAGAAGTCCATACCCACTTGCCACAGTACAGTGAGGATTGCTACAACCTGATCAATATCCAAGATGCCAGAATGTGTAAAACAAAACCTGCTAGAGGAAAGGGTTATACTGCTGGAGCATCCTGTATCACATCAGTTCTAATGAGTGATATTGAAGCCAAAGTGAATCTGGATACAGGGGCATTTTGCACTTGTATTGGCAAAGATTATCTTCAAATTATACTTCCTGAATGGAAAAACCATCTATTACCAATAGAAGGTGTACAGTTCAGTAGTGCCAGTAACAATATGTACCCCTTGGGCATATTGGATACTAATATTGTATTCCCACATCCAGCAGGAAGTGTAAGAATGAAAACTGAGATTGTAGTAATGGATAATTGTACATCTCAGCATATCATTCTTGGAAATGATTACTTGAATATTTATGGTATTGATATAAATAACCATAAAGACAGATATTTCACAATTGGAGATAACAAAAGGCAAAAATTTGCTTTCTCCAATATGCCAAAACAGATATCTGTAGTATCTTCTGTCAAAGATACTTACAAAGATGAATTTGTGTCTAAACAACTTGTTGAAGCACAAATTAATCCATCATTGTCACCAAAGATGAGGAATGAACTTATTGATGTATTATATACATACAATAATGCATTTGCATCTGATAATGAACCATTAGGCGCTATAAGGGGACATGAAATTGATATTACTCTTAATATTGATAGACCATATCCTCCAGTACTTAGAAGACCAGCTTATCCAGCCAGTCCCAGAGCTAGAGAAGCCTTGGAAAAACATATCCAAGAGTTGATCCAACTTGGTGTGCTAAGGAAAGTAGGCCATAATGAGGAAGTTGAAGTGACAACACCTGTTATTATTGCATGGCATAATGATAAGTCAAGAATGGTTGGAGATTTTAGAGCTTTGAATACCTACACAGTTCCAGATAGGTATCCAATCCCTAGGATCCAAGAAACCTTGACTCAATTGTCTAAAGCCAAGTATATAACATCAATGGATGCATTAAAAGGCTTCCATCAAAATGTTTTGACGCCTAAAGCTAGGAAATTACTTAGAATTATCACTCACTGTGGTATTTATGAGTATCTTAGAATGCCATTTGGCATTAAAAATGCTCCATCTCATTATCAAAGAATGATGAATACCATCTTCCCCACAGAATTGTCTGAAGGATGGCTTATCATTTATATTGATGATATTATTATATGTTCTGACTCATGGTCTTTGCACCTTGAAAGACTTGCAAGAGTACTTCATAAAGTTGCAGAAGTGAACATGAAAATTTCACTTAAGAAATGCAATTTTGGTTTTGAAGAACTCAAAGCATTAGGACATGTTGTTTCTGGTTTGAGCTTGGGTATTGACAAGAATAAAGTAGCAGCAGTGTTACTTAAGCCAATACCCCAGAATAAAAAAGAAATTATGTCTTTTCTTGGATTTGCTAGTTACTATAGGCAACACTTGAAAGATTTTGCAATTCTAGCCAAGTCACTTTATAGAATCTGTGATCAACAGACTGTATTTGAAATGACACAGGAAAGAATTAAAGCTTATGAGAAGATAAAGAAAGCCCTTACAGAAGCACCTTTACTCCTCATGCCTGACTGGAATATTCCTTTTAAATTGTACATTGATGCATGTGGGGATGGATTAGGGGCAGCCCTACACCAAGTCCAAATTATTGATGACAAACCTACAGAAGGACCAGTTTGTTATATCTCAAGACAAATCAAACCAACAGAAGCCAGATATGGTGCAAGCCAAATGGAGTGCTTATGTTTGGTATGGGCACTTGAGAAATTACACTATTACCTTGATGGCAGTGTTTTTGAAGTGATAACTGACTGTAATGCCGTGAAATCACTTCTTAACATGAAAACTCCCAACAGACATATGTTGAGATGGCAAATAGCCATTCAAGAATATAGAGGAAACATGACTATAGTTCATAAAGCAGGAAACATTCACAAAAATGCTGATGGACTTAGTAGATGGGCTTTAGCCAACACTCCTGATAACCCAGCTTATGTACCTTTGGAAGCTGAACCACAGATTCCAATTGAAGGGATTAGCATAACTGATATTGGGACTGAATTCTTTGAAGAGGTCAGAGAGTCTTATAAACAAGACAAGAATTGCCATATCTTGACTTCTTTATTGGATAAAGACTGCAAAGACACATCTTTGGTTAATACACTAGATGAAGTTTGGAAAAATTCCTATTCTGAAGGAAGATTTCACTTGTTTGATGGGATTATTTACCATAGAACAAAACATTCTTGTGTGATGACATTGTGTAGTAGATTGCTCATCAATACCATTCTTCATGAATGCCATGATAGCATTTACTCTGGACACCTATCAGAAGACAGAACACTTGAGAAGGTGAAGAACTGTGCATGGTGGCCATCTTGGAGAAAAGAAACCATTGAATATTGCCATACCTGTGATAGATGCCAAAAAGCAAACAGGAGTACAGGCAAGAAATTTGGATTAATGATCCATATTCAAGAACCAAAATCCCCTTGGGAAGTTGTTCACATGGATTGGGTCACAGCACTTCCTCCAAGTGGTGACAAAAGTTATAATGCTTGTTTAGTCATTGTAGACAGATATAGCAAAACTCCCATATTCTTACCATGTCATAAAGATGACACTGCTATGGATACAGCTCTTCTTTTATGGAGTAGAGTTATTTCTCATACAGGGTTATTTAAGAATATCATAAGTGACACAGACCCCAAGTTCACATCTGCACTTTGGACCAATCTTCATAGATTGTTTGGGACTAAGTTATCATTCTCTACAGCATATCACCCTCAAACAGATGGGCTAGCAGAGAGGATCATTCAAACTTTAGAAGACATGATCAGGAGATTTTGTGCTTATGGATTAGAATTTAAAGACTCAGATGGCTTTACCCATGACTGGTGCACTCTGATACCTGCATTAGAATTGGCATACAAGACATCAGTCCATTCTTCCACAGGACAAACTCCTGCTATGTTAGAAAAAGGATGGAATCCAAGACTCCCAGCAGACACACTGAGGAAAGACTTGATTGACATTCATCCTACAGCTTCCAGCTTCAAATTAATGCTTGATAAAGTAAAACACCATGCAAAACAAAGTATGGATGATGCTTTTGATTATGCAAAACAGAAGTGGGACAAGAGTCATAAAGTACCAGACTTCAAAGTAGGGGACTTAGTTCTAGTTTCAACCTTGAATTTTAATAATATCAAAGGCCCAAAGAAACTTAAAGATTCTTATGTAGGACCTTTTGTTATTGTTGCCTTACATGGAACCAATGCAGTTCAAGTGGAATTGAGTGGTGAATTGGAAAATAAACACCCCACATTTCCAGTCAGCCTGATAAAACCTTATCAACCAGCTGACAAAGAATTGTTTCCTTTAAGGAACCCAACTCCTTTAACTGTGCCCCCTGTGGAACAGAATGAAGACAGAAAGATAAAGAAAGTCATTAAAGAAAGGAGACTTAGGGGTAAAAATCAAAGAGAATATCTTGTCAGATATAAAAATCCAGTACATGAAGATGAATGGATGGCAGAATCAGAAATACCTGACTCAGATAAACTCTTAAGAAGATTTAGACATGAAAGAAGGCCACAAGCCTGAATATGTCTATAAATGTGCTTTAAATTACTTGATCTGAGTAATGTGAAGAGGTTGGACAGTGGACATTAACCCCCTTTTGGGGCCTTATTCTTTTTAACACTAATAAAATTGTAGTACAATTTTATTTTTTGGTGGGAGGGAATGTGAGCCTTGAGGTATATTTTACATACCCAAATAGGCCACAATTATCTTAAAAAGAAATTTTGAATTATGCAAAACTCATAAGTCATGCATATATCCAAAAGTCATCATTTTCAATTTCAGAAAAGATGAATAACTTTTTATTGAGTAAGTAAATCCATGGATTTAAGACCAGATTTGGATTCTACACAAAAATTCACCTAGGGTAGCTCCATAGAGTGAATAAGCTCAATTTAAGTATTTGAGGTGGTAAAATGGAAAATACTTCAATACCACATCATTAATACCACATAAAAGATCCGTGAAAATTTTTGTTTTTCTTGATTTTTAGCCAAAATAATGGGAAAGTGAGAAATCCCATGTTACATATACACTAAGAATAGTGTTATGCATGTTTTGAGCACTTAATATCATGGTATTCTTACATGGACTTTTGGTACACCCATAGTGGATATCTCACTTTAAGCTTAAATTACTATTTTGACGTAAAAAATAGGCAAGGGGGACAAAAGACATCAAAGAGAGCCAGGGTACCCAACTTCTGAGGCCTCAGAGGCGTGGATAGCTCCAGAGCATGGATCCATGGCTCATCTTGGCCCAATTGGTAAACTAAAACTCTTTGGGAACTTGGTTACCAAGTTACAACTACTGTAAAACATCAGAAAATAGCAAATAACCTGCTATTTTGACGTGCCAAGGAGGTAATGAGCTACTTACACTCCTGTAACCATGTCAATTACTAATGACTTTCCATGGATAAACCCCAAAAGAGTAATTAAAACCCTTTTGGGACCCATATTCATTGATTTACCTCATAGCAACCAGCAAAACACTGCTATTTGCAATTCTACGTAGAAATGAGGTAAAACCTTCAAAAATTCATTAAAAATACAATTCTTAATGAATCTTTCTGAAACTTTCAGGACTAAAGGAGAACTGTATTATCTATGGTACAACCAAAAAGAATTACAGTTTTACTAGTAAAATTAAAAGTTTTACTTACAGTCCATTTTTGGATATTCTACGTGAAACACTGAATCTTCAAAAATTCACAGTAATTACAACCTGTGATGAAATTGGCAATAACATTGATAACTTTGAGAAATCAATGATTATTTTAGAATAAAAGAAGATTTACAAGTGTTACTCCTTTTATTCTTAACCATATTGGGGTTGGTAGTCACGTAAAAGCATCAATTAAGTAATTATGATAATCTTACATGACAACAGATGATGCAATCAATAATCCAAAAAGGTTTATTGTTTTCTCACTCACTGGTTTTTCAGTTTGCTCCATGGCACGCCTCTGTGAGCTGTTGTTGACTTAAAAGAAGCCTCTTCTTGCTGTTTTTTCATCATCATCTTATCAATTTATTAAATCTTTATTACCAACAAGTAAGTATTAGTTCAACTATTCTTAAGTGTTTTAATTCTTTCAGAATCAATCAGAAAGACGTGAAATCATAGAATCCAACTATATATTGTTGTAATACTGTTATAAATCCTTTTGATCCCTTAAACCCACAATTCCACGTCAAATTTCTCTACTTTTATTATCAATAAGTTCTTTGGAGTATTAGTGAGTCATTTATTTTTAATTCTTAAAGTTTTTCTCTAGTAATAGTTTTCTTCAAGAATTATCTTTATAATTATTCTTGCAAAAGATAATTATATATTAAAATAATTTTATTATTTTAATAAAGAAGTTTTTATTATTAAATTCTTCTTGTAATTGATTCTTGTAGACAATTACTTGCTCACTGTTAAAATCACTAGTAGTGCTTAACACGTGAAAGAAATAATTTTTAATTATTTAATTGTGGTTATAATAATATTTTATTATTATATTTCATAAGAACAGACATAGTACTGTTGATTAATAGTAATATTATCATCAGTTTCATAGTCACATCTTACACCAAGCTTTGAATGGGATTTCTTTATCATAGAGTCACCCAAGGGAGAAGACCTAATATTGGGCTATAATTTTCTGTACCATTTCAATCCCATTATTGATTGGAAAAATGGATTGATCACCTATGATTGTAATCATAAGGATTCTAGTGGTATTATTTCTTCTACTAGTAATGACTTATCCACTGCTGTCAACAGTGTTGCTCTGGTTGGTGAACTTAAGACACCTTACCTTCCTCCTTCTGTCCATAACCCCTCCATTGTTCCCTCTCAGTCATTACTTCCATTAAGAGATGAAGTCTTCAAAGAGATAAAAGATGTTGGAGAAGATGTTGCTATATCTTCACTTCATCTCTTTCAAGGGGATATGGACCTTCCTCCTTTATCTTTTCATGCCTCCCTGGAGGAGCAGTGGGATGAGGAGGAAGAGCCAGAAGAGATTGAAACTGTGCTGAAGGTATTCCCTCCTGTTTATCACAAATATTTGGATGTATTCTCCAAAGTGAAAGCAGAGAAACTTCCTCCACACTGTGCCTGTGATCATCATATCGAACTGGAGGGTCTTCTACCTCCAGTTGGTGTTATCTACTCTTTATCAAGAAATGAGTCAGAAACACTGCGGGCCTACATTTCAGAGAATGTAGAGAAAGGTTTCATTAGACCAAGCTCCTCCTCAACAGGAGCACCTGTCCTTTTTGTTAAGAAAAAGGATGGTGGTCTTCGTTTGTGTGTTGACTACCGCAAACTTAATGCTGTCACTAGGAAGAACAGGTATCCTGTTCCTCCAATGAATCAGCTTCTTACCGTATTCAACGGTGCTACTATCTTCTCCAAGATAGATCTGCGTGGTGCTTATAATCTCTTGAGAATCAAAGAGGGGTATGAGCACTTAACTGCCTTTAGAACCAAATATAGCAGTTATGAATATTTGGTTATGCCATTTGGCTTAACCAATGCTCCAGCTTCATTCCAAAATCTTGTGAATGATATCTTTGCAGATTATTTGGATGTTTTTGTTGTAGTGTACTTAGATGATATTATGGTCTTCTCTAGCTCTTTGGATGAACATGTTAAACATGTGGCCTCTGTTCTCGAAAGACTGAGAGACAATAATTTGTTTGCTAAAGCCTCAAAGTGTGTATTCCATGCCTCAAGTGTGGAATACTTGGGCTATGTTGTTTCAAGTGATGGCCTCAAGATGGATTCTTCAAAGGTTCAACAAATCCTCAATTGGCCTCAGCCCAAGAACATCAAGGCCCTTGAATCCTTTCTTGGCTTTGCCAACTTTTATCGTCATTTCATTAAAAATTATTCCAAAAAAATCTCTGCTTCCACTTCCCTCCTTCAAAGAAATTCTCCCTTTATCTTCAATGAGGAAGCTCTTAGTCAGTTTCAAATACTCAAAGAAGCTTTCACCACTGCTCCTATTCTCTCTCACTTTAATCTTTCTCTACCAACCATTGGAGAGACTGATGCTTCTGATTATGCCTTGGGTGCTGTACTGAGTCAGGTGAATGACTCAGGAAAGCATCCCATTGCATTTGATAGTCGCAAGCTCTTACCAGCTGAAGTCAACTATGAAATTCATGACAAGGAACTCCTTGGCATAGTTTGGCATCTCAAGCGCTGGAGAGCTTTTCTCCTTTCTCTTTCTGATTCTTTTGAGGTCTTGACAGATCATTGTTCCCTTCAGTATTTCATGTCCTCTGAAGTCCTTACTTGTCGTCAAGCCCCTTGGGCAGAATTTCTATCTGAATTCCACTTTATCATCACTTACCGCCCAGGCAGGCTGGCCACTTTACCAGATGCCTTGTCACGTCGGGAAAACGTGTACCCAGAGAGGGGGGTGGATTTCATCAGCAAGAATCCTCAGAATTTTCATCAAGTTCTCAAGCAAAATGAAATTCAAGAGTCAAGATTCTTCTCAATAAAAGTTGATATTTTTTCAGATGTAGTTGATCAAATTCAAAGACAAGTATGGCAAGACAAAGATTATAAGGAAATCCTCAAGAAATTAGCAAGAGGAGAATCAGTCCCAGACTATTCTCTTGAACCTCAAGCAAAATTATTATTGTTCAAAGATGGAGTAGTCATTCCAAGCAATCATGAAATTCAATTGGACATTCTTCAAAAGCGTCATGATTCACCGTTGGCTGGCTATCCTGGCCAGGAGAAGACCCTCAAGCTAATAAAGAGGGATTTTTATTGGGCTGGCATGAATCAAATCATCAAGGACTATGTGTCCTCATGTCAGCAATGTTCAAGAAACAAGAACATCCACCATAAGAAGTTTGGATTACTCAAGCCTCTTCAAATTCCATCTGGTCCTTGGAATTCTTTATCAATGGACTTTATCACCCAATTTCCCTGTCAAGCAACTTTGATTCAATTTTAGTAGTTGTAGACACATTTTCAAAAATGGCAATATTTATCCCAACTTATTCAACAATCACTGCTTTGGATTTAGCTCAAATATTCATTAATCATGTCTTTTCCAAACATGGTCTTCCAATCAGTATTTTTAGTGATAGAGGTTCATTATTTGTTTCATCATTTTGGACTCAATTGTGTCAGCAGCTCAAGATATCAAGAGATCTTTCAACGGCCTTTCACCCTGAAACAGATGGACAGACAGAGAGGGTAAATCAGACTCTAGAACAGTATCTTTGGATGTATGTCAGTTACCATCAAGATTACTGGCACACCTGGCTCCCTCTGGCTGAATTTGCCTATAATAATGCAGAACATTCATCAACAAAACAGTCTCCATTTTTCACTATTTATGGAAGAAATCCCAGCTTTGATTCAATTCACATTTCTCAAGATACACCTGCTGGAAAGTTCTCATCAAAACTCCAATCAGTACAGCAAGTTGTCAAGGAAGAATTAGAGTCAGCAATAAAGCGTTTTAAGAAGTATGCAGATAAAAATAGAGCAATTCCACCTGATTTCCAACCTGGGGACAAAGTATGGCTAGCTTCCAAGAACATCAAGACAACAAGACCCACCAAAAAACTTTCAGAAAGATGGTTGGGACCCTTTGAAGTTCTCAAGAAGATTGGCAGCCATGCATATCACCTCAAGTTTCCTCAACAATGGAAGTCAGTTCACCCTGTTTTCCATGTGTCCTTGTTAGAACTAGTAAAGCAATCAACTATCCCAAATCGACACCAATTGCCACCACCTCCAATAATAGTGGAAGAGCAAGAAGAATGGGAAGTGGCTCAGGTTCTGGACTCAAAACTCAAGAGAGGTTCATTATGGTATTTAGTGGAGTGGAAAAGATTCAATGAAGACCCAGTAAGAACAATTTGGGAACCAGCTTCCAACCTTACCAACTCCCCAGACCTTGTCAAGGATTTTCACACTTTGTATCCAGACAAGCCTGGCCCAAATGCCTCAAGAGTTTGATTTATGGTACTTGGTGGGGATTGGGGTTTATGAAAGTAAGTTCCTCTCCTGGCATGCACCTTTAAGGGGGTATTCTACCCAAATTTGTTGTAAGCATCACCTTGGCCACTTTGTGAGCACTTGTAAATTCTTTGGACAGGTTCAGAAGGCCTTGCAACATCATACCCTCAAGATTGGGACCTTTCATCAAGATATGGCCCAATCTCTCTCTTATTTTCTTTTCTTTCTTTAATCATGCCATAAATTATCTTTCAAGACATTCATTACCACAATTCATGTTATGGCATAATTTCTTTTTCATTTATGGTGCTTGGTGGGGAGTGGAAATGATGAAAGTAAGTTCCATCTCCTGGTATGCATCCCTGAGGGGTCTACTTCTTGTAAAACATTACCTTGGCCACACTGTGAGCATCAAATGCTTGATTTTATCTTTCAGAACATTTTGGCCAAAAATCGAGCAACTCACCACAAGAAGGACAACCCTCAGGCATTTCTTATTTCTTTCTTTCCTCTCTTTTTCTCTCAATTCTTTTTCATTTTTATTTTTTATTTCATTTTCTTTTACTTGTATCTTTTATTTTTATTTTTATTTCTTAGTTCAAAAAGCAGTAGTCATCACTCCCATATCACGTTTGGGGAGTCAATTCATTCAATAATCAAAGAGTAAAACACTAGTAATGGTAAAGACCACCTACAGATAACCCTCATCAAAACTTCTTCAAGTCAGCCTTGAACTCATCTTCAAGTCAAAATTTCAAATTCAAGACCAAGAGATTTATGGACAATTGAAAGTCAGCAAGGCATTTATGGCAATTGACCAGTCAAGAAGGGGATAAGAAGAAAGACATTCAAGAAGAAATCAAGATCAAGAGGAAAACCCTCCTTCAAATGGCCAATGGGCCAATTTCATGAATTTATGCACTTTGGCACAAATGGCCATATCAAACCTCAAAACTTCAAAATAGCTCAGTTTTATCATTTTTCATCAAAATATGCTTAATTAGGCATATTGGCAAATTTGCGCATTTTTGCGCATTTTGTGCGAAAGGCCTGTTTATCTTGTCAAAAGTCTTCAAAAGGCCTTTTTGGCCATTTTCATCATAATTGCGCATTTTGCGCAAAATGGCCAGAACACCTTAGAGGCCATTTTTCCATCATTTATCAACCTTTTCACCTTTTTTCACCAATATGTATGCCATTATGGCATATATGCGCATTTGCGCAAAATGGCCAAAACACCCTATAAGGCCAATTTTTCATCATAAAGCAAGTTTTTTCAATTTTTTCACCATTATATGCCATTGTGGCATATATGCGCATTTGCGCACTTTGCGCATTTTTGCGCATTTTGCGCATTTTTGCACAAATTGGCCAAAATTCCCTTTTAATCACAAAATCAAGGATTTTGACCAGGATTTCTGAAATGGTCCAAAACCTCAAGTATTGGCCACTTCATGCCAACACTGTCAAATTTCAAAATTATGATGAAATCAGGTGTTCTTGCGACATAAACCCAGGTCACCCCCTTTTCAAAAGCCATGAGGACTCAAGAAAAGCTTAGTGAAGACACTCAAGACAAGAATGAACATTATTTTAGAAAAAAAAATGAAGGCATTTTGAAGGAAAAGAGGGAATTCAGAATCAAGATCAAGGGGAAGATACCTACAAGTGACTAAATGAAGATCTCGTTTGAGTATTGATTGAAGAAGAAAGTTTAATGGGATACATTTAAGGAATTGGGGAAAGAACTGTATGGATTGTTGGAAGCTCATCAAGACTCACTATACTCATGGTGGTCAGAGCTCACCACTTTCAAGAGGGGGATAATGTCACAGCCAAGGAGGCAGGGGCATTACCAATCATCTTCAACAATCATTACCTCAGTGGTACCCTTCAAAACCCAATCAGCAACAATCATTATTTCATGGATACCCTTCAAAACCCAATCAGCAAGGAGGTTTCATTCTACATTCTCCAAATACAGTTTCAGACCTCAATACAGTTCCATACAGGCAAGACCCAAATACAGGCCTTTCATCAATACAGGCGCAAATACCTGTATTGACTGTATAACCTGTATTGGATTCACCAATACAGGATTCAATCCCACATACAACTTCTTCCAGCATACAGGCCAGTATCTCAACACTCAAAAACTCCAAGGCTGGTATTTCTCACATATACCAGCCCCTCTTCAGCTGGCTGGGGTTTTTTCCCCCAGTTAATTAAAATAGTTGATTTATTATTTAATATTATTTTATTCTCACTTTTGGAATATTATTTTATTATTTATTAAGTTAGTCTTTGCCTTCCCTCACCTGTTCAGTAGAGTCCTGGTGGCCATATCCTTTATTAATCCTTTTCTCTTTTCTGAACAGGTTGAAACAGTGGTACAGGATTATTTGTGGTTGGCTCTTTATTATTGCTTTTGTTTTCCTCTCATATCTTTTAACTCTTATTATTTTATGACTAGGAAATTATTATCTTATTTCATTACTCTTATCATTTGAGTATCTCATTTTGAGCCCTCCATAAGTAAGTCTGTTCACTGAGTGCCAGGCCCTCTTCATTTTAGAAGAGCCCCTGTGACACTCTGCCTGTCAATGGATATTTAGTGGTCATATCATTACTAATTCCATTGTTCATTTTGGCAGGTTAAAACAGTGATTAAGGACTTACTTGATTGGCTCTTTGGCCATTTGGCTTCTCATTTCTCTTATTGCATCTCATACTTATGCTTGCATTCTTCTTAGAGAAATTCAATTCTTTATTTTGATTTTCTTTATTGTTTTGGAGTATTCCAAGTGAGTTCCCTGATTGCTGAGCTCAAGGACACTATTGTTTTTTCCATCCAAGGGCCCCGGTGACAACTACTCACCAAGAATCATAAAAGAACAGGAAACTTTGCCATACATGAATTTGAGTTAAGGAATGTCTTGAATAATAGTTAAAGGCATAATTTGGAATATTAAAATATGAAAGAAAGAGAGAGAATAAAAAAAAAAAGAAGAATTTGGCCATATCTTGGGGAAAGGTCCAAATTCAAGGGTATTGATGTTGCAAGGCCTTCTAAACCTGTCAAAAGAAATTGACAAGTGCTCACAAAGTGGCCAAGGTGATTATTACAACATATTTGGGTAGAATACCCCCTTTAAGGTGCATGCCAGGAGAGGAATGTACTTTCATAAACTCCAATCCCCACAAGAACCATAATTAAACTCTTTAGGCATTTGGGACATGTTTGTCAGGATACACAGTGTGAAAATCCTTCACAAGGTCTGGGGAGTTGGTAAGGTTGGAAGCTGGTTCCCAAGTTGTTCTTTCTGGGTCTTCATTGAATCCTTTCCACTCCACTAGATACCATAATGTACCTCTCTTGAGGTTTTAGTCAAGAACCTGAGCCACTTCCCATTCTTCTTGCTTTTCCACTATGACTGGTGGTGGTGGCAATTGATTTCAGTTTGGGATAGTTGATAGCTTCACTGGTTCTAACAAGGACACATGAAAGACAGGGGGAACTGACTTCCATTGTTGAGGAAACTTGTGGGGATATGCATGGCTTCTGACTTTCTTCAAGAATTCCAAGGGTCCCAACCATCTTCCTGAAAGATTGCTGGTGGGTCTTGGAGTCTTGATATTCTTGGAAGCTAGCCTAACCTTTTCCCCAGGTTAGAAATCAGGTGGAACTGTCCTATTTCTATCTTCATACTTCTTGAATCTCCATATTGCTGACTCCAATTCTTCTTTGACTACTTGCTGTACTGATTGGAGTTTTGTTGATAACTTTACAGCAGGTGAGTCTTGAGAAATATGGATTGAGTCAAAACTGGGATTTCTTCCCTGAATGGTGGAAAAAGGTCATTGTTTTGTTGATGAGTGCTCTGCATTATTGTAGGCAAATTCAGCCAGAGGGAGCCAGGTGTGCTATTGGTCTTGATGGTAACTGACATACAGCTGAAGATACTGCTTCAGAGTATGATTTACCCTCTCTGTCTGTCTATCTGTTTCAGGGTGGAAAGCAGCTGAAATGTCTCTTGATATCTTGAGCTGCTGACATAATTGAGTCGAAAACAATGAAACAAATAAGGATTCTTCATCACTAACAATAATGGCTGGGATACCATTTTTTGAAAAGACATAGTTAATGAAGATTTGAGCTAAGTTCAGGGAAGTGATTGCTCCATAAGCTGGAATGAATATTGCCATTTTTGAGAACCTGTCCACAACTACTAGAATTGAATTAAAGTTGTTTGACAAGGTAAATTGAGTCATGAAGTCCATTGATAATGAGCTCCAAGGACCAGCTGGAATTTGAAGAGGCTGTAGTAATTCAAACTTCTTATGATGAATGTTCTTGTTCATTGAACATTTCTGACATGAGGACACATAGTCAGTAATTAATTGATTCATGCCAGCCCAATAAAAATCACCCTTGATGAGGTTGAGGGTCTTCTCCTGGCCAGGGTGGCCAGCCAATTGTCAGTCTTGATGCTTTTGAAGAATATTGAGTTGGATTTCTTCATTTCTTTGGATTACCACTCTATCTTTGAATAACAATAATTTGGATTGAGTTTCAAGAGAATAATCTGAAACCAATTCACCTCTTGCTAGTTGTTTGACTATTTCCTTGTATTCTTTTTCTTGCCATACTTCTTTTTGAATATGTTCAACTAAATCTGAGAATATTTGAACCTTGATTGAGAAATATCAGGACTCCCGAATTCCATCTTGCTTGATTACTTGATGAAAATTTTGAGGATTCTTTCTGATGAAGTCCACCCCCCTCTCTGGGTACACGTCATCCTGATGTGACAAGGCATCTGGTAAAGTGGCCAGCCTGCCTGGGAAGTAAGTGAGAGTGAAATGAAACTGAGAAAGAAATTCAGCCCAATGGGCCTGACAACAAGTAAGAGCTTTGGAAGACATGAAATGCTGAAGAGAAGAGTGGTCTGTCAAGACCTCAAAAGGATTGGAAAGAGAAGAAAAAAGGCTCTCAAGTGCTTGAGAGCACAAAATATGCCAAAGAGTTCCTTGTCATGGATTTAATAGCTCAGCTCAGCTGGTAGAGGCTTTCAACTATCAAATCCAATGGAATGCTTTACTGAGCCATTCACCTGACTTGGTACAGCACCCAAGGCATAATCAGAGGCATTGGTATCTACAATAGTTGGTATAGAAGGATTGCAATGAGAGAGGATAGGAGCAGTGGTGAAAGTTTCTTTGAGTATTTGAAACTAACTAAGAGCTTCCTCATTGAAGATAAAAGGAGAGTCTTTTTGAGGAGGGAAGTGAGACCAGTGGTTTTGAGAGAAATCTTTAATTGAATGACGATAGAATGTTTCAAAGCCAAGGAAAGATTGGTGGGCTTTGATGTTCTTGGGCTGTGGTGAATTGAGGATTTGCTGAACTTTTTAAGAATCCATCTTGAGAGAATAACTTCTGACAGCTTGGCCCAAATATTCCACACTTGAGGCATGTAATACACACTTGGAGGCTTTGGAAAACAAACTATTGTACCTCAGTCTTTGGAGGACAGAGGCCACATTTCTAACATGTTCCTCCTCAGAGCTAGAAAAGACCATAATTTCATCTAAATAAACTACAACAAAAATGTCCAACAATTCTGAAAATATATCATTCACATGATTTTGGAAAGAAGCAGGAGCATTGGTATGGCCAAATGGCATAAAGAAATACTCATAACTACCATATTTGGTTCTAGAGGCAGTTAAGTGCTCATCCTGCTCTTTGATTTTCCAGAAATTATATGTGTGAGCCTTAGAGGTATTTTCATATACCCAAAAGACCACAAAAGATAAATTAAGACACCAATATAAATAAAATAAATTTATTTATATTATAAAAATTAAAATTAACATGTAAATACAAATTTGTATTTGAAAATCAAAATTTAATTATAATTTCAAAATAAAATTACAATAAAATTTAAAATTATGAAATTATATTTTTAGTTGTAAAAATTAAGTAAAAATGAATTTTTAATAAAATTTGTGAAATTAAAATATTTTTGGTAAAAAGCTATATAAAATATATTATAGCTTTTTATCCAATAAATAAACATAAAGAAATTATAACACCATTGGCTTCCTCATAAAAAATAAAGTGGGGTCACCTCTGGATGAAATTTCTGTAACTCAACTCTAAATAAGCTTAAATTAAGTTTTTAGTATTTTCAATACAAAAGGTGGAAATCCTCAAAACTTTAATTTAATTCACACAACATCTGGTGTTAACCATTAATTGTTGTGTTAAAATTGAGGTGTTGTGTTTAGCTTAGAAGTTATGAGGAATTGAAATATTTTCAATTGAATTCAATTGAAATGTCAAAATGTGTGCATGTATTACATAAGTGGACTTTGATTTCTATATGAGGTATCAATTATTACTTTATTGTACTGTACAATTCAATTGAATTACATATGTAAATTACAAGTATAATACATGATGAGGAATTAAAGGAAAAAATAAATTGGAAAGATTAAAATTGCGGGGGAAAAGGAACTCTAGCCCTAAGGGGGAGCCAGACCCCCAAACTCCTTGCTGACTGGCTTGGGATGTCAAAATCCACGCAAAAGTTCATTACTTTTGGCCTGGAATTGAGTCACAGGGTCTGTGATTCAATTGATGATGAGGTTTTGATACCAATTAGGGTGGTTTTAACTGCTGTCAAGAGGGTAAATCTACCCTTAAGTTAAAACAATGTTAGTAAAAAACATTTTAACTGGTTTCTACGTCTCTTAGACACATTCTGACGTGTTTTGAAGGCTCTAGACCAGGTATTGCTATAGTAAGAGCTTATTTAAGGGTCCAAAATGGCGAAATATTGCACAAATTGGCCTAAACCAGCCCTTTGTTGGTCTAAACCAGGGTTCAATGATGCCATAATTGGCTTTTTGTTGTCAGACTCTTTTTCACGACTGAGAAGAGTAAATTTTACTTTTGGAGTAAAAAAATTGATGGCTATAAAAGAATGTCTTCTTTGCCCCACTTTTCTCTTCATGTTAGAATCTTTTCCCTTTATAATTAGTTGAAACACTGTTAAGCCAATCAATAAAAGATTCCAAACACCTTTATAAAATCATTTTAAACCTTTCAACCACGTGAAAAATCTTTAGAATCATTTTTTGTAACTCTTATAATCATTTTTACCCTTCAACCACCCCAAAAGTGAATTAAAGCATCTTTCATCACTGTTAGCTTTGTCAGTTTGTTTCCAAATTCACTCTGGTCACTTTTGAGCATGTTTTCTACTTAATATTATTTTTAAAGACTTTGTTCTTTAATTAATTCCTTGCAGTTCTTTGCTCAATTAATTCCAATTGAAATTGGTCTTGAAGAAATTTCTTTTGTCGCCTTAAATATCTCTTGTAAAGTATTTTTGGACAAATTTTTATTATTGGTAAAACAAGATATCTTTATAGTATTATTGGTTTATACTAATGAATTAATCAAAAATAAAACTGGCGTGTTTTCTCTTAAAAATAATATTTCTTACTATTTTTAATTGATTTTTACCTTACACAAATTTTGAGGACAGGAAAAGTACTTGATTTTCAATCAAAGTTTCATATCCACACCTTACATTTGGGGGCCCAGCTGTGATATTTTACCTGTGACATATTTTTTTTACTCTTTTTAAACCTGTTTCTTATATTAAAAAAATTTAAATACATATAAAAAATACTTATAATCCAAAAAATCCATAAAAAATATTTTTTTTCATATTATAAGTGAGGCTTATGATTTTATTTCTTTTTTGAAATAAGTTTCTTTTACCTAATTAATTGGCTTTTTCAGTAATTTTAGTGTCTGACAACATGGTAAGACAAGAAAACATTGAAACAGCCTCAACAGTCACCAGCATTATCCCTGCCAGTACTGTTAATTCAACCACAATAGTACTGTTATTGTGACTCAAAATAACCAAGCTGAACCAATATCTTCTGAATTGATTAACTTGGATATAAGTTATACCCTTCAGAAAGCTAAGAATTTGGCCAATAGTAAGTTTTTGACGTAAACATACTACTTTAAGCATTTTTAATCATAAAATATGCCTTCAACCAGATCAGGAGCCAGCTATAACCCCTCAAGCAGCTCCCAGAAAGGTAATAGACGTGATTATGGCAGAAGCCAACCAGGTAGAAAAGGAAAAGGGTCAGTTGATCACTTCCAAACAACTAAAGTAGGTAATTCTGATGCTGATAATACCATGTTACCTTCACAAAGAGCTGACACCACCACAACAAGCCTCAGTGGACATATACAAAGCCACCCACAAAGCATACAACAATGCCCTGCAGTACAAGGAGTACCAGATCCTTGCAGATCTGTGGAAAAACTGCATGAATTCTTACCTGACTGAGAAAATTCCTGGGCCATCCAATACTTGCAAATTGCTCAATGGATGGCATCCATTGATGGAGAACAAAAACGTGATGCTCTTGACACTAGAATGGAAGAAAAACAACTCTCCACCACCCAAGGAAGTGCCAAAAACAGCCCCAGTGGCCAGCAGCAGCAATTCCAATGTGAAAAAGCAGCCACAAACTCCAAACAAGAGCAAAGGGAAGGCACCAGCCCCAAAGCCTTACAGCCAAGGATACAGGATTCCAAAGATTCAGCAGGATGCCATGGCAAATTTATTTCAGATGGCCAGAACCATGATGGAATTACAGAAGAAGGAGGAAGCCAGATTAAAATTCCAGAAATGATTTCTGACATATCTGATTCCATCCCAGAGTTGTATGAAGCTTTAAATGATGTGAAAAAACATCTTTCTGATAAAAATGAAACCATTTGTAACAACATTAAAACAAACAACTCAAGTATATGCCAAATTAATGAAACACTTATGTGTTTTGAGAAAGTTTTAAGAGCAATTAAAAATTCCAATAATGGTAATTCTTTTGGAAATAAGATAAATGAACAATCTGCCATTATTAAGGAATTAACAGACAAACATTCTAAATTCAATATTGATGACATGATTGAAACAAGAATCAAACATGCCATAAATAATATCAAAGATGATAATAAGAAAGCTCTTGCTGAGTTTCAAAATCATTTACTGAAGTAGAGACACATACAATTGCCTTGAAAAAGTGTTTTGATACCTCAAAAGAGGAAATATCAAAATTAACAATAATGTTAAATGAGGTTATATCTGATAATACTTAACAAACAGAATTATGGAATTAGCTGACATTTAAAGAGGATGATCATAAAAAGAAGGTAATAACATCTATACAAAGCTTACAACATGAATTAAGAAATTCACACAGGTGTAACAACAGTAAAATGAATGATATTGAACAACTACTAAACACCTTACCAAGAATGTCTACACCTCTGAATCAAAATGAGGGTACAGAGATTCCCAATCCACAATTATTCGATATTGAGAATTCTCAATTAAAAAACGAATTTTCGACTTCTTTTCATAACTTGGAACCATCAATTGGCCAAGCACTCTTGCAAGAAGTTCCAAAACTTAAGGAATGGCCTCACTTCAGTGGTGAAGGAGAATATGACCATATGGAATTCATCAGAGGTATTGACATGATCACAGAAGACTTTGAATTACCAGACAGATTGGTAACAGCCAGGTTTAACACCTTATTTACCAAATCAGCTCACAGATGTTACACCAAATTAAGACAAGCACATGGACACCAAAGTTGGACTTGGTGGAAAACCCAAATTATCACCAGATGGGCCAATGCTGCTTGGAGGTTTAAAGTGGAAACAGCCTTTGAATCTGCCAAATTTAATGCTGATAAAGACAAAGCTTCACCATGGTTTTGCCAACAAAAAGACATATTAACAGCATTATATCCTGACATGTCAGAATTCATGATCCATAGAAAGATTCTGAGACAATGTGGAGGTGACTTAGAGCATTCTGTCAAAAGCAGGACTACTGAACAATCTGCAGCAGAGGATATTATCATTATATCAGAAGAAGTAACCACCAGAACCAAAATTGTTTCTAATAGGGTGAATCTCAACACAAGGTTTAACAGAACTTGGAAAGATTCTGTGGACAAAAATCCCAAAGAAAATTCTAAGAATAAGTATAAAGCTGCAGATACAGTCAGAAAGTGCCATATTTGCCAAAGCACCACCCATTTAGCCAATACATGTCCAAAAAGGGGGAAAATCAATGAAATTGATATTGAAAAGGAACCTGATGTTGAAAAAGATGACATAATTGAAGACAATTCAGATGATAAGTCATCCATATTTTCTGAATCCTCAAAAAATATAGAAAATATCAATGCCACTTTTGACATCATGGAATCTTATCCCCACTTTCCACAATTGAGCAATGATCAACTTGATTTATCAAAAATTTAAAATGCACAACTTATGAAAACCAAACCAAACAGAGGGAAAGTTTATACACCTGGTAACTCCTGTATAACAAAAGTGTTGATTGAAAACAAGCCCACCAAACATTTTCTTGACCCAGGAGCCTTCTGCTCTTGTGTTGGAAAGTCTTTTCTTAAAACTTGTGTACCAACTTTGAAGCCCCATTGTTACCAATTGATGGTATAAAACTCAATAGTGCAAGTAATCCCATGAAAGCATTAGGAATTTTCGGGACCAATGTCATATTCCCACACATTAATGGGATTTTAAGAATCACAGTTGAATTTTTTGTTATGGAAAATTTCTCCAGTACCCATTTTATATTGGGAAATGACTATTTAATCATGTATGGAATAGATTTACATAACAACAAAGACAGATACTTTACTATTGGAGACAATAAGCGCCAGAAATTTGCCTTTTTAACATTTAAAAGACAAATTACAGTAAATAAAGTATCACCAGTCAGCTTACAATTGGAAAAATTCAAATCTGAACAGCTAAATGGGTTGAAATAAGCCTTCATCTGACTGATAAACAAGAAAATGAACTCTCCTCCCTTTTGTATGACCACAGAGGAGCATTTGCTTCAGACAAAGAACCTCTAGGAGTAATTATTGGTCATGAAGTTGATATCATTCTGAATATTGAAAGACCTTATCCACCAATCTTGAGAAGACCTGCATACCGAGCAAGTCCCAAGTCAAGAGAAGCTCTGGAAACTCACATCAAAGAACTTCTAGACCTTGGTGCAATAAGAAAAGCTGGCCATAATGAAGAAGTAGAAATAACTACACCAGTCATATATAGTGGCATGGCATAATGGAAGATCCAGAATGGTTGGGGAATTTAGAGCTCTGAACACTTACACTGTTCCAGACAGATACCCAATACCAAAAATCAAACTTTCCCTTACTCAAATGTCTCAAGCAGTGTATATAACCACTTTGGATGCCCTTAAATCATTCCATCAAAATGTGGTGACACCAAGAGAAAAAAAATATTTGAGAATTATTGTTCATTGTGGAATGTATGAATATTTAAGAACACCCTTTGGTATCAAAAATGCACCTTCACACTTCCAAAGAATGATGAATGAAATCTTCCCTGAAGAAATTTCAGAGGGATGGTCAATCATTTACTTTGATGACATTATTGTCTGTTCCAAGACTTGGGAAGAGCACATGTACAGATTCTCCAGAGCTTTGACAAAAATTCAATCAGTAAACATGAAAGTCTCTTTGAAGAAATGTCATTTTGGATTTAAAGAACTTAAAGCACTAGCACATGTTGTATGTGGTTTGTCCCTTGGAATTGACAAAAACAAAGTTGCAGAAGTATTGCTAAAACCCATGCCTAAGAACAAAAAGGAAATTCAGTCATTTTTAGGTTTTGCAGGATATTATAGGCAAAACATTAAAGATTTTGCATCTATAGCAAGACCACTTCATAAATTGTGTGACAAAGACACAGTCTTTGAAATGATTGTTGACACAGTCTTTGAAATGATTGTTGACACAGTCAAGGCTTTTGAGTCTCTAAGAGAAGCCTTGACCACTGCTCCACTCTTACTGATACCATAATTTAAATTGCCTTTTAAATGGTATATTGATGCATCAGGGGATGGGCTGGGAGCTGCACTTCACCAAGTTCAGATCATAAATGATAAACCTGTCGAAGGACCCATATGGTGCATATCAAGGCAAATAAAAACAACTGAAGCCAGATACAGAGCAAGTCAAATGGAATGTCTATGCCTTGTCTGGGCCTTGGAAAAATTGAACCAAATTCAGAGGGATGAGATTTTGAAGTGATAACAGATTTTACAGCTGTAAAATCTCTTTTAAACATGAAAACACCTAACAGACATATGCTCAGATGGCAAATAGCCATACAAGGATACAGAGGCAATATAAGTATTGTTCATAAGGATGGGAATATTAATGATAATGCAGATGGACTAAGCAGATGGCCATTACCAAATAATATCAATAATTGAGGTGATGTTCCAGAAGAAGCTTCACCACAGATCCCAATAGAAGGAATAAGTGTTACAGATTTGAACACCACTTTCTTTGAAGAAGTAAGACACAGTTACACTCAAGATAAGAATTGCAGCATCTTATGCCAATTACTTAACAAAGAATGTAAAGACAACTCTCTAATACATGCCTTGGATGAAGTATGGAAGAAGTCTTATGATGAAGGAAGATTTCACCTACTGGATGGTATAATTTACCACAGAACCAAGCACACATGTGTCATGACAGTTGTGGACAGGTCATTAATCAATCTTGTACTGAAAGAATGCCATGACAGCCCCTTCTCAGGACATCAGTCTGAAGAAAGAACTAAAGAAAAAGTAAAAACCTGTATATGGTGGCCAATGTGGTAGAAAGATGTCGCAGAGTATTGCAAAACCTGTGACAGATGTCAAAAAGCAAATAAATCCACTGGCAAGAGACTTGGAAATATGATAAAAATCCAAGAACCAAGAAGACCTTGGGAAATTGTCCATATGGATGGGGTAACTGGACTACCACCAGGAGGTGACAGAAGTTATAATTCTTGCGTAGTAATTGTGGACAGATTCAGTAAAACTGCAATCTTTTTACCATGTCACAAGGATGATACAGCCATCAATACAGCTCTTCTTATATCGAATAGAGTAGTGTCATGGACTGGGATCTTTACAAATATTATGAGTGAGGGATCCCAAGATCACTTCATCAGTATGGACAAATCTTCACCAATTATTTGGCACTAAGCTGTCTTTCTTTACAGCCTACCACCCACAAACTGATGGCCTGTCTGAAAGGATGATCCAAACCTTAGAGGACATGGTAAGAAGATTTTGTGCATATGGCCTTGGATTCAAAGATTGTGATGATTTACCATGATTGGTGCACTATATTGCCAGCACTGGAATTAGCATAAAAAACATCAATCTGTTCCAGTACCAATCAAACTTCTGCTATCCTAGAAAAGGGATGGAACCCCAAATTACCCCAAGATTCCTTGAGGAAAGATTTGATTGAAATAAATCCCACAGCTGCTAGCTTCAAAGGAATGCTAGAAAAGACTAGAAAGCATGGAGTAAGGTTCATGGAGGACTCTTTTGCATATGCTAAGGACAAATGGGATAAATCACATGCAACACCAGATTTCAAAGTGGGGGACTTAGTTCTTGTATCCACCACTAACTTCACTAACATCAAAGGATGTAAAAAGCTGAAAGACTCCTTTGCAGGACCTTTTGATATTAGGGCCCTCCATGGAGAAAATACAGTTGAAGTAGAGTTATCTGAACACCTTAGCAATAAGAATCCTACATTTCCAGTGAGCTTGATAAAGCCATACAAATCTAGTGATGCTGAAAAATTTCCCAAGCTATACCTCTTGTTGAGCCATCTGGTAGTAAGAAAATTACCAAAGTTCTCAAAGAAAGAAACTTGAGAACCAACAAAGTAAGGGAATACCTTGTTAGGTACAGTGACCCAACTTGTGAAGATGAATGGTTGCCAGAAAAAGATATACCTGAAGCTACTTAACTTCTCAGAAGGCTCAAGCACACTAGAAATAACAATATTACAAACTAATATCCTTTTTTAGGAGGAGGGAATGTGAGCCTTAGAGGTATTCTCATATACTCAAAAGACCACAAAAGATAAATTAAGACACAAATATAAATAAAATAAATTTATTTATATTATAAAAATAAAATAAATTTATTTCTATTATAAAAATAAAAATAAAAATATAAATAAAAGTTTATATTTAAAAATCAAAATTTAATTATAATTAAAAAATAAAATTACATTAAAATTTAAAATTATGAAATTATATTTTTACTTGTAAAAATTAAGTAAAAATAAATTCTTAATAAAATTTATGAAATTAAAATATTTTTGGTAAAAAGTTATATGAAATATATTATAACTTTTTATCCAATAAATAAACATAAAGAAATTATCACACCATTGGATTCCTCATAAAAAATAAAATGGGGTCACCTCTGGATGAAATTTCTGTAACTCAACTCTGAATAAGCTTAAATTAAGTTTTTAATATTTTCAATGCAAAAATTGAAAATCCTCAAAAATTTGATTAAATTCACACCACATGTGGTGTTAACCATTAATTTTTGGGTTAAAATTGAGGTGTTGTGTTTAGTTTAGAAGTTATGAGGAATTGAAGTATTTTCAATTGAATTCAATTGAAATGTCAAAATGTGCGCATGTATTACATAAGTGAAATTTCATTTACATATGAGGTATCAATTATTACTGTATTGTACTTTACAATTCAATTGAATTACATATTTAAATTACAAGTATAATACATAATGAGGAATTAAAGGAAAAAATAAATTGGGAAGATTAAAATTGGGGGGGAAAAGGAACTCTAGCTCTAAGGAGGAGCCAGACCCCCAAACTCCTTGCTGACTGGCTTGGGATGTCAAACTCCACGCAAAGATTCATCAATTTTGGCCTGGAATTGAGTCACAGGGTCTGTGACTCAATTGATGATGAGGTTTTGATGCCAACCAGGGTGGTTTTAACTGCTGAGAGGGGGGCGAACTACCCTTAAGATAAAACAAACTTATTAAAAACAGTTTTAACTGGTTTCTACACCTCTTACACACATTCTGACGTGTTTTGAAGGCTCTAGACCAGGTATTTCTATAGTAATGGCTGATTTAAGGGTCTAACATGGCTCAAAATGGCAAAAAATGGCTTAAACCAGCCCTTTTTTGGTCTAAACCAGGGTTCAATGATGTCATAATTGGCTATTCTGTTTTCATACTGTTTTCCACGACTGACAAGAGTAAATTTTACTTTTGGAGTAAGAAAATTGATGCATATAAAAGACGGTCTTCTTTGCCCCACTTTTCTCTTCATGTTAAAATCTTTTCCTTTTATAATTAGTTTAAACACTGATAAACCAATCAATCAAAGATTCCAACCACCTTTCTCAAATCATTTTAAACCTTTTAACCATGTGAAAAATCATTATAATAATTGTTTGTAACTCTTATAATCATTTTTACCCCTGAACCACCCCAAAAGTCAATGAAAGAATCTTTCATCACTGTTAACTTTGTCACTTTGTTTCCAAATTCACTCTGGTCACTTTTGGGCGTTTTTCTCTTTAATATTCTTTTTAAATACTTTGTTCTTTAATTAATTTCTTGCAGTTTTTTGCTCAATTAATTCCAATTGGAATTTCTCTTGAAGAAATTTCTTTTATAGCCTTAAATATCTCTTGTAGAGTATTTTTGGATAAATTTTTATTGTTGGTAAAACAATAAATCTTTATAATATTATTGGTTTATATTAATAAAGTAATAAAAAATAAAACTGGCGTGTTTTCTCTTAAAAATAATATTTCTTACTATTTTTAATTGATTTTTACCTTACACAAATTTTGGGGACAGGAAAAGTACTTGATTTTTGGTCAAAGTTTCATATCCACACCTTACAATATGCACCATGAGGATCAATCTTGGAGAAGAGAGTGGAGCCATTGAATATGGTATGAAGCTGGTTCATGGGAGGAACAGGATACCTGTCCTTCTTAGTAACAGCATTGAGTTTGGGGTAGTCAACACATAAACAAAGGCCCCCATCCTTTTTCTTAATAAAAAGGACAGGTGCTCCTGTAGAAGAAGAACTTGGCCTTATGAAAACTTTCTCTCAATTCTCTGAAATGTGGGCCCGTAGTTTTTCTGAATCTTGATTTCATAATGAGTAGACATCACAACTTGAGGTAGAAGACCCTCCAGTTTGATATGATGATCACAGGAACGGTGTGGAGGAAGCTTCTCTGCTTTCAACTTGGAGAACAAATCAAAATTTGGAGGTAAGCAGGAGGGACTACCTTCAACACAGTTTCAACTTCTCCTGGCTCTTCCCCCCATCCTACTTCTCCTCCATGTAGGCATGAAAGGATAAAGGAGGAAGGTCCAAATCCCCTTGAAAGAGATTAAGTGAAGATATAGCATCATCTTCTCCAAAATCATATTTTGCTTGGAAGACTTCATCTCTTGATGGAAGTAATGATTGAGAGAGAATGATTGAAGGGATATGGAAAGAAGGATTGAGTCAAGATGTCTTAAGCTCACCAAACAGAGCAACACTATTGACAGAAGTGTCTGAGTCATTACTGGTAGAATATTTAATACCACTAGAATCCCTATGACTAGAATAATAGGTGATCAATCCATTTCTCCAATCAATAAAGGGATTCAAATGATATAGGAAATCATAGCCCAATATCAGGTCTTCTACCTTGGGTGAATCTATGATAAAAAAGTCCCATTCAAAGCTTGCAAAGGAAGGCAAGTCAACTACCCACTTGTTATAATGAATGATGAACAAGGCAGGGAATTCATTTGAATCCAGAATGAAAAGAGGAATCTTTTCAGGGAGCTCTGAAAAAGTCAATAAGAACTAGAGGACAAAATTCTTTGCAATAAAAGAGTTTGTAGCACCAGAATCAATGATAATACTATAAAAAATATCAGAGACAGAAGAAAAAAAAGAAATTTTAGAGATTTCTTGACACTAGTATCCAGAGTGCACAATTGTGCTTTCAAAGGATATCAGTGAGAACAATTGAACACATCATGATTTTCACTCAGGCTTTTCCCTGCTTGCTAGGGAGGACTCTTGATGATCCAGGCCTGTTCTGGGGTCTCTTGAAGAATTTTTCAATTGGGTGTTTTGCCCCACAATAAGTGCATAAGCCTTCTTTGTTCCTCCTCTCCTTTCCAGCACAAATTAATTTATTGTCCTTATTGAGGAGAGCAGAATGATGCTTATTTATTGAAGATTGAAATTGCTTGCACTTCTTATTGTTCTTGTGGTGAGGCTTTTTCAAGAAGAAGCTTGTGGTGGCCTTGAGGGATTGGAGCCAGTGACAGGAAGCTTCTTTTCCTAAATGCCACCCTTTTTCTTCTGCCTCTCATGGTACCTGGTATCTAGTTCCAAGGTGACATCCATGTGTTCTTGGAGAGTGTCCAAAACTCCTGGGTGAGAAGCCAACTGGTCTGATAATATTGATTCCAATCTTCTTCTATAAACATTAATGTAAACCCTTTCTCCCCAATCTAAAATTCTTGACATTAAACCTCTGAAATCAGTAATGTACAAAGAAACATTACCACTTTCCTTCATCCTTAAATTGTCCAACTATTGTTCAGATTTCCTGAATTCATTGAGATCACCAAACAGAGTGAATATTTGGGTTTAAAATAACTGCTAATTATTGAGGAGGTAGGAGGGATCTTCCTGGAAATACTTGAAAGCTAGGGTTCAATCCATTTTCCAGCTCTACCAGTGAGAAAACAAGTTGAATAAAGAACTCTCTTCCGGTCAGAGAAGAAATTTTTAGGATCATTATGGAAAATCAATTGATAGGATTGAATTAATCCTCTCAATTTATGGGCTTGAGTCCCATCAAAAGTATCAGGTGCCTTAATTGATGGAGTCTTGAATGGGGGGGCTTTGGAGTTGTCCTTGGGAGCAACTGTTTGAGTAAGCTGCCCCATGAATTCAGTAATATGTTCCATCATCTTTCAGGAATTTGGTTCAGCTTGAGAGACAGCAGGCTGATTAGAATGGGCTAGATTTGAAGCTTCAGCAGCCTCAGGGGAACCTTCCACTTCAGTTCCCTCAGACTCTTCCTCTTCCACAGACTCCTCCCCATCTTCATCTTCAGCTTCCCCCAATATACCTCTAGGACCCTGAGAAATGCTTGGATAAACACCCAACAAGCCAAACAATGATCCTGATCTTTTTGACTTCACACCTCCCCTTCTGGAGGGTACTGCTCCTTCCATTGGTGTTCCTCTGTCCAAATTTTCACTCAGTTGATGAACTGATGGTGTGTGGTCAAGAGGATCCCTTGCTGTAGGAGTAAGAATAGCTTGATGTCTTTGAGATCTTGTATTCTTGGCTGGGAGGCTATAATGAACTGGAATTATGAAAGAATAAGAATATCTTGATGGTACTTTAAAATAAGGAGTCAAAGCTTGGCCAAATCAATATCAATGAAATTCTTGATGAATATTGAGGAATAAATCAAAGTCTTGATGTGAAATCACATTCAGTCAATATCAAAGGTTAACTCAAATAAATGTCTTGAGGAATCAATAAATCAATATCTTCAAGAACCATGTCAATGTCTTCATGAATAAAGTCAATCAATAATCAAATAGATTTTTGAGGATAATTGGTTTCTTGAGGGAGTCAAATCAGTCAATTAATGCAATCCAACAGAATCCTCAATCACTCAATCAATAACCAAAATAAACCCCAATTCATCAACCAATCAATAAAATTCCTGATAAGACCTGAATATGCAAACAAAAAGAAAATTTGATTTGATAAAAAGATTTAGAATGAAATTGAGATGGTCCAAAATAATTCAGAAATGTGAAGAATCAATTTTTTATTTGAATGAAATGAGTGAGATGAGAATTGATGAGAGAAAAATCATCATCATGAAGAATCATAAAATCATAACGAGTCATAATTTGAAGAATGAGAGAAATGATTTCAAATGAATGAACAAAAAGAAGAAAATATGATTTAATCAATTTAATGTCACAGGGGCTCTTCTAAGTGAAGTGGACCTGGCACCCAGTAAACTGGGACTTGCTTGTGGAGGTCTCAAGATATAGTAAATGCAAAACACATTTAAGTGTGTTATGGGATGACATTACTAAATAAAAAAATATAGGAAAGCAGGAAAAAACTAATAAGAGTAAGAAAATACAAGATCCAACCACAAACAAGTCCAAGTCCACTGTTTCAACATTTCAGAATGGAAGGAGAAGGGTTAATAAGGATATGGACACCCAACTAATACTGTACAGGAAAAGAAAGAAAAATGCAAAGAACAACTTCAAATTAGATAAATATAATACACAAAAGCAGGATAAGAATATTTATAAAATGATAGATAAACTAAATTAATTAACTGGGGAAAAGTCCCCTGTCAGTATGAAACTATGACAAAGATGTAAGTAGGCTAATTACAGCTTTGACTATGTTTGTGACACGGTAAAAATGATTTTAAAAAGATTTATAAAGGTTTAAGATGGTTTAAAATTAAATTAAAGGGCTGTACTATACTGGGTATAGTGGTGGTGAGCGCTATTGAAAGCCCCGGGTGCGGCTTTATCTGTTGGGTTACAATAATAAAAGACTACAATAATTAAAGATTATAATTATACCTGATTATTTAGCCAAGAGTAAAACTGTTTTTGAAAGTTTACTATGTAGGATATTTAAGAGCAGGATGAGGAGACAATTCTGGCTGTGGAAAAGCCTCCTTTTTATCCTGAAATGGGGTGGAAAGGGTGCTAGACCTTTCCACGTAGAGGAAGTGAAGACTTTTCACTCTCTAGGACTGGCTTGTGGTTTTCAAACAGCCTGTATAGCCTGTATTGGGCCCACTTGTGGTTTTGAAACCACATCTGGGCAGTTTTCACCAATACAGGTTGAGGATTTTCATCTGGGGACCTCACAGCTTGATTCTGACGTGTATGACGCGTAGAATGCTGTACAGACACTGTATGGGACCCCAGTATTGACTGACCTATGAGGTATTGAAGTATTAGCATGCTTCTGTGTCTGTTTGACGCCTCATAATCAGAGTACAACTGTATCCTGTCAAAATACAGCTGTATTGGTCATATTGTGGGATTATAACCTTCAAATGGCCATAGCTCTGTCCGTTTTTGAGATATCTTGCTCAAAGTAGGTTCATTGATTAGCTCTGTATGCGCTATTCACAATGATACCCAATTTGGTATGGTTATCATTAAATATGACAAAGTTATCCCATGTACAAAGTTTTTGTACATAGGCGTGGTTTGGGCAAAAAGCTGTATTGAGCTTGTTTGCCTCATACCTTCTGTTATAGTTGAGATATGAAGAAGTGGATGGCACAATCAGATAGCCCTGATTGTGCTCTTTCCAAAAAGACCCCACTTTGGGTATCTCACACTAAAACTGTAGAAGTTAGATGAGAGGTGAATGTTTTGTTCACCCTTATTTGCCCTGAATTTGACCATAACTCAAGTAATACTGGTTCTAGCTCAGTTTGGCTGGTACCATTGGATAGCCCTGACTTAGAGCTTCATTTTGAATACCCATTTGATGAGGTTAAGCCTTCTCTTCTAGATTTTAGATGGGAGGTGAAAATTAAGGTTTATGCTCAGCAACAACTTTGAGCAGGAATAACTTTGTTATTCTTTGTACTATGCTGATGGGACTTATATTTTAATAAAGAGGTGAGTTTCCTCCTTCCTTTGATATTTTTTGAGCAGATTTGGCTCAGATCCATGTTTTGGTGGTATCTTGGCTATACCATTGGTTTATGGTATTTTGGCTGTCATGCTTCTGCTCTGGTTTTGACTCACAGGCTGACATACCCTCCCTCTAAAAAAGGCTCATCATTGATGAGACTGTCCAGCCCTCCTAGAGGCCCTGAATCTCCTTAGATGAAGATTCCCATCTGGTATGGCATCTTCTGCCAACCACTTGTCTTTATCAGCTGTTTGGTGTTTGAATCTGACTAAGTATTGTCTTTGATCCTTTCCATTAAGTCTGATCTTCCTGGCCCTGATGATTTTACTGACAGGTCCTGGGGAATCCTCCACTTCCACTATATCAGGTGGTGTGGGGTTCTTTTTCCTGGAGGGGAATTTATCCTCCTCTGTTTGGAAGTATGGTTTGACCAAACTTACTGGGAAGACTGGGTGCTTCCTGGAAAATTCCTCTGTAAGTCTGACTTCCACTGCATTCTTACGTATCAACCTAATGATAGTGAAAGGTCCTAAAAATGAGTCCCTCATCTTATGAGGTCCGTTGAGATTGTTGAAGTTCAGTGTAGACACCAACACCTGGTCCCCTTCCTTAAAGTCAGGTTCCATATGTGATTTGTCCCACCTCTGCTTATTGTACTCTTTTGCCTCAGCTATGCATTTGGAAGCTGTGTCATAGGCCCTCTTCCACATATCATGGATGTCTTTGGCTGTGGGGTGAATAGTCAGAAGAGTTTTCTTCAAGTGATCCACAGGCAACAGGGGATTCCACCCTTTCTCTACCAGTGCAGGTGTTTTTCCTGTGGTGGAGTGCTGGCTTGTATTATAAGCCAGTTGGAGTGCTGGTAAGAGGGTAACCCAATCATGGGTGTATCCTTCATGGTCCTTGTATTCCATGGCATAGGCACAGAATCTCCTGAGGATGTCCTCCATTGTTTGTATCATCCTCTCAGCTAGGCCATCTGTTTGTGGATGGTAAGCTGTGGAAAAAGCAAGCTTGGTACCAAGAATGTCATATAAGTTGGTCCAAAATTCAGATGTGAATTTTGGGTCCCTATCACTAATGATGATCTTAGGGACTCCACAGGTAGATATGATGTTATTCCAAAATAACAGGGCAGTATCCATTGCTGTGTCCCCTTTATGGCATGGCAGACACCTCATGCTCTTGCTGAATCTATCAACTATGATCAAGCAGGCATTGTAGTTTTCTTTGCCTCCTGGGACAAGTCCTGTAACCCAGTCCATGTTGATGGTTTCCCATGGGTGCTTGGGTTCTTCTATATGTTGAAGTAACCCATACTTCTTCCAATGTTTCCTATTTGCCTTTTGGCATCTTTCACAAGTGTTGATGTATTCACTCATGTCAGATGGGGTCTATGTTGAAGCAGTAATTAGGCCATTTACAACTAGAACTATGACTGTGACACGTGAAAATAATTTGAAAATAAGAGTTTTTTGATAATATAATGGTTTATAATATAATAAAAGGGTTCTACTATTATAAAATAGTGGTGGTGAGCGCTATTGAGAACCCTGGATGCAGTCTTACCAGTTAGATTACTATAATAAGAACTAAAATAATTAAAATTATAATTATACCCTGATTATTACCCAAGATTAAAACTGTTTTGGACAGTTTACTACGTAGGATATTCAAGAGCAGGATGGGGAAACAATTCTGG
Organism: Austropuccinia psidii; assembly: GCA_023105745.1. Taxonomy (NCBI): domain Eukaryota; kingdom Fungi; phylum Basidiomycota; class Pucciniomycetes; order Pucciniales; family Sphaerophragmiaceae; genus Austropuccinia; species Austropuccinia psidii. Next base: position 23,557,084 of record JALGQZ010000005.1, read on the forward strand.
CTGTGAAAAGCCTCCTTTTTATCCTGAAATGGGGTGGAAAGGGTGCTAGACCTTTCCACGTAGAGGAAGTGAATATTTTTTCACTCTCTAGTACTGGCTTGTGGTTTGCAAACAGCCTGCATAACCTGTATTGGGCTCAGATGTTGTTTTGAAACCACATCTGGGCAGTTTTCACCAATACAGGGTGAAAACTTTCATCTGGGGACCTCACATCCTGATTATGACTTGTATGACGCATAGAATGCTGTACAGAAACTGTATGGGACCGCAGTATTGACTGAAATGTAAGGTATTGAAGTAAAAAAATTCTTCTTTGTCTATTTGACCCCTCATATTCATGATCATGGGATATTATCCCATGGTGAGGCTGTATATGACAGCAGGTGGGAATCTGACCTTAAAACAGCCATAACTTTGTCAATTCTTGAGATATCAACCTCAAAATTGGTTCAGTGTGTAGGCCTGTATGTGCTCTACACAATGGTACCTCATTTGATATGGGTATATTCAAATATGGCAAAGTTATCCCATGTACAAGAGCTTTGTAGATTTGCGTGTTTTAGGCAAAAAGCTGTATTGAGCTTGTTTGCCCCATAACTTCTGCTGTAGTTGAGATATGGGTAAGTGGATGACACCATCAGATAGCCCTGATTGTTCTCATTCCAAAAAGACCCCACTTCAAGTATCCCACACTAAAACTGTAGAAGTTAGATGGGAGGTCAATGTCTTGTTCACCCTTATTTGGCCTGAAATTGACCATTAGTCCAGTAATATTGGTGCTAGCTCAGTTTGGCTGGTACCATTGGATAGCGCTGGCTTAGAGCTTCATTTGTAATACCCATTTGATGGGGTTAAGCCTCTTGTTCTATATTTTAGATGAGAGGTGAAAATTAAGGTTTATGCTCAGCAATAACTTTGAGCAGGAATGACTTTGTTATTTCTTGTCCTATGGTGATAAGACTTATATTTTCAGGAAAAGGTGGGTTTCCTCTTTCGTTTTATACCTTTTGAGCTGATTTGGCCCAGCTCCATGTTTTGGTGGTATCTTGCCCATACCATTGGTTTATGGTGTTTTGGCTGTCATGCTTGTGCTCTGGTTTTGAGTCACAGGCTGACAGCTCAACTATTGTTCCCACTTGGGCCACCAAGCTGTGCTTGCTACCCTCTCTTTGGTCCTGTCCTCACTCATGTGTCCCATATAGGGGAAGTCATGCCATTCTTGCAGGATTAATGAAATGTGGTCTCTGTCTACCACTGTGAGTGCACTTGTGTGCTTTTCTCTGTGGTAGAGCAGGCCATCTATAAGGAAAAACTTGTTATCCTTATAGGCCCTCAACAAGGGTTCTTCCAGCTGGGCTGCCAGTTCTGGACTCCTGTACTTTTGTTGAAGGAGTTGGAGTAGTATGCTACACTGTTTGTGTTTGGCATAAGACTTCTGTACTGCACTAAAGAATTCATTGTGCGGTTCTGAGGAGCTTATTCCCAGTATGGGAGTTTCTGTTCCTCCTGAATCAGTGTTTCCACTGTCAAGCGTACCACTCTCTGGTGCCCATGCAGAGAATCTGAAGTTTTTCCTCCTATCTATTTCCATGTAATGGATGGGGATTTTAGCTGCAACTTCAGGGTCATAAGCTGGATTGCTTTTGACATTGTCCAGTGGCCATCTGCTGAGGCCATCTGCATTGGTATGGATTTTACCTTCCTTGTATATGATGGTCATGTTCCCTCTATACTCCTGAATGGCTATTTGCCATCTCAGCATATGTCTGTTTGTAGTCTTGACGTTTAGTAAAGACTTCAAGGCTGTGCAGTCTGTGTAGGTTCAAAGACTGCACCCTCCAAATAATAATGGAGTTTTTCTAGAGCCCAGACTAGACATAGACATTCAGTCTGGGTGGCCCCATACCTGGCTTCTGAATCTTTCAGTTTCCTAGAAATGTAACATATTACACCTTCTCTTGGTTCACCATCCACAATTTGTCTTTGGTGAAGGGCTGCTCCTAAGCCTTGGCTGCATGCTGCATCTATATATAACTTGAATGGTAGTTCAAAGTCTGGTAAGATCAGCCCAAGTGCACTTGTGATTTCATATTTGATCCTCTCATATTAATCCCTCATTTCCTTGGTGATTTCAAAAACTACATCTTTTGAACACAACTTGTATAAACTACTAGCTATATGGGCAAAATTCTTGATGTGGTTTCTATAGTAGCTAGCAAATCCAAGGAAAGATTGCATCTCTTTGATGCTCCTTGGTACTGGCTTTTGCAGTACTGCTGCTACTTTATTCTGGTCAATTGCAAGACTAAGAGCTGAGACTTTGTGTCCTAGAACTAGTAGCTCTTGTTGGCCAAAATTACACTTTTTAAGTGAAATTTTCATATTGATGGGTGTACATTTACTTAAAACTTTGTCTATGTATTGTACAGGGTCTTCCCATGTCTCTGAGTATATAATGATATCATCAATATATACTACCATCCAGCCTTCCAATATTTCATCTTGAAATATGGTGTCCATCATCCTCTGGAAGTGGGCTAGTTCATTCTTGATGCCAAATGGCATCCTGGTGTACTCATATATGCCCATATGGCATATTATTCTGAGTAATTTCATGGAGTTTGGTTTAAATTAATTTTGGTGGAAACCTTTCATACAATCCATTTTTCTTATTTATTTGGCTTTAGCCAGTTTATCCAGGGCATGAGGTATCCTGGGTATAGGGTACCTGTCTGCTTTTGTGTAGTTATTCAGAGCCCTGAAATCTCCACACAGTCTAGACTTGCCATCATGCCAGGTGATTAGAACAGGGGTGGTGATTTCCACTATTTCATTATGTCCAATCTTCCTGATGACATCCATATCCAGGAGTTCATTGATGTGTTTCTCAATTTCTTTCCTGGTTTCCAGGCTTGGTGGATAAGGAGGTCTCCCAAGCATGGGTGGATATGGCCTTCCCACATCCAGATATAGTTCTATATCATGGCCTTTGATCTTGCCTAATGGTTCTTCACCAATGGCAAATGCTGGTCTGTTCTTTCTCAGCATCTTCAATAAACTTAGTTTTTGTCTACTGGTGAGGGTAGTGCTAAACTGTCCCTCTCTGAATACCTTCAGAAGTTCTTCTAGTGGATCTTGAGAAGATATCTGGTATATATCAAGTGAAAATTTCTTTTCCTTGTTAGTACCAATGGTGATGTGCCTATTTCTACTGTTGTAAATGTCTATGCCATACATCCTCTGGTAATCTGTTCCCAGTAAAAACCCTTGGATTTGGGCATCATCAAGCACTACAAACTGTGGGTTGAGTCTGATATTACCCTTCCTGTGGGGTATAATTATCTCTTTGATAATTGTCCCAATGGAAGTCATCTTCCCTGAAGCACTTTTAAAGTTCTTTGCTTTAGTGGGCAAGAGCTGTTTTTCCAGTTTGGGGAGTGGTTATCCAGATAATCTCTGGCCACTATGGAGCAGTGTGCTTCACTGTCAATGATCAATGGATGTTGAGCATTGTCAATACATACAGTAATCTTTGTGGCTGTTCCATGTATGTATACCATTCCTTTGGTTTGTGTAACCAGGAATGTTTGTGCATCTTGTGTGTGTTTGCACAATTTCTTGTTGGCAGTGTCCTGTGGCATGCCTGCTTCCAAGTGTATGTCCTGAATTTCTAGTGGGGTCTCCTCTTGGTATTCCACTAGAAATTCTTCTCTTGGGTCTTGGTCATCATCAGATGGTTCTCTGATGGCATTACCCATAGAGTCTGATTCAGAATCCTCCGTTGGGGATTCCTCCTCTGGGACTTTCTCAATGGCATAGACTTTTTTCTTTGGCTTTGGAAAGTTGTTGGCATAGTGGTCTGTTGAACCACAATTGTTATGAGAATTTTTTTTCTTTGCCACTTCTTCCACTCTCTCTCTAGGTTTGTCTTTAAGCTCTACCCTGAGAGGTTGTCTCTCTTTGAAACTACTGCTCCTATATGGGGTGAATTTCCCTATATTAGTCCTCTTCCTTATGTCTTGTAAGGTGTTGGAAATGTCATCTAGAGTGCAATTTTGGTTGCATCTGCATTTTACTCCATGCTCTAGCTCTCCTGGCAGTTGTGTCAGAAGCTTATGGTTCCTCATTTGCATGTTCATCTGAGGATCAATGGCTTTCAGTCTCTTGGACTGTATAAGACACCACTCATATGGATCTTTTTCCATAGAGTATTTGTCATTTTCAAATGACATAGTCTTTTGCCATATCCAAGTTCCATTACTTTACTTTTGGATGATTTGAATCTTCCACCATGGCCAGTTTCTTCTGCCATGGATTTCTTTCATTTCTGTGTACCATATACTAGCATGACCTTTAAATGCTGTATTCAATCTAGCAGTAATCCAGTAATCTGGAATGCTTGGTACATCAATGAATATTCCATCAATATAATCTATGAGTTCCATATGATCATATTCTCCTGATCCAGAGAATTTGGGCCAACTTGAGGCCTCAGGAAGCTGCTTCAAGGCTTCCTTCTCTGAATAAGACATGCCATCTCCATCCTGGTATTGTGATGGGGATCTTGCCTTATTCATCAACATGGCATCTGGTTTGATGTCATCTGGTTGATATGGATTATCCATAACTTGGCCTTGTGGTTGGGGCTTCAAGCTATGGTAGGCATTAAAAAATTTGTTAATGTCTTGATCCAGACACTCCCTTTCCCTTGTGCTGTGGTTTTGTTCTTCAAAGACTTGCTTCAGTCTTTTGTTGGTTTCTTTAGAGGCTTTGCTCGGTTGAGCATATCCTTCCTGAAGGTTCTTAACTATCTGTTCCAAAGAGGCTTGAGTCTTTCTCATCCTCTCTTGGCCAGCTTCAATTTCTGCAAACTGCTTTGCAGATTTCTCGGCATATTGGGACATTTGTAACCACAGTTTATCACTGTTGATGTTACTCTCAGATGTGACAATGTTATGTTCAGTCTAAGTGGGGGTAATGTTTCTATTACTATGGCTACTGATTCTAGAGTGGTTTACAACTACTTCTTGTTCTTGTGTACTTCTTTTACCAAATCTAACAGCTTCTGGATCATGGGGTCTGACTCTTTCCTCCTCTGGTTGAAGGAGGTTTTGTTCTTGCCCTTGTTTCCTTGTCTTCTCCTGGAAACTTCCTGGAATTGTGAAGAATGGTGACCCTTGGCCACTGATATTCTGGTTTATGAATGGTGTGAAGCCACTGGAGAGTTGATCTGGCCTGCTCCTTGTGAGCCTGAAGGAATCTGAGTAGGCCCTGTTTGGGTTAACTGTTCTTCTATAGCTTGGATAGTGGCTTGATTCTCCCTTATCCTCTGTGCCCTTGCCTTCAGGAGTCTGAACTGCCTGGTAGGATTCCTACCTTTGGTGATTACCATCAGGTCTTTGAAGTCTTTCTCTTTGAGACAGATCTTCTGGCAAGTTGCTCCAAGTTCTGCCCAGTGACTTGCCAAGTTGAACCTTTTGTTGTCCATGCTCCATTGAAATAAATCTTTGAGGAGTTGGTGGAGCTGAAGAACTTGATCCATATCCTTCCAGTCCTCTGGTTTGAGGTTCCTGTTGCATTGGAGTGTGAATGGAAAGGTTGATATTATCTCCCTCGTTGTTATGCCATCCACCACTGTGTCCAAGGTGTCCTCTTCCAGGTCTTCTGGTTCTGGACAAGCATTCTCTGTCCTCTGGCTGGTTTCTTTGGAAGCCAAGGTCTCTGAGGTATGCAGGGGACATATCAGTGTTTGCAAGCAGTCAAAAACTTTATGTTCTTAGGGTATTTACCTTTGACTGTGCCTTGTACAAATTTGTTATCTGCTGATTTGGGCAGTTTGCCTTTGGAGGTTACAACTGGGTTAATAATTGTAATCTTTCCTGTAAAAGTGGTTAAGGTTGGTTTACCTTGTATTGAAGCAGAGTTTTGTGGTTTTCTACTCCTCTGAGTGGCTATTGGTGTCCACTTTGTGGCTGTAATGAGGCCTTCACGAAGTCTTTTTCCTTTGCCCTTGCTGCCCTCTGGTTCTGAGGGTGTCACTGGTGTGTTAGCCTGTGACTGGGTCTCAAGTGGTATGAAATTTTCTTCCACTGAATCAAAAAGGAAAAGAGGGCTTATGTCAGTTAAGACTTCTTAAAAGGCTGGTTTTTCACGTCTAAGAATGGCCTCTGGGCTTGTATATTACTACGATATGCCCTTGTATGATGACAGTGTAATTGAATTAACAATTCCCTGTGAAAAGTACAGCTTATTGATATGTGGTATACTGTTTGTATACCAATATCTTACAGAATACTTGTAGTTAGCAAGTATAATCTGTCAAAGATGGTGTATTACAGGGCAATCGAGTTAACAATGTGCCCAAAAACGCCTCAACTGTTGGTTTATCAGTATGAGCTGTCTTGATTCAATTAAGAATTACGACTGTATTAGTGGCTTAAAGGTGTTTTTATATACAAAACACGCCAAAAATACTGATTTTGTGGTATTAGCCATGTGACAGATACTCTTATGAAAATATGAGTATTTTAAATAAAAGGTAAAAAAATATATATATAATATTCTTAAGAAGAAATGACGCCTAAAAAGGTAAAAAAAGTGTCAATAAATGATAAAAAAGAGAAAAACTTACTTGTAATAAGTCCAAAAGGTTTTGAAACACAGCCAGGCCCCCAAAATGTCAGGATGAAACTATGACAAAGATGTAAGTAGGCTTATTACAACTTTGACTATGTTTGTGACACGGTAAAAATGATTTTAAAAAGATTTATAAAGGTTTAAGATGGTTTAAAATGAAATTAAAGGGCTTTACTATACCGGGTATAGTGGTGGTGAGCGCTATTGAAAGCCATGGGTGCAGCTTTATCTGTTGGGTTACAATAATTAAAGATTATAATTATACCTGATTATTTAACCAAGAGTAAAACTGTTTTGAGAGTTTACTACATAGGTTATTTAAGAGCAGGATGAGGAGACAATTCTGGCTGTGGAAAAGCCTCCTTTTTATCCTGAAATGGGGTGGAAAGGGTGCTAGACCTTTCCACATAGAGGAAGTGAAGATTTTCACTCTCTAGGACTGGCTTGTGGTTTGCAAACAGCCTTTATAGCCTGTATTGGGCCCAGATGTGGTTTTGAAACCACATCTGGGCAGTTTTCACCAATACAGGGTGAGAATTTTCATCTGGGGACCTCACAGCTTGATTCTGACGTGTATGACGCGTAGAATGCTGTACAGAACCTGTATGAGACCCAAGTATTGACTGACCTATGATGCATTGAAGTATTAACATGCTTCTTTGTCTGTTTGACGCCTCATAATCAGAGTACAACTGTATCCTGTCATAATACAGCTGTATTGGTCATATTGTGGGATTATAACCTTCAAATGGCCATACCTCTGTCAGTTTTTGAGATATCTTACTCAAAGTTGACTCATTGAATAGCCCTGTATGGGCTCTACACAATGATACTCAATATGGTATGGCTATCATTAAATTTTACAAAGTTATCCCATGTACAAGGTTTTTGTACATAGGCGTGGTTTGGACAAAAAGCTGTATTGAGCTTGTTTGCCTCATAGCTTCTGTTATAGTTGAGATATGAAGAAGTGGATGGCACCATCAGATAGCCCTGATTGTGCTCTTTCGAAAAAGACCCCACTTTAGGTATCTCACACTAAAACTGTAGAAGTTAGATGAGAGGTGAATGTTTTGTTCACCCTTATTTGGCCTGAATTTGACCATAACTCAAGTAATACTGGTTCTAGCTCAGTTTGGCTGGAACCATTGCATAGCCCTGACTAAGGGCTTCATTTTGAATACCCATTTGATGGGGTTAAGCCTCTTCTTCTAGATTTTAAATGAGAGGCGAAAATTAAGGTTTATGCTCAGCAACAACTTTGAGCAGGAATAACTTTGTTATTTGTTGTCCTATGGTGATGGGACTTATATTTTCAGAAAGAGGTGAGTTTCCTCCTTCATTTGATACTTTTTGAGCTGATATGGCTCAGCTCCATGTTTTGGTGGTATCTCGGCTATACCATTGGTTTATGGTATTTTGGCTGTCATGCTTGTGCTCTGGTTTTGAGTCACAGGCTGACATCCCCGGGGGGAGAAAGAGGGGCTGGAATATGTGAGAATCACCAGCCCTGATCCAATCAGATAATCTTCATGAAAATGACTTATGGTTCAATTGATTTTGGCCAATAAAGGTCCTGTACAGCTGTACAGAACCTGTACAAGAGGTGTGGTGGTCTTGAGTGATCATACAGCTTCAGGATGGTGTATCCAAGCTGTATTGGGTAATCCCAACCTGTAAAGAAGTTGACAGGCTGTATTGATGAAGCAGACTGTATGCATGTTTCAGAAAGGAAGATTTCTGAAACTGAATACTGATACACACAGTGGATTTGGTGGTTTTGAGGTTTTTGATTGGGTGTAAGTATGAATACCCTTACCCCTGGCTAGTGGTTGTTACAGGAAGATGCTGACTGTGCAAATAATTAGTTGGATTGTAAATAACTCTCAGGAAGCTTGATTACTTACGGTGGAAATGCTATTTCATGGAAAAGTAAGAAGCAATTCATTGTGGCACAATCTACTACCAAAGCCAAATTCATGTCAATGAATATCTGTGCTCAAAAACTTCAAAGGCTCACCTATTTACTTTGTGACCTGGGACAAGTCATTGAAAGGACATTTATATGCAATGACAAATCTGAGGCAGTGGCTATCTCAAGCCAGGCCACTTTTAATGCTAACACCAACTACATTGAGATTAGATATAAGTACATACACAATATTTTTTTAAAGAAGCTCTTGGAAGTAAAGCAGGTGGGGAAAATGACATGATTGCAAATATACTTACAGAACCAATGGGAACTCAAAAAATGGAAGTGTGAAAAAGAAATTACACCTAGAGAATCTAGGAGGAGTTTCATGAAGTAAGGGACCTATGTATGATTCTCTATGGAGGGAACGTACTAATTTATTTTTGTGATCCATAAAGATGGAATTGCTCAAGGGATGTTTCAAACACCACAAGGTAGGATCCCACCCAGGGATGAGAAGATTAAGAGAAGACCACTTGAGGTTATCCTCTTTGTGCTTAATCTCTCATTCCTACATCATCTTTTCTCTAATTTATTTCTAATTTATATTTTATATACCCAGGAGGAGTATGTAAGGTAATTATCATTTCCTATCTGTCAACTTTACTATGAAAATTGCTGTTAATATAGTTTCTCTTATCACATATCTCTAAAAGTAACTCTGTGATATTGTGATAGTAAATAAATTTATTAAAGAAAGTTGAATCAGAATATAAGCTCACCATTGTTCTCTGTGATAGTTATTATAGATGTGTCTCACCTGTGCTGGTTCAACAACATAACTATTGATATATATACACTCACAGATACATGACCTAGTTCTGTGTATTAACTTCAATGGCTATGCTGACCATTACTATTGTTAGGTTCTATTACTGCTACTTTTTGCACTTAGTATCACAGCAATAAAGATTATAAACTAAATCTCTTGAAATATCATGATGCAAGCACTTGGAAAAACAAACATTTGACAAATGGCGCTATTTCGAACAGTGCCCTACAAGGAAGATACAAAAACCTCCTTAGGGAACTTTTTTTTCTTTTATTATTTTTTGCAAAAACTTTTTCTCACTTTTTTAAATTTTTAAGTACAATTGAAATAATATTCTGTATCTCAAAATTATGTTGTTAAGCTAGGCTAGATAAGTTGTGATACCATAGCAATTTCTGTGTTTCATTTAATAATAATTTATTTTATAAGAAGAATATAAATAAAATGACAAGTTCTTTTGGAGCCTTAACATTTCTCCTAAAATCTGACTGGGGTGACATTCATGTTGATAAATGCTTGCATCCCTCATGGAATGGATGAAAGCAGATCATAAAGATGAGCCACTGGTATTGAGTCCCATTCTGCATAGATTTCTTCTTTAAGCTCATTCATGGTTTTCAGATTGTAAATATTTTTTACCATATCTTGCATCTTGAACCACAGGTTCTCAATGGGATTGAGGTCTGGAGAATTTTCTAGTTCAACTAATTCTCAAATTTTGTTTGTGGGTTTCCATGCTGTGTGCACTTGAGCTAAATGGATTGATTCCCCATCCTCCATGAATATTAGGTCTTCTCTGTAAGGTTTGACTATGAAACAATAAGTAAATATTACCAATATTTTACTTATGATATGACAAATGTTCTTATTAAATTAAAGAATGAGATAAAGAATTATCATAAATATGGAATAAAATATTTATATTATTAAATCAATAAGATAATATAAATTATACTATAAAAAAATTAAATAATAATCAATATATTAATATCTATGGCACTTTATTATTGTTACAAACAAATATTAAAAGTGTAAAAAATTGTTATTTAATAATGAAAAACAATTTATAACATTAATAGTACTAATATTAAAGCCATATATTAATATAAATACTATTTATGTTAATAGAAGAATTGTTAAAATAATATTAAAGACACAAACAAGCATGAAAGATGAAAATAACCTACTTTTGGCACTTAATGTAATTATTTTTAAGAAATTCAGGCCTAAAAATGTAATTAAAACTTATTTAAATTGTATTTGGAATTAAGAAATAAAAGAAATTTCAAATATTCCTGTTTTTACGTGGAATTAGAGATTTATAGAGAAATTTAACAAAAAAAATTAAAAAATTTATTTAATCATGTCAATAGTAATTATCAAAATAAAGATGATCTTTTTTATTGAATAATATAATATATTTACATATAAAGAATAAAGATTTTACATTTTGATTGAATGTTTTAATGTTTTTGCTATGTCTGAGGGGGAAATAGAAGGTAAAAATAGCTCTATATATAGTAAGGTACTCCCTCCTAGAGTCCATAAGGCTTCCAGTATAGGTTTACCGATGTGATCCACTGGAATCTATCATTATTTCAAGGTTTAGTCATGATTAAATCATAATTATACCATCATATCACATTCTTAGGCCATTATTTAGAGTTATCACTGTAAGTCTAAGTCTTCTGACATCATAGGCTTGGAAGAAGACTAATATTAGTTGATTTTATTAGTTTTAATAATAATAAACTAGTATTCACCCCTTTTAAAACTGTTATGACTGTCAAACTTAAATTAAGATTACAGTGAGTGATCATAAATGATCAATTTTGAGCTTAACCTTTGATCATTAAAAACATTTAAGTTATACATGCTACAGTCATTCAGAGATTAATTCTGATAGCTTGGAATGTAATTACTAAGCTTCCAAGAGAGTTTCATTACATAATAAAAACTATATTTTTGATGATTTTTCTTGTAACTCATCTTTTATGTTGAAATTTACTATTTTGAACTTCAAACCATGAGCTCAAGGGGTTATACCTTTAATATAATAATAAACATTACAATATTCTTCACGTATGAGCTAGTAGAATCTGAATATAAACTTCTTTTTTAATTTTGGGCCACTTTCACAACAAAGTGGCCACCAGCTATAACAATTTTGTTCAATAAACCCTTAAAATTAATAACCTTGCTTATAAATTTTCAAAAAAGGTTATATCTGCATTCTTACAGTAATTAAATGGTAATCCTTTTCTGGTTTTAAATCTATATCAAGTATATCTTAAGAGATATGAGCTAAAAACATGAATGTATGCACTGATCATAAAAGTGCATATATTCAGGTTGTTTCCTTGAGTATTGACTTTAAAGATATGACATAAGAGTTTTATATGTGTAATTCTTCATGAAGAATCCAAAGATTCAATTTATTTTCTATTTTTACTCATTGGTTTCTGATATAATAAAGGACTTATGCCTTTTTATGGCATATCTACCTATTGCTAAGTAAGTATTGTCTTTACAGATATGACATAAACATTTTATATGTGTATTTTACTATGGTGAATCTAATTATGCAATTCATTTCAAATCTTATCTACATAGATTTAGATATAATCAAGAATTTACTCCTATTATTAGAATGAATATTGTAAAGTTGTTTTGTGACCTTTTGGGATATGTGGTCATATCTCAAAGGCACACATTATCAATCATATAAGAAAAGCTCTTCAAGTTCATTAATGAATGGAAGTAGTCCAGGGATCTAAACATTTGAAATAAAAAAGTTTATCCCCACTGGCAGGGGTAGCAGGTCCGACCCAGGTCCAACCTGCTTCCAACCTGGGCCTTAACCTTGGTTCTAACCTTGAAATATTTTTGCAGATAGTTTCAGACAAAGATTTGGAAACTAATAATGTGACTCAATTAACATAGAAAATTCTGTATTCTCAATGAAATTCGTTTTTCTCCTCACACACACCACATTCACTATTTATTATTTTAAGGGAGTCTTAAATGAACCTTCTCTGATTAAAATTTTTGTAGAATATTCAAAAGAATTTCATTTTCCTTTCTAATTGAAAGACTCAACTGACTTCACACAGGCCATAATCTCCAAAACATCATTTTTACCTTTTTTTGAATGAAAAACTTCAATGTATAAAAAGGAATATTCAAAGAAATTAAACATTATCCAACCAGCTTGTGCACTGTGTCATTCTTTATATTATATTAAAGTCTCTATATATTTTAGAATTTGTATAACCCAAGGATTAACTTTTTTATTGACAAATGATTATTTTTTCTTATTAATAATTAATATCTCATATTGATTTTGAAAGAATTGTTTCTAAATGTTTTTGAGGCTTGATTTCTAGAAATTAATTGCTCTCAATAATTAGTAGTAATAATGTCTTAGAATATTTGTACACTTGTCTTGATTATTGAGAATATTTATCCAAGTCTATTCTTACAGCTTCAAAAGCCCTTTTCAATTGATTGATAAATTTTCATTATTTAAGGACTTTTCCAATTTAAATGTGCTATTGTGGTTAAGCTAGTCATTTTTCAAAAAAAACAGTTGTACTTGTGAAATTTAACTTTATTTTCCCCAAATTCTTACATATTGTTTCGAATACCTCAAAATAATTAAAATTCAATCCATTTTCTTAAAAATTTCCTATATGCAAGCTTTCAAAGAATTCAAGTATTGAATTTTGAAAATTCCTATTTGTGGTTCAACCTTTTTTTATCACTCAAATCAGTTATTTATTTCCATAAATGCTGATTTTTTATGAAAATTGTTTTTATAATTTGGAATCTTATTTATTGTAAAATTTCTTTTGAAAAATTGCAAATAAATATCAAAAGAGAGTTTGATTGAAAGGGAAAATATTTTTTTTTTCAATTTGGATTTTCCCTTTTTTATTTTTTAAAACATGGGTGTGTGATTGAATTTTGAGCTTTTATTATATATTTATACTGAGTTGATTTGCAGCAATGTTTAGGTTTCATAATTTTTTTTCATTCAATTTTGACTTTTTTTTACTTGATATTGTAAATTCATATGTAATTTTCTTTTTGAAGTTTTTTTTGCTTTTGATTTTTTTTGATTTCCTATTTTTTGCGGGTACATACATTCCAAATCAATGCCAAAGCACTTATTTGGAGTGTATGCACCTGCCAAAAAAAAATTGCTTTTTTGTTTTTTAATTAGCTTTTTGATATTTGAATACATCATTTTTCATAGTTTTAAAAAAGCTCAAAAAAATAAATAAATAAATAAAAATTAACATTGTTAAAAATCATTATTGAAATTTTTTTATTTAAAATTAGAAAAACAAATCGAAATATTTATTAAAATAATTTTGAAGAAAAAGAAAGTCAATATATTATAAAAAAAATTTTTTCAAAAAATATTATATGAATTTGAAAGTTTTTCCAATTTCTTATTATCTTTATTTATTAAAGAAAAGGAAGACTAACACAAATCAAAAAAAAAAGAAAAAGAAACCTTGAGATAATAAGTTAACATGAAGAATGAAAACAAGCCAGAAAAGTTTAAGAGAATAAGGTATTCAAAATTCAAAAAAATGAAGGAAAAAAGTGACAAAAAACACATCCAAATTAGAAACCTCAATATTATTTTGATTGTGTTAATTAAATACGCCAATATTGGGATAGAAAATTAGATAAAAATTCAATAAAAAACTGGAATCAAGATGACATAAATTTCAAACTTGTTGAACACAGTGCAGAGGATTGAGGAAGCATGTTTCTTTAGCAATTTCTAATTATATCAGAAACAATGGATTTTGATTGAATAAATTACTTTTTATTGAACTATATTGAGATCAAAAATGACTTTGAATTTAAGATTTATAAATTATCATTTTCAAAAGACATTGAAAAAAGCTCAAAGGCCAATAATATCACTATTTTTGCAAGATTTGACAATTTAAAAAAGATTTTTATTTTAATTATTTCAAAATATTTTATGTGTTAGTGATTTCTATCACTAATCTCAAAAGTAAACTTCTTGCTTTGTTTATTCAGGAAGTTATAGAAATAGTGAATTGTTGAATAATCTTTCATCCAATTTGTGTCCAGTTTGACTACAACCTGGCCAGTGAATGCGCATTGGAAAAAGGTTTTAGCCATATTTGAATGAAGGTGGGAATAAGTTTCACCCAAATATTTAAAGAAACAAAATTCCCACCACAAAAATGTCTGTGGGAACTAATTACAAATATGACAACTTCTGGAGGTATGATTTTTTTCAATAAGTAACAGAAACTATGACCACTTACCAGTTTATTTGACCCTTTCCAAGGAAATTGAAAAGGATACTCTGATCTGACTTGACTCACATAAATGAATAATTTATACTAAATTTCTTTATTCATATGAAAGGTTTATATGAAATCATAAACTCTTGCATAAAGACATTTGATGCAATATTATATTCTCAAATTTTTTCAAATCTTCCACTTTGAAAGTGCCTTTAATAAATTTCCTTTTAATCTCTAAAGCTAGAAAGAAAAGTGATGATAATTGATTAATTGATTTTGCTGGGATGACAAACCAAATAATTAGTTTGAAGATTTGCTTAAATTTTGTTGAGGATTGTTTGTCTCAATGAAGAAGAGACAAAGCTATAGACTATTAATGTGGAATTCTTTTGCCTTTTTTCCAATTAAATAACAAAATATTCAAAAAGAAAATTTCCTTTGAAGGGAGATTTATAATTATTTCTGTATCCAAACACAATTTTGGATGAAACCATTGTAAATAATCAAAATACAGAATTTCAGCTTCAACTCTTCCATTTTTGGAAAAATTGAAAGCAATAACATTTAAATGACAGGAGAAAATAATTTGTTTTTTTGACATGTTTAAGTCTTGCTTATATATGGTCTGAATCCATACTTTATGAAAAAAAATTCAAATTAAAAGAATTTACAAACTTATGGTTCAGGAATATAAAAAATCTTATATGAATATGAAGCTGAAAATACAAAATAAAATTTCCAGCTGAAAGGAATAATTTGAAAATTTCAACAGAGCTATAAAATAGGAATTGGGTCTTCCAGTTTGCCTTATAGGGGGTTAAGAGCTTTAGTATTATATTTTCTGGAGACAAAAAATTATCTAAAAATATATGACCATTTGAATTGATAATCTTACATATATTCTTTACTTGTAAAATTAAAGGGCAAAATATATTCAAAGCTGTATGCTTATAAGCTACACTTGAAGGAAATAAATCCTTCAAAGTATCTTGGTGGTGTATTATTGGAAGCATAATATGTTAGAAATTTCAGGTTTAAGACTTAACTTTCATGTGACAGCTATTTGAAGTTTTGAAATGTAATGGGCTTATTGTAAGATATGAGTTGAACCACAAATTTTATTTTATTGTATTTATAAAAAAAATAGTAACTGCAAGGTTTGTAAAATTACAATCATGAATGACATTTCTATAAAAACCTATTAATTCGAGGGGTATATTCAAAAGTAATAATATCCTTCTCATGCCTAAATGAGAGATCTTTATTTGATTATTATTATGTAGCTCCTTACCTTGTGCTAAAAATTTATAAAATTCATTAAATTTTCATAATGGTAAATTGATTTTATCAGGAGCATTAATTTTTATTTTTTGCAATCAGATATCAATTTTAATATCCAAATAAATATATTTTTCAAAGAAATTTTTAAGATTGATAACTTTTCCTCGAAGATTGAAGATTTCAATTTTGCATCATGAATAATCACCATGGTAAGGAATTTATTATTACCATTCAAATGAAACTCTAAAATAGATTTCAAGATCAATTTAAAGGATCATGTTGAAGAAAATAATTTCAAAAGAAGAAAGAATTGTGCAAGGATTTAACAATAATATCAGGAGGCATGAATTTTATTGAAATAATTATTTCCTCCTTTGAGATTTAAGGCTTTAAAAAACCTTGGTTATTTTTTCCTGATTTTTATACTATGCAATCTCATGACATACCTTAGATTAAATGAAAATTATTTTTCATATTCAGAATTGAAAAATCTATGTGTAAAGTTAATCTATTGAAGTGGTATTTTGATGGAGAGTTAATAATTTTTTAACATGTTCTTACTTGAAAGAAATTTTCTTCGGATTGCTGACTTTTCTCTGGAAAATGAGAAAATATTGACATTCTGCGTTAAATTTTATTGAGCCAAAACAGTATGAAATGATAAATTCTTCTTTTAAGAATATCCTTTTTATGAATGACATAATATTCAATGATATATTTCTATCAGGTTGTTTTTTGGGGATGTTTGGATACATTTAATTTTCTTTAATATGGCAAGAAATAAATTTTGTGTCATAAGGGGTCTCAGGTCACTACTATCAAGGGAAAAGGTGTGATAGTGATGGAGTGTAAAATTAAGGTAAAATTGGAAATATATTTTATTTTAAGTTGGAAAAATGAATATGGAATTTCATGAATAAAAGAGAGAAAAATACTTGGTAAATTTCTTCTGCATGAAATTTCCAATATGTAAAGAAAGAACTGATATATGTTAGTTTGTTTCCGATTTTCAGAAATCAAGATTAGTTTGGATTTAAGGAGAACATAATAATGAAACATATAAATTTTTCTGTTTTTTGAGGGGGTTAGAGATAATAATGAGAAGTAATTTTTTGAAAAGATATATTTTGATGTAAATATTTTCAGCATTAGAAATATTGAGGTCTGACAAATGAGCTTTAATAGAAAGAAGATACATGAAAGGAGGGTGGGTATTTTGATTTTGATAATTGTGAAGAAAAATTCATGATTAATGGGTTCATATTCATTTTAAAGTTGTTGATTTTGCTTTCAAAGAATTTTTTGAGATTTGCAGAAATTGCATAATGATATTAACTTTGTGAATTATTTCTGAATATTGGAAATCTGGATTGGAATATGACCAAATGATAATAGCAAGTTACAGCCAGTATGAAGCTAGTTGGAAGCTTGGTTGGACGGAGGTTGGACCTGCTACCCCTGTGGAAAGGGATAGCTTGTTTTTCATGGTGATTATCAACAAAAACTATGAAAAAAAGGCTAGCACATCCAACCCAGGTCTCACCTGCTTCCAACTTGGGTGCTAACCTTGGTTATAACCTTAAAATATTCCTGAAGATATTTTCAGGAAAATCTTTGGACATTAAGAATTTTAATAAATTAAAACAGAATATAATTTATTTTCAATGATCTATTTTTGTCTCCTCATACAGAAAATATTCTAAATAATTAATCTAAGGGGGTCTTGATCAAAAATAATTTTGAACAGGGAAAGACACTTCTCTCATAAAGATAAGTTAAGAATACTCACATGAATTCAATTTTCCTTTCTAATTATGTAAGATGGTTCTAGGAAACTGTTGATAATATTACTATTAATCAACAGTACTATGACTGTCCATATTAAATAGAATGAATAAACTCATTATAGCCAAAACTAAAGAATCACATAATTGATTGTTTCTTTTACTTGTTATACACTACTAGTGATTATAACAGTAAGAAGTAATTGCCTACTAAAATAAAAGTACAAGAAGTATTAATAATAAAACTTCTTATCAAAATCATATAAAATTTATTTCATGTATAATTATCTTTTGCAAGAATAATTAGAAGGATAAATATTGAAGAAAACTATTACTACAGAGAAACTTGAATCATTAAGTAAAAAAACTCACTCATACTCTAAAAATACCTTGAAATGTATTTGTGAAGTGATTTGACAGAGTAATTGTGGACTTAACTGATCAAAAAATTGACTTGTAGAAATAATAAAACAATATATAGTTCAAAACTAGAGAAATGGTTGTTTTATATGATTTAAAGTCTTTCTAGTTAATTTAGAAAGAGTTGAAACACTTAAGAAAAGAAAAACCTAATACTTACATGTTTACACTAATGGTATGGTTGAATAAAGGGATGATTTGGAAGACACAGCAAGAGGGGGCCTCCTTTAAGTCAACAAAAGCTCACAGAGGCATGACATGGAGAATAATGAAAGCAAATTAGTGAGAAACTATTAATCCTCATTTGATTATTTGTTACATTACCTGTTTTCACATACAGCTATGATAATTACTTAATTGAGTCATTTTAAATGACTGTTGTGAGCCTTAGAGTGTAACAGGGGCTCTTCAAAGTGATGAGGGCCTGGAACTAAATTATGGAAATATCAAGGATTGGAATATGACTGATGTGAGCCTGTGACTCAAAACCAGAGCACAAGCATGATAGCCAGATACCATTAATCAATGGTATAGCCAAGATACCACCAAAACATGGAGCTGAGCCAAATCAGTGCAAAAGGTATCAAAGGAAAGAGGAAAATTACCCCTTTCCAAATATACAAGTCCCATCACCATAGGAAAAAAAATAACAAAGTTATTCCTGCTCAAAGTTGTTGCTCAGCATAAACCTTAAATTTCACCTCACATCTGAAATACAGAGTAAGAGGCCTAACCCCATCAAATGGGTATTCAAAATGAAGCTCTAAGTCATGGATATTCAATGGTACCAGCCAAACTGAGCTAGCAACAGTATTATTGAAGTTGTGGTCAAATCCAGGCCAAACAAGGGTGAATAAAATATTAACCTCTCATCTAACCTCTACAGTTTTAGTGTGAGATACCTAAAGTGGGGTCTTTTTGAAAAGGGCACAATGAGGGATATCTGATGGTGCCATTAATTTCCCTATATCTCATCTAGAACAAAGGCTATAAGGCAAACAAGCCCAATACAGCTTTTGCCTAAAACCACGCATATGTACAAAACTCTTGTACATGGGATAACATTGCCATATTGAATGATAACCATATGAAATGAGGTAGCATTGTGTAGAGCACATACAGGGCTACACACTGAACCATTTTTGAGGTTGATATCTCAAGAACTGACAAAGGTATGGTTGTTTTAAGGTCAAAATCCCACATTTTGGCAAATGAAGCCTTACCTTGGGATAATATCCCATAACCATGATTATGAGGTGTTAAACAGACAAGGAAGCTTTTTTTACTTCAATACCTCATAGTTCATGCAATACTGGGGTCACATACAGTTTCTGTCCAGCATTCTACCCGTCATACACATCAGAATCAGGCTGTGTGGTCCCCAGATGAATGTTTTCACCCTGTATTGGTGAAAACTGCCTATATGTGGTTTCAAAACCACATCTGAGCCCAATAAAGACTATAAAGGCCTTTTGCAAACCACAAGCCTGTCCTGGAGAGTGAAAAATCTTCACTTCCTCCACTTGAAAAGGTCTAGCTACCTTTCCACCCCATTGCAGGATAAAAAGGGGCCTTTTCACAGCCAGAAAAGGTTTCCTCATCCTGCTCTTGAATTCCTACGTAGTAAAACTGTCAAAAACAGTTATACTCTCGGAAACTAACCAGGTATACTTTAAATTTAAGTATTGTAGTCTTTATTATTGTAATCCAACAGGTAAAGCTGCACCCAGGGCTTTCAACAGCAATCACCACCACTATTCCACAATAGTAAAGCCCTTGTATTTTATTTATAAACCCTTATTATCATCAGAAATCTTTATTTTAAACCTTTATCACCGTGTCACAGTCATAGTTGAAGTTGTAAATAGTCTAATTACTGCCTCATCATAGACTCAGCCTGACCACTGAGTACACATAACAGTGGAATTAAGATGCGATTTCCAATAGAATAAATATAAGAAAAGAAGCAAAAAAGAAAATAAGAGTGAGAATAATTGTAAGATGTGACTGTTAAACTGATGATAATATTACTATTAATCAACAGTACTATGTCTGTTCTTATGAAATATAATAATAAAATATTATTATAACCACAATTAAATAATTAAAAAATTATTTCTTTCACATGTTAAGCACTACTAGTGATTTTAACAGTGAGCAAGTAATTGTCTACAAGAATCAATCACAAGAAGATTTTAATAATAAAACTTCTTTTAGTAAAAGAATAAAATTAGCTTAATATATAGATATCTTTTGCAAGAGTAATTATAATGATAAGTCTTAAAGAAAACTAATTTTAGAGAAAAAACTTTAAGAATTTAAAATAAATCACTCACTATTATTCCAAAGAACTTATTGAAAGATAATATAGAGAGATTTGACATAGAATTGTGGATTTTAAGGATAAAAATGGATTTATAACAGTGTTACAACAATATATAGCTGGATTCTATGATTTCACGTCTTTCTGATTGATTCTGAAAGATTTAAAACACTCAAGAATAGCTGTAACTAATACTTACTTGTTGGTAATAATGGTTTAAATGATAATAAGATGATGATGTGGCAAAAACAGCAAGAAGAGGCTTCTTGTAAGTCAACAATGACTCGCAGAGGCGTGCCATGAAGCAAAATGAAAACCCATTGAGTGAGAAAGCAATAAACCTTTTTGGATTATTGATTGCATCATCAGTTGTCACTTAAGATTATCATAATTACTTGATGCTTTTACGTGAAAACCAGCCCCAATATCGTTAAGAATAAAAGGAGTAACATCTGGAAATCTTCTTTTATTCCAAAATAATCATTGATTTCTCAAAGTTATCAATGTTATTGCCAATTTCATCACAGGCTGTAATTACTGTGAATTTTTGAAGATTCAGTGTTTCATGTTGAATAGTCAAAAATGGACTGTAAGTAAAGTTTTGAATTTTACTAGTAAAACTGTAGTTCTTTTTGGTTGTACCCTAGATAATACAGTTCTCCATTAGTCCTCAACGTTTCAGAGAGATTCATTAAGAATTGTATTTTTAATGAATTTTTCAAGTTTTTACCTCATTTCTACATAGAATTGCAAATATCAGTGTTTCACTGGTTGCTATGAGGTAAATCAATGGATAAAACTCCAAAAAGGGTTTTAATTACTCTTTTGGGGTTTATCCATGGAAAGTCATTAAGAATTGACATGGCTACAGGAGTCTAAGTAGCTCTTTACCTCCTTGGCACATCAAAATAGCAGGTTATTTGCTATTTTCTTAAGTCTTACTGTAGTTGTAACATGGTAACCAAGTTCCCAAAAGGTTTTGGTTTACCAATTAGGCCAAGATCAGCCATGGATCCAAGCTTTGGAGCTTTCCACGCCTCTGAGGCCTCAGAAGTTGGGTACCCTGGCTCTCTTTAATGTCTTTTGTCCCCCTTGCTTATTTTTCACGTCAAAATAGAAATTTTAAGCTTAACCCACTATGGGTGTACCAAAAGTCCATGTAAGAATACCATGATATTAAGTGCTCAAAACATGCATAACACTATTCTTAGTGTATATGTAACATGGGATTTCTCACATTCCCATTATTTTGGCGTGAAATTAAGAAAAACAAAAAATTTCACGGATCTTTTACGTGGTATTGATGATGTGGTATTGAAGTATTTTCCATTTTACCACCTCAAAGAGTTAATTTGAGCTTATTCACTCTATAGAGCTACCCTAGGTGAATTTTTGTGTAGAATCCAAATCTGGTCTTAAGTCCATGGATTTACTTACTCAATAAAAAGTTATTCATCTTTTCTGAAATTGAAAATGATGAATTTTGGATATATGCATGACTTATGAGTTATGCATAATTCAAAATTTATTGTTAATATAATTGTGGCCTATTTGGCTATGTAAAGTATATCTCAAGGTTCACATTCCTTCCCACCAAAAAATAAAATTGTACTACAATTTTATCAATGGTAGAAATAATAAAAACCCCCAAAGGGGGGTTCATTTCCACTGTCCAACCTCTTTACATTACTCAGATCAAGTAATTTAAAGCACATTTATAGACATATTCAGGCTTGTGGCCTTCTTTCATGTCTAAATCTTCTCAAGAGTTTATCTGAGTCAGGTATATCTGATTCTGCCAGCCATTCATCTTCATGTACTGGATTCCTATATCTGACAAGATATTCTCTCTGATTTTTACCCCTAAGTCTCCTTTCTTTAATGACTTTCTTCATCTTTTTGTCTTGATTCTGTTCCACTGGTCAAACAGCTAAAGGAGTTGGGTTCCTTAAAGGAAACAATTCTTCATCAGCTGGTTGATAAGGCTTTATCAAGCTGACTGGAAAAGAAGGGTGTTTATTTTCCAATTCACCACTCAATTCCACTTGAATTGCATTGTTTCCATGTAAGGCAACAATAACAAAAGGTCCTACATAAGAATCTTTAAGTTTCTTTGGGCCTTTGATATTATTCAAATTCAAGGTTGAAACTAGAACTAAGTCCCCTACCTTGGAGTCTGGTACTTTATGACTCTTGTCCCACTTCTGTTTTGCATAGTCAAAAGCATCATTTGTACTTTGTTTTGCATGATGTTTTACTTTATCAAGCATTATCTTGAAGCTGGAAGCTGTAGGATGAATGTCAATCAAGTCTTTCCTCAGTGTGTCTGCTGGGAGTCTTGGATTCCATCCTTTTTCTAACATAGCAGGAGTTTGTCCTGTGGAAGAATGGACTGATGTCTTATATGCCAACTCTAATGCAGGTATCAGAGTGCACCAGTCATGGGTAAAGCCATCTGAGTCTTTGAATTCTAACCCATAAGCACAAAATCTCCTGATCATGTCTTCTAAATTTTGAATCATCCTCTCTGCTAGCCCATCTGTCTGAGGATGATATGCTGTAGAGAATGATAGCTTAGTCCCAAACAATCTATGAAGATTGGTCCAAAGTGCAGATGTGAACTTTGGATCTCTGTTACTTATGATATTCTTAAATAATCCTGTATGAGAAATAACTTTACTCCATAGAAGAAGAGCCGTGTCCATAGCAGTGTCATCTTTATGACATGGTAAGAATATGGGAGTCTTGCTATATCTGTCTACAATGACTAAACAAGCATTATAACCTTTTTCAACACTTGGAGGAAGTGCTGTGACCCAATCCATGTGAACAACTTCCCATGCGGATTTTGGTTCTTGAATTTGGATCATAAGTCCAAATTTCTTGCCTGTACTCCTGTTTGCTTTTTGGCTTCTGTCACAGGTATGGCAATATTCAATGGTTTCTTTTCTCCAAGATGGCCACCATGCACAGTTTTTGACTTTTTCAAGTGTTCTGTCCTCTGACAGGTGTCCAGAGTAGATGCTATCATGGCATTCATGAAGAATTGTATTGATAAGCAATCTGCTGCATAATTTCATTACACAAGAATGTTTGGTTCTGTGGTAAATAATCCCATCAAACAAGTGAAATCTCCCTTCAGAATAGGAATTTCTCCAAACTTCATCTAGTGCATTGACCAAAGATGTATCTTTGCAGTCTTTATCTAACAAAGAAGTCAAGATATGGCAATTCTTGTCTTGCTTATAAGATTCTCTGACCTCTTCAAAGAGTTAAGTCCCAATATCAGTTATATTAATCCCTTAAATTTGAATCTGTGGTTCAGCTTCCAAGGGTACATAGGCTGGGTTATCAGGAGTGTTGGCTAATGCCAACCTGCTAAGTCCATCAGCATTCTTTTGAATGTTTCCTGCGTTGTGGACTATAGTCATGTTTCCTCTATATTCCTGAATGGCTATTTGCCATCTAAACATGTGTCTGTTGGGATTTTTCATGTTAAGAAGTGATTTTACTGCATTACAGTCAGTTATCACTTCAAAAACACTTCCATCAAGATAATAGTGTAATTTCTCAAGTTCCCATACCAAACATAAGCATTCCATTTGGCTTGCACCATATCTGGCTTCTGTTGGTTTGATTTGCCTTGAGATGTAAGAAACTGGTCCTTCTGTAGGTTTGTCATCAATAATTTGGACTTGATGTAGGGCTGCCCCTAATCCATCTCCACATGCATCAATGTACAATTTAAAAGGAATATTCCAGTCAGGCATGAGGAGTAGCGGTGCTTCTGTAAGAACTCTTCTTATCTTCTCATAAGCTTTAATTCTCTCCTGTGTCATCTCAAATACAGTCTGTTGATCATAGATTCTATAAAGTGACTTGGCTAGAATTTCAAAGTCTTTCAAGTGTTGCCTATAATAACTGGCAAACCCAAGAAAAGACATCATTTCTTTTTTATTCTGGGGTATTTGCTTAAGTAACACTTCTGCTAATTTGTTTTTGTCAATACCCAAGCTTAAACCAGAAACAATATGTTGTAATGCTTTGAGTTCTTCAAAACCAAAATTGCATTTCTTAAGTAAAATTTTCATGTTCACTTCTGCAACTTGTTGAAGTACTCTTGCAAGTCTTTCAAGGTGCAAAGACCATGAATCAGAACATATGATAATATCATCAATATAAATGATAAGCCATCCTTCAGACAATTCTGTGGGAAAGATTGTGTTAATCATTCTTTGATAATGCAATGGAGCATTTTTAATGCCAAATGGCATTCTGAGATACTCATAAATACCACAGTGAGTGATAATTCTAAGTAATATCTTAGCTTTAGGCATCAAAACATTCTGATGGAAACCTTTCAATGAATCCATTGATGTTATATACTTCGCTTTAGAAAATTGAGTCAAGGTTTCTTGAATTCTAGGGATTGGATACCTGTCTGGAACTGTGTAGGTATTCAAAGCTCTGACATCCCCAACCATTCTTAACTTGTCATTATGCCATGAAATAATAACAGGTGTTGTCACTTCAACTTCCTCATTATGGCCTACTTTTCTTAGTACACCAAGTTGGATTAACTCTTGGATATGTTTTTCCAAGGCTTCTCTAGCTCTGGGACTGGCGGGATAAGCTGGTCTTCTAAGTACTGGAGGATATGGCCTGTCAATATTAAGAGTAATATCAACTTCATGTCCTCTTATAGCACCTAATGATTCATTATCACAGGCAAATGCATTATTGTATGTGTATAACACATTAATAAGTTCATTCCTCATTTTTGGTGACAATGATGGATTAATTTGTGCTTCAACAAGTTGATTAGACACAAATTCATTTTTGTAAGTATCCTTGACAGAAGATACTACAGATATTTGTTTTGGCATATTGGAAAAAGCAAATTTTTGTCTCTTGTTATCCCCAATTGTGAAATATCTGTCTTTATGGTTATTTATGTCAATACCATAGATATTCAAGTAATCATTTCCAAGAAGGATGTTCTGAGATGTGCAATTATCCATTACAACAATCTCAGTTTTCATCCTTACACTTCCTGCTGGGTGTGGAAATACAAGATTGGTGTCTAATATACCCAAGGGTTACATATTGTTACTGGCACTACTAAATTGCACACCTTCTATTGGTAATAGATGGTTTTTCCATTCAGGAAGTATAATTTGGAGATAATCTTTGCCTACACAAGTGCAAAATGCCCCTGTATCCAAATTTACTTTGGCTTCAATATCACTCATCAAAACTGATGTGATACAGGATGCTCCAGTAGTGTAACCCTTTCCTCTAGCAGGTTTTGTTTTACACATTCTGGCATCTTGGATATTGATCAGGTTGCAGCAATACTCACTGTACTGTGGCAAGTGGGTATGGACTTCTGTGACTTCAAAGAAAGCTGTGATGTTTTCAATTGGATAGTCCTCCACTGGTGTATCTTCAGTAACTGCAGAATCTTGATCAGACTCCTCTTTCTCTTCAGTACACTGAATTTCTTCAATGACCTGAACTTGATTAATTTTTGTCTTTTTGGTGCAAGTGTTTGCTAAATGTGAAGTACTTCCACATTTATGACAGTTCAAGACAGGTCTTTCTTGTCTTTTAGCTTCTCTGGGAATCTTTGGGATCATCTTGGATTCCATAGGGATTGTAAGATGTGACTATGAAACTGATGATAATATTACTATTAATCAACAGTACTATGTCTGTTCTTATGAAATATAATAATAAAAATTATTATAACCACAATTAAATAATTATAAAATTATTTCTTTCACGTGTTATACACTACTAGTGATTATAACAGTGAGCAGTAATTCTCTACAAGAATCAATTACAAGAAGAATTTAATAATAAAAACTTCTTTTATTAAAATAATAAAATTATTTTAATATATAATTATCTTTTACAAGAATAATTTATAAAGATAATTCTTGAAGAAAACTATTACTAGAGAAAAACTTTAAGAATTAAAGATAAAAGACTCACTAATACTCCAAAGAACTTATTGATAATAAAAGTAGAGAAATTTGACGTGGAATTGTGGATTTAAGGGATCAAAAGGATTTATAACAGTATTACAACAATATATAGTTGGATTCT
The DNA here is from genome assembly GCA_023105745.1 of Austropuccinia psidii. Taxonomy (NCBI): domain Eukaryota; kingdom Fungi; phylum Basidiomycota; class Pucciniomycetes; order Pucciniales; family Sphaerophragmiaceae; genus Austropuccinia; species Austropuccinia psidii. Next base: position 23,583,683 of record JALGQZ010000005.1, read on the forward strand.
ATGATTTCACGTCTTTCTGATTGATTCTGAAAGATTAAAACACTTAAGAATAGTTGAACTAATACTTACTTGTTGGTAATAATGATTTAATAAATTGATAAGATGATTCTTGGAAAAAACAGCAAGAGGAGGCCTCTTTTAAGTCAACAACAGCTCACAGAGGCGTGCCATGGAGCAAACTGAAAAACCAGTGAGTGAGAAAACAATAAACCTTTTTGGATTATTGATTGCATCATCAGTTGTCCCGTAAGATTATCATAATTACTTAATTGATGCTTTTACGTGACTACCAACCCCAATATGGTTAAGAATGAAAGGAGTAACACTTGTAAATCTTCTTTTGTTCTAAACTAATCATTGATTTCTCAAAGTTATCAATGTTATTGCCAATTTCATCACAGGTTGTAATTACTGTGAATTTTTGAAGATTCAGTGTTTCACGTAGAATAGCCAAAAATGGACTGTAAGTAAAACGTTTAATTTTACTAGTAAAACTGTAATTCTTTTTGGTTGTACCATAGATAATACAGTTCTCCTTTAGTCCTGAAAGTTTCAGAAGGATTCATTAAGAGTTGTATTTTTAATGAATTTTTGAAGTTTTTACCTTATTTCTACGTAGAATTGCAAATAGCAGTGTTTTGCTGGTTGCTATGAGGTAAATCAATGAATATGGGTCCCAAAAGGGTTTTAATTACTCTTTTGGGGTTTATCCATGGAAAGTCATTAGTAATTCACATGGTTACAGGAGTGTAAGTAGCTCATTACCTCCTTGGCACATCAAAATAGCAGGTTATTTGCTATTTTCTGGTGTATTACAGTAGTTGTAACTTGGTAACAAAGTTCCCAAAGAGTTTTGGTTTACCAATTGGGCCAAGATGAGCCATGGTTCCAAGCTCTGGAGCTATCCACGCCTCTGGGGCCTCAGAAGTTGGGTACCCTGGCTCTCTTTGATGTCTTTTGTCCCCCTTGCCTATTTTTTACGTCAAAATAGTAATTTAAGCTTAAAGTGAGATATCCACTATGGGTGTACCAAAAGTCCATGTAAGAATACCATGATATTAAGTGCTCAAAACATGCATAACACTATTCTTAGTGTATATGTAACATGGGATTTCTCACTTTCCCATTATTTTGGCTAAAAATCAAGAAAAACAAAACTTTTCACGGATCTTTTATGTGGTATTAATGATGTGGTATTGAAGTATTTTCCATTTTACCACCTCAAATACTTAAATTGAGCTTATTCACTCTATGGAGCTACCCTAGGTGAATTTTTGTGTAGAATCCAAATCTTGTCTTAAATCCATGGATTTACTTACTCAATAAAAAGTTATTCATCTTTTCTGAAATTGAAAATGATGAATTTTGGATATATGCATGTCTTATGAGTTGTGCATAATTCAAAATTTCTTTTTAAGATAATTGTGGCCTATTTGGGTATGTAAAATATACCTCAAGGCTCACATTCCCTCCCACCAAAAAATAAAATTGTACTACAATTTTATTAGTGATAAAAGAATAAGGCCCCAAAGGGGGTTAATGTCCACTGTCCAACCTCTTCACATTACTCAGATCAAGTAATTTAAAGCACATTTATAGACATATTCAGGCTTGTGGCCTGCTTTCATGTCTAAATCTTCTCAAGAGTTTATCTGAGTCAGGTATTTCTGATTCTGCCATCCATTCATCTTCATGTACTGGATTTCTATATCTGACAAGATGTTCTCTTTGATTTTTACCCCTAAGTCTCCTTTCTTTAATGACTTTCTTTATCTTTTTGTCTTCATTCTGTTCCACAGGTGGTACAGTTAAAGGAGTTGGGTTCCTTAAAGGAAACAATTCTTTATCAGCTGGTTGATAAGGCTTTATCAAGCTGACTGGAAATGTGGGGTGTTTATCTTCCAATTCACCACTCAATTCCACTTGAATTGCATTGGTTCCATGTAAAGCAACAATAACAAAAGGTCCTACATAAGAATCTTTAAGTTTCTTTGGGCCTCTGATATTATTAAATTTCAAGGTTGAAACTAAAACTAAGTCCCCTACTTTGAAGTCTGGTACTTTATGACTCTTGTCCCACTTCTGTTTTGCATAATCAAAAGCATCATCCATACTTTGTTTTGCATGATGTTTTACTTTATCAAGCATTATCTTGAATCTGGAAGCTGTAGGATGAATGTCAATCAAGTCTTTCCTCAGTGTGTCTGCTGGGAGTCTTGGATTCCATCCTTTCTCTAACATAGCAGGAGTTTGTCCTCTGGAAGAATGGACTGATGTCTTGTATGCCAATTCTAATGCAGGTATCAGAGTGCACCAGTCATGGGTAAAGCCATCTGAGTCTTTGAATTCTAATCCATAAGCACAGAATCTTCTGATCATGTCTTCTAAAGTTTGAATGATCCTCTCTGCTAGCCCATCTGTTTGAGGGTGATATGCTGTAGAGAATGATAACTTAGTCCCAAACAATCTATGAAGATTGGTCCAAAGTGCAGATGTGAATTTGGGATCTCTGTCACTTATGATATTCTTAAATAATCCTGTATTAGAAATAACTCTACTCCATAAAAGAAGAGCTGTATCCATAGCAGTGTCATCTTTATGACATGGTAAGAATATGGGAGTTTTGCTATATCTGTCTACAATGACTAAGCAAGCATTATAACTTTTGTCACCACTTGGAGGAAGTGCTGTGACCCAATCCATGTGAACAACTTCCCAAGGGGATTTTGGTTCTTGAATATGGATCATCAATCCAAATTTCTTGCCTGTACTCCTGTTTGCCTTTTGGCATCTATCACAGGTATGGCAATACTCAATAGTTTCTTTTCTCCAAGATGGCCACCATGCACAGTTCTTTATTTTTTCAAGTGTCCTGTCTTCTGATAGGTGTCCAGAGTAAATGCTATCATGGCATTCATGAAGAATGGTATTGATAAGCAATCTACTACACAGTGTCATCACACAAGAATGTTTTGTTCTATGGTAAATAATTCCATCAAACAAGTGAAATCTTCCTTCAGAATAGGAATTTTTCCAAACTTCATCTAGTGCATTAACCAAAGATGTGTCTTTGCAGTCTTTATCTAATAAAGAACTCAAGATATGGCAATTCTTGTCTTGTTTATAAGACTCTCTGACCTCTTCAAAGAATTCAGTCCCAATATCAGTTATGTTAATTCCTTCAATTGGAATCTGTGGTTCAGCTTCCAAAGGTACATAAGCTGGGTTATCAGGAGTGTTGGCTAAAGCCCATCTACTAAGTCCATCAGCATTCTTGTGAATGTTTCCTGCTTTATGAACTATAGTCATGTTTCCTCTATATTCTTGGATGGCTATTTGCCATCTCAACATATGTCTGTTGGGAGTTTTCATGTTAAGGAGTGATTTCACAGCATTACAGTCAGTTATCACTTCAAAAACACTGCCATCAAGGTAATAGTGTAATTTCTCAAGTGCCCATACCAAACATAAGCACTCCATTTGGCTTGCACCATATCTGGCTTCTGTTGGTTTGATTTGCCTTGAGATATAACAAACTGGTCCTTCTGTAGGTTTGTCATCAATAATTTGGACTTGATGTAGGGCTGCCCCTAATCCATCTCCACATGCATCAATGTACAACTTAAAAGGAATATTCCAGTCAGGCATGAGGAGTAGCAGTGCTTCTGTAAGAACTTTTCTTATCTTCTCCTAAGCTTTAATTCTCTCCTGTGTCATCTCAAATACAGTCTGTTGATCACAGATTCTATAAAGTGACTTGGCTAGAATTTCAAAGTCTTTCAAGTGTTGCCTATAATAACTGGCAAACCCAAGAAAAGACATCATTTCTTTTTTATTCTGGGGTATTTGCTTAAGTAACACTTCTGCTAATTTGTTTTTGTCAATACCCAAGCTTAAACCAGAAACAATATGTCGTAATGCTTTGAGTTCTTCAAAACCAAAATTGCATTTCTTAAGTGAAATTTTCATGTTCACTTCTGCAACTTTATGAAGTACTCTTGCAAGTCTTTCAAGGTGCAAAGACCATGAGTCAGAACATATAATAATATCATCAATATAAATGATAAGCCATCCTTCAGACAATTCTGTGGGGAAGATGGTATTCATCATTCTTTGATAATGAGATGGAGCATTTTTAATGCCAAATGGCATTCTAAGATACTCATAAATACCACAGTTAGTGATAATTCTAAGTAATTTCCTAGCTTTAGGCGTCAAAACATTTTGATGGAAGCCTTTTAATGCATCCATTGATGTTATATACTTGGCTTTAGACAATTGAGTCAAGGTTTCTTGGATTCTAGGGATTGGATACCTATCTGGAACTGTGTAGGTATTCAAAGCTCTAAAATCTCCAACCATTCTTGACTTATCATTATGCCATGCAATAATAACAGGTGTTGTCACTTCAACTTCCTCATTATGGCCTACTTTCCTTAGCACACCAAGTTGGATCAACTCTTGGATATGTTTTTCCAAGGCTTCTCTAGCTCTGGGACTGGCTGGATAAGCTGGTCTTCTAAGTACTGGAGGATATGGTCTATCAATGTTAAGAGTAATATCAATTTCATGTCCTCTTATAGCACCTAATGGTTCATTATCAGAGGCAAATGCATTTTTGTATGTGTATAATACATCAATGAGTTCATTCCTCATCTTTGGTGACAATGATGGATTAATCTGTGCTTCAACAAGTTGTTTAGACACAAATTCATCCTTGTAAGTATCTTTGACAGAAGATACTACAGATATCTGTTTTGGCATATTGGAGAAAGCAAATTTCTGCCTTTTGTTATCTCCAATTGTGAAATATGTGTCTTTATGGTTATTTATATCAATACCATAAATATTCAAGTAATCATTTCCAAGAATGATGTGCTGAGATGTGCAATTATCCATTACTACTGTAAGGTGTGGATATGAAACTTTGATTAAAAATCAAGTACTTTTCCTTTCCTCAAAATTTGTATAAGGTAAAATTCAGTTAAAAATAGTAAGAAATATTATTTTTAAGAGAAAACACGCCAATTTTATTGTTTATAACTTTATTAGTATAAAACAATAATATTATAAAAATTTATTGTTTTACCAACAATAAAAATTTATCCAAAAAATACTCTACAAGAGATATTTTAAGGCTACAAAAGAAATTTCTTCAAGAGCAATTTCAATTGGAATTAATTGAGCAAAGAACTGCAAGCAATTAATTAAAGAACAAAGTCTTTAAAAAGAATATTAAAGAGAAAACACGCCCAAAAGTGACCAGAGTGAATTTGGAAACAAAGTGACAAAGTTTACAGTGATGAAAGATGCTTTAATTCACTTTTGGGGTGGTTCAGGGGTAAAAATGATTATAAGAGTTACAAACAATGATTATAATGATTTTTTCACGTGGTTAAAAGGATTAAAATGATTTAAAAAGGGTGGTTGGAATCTTTTATTGATTGGTTTAACAGTTTTAAACTAATTAATAAAAGGAAAAGATTCTAACATGAAGAGAAAAGTGGGGCAAAGAAGACATTCTTTTATATCCATCAATTCTCTTACTCCAAAAGTAAAATTTACTCTTGTCAGTCGTGAAAAACAGTCTGACAACAGAAAAGCCAATTATGGCATCATTGAACCCTGGTTTAGACCAAAAAAGGGCTGGTTTAAGCCATTTTTAGCCATTTTTAGCCATTTTAGACCCTTAAATCAGCCATTACTATAGCAATACCAGGCCTAGAGCCTTCAAAACACGTCAGAATGTGTGTCAGAGGCGTAGAAACCAGTTAAAACTGTTTTTACTATGATTGTTTTATCTTAAGGGTAGTTTTACCCTCTTGGCAACAGCTAAAACTACCCCAGTTGGTATCAAAACCTCATCATCAATTGAGTTCACAGACCCTGTAACTCAATTCCAGGCCAAAAGTGATGAACTTTTGCGTGAATTTTGACATCCCACACCTGTCAGCAAGGATTTTGGGGGTCTAGCTCCCCCTTAGAGCTGGAGTTCCTTTTCCCCCCCAAATTTAATCTTTCCAATTTATTTTTTCCTTTAATTCCTCATCATGTATTATACTTATAATTTACATATGTAATTCAATTCAATTGTACAGTACAATACAGTAATAATTGACACCTCATATGTAAATCAAAGTTCACTTATGTAATACACGCGCACATTTTGACATTTCAATTGAATTCAATTGAAAATACTTTAATTCCTCATAGCTTCTAAACTAAACATAACACCTCAATTTTAACACAAAATTTGATGGTTAACACCACATGTGGTGTGAATTAAATTAAGGTTTTGAGGATTTTCAACTTTTGTATTGAAAATACTAAAAACTTAATTTAAGCTTATTTAGAGTTGAGTTACAAGAATTTCACTCAGAGGTGACCCCACCTGATTTTTTGTGAGGAATCCAATGGTGAAATAAATTTTATGTGTTTATTTATTGGATAAAAAGTTATGATAATTTTTATATAACTTTCTTCCAAATTTATTTATTTTTTCACAATTTTGTTAAAATTTTATTTTTACTTAATTTTTTCAAGTATAAAAGTAATTTTATACTTACAAAATTTAATGTATTTTTTATTTTTAAATTGTAATTAATTTTTTATTTTTAATATAATTTTATATTTATATTTTGATTTTTATTTTAATAATATAAATAAATTTATTTTATTTATATTAATATGTTATTTTTTATATTTGTGGTCTTTTGGGTATATGAAATTACCTCTAAGGCTCACATTCCCTCCCCCTAAAAAAGAATATTACTTTGTAATATTGGTGTTTCTAGTGTGTCTGAATCTCCTCAGGAGTTTGGTAGCTTCTGGTATATCTTTTTCTTCTAACCATTCATCTTCACAAGTTGGGTCACTTTACCTAACAAGGTATTCCCTTACTTTCTTGGTTCTTAATTTCCTTTCTTTAAGAACTTTGGTTATTTTCTTAGTACCAGATGTCTCAATAGGAGGTATAACTTGGGGAACCTTATTCCTCAAGGGAAATTTCTCAGCATCACTAGATTTATATGGTTTTATCAAGCTCACTGGAAATGTAGGATGCTTATTGCTAAGCTCTTCAGATAACTCTACTTCAACAGCATTTTCTCCATGGAGGGCTTTAATCACAAAAGGTCCTGCAAAGGAGTCTTTCAACTTTTTACATCCTTTGATGTTATTGAAGTTAGTGGTGGATACAAGAACTAGGTCCCCCACTTTGAAATCTGGAGTTGCATGTGATTTATCCCATTTGTCTTTAGCATATGCAAAAGAGTCCTCCATGCATTTCACTGCATGCCTTCTAGCTTTGTCTAGCATTCCTTTGAAGCTAGCAGCTGTGGGATGTATCTCAATTAAGTCTTTCCTCAAGGAATCTTGGGGTAACTTGGGGTTACATCCTTTTTCTAGAATAGCAGGAGTCTGATTGGTACTGGCATGGATTGATGTTTTATATGCCACCTCCAGTGCTGGCAACAGAGTACACCAATCATGGGTAAATCCATCACAATCTTTGAATTCAAGGCCATATGCACAAAATCTTCTCACCATGTCCTCTAAGGTTTGGATCATTCTTTCAGCCAAGCCATCAGTTTGTGGGTGGTAAGCTGTAGAGAAAGACAGTTTAGTGCCAAATAATTGGTGAAGATTTGTCCATAGTGCTGAAGTGAATTTGGGATCTCTATCACTGATGATATTTGTAAATATCCCAGTCCATGACACTACTCTATTCCATATCAGAAGAGCTGTATCCATGGCTGTATCATCTTTGTGACATGGTAAAAAGATTGGAGTTTTACTGAATCTGTCCACAATTACTAGGCAAGCATTATAGCTTCTGTCACCTCCTGGTGGTAGGCCAGTTACCCAATCCATATGGATAATTTCCCAAGGTCTGCTTGGTTCTTGGATTTTCATCATATTTCCAAGTCTTTTGCCAGTGGATTTATTTGCCTTTTGGCATCTGTCACAGGTTTTGCAATACTCTGCAACATCTTTCTGCCACATTGGCCACCATATGCAGGTCTTCACTTTCTCTCTTGTTCTGTCTTCAGAAAGATGTCCTGAAAAGGGACTATCATGGCATTCTTTCAGTACAAGATTGATTAGTGACCTGTCCACAACTGTCATAACACATGTGTGTTTTGTTCTGTGGTAAATTATACCATCTAGTAGGTGAAATCTTCCTTAATCATAAGATTTTTTCCATACTTCATCCAAGGCATGTGTAAGAGAGTTGTCCTTACAGTCCTTGTTAAGTAATTGGCATAAGATGCTACAATTCGTATCTTGAGTGTAACTGTTTCTGACTTCTTCAAAGAAGGTGGTGTTTAAGTCTGTAACACTTATCCCTTCTATTGGAATTTGTGGGGAGGCTTCTTCTGGTACATAAGCAGGATTATCAATATCATTTGGTAATGGCCATCTGCTTAGTCCATCTGCATTTTTATGAATATTGCCATCTTTGTGAACAATAGTCATATTGCCCCTATATCCTTGTATGGCTATTTGCCATCTAAGCATATGTCTGTTGGGTGTTTTCATGTTCAGAAGTGATTTAACAGCGGTACAATCTGTTATTACTTCAAAGACACATCCTTCTAGAAAGTAATTTAGCTTTTCTAGAGCCCAAACAAGGCATAAACACTCCATCTGACTTGCTCCATATCTGGCTTCAGTTGGTTTGATTTGCTTAGATATGAAACATATGGGTCCTTCTACAGGTTTATCATTTATGATCTGAACTTGGTGAAGTGCAGCACCTAGCCCATCTCCTGATGCATCAATATAAAGCTTAAAGGGCAGCTTAAAGTCTGGCATCAGTAAGAGTGGAGCAGTGGTCAAGGCTTGTCTCAAGGATTCAAAGGCTTTTACTCTGTCAACTGTCATTTCAAAGACTGTGTCTTTGTCACATAGCTTATAAAGAGGTCTTGCTATGGATGCAAAATCTTTAATGTGTTGCCTGTAATACCCTGCAAAACCCAAAAATGATTGAATTTCTTTTATGTTTTGAGGCATGGGTTTAAGCAGTACTGCTGCAACTTTGTTTTTGTCAATTCCAAGAGATAAACCAGATACTACATGCCCTAGTGCTTTAAGCTCTTTAAATCCAAAATGGCATTTCTTCAAAGAAATTTTCATATTGACAGATTGAATTTTTGTCAAAACCCTGGACAATCTGTACATATGTTCTTCCCAAGTTTTGGAGCAGACTATAATGTCATCAATGTAAATGATTAACCATCCTTCTGAAAGTTCTTCAGGGAAGATTTCATTCATCATTCTTTGGAAGTGTGAAGGTGCATTTTTGATACCAAAAGGCATTCTTAAATATTCATAAACTCCACAATGAACAATGATTCTCAAATACTTCCTTGCTCTTGGTGTTACCACATTCTGATGAAATCCCTTAAGAGCATCCATAGTGCTTATATATACTGCTTGAGATATTTGAGTGAGGGCAATCTGGATCTTTGGAATTGGGTATCTGTCTGGAACAGTATAAGTGTTCAGAGCTCTAAAGTCCCCAACCATTCTAGATTTTCCATTATGCCAAGCCGCTATGACTGGTGTAGTTATTTCTACTTCTTCATTGTGGCCTACTTTTCTTATTACACCAAGGTCTAAAAGTTCTTTAATATGGCTTTCTAGTGCTTCTCTTGATTTTGGACTTGCTGGATATGCAGGTCTTCTTAAGAGTGGTGGATAAGGTCTCTCAATATTAATGATAATATCAATTTCATGACCAATAATTGCCCCTAGGGGTTCTTTATCTGAGGCAAATGCTTCTTTATGGTCATATAAAAGAGAAAAGAGTTCATTTTCTTGTTTATCACTCAAATGAAGGCTTATTTCAGCTTCATTTAAGTGTTCAGACTTGAATTTCTCTAACTCTAAGTTGACTGGTGATACTTTGTTTACTGTAATTTGTCTTTTAAATGGTAAAAAGGCAAATTTTTGGCGCTTATTGTCTCCAATAGTAAAGTATCTGTCTTTGTTGTTGTGTAAATCTATGCCATACATGATTAAATAATCATTTCCCAATATGAAATGGGTACTAGAGCAATTTTCCATAACAACAAATTCAACAGTGATTCTTAAATTTCCATTGATATGTGGAAATATGACACTAGTCTCAAATATTCCCAATGCTTTCATTGGGTTACTTGCACTATTGAATTTTATGCCATCAATTGGCAATAATTGGTCTTCAAAGTTTGGTACACAAGTTTTAAGAAAAGATTTACCAACACAAGAGCAGAAGGCTCCTGGGTCAAGCAAAAGTTTAGTGGGTTTGTTGTCAATCACCACTTCTGTTATACAGGAGTTACCAGCTGTATAACCTTTTCCTCTGTTTGGTTTGGTTTTCATGAGTTGTGCATCTTGGATTTTTGATAAATCAAGTTGACCATTGCTTAATTGTGGCAAGTGGGAATAAGATTCCATGATGTCAAAAGTGGCATTGATATTTTCTATATCTTTTGAAGATTCAGAAAATATGGATGACTTGTCATCTGAATTTTCTTCAATTATGTCATCTTTTTCAACATCAGGTTCTTTCTCCACATCAATTTCATTGATTTTCCCTCTTTTTGGACATGTATTGGCTAAATGAGTGGTGCTTTGGCAAATATGGCACTTTCTGACTGTATCTGCAGACTTATTTTTAATATTATTAGAGTTTTCTTTGGGGTTTTTGTCCACAGAATCCTTCCAAGGTGTATTAAACCTTGTTTTGAGATTCACCCTACTCGAACCAATTCTGGTTCTTGTGGTTACTTCCTCTAATATATTGATAATGTCTTCTGCTGAAGATTGTTCAGTAGTCCTGCTCTTGACAGCATGCTCTAAGTCACCTCCACATTGTCTTAGAATTTTTCTATGAATCATAAATTCTGACATGTCAGGGTATAAATCTGTTAACCTGTCCTTTTGTTGACAAAACCATGGTAAGGCTTTGTCTTTATCAGCATTAAATTTGGCGGATTCAAAGGCTGTTTCAACTTTAAACCTCCATGCATCATTGGCCCATTTGTTGACAATTTGGGTTTTCCACCAAGTCCAACTCTGGTGTCCATGTGCTTGTCTTAATTTGATATACCATCTGTGAGCTGATTTGGTAAACAAGGTGTTAAAACTGGCTGTCACCAATCTGTCTGGTAATTCAAAATCTTCTTTGATCATGTCAATACCTCTGATAAATTCCATATGGTCATATTCTCCTTCACCACTGAAGTGAGGCCATTCCTTAAGTTTTGGAACTTCTTTTAATAGTGCTTGGCCCATTGATGGTTCCAAGTTATGAAAAGAGGTAGAAAATTCATCTTTTAACTGTGAATTTTCTCCATCCAATACTTGTGGATTGGGAATTCTTGCACCCTCATTCTGGTTCAGAGGTGTAGACATCCTTGGTAAGGTGTTTAGAAGTTGTTCAATATCATTCATTTTACTGTTGTTACACCTTTGAGAATTTTTTAACTCATTTTGTAAGCTTTGTATAGAGTTTATGACATTCTTTTTATGTTCATCCTCTTTATATGTAAGCTCATTCCATAACTCTGTTTGTCTAGTATTATCAGATATAACTTCATTCAATTTCATTGTTAATTTTGATATTTCCTCTTTTGAGGTATCAAAATCCTTTTTCAAGGCAATTGTATTTGTCTTTACTTCAGCAAATGCTTTTGAAACATAATCCAGAGTCTTTTTATTGTCCTCTTTGATAGTACTAATGGCATGTTTTATTCTTGTCTCAATTATGTCATCAATATTGAGTTTAGAATATTTTTCTGTTAATTCTTTAATAATTGCAGATTGTTCATTTATCTTAATGCCAAAAGAAGTATCATTATTGGAAGTTTTAATTGTTCTTAAAACCTTTTCAAAACACATAAGTGTTTCATTGATTTGGCACAGGCTCAAGTTGTTTGTTTTAATGTTGTTACAAATGGATTCATTTTTATCAGAAAGATGTTTTTTCACGTCCTTTATAGCATCATACAACTCTGGGATGGAATCAAATATATCAGAAATCATTTCTGGAACTTTAATCTGGCTTCCTCCTTCTTTTGTAATTCCATCATGGTTCTGGCCATCTGAAATACATTTTCCATGGCATCCTGCTGAATCTTTGGGATCCTGTAGCCCTGGCTGTAAGGTTTTGGAGCTTGTGCCTTCCCTTTGCCCTTGTTTGGAGTTTGTGGCTGCTTTCTCACGTTGGAATTGCTGCTGCTGGCCACTGGGGCTGTTTTTGGCACTGGTTTTGGTGGTGGAGGGTTGTTTTTCCTCCATTCCATTGTCAAAAGCATCATGTTTTTCTTCTCCATCAATGAATGCCATCCATTGAGCAATTTGCAAGTGTTGGGATGGCCCAAGAATTTTCTTACTGTCAGGTAAGAATTCATGCAATTCTTCCACAGGTCTGCAAGGATCTGGTACTCCTTGAATTGAAGTGCATTGTTGTATGCACTGTGGCTGGCTTTGTATATGTCCACAGAGGCTTGTTGTGGCGGTGTCAGCTCTTTTTGAAGGTAAAATAGTATTATCAGCTTCAGAATGACCCAATTTAGTTGTTTGGAAGTCATCAACTGACCCTTTTCCTTCTGTACCTGATTGGCCTCTGCCATAATCACGTCTATTACCTTTTTGGGAGCTGCTTGAGGGGTTGTAGCTGGCTCCTGACCTGGTTGAAGGCATAATTATTGTTAAAAAGGCTTAAAATAGTATTTTTACGTCAAAAACTTACTATTGGCCAAATTTTTAGCTTTCTGAAGTGTATTACTTATATCCAAGTTAATTAATTCAGAAGATATTGGTTCAGGTTGATTATTTTGAGTCACAATAACAGTACTATTATGATCAGAATTAACAGTACTGGCAGGGATAATGCTGGTAACTGTTGAGGCTGTTTCAATGTTTTCTTGTCTTACCACGTTGTCAGACACTAAAATTAATGAAAAAGCCAATTAATTAAGTAAAAAAAAGGTTATTTCAAAAAAGAAATAAAAATATAAGCCTCACTTATAATATGAAAAAAATTATTTTTCAAGGATTTTTTGGATTATAAGTATTTTTTATATGTTTTTAAATTTTTCAATATAAGAAAAAAGATTTAAAAAGAGTAAAAAAAAATATGTCACATGTAAAATATCACGGCTGGGCCCCCAAATGTAAGGTGTGGATATGAAACTTTGATTAAAAATCAAGTACTTTTCCTGTCCTCAAAATTTGTATAAGGTAAAATTCAGTTAAAAATAGTAAGAAATATTATTTTTAAGAGAAAACACGCCAATTTTATTGTTTATAACTTTATTAGTATGAAACAATAATATTATAAAAATTTATTGTTTTACCAACAATAAAAATTTATCCAAAAAATACTCTACAAGAGATATTTTAAGGCTACAAAAGAAATTTCTTCAAGAGCAATTTCAATTGGAATTAATTGAGCAAAGAACTGCAAGCAATTAATTAAAGAACAAAGTCTTTAAAAAGAATATTAAAGAGAAAACACGCCCAAAAGTGACCAGAGTGAATTTGGAAACAAAGTGACAAAGTTTACAGTGATGAAAGATGCTTTAATTCACTTTTGGGGTGGTTCAGGGGTAAAAATGATTATAAGAGTTACAAACAATGATTATAATGATTTTTTCACGTGGTTAAAAGGATTAAAATGATTTAAAAAGGGTGGTTGGAATCTTTTATTGATTGGTTTAACAGTTTTAAACTAATTAATAAAAGGAAAAGATTCTAACATGAAGAGAAAAGTGGGGCAAAGAAGACATTCTTTTATATCCATCAATTCTCTTACTCCAAAAGTAAAATTTACTCTTGTCAGTCGTGAAAAACAGTCTGACAACAGAAAAGCCAATTATGGCATCATTGAACCCTGGTTTAGACCAAAAAAGGGCTGGTTTAAGCCATTTTAAGCCATTTTTAGCCATTTTTAGCCATTTTAGACCCTTAAATCAGCCATTACTATAGCAATACCAGGCCTAGAGCCTTCAAAACACGTCAGAATGTGTGTCAGAGGCGTAGAAACCAGTTAAAACTGTTTTTACTATGATTGTTTTATCTTAAGGGTAGTTTTACCCTCTTGGCAACAGCTAAAACTACCCCAGTTGGTATCAAAACCTCATCATCAATTGAGTTCACAGACCCTGTAACTCAATTCCAGGCCAAAAGTGATGAACTTTTGCGTGAATTTTGACATCCCACGCCTGTCAGCAAGGATTTTGGGGGTCTAGCTCCCCCTTAGAGCTGGAGTTCCTTTTCCCCCCCAAATTTAATCTTTCCAATTTATTTTTTCCTTTAATTCCTCATCATGTATTATACTTATAATTTACATATGTAATTCAATTCAATTGTACAGTACAATACAGTAATAATTGACACCTCATATGTAAATCAAAGTTCACTTATGTAATACACGCGCACATTTTGACATTTCAATTGAATTCAATTGAAAATACTTTAATTCCTCATAACTTCTAAACTAAACACAACACCTCAATTTTAACACAAAATTTGATGGTTAACACCACATGTGGTGTGAATTAAATTAAGGTTTTGAGGATTTTCAACTTTTGTATTGAAAATACTAAAAACTTAATTTAAGCTTATTTAGAGTTGAGTTACAAGAATTTCACTCAGAGGTGACCCCACCTGATTTTTTATGAGGAATCCAATGGTGAAATAAATTTTATGTGTTTATTTATTGGATAAAAAGTTATGATAATTTTTATATAACTTTCTTCCAAATTTATTTATTTTTTCACAATTTTGTTAAAATTTTATTTTTACTTAATTTTTTCAAGTATAAAAGTAATTTTATACTTACAAAATTTAATGTATTTTTTATTTTTAAATTGTAATTAATTTTTTATTTTTAATATAATTTTATATTTATATTTTGATTTTTATTTTAATAATATAAATAAATTTATTTTATTTATATTAATATGTTATTTTTTATATTTGTGGTCTTTTGGGTATATGAAATTACCTCTAAGGCTCACAACTACAATCTCAGTTTTCATTCTTACACTTCCTGCTGGATGTGGGAATACAATATTAGTGTCCAATATGCCCAAGGGGTACATATTGTTACTGGCACTACTGAATTGTACACCTTCTATTGGTAATAGATGGTCTTTCCATTCAGGAAGTATAATTTGGAGATAATCTTTGCCAACACATGTGCAAAATGCTCCTGTATCCAAATTTACTTTGGCTTCAATATCACTCATCAGAACTGATGTGATACAGGATGCTCCAGCAGTATAACCCTTTCCTCTAGCAGGTTTAGTTTTACACATTCTGGCATCTTGGATATTAATCAGGTTGCAGCAATCTTCACTGTACTGTGGCAAGTGGGTATGGACTTCTGTGACCTCAAAGAAAGCTGAAATGTTTTCAATGGGATAGTCCTCCACTGGTGTATCTTCAGAGACTACAGAATCTTGATCAGACTCTTCTTTCTCTTCAGTACACTGAATTTCTTCAATGACTTGAACTTCATTGATCTTTGTCTTCTTAGGGCAAGTGTTGGCTAAATGTTAAGTACTTCCACATTTATGACACTTCAAGACAGATCTTTCTGGTCTTTTTTCCTCTCTAGGAATCTTTGAGACTATTTTGGACTCTATTGGGTTTCTAATCCAAGTCTTACCAATTCTTGTTCTGGTAATGATATCTTCCATAGCATTAATGTAGTCCTCTGTTGAACAGGGCTCCACACATCTGCTTTTGATAGCATGTTCCAGTTCTCCTCCACACTTTCTTAATATTTTAATATTAATCATAGTGTCAGACATATCTGGGTGTAAAGAAGATAATCTGTCTTTTTGTTTGAAGAACCAAGTAAGTGGTTTGTCTTTTTCTGAGTTAAAAATGGCACTTTCAAAAGCAATCTCCATTTTAAACCCCCCAGAATTATTGGCCCATTTGGTAATCACTTCAGACTTCCACCAAGACCAGTCATGTCTTCCATGATCCATTCTCATCTTGTAATACCATTTCTTTGCAGTCTTGGTAAAAAAACAATGTAATTTTCCTACTATGATTTCATCAGGTATATTAAAGTCTTCTTGCAACATATCAATAGTCCTTATGAATTCAATATGGTTGTATTCTCCTTCACCAGAGAATGTTGGCCATTCTTCTAATTTTGGAATATCCTTTGCAGAAATAACATATTCTCCTAAGAATGGAGTTAAACTCTCTTTAACAGAAAGTTTTTCTTCAGTTAAAGGTGTAGAATGCCTTGGCATATGTGGTTCATGATTCTTATGAATTTGCTCCACACTTGCAATTATTTCATTCTTTAATTTCTGCCTCTCACTATCACTTTTTGCTAAATGTATAGCAAATTGATTGGTATTCTTAACTATTTGTAAGACATCGTCTTCAAGAGTTTTAATTCTATCATTTACTTTAAAAATGGAAGGATCCTCTGTGTCATCATTTTGACATTGGTTCTCAATTCTATCACAAGCATTGCTAATTGACTCAAGGGTGACAGTTGTCAATTGATTCCAATCAGAATGTTGCTTGTCACTTTTCTTTAAATCATTGATGTCTAATGTAATTTGCTTTAACTTTGACTCAAGTTTGCCAATTTCTACACTAATACTTCTATGTACATCATTTATTTGCGTGGAAAAGTCCTGTTCATCCTTTCCTGCTCCTTGGCTGTGAATTCCATAAGAGGTCTGGCCATATTGAAGACACTGTCCACTGCTGAAGGCTCCAATCTGGGGATCCTGTACCCTTGTGGGTAAGGTCTGTGCCAATTGGCTTTGCCTTTGCCCTTGCCTTGATGGTTCTTGGGACCTCTCTGTTTCTTTTGAGGTCCTTTGGGCTTTTCCTTGGATGCTTCTGGAGGTGGTTTGGAGCTGGTAGATGCCACTGGTGCCTCTGTCTCCAAAGTTGGAGTCATTTCCAACTCTTTCTTCTGGTCTATGGATAAAAGACTCTGGTTCTTCAACCAATTCTTTATCTTTTTGACCTTGTCTTTGCAAGACAGGGGGCTCCAACCTCCTAAGAGTTCTATGGTCTTCTCCTGACCCAGAAAGCTCTTGATGTGTAAGTAGGAGTTCATGGCCCCCTGCCAAAGGCTTGGGCAGATTTCCCACTCCTCTTCTTTGGCTGCTCTGAACCAATTTTTGTACTGGCTCTGATATATTTCTATTGCTGACACTTGAAAATGGTTCAGCCCTGGAAATATTATCATAAATTAGTTCAGGCTCAGAATTCACGTCAAAATCTGTTGGTACAGACCTTGGGGAATGGGGGGCAACTCTGGCATCCTCCAAATGTGTCTTTCTTGTGGAAGACTTGGCACTTCTGGATTTGGTCTTGCCTCTTCCTTGTCCACATCCATCTGGCTGGACTGAATAGTTGCTTCCATTTCTGGTATGCACCATTTTCACGTCAATTTAAAGATAAAAGGTGAAAATATAAGATAAAATACACACCTTTTGGTGGTAATTTAGCTTTTTCTGAGTTGAATAAGGTGCCTCTTTTAGCAATCTGCACCTCAATACTGTCTTCAGATTCTGCTTCTGAAGATTCTGGACTAGTTATATATCTTTTACTGAGTCTGTTGCCAGCTGCACAGTATTTGATTAAAGACACTAGAAAAATTATAAAAGAGAAAAATTATTTTTTATACTTTTTTAAAATATTTTTAAAGATTTTTTATAAGTTTTATATTTTTTAATATTAAAAAAATTATTCTTTTTAAAGAAAGAAAAAAAAATTAAAATTTAAGATTTTGAATAAAATTAATTCAGAGTAACTCAAAGAATAATTTTATAAGTTTTTGGATGTGAAAAAGCCACGTGTAAAAACAATATAAAATTAAACCAAATTCCTCAATGAAAAAGATTTTAAAACAATTTCAAAAATAAAAATATTTTAACTTCAAATTGAAAGAAAAAATTAATTAAATTAATAGATTTTAGAGCTTAAAAATATATTAATTAAGGGTACAAGGTTCAAAAAACACGGCCAGGCCCCCAAATGTAAGATGTGACTATGAAACTGATGATAATATTACTATTAATCAACAGTACTATGTCTGTTCTTATGAAATATAATAATAAAAACTATTATAACCACAATTAAATAATTATAAAATTATTTCTTTCACGTGTTATACACTACTAGTGATTATAACAGTGAGCAGTAATTGTCTACAAGAATCAATTACAAGAAGAATTTAATAATAAAAACTTCTTTTATTAAAATAATAAAATTATTTTAATATATAATTATCTTTTACAAGAATAATTTATAAAGATAATTCTTGAAGAAAACTATTACTAGAGAAAAACTTTAAGAATTAAAGATAAAAGACTCACTAATACTCCAAAGAACTTATTGATAATAAAAGTAGAGAAATTTGACGTGGAATTGTGGATTTAAGGGATCAAAAGGATTTATAACAGTATTACAACAATATATAGTTGGATTCTATGATTTCACGTCTTTCTGATTGATTCTGAAAGATTAAAACACTTAAGAATAGTTGAACTAATACTTACTTGTTGGTAATAATGATTTAATAAATTGATAAGATGATTCTTGGAAAAAACAGCAAGAGGAGGCCTCTTTTAAGTCAACAACAGCTCACAGAGGCGTGCCATGGAGCAAACTGAAAAACCAGTGAGTGAGAAAACAATAAACCTTTTTGGATTATTGATTGCATCATCAGTTGTCACGTAAGATTATCATAATTACTTAATTGATGCTTTTACGTGACTACCAACCCCAATATGGTTAAGAATAAAAGGAGTAACACTTGTAAATCTTCTTTTATTCTAAACTAATCATTGATTTCTCAAATTTATCAATGTTATTGCCAATTTCATCACAGGTTGTAATTACTGTGAATTTTTGAAGATTCAGTGTTTCACGTAGAATAGCCAAAAATGGACTGTAAGTAAAACGTTTAATTTTACTAGTAAAACTGTAATTCTTTTTGGTTGTACCATAGATAATACAGTTCTCCTTTAGTCCTGAAAGTTTCAGAAGGATTCATTAAGAATTGTATTTTTAATAAATTTTTGAAGTTTTTACCTTATTTCTACGTAGAATTGCAAATAGCAGTGTTTTGCTGGTTGCTATGAGGTAAATCAATGAATATGGGTCCCAAAAGGGTTTTAATTACTCTTTTGGGGTTTATCCATGGAAAGTCATTAGTAATTGACATGGTTACAGGAGTGTAAGTAGCTCATTACCTCCTTGGCACGTCAAAATAGCAGGTTATTTGCTATTTTCTGGTGTATTACAGTAGTTGTAACTTGGTAACCAAGTTCCCAAAGAGTTTTGGTTTACCAATTGGGCCAAGATGAGCCATGGATCCAAGCTCTGGAGCTATCCACGCCTCTGGGGCCTCAGAAGTTGGGTACCCTGGCTCTCTTTGATGTCTTTTGTCCCCCTTGCCTATTTTTTACGTCAAAATAGTAATTTAAGCTTAAAGTGAGATATCCACTATGGGTGTACCAGAAGTCCATGTAAGAATACCATGATATTAAGTGCTCAAAACATGCATAACACTATTCTTAGTGTATATGTAACATGGGATTTCTCACTTTCCCATTATTTTGGCTAAAAATCAAGAAAAACAAAAATTTTCACGGATCTTTTATGTGGTACTAATGATGTGGTATTGAAGTATTTTCCATTTTACCACCTCAAATACTTAAATTGAGCTTATTCACTCTATGGAGCTACCCTAGGTGAATTTTTGTGTAGAATCCAAATCTGGTCTTGAATCCATGGATTTACTTACTCAATAAAAAGTTATTCATCTTTTCTGAAATTGAAAATGATGAATTTTGGATATATGCATGACTTATGAGTTGTGCATAATTCAAAATTTCTTTTTAAGATAATTGTGGCCTATTTGGGTATGTAAAATATACCTCAAGGCTCACAGGGATTCTAGTCCAAGTTTTACCAATTCTTGTCCTGGTAATGATATCTTCCATTGCATTAATGTAGTCCTCTGTTGAACAGGGTTCTACACATCTGCTTTTGACAGCATGTTCCAGTTCTCCTCCACACTTTCTTAATATCTTCATATTAATCATAGTGTCAGACATATCTGGGTGTAAAGCAGATAATCTGTCTTTTTGTTTGAAGAACCAAGTAAGTGGTTTATCCTTCTCTGAGTTAAAAATTGCACTTTAAAAAGCACTTTCCATTTTAAACCTCCAAGAATTGTTGGCCCATTTGGTAATCACTTCAGATTTCCACCAAGACCAATCATGTTTTCCATGATCCATCCTCATCTTGTAATACCATTTCTTTGCAGTCCTGGTAAACAGAGAGTGTAACTTCCCCACTATGATTTCATCAGGTATATTAAAGTCTTCTTGTAACATATCAATAGTCCTGATGAACTCAATATGGTTATATTCTCTTTCACCAGAGAATGTTGGCCATTCTTCTAATTTGGGAATATCTTTGACAGAGACAACATTTTCTCCAAGAAGTGGGGTAAAACTTCCTTTAACAGAATGTTTTTCTTCAGTCAAAGGTGTAGAATGTCTTGGCATATGTGGTTCATAATTCTTATGAATTTGTTCTACATTTGCAATGATTTCATTTTTTAACTTCTACCTTTCACTGTCACTTTTTGCTAAATGTGTAGCAAACTGATTGGTGTTTTCAACTATCTTCAAGACATGAGCTTGTAGAATCTTAAGTTGATCATTCATTTTAAAAATAGAAAGATCTTCCATTTCATCATTCTGAATCTGACATGTACTCTCATTTCTGCTACAAGCATTGTTAAGTGAATCAAATCTGTCATTTGTTAATTCATACCATTCAGTATATTTCTTGTCATGTTTTTTCAATTCATTAATATCTGATGTTATTTTAGTAAACTTTGAATCAAGTTTACCAATTTCTACATTGATACTACTTTGTACATGATTTATTTGTGTAGAAAGGTCCTGTTCATCCTTTCCTGCTTGTTGGCTGTGAAAAAATTGGTGATCCTGTACCCTTGTGGGTAAGGTCTGTGCCAATTTGCTTTGCCTTTGCCCTTGCTTTGATTGTTCTTGGGACCTCTCTGCTTCTTCGGAGGTCCTTTGGGCTTGTCTTTGGACACTTCTGGAGCTGGTGGACGCCACTGGGGCTTCTGTCTCCAAAGCTGGAGTCATTTCCAGTTCCTTCTTCTGGTCTATGGATAAAAGACTTTGGTTCTTCAACCAATTCTTGATCTTTTTGACCTTGTCTTTGCAAGACAGGGGGCTCCATCCTCCTAAGAGTTCTATGGTCTTCTCCTGACCCAGAAAGCTCTTGATGTGTAAGTAGGAGTTCATGGCCCCCTGCCAAAGGCTTGGGCATATTTCCCACTCCTCTTCTTTGGCTGCTCTGAACCCATTTTTGTACTGACATTGATATATTTCTATTGCTGCCACTTGAAAATGGTTCAGCCCTGGAAATATGGTCATGAATCAGTTCAGGCTCAGAATGCACGTCAAAATCTGTTGGTACAGACCTTGGGGAATGGGGGGCAACTCTGGCATCCTCCAAATGTGTCTTTCTTGTGGAAGACTTGGCACTTCTGGATTTGGTCTTGCCTCTTCCTTGTCCACATCCATCTGGTTTGACTGAATAGTTGCTTCCATTTCTGGTATGCACCATTTTCACGTCAATTTAAAGATAAAAGGTGAAAATATAAGATAAAATACACACCTTTTGGTGGTAATTTAGCCTTTTCTGAGTTAAATAAGGTGCCTCTTTTAGCAATTTGCACCTCAATACTGTCTTCAAATTCTGCTTCTGAAGATTCTGGACTAGTGATATATCTTTTACTTTGTCTGTTGCCAGCTGCACAGTATTTGATTAAAGACATTGAATAAAATTATAAAAGAGAAAAAATTATTTTTTATACTATTTACAATATATTTAAGGATTTTTTATAAGTTTTATATTTTTTAATATTAAAAAAATTATTCTTTTGTAAGAAAAAATCTTAAAATTCAAGATTTTGAATGAAAATTAATTCAGAGTAACTCAAAGAATAATTTTATAAGTTTTTGGATGTGAAAAAAGCCACGTGTAAAAACAATATAAAATTAATCCAAATTCCTCAATGAAAAATATTTCCAAAAAAAATTCAAAAATAAGAATTATTTTATCTTCAAAATGAAAGAAAAAATTATTAAATTAATATATTTTAGAGCTTAAAAATATATTAATTAAGGGTACAAGGTTCAAAAAACACGGCCAGGCCTCAAATGTAAGATCTGACTATGAAACTGATGATAATATTACTATTAATCAACAGTACTATGTCTGTTCTTATGAAATATAATAATAAAATATAATTATAACCACAATTAAATAATTAAAAAATTATTTCTTTCACGTGTTAAGCACTACTAGTGATTTTAACAGTGTGCAAGTAATTGTCTACAAGAATCAATTACAAGAAGATTTTAATAATAAAACTTCTTTTAGTAAAAGAATAAAATTATTTTAATATATAATTATCTTTTTCAAGAATAATTATAATGATAATTCTTGAAGAAAACTATTTTTAGACAAAAACTTTAAGAATTTAAAATAAATCACTCACTATTATTCCAAAGAACTTATTGAAACATAATATAGAGAGATTTGACGTAGAATTGTGGATTTTAAGGATCAAAATGGATTTATAACAGTGTTACAACAATATATAGTTGGCTTCTATGATTTCACGTCTTTCTGATTGATTCTGAAAGATTTAAAACACTTAAGAATAGCTGTAATCAATACTTACTTGTTGGTAATAATGGTTTAAATGATAATAAGATGATGATATAGCAAAAACAGCAAGAAGAGGCTTCTTTTAAGTCAACAATATCTCACAGAGGCGTGCCATGGAGGAAAATGAAAAACCAGTGAGAAAGCAATAAACCTTTTTGGATTATTGATTGCATCATCAGTTGTCACGTAAGATTATCATAATTACTAATTGATGCTTTTACGTGACTACCAACCCCAATATGGTTAAGAATAAAAGGAGTAACATCTGTAAATATTCTTTTATTCCAAAATAATGATTTATTTCTCAAATTTATCAACGTTATTGCCAATTTCATCACAGGTTGTAATTATTGTGAATTTTTGAAGATTCAGTGTTTCATGTAGAATAGTCAAAAATGGACTGTAAGTAAAGTTTGGAATTTTACTAGTAAAACTGTAATTCTTTTTTGTTGTACCCTAGATGATACAGTTCTCCATTAGTCCTTAACGTTTCAGAGAGATTCATTAAGAATTGTATTTTTAATGAATTTTTCAAGTTTTTACCTCATTTCTACATAGAATTGCAAATATCAGTGTTTCACTGGTTGCTATGAGGTAAATCAATGGATAAAACTCCAAAAAGGGTTTTAATTACTCTTTTGGGGTTTTTCCATGGAAAGTCATTAAGAATTGACATGGTTACAGGAGTCTAAGTAGCTCTTTACCTCCTTGGCACATCAAAATAGCAGGTTATTTGCTATTTTCTTAAGTTTTACTGTAGTTGTAACATGGTAACCAAGTTCCCAAAAGGTTTTGGTTTACCAATTAGGCTAAGATCAGCCATGGATCCAAGCTTTGGAGCTGTCCACGCCTCTGAGGCCTCAGAAGTTGGGTACCCTGGCTCTCTTTGATGTCTTTTGTCCCCCTTGCTTACTTTTCACGTCAAAATAGAATTTTTAAGCTCAAAGTGAGATATCCACTATGGGTGTACCAAAGGTCCATGTAAGAATACCATGATATTAAGTGCTCAAAACATGCATAACACTATTCTTAGTGTATATGTAACATGGGATTTCTCACATTCCTATTATTTTGGCGTGAAATTAAGAAAAACAAAAGTTTTCACGGATCTTTTACGTGGTATTGATGATGTGGTATTGAAGTATTTTCCATTTTACCACCTCAAAGAGTTAATTTGAGCTTATTCACTCTATGGAGCTACCCTAGGTGAATTTTTGTGTAGAATCCAAATCTGGTCTTAAATCCATGGATTTACTTACTCAATAAAAAGTTATTCATCTTTTCTGAAATTGAAAATGATGAATTTTGGATATATGCATGACTTATGAGTTATGCATAATTCAAAATTTATTTTTAAGATAATTGTGGCCTATTTGGGTATGTAAAATATACCTCAAGGCTCACAATAATAGAGGAAACTACAAAGCAGTACAAGTCCACTTCTTCAACCTGTCAGAAAGAGAGGGGTTGATGTGGACATGACCACCACAACTCCACTGAACAGGTGAGGAAAATATTAAAAGACTAACTTAGTACCAATAAGTATAATAACCATAAATAAGAGTAAGAATATTCATTAAGTGATAAATAAACTATATCAATTAACTGGGGAAAAAGTCCTCAAAGGGAGGAAGAGGGGATGTTATATGTGAGAATCCACCAGCCTTGATCCAAAGAGAAAATGTTCTTGAGAGGAATCTTGATTTAAATTGATTTGGATGATACAGCCCCTGTATGGATGTACAGGGTCTGTACAGGAAGTGTGGTGGAGTTCGGTGATTGTACAGTTTCAGTCTTGTGAATCAAAACTGTATTTGGGATATCCTGCCTGTGCAAGTATTTTCAGGCTGTATTGATGAAACAAGCTGTATGCATGTTTCAGAAAGAAGATCTTCTGACACTGATTTCTGATATACATACTGGATTTTCTGGTTTCATGAGTTTGAGTGGGTTTAAGGTTGAATGCCCTTACCCCTGATAGTGGCTGCAACATAGAGGTATTACTATATGCTAAAAGGACAAAAAATCACAAAATTACTTTATAATTATGAATAAGCCAGCTTATTTATATTATAAAAATAAAAAATAAAAATAAAAATATGAAATTTATATCTAAAATTAATTTTTGTTTGATTAAATTTACATTGAAATTGAAAATTGTGTAAACCCACTTTTACTTGAAAAAATCAGGTAAAAATGAATTTTCAACAAAAATATTAATACTAAAATATTTTTGGAAAAAAGCTCAAAAAGATTGATTATAAATTTTTTCCAATAAAAAAACTTCTGAAAATTATTTCACCATTGGATTCCTTATATAAAAAAGGTGGGGTCACTTCTGGGTGGAAGTTCTGTAGCTCAACTATAAATAAGCTTAGATTAAATATTTTTCATTTTCTGTATGAAAATCTCAAAATTGTCGAAACCTTAAATTAATTCACACCACATGTGGTGTTAAAATTGAGGTGTGCTGTGTAATTTAGAAGTTATGAGGAATTGAAGTATGCTCAATTGAAATATCAAAATATGGGGGTGCATTACATAAAAAAACTTTGAGTTACATATGAGGTATAAATTATTGCAGTTTTGTACTGTAAAAACTCAATTGAATTACATATGTAAATTACAGGTATAATACATTATGAGGAATTAGAGAAGAAATAAATTGGAAAGATTAATTTTGAGGACAAAGGAATATTGGCTCTAAGGGTGCCAGAATGCCCCAAACTCCCTGATTGCAGGTGAGGGAGGTCAAAATTCAGGCAAAAGTCCATCAATTTTGGCCTGGAATTAGTCCACAGGGTCTGTGATTTAATTGATGACAAGGGTTTGATACCAACCAGGGCAGTTTTAACTGTTGACAGAAGGTTAGAACTACCCTGGAGTTAAAAACGTCTTAGTAAAACTTTTTTAAATGGCTTTTATGTCTCTTAAAACAATTCTGATGTTTTTTGGAGGCTTTAATCCAGGTATTATTATAGCAATGGCTGATAAAAGGGGCTAAATCCAGCCCTTTTTTGGTTCAAACCAGGGCTCAATGGTGACATAATTGTTTTTCTGTTTTCAGAGTCTTTTTCAATACTTATGAAAGTAAATTTTACTTTTGGAGTAAGAAAATTCGTGGCTATAAAAGAATGTCTTCTTTTGTCAGGCTGAGTCTATGATAAAGGTGTATAATAGTATTTACAAGCTTTAACTATGACTGTGACACCAAAGAAACAGGTTAAAAGCAATGGGATTTATTATAATAAGAGGTTTTAATGTTGATAAAAGGCTTTACTATTGTATAATAGTGGTGGTGAGCACTGCTGAAAGCCCTGGGTGCAGTCTTACCAGTTGGGTTACTATAATAAGAACTATAATACTTAAGTTTAAAGTATAACCTACTTATTTTCCAAGAGTATAGCTTTTTTTGACAGCTTTAGTATGTAGGAATTCAAGAGCAGGATAAGGGAACCTTTTCTGGATGTAAAAAGGCCCCTTTTTATCCTAAAATGGGGTGAAAAGGCTTCTAGACATTTCCACATAGAGGAAGTGAAGTTTTTTCACTTCCAAGTACTGGCCTGTGGTTTTTTACAAAGCCTTTATAGCCTGTATTGGGCTTGGATGTGGTTTTGAAACCACATCTGGACAGTTTTCACCAATAAAGGGTGAAAATTCTCATCTGGGGACCACATAGCCTGATTCTGACGGGTATTACGCCTAGAATTCTGTACAGAACCTGTCTGGGACCCCATTATGAATGAAATATGCGGTATTTAAGTATAAACATTGTTCTTTGTCTGTTTGACACCTTATAAGAATGGTTATTGCATACTATCCCACTATAAGGCTGTATTGGGCAAACTGTCGGATTTTGACCTTTAAACATCCATATATTTGTCAGGTTTTGATATATCAAACTCAGAATTGGTTTGGTGGGTAGCCCTGGATGTGCTCTACACAATGGTACCTCATTTGGTATGGTTATCATTAAATATGGACAAGTTATGCCATGTACAAGTTTTCTTATACACATTTATGATTTGTCCAAAAACTGTATGGAGCTTGTTTGCCCCAGAACTATTGCTCTAGATGAGATATTGGGAAATTGATGGAACAATCAGATAGCCCTTATTGTGCTCTTTCAAAACAGATCCCACTTTAGGTATCTCACGCTAAAACTGTAGAAGCTAGATGGGAGGTGAATATTTTATTCACCCTTATTTGACCTTATTTTGGTCATAACTTCTGTAATTCTGGTGCTAGCTCAGTTTGGCTAGTAACATGGGATAGCCCTGAGGTAGAGCTATCTTTTGAATACCCATTTGATGGGGTTAATCCTCTTCCTTTGTATTTCAGATGAGAGGTGAAAATTAAGGTTTATGCTCAGCAACAACTTTGAGCAGGAATAACTTTGTTATTCTTTGTCCTATGATTATGAGACTTTTATATTTGAAAATGGGTGGGTTTTCCCTTTCCTTTGATTGCTTTTGAGCTGATTTGGCTCAGCTCCATGTTTTGGTGGTATCTTGGCTATACCATTTATTTAAGGTATTTGGCCATCATGCTTGTGCTCTGGGTTTGAGTCACAGGCTGAAATACGCTCCCTCTAAAAAAGGCTCATCACTGATGCAAATGTCCAGTCCTCCTAGAGGCCCTGAATCTCTCTAGATGAAGGTTTCCATCTGGTTGGCATCTTCTTCCAACCACTTGTGTTTGTCAGCTGTCTGGTTCTTGAATCTGAATAAGTACTGTCTTTGATCTTTACCATTAAGTCTGATATTCCTGGTGTTGATCCTTTTCTTCACAGGTCCAGGGGAATCCTCAACTTCCACTATTTCTGGTTGGGTGGGGTTCTTCTTCCTGGAGGGGAATTCGTCCTCCTCTGTCTGGAAGTATGGCTTGACTAAACTCACTGGAAAGAATGGGTGTTTCCTGGAAAATTCCTTTGTGAGTGTAAGGTTTGTCTACAAAACTCTTGATAATAGTAACAATATCAAGAATACTATGACTGTCCTCAGTAGAAAAATATAATATAACAAAATATTATTGCCACAAATTTAAATATAATTATTTATCATAATTATACATATAAAAAATGAATTTAATTATTATTATATAAAATAATAATAAAAATACAATAATTATAATAAATGAGAACTATTCTATTATTGTTATAGTCACTGAAAATGTAAAAATAAGAAGTGTAAAGCTCTTAATGAGACAATTACATGTGGAAAATATAAATATTTAAACAATGATAAATAATATATAAATATTATTTTTAAAAGAATTAGAACACACACTGTGCAGCAATAATTCTTATAGAAAAATTCTGTATAAAAAAACTAATAATAGATAAAAAAGATATAGAATTTTAGAGAAAAAGTTACTTATAATATAAAGTTAATAAAACAAGTCAAATACAACAGTTATTATATTAAATAATTATTATAAGTTGAAACCACACCAAAAATCAATATTTTAAATGATAAAACAAATTTTTATGATAAAACATATGATTAAAGAGTTTTTGAGAGGAATTTGTGAATTTTTAAAAGGTAATTTAAGTACAATAATTTTATAAAATACAATATATTTTGGGTGATTACAACAATAATATAGTTCCTATGATTTCAATTCTTTAATTTAAGATTTATAAAGAATAAAATACTCAAGGAATACTTTAATAATAAGATTTTTATATAATAAAGCTTTACTTGTTTAAATTTCTAATATGATTGGATTGATAATAAATGATGGAAAAAACAGTGATGAAAAGACTCTTTTTATGTCTTCAGAGCAGCCCTCATTATTCTTAATGAATATAGAGGGCGGCTCAAGCCAAAACTGAAAAACCATGCTTAAAAATAAGGTTCTTAACCTAAGGGAACTTATTTTTAATTCAAATTGAAAGTTACCAGTGTTATTCGTAACTCCAAGTAAATTTAATCCCCATTTAAATTAATTATTTGAAGTTTTGATATAAAAGGAGTTTATTTATATTAAGGTTCATCACATGAAAAACTTAAAAATATAGTTTCAAGCAGAAATCTCTTAAGCTCAATTTTTAATTAATTTTTAAAGAAACCTTCATTCTCTTTAGGTATAATTAAAAGAGTAAATTTCCAGTCAAATTACCCAGGAAATCTATTTACAAAAGATACTTAAAATTTAATTTATATATAGATAATATCAAATTCTAAGCTGTGTGAAACATTCAAGCAAATCTATTAAGAATTGAATTTTTGATGAATTTTTGAAGCTATTAGTATTTTTCCACGTAAAATAGCAATGCACACTAAAGCTTAACTTTTGATAAGGTTTTAATGCTTTTAGCATTAAGGTTTTAAGCTTATTTAAGTTTTTTAAGCTTAATTAAGTTTTGACCATTCTTTAAACCTTAATTTCAAGCCTGCATATTTTACCCTTTGGCAGCTTGAAAGTCTTGTTCAAATTGGGATAAAACCAGTTTAAGCTTTAAGATTGGATTAAAGTCTAACCTTAAATTTCAAATAAGGTTGAAAATCCTCCAATACAGGTGGACAACCTTGATTGAATCCTTGCAGACCCAAAAAGCTGGGTACACCATCTCTGTTTGGTCTTTTTCCTTTGTCCCACCTTTTTGAGTGTAGTTTGCCCTTTTATTTATTTAAAGCCATACTATGGCCTTAAACAATTTTAAATTGAGCTCATACAGGATTTACATTCTGTATGGCAAATCCTTAGCCAATTTAGTAAACATACACAACACCTCAATATGAACTAAAATTTTGGTAAGTTTGCATAAACCTTATGCAACTTTAAATTTAAGCTTATTTGAGCTTCAATTTAACAATTTTAAAAAAATGTTAAAAAAGTTACATTAGTACTGTGAGATTTTTAAATTCTCCAATAACATAAGACATAAGCATTTTTTGGTAAAACACCCTGTGAGTGTACCCTTGGTTATTTTTGGTGTAGAATCCACAAAAGACATAATATTTATAACGTTGTTTATCCAAAAAAAAATTATACTTATTTTTTGTTATTTTTTATTTCAGATTAAATTGAAAATTCTGTTAGAGACTAAATCAGCTGTATAAAAAATCATTTGTGGCCTTATGGGTATGTTATACATACCTCACAGGCTCACAGTGAGTTTGACTTAAACTGCATTTTCCCTATCAATTTAATGATAGTGAAGGGCCTTACAAAGGGGCCTCTCATCTTCTTAGGTCCTTTGAGATTATTAAATATCAGTGTAGACACTAATACTTGGTCCCCTTCCTTAAAGTCAGTTTCCATGTGTGATTTTTCCTACCTCTGCTCATTATATTCTTTTGCCTCAGCTATGCATTTGGAAGCTGTTTCACAAGCCCTCTTCCACATTTCATCAAAATCTTTGGCTGTGAGGTGGTTGATAAGAAAATTTTTCTTCAAGTGATCCACAGGAAATAGGGGATTCCACCTTTTCTCTACCAGTGCAGGTGCCTTTCTGGTGGTAGAGTTCTGACTTTGATTATAAGCCAGCTGGACTGCTGGTAAAAGGGTGTCAGCCCTCTTCCACATTTCATTGAAATCTTTGGCTGTGGGGTGGTTGATAAGAAGATTTTTCTTCAAGTGATCCACAGGAAATAGGGGATTCCACCCTTTCTCTACCAGTGCAGGTGCCTTTCCTGTGGTAGAGTTCTGACTTGTATTACAAGCCAGCTGGACTGCTGGTAGAAGGGTTACCCAGTCAGGGGTGTATCCTTCATGGTCCTTGTATTCCATGCCATATGCACACAATCTTCTAAGGATGTCCTCCATTTTCTGGATCATCTTTCCAGCTAATCCATATGTTTGTGGATGGTAAGCTGTAGAAAATTCAAGCTTGGTGCCAAGCATGTCATATAGGTTTGTCCAAAACTCAGATGTGAACTTTGGGTCCCTATCACTAATAATGATTTTTGGGACTCCGCAGGTAGATATTATGTTATTCCAAAATAGCAGAGCAGTATCCATGGCTGTGTCCTCCTTGTGACATGGTAGGATCCTCATACTCTTGCTGAACCTATCAACTATGATCAAGCAGGAATTGAAGTTCTCTTTGCCTCCTGGGACAAGTCCTGTGACCCAGTCCATGTTGATGGTTTCCCATGGGTGTTTGGGTTCTTCTATGTGTTGAAGGAACCCATACTTCTTCCCATGTTTCCTATTTGCCTTCTGGCATCTCTCACAAGTGTTGATGTATTCACTCAACTCATGCGCCCATTTGGGCCACCAAGCTGTGCTTGCTACCCTTTCCTTGCTCCTGTCTTTACTCATGTGTCCCATATAAGGGCAGTCATGGCATTCTTGTATGATGAGGGATATATGGTTTCTGTCCATTATTGTGAGTGGACTTGTGTGTTTCTCTCTATGGTAGAGCAGGCCACCTATAAGGAAAAATGTTTGTCCTTATAGTCCCTCAACCGGGGTTCCTTTAACTGAGATTCTAGTTCTGGGCTCCTGTACTCTTGTTGAAGGAGTTGCACCAATATGCCCCACTGTTTGTGTTTGGCATATGTCTTCATCACTGCATTGAAGAATTAATTCTGCAGTTCTGAGTAGATTATTCCCAATACTGGAGTTTCTGTTCCATCTGAATCAATGTTTCCACTGTTTGAGGTACCACATTTTGGTGCCCATTGAGAAAATTTGAAATTTTTCCTCCTATCTATTTCCATTAAAGGGATAGGGATCTTGGATGCTACCTCAGGGTCAAAATATGGATTGCTTTTGACATTATCCAGTGCCCATTTGCTTAGGCCATCTGCATTGGTATGACTTTTACCTTCTTTGTATATGATGGTCATGTTCCTTCCATACTATTGGATGGCTATTTGCCACCTCAACATGTGTCTATTGGTAGTCTTCATGTTTAGTAAAGACTTCAAGGCTGTGCAGTCTGTGTAGAATTAAAAGACTGCACACTACAAATGATAATGGAGTTTCTCTAGAGCCCAGACTAAGCATAGCCATTAAGTCTAGGTGGACCCATACCTGGCTTCTGAATCTTTGATCTGCCTAGAGATGTGACATATAAATCACTCTCTTGATTCACCATCTACTATTTGTCTCTGGTGAAGGGCTGCTCCCAACCCTTGGCTACATGCTGCATCTATGTATAAATCCAATGGTAGTCCAAAGTCAGGCAAGATGAGTACAGGTGCATTGGTGAGTTCATGTTTGATCCTCTCATATGCATCCCTTCATTCCTTGTTAATTTTAAAAACTAAACCTTCTGAACATACCTTGTAAAAAATACTATCTATATGGGCCAAACCTTTGATGTGGTTTCTATAGTAGCTAGCAAACCCATGGAAAGATTGCATCTCTTTGATGTTTATTGGTACTGGTTTTTGAAGTACTGCTGCTACTTTGTTCTGTTCAATTACCAGAATAAGACCTCAAACTTTATTTCCTAGAGCTAGCAGCTCTTGTTGTCCAAAATTTCACCTCTTAAGTGAAATTTTCAGGTTTATGGGTATGCATTTACTTAGAACTTTGTCTATGTATTGCACATGGTCTTCCCATGTGTCTGAGTACATAATGATGTCATAAATATATCCTACCCTACAGCCTTCCAATATTCCTTCTTGAAATATTGTGTCCATCATCCTTTGGAAGTGGGCTGGTGCATCTTTGATGACAAATGGCATCCTGGTATACTCATATATGCCCATATGGCATAAGATTCTGAGTAATTTCATGGAGTTTGGTTTAACTCCATTCTGGTGGAAGACTTTCATACAATCCATCTTGGTTATGTATTTGGCTTTTTCTAGTTTGTCTAGGGAATGAGGTATCCTTGGTATAGATGACCTTTCAGCTTTTGTGTAGTTATTCAGGGCTCTGAAATCACCACACAGCCTAGACTTGGAATCATTCCCGGTGATCAGGACAGGAGTATTAATTTTCACTATTTCATTGTGTCCAATCTTTCTGATGACTTCCATGTCCAGGAGTTAATTGATATGTTTTTCAATTTCCGTCCTGGTTTTGAGACTTTCTGGGTATGGAGGCCTCCTGAGCATGGGTGGATAAGGTCTTTCACATCCAGATATAGTTCTATATCATAGCCTCTAAGTTTGCCTAGGGGTTCTTCACCAATGGCAAATGCTGGTCTGTTCTTTCTCATCATCTTCAGTAAACATAGTTTCTGTTTACTGGTAAGTGTGGTGCTAAACTGGCCCTCTCTGAATTGATTCAGTAGTTCTGCCAGTGAATCCTGGGTAGATATTTGGTATATCAAGTGGGAATTTCTTTTCTTTGTTGATACCAATGGTAATGTGCCTGTTTTTACTATTGTAAATATGGATACCATACATCCTCTGGTAATCTGTTCCCAGTAAGAATCCTTGGATGTGGGTATCATCAAGCACTACGAAATTTGGGTTGAGTCTGATATTACCCTTCCTATGGGGTATACCTATCTCTTTGATAATTGTCACAATAGAAGTCATCTTCCCTGAAGCACTTCTAAAGTTTCTTGCCTTGGTAGGCAAGAGCTGTTTTTCCCAATTTGGGAAGTGGTTGTCCAGACACTTTCTGGCCACTATGGAGCAGTGTGTCCCACTTTTAATGATCAATGGGTGTTGAACATTGTCAATGCAAACAGTAATTTTTGTGGCTGTCCCATGTATGTACACCATTCCTTTGGTTGGTGTGACCAAGAATATTTGTGCATTCTGTGTATGTTTGCACAAGTTTTTTTGGAAGTGTCTTCTGGCATGCCTGCTTCCAACTGTATTTCCTGGATTTCTAGTGGGGTTTCGTCTTGTTATTCCACTAAAAATTCTTCTCTTGGGTCTTGTTATTCATTAGATTGTTCTCTGATGGCATCTCCCATAGAGTCTGATTCAGAATCCTCTGTTGGGGATTGCTCCTCTGGGACTTTCTCAATGGAAAAGACTTTTTTCTTTGCCTTTGGATAATTGTTGGCATAGTGGTCTGTTCAACCACAATTGTGACAGGAATTTGTTTTCTTGGTCACTTCTGCCACCCTTTCCCTGGGTTTGTCTTTAAACTTCACCCTGAAAGGTTGTTTCTCTTTGAAACCACTGCTTTGATATGGGGTTTATTTTCCTATATTAGTTCTTTTCCTTACCTCTTTTAAGGTATTTGCAATGTCATAAAAAATGCAATTTCAGTTGAATCTGCATTTCACTGCATGCTCTAGTTCTCCTGGCATTTGTTTTAGGAGTTTGTGATTCCTCATATGAATTTTCATTTGAGGATCAATGGATTTAAGTCTTTTAGACTATCTAAGACACCATTCATATGGATCTTTGTCTATTTAATACTTTTCATTTTCAAATGATATGGTATTTTGCAATATCCAAGTACCATTGCTTGTGTTTTGGATGATTTGACTCTTCCACCATGGCCAGTTTCTTCTGACATGGATGTCATTCATTTCTGTGTACCATATACTAGCATGTCCTTTGAATGCTGTATTAAGTCTAGAAGTGATCCAGTAGTCTGGTATGCTTGGTACATGAATGAAGAATCCATCAATATAATCTATGAGTTGCATATGATCATATTCTTCTGTTCCACAGAATTTGGGCCAGCTTGAGGCCTCAGCAAGCTGTTTCAATGATTCCTTCTATGAATAAGACATATAGTCTCCATCCTGGTATTGTGATTGAGATCTTGCCTTTTTCATCAACATGGTATCTGGCTTGATGTCATCTTGGTGATATGGATTATCCATAACATGGCCTTGTGGTTGGGGCTGCATGTTATGTTAGACATTAAACAGTTTTTTTATGCCTTGATCCAGACAATACAAATCCCTTTTGATGTGGTGTTGTTCTTCAAAGACAAAATTCAGTCTTTTATTGGTTTCTTCAGAGGCTTTGCTCAATTGGTTGTGCCCTTCTGAAAGGGTTTAACAGTTTTGTCCATGGATGCTGTTAATGTTTTCATCCTTACATGGCTGGCTTCAAATTCTGAAAACTGCCTTTGATTTTCCTCAGCAAATTGGGGCATTTCTAACATTAGTGCATCAGTGTCTGGGTTACTCTCAGTAGTGACAACAGTATGTTCAATCTGAGTGGGGGTAATATTTCTATTAAAGGAACTACTGATTCTAGAGTTATGTACAGCTAATTCTGGCTTTTGTGCACTTCTTTCGCCAAATTCAACAGATTCTGGATCATTGGGTCTGACTCTCTCTTCCTTTGGTTGAAGGTGGTCTTCTTTTTTCCCTTGTATCCTTGTCTTCTCCTGGAAACCTCCTGGGATTGTGAAGAATTGTTACTCTTGGCCACTGATATGTTGGTTTCTGAATGGTATGAAGACACTGGAGAGCTGATTTGGCCTTCTCCTTGCGAGCCTGAAGGAATCTGAGTGTGCCCTGTCTGGGTCAGCTGTTTTTCTATAGCTTGGATAGTGGCTTGATTCTCCCTTATCCTGTTTGCCCTCACCTCCAGAAGTCTAAACTTCCTGGTGGAATTCCAACCTTTGGTTATTACCATAAGATCTTTGAAGTCTATCTCTTTGAGACATAACTTCTGGAAACTTGCCCCAAGGTCTGCCCAGTGGGATGCCAGGTTGAACCACTTTTTGTCCATGCTCCATTGAAATAAATCTTTGAGGAGTTGGTGGAGCTGAAGAACTTGATCCATATCTTTCCAGTCCTCTGGTTTGATGTTCCTTTTGAATTGGAAAGTGAATGGCAGAGTGGATATGATTTCCCTCAGTGTCTTCCTGTGAGCCTTAGAGGTAATTTCATATACCCAAAAGACCACAAATACAAAATTAATATATAAATATAAATGAAATAAGTTTATCTATATTATTAAAATGAAAATCAAAATATAAATATAAAATTATATTCACAATCAAAAACTTAATTACAATTTTAAAATAAAATTACATTAAGTTTTGAAATTGTAAAATTCCATTTATACTTGAAAAAATTAAGTAAAAATTAATTTTAACAAAATTGTAAAAAAATGAATAAATTTGGAAAAAAGTTAAATAAGAATTATTATAACTTTTTATCCAATAAATAAACATATAAAAATTATTTCACCATTGGATTCCTCATAAAAATCAGGTGGGGTCACCTCTGGGTGAAAATTTTGTAACTCAACTCTAAATAAGCTTAAATTAAGTTTTTAGTATTTTCTGTATGAAAATTGAAGATCCTAATCACTTTAATTCAATTCACATCACATGTAGTGTTAATCACCAAAATTTGTGTTAAAATTGAGGTGTTGTGTATATTTTAGAAGTTATGGGGAATTAAAGTATTTTCAAACAAATTCAATTGAAATGTCAAAATGTGCGCATGTATTACATAAGTGAACTTTGATTTACATATGAGGTATCAATTATTACTGTATTGAACTGTAAAAATCAATTGAATTACATATGTAAATTATAAGTATAATACATGATGAGGAATTAAAGGAAAAATAAATTGGAAACATTAAATTTAAGGGGGGAAAGGAACTCCAGCTCTAAGAAGGAGCTAGACCCCCAAAATCCTCCTGACAGGTGTGTGGTGTCAAATTTAACGCAAAAGTTCATCCCTTTTGGCCTGGAATTGAGTTACAGGGTCTGTTGACTCAATTGATGATGAGGTTTTGATACCAACTGGGGTAGTTTTAGCTGTTGCCAAGAGGGTAAAACTACCCTTAAGATAAAACAATCATAGTAAAAACAGTTTTTACTAGTTTCTACGTCTCTTACACACATTCTGACGTGCTTTGAAGGCTCTAGACCAGGTATTGCTCTAGTAATGGCTGATTTAAGGGTCTAAAATGGCTAAAAATGGCTTAAACCAGCCCTTTTTGGTCCAAACCAGGGTTCAATGATGCCATAATTGGGTTTTCTGTTGTCACACTGTTTTTCACGACTGACAAGAGTAAATTTTACTTTTGGAGTAAGAAAACTGATGGCTTTAAAAGAATGTCTCCTTTGCCCCACTTTTCTCTTCATGTTAGAATCTCTTCCTTTTATAATTAGTTTAAACATTGGTAAACCAATCAATAAAAGGTTCCAACCACCTTTCTTAAATCATTTTAAAACTTTTTACCACGTGAAAAAATCATTATAATCATTTTTTGTAACTCTTATAAGCATTTTTACCCCTGAACCATCCCAAAAGTGAATTAAAGCATCTTTCATCACTCTTAACTTTGTCACTTGGTTTCCAAATTCACTCTGGTCACTTTTGGGCATGTTTTCTCTTTAATATTCTTTTTAAAGACTCTGTTCTTTAATTAATTGCTTGCAGTTCATTGCTCAATTAATTCCAATTGAAATTGCTCTTGAAGAAATTTCTTTTGTAGCCTTAAATATCTCTTGTAGAGTATTTTTGGATACATTTTTATTGTTGGTAAAACAATAAATCTATATAAAATTATTCTTTTATAATAATAAAGCTATAAACAATAAAATTGGCGTGTTCCCTCTTAAAAATAATATTTCTTACTATTTTTAATTGATTTTTACCTTATACAAATTTTGAGGACAGGAAAAGTACTTGATTTTTAATCAAAGTTTCATATCCACACCTTACACTTGCCATCCACCGCTGTTTCCAAGGTGTCCTCTTCCAGGTTTTATGGTTCTGGAAAATCCTTCTCTGTCCTCTGGCAGGTTCCTTTTGAAGCCAAGGTCTCTGAGGTGTACAGGTGACATATCAGTGTTTGCAAGCAGTCAAAAACTTTATGTTCTTAGGGTATTTAGCTTTTACTGTGCCTTTTACAAATTTGTTGTCTGCTGCCTTTGCAAATTTTCTTTTAGAGGCCACAACTGGGTTAATTATGGTAATCTTCCCTGTACAAGCTGTTAAGGTTGGTTTACCTTGGATTGAAGCAGAGTTTCATGGTTTTCTATTCCTCTGAGTGGCAATGGGTGTCCACATTTTTGCTGTTATGAGGCCTTCACTATGCCCCTTTCCTTTGCCCTTGCTCCCCTCTGGTTCTGAGGATGTCACTGGTGTGTTGGCCTGTGACTGGGTTTCTAGTGGGATTTAGTTTTCTTCCACTGAAATAAAACAGGAAAAAAGGGCTTAACGTCAGTTAAGACTTCTTAATATGCTGTTTGCATGTCTAAGAATGGCCTCTGTGCTTATATATTTCAATATTACGCCCTTCTATAATGACAGTGTAATTAAATTAACAATTCCAACTCAGAAATACAGCTTACAGATATCTGGTACACTCTTTGTATACCAATATCTCACAGAATAACTTGTAATTAGACAGTACAATCTGAAAAAGTGTGGTAGGTAAGAGGGTAATTGATTTAACACTACACCCAACCATGCCTCAACTATTAGTTTTACAGTAAGAGGTGTCCTTATTTAATTAAAAAGGAGTTTATTAGTGGCTTAAAGTGTTTTTATATGTAAAACATGCCAAAAATAAGGGTTGGTGTAGTGATTAAACTATAATCAACCACACAACAATATAACTAAAAAAGATAAACATAGTGGTATATAACATATACCACTAAAATAATATATATATAAGATATGTTTTATATTTTTTTTTAAGAATTACACCTAAAAAGGTAAAACAATATGTCAGATTATAAGAAAATAAGCAAAAAACTCACTTGTAAGGTCCAAAAAGTCAAACAACAAGGCCAGACCCCCAAAATGACAGCCTGAGTCTATGATAGAGGTGTATAATAGTATTCACAACCTTTCACTATGACTGTGACACGGTAAAAATAGTTTAAAAAGAATTTGATTTATGATGATAAGAGGTTGTAATGATTAGAAAAGGGCTGTACTATTGTATAATAGTGGTGGTGAGCGCTGCTGAAAGCCCTGGGTGCAGTCTTACCAGTTGGGTTACTATAATAAGAACTACAATAATTAGATTTAAGTTATAACGTGGTTATTTTCCAAGAGTATAAATTTTTTTTGACAGTTGTACTATGTAGGAATTCAAGAGCAGGATGAGGAAACCTTTTTTGGCTGTGAAAAGGCCCCTTTTTATCCTAAATGGGGTGAAAAGGCTTCTAGACCTTTCCACGTAGAGGCAGTGAATATTTTTCACTTCCAAGTACTGCCTTGTGGTTTTTTAAAAAGCCTGTATAGCCTGTATTGGGCTCAGATGTGGTTTTGAAACCACATCTGGGCAATTTTCACAAATACAGGGTGAATATTTCCATCTGGGGACCACAAAGCCTGATTCTGACATGTATTATGCTTAGAATGCTGTACAGAGCCTGTATTAGACCCCAGTGTTGAATGGACCATGAGGTATTGCAACATAAACATGGTTCTTTGTCTGTTTGACACCTCATAATCATGGTTATGGGATACTATCCCACTATAAGGCTGTATTGGCCAAACTGTGGGATTTTGACCTTTAAACGGCCATAACTTTGTCGGATTTTGAGATATCAACCTCAAAATTGGTTTTGTGTGTAACACTGGATGTGTTCTACACATTGGTACCTCACTTGATATGGTTATCTTTAAATATGGACAAGTTATGCCATGTACAAGTTTTCTTATACACACATATGATTTATCCAAAAACTGTATGGAGCTTGTTTGCCCCATAGCCTTTGTTCTAGATGGGATATAGAGAAATGGATGGCAAAATCAGATAGTCCTGATTGTGCTCTTTCAAAAAAGACCCCACTTTAGGTATCTCACACTAAAACTGTAGAAGTTAGATGAGAGGTGAATATTTTATTCACCCTTATTTGACCTTATTTTGGTCATAACTTCTGTAATTCTGGTGCTAGCTCAGTTTTGCTAGTACCATTGGATAGCCTTTCCTCAGAGCTCCATTTTGAATTCCCATTTGATGGGGTTAAGCCTCTTCCTCTGTATTTAAGATGGGAGGGGAAAATTAAGGTTTATGCTCAGCAACAACTTTGAGCAGGAATAACTTTGTTATTCTTTGTACTATGAAGATGGGGCTTGTATATTTAGAAAGGGGTGAGGTTTCTCTTTCTTTTGATACATTTTGAGCTTATTTGGCTCAGCCCCATTTTTTGGTGGTATCTTGGCTATACCATCAATTTAAGGTATTTGGCTGTCATGGTTGTGCTCTGGTTTTGAGTCACAGGCTGACATCTTTGACCTCCTTTTCTTTTCTTGTTAGAATGTTTTCCTTTTATAATTAGTTTAAGCAATACTTGTAATGTTTGTTTATGAAAACCTTGATAAGACTAGAAAATATAAAGAGTACTATGACTGTCCTCAGTACAAAATAGAATATAATGAAATATTGAAACCACAAATTTAATATAATTATTAAAAAGAATAATATGAAGAAAAGGAATCTTTATTCTTATTAAAAAATTTAATAATAATAAGAAAAATATCAATAATTGTAATAAAATATAATAATTCTATCATTTATATAGTCACTCAAAATTATAACAATAAGAAGTACAAAACTTTTAATAAGACAATTACATGTGAAAAATAATAATATTTATCCACTTAAAGAATATATAGATCTTCTTTTTAAAAGAAATTATACACACACTTTGAAGTGATAATTTGTATAGAAAAATTAGATAAGAAAACTAATCATAAATACAAAAAGATATAACCTTAAAGAAAAGTTACTTATAATGTTTATTGAATGCAAGAAGTAAAGCAACTACATTTATTATATCAAATAATGCTTATAAGTTAAAAAAATGCCAAAAATCAATATTTTGAAAGATAAAAATAAGATTTAAGAGTAATGAAGAGGAATTTGTGGATTTTAAAAAAGATATTTAAGACAATAATTTTATATAATAAAATATATTATTGGTAATTACAACAGTAATCTGATTTCTATGATCTCAATTCTTTAACATAATAT
This sequence comes from Austropuccinia psidii, assembly GCA_023105745.1. Lineage (NCBI taxonomy): Eukaryota > Fungi > Basidiomycota > Pucciniomycetes > Pucciniales > Sphaerophragmiaceae > Austropuccinia > Austropuccinia psidii. Next base: position 23,624,251 of record JALGQZ010000005.1, read on the forward strand.
TCATCAAGAATTAAATAAATAAGAAATTTCTTTGATAATAATATTTAATGATTATTAAAATATTAATTGTTTAAGATGTCATCCTGTGACTCAAACCCAGAGCACAAGCATGACAGCCAAATACCATGAACCAATGATAAAGCCAAGATACCACCAAAACATGGAGCTGTTCCAAATCCTCTCAAAAGGTATCAAAAGAAAGAGGGAACCCACCAATTTCCAAACACACAAGTCCCACCATCATAGGAAAAGGAATAACAAAGCTACACCAGGGAAAATCCTGTCTCAATTGTTGGCAATTGACTTCACGTCAAGCAAACGTCAAGCAGGATTAAAGTCAAGCTCACGTCAAGCAAAAAACAAGCAAAAATTGAGCACACTTCACACTCTGGTCTTACACACAATCCTGTGACATCCACCAATATTGGTTTCTCTGTGGATTCTACTGAGATTCCTCACCACCCGATACTCCCACAATCATACAAAGGTTGGTAAAAATTAGACAAGACCCTCCTGTTTCCACCGACACATAAAAGAGGTCCTTCAGCCAGTCTTGATGTAGAGATGGGGTGTGTGACTTCCCAGGTCATCCATGAAAGGACTCAACCTTAGTGGGATTGACATTATGCAGGTGACACAGGTGGAGCCCACCGCACAATACCGCGGGTGCATGCATGTGACACATGCACACAAAGGAAAAGCATGTGAGGGCCTAATGTCAAGTGGAATTGACCATTTGTGGTGCAGTGGTGGGTGTGGGTGTGGGTGCTTTTACAGTGGCGGGGGAGGGTGTGGGTGTGTGTGCTTGTGCAGTGCCGGGGGCAGGTGCAGTTGTGTAAGTGTGAGACATGCGCAAGAAGGCAAGAGCATGTGCCAATGTAATTTTCTGAAAACTACCCACACAAAGCACTCATTAGGGCATGTGACCAGCTCCATGCAGCTTACAAACATCCAAACTCTCATGGACACAATGTAATGCTGAGACCCACTTGGATGATGGGCCTATTCTCCTTCCAACATGATGATGGTGCAGTTGTGTCATTTTAGATCCTGTGATATGTGAGTGTGTGGGTCATTTGATCATTGAAATTGGCTTTTTAACACTGTACCCAATGTCAAGATAGTAATTTCTTTGTGGAAATGAGAACTAATGGGCTTTTCTCATCACAATGGCATGTCACTGTCACCAACTCTTGAGGCAGTTATTTCTCTGGAAAAAAAAACTAATGAAGCTGACAGAATTGCATGATTGTATCACTATATTTTCATCAAAAAGTGGAGACTAAATATCATGAAATAATGGTTTCGGCATTACAAGCAGCCCACATGACATCATTTTGTTATCATAAAATCCACAGCAACCTTCTCTTTCTTGTTTAGATATAATCAAGTGTTCATCATCAAAACCAACCACTTTATAAAGATTGAGATGCAGGAAATCTGGTAAGAAAGTCATATCAATCTTCAACGTTTTTAAGATCAGAAAGCTATTGTTCAGCATGCAAGATGTCTCAGAGACTTTAAAAATGCTATTAATGATAATATATTTTTGTGAGTTGCCCCTTTGAAAACATATCACACTGTTGCTTAGTTTTTTGGATTCAGTTGTAAATATATTGTTCCCAATATTAATGTTTGAAACTGGAAAATACCAAGGTGAGACAATCCTTGAAGTGGGATGACTTGTGGATTGTATGGTAGTGTCTAAGCTGATCCATTCAACTGTTTCCCTTGTTGAATGAAAATTCTGTAAGTACTCAACCTGGAAGTAATAATTTTGTTGGTCATCATGGGATGGTTTGTTATATTTTTGGGGATTGAACGGGGCTGGCGGCTGTGATTCAAAAAGTTGTTTTATTTCACATGGGATGGATAGGGATCTCAGGAGAACGGAAAGGTTGGAAACAGATATGTTGAAGTAAGGTTTTATCTATATTATCTATTCAGAGCTGCAAGAAGTTAGTCTCATTCAGTTCATGTTCTTAATCAATGTGAATATATTTCTCTTATTAATTAACATACATATTTTGTTATGTTTTGGCATCTTTGCAAATACTGCAATCAAGCGCTCATAACCCCATGTGGCTGAGGATTGTGCTGGGCCCCAACATTGGAAGGGTTCTGGAATATGATCAGCAAAATGATGATTTGGTTTACCCTTCTGTTTTTGGAACAGGTGATGATTGGAAAGGCGGAATTTTTTCCAATGTTCAGAAAATGCAGTCACATTATCCATTGAAACATTCCAACTTGTGGCCAAGTTGATAGCACTAATCAAATGGAATGTATTCTTGGTTAGTCCATTTGAAAGTTCCTCTGATTTACCCATTTTTCTATGAGTGTTGGGGAAATTGTGTTAATCTGATGACATCTGTTGACTAAGAATTAAAAATGGAATATATACCTTGTATAAGAGAACCCATTCAGCAGCTTTTAAACTACCATGAGAGGGGGAACCCATTTTGCAGGGTATTCTTGTCCATGATTAGGGAATGATGGTATGAGATATGATTTGTCTGAGATGCTCCAGAGACTCACCCTTGATATGGTGATCACTCAGTGCACTGATATCCAATTCAGCGGGGATGCAATCTGCATCAAATGACCAAATCTCTGCAGAACCACAAGATGGATTTTGTGTTTGAGCGGTGGGCATTGGGAGGTTATTATTTTGGGTGGCAGTGGTGGGGAGTGACACATTTATTATTTTTTCTGCCTCTCTTCTCAGGGAGAGGGCCTCTCTCAATGTGATTTGATCAAGAGAGCTGTTGGAGGTCATGGAATCTGAGTCTGAACTGTTGGTGTCATTGGTTTTCCAGAAGGATCTGAAGTAAATATTTGATTTTGACTCTGGAATGCACAATTTGAACGTTGCATGATCCTTCAAAATTCCAAGTATTAAATTATGCATTATGTCAAGATTAACCATTCTGGTTGCATCCCAATACGGAGGGTCTTCCAAAATTCAATATTGCACTTCATACTCAGAACAAATTGCTTCTCTTTGTTATGGGGATGCCCAAAGCCATTTCACAATGGTTAATTCATTATTTTTGTATGAGCATGTGTAGTGAAATTGAGGACCAATTTCTTCAATTTGAGATTTGTGAATAGTCCAAAAATTACAAAAGCGGTTTCCTGAATGAGAAAGAAATCCAGTAAGCCTGCTCATGGCAACCACATCTGCAATGGCCATGAGGATGGCAACACCGATAAAGGATCCTGAAGGACCTGTTGAGGTGGGTGAACAATGGTAACCTTGCCATAGCTCTTTGAGCTTGTTGATGAGTGGCATTAATAGGTAATTCAATTGAAGAGCAGTTGGCTCCTTTGGAGCAGGGATCATTCCTGCAACATAGAAATTCTCTAACTTCAATCTGTCACTTGGGGGGATATTAATACAAATAAGGATGATAGGTCCAATGCTGGCCAACCAGGTTGACTTTCCATATGCATTGAAACATTCCACAAGAATGGAGAAGGCCAATGCCCCCACGATGGACATGAATGGGGGGTCATTGATATTTCTGGTTCCAGTGAAGTGTCTCCAGACCAATCCATCATAGATGTCATGTTTGGTGTAACCTTTGGGAATTTGGGATGGTTGATGTTTATTCAGCATTTCCATAATTCCAGCCCACTGGAGAAATCTGGAAAGCCAATTTTTGAATGGTTGATAAATGAAATTTTTTGTTTGGGGTTCAAATGAATTGATGAATTTACCTAATGATTGTGTGCAAGGGGTATCATGATCATTTGGGTCATTATGGCGTCAACAGTGGCATTGGTAAGTTGTGACAGATTCAGTAAGGCCATTAAAAAAGAAACATTGAGAACAAAATATATAGTTTCTAATCACTGGATCCAATTGGAGATGTTCAAATATGGTACTGAGCTCTTGAGGTATATTGTCAGGGTGAGTCTATGTAGTAGCTTAAAAATAGTAAATACAAGCTAGTACTATGACTGTGACACGTCAAAATAAATAAAAAATGAAATCTTCAGGTCCTACTGCTACATGGTAACAGTGGTGATGAGTCTATTGAGGACCTGGGTTGCAATGCTCTAATATCTTTGACTATAAAGAAACACTACAATAATTATATTTTAATTATATCTCTAATAATTCTAAGGACACTACTGATGAATAACAGTCTTGTCACGTAAGAATTTTGGTAAGGCAAGATAAGATAAGGGGTTTTCAAGGGAAAAACCCTTCTTTTTATATCTTTCAAGACTGTCAAGAGTTATTAACTCTTCACACGTCAGAGGAGTGAAAATTTTCACTCCAGTGGTCAGTCTGTGGTTCTGGATCCTCAATTCTGACGTCAATATAGACAGAATTGTGGTTTTGGAACCACAAATGATCATTCTGGATCAATACAGGGTAAAAAACTTTTCACCTGCCACGTCAGCACTTGGATGACGTTGTTCTGGTGTCTGTATGATCAATATTAGTCATTCTGGGCGGGTTTAAGCTTTAGATAACCATTATTTTAAGTATCAAGACTGTACTGGTTGGTACAGGTTTGGTACAGACCAGTATTGGTCAAAATACTTCCAACCAAGATATCTCAGTCAGTTTTTGAGATATCAAGAAACCAAGAGCACAGAATTGAAGGGCTTAATGAGCTCTTCAATTTGGTATACTTCATGTTTGCCCTTCTTGCAAATAGCAAAATTTATAAGGGTTTTAAGTTTTTGGATGTAATTTTGTACATCAGTATGAGGCTTCAAAAACTTCCATGCTAGATATCTTCTTCAATTTGGAAGATATCTGTATTCTGATGATCCAGTTTTGTAGGGCTTGATTAGCTCTACAGTTTGGTATATTACACTGTATAGTTGTATGAGTGTATGCCAAAGATACAGGGGTTTGTTTATTTTCTTATTTTCAGAATATCTGTATTTTGGTTATTAAACCTTTGAACCAAGATCCCTCAGTCAATTTAAGAGATACAGAGGTCTAAGGTGTCTCAAATTAAAGCTCTTGTTGAGATCTTTAATTTGGTTATACTTTTGTACAGTTTTGTACAAGCCCTCTTTGACTTTCAGGGGGACTTGGTTTTAAAAATGAGGTTATATGGTATCTCCAGTTGTAGTGGTGTTACAACAACATGGATAATATCATTGTGTAGCTCTCTATGTGAGCTTTAAGAAAAATACCATTTTGGTATAGGATAACTTAAATATGCATAAGTTAGATGAGAGGTGAAAATAAGGGTTTTGACTTGTTTATTCTCCTCTAGGTTTCCTTATTCTGTTTGGATAAGGTTGGTGTTTAATGTAAGAGGATTGTTTTCTCTTAATTATTACCTGTATTGACTATGTTTGTTCAATACTTGTCATACCATTATTTATGGTATGTTGGATGTCATGCTAGTGCTCTGTTTTGAGTCACAGGCTGACATATATGGAATGCAGGAGTGGGGTGACCATCTGACCTTGAGATACTGGAATTGATCTGCAGGTTCAGGGCAGGGTTGAGAATGTTTGAAGCCCTGCACAGAATATGATACCTTAATGATAGAATGGCAGATATAATCATTCCAAGATCTTGTGGGGGAAGGTTTGGACTCCCGCTGTATGGATTCTGTGCAGTGGAAGTGAGACCCGGTGGTGTGGAGAATGTGCTTTGGGTCAATTGAGAATAATCAGGTGGGAAAATGTGTCCCAATAGAATTCGCTGGCACTCTACTCCTGATGCAGAATTAGGGATCCTTGGAAGAGATTTGGGTGCAATGGCTGATTTGAGCTTTTTAATGTGCTGTTTATATTGGAAAGGTGTGAAGGAAACTCCCTGTGTATCACCCTCAGGGGAAGAGTGTGTTTGAGTTGAGCAGTGTTGACACATTCATATACTCATTGAGGAATAGTGGCGGGTTGACATTGTTGCAGGAATTGTGAATAAGGTTTCTTTGTTTATAAATATCTCTGGTTGATGTGCAAGTAATTAGGAGTTTTATCAATTGGGAAAAGAATTGAGTGATTATTTATGAAGGGGGAGATGATTTGCGCCAGTTGAGGAGTTTATCCCATTTGTAATGGTGGCTGAGGTGCAGGGGATAAAGTGTAACATCATCTGGATGGGGCAATCAGTTAGGAGGTTAGTTGGGTAAAGCGCCATGCTTCTCAATGCTTGTGCATATTCTATTTTATTTACACATGGTGATAGTGGGGGTTTGACCCTTAAGGGGCATTCCATTAGGGATGTGTCAAAATTGAATTGAGGGGATTAACATTCAAACCATGTATGCTGGCATGTCATTATACATGGTTTAAACCTTATTACAGACATAACAATATAACTCTATTACACAAGCGTTTGGAGTGGAGCTAAAGTCTTGTTATTTGGTTTGAGTGCAGCGGGCTTTTAATCGGCTGGAATGTCATTTGGATTGTCTTGCCTTTCTTCAAAAGGTGGTGTCCCTTTGGTGGGTAAATTGTTGATGAATATAAAATTATACAGATATAGAATGCTGGGTAATTTTGATGCATATATTGGCAGTTTGGAGAATTCCCACAATGTGACAAGGGGGAGGGGGAGATGTTTATTGAATCAGATTACTTATTGATTATGGGTCCCCCTTGAGATCAAGGGAATATTATATTATATGCTAGTAGGCCGTTCAGTGTGGTTTCCAACAAAATCTGAGGAGCTCAAGAGTAGGCATGGAGAATTCTCCTAAAAATAGTCTTATTAAACTTCAATGAGAGACTTAGTTCCCACTATTCATAGAATTTCTCTATTATAAATTTGAAAAGCTTTCATCTCATATCAATCCATTTTATCATAATGCTGAGCTGTTTTATTAAGTTGAAAGTATTACTGTTCTTTTTCAGCCCTTATGTCATCTTCCAAGCCACATAGATCCATTCAGGTTCTGTTCATCAATCAGATAGTGAATCTAGCATAGAATATGTTGAAAAACAGTCACCAATGAGTCCCAACATTGCACTAACAGCCCCTATTGCATCCTCAATGAATGTATCAGGTCTCAACATAGATGTGGGAAATCTGACAGCTCAAACTTCAAGCATTTGGTCAATCCCAAATATTTCTGTCACTCCAATTCCTCCAAATTCCACTAATACACAAATGCATGTGTCTGGGGGTCCAGGAAGAACACCTGAAATCTAATCAAAGGCTAATCCCAAATCAAAATTTCCATGTGAATTCCTCCTGAATCCTGGTCCAAATCCAGTCATGTCCCAGGAACCCTTTGGGCAAAGTAAACAGCCAACCATCAATATTCCATCAGCATCTCAGGTTCATGTGGGTGGATGGGGGGAGACAAAAAAGACCATTGTAAAATGTTACTTGGAGTGGTCTGTTGGAGGGAAATTTGGGATTGACGCTTCATCAAAGTAAGTCATTTTGAGGTTGGAGCATAAAGTTTTCCACAATCTGATATGTTTGTTTCATTGGTTAGATATGGCACCCAAAGGAACGTCTGTCCAATCTCAGGAGCCAATGGAAGATTGTGAGTATGACCAGTTATTATTAATTTTTTAATGTGTTAACTGATGATTTTCATGGCAGGTGATGAGCTTTATGCATCTTTGCCTCTGGTCCAAAAAGAAAAAGTCACTGGACGTCATCATCCATATGCCTCCAAACTAAGAACAGCTCATGCCAGTTCATCAAGAGAAAAAATCATGTATGATGAGAATGAGAACATGTCTCCCAATCACAGTGAAACAAATGATGAACCAAGGAGGGACAATTTCATGGCGCATGAGGAGGCCACCCCGTCAAATAGTGAGTTCACCCATCTTCAAATGCCCCTCTCCAGAGTATGCTTGAACAATCCAAGGTCAGACAGCAAAGGAACCAGGCTTTCAAAGCTCACAATTTGGCAAAATGTGCAAGCCAGAAGGAGCAACAAAGATGGCTGAAAGCGGAATTTCCATAAAATGTCCATGGGATGAGATAAGCTGTACATGCCCATTGCCAGCTCCTACCTAAAGTGAGGGATAAGGATTTTCCCTCACTACCAGCACCACCCAGCACAGAAGAGCTTGAAATTGCGATGCAAGTGGCTGGTCATCTGTGATATGTCCCCAAGGATGTTTTCAATGAGCCATCAACACAGGTTCAGTCTCAGCGTTTCCAAAGCTACTGCAAAAATGAGCTCCATAAGCTACAACTAAAGTAATTCACCTGGGACTGGGAGAGCTTGTTGCAAAATCTGTTCAAGAAGTTGATGTCTATGGTGTTTTACCATACCTTCCATCTTGCACTTGTCAGCACCAAGTATCATCATTACTGTTGGAACAAGGATAATAATAACTATGGGGTCATTTCAGCTTTACTGGAGCAATATTTTACTTATTTGAAAAGAGAATGGAAGTCTATTCAAAAGGATGTGGAGTATATGGTAAAAGAGAAGGAGAATCAAAAGCTTGCAGACATTTTTCAAAGGGTTACTTACTGTATCTCTTCTTCATTGTGAAGTAAGTCTGATGATGTGCAGACCTGTGAGCCCTGTTGCGAATGGTGTGATATGGCTAAATTTCCAATTCTAGCATCACAATTCAATGACCCTTGAGTATTCTTAGATACTAAGGTGGTACTGGAAAGTGGCTGTCAAGTTTACCACAAAGTGGGATTACGCTGGCGGTCACGCTTATTTAATGAATTGGTACTAAAAATGGATAGGGACATAAAGTTTTGTAATCGGATTAAAAAAAGGGTAAAAAAACTATTGAGAGATTTCCAGAAATACAATTGAAAGATGATGGCGATATTCCAGAAGGCCTATCTTTTCAGGTATTTGATCAAGAGTGGCTCTGTCACAGGGGCTCTTCTAAGTGAAGAGGGCCTGGCACTCAGTAAACTGGGACTCATTTATGGAGGTCTCAGGATATGGTAAGAAAGGAATACACTTAAGAGTGCTAAGAGATGAATTACTAATAAAAGATATATAAGAAAAGCAGAAAAAAAAGAATAATAGTAAGAAATAGAAGAGCCAACCACAAACAAGTCCAAGTCCACTGTTTCAACCTGTCAGAATGAAAAGAGAAGGGTTAATAAGGATATGGCCACCCAACTCATACTGTACAGGGGAAGAAAGAAAATACAAAGACTAACTTAATATTAAATAAATATAATACCCAAAATAAGGATAATAATATTCAATAAATAATAGATAAACTAAATTAATTAACTGGGGAAAAGTCCCCAGGGGGAAGAAAGAGGGGCTATTATATGTGAGAATCACCAGCCCTGATCCAGAGAGAGAATTTTCATGAGAGGATTGGATAATTGAATTGAATCTGGCCAATACAGGTCTTGTACAGCTGTACAGGGACTGTACAAGAGGAGTGGTAGTATTGAGTGATCATACAGTTTGGAAATGGTGTATCCAAACTGTATTGGGTAATTCCAACCTTCACAAGTATTCAAAGGCTGTATTGATGAACCAGACTGTATGCATGTTTCAGCAAGGAAGGTTTCTGAAACTGAATGCTGATGCAAATAGTGGATCTGCTGATTTGAGGTGTTTGAGTGGGTGTATTAATGAATACCCTTACCCCTGGTGAGTGGTTGTTACAGTATCCCCCTCTTGAAACTGGTGGGCTCCTGAACACCATAATACCCTGCCACTGTTGAGTGGCATCTCAATATCCCCACCTTATTTTTTCAAAAAATCTCTTTTTAATTTTCATTTCCTCTTGACCATTATCCCGAAAATCCCCTTTCAATTCTTTACTTCCAAATTAATTTGATTCCCCCCTTCTTTCAACTTGAGTAAGTATTCCACTTCAAAATATGCTTCTTCTTCCTCTTCTGATTCCATAAATCCTCCTCCTTTGGGGCATGGCCTTGGGTTGTAAACCAAAATGATGGCCACTGAGCTCTTGTGCTCAAAACATGAAGTAGAATGAGTATATGAAGTGTACTCATTACCAAGGGCCAACCTGATATTGGACCCTTTTTGCCCAACTGAAATGTCCTGAACAAAGTCTTCAAGGGGTCTTGTCCCTATTGGCCTTGGAAATACCTCAATGTGCCTTCCCATGGTATTTTGGGCCTTGGCCCTTCCTATGGTGATTCTTGATGAATTTTGATTTTATGGCCCTTTGGGCCTTTTTTGGGTCTTGGGTGAAATTGCTTGATTTCTTTATTTATGGCCATTTCTGGCCATTTTGGTGTTTTGGGCTCCTACAGTCTGTGGGCCTTACGCCGCGGTCCGTGGGGGCTATTGGAGGCCCCCTGGGCCCAATTTTGCTGGGGACCCAGGGGTACCATGGGACAATGAATTGGCCCATGACCCAAAATTTCACCTACATGGCCTGGACCCATTGAGGGGGTCCAGGACCATCAAGATCCTGGCCTCCCCAAAGTTGCAGGGGAGGCCCTGGGTGATTAATCAGCCACAAAGGGGTCTTGAGTCCTCACCTTAGAGGCTTTGAGGGGGGGCATAAATGAGTTATGGCCCCATTTCCTTGAGGTAAACGTTTTGTGATTTGGAGTGGAATGATTCTGACGTCTTGAATCTTCTGCTTGCATATTCTTCAGTTATGAGTTCCAAACTGACTGAACTCACTGAATCTTCTCCTTCTGCACCGCCACCATCTTTTCTTTGTGGTTCTGGCATATTCAGTTGATTGTCTTCACCCTTCATGGCTTCTTCTGGTCACTTTGATCCCTCCCAAACCTTTGACAGATACAGAGCAGTTGAAGTTCTTAATCCTGCTTGTTCTGAGTGTTTGGCCAAGGGTAAGGATTTTTTACATCACTAAAATCCTCAATCTTCAAAGTGCCACTATTTCTTCAATGGAAAGAAACCATGTTGTCATACTGGGGCGCCATCCTCTAACATCAGGACATATTTATGGAGTAGAAAAGATGGGCCTTTTGGGAAGGAGTTCCCATTGAAATTGGTACTGATATTTTGCTGTAGTGAATGGTTCCAGGCAGAGGGATGTGGCCAGGTGGACTATTGTTGGAGGGCCAATTCCAGTTGGTGGTAGGCCAAAGTATTCCAGCTCAGAAGTCCCAATCTCCAGGATCAATACTGAAGGGGTAGTGAAAAGAATAAGAAGGATTGCTGATTTCCCAACTGATACAGATGCTGAAGGTAGTGATGAGTTGGATGGTGAAGAAGTTGAAGTTGTTCCTCATTTGGTTGGCCATCCATCCAGCAATTCCTCTGCTCAGCCTCTTGCCAACAGATTCCAAAGCCAAGTGATTCCTAGTATTCCCAGAACCGTCCAACAAGTTCTTGTGTCCATTCCTACTATACTTCCTCCTTCTTCACCAAGTACTTCCCATTCCAGGCCTGCCTTGAATCCAGCAGTAAGACCATCACCAAGCCAGAATCCCAGGAACTCACCCATAACCACCTCTAGTCAACTCCAACTTGTGGCTAGTTCCAGTAGAAGAAGGGATTGTTTGTCTCCTTTGCCGTTTCCTGCCGCTCAAGTTTTTCAAAGAAGAGATTTTTGGCCTATTTGAATTACCAGAGAAGATCCAAATGCGGTGAGTGAAAACCAAGGTGCTGTGGCCAGATTATTCAGGAGGGTTGATAGAAATAGCAGGGATGTGATTATGTATGCTAAAGATAGAACTTTTCTGGGTACTGCTTCAGAAGAGATGGCTGCAAAATTTGCATGGTATGAAGATGAATTTACAAATGACCTTCAGACAGCCTTTGATGATTTAAGTAGAGATAACTGGTCTGCCTGTCCTTGTTTGTGATTGGTTTGACTTCTATCCCCACTCTTATAACTACTAAAAATGAAAAAAAATAAGTGGAACCTCCCAACACATGACTTAGGAGGGGATGCTGCTGCTTTAAAGAAATAAAAGAAAACAAAATTATACAAGTAAAGAAAAATAAATAAAATGAGAGAAAAGAGAGTAAAGAAAAAGAAATAAGGACATTACTGAGGCTGTCCTTCTTGTGGTGAGTTGCATGATTTTGGCCAAGATTGTCTGAAAATGAAAACCAAGCATTTGATGCTTACAGAGTGGCCAAGGTAATGTTTTACAAGAAGTCAAACCCTCAGGATGCATACAAGGGGATGGAACTTACTTTCATAACTTCCACTCCCCACCAAGCACCATAAAACTGAAATAAATTGCCATAATTGAGTTGAAGTAATGAATGTCTTGAATTATGATGATTGGCATAAATTGAAATCATGATAAAGAAAAAAGCAAAAAGAAAAGAAAAATAAAGAAAGCAACATTTGGCCATATCTTGATAAGGTCCAAACAGAGGGTATTGATGTTGCATGCTTCCTGAACCTGTCCAAAGAATTTACAAGTGCTCACAAAGTGGCCAAGGTGATTCTTACAAAACATATGGGTAGAATACCCCCTTAAAGGTGCATGCCAGGAGAGGAACTTACTTTCATAACTTCTTCTCCCCACCAAGCACAATAAATCAAGCTCTTGAGGTATTTGGACCAGGATTGTTTGGATACAAGGAATGGAAATCCTTGACAAGGTCTGGTGAGTTGGTAAGGTTGGAAGCTGGCTCCTAAGTGGTTCTTTCTGAGTCTCCACTGAATCCTTTCCACTCTAAAAGATACCATAATTTACCTCTCTTGAGTTTTGAGTCCAGAACCTGAGCCACTTCCCATTCCCCTTGCTGCTCCACTAAGACTGGTGGTGGTGGCAATTGCTGGCGATTTGGGATAGTTGAATGCTTTACTGGTTCTAATAAGGACACATGGATTACAGGGTGAACTGACTTCCATTGCTGAGGCAACTTGAGGTGATATGCATGGCTGCCAATCTTCTTCAGAACTTCAAAAAGTCCCAACCATCTTTCTAATAATTTCTGGGTGGGTCTTGTTGTCTTGATGTTTTGGGAAGCTAGCCATACTTTGTCCCCAGGTTGGAAATCAGGTGCAATTGACCTATTTCTATCTGCATACTTCTTGAATCTCCTTATTGCTGACTCTGATTCTTCTTTGACCACTTGCTGTACTGATTGGAGTTTTGTTGATAACTTTCCAGCAGGTGAGTCTTGAGAAACATGGATTGAGTTGAAGCTGGGATTTCTTCCATAAATTGTGAAAAAATGTGATTGCTTTGTTGATGAATGTTCTGCATTATTATAGGCAAATTCAGCCAGAGGGAGCCAGGTGTACCAGTCATATTGATGGTAACTGACATACATCCCAAGATACTGTTCTAGAATCTGATTTACCCTCTCTGTCTGTCCATCTGTTTCAGGATGAAAAGCAATTGAAAGATCTCCCAATATCTTGAGTTGCTGACATAAATTGGTCCGGATTAATGAAACAAATAAAGATCCTCTATCACTGACAATACTGACTGGGAGTCCATGTTTAGAAAAGACATTTCTGATAAAGATTTGAGCTAATTCCAGAGCAGTGATTGTTTCATAAGCTGGAATAAAGATTGCCATTTTTGAGAACCTGTGCACAACTACTAAAACTGAGTCAAAGTTGTTTGACAAGGGCAATTGAGTGATAAAGTCCATTGATAAGGAATTCCAAGGACCAGATGGAATTTGAAGAGACTTGAGTAATCCAAACTTTCTTTGATAAATGTGCTTGTTTCTTGAACATTGCTGACATGAGGACACATAGTCCTTAATGAATTGATTCTTGCCAGCCCAATAAGAATCTTTCTTGATGAACTTGAGGGTCTTCTCCTGGGCAGTATGGCCAGCCAATGGTCAGTCATGATGCTTTTGAAGAATATTGAGTTGGATTTCTTAATTTCTTTGGATTACCACTCTATCTTTGAATAATAATAACTTGGCTTGAGGTTCAAGGGAATAATCTGGAACTGATTCACCTCTTGCTAGTTGCTTGAGTATTTATCTCTGATAATTTTCTTTCCATACTTCTTTTTGAATTTTGTCAACTAAATCTGAGAATATTTCAACTTTGATTGAGACAAATATTGACTCTTGAATTCCATCTTGCTTGATTACTTGATGAAAATTTTGAGGATTCTTGCTGATGAAGTCCACCCCCCTCTCTGGGTACACGTTGTCCCAACTTGACAAGGAATATGGTAAAGTGGCCAGCCTGCCTGGGCAGTAAGTGATAGTGAAATGAAACTCAGAAAGAAATTCAGCCCAAGGGGCCTGGCAACAAGTAAGAACTATAGAAAACATTAAATACTGAAGAGAAGAGTAGTCTGTCAAGACTACAAAAGGATTGGAAATAGAAAGAAGGAAAGCTTGCCAATGCTTGAGAGCCCAAACTATGCCAAGGAGTTCCTTGTCATGAATTTCATAGTTGAGCTCAGCTGGGAAAATCTTGCGACTATCAAATGCAATGGGGTGCTTTTCTGAGTCATTCACCTGACTCAGTATAGCACCCAAGGCATAATCAGAAGCATCAGTCTCTACAATAGTTGGTAGAGAAGGATTGAAATGAGAAAGGATAGGAGCAGTGGTGAATGCTTCTTTGAGTAATTGAAACTGGCTAAGAGATTCCTCATTGAAGATAAAGGGAGAGTATTTTTTGAGATGGGAAGTGAGAGCAGTGATTTTTTTGGAGTAATATTGAATGGACCAACAATGAAAATTGGCGAAGCCAAGAAAAGATTGAAGAGCCTTGATGTTCTTTGGCTGAGGCCAATTGAGGATTTGCTGAACCTTGGAAGAATCCATCTTGAGGCCATCATTTGAAACAACATAGCCCAAGTATGCCACACTTGAGGCATGGAATACACACTTGGAGGCTTTGGAAAACATATTATTGTCCGTCATTCTTTGGAGGACAGAGGCCACATGATGACATGTTCCTCCTCAGAGCTGGAAAAGACCATAATATCATCTAAATAAACTAAAACAAAAACATCCAAGAAATCTGAAATCATATCATTCACAAGATTATGGAAAGAAGCTGGAACATCTGTAAGGCCAAATGGCATAACCAAATACTCATAACTACCATATTTGATTCTAAAGGCAGTTAAGTGCTCATCCCCATCTTTGATTCTCAGGAGATTATATGTACCACACAGATCTATCTTGCAGAAGATAGTGCAACTGTTGAATATGGTAAGAAGGTGGTTCATAGGAGGAACAGGATACCTGTTCTTCCTAGTGACAGCAATGAGTTTGGGGTAGTCAACACACAAACAACGACCTCCATCCTTTTTCTTAACAAAAAAGAACAGGTGCTCCTTTTGAAGAGGAGCTTGGCCTTGGAAACCTTTCTCTAAATTATCTGAAATGTAGGCCCACAGTGTTTTTGACTCTTGAGTTGATAATGAGTAGATAACACCAACTGGAGGTACAGGACCCTCCAAATTGATCTGATGATCACAGGTGCGGTGTGGAGGAAGTTTCTCTGCTTTCACCTTGGAGAATACATCCAAATACTCGTGATAGGCAGGAGGGACTACCTTCAACACAGTTTCAATCTCTTCTGGCTCTTTCTCCTCATCCCACTGCTCCACCAAGGAAGCATGAAAGGACAAGGGAGGAAGTTCCATATCCCCTTGAAAGAGATGAAGTGAAGATATGGAAACATCTTTTCCAACATCTTTTATCTCTTTGAAGACTTCATCTCTTAATAAAAGTAATGACTGAGAGGAAATGATGGAAGGGATATGGACAGAAGAAGGAAGGGAAGGTGTCTTAAGTTCACCAACCAGAGCAACACTGTTGACAGCAGTGGCAAAGTTGTTACTAGCAGAAGGAAGAATACCACTAGAACCTTTATGACTAGAATCATAGGTGACCAATCCATTTTTCAAATCAATAATGGGATTAAATTGTAAAGGAAATCATAGCCCAATATCAGGTCTTCTCCTTTGGGTGAGTCTATGATAAAAATGTCCCATTCAAAGCTTGGGAAGGAAGACAAGTCAACTGCCCACTTGGTATGATGGGTGATGAATAAGGCAGCGGATTCATTAGAATCCAGAATAAAAAGACGAATCCTTTGTGGGAGCTCTGACATAGTCAATGAGTACTTGAGAACAAATTTCTTTGCAATAAAAGAGTTTGTAGCACCAGAATCAATGAGAATACTAGAAAAAATATCAGAGACAGAAGAAAAATTA
Source organism: Austropuccinia psidii (assembly GCA_023105745.1). Classification (NCBI taxonomy): domain Eukaryota; kingdom Fungi; phylum Basidiomycota; class Pucciniomycetes; order Pucciniales; family Sphaerophragmiaceae; genus Austropuccinia; species Austropuccinia psidii. Next base: position 23,640,266 of record JALGQZ010000005.1, read on the forward strand.
AGAAACTTCAAGGATTTCATGACACTAGTATTCAGAGTGCACAATTGTGCTCTTGAAGGAAATAAGTGAGAACTATTGAACACATCATGATCCCCACTCAGGCTTTTCCCTGCTTGAAAAGAAAGCCTCTTCATGATGACCCAGACTTGTTCTGAGGTCTTTTTAAGCATTTTTCAATTGGGTGCTTTCCACCACAATAAGTACAAAACCCCTTCTTAATCCTCCTCTCCTTTTCAGAACCAATTAATTTATTGTCCTTATGGAGGAGAGCAGAATGGGGCTTGTCCTTTGAAGGTTGAAATTGCTTGCCCTTCTTCTTCTTCTTTTGGTGAGGCCTCTTTGAAGATGAGTTCTGAGGAGGCCTAGATTGATTGAACCCAGTAGCAGGAGGCTCCTTCTCTTGATTTCCACCCTATTCTTTTTGCCTCTCATGATATCTTGTTTCTAATTTTAAAGTGACATCCATAAGTTCTTGAAGAGTGTCAAATGTTCCAGGGTGAGAAGCTAGCTGATACAATAATATTGATGCCAATCCTCTTCTGTAAAAATGGATATAAGCTCTTTCCCCCAATCTCCAATTCTTGACATTAAGTTTCTGAAATCCGCAATGTACAAGGATACATGACCACTTTCCTTTGTCCTCAAATTATCCAACTCTTGTTCAGCTTTCCTGACTTCATTGGGGTCACCAAACAGAGTGAATAGTTTAGATTCAAATAATGGCCAATTATTAAGGAGATAAAAAGGGTCTTCATTCGAAATATTTGGGAGATAGGGTTCAATCCACTTTCCAGCTCTACCAGTGAGAAACAAAGTTGAGTAAAGAACTTTCTTCCTGTCAGAGAAGAAATTTGCTGGATAATTATGGAAGATTCATTAACAGGATTAGATAAATACTCTCAATTTATGAGCTTGAGTACCATCAAAAGAATCAGGTGCCTACATGGAAGGAGTCTTGAAAGCAGGGGCTTTGGAGCTGTCCCTGGCGGTAACTGCTTGAGTGAGCTTCCCCATGAATTGAGTCATTTGCTCCATCATCTTGAGGAGACTTGGTTCAGTTTGAGAGACAAGAGGTTGACTAGAAAGGGGTAGATTAGAACCCTGACGCACCTCTGGAGCATTTTCCAAGGCATCTGCCACTTCAGTCTCTCCAGAATCTTCACCCTCTTCATCTTCAGCTTTAGCAACAGGTAACCTTTAGGAAGGATATTGACAGGAGTCAATATTCCAGTAAGTATACGTTGAAGAGGGGAGTGGCAGCAAACCCTTTAGGCAGGATATTGACAGGAGTCAATATTCCAGTAAGTATACGCTGAAGAGGGGAGGGGCAGCGAACCTGTTAGTCAAATTAAATGGAGAGCAGTACAACATGGGGAATGCTGGAGTTACAACAACTGCTCATTAAATAGTAAAGAGTATGTACAACAGGTTTTAGGACCTATGACATAGACAAATGATGTAAGAAATGAAGTCTTGGGATCTTGAGGAGTTGTTCCTGAAAGGTTTGTTGAGGTCCATCATGGCAGTTGGTGCATGGTCCCAGAAGAGTGTTTTCCAAATACACTGCCATACCTGGTGATCTCTGCTTCATTTCCAAACATTGTCTTGAGGTTATTTTTGATTTTTTGAATTGGAAAGGTTTTTGTGAGAGAGTCTGCAACCATGTTGGTTTTTGGAAGGTGTTTGAGCCATATCTCGGATTTTTCAATGAGATCGCGTAGAAAATTTAATCTAAAATTGATGTGTCTAGTACCCTGGTGGTAAATTGTATTTGATGCAATGGCTATTGCACTTTGGTTGTTGGAAAAAAGGGTTCCAGAACATTCAATTGTTGAGATCGCGTAGATAAGTTGCTTTAGCCAAAGGAGATCTTGACTACATTCTGTCAGAGCATTGTATTCCGCTTTGGCAGATGACAGTGCAACCACTTTTTGTTTGTGAGAGCGCCAGCCAATTGCCCCTTGATAATACAATAGTGAACCTGAGAAGGATTTGAATTCTTTTGAACCTCCCCAGTTGGCATTGGAAAAACCTATTATGCTGTTCAAGTCATGTTGGAGATTGTTTTGGCCAAGTTGAAGTGTTAGTTCCTTTGTGCCAAGTAAGTATTTTAGAATGTGTTCTATGGCTTTAAAATGTATTTCGGATGGGTATTCCAGAAATTGTGACATGAAGGAAGTGCTGAAAGCTAGATTGGGGCGAGTTCCTTAAACCAAGTATTGAGGCAGTCCAATAGCACATTGGTAGTGGAAAGGGGGGTGTTGGCATGGTTGAAGATGATGAGATTTCAGGTCATTGATGTTATTTGGAAGGGGGGAGGTAAATAGTTGAGCATTTTCAAGATTGAATTCAGACAGAATTTGTTGAATAAGCTTGTCTTGGATCATTGATATTCCCTCTGCGGATTGAGTGATTCTAATTCCAAGTGCATATTTCACACTTCCGAGATCTTCCATGTCAAAAAAGGTCTTGATTTTAGGTTTGAAATCCTCATTCCAGCATCCACTGAAGATCAGATCATTGATGTGGGCAAATAGCCACATCGGCTTGTTATGGTCTGCCAAGTAATACAGGCAGGTATCAGCTTTAGTGGGAACTAAATGTATTTGAAGAAGAACATTATTTGATGGATTGTGCCAGCATTGTGGACTCTGTTTCAGCCCATACAGTGATTTGTTCAATTTTAGGATTTTTGATTCTTCTTTCCAACCATCAGGGCAAAAGATGTATAATGTTTTTAGGGGATTCCATTAAGAAAAGCACATCGTACATCCATCTTGTTTATTTGGAATCCATGTTGGTGACCAAGCGTAAGTAGGAGTCTGAGAGATGCTAACCACCCAGTAGGAAAGAACACATCATTGTAATCTAATCCCTCTCGCTGATTGAAGCCTCTAACACAGAGTCTTGCTTTATATTTAGTCACATTCCCATTTGCATCTGTTTTCCTCTTGAAGACCCAGGTAGTGGTAGCGGATGAATTGATTCGTCTTGTTCATGGCAGGACCACACTTGGTGCTTCTTCATGTTGGAAAGGTCATTTTCAATAGCAGCCAACCATTTTTTGGAATCAGGGTGATGAGTAGCTTGAGGATAGGATTTTTGGTCCAATACAATAGCTTTGACAAAGTGTCACAACCACGGGTTTTGGCCCTCCTCCTTGATGGCTGCGGCAATCCAACCTGGAGCCAAGATGGGGACAATTGGTCACGTCATGTCCTTTATGGCCAATTGGCCCCCTTGGGTGTTTTATGGTTTTTGCCATAGCCCCTCTCAACCATCATTTATGGCCTCAGGCCATATCCTGCCATCATTGGCCTGCTTGGCCAATTTCCACCTCACCAACCCCCAGGCCTTCATCTTTCATTTTGGGCCTGGGGGGGTCCTTTTATCTTCCAGGGGGTTCTGGACCCCCTAGCCATCATCATTGGCCCCTGGCCAACCCCTTTCATTATGGGGGTTTTGGCCTAAATGGCCTTTTTGGGCCATTTAGGCCCCCTACAGCTTCTACGGTCCGTAGGCCAATTAGGCCCCTTTTGGCCTAATCCAATGAGGCCAAAAGGGGCCAGGTGGGTCCCAAACCACAATTGGGCCCACCTGAGCCAATTTTGGCCATGACTTCCTTGGACCCAAAAATGACCAAATTCCTCTTGGACACCCTTTTTGGCCATAAATCCCGTAGGACCCAATTTTGGCCATGGACCACCATGGCCTCTGGCAACCACCAGAGGCCACCAGATTAGTTCAGCAAGCCTTCCCCTCAACTTAAGGGGAATTCTTTCCTTTCCTTCATGCACTCCGTACTCAAGATTGCAGGTGTGGTGCATATATGGTATTATATACCATTATGCACCATTTTTACTCAGCAATCCAATGGTGACGTTTTCAGGACCCAATTCCACCTTTCCATTTCAAGGTCCATAATTCCAACGCCCATTTCGAAGGAGGACTTTTCAGCTCATCAGTCTGGCAATTCAGAAGATCATTCAAGGATCCCAACCACCTGTATCTGCAGGAGTTGGGTTGGTACAATTCATTCAGGATTATTCTAAGGTCAATTCTCAAGAGACATTACATCATTTAAATCAGTTGTCAAGACATCAAGTATTCAATACTCCTTGGGCAACCCAATTCATCCGTACAGGCCTTATTCAATCAACCTGTATGGCCTTGACCCAATTGGGCCATTTCTTATTCCACTGTGTTAATTCCATCACACAGCTCAAATTTCAAGATGGCCAGAACTGTATTTCCCAATTCGGACAATACAGTCATTGATCCACCTTCCAGGATCAATCTTTCAGCTTTTCACATATACCGGCCACCTTTCATCACCTGGGGACTTTTGCCCCAGTTAATTAATATATTGGATTTATTTTTATCCTTATTTCCTTTTACATTATTAAAGTTAATACTGATAATCTTAAGTCAGTCATTAGCACCCTTTTCTCTTTCCTTTCTTCGCCTGTCAATGGATATTGGTGGTCTCCAGGTTGGATTGCCGCAGCCATCAAGGAGGAGGGCCAAAACTCGTGGTTGTGGCAGTACCCCCCTACCTTGAATGGTGAGCTCCTGAGCACCAAGATAAGGTAGAAGCCTGTTGAGGCTATTAAGACGTATTGGACGGAGGGATTCCAGAGGTATTTGATCTTTGAAAAGAAAAATTTTGAACTGATAATAGTGTTGGCATATGAAGTGAGGTTGACGTAGTCTTCTCTTGACATTTGGCTTTGAAAATGTTGAAGGATTGAATTGACGTAGAATTTTGGCATAAGATTATAATAAAAGAAATATGAAATGATAAAGAAAGAAAATAAAAGAAAAGGAAACAAAACAGAAAAAGAAATAAAAAGAAAAATTTTGAGGGGGAGTCCAATCTTCATTGCGGATTTTGAGAGTTGAATTGAGAGTGGCTAGGGTACTGTCACAGGGGCTCTTCTAAGTGAAGAGGGCCTGGCACTCAGTGAACAGACTTACTTATGGAGGGCTCAAAAGGAAATACTCAAATGATGAGAGTAATGGAGTAAGAGGATAAATTCCTAGTCATAAAATAGTAAGTATAAAAGATAAGAGAGACAAAGCAAAAGCAATAATAAAGAGCCAACCACAAATAATCCTGAGTCACTGTTTCAACCTGTTCAGAAAAGAGAAAAGGAATTAATAAGGATATGGCCACCAGGACTCTACTGAACAGGTGAGGGAAGGCTAAGACTAACTTAGTAAATAATAAAATAATATTCCAAAAGTGAGAATAAAATAATATTAAATAATAAATCAACTATTTTAATTAACTGGGGGAAAAACCCCCAGGTGGGTGAAGAGGGGCTGGTATATGTGAGAAATACCAGCCTTGGAGTTTGAGTGTTGAGATACTTGTCTGTATGCTGGAAGAAGTTGGATGTGGGATTGAATCCTATATTGGTGAATCCAATACAGGTTATACAGTCAATACAGGTATTTGCGCCTGTATTGATGACAGGCCTGTATTTGGTGAATCCTGTATTTGGGTCTTGCCTGTATGACTGTATTGAGGTTTGAAGCTGTATTTGGATCTTTCCTGTATGAAAACTGTATTTGGAGAATCTTGGATGAAACCCCCTTGCTGATTGGGTTTTGAAGGGTATCCATGATATAATGATTTGCTGATGATGATTGGAAATGCCCCTGCCTCCTTGGCTGTGACAGGTACCTAGAAAAGAGATTTGATGCCAGGTGCTCACAAAGTGGCCAAGGTGATGTTTTGGACAGATTGTAGACCCCTCAGGGAAGTGCACACCGGGAGAGGAACTTACTTTTGGTAGTTGCCAATCCCGCCAGTGCCATAAAAGAAAAACAAACTTGTTAAGGATTGAATTGAATTGGGAAACTTGGAAAAGAAGTAAAAGGGTGAATGGTCCATTTGTCCAAGTGAAAATAGCCATAATTTTGGAATTGAATGTTGAAAAGCCAGGCCAAGATCTGTGTCCAAAATTGCAAAGTGCTCACAGAGTCGCCAAGGTGATGCTTACAACAGATAAGGCTAGAATACCCCAAAAGGTGCATACCAGGAGTGGGACTTACTTTTGGTAATTCCTCTCCCCACCAAGCACCATAAATGAATCAAGCTTTTGAAGAATTGGGACCCGGCTTGTCAGGATATAAAGAATGAAAATATTTGACAAGTTCAGGACAATTCTTGAGGTTTTTGGCTGGTTCCCAAGTGGATCTTTCTGGGTCTTGACTGAAACCTTTCCATTCCACCAGATACCATAATTTTCTTCTCTTGAGCTTTGAGTCCAGTATTTGAGAGACTTCCCATTCCTCTTCTTCTTCAATGATGATTGGAGGAGGAGGCTCTTGATGCCGATTTGGGATTGTTGATGTCTTGACTGGTTCCAAAAGTGAGATATGGAAGACTGGGTGGATGGATTTCCATTGAGATGGAAGCTTGAGGTGGTAAGCATGAGAACTGACTTTCTTCAAGATTGGAAAAGGACCCAACCATCTTTCGGATAGTTTTTTGGTGGTCCTGGTTGATTTGATGTTCTTGGAAGAAAGCCATACCATGTCACCAGGATTAAAAACAGGTGGACTTGCTCTACCTTTATCTGCATACCTCTTAAACCGGTTTATGGCGATTTCAAGTTCTCCCTTGACATCTTGCTGTACTGATTGTATTTTTGTTGATAACTTTCCAGCAGGAGTATCTTGAGTGATGTGAACTGAATCAAATTGTGGATCTCTTCCATAAACAGTGAAAAACGGTGATTGCTTGGCTGAAGAGTGATCAGAATTATTGTAGGCAAATTGAGCCAGAGGGAGCCAGGTGTTCCAATCATCTTGATGATAGCTGACATACATCCGAAGATACTGTTCTAGTATCTGATTTACCCTCTCTTTCTGTCCATCAGTTTCTGGATGATAAGCAATTGACAAGTCTCTTGAAATCTTGAGCTGCTGGCAAAGATTGGTCCAGAAGGAAGAAACAAAGAGTGAACCTCTATCACTGACAATGCTTGATGGAAGGCCATGCTTTGAGAAAATATTCTTGGTGAATAAATGGGCCAAATCTAGTGAAATGATTGAAGACATTGTTGGAAGAAAAACCCCCATTTTTGAGAATCTGTCCACTATGACAAGGATTGAGTCAAAGGAATTGGACAGTGGCAGTTGAGTGATGAAATCCATTGAGAGACAAATCCAAGGACCATTTGGAATTGGAAGGGGTTTGAGGAATCCAAACTTCTTATGGTGAATATTCTTGTTTCTTGAACACTGTTGACAGGATGAAACATAATCCTTGATAAATTGAGTCATGCCGGACCAGTGGAAATGCCGCTTGACAAGTTTGAGAGTCTTCTCTTGGCCAGGGTTTCCAGCTAGAGGAGAATTGTGACGCTTTTGAAGAATGCTGAGTTGAATTGTGGAGTCATTCGGGACTACCACCCGATCTTTGAAGAGAAGAAGTTGGGAGGAGGAATTAAGAGAATAATCCTGGACAGATTTACCTTTACCCAAATCTTCAAGGATACTTCTGTACTGAGGATCTTGCCATACTGCCTTCTGAATTGAGTCAATCAGATTTGAAAATGACTCCACCTTGACTGCAAAAAACTTTGAGGGTTGAACTTCATCTTGCTTAATGAGTTGCTGAAAATTCATTGGATTCTTGCTGATGAAATCCTCCCCCCTCTCCGGATAAACGTCGTCCCAACGTGATAAAGCATCCGGAAGAGTAGCCAGGAGGCCAGGGCGGTAAGTGATTGAGAAATGAAATTCAGAAAGGAATTCAGCCCAACGGGCTTGATGGCAAGTAAGGATCTTGGATGACATAAAGTACTGAAGAGAAGAATGATTGGTGAGAACTTCAAAAGGGGAAGACAGAGAAAGAAGAAAAGCCCTCCAGCGCTTGAGGGCCCAGACTATGCCAAGGAGTTCCTTGTCATGAATCTCATAGTTGAGCTCCGCTGGAATAGGCTTGTGGCTGTCGAATGCAATGGGATGTTTTCCTGAGTCAGAGACCTGACTCAGTACAGCACCCAAGGCATTATTGGATGCATCGGTCTCTACAATGGTGGGTAGAGAAGGATTGGAGCGGTGGTGAAAGCCTCTTTGAGTTGATGAAACTGACTAAGAGCTTCCTCATTGAGGGGGAAACAGGAATCTTTCTTGAGGAAGCTAGTGAGTGAACTGATCTCCTTTGAATAATTCTTGATGAAACGGCTGTAAAAATTGGCAAAGCCAAGAAAGGATTGAAGTGCCTTGAGGTTTCTTGGAGGAGGCCAATTGAGAATCTGCTGGACTTTTTCTTGGTCCATCTTGAGGCCTTCAGCAGAAACAACATAACCAAGGTATTCAACACTCGAAACATGAAAAAGGCATTTGGATGCCTTAGCAAAAAGATTATTGGCCCTAAGTCTGGAAAGAACAGTGGACACATGAGTGACATGCTCTTCCTCAGACTTGGAAAAGACCATAATATCGTCTAAATAAACCACAATGTAAACATCAAGAAAATCTTGGAAGATATCATTGACAAGATTTTGAAAAGAAGCAGGAGCATTGGTGAGCCCAGACGGCATAACCAAGTACTCATAACTGCCATATTTAGTTCTAAAACAGGTCAGATGTTCATCACCCTCCTTGATTCTGAGCAGGTTATATGCGCCACGCAAATCAATCTTGGAGAAGATAGAAGAACCATTAAAGACATTGAGAAGCTGATTCATAGGAGGAACAGGATACTTGTTCTTCCTAGTAACAGCATTGAGTTTGCGGTAATCAACACACAAACGGAGGCCACCATCTTTCTTTTTGACAAAAAGAACAGGTGCTCCTGTAGGAGAGGAGCTTTGCCGGATGAAACCTTTCTCTACATTCTCTGAAAGTAGGCCCTGAGTGTATCTAACTCTTGTTTGGATAAAGAGTAGATCACCCCAACTGGAGGTAGAGACCCCTCCAGCTCAATATGATGATCACAGGCACGGTGAGGAGGAAGTTTCTCTGCTTTCACCTTGGAGAATACATCCAAGTACTGGTGATAGATAGAAGGAACAACCTTCATCACGGTTTCTACTTCTTCTGGCTCTTCCTCTTCATCCCACAACTCCTCCAGGCAGTCATGATAAGAAGAAGGAGGAAGGTCCATATTCCCAAATAAGAGGTGAAGTGAAGATACAGAATTATCTTCTCCAACATCTTGAATCTCTTTGAAGACTTCAGCTCTAGGAGATAGTAATGACTGTGGGGAATTAACGGAAGGAAGATGGACAGAAGAAGGAAATGATGGTGTTCTAGAATCACCAACCAGAGCTGCACAAGATTTGGCAGAAGAAAAGTCATTATGGACAGAATTAGAAGGATCAGAATAGTCCAAATGATCAGGACTAAAGGTGATCAGCCCTTGCCTCCAATCAATAGAAGGATTAAAATGATTGAGAAAGTCAAAGCCCAATATGAGGTCTTCTCCCTTGGGAGTATCAATGACTAAAAAGTCCCATTCAAAGCTTGGGAAGGAAGGGAGCTCAACCATATATTTAGTATGGTGAGTCACAAATAAGGAAGGGGACTCAGAGGAGTCCAAAATGATAAGAGGAATCTTCTCTGGAAGCTCTGACGTAGTCAATGAGTACTTGTGAACAAACTGCTTTGCAATAAATGAGTGTGTAGCACCAGAATCAATGCAAATACTGTAAAAAACATCAGAAAGAGAAGAAAAGACAAAAAATTTAAGAGAATTTTTGACACCAGTATTCAGAATGCACAATTGTGCTCTGGAAGGAAAACTGTGAAGACCATTGAACACAACATGATCTTCACTCAGGCTTTTCCCTGGCTGGGAAAACTGCCTGACGGTTGGGTAAGCTTATTTTGAGGCCTTTTGACACAGGACTCAAGACTATGCTTCCCACCACAATAGGTACACAAGCCCTCTTTGATTCTTCTCTCTTTTTCAGAACCCTTTAACTTGAAGTCCTTATTCAAAAAGGAAGAATGGGGCTTGTCCCGCTTTTGAGAATGAAATTTCTTCTTATGCCTTGAGCTTGAAGAAACTTGATGATGAGAAGAGTGAGACTTCGAGGCTTCAGGCTTCTTCTCTTGATGATGATTCTTCTCCTTTTGCCTCTCATGGTACCTGGTATCAAGTTCCAGGCTGACGTCCATTAAGTCTTGAAGAGAATCAATATTTGAAGGATGGGAGGCTAATTGATCCAGAATTCTGGAGGCCAAACCCTTCCTGAAATGATGAATAAGAGCCCTTTCACCCCAATCCCCGATTCTTGAAACCAAACTCCTGAAATCGGCAATATATAAGGCAACATGCCCACCTTCTTTCATCCTAAGGCCATCCAATTCTGCTACAGCTTTTCTAACTTCATTTGGGTCTCCAAATAAAGTGAACAATTGGGATTCAAACAGTGGCCAGGAATTGAGAAGGTAACTTGAGTCTTGATTATTGAGATTGGAAAGATAAGGCTCAATCCATTTTGCAGCCCTGCCAACTAAGAATGAAGTGGCATAAAGAACCTTCTTTCTATCTTGAGAGAAGCTTGCCGGATCATTATGAAAGATGAGTTGACAAGATTGAATGAAGCTTCTGACTTTGAAGGGCTGAGTCCCATCAAAGCATTCTGGAGCCTTCATAGAGGGAGTCTTGAAGGCTGGTGGTCTTGATGACTCAGAGGAAGATGCTGCTTGAAGATTGGCCATAATTTGAGTCATCTGCTGCATGATGGCCAATAAAGATGGTTCAGACTGATGAGAGGCAGGCTGATCAGACTGGGCTAGAGTTGGTCCTCTGGTGCCTTCAGATGCTCCCACAGGAGCAGGAGCAGCCTCCGTGCCATCAGACGCTTCCTCTTCCACAGAATCCTCCTCCTCCTCTTCATCATCTTCACCTTGAACCTTGAGACTGGTTCTTGAAAGTCCTGGGAATCCGCCAACCACTCCTGATAATGAGATTTATCTCCTTGGCCCTCTTCCTTCCTTCCTGGATGGTGCTGCTCCTTCCAAAGTGGGTCCTCTGTCCAATCTGGCCCTCAGTTGAGAAACTGCTGGGGTACCGTCAAGAAGAGCCCTTGGAGTTGGAGTCAGAACAGCTTGAGTTCTGGCCTGAGATCTGGTCTGTCTTGTAGGAGGTGAATGTTCAACTGGCATGATTCAGGAATAATAAATCAAACAAATGAAAGGAAATTCAAAATTATCTTGAAGTAAAGAATCAACAATCAAATCTTGAGGAAATAAATGAATCAAGTGAAAATCTTCAAGTACGTCAATAAATCAAAATCAAATGAAGTCTTGAAGTCAAACTCAAATCAATGTCTTGAAGTAAATCAATGAATCAAAATCAATCACAATCAAATCAAATCAAAAATCTTGCAGAAATCAATCAATCAAAATGAATTCTTGATGTGAATAATCAGCAAATCAATAAAATCTTCAGGTCAATCAATTATCTTGATGTCAATTTCAATTATGTCAAATCGGTCAATCAAATCAATTCCAAGTGAATTCTTCCAAAAATCAAAATTCTTGAGGAATAAATCAAAATTAATCCTGATATGAAGAACGTGTCTGAATAATCTGATGGATAATTTGAGAATCAAAGATAAAAACGCCTGAATTACGGATAAGAGTAAGATTGATGATAATGAAAAATGAGATTGGAAAGATACAGAAGATAAAAATTGGGTCAGCTTTCAATTTTCAGAGTGAAGAAATGAATGAGAGAAAATTGAGAGGTGACGGATAATCATTAATTTTCATAAGCGTTAAGGAGTCATAATTTCGATGAATGAATGAATGAAATTGATGAAGAATGAATGAATAGAATGAAAAGAAATTATGAGTTAATTAATATAATGTCACAGGGGCTCTTATGGAAGCAAGAGGGCCTGGCACTCAGGAATCAAGAGCTCACTTGGAGGGCTCCAAAGATGATAAAAAATACTACGGAATATATTTCTTAAGCAGAAGAAAGAGAAAGGACAAATATGCCAAAGATAAAAAGAACAATAAGGATGAAGCCAGAGGCCAAAGATAGAAGGAAGCCAAAAGCCAAGAAGCCAACCAAGTGAATCCTCAATTCACTGTTTCAACCTGCCAGAAAGAACAATGGAATTAGTAAAGGATATGACCACCAATATCCACTGACAGGCAAAGGAAGAAAAGAGAAAAGGGTGCTAATGACTGACTTAAGATTATCAGTATTAACTTTAATAATGTAAAAGGAAATAAGGATAAAAATAAATCCAATATATTAATCAACTGGGGAAAAAGTCCCCAGGTGATGAAAGGTGGCCGGTATATGTGAAAAGCTGAAAGATTGATCCTGGAAGGTGGATCAATGACTGTATTGTCCGAATCGGGAAATACAGTTCTGGCCATCTTGAAATTTGAACTGTGTGATTGAATTCACACAGTGGAATAAGAAATGGCCCAATTGGGCCAAGGCCATACAGGTTGATTGAATAAGGCCTGTATGGATGAATTGGGTTGTCCAAGGAGTATTGAATACTTGATGTCTTGACAACTGATTTAAATGATGTAATACCTCTTGAGAATTGACCTTAGACTAATCCTGAATGAATTGTACCAACCCAACTCCTGCAGATACAGGTGGTTGGGATCCTTGAATGGTCTTCTGGATTGCCGCCATGGATTGCCAGACTGATGAGCTGAAAAGTCCTCCTTCGAAATGGGCGTTGGAATTATGGACCTTGAAATGGAAAGGTGGAATTGGGTCCTGAAAACGTCACCATTGGATTGCTGAGTAAAAATGGTGCATAATGGTATATAATACCATATATGCACCACACCTGCAATCTTGAGTACGGAGTGCATGAAGGAAAGGAAAGAATTCCCCTTAAGTTGAGGGGAAAGCTTGCTGAGCTGATCTGGTGGCCTCTGGTGGTTGCCAGAGGCCATGGTGGTCCATGGCCAAAATTGGGTCCTACCGGATTTATTGCCAAAAAGGTGTCCAAGAGGGATTTGGTCATTTTTGGGTCCAAGGGAATCATGGCTAAAATTGGCTCAGGTGGGCCCAATTGTGGTTTGGGACCCACCTGGCCTTGGGGCCTAGATGGCTGGCCCCTTTGGCCCCTTTTGGCCTCATTGGATTAGGCCAAAAGGGGCCTAATTGGCCTACGGACTGCGGACTGCGGCCCACGGACCGTACGGACCGTAGAAGCCGTAGGGGGCCTAAATGGCCCAAAAAGGCCATTTAGGCCAAAACCCCCATAATGAAAGGGGTTCGCCAGGGGCCAATGATGATGGCTAGGGGGTCCAGAACCCCCTGGAAGATAAAAGGACCCCCCAGGCCCAAAATAAAAGATGAAGGCCTGGGGGTTGGTGAGGTGGAAATTGGCCAAGAAGGCCAATGATGGCAGGATATGGCCTGAGGCCATAAATGATGGTTGAGAGGGGCTATGGCGTAAAACCCATAAAACACCCAAGGGGGCCAATTGGACATAAAGGACATGAAGTGACCAATTGGCCCCATCTTGGCTCCAGGCTGGATTGCCGCAGCCATCAAGGAGGAGGGCCAAAACTCGTGGTTGTGACAGACTTGAACTTCATTGATTTTTGTCTTTTTAGTGCAAGTGTTGGCTAAATGTGAAGTGCTTCCACATTTATGACACTTTAAGACAGGCTTTTCTGGTCTCTTATCCTCTCTGGGAATCTTAGAGGTCATCTTGGATTCTGTTGGGATTTTAGACCAAGTTTTACCAATTCTTGTTCTGGTAATGATATGTTCCATAGCATTAATGTAGTCCTCTGTTGAACAGGGTTCCACACATCTGCTTTTGATAGCATGTTCCAGTTCTCCTCCACACTTCCTTAATATTTTCATATTAATCATAGTGTCAGACATATCTGGGTGTAAAGCAGATAATCTGTCTTTCTGTTTGAAGAACCAAGTAAGTGGTTTATCTTTTTCTGAGTTAAAAATGGCACTTTCAAAAGCATTTTCCATTTTAAACCTCCAAGAATTATTGGCCCATTTGGTAATCACTTCAGATTTCCACCAAGACCAATCATGTTTACCATGATCAATCCTCATTTTGTAATACCATTTCTTTGCAGTTCCGGTAAACAGACAATGTAATTTTCCCACTATGATTTCATCAGGTATATTAAAGTCTTCTTGCAACATATCAATAGTCCTGATGAATTCAATATGGTTGTATTGTCCTTCACCAGAGAATGTTGGCCATTCTTCTAATTTGGGAATATCTTTGACAGAAATAACATTTTCTCCTAAGAATGGGGTCCAATTTTCTTTAATAGAACGTTTTTCTTCAGTTAAAGGTGTAGAGTGTCTTGGCATATGTGGTTCATGATTCTGATGAATTTGTTCCACACTTGCAATTATTTCATTTTATAATTTCTGCCTTTCACTGTCACTTTTTGCTAAATGTATAGCAAATGGATTGGTATTGTTAACTATTTGTAAGACATGGTCTTCAAGAGTTTTAAGTCTATCATTTATGTTAAGAATGGAAAGATCTTCCATGTCATTATCCTGAATTTGACATGTATTCTTAATTCTTTCACAATTATTGTTAATTGATTCAAGGGTGACAGTTGTCAATTGATACAATTCAGTATGTTTCTTGTTACTTTTATTTAAATCACTTATGTCTAATGTAATTTGCTTTAACTTTGAATCAAGTTTGCCAATTTCTGAATTAATGCTTCTTTGTACATCAGTTATTTGCGTGGAAAAGTCCTGTTCATCCTTTCCTGCTCCTTGACTATGAATTCCATGAGAGTTCTGGCCATATTGAACACACTGTCCACAGCTGAAGTCTCCAATTTGGGGATCCTGTACCCCTGTGGGTAAGGCCTGTGCCAATTGGCTTTGCCTTTGCCCTTTCCTTGATGGTTCTTGGGACCTCTCTGCTTCTTCTGAGGTCCTTTGGGCTTGTCTTTGGACGTGTCTGGAGCTGGTTTGGAGCTGGTAGATGCCACTGGGGCTTCTGTCTCCAAAGCTGGAGTCATTTCCAACTCTGTCTTCTGGTCTATGGATAAGAGACTTTGGTTCTTTACCAATTCTTTATCTTTTTGACCTTGTCTTTGCAAGACAGGGGGCTCCATCCTCCTAAGAGTTCTATGGTCTTCTCCTGACCCAGAAAGCTCTTGATGTGTCAGTAGGAGTTCATGGCCCCCTGCCAAAGGCTTGGGCATATTTCCCACTCCTCCTCTTTAGCTGCTCTGAACCAGTTTTTGTACTGGCATTGATATATGTCTATTGCTGCCACCTGAAAGTGGTTCAGCCCTGGAAATATTACCATAGATCATTTCAGGTTCTGAATTCACGTCAAAATCTGTTGGCACAGACGTTGGGGAATGGGGGGCAACTCTGGCATCCTCCAAATGTGTCTTTCTTGAGGAAGATTTGGCACTTCTGGATTTGGTCTTGCCTCTTCCTTGTCTACATCCATCTGGTTGGACTGAATAGTTGCTTCCATTTCTAGTATGCACCATTTTTACATCAATTTAAGGATAAAGAGTAAATTTAAAGATAAAAACACACCTTTTGGTGGTAATTTGTTCTTTTCTGAGTTAAACAAGGTGCCTCTTTTAGCAATTTGCACCTCAATACTTTCTTCAGATTCTGCTTCTGAAGATTCAGGACTAGTGATGTATCTTTCACTGAGTCTGTTGCCAGCTGCACAGTATTTGATTAAAGACACTTAAAGAAAAAATATGATACAAGAAATTATTTTTATGATTTAAGATATTTTTAAAAGATTTTTTATAATTTTTATTATTTTTTGATATTAAAAAGATATTCTTTTCAAAGAAAAAGGTATTAAAATTTAAGAATTTGAATAAAAAATTAAGTCAGAGTAACTCAAAGAATAATTTTATAAGTTTTTGGATGTGAAAAAGCCACATGTAAAAACAATACAAAATTAAACCAAATTCCTCAATGAAATAAGATTTTAAGACAATTTCAAAAAAAAAAAAAATTTCCTTTGAATTGAAAAAAAAAATGTTAAATTAATATATTTTAGAACTTAAAAATATATTAATTAAGGGTACAAGGTCCAAAAAAACACGGCCAGGCCCCCAAATGTAAGATGTGGTAGGTATGGTGGTTTTTTAGAACACAAAAAAATGAAGTCTAGAATATGATTATATCCAAAACTCTGGTTACAATCACGGCCAGGCCCCCAAATGTAAGATGTGACTATGAAACTGATGATAATATTACTATTAATCAACAGTACTATGTCTTTTCTTATGAAATATAATAATAAAAATTATTATAACCACAATTAAATAATTATAAAATTATTTCTTTCACATGTTATAAACTACTAGTGATTATAACAGTGAGCAGTAATTGTCTACAAGAATCAATTACAAGAAGAATTTAATAATAAAAACTTCTTTTATTAAAATAATAAAATTATTTTAATATATAATTATCTTTTACAAAATAATTATAAAGATAATTCTTGAAGAAAACTATTACTAGAGAAAAACTTTAAGAATTAAAGATAAATCACTCACTAATACTCCAAAGAACTTATTGATAGATAAAAGTAGAGAAATTTGACGTGGAATTGTGGATTTAAGGGATCAAAAGGATTTATAACAGTATTACAACAATATATAGTTGGATTCTATGATTTCACGTCTTTCTGGTTGATTCTGAAAGATCTAAAACACTTAAGAATAGCTGTAACTAATACTTACTTGTTGGTAATAATGATTTAATAAATTGATAAGATGATTATTGGAAAAAACAGCAAGAGGAGGCCTCTTTTAAGTCAACAACAGCTCACAGAGGCGTTCCATGGAGCAAACTGAAAAACCAGTGAGTGAGAAAACAATAAACCCTTTTGGATTATTGATTGCATCATCAGTTGTCACGTAAGATTATCATAATTACTTAATTGATGCTTTTACATGACTACCAACCCCAATATGGTTAAGAATAAAAGGAGTAACATCTGTAAATCTTCTTTTATTCTAAAATAATCATTGATTTCTCAAAGTTATCAATGTTATTGCCAATTTCATCAAAGGTTGTAATTACTGTGAATTTTTGAAGATTCAGTGTTTCACGTAGAATGGTCAAACATGGACTGTAAGTAAATCTTTTAATTTTATTAGTAAAACCATAGTTCTTTTTGGTTGTACCATAGATAATACAGTTCTCTATTAGTCCTGAAAGATTCAGAAAGATTCATTAAGAATTGTATTTTTAATGAATTTTTGAAGTTTTTACCTCATTTCTACGTAGAATTGCAAATAGCAGTATTTTGCTGGTTGCTATGAGGTAAAACAATGAATATATGTCCCAAAAGGGTTTTAATTACTCTTTTAGGGTCTAGTCATGGAAATTCATCAAGAATTGACATGGTTACAGGAGTCTAAGTAGCTCATTACCTCCTTGGCACGTCAAAATAGCAGGTTATTTGCTATTTTCTTATGATTACAGTAGGTGTAACTTGGTAACCAAGCTCCCAAAGACTTTTAGTTTACCAATTGGGCCAAGATGAGCCATGGATCCATGCTCTGGAGCTATCCACGCCTCTGAGGCCTCAGAAGTTGGGTACCCTGGCTCTCTTTGATGTCTTTTGTCCCCCTTACTTATTTTTCACGTAAAAATAGAAAATTAAGCTTCAAGTGAGATATCCACTATGGGTGTACCAAAAGTCCATGTAAGAATACCATGATATTAAGTGCTCAAAACATGCATAACACTATTCTTAGTGTATATGTAACATGGGATTTCCCACTTTCCCATTATTTTGGCTTAAAATCAAGAAAAACAAAAATTTTCACGGATCTTTTATGTGGTATTAATGATGTGGTATTGAAGTATTTTCCATTTTACCACCTCAAATACTTAAATTGAGCTTATTCACTCTATGGGGCTACCCTAGGTGAATTTTTGTGTAGAATCCAAATCTGGTCTTAAACCCATGGATTTACTTACTCAATAAAAAGTTATTCATCTTTTCTGGAATTGAAAATGATGAATTTTGAATATATGCATGACTTATGAGTTGTGCATAATTCAACATTTCTTTTTAAGATAATTGTGGCAGATTTGGGTATGTAAAATATACCTCAAGGCTCACACTGGCGCCTTCTATCTTGGCATTCATGATTGCAAGGTGATGGGTTAATATCATGAGGGTGCTGCCAAAGTGCGTCATGATCCATGGTCCATCACATGCTCTGATGTCAGAATTGAGCAAATTTAATGTTAGGGTTATCAAGCGCATGATATATTGCCTGGTGTGTTGATGACGTTGTTCGAGCATGTGGTTACCATCAACTTCCATGTATACCATTCTATTGAATGCGTCCTAGAGGGTTATTAGTTTTGGTTTCATGATAAAATTAATGATCATATGCTTACTTTAGCTGCGTCCTCAACACATTCAATAATGTGCACATAATTCCTCAGTGTCACAGCCAAGGAGGCAGGGGCATTTCCAATCATCACCAGCAAATCATTATATCATGGATACCCTTCAAAACCCAATCAGCAAGGGGGTTTCATTCAACAATTCACCCAATACAGTTTTCATACCTCAATACAGTTCCATACAGGCAAGACTCAAATACAGGATTCACCAAATACAGGCCTTTCATCAATACAGGCACAAATACCTGTATCGACTGTATCACCTGTATTGGATTCACCAATACAGGATTCAATCCCACATCCAACTTCCTCCAGCATACAGGCAAGTATCTCAACACTCAAACTCCAAGGCTGGCACTTCTCACATATACCAGCCCCTCTTCACCCACCTGGGGGTTTTTCCCCCAGTTAATTAAAATAGTTGATTTATTATTTAATATTATTTTATTCTCACTTTTGGAATATTATTTTATTATTTATTAAGTTAGTCTTTGCCTTCCCTCACCTGTTCAGTAGAGTCCTGGTGGCCATATCCTTTATTAATCCTTTTCTCTTTTCTGAACAGGTTGAAACAGTGGTACAGGATTATTTGTGGTTGGCTCTTTATTATTGCTTTTGTTTTGTCTCTCTTATCTTTTATACTTATTATTTTATGACTAGGAATTTATCCTCTTACTCCATTACTCTCATCCTTTGAGTGTTTCCTTTTGAGCCCTCCATAATTAAGTCTGTTCACTGAGTGCCAGGCCCTCTTCACTTAGAAGAGCCCCCGTGACATTATTTTAATTAACTCATAATTGCTTCTTTTTCTTTCATTCATTTTACTCATTTCTCTCATTCTTCAATTATAATCTTTTCATGATTTTATGATCTTTATGATTTTTATGATTCCTTCTCTCTCATCAATTTTCATCTCATTCTTTTCATTCAAATGAAAATTGATTCTCTTTCTCATTTCAAAAATTTCTGCTGACCATTTCACTTTATCATTATCATTCTCATTTCTCTTTTTTGTCTGAATTCAGGTTTTTATCAGGTTATTTGAGTGGAATTATTTGGGTTAATTGATTAATCATTCAGGGATTTTATTGATTTGGGGTATTCAGTTATTTTGGATTTTGAAATTTCTCAAGATTATTGATTGATTGATTGATTCCTCAAGACATTGATTTCACCTCAAGATTTTGAATTGACTTTGATTGAATTGATTTGATTGAATTGACTTGACTACTCAAGATAGCTGATTTCTCCTCAAGATTTGATTTAATTGATTGATTTGAATTTGATTCCTCAAGAAAATTGAATTGACTTTTGAAGATATTGATTGAATTCCTCAAGACTTAATTGATTTGATTTTGATTGACTTGATTTGAATTATTGATTGAAATTGATTATTCATAAGAATTTGACTTTGTCATCTTCACTCTTCAAGACTTATTCATTAATTCACTTCAAGATTATTGATTGATTTCTCAAGTTCATCAAGATTTTCATTTGATTGTTTTGGTCGAGCCTTCTTTTATTCAAAGTATCATCGAGTTTTATTCATTCTTCTTTCATAATGCCAGTTCAGCATAGTCCCCCAGCCAAGCATACTAGATCCCAGAAGATTCCAGCTGTTCTCACTCCTACAGCAAGGGCTCCTCTTGACCGCACACCATCAGTTCATCAACTGAGTGCAAATTTGGACAGAGGACCACCAATGGAAGGAGCAGCACCCTCAAGAAGAGGTGGAATGAAATCTAGAAGATCAAGATCCTTTTCTGGACTTTTGGGTGGCTACCCTGGCATGTCTGAAGGTGCAAGAGCAATATTAGTGGAAGTTGAAGATGAGGAGGGGGAAGAGTCTGTGGAAGAGGAAGATTCCGGGAAATCTGAAGTGGCAGATGCCTTGGCAAATGCTCCAGAGGTGCCTCAGGGTTCTAATCTAGCCCTTTCTAGTCAACCTCCTGTCTCTCAAACTGAACCAAGTCTCCTCAAGATGATGGAGCGGATGACTCAGTTCATGGGACAACTCACTTAAGAAGTTGCCCCCAGGGACAATTCCAAAGCCCCTGCTTTCAAGACTCCATCCATGAAGGCACCTGATTCTTTTGATGGTACTCAAGCTCATAAGTTGAGAGGATTTGTCCAATCCTATCAACTAATTTTCCATAATGATCCAGCAAACTT
This sequence comes from Austropuccinia psidii, assembly GCA_023105745.1. Taxonomy (NCBI): domain Eukaryota; kingdom Fungi; phylum Basidiomycota; class Pucciniomycetes; order Pucciniales; family Sphaerophragmiaceae; genus Austropuccinia; species Austropuccinia psidii. The sequence continues at coordinate 23,660,814 of JALGQZ010000005.1, forward strand.
CTTCTCTGACAGGAAGAAGGTTTTGTACTCAACTTCCTTTCTTACTGGTAGAGCTGGCAAGTCGATTGAACCTTACCTCTCAAATATTTCCAATGAAGACCCTTCCTACCTCCTCAGTAATTGGCCATTATTTGAATCTCAATTATTCACTCTGTTTGGTGACCCCAATGAAGTCAGGAAAGCTGAACAAGAGTTGGACAATTTGAGGATGAAGGAAAGTGGTCATGTTTCCTTGTACATAGCAGATTTCAGAAGCTTAATGTCAAGAATTGGAGATTGGGGGGAAAGAGCTTGCATTCATGTGTATAGAAGAGGCTTGGCATCAAGATTGTTGGACCAATTGGCTTCTCACCCTGGAACCTTTGACACTCTTCAAGAACTCATGGACATCACCTTGGAATTAGATACCATGTACCATGAGAGGCAGAAGGAAAAGGGTAGCCATCAAGAGACAAAGCCTCCAATCAGTGGATCCAACTCCTCCAAACCCCCTCAAAGTTCATCATCAAAGAAGCCTTATCACAAGAAGAATAAGAAGGGGAAGAATTTTCAAGTGTCCAAAGACAAGCCTCATGCTTCTCTCCTCAATAAGGACAATAAATTAATCGGTTCTGAAAAGGAGAGGAGGATTAAAGAAGGCTTGTGCAATTATTGTGGTGGTAAACACCCATTTGAAAAATGCTTCAAGAGGCCTGAGAATAGGCAAGGGTCATCAAAAGGCTTCCCTAGCAAGCAGGGAAAAGCCTGAGTGGGAATCATGATGTGTTCAATGGTTCTCACTTGTTTCCTTCAAGAGCACAATTGTGCACTCTGAATACTAGTGTCAAGAAATCTTTAAAATTTCTTATTTTTTCTTCAATCTCTGATATTTTTTATAGTATTCTCATTGATTCTGGTGCTACAAACTCCTTTATTGCAAAGAATTTTGTTCTCAAGTACTCATTGACCATGTCAGAGCTCCCTGAAAAGATTCCTCTTTTCATTCTGGATTCCAGTGAATCGACTTCCTTGTTCATCACCCATTATACCAAGTGGGTTGTTGATTTACCTTCCTTCCCAAGCTTTGAATGGGATTTCTTTATCATAGATTCACCCAAGGGAGAAGACCTAATATTGGGCTATGATTTTCTTTACCATATCAATCCCATTATTGATTGGAAAAATGGATTGATCACCTATGTTTCTAATCATAAGGATTCTAGTGGTATTATTTCTTCTACTAGTAATGACTTTTCCACTGCTGTCAACAGTGTTGCTCTGGTTGGTGAACTTAAGACACCTCCCCTTCCTCCTTCTGTCCATAACCCCTCCATTTTTCCCTCTCAGTCATTACTTCCATTAAGAGATGAAGTCTTCAAAGAGATAAAAGATGTTGGAGAAGATGTTGCTATATCTTCACTTCATCTATTTCAAGGGGATATGGACCTTCCTCCTTTATCTTTTCATGCCTCCCTGGAGGAGCAGTGGGATGAGGAGGAAGAGCCAGAAGAGATTGAAACTGTGCTGAAGGCAGTCCCTCCTGTTTATCACAAATATTTGGATGTATTCTCCAAAGTGAAAGCAGAGAAACTTCCTCCACACCGTGCCTGTGATCATCATATCAAACTGGAGGGTCTTCTACCTCCAGTTGGTGTTATCTACTCTTTATCAAGGAATGAGTCAGAAACACTGCGGGCCTACATTTCAGAGAATGTAGAGAAAGGTTTCATTAGACCAAGCTCCTCCTCAACAGGAGCACCTGTCCTTTTTGTTAAGAAAAAGGATGGTGGTCTTCGTTTGTGTGTTGACTGCCACAAACTCAATGCTGTCACTAGGAAGAACAGGTATCCTGTTCCTCCAATGAATCAGCTTCTTACCGTATTCAACGGTGCTACTATCTTCTCCAAGATAGATCTGCGTGGTGCTTATAACCTCTTGAGAATCAAAGAGGGGGATGAGCACTTAACTGCCTTTAGAGCCAAATATGGCAGTTATGAATATTTGGTTACACCATTTGGCTTAACCAATGCTCCAGCTTCATTCCAAAATCTTGTGAATGATATCTTTGCAGATTATTTGGATGTTTTTGTTGTAGTGTACTTAGATGATATTATGGTCTTCTCTAGCTCTTTGGATGAACATGTTAAACATGTGGCCTCTGTTCTCCAAAGACTGAGGAACAATAATTTGTTTGCTAAAGCCTCAAAGTGTGTATTCCATGCCTCAAGTGTGGAATACCTGGGCTATGTTGTTTCAAGTGATGGCCTCAAGATGGATTCTTCAAAGGTTCAACAAATCCTCAATTGGCCTCAGCCCAAGAAGATCAAGGCCCTTCAATCCTTTCTTGGCTTTGCCAACCTTTATCGTCATTTCATTAAAAATTATTCCAAAAAAATCTCTGCTCTCACTTCGCTCCTCAAAAAAGATTCTCCCTTTATCTTCAATGAGGAAGCTCTTAGTCAGTTTCAAATACTCAAAGAAGCTTTCACCACTGCTCCTATTCTCTCTCACTTTAATCCCTCTCTACCAACCATTGTAGAGACTGATGCTTCTGATTATGCCTTGGGTGCTGTACTGAGTCAGGTGAATGACTCAGGAAAGCATCCCATTGCATTTGATAGTCGCAAGCTCTTACCAGCTGAACTCAACTATGAAATTCATGACAAGGAACTCCTTGGCATAGTTTGGGCTCTCAAGCGCTGGAGACGTTTTATCCTTTCTCTTTCTGATTCTTTTGAGGTCTTGACAGACCATTGTTCCCTTCAGTATTTTATGTCCTCTAAAGTCCTTACTCGTCGTCAAGCCCGTTGGGCAGAATTTCTATCTGAATTCCACTTTATCATCACTTACCGCCCAGGCAGGCTGGCCACTCTACCAGATGCCTTGTCACGTCGGGACAACATGTACCCAGAGAGGGGGATGGATTTCATCAGAAAGAATCCTCAGAATTTTCATCAAGTTCTCAAGCAAAATGAAATTCAAGAGTCAAGATTCTTTTCAATAAAAGTTGATATTTTTTCAGATGTAATTGATCACATTCAAAGACAAGTATGGCAAGACAAAGATTATAAGGAAATCCTCAAGAAATTAGCAAGAGGAGAATCAGTCCCAGACTATTCTCTTGAACCTCAAGCAAAATTATTATTGTTCAAAGATAAAGTAGTCATTCCATGCAATCATGAAATTCAATTGGACATTCTTCAAAAGCCTCATGACTCACCGTTGGCTGGCCATCCTGGCCAGGAGAAGACCCTCAAGCTCATCAAGAGGGATTTTTATTGGGCTGGCATGAATCAAATCATCAAGGACTATGTGTCCTCATGTCAGCAATGTTCAAGAAACAAGAACATCCACAATAAGAAGTTTGGATTACTCAAGCCTCTTCAAATTCCATCTGGTCCTTGGAATTCTTTATCAATGGACTTTATCACCCAATTGCCCTTGTCAAGCAACTTTGATTCAATTTTAGTAGTTGTAGACAGATTTTCAAAAATGGCAATATTTATTCCAACTTATTCAACAATCACTGCTTTGGATTTAGCTCAAATATTCATTAATCATGTCTTTTCCAAACATGGTCTTCCAATCAGTATTGTTAGTGATAGAGGTTCATTATTTGTTTCATCATTTTGGACTCAATTGTGTCCGCAGCTCAAGATATCAAGAGATCTTTCAACTGCCTTTCACCCTGAGACAGATGGACAGACAGAGAGGGTAAATCAGATTCTAGAACAGTATCTTTGGATGTATGTCAGTTACCATCAAGATGACTGGCACACCTGGCTCCCTCTGGCTGAATTTGCCTATAATAATGCAGAACATTCATCAACAAAACAGTCTCCATTTTTCACTATTTATGGAAGAAAGCCCAGCTTTGATTCAATTCACATTTCTCAAGATACACCTGCTGGAAAGTTATCATCAAAACTCCAATCAGTACAGCAAGTTGTCAAGGAAGAATTAGAGTCAGCAATAAAGCGTTTTAAGAAGTATGCAGATAAAAATAGAGCAATCCCACCTGATTTCCAACCTGGGGACAAAGTATGGCTAGCTTCGAAGAACATCAAGACAACAAGACCCACCAAAAAGCTTTCAGAAAGATGGCTGGGACCCTTTGAAGTTCTCAAGAAGATTGGCAGCCATGCATATCACCTCAAGTTGCCTCAACAATGGAAGTCAGTTCACCCTGTTTTCCATGTGTCCTTATTAGAACCAGTGAAGCAATCAACTATCGCAAATCAACACCAAATGCCACCACCTCCAGTAATAGTGGAAGAGCAAGAAGAATGGGAAGTGGCTCAGGTTCTGGACTCAAAACTCAAGAGAGGTTCATTATGGTATTTAGTGGAGTGGAAAGGATTCAATGAAGACCCAGAAAGAACAACTTGGGAACCAGCTTCCAACCTTACCAACTCCCCAGACCTTGTCAAGGATTTTCACACTTTGTATCCAGACAAGCCTGGCCCAAATGCCTCAAGAGTTTGATTTATGGTGCTTGGTGGGGATTGGAGGTTATGAAAGTAAGTTCCTCTCCTGGCATGCACCTTTAAGGGGGTATTCTACCAAATTTGTTGTAAGCATCACCTTGGCCACTTTGTGAGCACTTGTCAATTCTTTGGACAGGTTCAGAAGGCCTTGCAACATAATACCCTCAAGATTTGGACCTTTCATCAAGATTTGGCCCAATCTTTTCTTTTATTTTCTCTTCTTTCTTTAATCATGTCATAAGTTATCTTTCAAGACATTCATTATCAATTCATCTTATGGCATATTTCAATTTTCATTTATGGTGCTTGGTGGGGAGTGGAAGGTATGAAAGTAAGTTCCATCTCCTGGTATGCATCCCTGAGGGGTCTAATTCTTGTAAAAACATTGCCTTGGCCACGCTGTGAGCATCAAATGCTTGATTTCATCTTTCAGAATCTTTTGGCCAAAATCAAACAACTCACCACAAGAAAGACAACCCTCAGGCATTTCTTATTTCTTTCTTTACTCTCTTTTTCTCTCAATTCTTTTTCATTTTTATTTTTTATTTTTTATTTCATTTTCTTTTACTTGTATGATTTATTTTTCATTTCTTGTTTCACAAGCAGAAATCATAACTCCCATATCTTGTTTGGGGAGTGAATTCATTTAATAATCAAGAGCAAACACTAGTAATGGTAAAGACCAGCTACAGATAATCCTCATGAAAATTTCTTTAAGGTTTCTTTAAACTTTATAACCAAGGCATCTCCAAATCACAAAAGGCGGGGAACCAGAGGCAGTGGAGTCAAATATGAGTGTCAGCCTTGAACTCATTCCTTAAGATCAAAATTGAAAGCCAAAACCCAATCAGCAAGGTGTTTATGGCAATTGACCAATCAAGGAGGGGATAAGAAGAAGATATTCAAGAAAAAATCAAGTTCATAGAAGAAATTGTTTCAAATGGTCCAATTGGCCAATTTCATCAAGATATGCACTTTGGCACAATTGGCCATATCAGACCTCAAAACATCAAAACAGCCTTTTTCATCAATTCTTATCATAATATGCTTAATTGTGCATATTGGGTGATTTGCGCATTTTTGCGCAAAAGGGCCTTTTTCTTGTCAAAAGCCTTCAAAAGGCCTTTTTGGCCAAAATCATTATAATTGCGCATTTGCGCACTTTGCGCATTTTGCGCAAAAATGCGCAAGATGGCCAAAACCCACCTTTAGGCCATTTTTTCACAAGAATTCAGTTTTTTCATTACTTTAACCAATTTATGCCACATATGGCATATTTGCGCATTTGCGCATTTTTTGCGCAAATTGGCCAAAAAACCCATTTATTCACATTTTCAGGGATTTTGGCCAGGACTACTCATTTGGTTCAAAATTTCAAATGTTGGCCACCTTATGCCAACACTCTAAAATTCAAAATTATGATGATTTCAAGTGGTCTTGGGACAAAAACTCAAATCAACCACCTTTCAAAAGCCATGAGGACTCAAGAAAAGTTGATGAAGACACTCAAGACAAGATTAAAGAAATTTTTATGAAGATTGAAGGCAGTTTGAATGAAACAGAGGAAATTCAGAATCAAAATCAAGGGGAAAATACCTACAAATAGTCAAATGAAGATTGGTTTGAGTATTGATTGAAGAAGAAGTTTTGAGGGGAAAATCTTAAGGAATTGGGGGAAAGAACTGTTTGAATTGATTGCAAGCTCATCAAGACTCACTATACTTATGGTGCTCAGAGCTCACCACTTTCAAGAGGGGGATAATGTCACAGCCAAGGAGGCAGGGGCATTTCCAATCATCACCAGCAAATCATTATATCATGGATACCCTTCAAAACCCAATCAGCAAGCAGGTTTCATTCAACAATTCACCCAATACAGTTTTCATACCTCAATACAGTTCCATACAGGCAAGACTCAAATACAGGATTCACCAAATACAGGCCTGTCATCAATACAGGCGCAAATACCTGTATTGACTGTATCACCTGTATTGGATTCACCAATACAGGATTCAATCCCACATCCAACTTCTTCCAGCATACAGGCAAGTATCTCAACACTCAAACTCCAAGGCTGGCATTTCTCACATATACCAGCCCCTCTTCACCCACCTGGGGGTTTTTCCCCCAGTTAATTAAAATAGTTGATTTATTATTTAATATTATTTTATTCTCACTTTTGGAATATTATTTTATTATTTATTAAGTTAGTCTTTGCCTTCCCTCACCTGTTCAGTAGAGTCCTGGTGGCCATATTCTTTATTAATCCTTTTCTCTTTTCTGAACAGGTTGAAACAGTGGTACAGGATTATTTGTGGTTGGCTCTTTATTATTGCTTTTGTTTTGTCTCTCTTATCTTTTATACTTATTATTTTATGACTAGGAATTTATCCTCTTACTCCATTACTCTCATCCTTTGAGTATTTCCTTTTGAGCCCTCCATAAGTAAGTCTGTTCACTGAGTGCCAGGCCCTCTTCACTTAGAAGAGCCCCTGTGACACTCAGACTATTTGGCCCAACCCATTCAGAAGCATGTGGCACTTTGTAATCTTCGCAGGCAAAACGACGGTTGAAGTTATCCATTGTACGAGGTGACGCTTTGACACGGATGGATGAAGCCGATGGATCACAAGACAATTGAGACCGGTGAGTTCTCCTTGGGTCTGATACCTGTGCAAGATCGCAAACAACAGTGTAGTAATCGTAGGTGCGTAGTAGTGTGAACAGTTAATGATAGTAGTTCGTTAGATAATAGATCGCAACTTACAGAGTAGGAATGATTGGTGGAACAGTTAATGATAGTAGTTGCATTAGATAATAGATTGCAAATAACAGAGTAGGAATGATTGGTGGGGAGTAGTTTGCAAGGTTAATGTGATTATTTGCATTGGATAATTATGGATTGATTGATTCAGTTAGGTTAGAGCAAGTTGGACTTTGATGATATTTGTCATTTGCGCAATAGGTTTTACAGAGGTAGAAGTTCGGAGGGATAATAATATTTGTAGTGCACAACACCAGTTTGTTATAATTTGCCAACATCATTGACATCGCAAAATGCTATTAAGACAAGCTGCCAGACCGGTGCTGAATTGATGATTGGTGGTAAAATAAAAAAATATGAAAAGTGGGAAGATTATTGTGTTGGCACAGGGAAGCAGCCAGACAGGTGTTGATTTGATGATCGAAGAAAAGTGGGAAGAATAGTGTGCTGGTACAGGGTAATGACTTTGTGTGGAAACTACTAATCTACTGGAAATCTGGGAGGTGGTTGAGGTGCAGAATGCATTGATGACGTTGACGGTGGGTGTGCATTTATTAACAGTGCCATACATTTCATGACACCTGCACGCGAAGTGAGAGAACCATGGCCACCTAGACCAAATCAAATAGCATGTCAATGTGTGCAACTTTTAGCAGGAAATAGGATGAGGCAAATTACGTACAAATAGCTTTGTTGAAATTAATATCCTTTTGAATCAAAATCAATGCAAACTAAAAGTTAACTCGCGTGCCATTAATAAGCACCTTATTCGTTGAAACATTTAAGAGGTGATCGATTATACAGAGGGAATGACTCACTTGTGGACTGATTTAAAGAAAATTCACATTTGCGAGATTTGTTGAACAAGTTAAGCTTACTCAAGTATGAACAGGAACGCTCAAGATTTGGATGAGGAGTCCCATAAGCCAAAAAAACCCCAACACCACAAAACTCCTGAAAAACAAGGAAATCAGCATATGGCCCCAGGGGAAATACAGTTCCACAAACCTAACCTAGGGTATTGGTAGGATTCCCCGTGCATAATTAAATTCTACGCAAGCCTCTTTAACTGTCCGCTGCAGTTCCCGCGTGGAATGACATGGCATATCTTGGGGAACTTGTACATTACCAAGGTCTTTGTATTCATCGCTGAGCGCTTCCCATGAATTGTTGATCTGGGATAGCATGTTGTGTAATATGCAACAGGCCTTGATCCATGTCACATATGCAATCATATCCTGTTCCCCATTTAATTGTAGTCGCATTTGCTTAAGAGATGCCCATCACCCCTTTAAAATGCCAATTGTATGTTCATTACACACGCATGATTTTGACAAACAATAGTTGAAATCACTGTTAAAGGGCAAGCTGGCCATGGGTGATTTGATAGATGGGATTAGATGATCTGTTAATGGGTATGCAGAGTCGGCCAACAGATATTGCCCTACAGATTTCCACAAGGACCCATTAGTATTATTGGTAAAATTGAAATCAAGCAGTATCAGAAATACCTTTATCAAAAAAGAGCTGTGCGTTTCTGTATAGTCCCATTTTTTTATAAACCATTGCGTCCGCACACAAACCTGGCCAACCTGTAATGAATGCTATTATCTTCTTGTCACAATCACACAGAATCTGTGCATTTATCGAATAATTTTTTCTCTGATCAAAGTAAACCTCCCCCTGCCATGCTGGTTTGCCATAAAGGGGGAAGTTAGTTCCATCAATAAATCCTACACAGCCATCAAAGCCTTCTTGCCGCATCACCTGAGATATTTGTCTCCTTCGCTGAGTATTGGGCCATTTAATATAATCGTGCTCAAGGGAATCAATGGCTTTGATAACCCGACGTGTTACGAGGATAACAGTTCCCCTACCGACCTGGAAGTTGGGCGCAAATTTGCCCACTGAAGCTGCATTTCCATTTGATCCCAAGCGTTCAAGTGTCAATGCCAATTGATGGGCAATTGGAAGCTGTTCACATGTGCTATTATTTTGAAAGACCTCATGATTACAAATCTTGTGGTATATGAATTCAAAGCCCTCTTTTGACGTTCTCATGCCTTGCTTAAAATCTTTGTTGCGCATTTCAAATAATAAATGCAGGTTATAATGTGGATGTTTTGGATTTTCAAGTGGGTGCTCCAAATATTGAGAACTCAGTAGTAGATACCTAGCCTGCCTATACATGTTTGATTGGCAAACATATTGATTGATAAGAGTTGATTGGTCCTGGTCTTGTGGGTACATTGCTGAGCCAAGTGTTGGGAGTGTTGTCAGGCCAAGATATTTGGCTATGCGCTGATGATTTTCATCAATCTTTGAGATCATCCACATCAGCTCAAGGTCCTTCAAGGCTTGGTGTCTCTGAGAGGTTCTGGGCATTTTGGAAATTAGATATGTTGGGCAGGATTAAGATGAGAGTGAGGGGAGTATTATGGACTAGAGTGCGATGATAGTGAGAGTATGGGTAGTTGATTTGAGATGAGGTTGGGGACATCTTTATATCGTTCAATCAAGACGGCAAAATTTGAGATATTTATGAATTGGGAGGTGGGTTGCTCGAAAAGGAAGTGTTTTGACTGGATTCTCTCAAAGTGATGCATCCACACGGACTGTGCACAGAATTTGCGACCAATTTTTAACTTAAAAATAAGTTAAAAATAACGATTTTTACGAGCCACAAACCAACTCATGAGCCAACTCATACAAGGTCTTTGACAAGTATATTCCTGCTCGTGCTCATGTAAAATTTGGCTCATGAGTTGGCCCTCTGAACCCTACTATTATACGAGTGGTCGTCGGTAGGAGATTTGGAGTTTGATACGAAATAAGAGGATGGTTTTCTTCTATCAGTACCTGTTGTATCATGTGCTTTTATACCGTGTGCTCTCGTATAGTCGCGCACACACCTGAGCTCTACAGCTTAATTCCGAGGCTGTTCTGAATCACTTTGGGGCAATTTTTCTCTGAATCTAAATGCCTTCGAATGATTTGCTCTCCCAGGCTGGGAGACAATTTCTTCTTTAACAGGACCCGCTACAGAAGCAGAAAAAATCGCATTCGATTCTCTTCAGGTCAATTTTAGAAGCACCATTGGAAGCATTATTTACCTCAGTACAGCTACACGTCCTGATTTATCTTTTTCCGTCAGCAGCCTACCCCAATACCTAGAAAAACCAGGCATACAGCACTGGAAGGCATTTATTCATGTACTTAGGTACCTTCATGGCACACAAGAAGTGGGATTATTTTACTCACAAGGAGGGAAGCCAGGTTTGATCGCTTATAGTGAGGTAGACTGGGGGAAATCGCGTTCGCCATGAGCGGATACCTATTTGCTTACAATGAGAATTCGGTTCTGCTACATTAATGGAAGCCCAACTACTTCCAAAGATTTCTCAAAAGCCGAAAAGCTTTCCATTACTTTCTTTTTCCGGTTTTGGGAACAAAAGGGAAGCTATCAGTATTTTTTTTGGTGAAAGGAAGAGTCAAAGCAGCACTACAAACTGTCGTCTGACTGTAAAAAATCTCAAAAGCTAGAAAAATCTGCTCTAGTTATGGCTTCTATCAAGTGCGTCGCAAGCTCCTGCAAAATTAAGCAAATGGACTATCGATTTCTAACTGAGAAGATACTTGGTTACACATATTCCGGAGCTCTCATGAGATATGAGAACACCGAAACCATGTTAAATCTAAAAGGAAAGTTTTAGAAATAACTCACGAAGAAACCTATGAGCATGCCAAAAGGAAAGCCGACGCTGTTACGACAAGATGATGGCTTATCATTTTGCATGATCTTCCAGTGAGGCGAGGAGGCAAAAGTTTGTTTTTCAATATATAATCATCTAACGTCAGAACTGAGTTGAACAGGAACTGTAAAGGCCTTTTTTATACCATCTGAATCTAATGGCTCCGAAAGAGCACTGCTAGATGTTGAATTCAGACAGGGCAATTGCAATGGTAGGAAGCGCTAGCGAAATTTAACAGATGAGTTCCTTCTCATAGCAATTGCCCTTTTCTTCATCAACATCTATCAATACTCTTTGGGATCCATTTGAAAAAGTCAATATGTAGGTCTTTTCAAAATTCGGCTACCTTTGGCAAGAAAAAAGTCACAATAGTAGGGGATGAGTTTATTGGTCAGTACTAGGTCAATGTACGGGGAACTGCTCAGCAGAGGGGCGAAACCAAGCAGACTGAAGGGGTACAATTTACTGCGTAGAAGCCTCCAAAGAGTACCTAGACGCCGACAAAGGTTGGTCCAGACCCTTCTAGACGCCAAATGTTCCCTATTGGGCTCAAACTTTATTAAAGACTTATTTCAAACTTTAATCCCACACGCCACTCAAAAGAATGATACATTAATTAAAGTTTCTTTGATTTAGTGAAGACCTTCGAGTTTACTGTTACAAAACGTGAACCTACATATTCGCAAGTCAGAAGCCTAAATGTGATACAGATCTGTCTACTTTTGCAGCGGGTATTGGGAACCACAAACGTTCTCTCCTTGACAAAGGCCGAAACTGCATTCGGGACTCGCCTACAGCTTAACTCAACTTGTCAGTTGGCGCCTGCTGCGTTGGCTTTCTGCGACAGCGTAGACCGTGTCTTGATTCTAGCTTGAAGAGTTTGTACACAGTGATAAAACTGTTTAAAATTTACGACGCAAGTTTTAAACTAGATTCTTATGATTGAAAACCTTTCAAGCACGGATGTTAGGAATTTTATTGGGAGATAAAGTATGGGAAAGCGTATGAGACTTCGTATTGAATCGAGAGGGACACCCCGCTTTCAACTTGAGATCACTACTGGACATCTGGATTAACCCTTCATGAACATTGCGTTAATATCTGACTGATCTGGTACAATAATCACTTAAACTGCCTGTTTAACGGGTAGTCAGGATGATGTCGATGGCTTTAAACCAGTCTGGTTCTTTTCTATTTGCTCTTATCTTGCTAGGACCATGACAACAGCATGGGTGATAGATTTCGTTGTAACTATTATAAAAACCTGTTGTATTTATGTATGTTAGCAAAACTTATTAAACAATTATCACTTTTTATTTTAAGTCTATATTTGAATTTTCAGGTTATGGGTCCAGCACTCCTATTAAAGCTTAAAACAAAACAATTATAATTCATCTACATCAAATACATCTATTAAAACTTTGATTATAACATGGACAATTTGTCAGCCTGTGACTCAAAACCAGAGCACAAGCATAAGAGCCAAAATACCATAAACCAATGGTATAGCCAAGATACCACCAAAACATGGAGCTGAGCCAAATCAGCTCAAAACGTATCAAAAGAAAGAGGAAACTCACCCCTTTCTTAAAATATAAGTCCCATCACCATAGGACAAAGAATAACAAAGTTATTCCTGCTCAAAGTTATTGCTGAGCATAAACCTTAATTTTCACCTCTCATCTAAAATCCAGAAAGAGAGGCTTAAACCCATCAAATGGGTATTCAAAATGAATCTCTAAGCCAGGGCTATCCAATGGTACCAGCCAAACTGAGCTAGCACCAATATTACTGGAGTTATGGTCAATCTCAGGCCAAATAAGGGTGAACAAAACATTCACCTCTAATCTAACTTTTGCGGTTTTAGCATGAGATACACAAAGTGGGGTCTTTTTGGAAAGAGCACACTCAGGGCTATCTGATGGTGTCATCCATTTCCCCATAGCTCAACTAGAACAAAAGTTATGGGGCAAATAAGCTCAATACAGCTGTTTGCCTATACCACGCAAATTTACACAAATCTTGTACATGGGATAACTTTGCCATATTTAATGATACCAATACTGAATGAAGTACCATTGTGTAGAGCACATACAGGGCTACACACTGAACCAAATTTGAGGTTGATATCTCAAGAATTGACAAAGTTATGGCTGTTTTAAGGTCAGATTCCCACCTGCTGTCATATACAGCCTTACCATGGGATAATATCCCATAACCATGAATATGAGGTGTCAAATAGACAAAGATGCTTTTTTTTACTTCAATACCTCATATGTCAGTCAATACTGGGGTCCCATACAGTTTCTGTACAGCATTCTACACGTCATACACGTCAGAATCAGGCTGTGAGGTCCCCGGATGAAAATTTTCACCCTGTATTGGTGAAAACTGCCCAGATGTGGTTTCAAAACCACATCTGAGCCCAATACAGGTTATAGAGGCTGCTTGCAAACCACAAGCCTGTCCTGGAGAGTGTAAAATCTTAACTTCCTCTATGTGGAAAGGTCTAGCACCCTTTCCACCCCATTTCAGGATAAAAAGGAGGCTTTTCACAGCCAGAATTGTTTCCTCATCCTGCTTTTGAATACCCTATGTAGTAAACTGTCAAAAACAGTCTTACTCTTGGGTAATAATCAGGTATAATTATAATTTTAATTATTGTAGCTCTTATTATAGTAATCCAACTGGTAATACTGCACCCAGGGTTCTAAATAGCACTCACCACCACTATTATTTAATAGTAGAACCCTTTAATTACATTATAAATCTTTATTTCACTCAAGACAATATTATCTTAAATCATTTTTTACGTGTAACAGTCAAAGTTCTAGTTGTAAATAGCCTACTTACTGCTTCAAAATAGACTCTATCTGACACAATTATTCTCTAAATCTCTCATAAGTTAAAAAGGTCAATAAATTAAACTCCACTAACTTTTTTTCATGGAAAAGAAGTATTGTCTCTGCCTTAGGAATGAGGCACCTGAAGGCATTTCTCAAAAAGGAACCCACTCAAGAAAATGGAGATTATGTTACCATTAATTTACAACAAATAGCTTATGAATTCATCATTGGCCATCTTGATTCTGAATACTATGACAAATTTTTCTTAGAAGATGATGAAAAGCCAGTCAAGCTGTGGAACTCCATTGAAGAACATTATTCCTCTACTTCAGCTGAGGAAATGGCCACCCATTTCAGAAAGCTCTTCATTGTTAAATTTTCCTCATACTCCTCAGGTGTATCTGAGTCAATTGGCTTATTTTACTCCACATTAAAACTTCTCCATTCTCTGGCCCCCAGCTCTTTACTTCTGATATTATGCCCCAGGTACTTGCAGTTTATTTGTTAGGAATGCTTCAATATCCTTGTTGACATGTGCCAACCTCTGTTTTTCACTCCATCAAAGTAAAAACCAAAATACCTACTGTTGAGTAGGTATTCAAGCAGGTTGAGCTTGATCTTCCTTGGCATGTGGATTCCAATGAAGAAGAGAACCATTTTCTCACGGTTGGTGAAAGACTTAAGAAGAATCTTTGCTCCAAAGGAAAGAAAAATTCTCTTTCTGCTTATCCCAAAAGTGAGTGTTTTCAGCTTTTTCCTGAAAACTGTGATTCCTATCACAAATGATGCAACAATAATGAGGTCTGAGCTTCTCTAGAGGTCAGTAATATCAGCCCCGAAGGACCAGTCTTAAACAGTGGCACATCCAATAATATAAAACCACAAAATAACCTCATTAATAAAATCCTGGCTCACTCTGGAGGCATTGCAGGCAGCCAAACATACTAATTTGGATGTATCTGCACAAGGACTTTTGCAGTCTCCAACTTCTGAAGGACATTGCAGAAGAAAAAACTCCATAATAGTTATGTCATTTATAACCACCCTTGTGGAATTTGGGCCTTTCCTTAGGAATGGGAAAAACCTCAAGGGATATATTGGTGGGGGGGATTTATTCAATACAAATGAAAGGTTAATTATCAAACCTCAAATAATCAATAACATACTTGTAATTAAAGAAACTAATATTAACAAAAGTCTTCAAAAAGCCAGTACAGATCCATTGAGCATGAATTGGGTACTAGGACATCATGGAAATCATTGTGCCTCAAGGATGGCTCCAGTGGTTGAATTTTCTGATGTTAATTGTAATTCTTGTGCAATAACCAAGAGTCATGGACTCCCTTTAAGAGGAAAATTTCCCATCCCTTAAGCTCTCCTGGATGTCATCCATATGGCCGCATCTGTCACAGCCATCATCAGGGGTAAAGGGTGTTTCAAGCTTATACCCAGTCAAACTCACCAAACCAGAAAATCCTTGCTGTGCATGAGTATCCAGCTTCAGGAATCTTCTTTTGAAACATACATATGGTTTTGATCCACCAATACAGCCTGTCACAACTGGTACAGGCTAGATTCACCAAATTCAGGTTGTATTCACAAGCCTGAAACTGTATGATCACCCAGCTTCACAACACCTCTTGTAAAGACCCTGTAAATCCACACAGGAGTTGTATTTTCCAAATAAGTTGAGTCAAGATTTTTCTCAGGGAAATTTACTCTTTGCATCAGGCTGGTGGATTCTCACATATACCAGCCCCTCTTCCTCCCTCTGGGTACTTTTTCCAAGTTAATTAAGATATTTGATTTAATATTTAATAGATATTC
The DNA here is from genome assembly GCA_023105745.1 of Austropuccinia psidii. Lineage (NCBI taxonomy): Eukaryota > Fungi > Basidiomycota > Pucciniomycetes > Pucciniales > Sphaerophragmiaceae > Austropuccinia > Austropuccinia psidii. The sequence continues at coordinate 23,676,469 of JALGQZ010000005.1, forward strand.
TCAATCTGATCTTTAAATATCTTATTGTTTTTTATTCAGTTGGTCTTTGCATTTCCTCACCTTTTCAGTAGACCTGCGGTGGCCATATCCTTATTAACCCCTCTCTTTCTTTTCTGACAGTTTGGAAAAGTGGACTTGGAATTTGTTGTCGTTAGCTCCTTTATTAATTACTCTTATTCATTTACTCTTTCTGTTTTTTTTATGTTTATTTTTATTAGAAATCCCATTCTCATTACACTCTTAATTTTATTCCTTCTATATATAGCTCTGAGCCTTCTACATTGTCTCCCATCTTACTGAATGCCAGGGCCTTTTCACTTAGAAAAGTGTGAGCCTGTGAGGTATGTTTAACATACCCATAAGGCCACAAATGATTTTATAATCAATTAAATTTGTCTTAAACAGACTTTTTAGTTGAATTTAAAATAAAAAATAATAAAAAATAAGTATAACTTTTTTTTGGATAAACAAAGTTATAATTATTATGTCATTTTTGGATTCTACACCAAAAATAACCTAGGGTACACCCATAGGGTGTTATACCCAAAAACACTTAATTCTTGTGTTATTAGAAGATTTAAGAATCTCACAGTACTAATGTAACTTTTTTAACATTTTTTAAAAATTGTTAAATTTAAGCTTAATTAAGCTTAAATTTAAAGTTACATAAGGTTTATGCAACTTTACCAAAATTTTAGTTAAAATTGAGGTGTGGTGTATATTTACTGAATTGGCTAAGGATTTGCCATACAGAATGTAAATCCTGCGTGAGCTCAATTTAAAAGGGTTTAAGGCCATAGTATGGCTTTAAATAAATAACAGGGCAAAATCCACGCAAAAAGGTGGGACAAAGGAAAAAGACCAAATAGAGCTGGGGTACCCAACTTTTTGGATCTGCAATGATTCAATTAAGGTTGTCCACCTGTATTGGAGGATTTTCAACCTTATTTAAACTTTAAGATTAGACTTTGATCCAACCTTAAGGTTTAAACTGACTTTATCCTAAATTGGATAGGAATTTCAAGCTGCCAAAAGGGTAAATCCCAATAAGCAGGCTTGGAATCAAGGTTTTAAGAACTGTCAAAGCTTAAATAAGCTTAAAACTTTAAGGTTCCAATCATCAAAACCTTATCAAAACTTAAGGTTTTGTGTGTATTACTTTTTTACGTGGAAAAATAGCAATAACTTCAAAAATTCATTAAAAATCCAAATCTCAATGGATTTGCTTGAAAATTTCACACAGCTTAGAATTTAATATTATCAATATATAAATTAAATTTTAAGTATCTTTTATTAATAAGTTTCCTGGGTAATTAGCCTGGAAAATTACTTTTTTTATTAAGCTTAAAGAAAATTATGATTTCTTTAAAAATTAATTAGAAATTGAGTTTAAGAGATTTCTGCTTGAAACTCTGATTTTATGTTGTTCATGTGATGAACTTTAATATAAATAAACTTATTTTATATTAAAACTTAAAATAATTAAACTAAATGAGGATTAAAGTTACTTGGAGTTAAGAATAACACTGGTAACTTTAAATTGGAAGTAAAAATAAGTTGCCTTAAGTTAAGAACTTAATTTTTAAGCATGGTTTTTCATTTTTGACCTGAGCACGCCCTCTACATCCATTATGAATCATGAGAGCTGCTCTGTAGACATAAAAAGAGTCTTTTCATCACTGTTTTTGTCCATCATTCATAATCAATCCAATCATATTAGAAATTTAAACAGGTAAAGTTTTATTAAGTATAAAATCTTATTATTAAAAGTAATTCTTAAGTTATTTTTATTCTTTATTTATTAAATTAAAGAATTGAAGTCATAGAATTCAGATTATTGTTGTAATCATCTATAATAAATTTTATTATATAAAATTATCATCTTAAATATCTTTTAAAATCCACAAATTCCTCTCAAAAACTCTTTAATCATAAATTTTAGTATAAAAAGTTGTTTTATCTTTGATTTTATTGATTTTTGGCGTGTTTTTAACCTATAATCATTGTTTAATATAATAACTGTTGTTTTATAACTTGTTGTATTAAATAAATATTATAAGTAAGTTTTCTTTAAAGTTCTATATTTTTTTATCTAGTATTAGTTTTTTTTATATAGAATTTTATTCTATAAAGAATTATTTCTGCACAGTGTGTGATTAATTCTTTTTATAAATAATATTTATATTATTTATAAGTGGTTAATATTCTTATTTTCCATGTGTAATTGTCTCATTAAGAGCTTTACACTTCTTATTGTTATAACTGTCAGTGACTATAACAATAATAGAATAATTATAATTTATTATAATTATTATATTTTTTTTTATTATTATATTATTATAATAATAATTAAATTTATTTTTTTTATATAATTATTTTTAATAATTATATTTAAATTTGTGGTTATAATATTTCATTATATTATATTTTTCTACTGAGGACAGTCATAGTACTCTTGATATTGTTACTATTATCAAGAGTTTCATAGACAAACCTTACATTTAGGGGCCTGGCCGTGATTTTAAACCAATTTTTGGGACATAAATCATATTCTAGACCTTATTTTACTTATTTTTGACGTAAAATTGCCATATTTGTCTTAATATTGGCTTTTTTGGGACTTATCCCTTATAAATAATCTTTATAATATTAATAAAGTTAATTTTTCTTAAGAATATTGTTTGAAACAATATACTATTGAGTGACTTGGAATAAATTTCTTTTGTCTAACTAGTGGCTTTTTCACATCACAGACTTGAAATTTATTCTTTGAGTTATTCTAGTATAAAGTGAATAATAAATATAATTTTGATTAATAACTTGTTGATTGCATAATTATTATTTCTTTAAAGAAAATAATAAATCAAATAAAAAATCTTTACTAAAAATATTTTTTTTCTTTTATCTTAGACATATTTTCTTTATTTTTTGACGTAATTTGCCATAAATTACATAAAAACAACTTTATTTAATAAGTTGAGTTTATAAGTTATTTTTATTGCTTTATAAAATAACTTATATATTTTTTTTCTCTAGTGTCTTCCATCAGAGAAAATTCTTCAGACTCTGAAGCCTCAGAGTCAAGTATTGAAATTCTAACCAGCCCAGCACCAAGGGGTTTAATAACCAAGGAGCCCTTTAAAGGTCCTGCAGGTGAATTCAATCCATTTTTACTCTAATTTTTATTAAAATTGACGTGAAATGACTCCTACTAGAAGTGGAAGCAACTACTCCATCCAATCAAATGGATCTGGACCAGGACATTTGTAAGGTGTGGATATGAAACTTTGATAAAAAATCAAGTACTTTTCCTGTCCTCAAAATTTGTATAAGGAAAAATTCAATTAAAAATAGTAAGAAATATTATTTTTAAGAGAAAACATGCCAATTTTATTGTTTATAACTTTATTAGTATAAAACAATAATATTATAAAAATTTATTGTTTTACCAACAATAAAAATTTATCCAAAAAATACTCTACAAGAGATATTTTAAGGCTACAAAAGAAATTTCTTCAAGAGCAATTTCAATTGGAATTCATTGAGCAAAGAACTGCAAGCAATTAATTAAAGAACAAAGTCTTTAAAAAGAATATTAAAGAAAAAACACACCCAAAAGTGACCAGAGTGAATTTGGAAACAAAGTGACAAAGTTTACAGTGATGAAAGATGCTTTAATTCACTTTTGGGGTGGTTCAGGGGTAAAAATGATTATAAGAGTTACAAACAATGATTATAATGATTTTTTCACGTGGTTAAAAGGATTAAAATGATTTAAAAATGGTGGTTGGAATCTTTGATTGATTGGTTTAACAGTGTTTAAACTAATTAATAAAAGGAAAAGATTCTAACATGAAGAGAAAAGTGGGGCAAAGAAGACATTCATTTATAGCCATCAATTCTCTTACTCCAAAAGTATAATTTACTCTTGTCAGTCGTGAAAAACAGTCTGACAACAGAAAAGCCAATTATGGCATCATTGAACCCTGGTTTAGACCAAAAAAGGGCTGGTTTAAGCCATTTTTAGCCATTTTTAGCCATTTTTAGCCATTTTAGACCCTTAAATCAGCCATTACTATAGTAATACTAGGCCTAGAGCCTTCAAAACACGTCAGAATGTGTGTCAGAGGCGCAGAAACCAGTTAAAACTGTTTTTACTATGATTGTTTTATCTTAAGGGTAGTTTTACCCTCTTGGCAACAGCTAAAACTACCCCAGTTGGTATCAAAACCTCATCATCAATTGAGTTCACAGACCCTGTAACTCAATTCCAGGCCAAAAGTGATGAACTTTTGCGTGAATTTTGACATCCCACGCCTGTCAGCAAGGAATTTGGGGGTCTAGCTCCCCCTTAGAGCTGGAGTTCCTTTTCCCCCCCAAATTTAATCTTTCCAATTTATTTTTCCTTTAATTCCTCATCATGTATTATACTTATAATTTACATATGTAATTCAATTCAATTGTACAGTACAATACAGTAATAATTGACACCTCATATGTAAATCAAAGTTCACTTATGTAATACACGCGCACATTTTGACATTTCAATTGAATTCAATTGAAAATACTTTAATTCCTCATAACTTCTAAACTAAACACAACACCTCAATTTTAACACAAAATTTGATGGTTAACACCACATGTGGTGTGAATTAAATTAAAGTTTTGAGGATTTTCAACTTTTGTATTGAAAATACTAAAAACTTAATTTAAGCTTATTTAGAGTTGAGTTACAAGAATTTCACTTAAGGGTGACCCCACCTGATTTTTTATGAGGAATCCAATGGTGAAATAATTTTCATGTGTTTATTTATTGGATAAAAGTTATAATAATTTTTATTTAACTTTTTTCCAAATTTATTTATTTTTTTCATAATTTTGTTAAAATTTCATTTTTACTTAATTTTTTCAAGTATAAATGTAATTTTATACTTACAAAATTTTATGTATTTTTATTTTTAAATTGTAATTAATTTTTTATTTTTAATATAATTTTATATTTATATTTTAATTTTTATTTTAATAATATAAATAAATTTATTATATTTATATTAATATGTTATTTTTGTACTTGTGGTCTTTTGGGTATATGAAATTACCTCTAAGGCTCACAACATTCCAGCCATAAATCCAAAAGCCAAGAATGTCCTCCCAGAGGAGAGGCACAAATGGAGGATGCCAGAACTTCCACCAGTTCCCAAAGGTTAGCCAGCACCTTTGAACCTCTTCTTGAGAGTCCAGAAGCTGACATAACTGCTATTGCTGTTAGACCTGAACCATTTCCAACAGGCAACTGTGGAAATTTATCAATCCCAATGGAAAAACTGGTTCCTGGCGTCAAAACAACAAGAGTGGGAACTCCTTCCAAGTCTTTGGATAGGCACCATGAACTCTTATCTTCAAGTGAAGAAGTTCATGGGGCCAGAAAAGACAGAAGATCTTCTATTGGGTTGGACACCAATGTCTGTCAAGGGGCAAGTCCAACAGATAAAAGCTTGGTTGAAAAACCAAAGCATATTATCAGAGGATCAGAAGAAGAAGTTGGCCCAAGGCAAGGACAACAGCCAAGTGGAAGCTCCTCAAGCATCCACCAGCAAAAATCCGCCTCAACAAGTGCCAAACAAGCCCAAGCAAGCCCCAAAGACCAACCAGAAGGGCAAGCAAAAGGCAAAGGGAAAGGCAAAGCCCAAGTGGAACAAGCCCTACCCTCAGAATTACAGAATTCCAAAGAAGGAAAAGACAGCCATGGACAATGTGTTCAATATGGCAAGAACTTTGATGGAATTCAAAAACAAGGAGGAGGAAAGATTGAACCAATCCTTTCCAAAGAAATGGACCTTGTGAAGCTTGTAACTTACTTTGAATCTTGTAATAAAGAAATTATGGCAAAATTTAAAGCATTTGATCATGTCCAACAAAAGCTGGGCAATGAGATAGTACAAGTTAAAGACCAACAAAAGACCATTATTGGCCTTGAAAATGTTAATAAGGCAAATATTTTGTCTTTGACGCAAATTTGTGAAAGACTTGAGCATAAAGCTACCTTACTCAATCAACCAGATGAGAATTCAATTTCTTTTATAACTGGACAGTTAAGAGAATTGAAAATACAAGTTCAAAACTTGGAAAATTCAACTGGCCACAATGCAGCTCTTTTTCAAGAACAATTGGAAAAAAGTGATAAAGCAAGACTTGAATTGAAAGAAGATATTCAATCAAGTATTAACAATATATCACTGAAAAATGAATTGCCAAGGCAATCCACACCATTTCTTGACAGAAATGTCCTTAACTTGAATAATGATTTACATCATACAATTTCAAGTAATGATGTGGAAACTGCTTGCAATTTCAAAGACATTCCAAGATTAGAGGAATGGCCAACCTTCAGTGGTGAAGGAGAATATAATCATATGGAATTTATGAAAACAATTTATATGTTCAAAGAAGACTTTAACATACCAGATGAATACATAAGTGCCAGATTACACTCATTATTTACCAAATCAGCTAAGAAATGGTATTATAAAATGAGACAAGACCATGGTAAACATTCCTGGCCTTGGTGGAAAGAACAAGTTATTTCCAAATGGGAAAATGATTCCTGGAAATTTAGAATGGAAAATTCTTTTGAAGAAGCCATTTTTAATATTGAGAAGGACAGGCCCATGACTTGGTTTCTTAAACAGAAGGACAGATTAACTGCCCTTCATCCTGATATGTCTGAACCAATGGTACATAAAAGGATATTAAGAAAGTGTGGTGGTGACCTTGAGCATGCTATAAGAAGCAGATGTATTGAGCCTTGCTTTACAGAAGATTATATCAATGCTATGGAGGATATCACTACTAGAACAAAAATTGGAAGAAATTGGTATAAACCCCCAATAGACAACAAGACTAGTGGGAAACCAATTTCAAAACCAAATAAACCACATGACAGACCTCCTTTAAAATGTCATAAATGTGGAAGCACATCTCATTTAGCAAACACTTGTCCAAAAAAGACAAGAGTCAATGAGATAAATGTTGAGAAAGTGGAAGACACAAAAGAAACTGATGTAGCTTTACATGAAAGTGATTCTGAACCTTCAGAAGAAGAAGAAATATCAGAAGAACTTAGTATAGAGAATATTAATGTTTCTTTTGAGGTCACTGAGGTACATACTCACTTACCACAGTACAGTGATGAATGTATGGATCTCATACATGTGCAAGATGCCAGAATGCAAAAAACCAAACCTGCCAGAGGTAAAGGTTATACAGCTGGGTCATCTTGTATCACTAATATTGTGATAAATAACACAGAAGCCAAGATACATCTTGACTCAGGTGCTTTTTGCACTTGTGTTGGGAAAGATTATCTTGACAAAATTTATACCAATTGGCAAGACAAGTTGATGCCAATTGAAGGTGTAAAATTCAGCAGTGCTAGCCAGAATATGCATCCTTTGGGTATATTTGAAGCTACAATAATATTTCCTCACCCTGCAGGAAGTATGAGATTGAAAGCTGAATTTGTTGTTATGAATAATTGTACTTCACAACACTTTATACTTGGGAATGATTATCTCAATATCTATGGTATTGATATTAATAATTATAAGGACAGATATTTCACTATAGGGGAAAATAAAAGGCAAAAATTTGCTTTTTCTCCAGAAAGAAAAGAAATTACTGTCATTCAACAAGTAAAAAATGTTAATAAAGAAAAATTTGTGTCAGATCAATTAAGTGAAGCACAAATTAGTCCTGAATTAACACCAGAAATGAAGGAAGAACTTATTGAAATTTTATTTCAATTTAAAAAAGCCTTTGCTTCTGATGATGAACCACTTGGGGCTATCAAAGGCCATGAAGTGGATATCATGCTTAATGTGGAGAGACCTTACCCCCCACTATTAAGAAGACCAGCTTACCCAGCTAGCCCTAGGGCTAGAGAAGCATTAGAAAGTCATATTCATGAACTAATGAAACTGGGAGTTCTTAGAAAAGTTGGACACAATGAGGAAGTGGAATTCACAACTCCAGTAATCATTACTTGGCATAATGATAAGTCAAGGATTGTTGGGGATTTTAGGGCATTGAATACCTATACTATTCCAGACAGGTATCCAATCCCTAGAATCCATGAGACTTTGACTCAATTATCCAAAGCAAAGTTTATTACTTCCATGGATGCTCTTAAAGGCTTCCATCAGAATGTTTTAACACCTCATGCAAGGAAATTATTGAGAATAATAGCTCATTGTGGTATTTATGAATATTTGAGGATGCCTTTTGGTATTAAAAATGCACCCTCTCATTATCAAAGAATGATGAATACCATATTCCCACATGAATTATCAGAGGGATGGTTAATCATTTATATTGATGACATTATCATTTGTTCAGAAACCTGGCAATCACATTTAGAGAGACTTTCATTAGTACTTAAGAAAATTCTACAAGTGAACATGAAAATTTCTCTTAAAAAATGTAATTTTGGGTTTCATGAGTTGAAAGCTCTGGGACATGTAGTATCAGGACTAAGCCTTGGTGTTGACAAGAACAAAGTGGCTGCAGTTTTACTGAAACAAATGCCCCAGAACAAAAAAGAGATGATGTCTTTCTTAGGATTTGCCAGTTATTACAGGCAACACCTTAAAGATTTTGCAATCCATGCCAGATCATTATACAGAATTTGTGATCAACAAACTGTTTTTGAAATGACACAGGAGAGAATTCAAGCATATGATAAAATCAAGTATGCCTTGACCAATGCACCATTATTATTGATGCCAGACTGGAAACTTCCTTTCAAACTGTATATTGATGCATGTGGTGATGGTTTAGGAGCTGCTCTTCATCAAGTTCAAATTGTCAATGACAAACCTTATGAAGGTCCAGTTTGTTTTATTTCAAGACAAATTAAACCTACTGAGGCAAGATATGGAGCTAGCCAAATGGAGTGCCTTTGCCTTGTTTGGGCTCTGGAAAAACTTCATTATTATCTTGATGGTAGTGTGTTTGAAGTAATTACTGATTGTAATGCAGTAAAATCACTTCTTAACATGAAGACTCCAAACAGACACATGTTAAGATGGCAGATTGCTATACAGGAGTATAGAGGCAATATGACCATAGTACATAAAGCTGGAAATATTCATAAGAATGCTGATGGCTTAAGTAGATGGGCATTACCCAATACACCTGATAATCCTGCCTATGTTCCTACAAGTGCAGAACCTCAAATCCCAATTGAAGGAATTAATATCACAGATGTTGGAACAGAATTCTTTGAAGAGGTTAGAGAAAGCTACAAGCAAGATAAGAATTGTCATATTCTTACTGCTCTACTTGACAAAGATTGTAAAGATGAAGCCTTGGCTAATTCTCTGGATGATATTTGGAAAACATCTTATGATAATGGAAGATTTCATTTGTTTGATGGTATACTATATCATAGATCTAAACACACATGTGTCATGGTCCTATGTAGTAGAATGTTGATTAACACAATACTACTAGAATGCCATGATAACATTTATTCTGGACATCTGTCTGAAGACAGAACAATGGAAAGAATTAAGACATGTGCCTGGTGGCCATCTTGGAAAAAAGATGTCATTGAGTACTGTCATAGTTGTGATAGATGCCAGAAAGCCAATAAAGCTACTGGTAAAAGATTTGGTTTAATGATCCATATTCAAGAACCAAGTACCCCATGGGAAGTGGTTCACATGGATTGGGTAACTGCTTTACCACCTGGAGGTGATAAAAGTTACAATGCATGTCTTGTTATTGTGGACAGATATAGCAAAACACCAATCTTTTTACCATGTCATAAAGATGACACAGCTATGGATACAGCTCTTCTGATTTGGAACAGAGTCATATCCCATACTGGTCTCTTTAAAAATATCATTAGTGATAGAGACCCAAAATTCACATCAGCCTTATGGACTAATCTAAATAAGCTTTTGGGTACAAAATTATCATTTTCAACAGCCTACCATCCACAAACAGATGGACTGGCAGAAAGAATGATTCAAACCCTTGAGGACATGATCAGAAGATTTTGTGCTTATGGCCTGGAGTTTAAAGATTCTGATGGCTTTACCCATGATTGGTGTACTCTTATACCAGCATTGGAATTAGCCTACAAGACCTCCATCCATGCTTCAACAGGCAAGACTCCTGCAATGTTGGAAAAAGGATGGAACCCCAAACTTCCAGTTGATACTTTGAAAAAAGATTTGGTTGACATTCATCCAACTGCTTCAAGCTTTAAGCTGCTGCTTGATAAAGTGAGACATCATGCAAATCAAAGCATGAATGATGCCTTTGAATATGCTAAGCAGAAATGGGATAAAAGTCATAAGACACCAGAATTCAAAGTAGGGGACTTAATACTAGTTTCAACCTTGAACTTTAATAATATTAAAGGTCCAAAGAAATTGAAAGATTCCTTTGCAGGACCATTTATTATTAAAGCCCTCCATGGGACAAATGCAGTACAAGTAGAACTGTCAGGAGAGTTAGGAAACAAACACCCAACTTTCCCTGTCAGTCTTGTAAAGCATTACACATCAAGTGATAAGGAATTATTTCCTTTGAGAAATAAAACACCCTTAGAAGTACCCCCACTTGAACCAAGTGAGGAAAAGAAAGTACTGAAAGTCTTAAAAGAAAGAAGACTTAGGGGTAAAAATGAAAGAGAATACTTAGTCAGGTACAGAAATCCACAACATGAAGATGAGTGGGTTGAAGAAAGTAGAATACCTGATTCCCAAAAGTTTCTCAGAAGATTCAGACATGAGAGAAGACCAATTCCTCAATAAAAAGTTTGAATTGTGTGCTTTACATATTTGAACAGTATAAGTAGAGAGGTTGGACAGTGGATTATACCCCCCCCAAATAACTTGGGGGTATACTACAAAAGAAAATTGTGGTACAATTTTTTTGGTGGTAGGGAATGTGAGCCTGTGAGGTATGTTTAACATACCCATAAGGCCACAAATGATTTTATAATCAATTGAATTTGTCTTAAACAGACTTTTTAGTTGAATTTAAAATAAAAAATAATAAAAAATAAGTATAACTTTTTTTTGGATAAACAAAGTTATAATTATTATGTCATTTTTGGATTCTACACCAAAAATAACCTAGGGTACACCCATAGGGTGTTATACCCAAAAACACTTAATTCTTGTGTTATTAGAAGATTTAAGAATCTCACAGTACTAATGTAACTTTTTTAACATTTTTTAAAAATTGTTAAATTTAAGCTTAATTAAGCTTAAATTTAAAGTTACATAAGGTTTATGCAACTTTACCAAAATTTTAGTTAAAATTGAGGTGTGGTGTATATTTACTGAATTGGCTAAGGATTTGCCATACAGAATGTAAATCCTGCGTGAGCTCAATTTAAAAGGGTTTAAGGCCATAGTATGGCTTTAAATAAATAACAGGGCAAAATCCACGCAAAAAGGTGGGACAAAGGAAAAAGACCAAATAGAGCTGGGGTACCCAACTTTTTGGATCTGCAATGATTCAATTAAGGTTGTCCACCTGTATTGGAGGATTTTCAACCTTATTTAAACTTTAAGATTAGACTTTGATCCAACCTTAAGGTTTAAACTGACTTTATCCTAAATTGGATAGGAATTTCAAGCTGCCAAAAGGGTAAATCCCAATAAGCAGGCTTGGAATCAAGGTTTTAAGAACTGTCAAAGCTTAAATAAGCTTAAAACTTTAAGGTTCCAATCATCAAAACCTTATCAAAACTTAAGGTTTTGTGTGTATTACTTTTTTACGTGGAAAAATAGCAATAACTTCAAAAATTCATTAAAAATCCAAATCTCAATGGATTTGCTTGAAAATTTCACACAGCTTAGAATTTAATATTATCAATATATAAATTAAATTTTAAGTATCTTTTATTAATAAGTTTCCTGGGTAATTAGCCTGGAAAATTACTTTTTTTATTAAGCTTAAAGAAAATTATGATTTCTTTAAAAATTAATTAGAAATTGAGTTTAAGAGATTTCTGCTTGAAACTCTGATTTTATGTTGTTCATGTGATGAACTTTAATATAAATAAACTTATTTTATATTAAAACTTAAAATAATTAAACTAAATGAGGATTAAAGTTACTTGGAGTTAAGAATAACACTGGTAACTTTAAATTGGAAGTAAAAATAAGTTGCCTTAAGTTAAGAACTTAATTTTTAAGCATGGTTTTTCAGTTTTGACCTGAGCACGCCCTCTACATCCATTATGAATCATGAGAGCTTCTCTGTAGACATAAAAAGAGTCTTTTCATCACTGTTTTTGTCCATCATTCATAATCAATCCAATCATATTAGAAATTTAAACAGGTAAAGTTTTATTAAATATAAAATCTTATTATTAAAAGTAATTCTTAAGTTATTTTTATTCTTTATTTATTAAATTAAAGAATTGAAGTCATAGAATTCAGATTATTGTTGTAATCATCTATAATAAATTTTATTATATAAAATTATCATCTTAAATATCTTTTAAAATCCACAAATTTCTCTCAAAAACTCTTTAATCATAAATTTTAGTATAAAAAGTTGTTTTATCTTTGATTTTATTGATTTTTGGCGTGTTTTCAACTTATAATCATTATTTAATATAATAACTGTTGTTTTATAACTTGTTGTATTAAATAAATATTATAAGTAAGTTTTCTTTAAAGTTCTATATTTTTTTATCTAGTATTAGTTTTTTTATATAGAATTTTATTCTATAAAGAATTATTTCTGCACAGTGTGTGATTAATTCTTTTTATAAATAATATTTATATTATTTATAAGTGGTTAATATTCTTATTTTCCATGTGTAATTGTCTCATTAAAAAAACTGTCAGTGACTATAACAATAATAGAATAATTATAATTTATTATAATTATTATATTTTTTTTTATTATTATATTATTATAATAATAATTAAATTTCTTTTTTTTATATAATTATTTTTAATAATTATATTTAAATTTGTGGTTATAATATTTCATTATATTATATTTTTCTACTGAGGACAGTCATAGTACTCTTGATATTGTTACTATTATCAAGAGTTTCATAGACAAACCTTACAAAAGCCCCTGTGAAATTATATTAATTAACTAATAATTGTTTTCTTGATTTTTCATTATTTTTATGAAATGATTCACTAATTTTTTAATTATGATCTCCTCATGACTTTTATAATTTTCTGATTCTCTCATCATGTCTCATCCCATCAATTTTATTTATATGAGAATTGACTTTTTTCTCACTTATGAATCATTTCTGAAAATTTATTTTTCTTCTTAATTCAATGAATTCTCAATTTCATTTTTCTTTCTGAATTCAGGTGTTTATCATGTTTTAACTGATTTGTTAACTTGTGATTGGGATTAATCAGGACAAACAATTTGCCATTCCAGGACTTTGATTTGATTATATTGAGATTGCTTTGATTCCTCAAGATAACTTATTGTTTCCCAATATTTCATTCTATGGCTGGTTGGTTTTGATTCCTCAAAGTATTGAGTGATTAGCTGAATTTCCCAAGACATAATTCACATTGATTTTGAATTTTCTTGATTATATTAAATTTATTGTCTTATTGATTTAAATTGATTTGATATTCTTCAAGAACTTTATATTAGCTCAAGATTTGATTTATCTGTTAAGTTTCCATCAAGATTTCCATTTTATTTTATTTAGTCAAGCCTTATTATTTATTCTCAAAAGATCATAAAGTCTTTTTTTCTACTTCAAATATTTCCTGTTCAGCATAGCCCCCCAGCCTCAAATACAATATCTCAAATAAATCAAGCTGTTCTAACTCCTATGTAAAGGGATCTTCTTGCCCAAGCACAATCATTTGATCAACTGAGTGAAAATTTGGACAGGGGGCCACCAATTGAAGGAGAAGCACCCTCCAGAAGAGGAGGTATGAAGTACAGAACAGAAGATAATTCTTTGGCTTGTTGGGAGGCTACCCTGGCATTTCTCAAGGACCAATATTTATATTAGGGGAAGCTGAAGCTGAAGAGGGGGAGGAGTCTGTCAAGGATGAAGTGTCTGAGGATACTGAGGTGGAAGATGTTCCTGAAGCTCCTGAGACACCAAATCTAGCCCTATCTAAGAAACCTTTTGTATCTCAAGCTGAACTGAGTATCCTCAAGATGATGGAGAAAATGAGTCAATTTGTTGGATTTCTCACTCATTCAGTTGTCCAAGGGGAAAATTACAGAGCCCCAGAATTCAAGACTCCATCCATGAATGCACCTTATTCTTTGTATCCAATCATGTCAATAAATTCTACGTAATGACCAAGAAGAATTCCTCTCCAAAAGGAATAAAGCTCTTTATTCAACTTCTTTTATAACTTGCAGGGCTAGAAAATAGATTTAACCTTACCTCTCCAATATCTCCAATGAAGACCCATATTCTCTCCTTCATAACTTGCAATTGTTTGGAGCCCAGCTATTCACTCTTATTGATGATCCCAATGAAGTAAGGAAAGCAGAATAAGGGTTGATAATCTCAGGATTAAGGAAAGTGGTCATGTCTCTTTGTACATAGAATGTTTGAGAATTTTAATTTCAATAATTGGGAATTGGGGGGAAAGAGCTTACATTTATGTGTATAGAAGAGGCTTGGCATGAAGGCTATTGGACCAATTGGCTTCACACTCTGGAAAATTTGATACCCTTCATCAACTCATACACAATCATCTGGGTTGAGATACAAGGTACAATGATAGTCAGAACTAAAAGGGTAGTCATCAAGAGAATAAGCCTCCTGCAACTGGACCCAATCCCTTCAGGCTTTCTCAAGATTCATCTTCCAAAAATCCTCACCATGAGAAGGAAAAGATGGGGAATAATTTCAAAGTGTCTACAGATAAACATCATGCTTCTCTTGTCACAAAGGATATCAAATTAATTGCTTCTGAAAAAGGGAGGAGGATTAAAGAAAGCTTATTCACTGATTTTTGTGGAAAGCACCCAATCTCACCTATTTCCTTCAAGGGCACAAATGTGCACTCTGAATACTAGGGTCAAGAAATCTTGAAAATTTATTATTTTCTCTTCTTCCTCTGATATTTTTTATAGTATTATCATTTACTCTTGTGTTAAAAATTCTTCTATTTCAAATAACTTAGTTCTCAAGTACACATTGACTATATCAGGGATTTCTGAATTATTCCTATTTTCATTATAGAGTAAAGTGAACCCACCTCATTGTTCATCACACATTATACAAGGTGTGTTTTCTACTTTCCTTCTTTCCCAAGCTTTGGATGGAATGTTGTATCATAGATTCCACCAAGGGAGAAGCCCTCATATTTGGCTATGATTGCATGTACCACTTCAATCCTGTTATCGTTTGGAACTGTCAGTCTTAGTGGTATTTTCATATAACCATCAGATTACAAATAACAAAATTGAGTTCTCATTATAAATAAATAACTTTATCCTTATTATAGAAAGAAAAATCAATATACAAATATAAACTTAATATAAGAATTGGTATTTCAATTATAAGCTCAAATTATAGTCAAAATGAATTTTAAATTTGTGAAAATACACTTTTAGTTGAAAAAAATTATGTGAAAATAAATTTTTACCAAAAATATTAAAACTAAAATATTTTTGGAAAAAAAGTTAATGAAAACTATAATAACTTTTTTTCCAATAAATAAATAATGAAAATTATTTCAGCCTTGCAATCCTCATAAAAAATCAGGTGGGTTCACATCTGAGGTAAAATTCTGTAACTCAACTCTAAATAAGCTTAAACTAAGGTTTGAGTGTTTCCTGTATGAAAATTTTAAAAATCCTCAAACCCTTTATTTAAGTCCTATCACATATTGTATTAACCATCAATTTCTGTGTTAAAATTGTGGTGCAGTTTGTAATTTAGAATGTTTGAGAAATTGAATTGTCAAAATTTGTTTGTGTATTACATAAGTGAACTTGGTTTTACATATGTGGACTCAATAATTACAGAGTCAGTGACTGAATTGATGATGGGGCTTCAATACCAACCAGGGAAGGTTTAACTGTTGCCAAGAGGGTAAAACTATCCTTAAGATTAAAAAAATTGGGAAAAACAGTTTCAACTTGTTTTTAAATCTCTTGAACAAAAACAGATGTCTTTTGGAGGATTGAAGGAAGGTATTACTAAATAAATGGTTATTTCAAGGGACAAAAATGGCAAAAACCAGCCCTTTTTTGGTCTAAAACAGGGTTCAATGATGCCATGATTGTATTTTCTGTTGTCAGCATGTTTCTCAGGACTGATTAGAGTAAAATTTCCGTTTTCAGTAAATGAATTGGTGTTTATAAAATATTGTCTTTTTTTGCCCTACTTTTCTCTGTATTTTGGAATCTTTTTTGTTTATAAATAGTTTGAACCCGGTTAAGACAATCAATGAAACATTCCAACCATCTTTTTCAAAATTACTTTAAACTCTTTAGCTACATGAAAAAATTATTATAATCAATGTTTTCAACTCTCATATACATTTTTACCCTTCAACCACACCAAAAGTGAATTGAAGCATGTTTCATCACTGTTATATTTGTTACTCTGTTTCCAGATTCACTCAGGTAACCTTTGGATATGTTTTCTCTGGAATATTCCTTTTCAAAGAATTTCTTCTTATTTTAATTGCCTTAAGTTTTTTTTCTCAATCAATCCCAATTGAATTTTCTCTTGAAGAAATTTCTTTTGTAGCTATAAATATCTCTTGTACAGTATTTTTGGATAAAGTTTTATTTTTGGTAAAACAATAACACTTTATAATATTATTTTTTATACGCAGAAAGTTGAAAACAATAAATTTGGTGTGTTTTGTCTCCTACTTGCAATTAAATTTTACCTTATACAAATTTTCAGGACAAGAAAATTACTTGATTTTCAATCAAAGTTTCATATCCACAAAATAAATTTGGATTTCCAGCTGCAATATTTTTCCTGTGAAATATTTTTATATTGACAAAACCTATATAGCATCAATAATACTTATAATTTCAAAGAACTCATAAAACATATTCCTTTTGATATTATAAGTGAGGATTTATTTTTAATACCTATTTTGAAAAATACTTTCTTTTTTTATTTATTTTAACTTTTTACAACATAGGAAGACATGAAAATATTGAAACAGAATCAACAGCCACTAGAATTGTTCCAAAAAATTACTGTTTGTAAGATGTGTCTATGAAACTGTTGATAATATTACTATTAATAAACACTACTATGACTTTTCTTATGAAATATGATAATAATAATTATTATAACCACAATTAAATTAATAATTAATTAATTATTTCTTTTACTTGTTATACATTACTCGTGATTATAACAGGAATCAGTAATTTTCTACTAGAATCAATTACAAGAAGTATTTAATAATAAAACTTCTTTATTAAAATAATAGAATTATTTTGATATATAGTTATCTTTTGCAAGAATAATTATAGATATAATTCTTGAAGAAAACAATGACTAGAGAGAAACTTGAAGAATTAAGATAAATTGCTCACTAATACTCCAAAGAACTTACTAAAGATAATAGCAGAGAAAGTTGACAATTAATTGTGGATTTAATGCATCAAAATGGATTTATAACAGTATTAAAACAATATATAGTTGATTTCAATGATTTTACAAATTTCTGATTTATTCTGAAAGAATAAAACACTCCAGAAAATTTTCAACTAATACTTACTTGTTGGTAATAAAGGTATCTTTGAATAAAGTGATGATTTGGAAAAAACAGCAAGAGGAGGCCTCTTTTATAGCAACAACAGCTGACAGAGGTGTTCCATGGAGAAAACTGAAAAACCAGTGGGTGAGAGAAAAATAAACATTTTTGGATTATTAATTGCATCATCTGTTGTCATGTAAGATTATCATAATTACTTAATTCAAGCTTTTACGTAACTACCAACCCCTTTATGGTTAAGAGTAAAAGGAGTAAAAACTGTAAATCTTCTTTTATTCCAAAAGAATAATTGATTTCTCAAAGTTATAAAATTTATTTGAATTTCATCACGGAGTATATTTTCTGTGAATTTTTAAAGATTCAGTATTTCAAGTGGAATCATCAAAAATGGACTGTAAGAAAAACTTTCAATTTTAGTTATAAAAGTATAGCTTTTTTGGTTTTTATATGAATTGTAAAGTTCGTAATTGGTTCTGAAAGTTTCAGAAATATTAATCAATAATTGTATTTTTAATGAATTTTTGAAGTTTTTACCTCATTTCTATGTAGAATTGCAAATAGCACTATATGGCTGGTTGCTATGAAGTAAATCAATGGATAATAGTCCAAAAAGGGTTTTAATTAATATTTTAGGGCTTATCCATTGAAAATCATTAAGAATTGACATGGTTACAGGAGTGTAAATTGCTCTTTACCTCCTTGGCATGTCAAAATAGCAGCTTATGCTATTTTCTTATGATTTAATGAAATTTTGACTTCGTGACCAAGTTCCCAAAAGGTTTGAGGATGCTAATTGGACCAAGATCAGCCATGGATCCAAGCTTTGGAGCTTTCCAATCCTCAGAGGCCTCAGAAGTTGGGTACCCTGGCTCTCTTTGATGTCTTTTGTCCCCCTTGACTATTTTTTATGTCAACATAGAATTTCAGGTTTCAAGTGAGATATCCAGTACAGGTATACCAAAAGTGTATGTAAGAATACCATAATATTATATGCCACAAACATGCATAACATTAGTCTTAGTGTACATGTAACATGGAATTTTTCACATTCCCATTATTTTGGCGTGAAATTGAGAAAAACAAAAATTTTCACAGATCTTTTATGTGGTATTGAAGTATTTTACATATTACCACATCAAAGATTTGATTTCAGCTTATTCACTCTATGGAGCTATGCTAGGTGAACTTTTGTGAAGAATCCAAATTTGGCCTCAAATCCATAAGTTTACTTACTCAATAAAACATTATTCATCTTTTCTCAAATCAAAAATGATGAATTTTGAATATATGCATGACTTATGGGTTTTGCATTATTCAAAATTTATTTTTAAGATAATTGTGGCCTATTTGGGTATGTAAAATATACCTCAAGGCTCACACTGTTAATTCTAACCATATTAGCAGTTCTATTATAGCTCAGAATAATGAAGAAGAGCCAATTTCTTCTGAATTAATCAATTTGGATATTAGTAATACCCTCCCAAAAGCAAAGAATTTGGCCAATAGTTCTTTGATGTAAAATTACTATTTTTAAGATTTTTTACTTCTAATTATGCCTTAAACCTGATCAGGACCAAGCTATAAACCATCAAGCAGGCCCCAAAAAGGTTATAGACATGATTATGGCAGAAGCCAATCATTTGCAGAAGGACAAAGGTATATAATTTAGACTTTTCTGAAGCTGGCAAAACCTTTTTACTTCCAAACAGAGCCTACACTTCCACAAGAAGCCTCAGTGCAACTATGAAAAACCAGCCAGAAGGCAAAGTAAAATGCACTTTGACACAAAAAGTATCAATTTCCAGAAGAACTTTGGAAAAAATACATGAACTCTTAATGACATTAAGAAAGTTTCTGGGACATCCCAATAATTGCAAGTTAGTGAATGGATGACATCCATTGATGGAAAAGAAGAAAAAGGGCATGTTAACAGCTAAATGGAATAAAAACAACCCTGGACCAGCCAGAGAGGTGCCAAGACCAATCCCAGTGGCCAGAAGAAGCAATTCCAACATTAGAAAACAGCCAAAAGCTCAGAAAAATGGCAAGGGCAAAGAACCAGGCAGAAAACCATACATCCAGGGATACAGAATCTCAAAGACTCAAAAAAAATGCCATGGAAAATGTGTTACAGATGGCCAGAACCATGATGGAAATGCAGAAGAGAGAGGAAGGCAGATTAAGATATCAGAAATTATTTCTGGAGTTTTGAATGGAATTACAGACTTTTATATAGCCATAAATGACATAAAAATTAATATTTCTGATAATAATTCAACTCTTTGTAACAATCTTAAGAAAAATAACCTTATTTTAAGCCAATGAAAAAAATCATCCATGCATTTTGAAAAAGCTTTAAGAACAATTAAGAAATCAAAAACTGAAAATTCATTTTCAACAGAAAGAGATGAATAATTTGTTGTGATGAAAGAATTAATAGATAAATATTGTAAATTGAAACAAGAATGAATACATCCATAAGTATTATCAAAGAAGATACTGAGAAAATCCTTGATAATATTACAAACTCATGTAGTGAATTAAAGGCGGATACAATTGCCTTAAAAAAGTATTAAAATTAACAATTAAATTTAATCAAATAATTCCAGATAGTACTAGACAAACAGAATTAAGGAAGGAAATGAAAATTAAAGAAGACTTGTAGAAAATTGAGCTAATAAATTCAATAAAAGGTTTTCAACATGTAGTCGGGAATTCCACAGAGGGTAATTCCAGTAAAATAAAGAAATTGAATAATTACTGCACACCTTAACAAGAATTCCTAAACCTCTGAATCAAAGTGAGGGTATAGGTAATTCCAACCCACAAGTATTGGATGTAGAAAATTCACAAATGAAGAATACATTTTACACTTCTTTCCATAATTTTGAGCCAGCAATGGGACAAACACTTTTAAAATAAGTACCAAAGCTTAAGTTATGGCCTCACTCCAGTGGTTAAGGAGAATATGACAATATGGAGCTCATCAGATGTATTGACATGAACAAAGAAGACTTTGAAATACCAGACAAATTGGCAAGAGCAATATTTAACGCGTTGTTTACCAAATCAACTCATAGATGGTAAATCAAGTTGAGACAAGCACATGGTCACCAAAGCTGGATTTTGTAGAGAAATTATATCATGAATAAGTGTAGAAATGATACTTTGAAATTTAAAGGTGAGATAGCCTTTGAATCTGAAATGTTTAATGCTGACAGACAGAGATTTACCATGATTTTGCCAACAAGAATACAGACTCTCAGAGTTTATGCTGTCATGTCAAAAATTATAATCCACCAAAAGATTTGGAGACAATATGGGGGTGACTTAGAGCATGCTGTCAAGAGATGGACTACTGAACAAGCTTCAGAAGAAGTAACCACTAGAACATGGATTGGCTCTAGTAGGATGAATCTTAAAGCAACATTAAATACACCTTGGAAAGATTCTGTGGAAAAAAAAACCAAAGCAAATCTTAGTAATATGAAATATAAATCTGCAGATGCAATCAGAAAGCTCCACATTTACCAAAGCAACACAAATTTAGCAAATAAATGTCCAAAAATAAGAAAAATAAATCAAATTGACAGTCAGAAAGAACTTGATTTTGAAAAAGATGATGTAAATGAGGAAAATTCAGATGATGAATCATCCATATTTTCTAACTCTTCAAGAGATATAGAAAATAAAAATTTCACATTTGAACTCATGGCATCTTACTCCCACTTAGGAAAATTCAGAAATATTCAATTTGACTTATCAAAAATTTAAGATGCACAGCTAATGAAAATCAAACCAAACAGGGGAAAGGTTATACAGCTTGTAATTTCTGAATAAAAGAGGTGGTGATTTACAAAAAACCCACTAAGTGGTTACTTGAAAAGGAGCCTTTTTATCTTGTGTTGGAAATTATTTTCTGAAGAAATGTGCACCAAATCTTGAAAAACAATTATTACCACATGATGGCGTAAAATTCCAAAGTGCAAGAAATCCAATGAAAGCATTGGGAATATTTTAAACCACTTTAATATCTCCACATATGAATAGAAATTCAAGAATTACTGTTGAATTTGTTGTTATGGAAAGCTTCTCAACTACCCATTTTATATTGGGTAATGATCATTTGATCATGTATGGAATAGATTTACATAATATCAAAGACAGATACTTTACTATTGGTGACAATAAGCTTCAAAAATTTTCCTTTTTACCTTTTAATAGAAAAATTACAGTGAATACAGTATCACCAGTCAGATTAGCACTAGAGAAGCTCAATTCAGAAGAAATTAATGAAGATGAAATAAGTCTTGATCTTACGGATATACAGAAAAATGAACTCTCTACCCTTTTATATGCTCACAAAGAATCCTTTGCATCAGATAAGGAGCCATTGGCAGAAATAATTGGTCATGAAGTTGACCTCCTTTTGAACATTGAGTGACCTTATCCACCACTCTTAAGGAGGCCTGCATAACCAGAAAGTCCATAATGAAGAGAAGCCCTTTAGCTTCAAATTGAAGAAATCTTGGACCTTGGTGTCATAAGAAAAGTTAGCCATAATTAAGAGTGAATATAACAAGACCTGTCATAGTGGCATGGAATAATGTAAAATACAGAATGGCTGGGGACCTTTGATTTCTAAACACTTGCGCTTTCCTAGAAAGGTATCCAATACCAAAAGTCCTAATTTCCTCAGCAAAATATTTCAAGCAGTGTACATAAGCATTATGGATTCCTTGAAGTAATTCCACCAAAATTAAATGAAACTAAGAGCTGGGAAATGTTGAAGAGTTACTGTTCATTTTGGGATGTATGAATACTGAAGGATGCCTTTTGGTATCACGATTGCACCTTCACACTTTCAAAGAATGATGAATGAAATCTTTCCTGAAGAAATTTTAGAAGAATGGTTGATCATTTATAGTGATGAAATGATTGGCTTCTCTAAGACTTGGGACAAACATATGTTTAGATTATCTAAAGTATTGGGAAAAATAAAGTTTGTGAACATGAAAATTTCTTTCAAGAACTGTCATTTTGGATTCAAGGAGCTCAAAGCCCTAGGACATGTGGTATCTGGTCTATACCTTGGAATTGACTAAAAAAGCTGCAGTGTACTATGTGAACCTATGCATCAGAACAAAAAGTAAATTCAGTCATATTTAGGATGTGCAGGTCACTACAGAAATCACATGAAAGAATTTGCAACCATAGAAAGAACTCTTTATAAATAATGTGACAACAAAACAGTATTTGAGATTACTGTTGACAGAGTAAAAGCTTTTGATTTGCCAAGGCAAGCCTTGACCACTTCCCCACCGCTACTGATTCCTGATTTTGAGATTTCCTCTAAGCTTAAGTTGCTGCATCAGGTGATGGCCTAGGAGCTGCACTTCATCAGGTACAGATTTTTCATGGACAACCTGTGTAAGGACCCATATATCTTATATATATGCAAAAAACCTACCAAAGCCAGATATTGAGCAAGTCAAATGTAATTATTCTTCATTTTCTGGTCCTTGAAGAAGCTTAATTATATTCTTGAACGAATTGTTTGAAGTTATAGCAGATTGAACCACTTTGAACTCACTTCTTAACATGAAAAAATCCAAAAGACATATTCTCAGATGGCTAATAGCTGCACAAGAATATAGAGGTAATATGACCAATGTACACAAAGATGGGAAGATTGACAAAAATGCAAATGAAATAAGAAGATATAAATCACCAAATTATCCACAAATCCCAATAGAAGGAATCAGTTTTACAGACATAAACACTACCTTTTTTGAGGAATTAAGGAGCAGCTATAATGAGGATAAGAATTGTGGCACCCTATGCCACTTACTTCCTGAATATTACAAAGATAACTCTTTGATACATTCCTTGGATGAAATATGGACAAATTAATAAGAAGAAGGAATATTTCATTTACTTGATGGCATAATCTACCATAGAATAAAACATACATGTGTGATGAAAGTTGTGGACAGATCCTCAATGAATCTTGTATTAAAAGAATGGCATCAAATACCCTTCTCAAGAAACCTACCATAGGACAAAACAAGGGAGAAAATCAAGACCTGCATGTGGTGGCACATGTGGCAAAAAGATGTTTCAGAATATTGCCAAACCTGTGACAGATGTCAAAAGCCAAAAAATACACTGAAAAAAATTAGAAATATGATCAAATTCCAAGAATTGAGTAGACCTTGGGAAATTGTTCATATGGATCAGGTAACTGGCCTACCACCAGGAGGTTATAGGAGCTATAATTATTGCTTTGTGATTTTTGAAAGGTTAAGTAAGAATCCAACATTTTTTCCATGTAAAAAAGATGATACAGCCATGCATATAGCTCTTCTGATATGGAATAAAGTAGTATCATGGACATGCATATTCATAAACATCATTAGTGAGAGAGATCTCAAATCTACCTCAGAACTATGGAAAAGTAATCACCAACTATTTTGGACAAAGTTATTCTCATCTAAAGCTTACCACTCACAAATTGATGGCCTAGGTGAAAGAATTATTGAAACCTTGGAAGACAATGTGAGGCAATTTTGTCCATATGGGATAGAGCTCAGGGATTGTAATGGATTCACCCATGATTGGTATACCATTCTACCTTCACTAGAACTAGCATTGACAACATAAATTCATTCCAGTACCAATCAGACTCCTGCTATTCTAGGATAGGGATAGAATCACAGATTACCCCAACATTCCTTGAGGAAGAATTTTCTTTAAATACACCCCACAGCTTCTAAATTCAAAGTAATTCTAGAAAAATCTAGAAAGCATGCAGTAAGAAGAATGGAAGACCAATTTGCAGATGCAAAAAAAAATGTGACAAATCACATGCTACTCCAGAATTAAAGGTAGGGGATTTGGTCCTTGTATCTACCAATGACTTTAATAACATCAAAGGATGCCCAAAGCTCAAAGGATCCTTTGAAGAACCTTTCTTTAATCAAGGCCCTTCAGGGGGAGAGTGCTGTTGAAGTAGAATTATCCAAAGAGCTTAATAATAAGAATCCCACATTTCTAGTAAGCTTGATAAAACCTTAAAAATCTGGTTAAGCTAAAAGATTCCCCAGAATATGCCTCCTTTCAAATCATATGGTACTAAGAAGGTTACCAAATTTCTCAAAGAAAGGAAATTGGGAGCTAAAAAAGTAAGGAAATACCTTGTCAGGTACAGTGACCAAACTTATTAATGTGAATGGTTAGCAGAAAAAGACATACCTGAAGCTGAAAAACTTCTCAGAAGATTCAGACACACTAGAAATAACAATATTAAAAAGTAACATCATTTTTTTAGGGGTAGGGAATGTGAGCCTTAAAGGTGTTTTCATATACCCAAAAGACCATGTTTAAGAAAATTAAGTTATAATTATAAATAAATAAGTTTATTCTTATTATAAAGAAAATTAAAATATAAATATAAAATTAATGTAAAAAGCTGAAATTTCAATTGTAATTTAAAATAGTGAAAATAAACTTTTACTTTAAAAAATTAAAAAGAAATAAATTTTCACCAAAAATATTAAAATTCAAATATTTTTGGAAAAAAAGTTAATAGAAATTATTATAAATCTTTTTCCAAAAAATAACTCATGAAAAATATTTCAGCATTGCATTTCTCATAAAAAATCAGGTGGGTTCCCCTGTGAGTGAAAATGCTGCAACTCAACTCTAAATAAGCTTAAATTAAGTTTTCAATATTTTTTGTATGAAAATCTGAAAATACTCAAAACCTTCATTTATTTTACATGACATGTGGCTTCAACAATCAATTTTTGTGTAAAACTGAGGTGTGGTGTGTATTATAGAAGTTATCAGGAACCAAAGTATTTCAAATTGAAATGTCAAAATGTGTGTGTGTATTACATCTATGAACTTGGATTCACATATGTAGAATCAATAATTAGAGTTGTTTAATATAATTTTCTCAATGGAATTTCATATGTAAAACTATAATTTGATACATGATTAAGAGTTAAAGAAAAAATAAAGTGGAAAGATTAATTTTGGGTGGGGAAAGGAATCATGGCTCCAAGGGCCGCAGACTCCCCCAAATTCCTTTCTGACAGGTGTGAGATGTCAAAATACATATAAACGTTTAATCACTTTAAGCCTGGGATTGAGTGAAAACCTCTGTGATCCAATTGATGATGAGGATTTGATACCAACAAGGTCATTTTTAACTGTTACCAAGAGGGCAAAACTACCCTTAAGTTAAAATGATCCTAGTAAAAACAGGTTCAACAGGTTTTGAGGTCTCTGTCACCTTGAGGCCAGAAATCATCAGCAAGCACTTGAGCTCTCCACTCAGGGTCATGTCAGAACAAGCATTCCCTCAATGTCACCATTAATAGACCCTAGGTTTCTTGATTACACAATCATCACAACTGATCAGAAAAGGCTACAAGATCAAAGTCAAATTTCCTTGATCTTTTACCAGTATTATAGATCACAGATACAACATCTGGGGAAGTCTCTTACGCACATTCTTATGTGTTTTAGAGACTTGAATCAAGGTGTTATTATAGCAATGACTTATGTAAGGCACTCAAATGCCTGAAAATAGCAAAAAATGGCTAAAAACAGCTCTTCTTTGGTCTAAAACTATGGCTCAATGATGCCATAATTAGCTTTCCTGTTGTCACAGTTTTTCTCACGACTGATTAATGTAAATTTTACTTTTGGAACAGAAAATTTATAACTATGAAAGAATGTCTTTGTTTTCCCACTTTTCTCTTCATGTTAGAAATATTTCCTTTTATAATTAGTTTAAACACTGTCAAACCAATAGATAAAATATTAAAAAGACCTTTCTCAAATCATCTTAAACCTTTCAAACATATGAAAATATCATTATACTTATTAGTAATAACTCTTATAATAATTTTTACCCTTGAAACAATCCAAAGTTGAATGGAAACATCCTTCATTACTTTTAGGTTTGTCACTTTGTTTCCAAATTCACTGTGATAAATTTTGGTTGTGTTTTCTCTTTGATATTCTTTTTGAAGACTATGTTCTCATATTCATAACCTGAATCTCTTTTTTCAATTTATATTAATTGAAACTTCTGTTCAAGAAATTTATTTTGTAGCCATAAATATCTCTTGTTGAGTATTTTTGGATAAATTTTTATTGCTGGAAAAAAATGAATCTTTAAAATATTCTTTTTGTATACTAAAAAAGTTAAAAACAATAAATATGTTGAATTTTCTGTTAAAACTCTTAGAATTTACTATTTGAATTAAATTTTGCCTTATACAAATTCTGAGGACAGGAAAAGTACTTTATTTCAATCAAAGTTTCGTGTCCAGACCTTACAGGAAGATTGGTTTGATCAGCTATGACCCCATTCATAAACATTTTAATGGTCTTAAACTTTATTTTTACCAATGACTCTGCCACTTCTGTCAAAAGTCTCTCTTGATTGGTAATCTTAACCCACATTCCCTTCCTTCTTCTATCGATATTCCTCCCATCATTCCATCCCATTCATTAATTCCATCAAGATATGAAGTTTTAAAAGAGATAAAGAATGTTGTAAATATATTGCAATATGTTGTCCCTTCACCTCTTTCATAGGTAAATGGACCTTCCTCCTTTATCCTTTCATGCCTCCCTGAAGAAGTGGGATATAAAGGAAGATTCAGAATAAATTGAAACTGTGTCAAAGTTAGTCCCTCCTGCATATCACCAATATTTGGATGTTTTATAAAAGGTTAAAGAAGACAAAGTTCCTCCACACTGTGCCTGTGATCATAATTTTGAGCTGGAGGGGTCTCTACCTCCAATTGGTGTTATCTACTCCTTATCAAAAAATGAGTCAGATACAATGTGGGCCTACATTCCATAGAATGTAGAGAGTGTTTTCATTAGGCCAAGCTACTTCTCAAAAGCAGAATCTGTCCTTGTTGTAAAGAAAAAGAATTGTGGCCTCCACTTGTGTGTTTAATATTGCAAACTCAAGGCTTTCACTAGGAAGAACATGTATCCTGTCAATCCAATTAATGGGCTCCTTATCCTATTTAATGGTTCTAATATCTTATCAAAGGTAGAACTTCCTGGTTATTAGAATCTCCTGAGAATTAAAGAACAGGATTACAACTTAACTACCTTTAGAACCAAATATTGTAGTTATGAGTACTTGTTAATGCCATTTTGCCTGACCAACCTCCCTGCTTCATTCCAAAATCTTGTGAATTTTATTTTAGCCAACTTTTGAGATACTTTAAGAGTATTCTATCAAGATTAGATTATGGTGTTTTGCAGCTCTGAGGGGGAGCATGTAAAACATGGGGGATCTTACCTCTAAATACTAAGGAATAATCAACTTGTTTTCTAAAGGCTCAAAGTGTGTATTGCATGCCTGAAGTGTGGAAGACCTTGGCTATGTTGTTTTAAGTGATGGGCGCAAGATGGATTCTACAAAGGTTAAAAAAATCCTTAATTGGCCACAGACCAAGAAAATCAAAGCTTTCAAATCCTTTCTTGGGTTGTACAATTTTTATTGTCATTATATTAAAGATTGCTCCAAAAAATCACTTCTATTACTTCCATTCTCAAAAAAACATATCCCTTTTTGTCACAAACATGGCAATTCACTCTCTTGGACCTCAATATGGCTTAACCATGCAATACTCAATATATGGCTATTTGGCCATATCCATAATCATTGGCCAAACTGGCCATTGTCATTCTTTATGGCATTTATGGTCATTCCATCATCTGGGGCCAACCAGGCCCCTTCACAGTCATCAGGCCTTTCCTGGCCAGCTTCTGCTTTTGGAAAATCTTGGTTATTTCCCAGTCAACGGGGAAAATTCAGCTCAAAAGTCTGTATTTGGCTTTTTAAGTGTTAAATAAAGTTTTGCGCATTTTGAGCATTTTTTCTGTATTCAGGTGTATATGCCATTTTTCCATGTATTATGGGAAAGTTGCCCAAAATGTCATGTCAGGAGTTTTGGGGCTTAATTGCCAGTTTTGTGCATTTTGTGCATTTTTTGCGCACTTTGTGCAAATACAGCTTTAAGACCGTATCAGCTGTATTTGGCCAGAAACCCAAAATTGGCCAAAACACCCAAAGACACCTTTTCACCTCTGAAGAAATCCAAAACCCAGTTTTCACTTGTATCTTCCTGGCATCACCTCAGAAGCCCTTTGCAAACTTTCAACCTCCAATAACCAAAAGTGCCTAAATGGTGTTATACACCATTATGCATATTTTCTTACCAGCAATCCAATGGAACCAATATCAAATGGTTAATTCCACTTTTTATCAGGTCATTGAGGCACATCATCCAGAGGATTAATCAAGGCTCAAAAAGAAAAGTTTCAATCTCAAAATACCAATGATTCCATCAAGCCATCACTGGTTATTTCTCACTCACAGTATTCTTCCAAGGTAATACTGGCAGTTCATTCTCAAGGGATATTAAAGAGGAAGTTCCAAAACAATTTCTCAAGTTTCAGTGCTCCATCAATCTACGTTGGCAACCACATTCATTCAATACATTCTGGATTCATTGAGACCTGTATTTTCATTCCTACATCATGGGAAGTTCATTCAACCCAGTTCATTTCCCAATCTGGCAAGGTATACACTTCATCAAGCTGTCAATACACCTTCAAGGATTAAATACAGACTATTTGTCAGCCTGAAGGAGTCAAGATCTCAACCTTTCACATCTACAAGCCTCCTTTGACCCTTGGTGGTTTTTCCCCCAGTTAATTGATATATTTTGATTTTATTTTATCCTTATTTTCTTTTCATTCTGTTAAGTGAATACTGATATTATCAAGTCAGTCATTTAGCAACTTCTTCTTTTCTTTCTTTTCCTGTCAATAGATATTTGGTGGTCATATCATTACTAATTCCATTGCTCATGTTGGAAGGTTGAAACAGTGATTAAGGACTTACTTGGTTGGCTTCTCTTTCCTCTCATTGCATCTCATCTTTGTACCTGCATATTTCTTAGAGCAAATAAATTATTTTTTTTATTTTCTTTATTATTTTGAGTCTTTCAAGTGCATTCCCTTATTGCTGAGTGCCAGGCCACTTCTGGTTTCCACTAGAGCCCCTGTGACACTTTTCAATTCAATAAGGAAGCTCTTAGTCAGTTTCAAATACTCAAAAAATCTTTCACCACTTCCCATATCCTTTCCTAGTTCAATCCTTCTTTAGCAACTATTGAAGAGAATGAGTATTCTGATTATCCTTTGAGCTCCATATGGAGTCAGGTGAATCACTCAGGAAGACATTCCATTGAACTTGATAGTTGAAAGCTACCCTCAGGTGAGCTAAATTATCGAGTTAACAACAAGGAGCTCCTTGGGATAGCTAGGGCCTCCAAGAACTGGTGATCTTTTCTTCTTAACTGTTCTAATCCTTTTAAAGTCTTAACAGACCAATTGTCCCTTCAAAACATTATGTTTCAAAAATACCTTTCTTGATGTCAGGCCTGTTGGGCTGAATTTATGTCTGAATTCCACTTCTTTATTGTTTAATTCCAAGGCAGGTTGCCCACTTTAGCAAACAACTTGTCAGGTTGGGAAGACATGTACCCAGAGAGTGGGTTGGATATCATAAGAAAGAGTTGTTAAGATCCTTTGCAAGCTCTTAAGGCAGATGATATTCAAGAATCAAGATTATTCTCAATCAAGGTTGAAATTTTCTCAGATTTAATGGATTAGATTCAAAAAGGTTTCTTGTCACAGGGGCTCTTCTAATTTAAAAGGGCATGGCACTCATTAAACTGGGAGTAACTCATGGAGGGCTCAAGATATGGTAAATTGGGAATACACTTAAGAGTGTAATAAAATTAAATCACTAATGAAAGAAATATAAGAAAGCAGAAAAAAATAATAAGATTAGGCAATTAAAAGAGCCAAAAAAAAAATTCCAAGTCCACTGTTTCAACCTTTCATAAAGAAAGAGAAGGGTTAATAAGGATATGGGCACCACAACTCATACTGTACAGGCAAGGAAAGAAATTCAAAGAATAACTTAAAATTAATAGATATCTTATCCAAAAATACGAGTAAGAATATTTAGAAAATAATAAATCAACTAAGTTATTTAACTGGGGGAGAATCCCCAGGGGGGAGAAAGAGGGGCTTTTATATGTTAGGATCACCAGCCCTGATCCATACAAAGAGGTTTCATGGGAGAAATTGATTATTGAATTGAATCTGGACATTGTAGGTCCTGTACAAGAGGTGTGGTGGTATTGAGTGATCATACAGCTTCAGCATGGTGTATCCAAGCTTTATTGGGTAATTACAACCGGTACAGAAGTTTACAGGCTGTATTGATGAATTAGAAAGTATGCATGTTTCAGCAAGGAAGCTTTCTGAAACTGAATTCTGATACACACAGTGAATTTTCTGGTTTGAGGTTTTTGAGTGGGTGTAAGGATGAATACCCTTACCCATGACTAGTGGTTGTTACAGTATCCCCCCCTTGAAACTGGTGGGTTGATGAACACCATAATACCATGCCACTGATCAGTGGCATCCCAAAATCTCCACATTATCTTCAAAAATTTTCCTTTTAACTTTCTTTTCCTCTTTGCCATTATCCTGAAAGTCCATTCCTCTTCTTCACTGTCATACTTGATTAAATTATCTTCCCCCTTCTTTTTTCATTGAGTAAGTCCTTCTAAACTTCTGAAATATGCTTTTTTCTTCGAATTCAATCAGTAAATTCCTTTCAATGCATGGCCGTTGGGGTTTATACCAAAGTGAAGGCCATAGAGGCCTTCTGCTTAAAAAATGATGAATAATGAGTATATAAACATCTACCTCATTATGAATTGTCCAAAATGATTCCTGCGCCCTTCTTGCCTTCATTGAACCTTTGAAGAAATCAAAGGAGGGCTCTTGTCCAAATTCTCTTTGAATAAATGGCCTTGGGGCCATTTTGAAGCTTTCTTTTGAAATTGGGTCCTGGCCATCACTATGGCAATTCTGGAAAAAATTGGGTCTAGCCCATGTTTTGGCCTATTGGGGTTCTTTTGAGGTTTTGGTGTGTTATGGTCTGTGGGCCATGGGCCGTGGACTGTACAATATGGTTTTGTGGTCTATGGCAGCTATTGGAGTCCACCTGGGCCCAAATATTCTGGGGCTTCAGGGGGTCCATGGGACCAATAAAATGGCCCATGGACCAACCTTTACCTACATGGCCTGGGCCCATTGAGAGGGTCCAGGACCTTCAAGAACCTTACCTCCCCAAAGCTGAAGGGGAAGTCCTGCATGGTGCCTTGAACCCAAGGGGACCTTGGATCTTTATCTTGAGGACTTTAAGAGGTGCCATAATTGAGTTATGGCACATTTCCTTGATGAAAACTTTAGGCTTGAAGTGCATTATTCTGACACCTTGAATTCTTCTGCTTGCAAGATCTTTAGTCATGAGTTCCAAACTGACTGAAATCACTGAATCCCCCTCTTATGTGCCACGACCATTTGTGCTTTTTGGTTCTGGCATTCTCAGTTAATTGGCTTCACCTTGTTCAATGGCTTCTTCTGGCAACTTTAATCCCGCCCAAACTTATGATGGTTATAAAGCAGTTGAGATTCTTGATCCTGCTTGTACCAAGCATTTGGCAAAAGGAAAGGATTGTTTTTAACATTACAATCCAAGATCTTCAAAGTGTCACTTTTCTATGTTGGAAAGAAGCCATTTCTCCGTACTGGACCTCCAGCTTCCTAAGTCAGGAGGTATTTTGTGAGCATTGAGGTATATTTTACATACCCAAATAGGCCACAATTATCTTAAAATTAAATTTTGAATTATGCATAACTCATAAGTCATGCATATATCCAAAATTTATCGTTTTTAATTTCAGAAAAGATGAATACCTTTTTATTGAGTAGGTAAATCCATGGATTTAAGACCAGATTTGGATTCTACACAAAAATTCAGCTAGGGTAGCTCCATAGAGTGAATAAGCTCAAATTAACTCTTTAAGTTGGTAAAATGGAAAATACTTCAATACCACAGCATCAATACCACATCAAAGATCCGTGAAAGCTTTTGTTTTTCTTAATTTCACACCAAAATAATGGGCATGTGAGAAATCCCATGTTACATATACACTAAGAATATTGTTATGCATGTTTTGAGCACTTAATATCATGGTATTTTACATGGACTTTTGGTACACCCATAGTGGATATCTCACTTGAAGCTTAAATTTCTATTTTGACATGAAAAATAAGCAAGGGGGACAAAAGACATCAAAGAGAGCCAGGGTACCCAAATTCTGAGGCCCCAGAGGCATCGACAGCTCCAAAGCTTGGATCCATGGCTGATCTTGGCCTAATTGGTAAACTAAAACCTTTTTGGAACTTGGTTACCATGTTACAACTACTGTAAATCTTAAGAAAATAGCAAATAACCTGCTATTTTGACGTGCCAAGGAGGTAAAAAGCTACTTAGACTCCTGTAACCATGTCAATTCTGAATGATTTTCCTTGGATAAACCTCCAAAGAGTAATTAAAACCCTTTTTGGGCTTTTATCCATTGATTTACCTCATAGCAACCAGTGAAACACTGATATTTGCAATTCTACATAGAAATGAGGTTAAAACTTCAAAAATTTATTAAAAATACAATTTATAATGAATCTTTCTGAAGCTTGCAGGACTAATACAGAACTGTATTATCTATGGTACAGCCAAAAAGAATTATGGTTTTACTAGTAAAATTAAAAGTTTTACTTACAGTCCATTTTTGACTATTCTACGTGAAACACTGAATCTTCAAAATTCACAGTAATTACAACCTGTGATGAAATTTGCAATAACATTGATTAATTTGAGAAATCAATGATTATTTTGGAATAAAAGAAGATTTACAGATGTTACTTCTTTTATTCTTAACCATATTGGGGTTGGTAGTCACATAAAAGCATCAATTAAAGTAATCATGATAATCTTATGTGACAACAGATGATGCAATCAATAATACAAAAAGGCTTATTGTTTTCTCACTCACTGGTTTTTCAGTTTGCTCCATGGCGCACCTCTGTGAGCTGTTGTTGACTTAAAAGAGGCCTCCCCTTGCTGTTTTTTCCACATCATCATCTTATTATCATTTAAACCATTATTACCAACAAGTAAGTATTAGTTACAGCTATTCTTAAGTGTTTTAAATCTTTCAGAATCAATCAGAAAGACGTGAAATCTTAGAATCCAACTATATATTGTTGTAATACTGTTATAAAACCATTTTGATCCTTAAAATCCACAATTCTACGTCAAATCTCTCTATCTTATCTTTCAATAAGTTCTTTGGAATATTAGTGAGTGATTTATTTTTAGTTCTTAAAGTTTTCTTCAAGAATTATCATTATAATTATTCTTGCAAAAGATAATTATATATTAAAATAATTTTATTATTTTAATAAAAGAAGTTTTATTATTAAAATCTTCTTGTAATTGATTTCTTGTAGACAATTACTTGCTCACAGTTAAAATCACTAGTAGTGCTTAACACGTGAAAGAAATAATTCTTTAATTATTTAATTGTGGTTATAATAATATTTTATTATTATATTTCATAAGAACAGACATAGTACTGTTGATTAATAGTAATATTATCATCAGTTTCATAGTCACATCTTACATTTGGGGGCCTGGCCATGTTTTTTGAACCTTGTACCCTTAATTAATACATTTTTAAGCTCTAAAATATATTGATTTAATAAATTTTTTCTTTCATTTTGGAGTTAAAATAACTCTTATTTTTGAATTTGTTTTGGAAATCTTTTTCATTGAGGAATTTGGTTTAATTTTATACTGTTTTTACACGTGGCTTTTCAAATCCAAAAACTTATAAAATTATTCATTGAGTTACTCTGAATTAATTTTCATTCAAAATCTTGAATTTTTATTTTTTTTCTTTAAAAAGAATAATTCTTTTTTAATATTAAAAAATATAAAACTTATAAAAAATCTTTCAAAATATTTTAAAAAGTATAAAAAATAATTTTTTTCTCTTTTATAATTTTTCTAGTGTCTTTAATCAAATACTGTGCAGCTGGTAACAGAACCAACAAAAGATATATTACTAGTCCAGAATCTTCAGAAGCAGAATCTGAAGACAGTATTGAGGTGCAAATTGCTAAAAGAGGCACCTTATTTAACTCAGAAAAGGCTAAATTACCACCAAAAGGTGTATATTTTATCTTATATTTTCACCTTTTATCTTTAAATTGACATGAAAATGGTGCATACCAGAAATGGAAGAAACTATTCAGTCCAACCAGATGAATGTGGACAAGGAAGAGGCAAGACCAAATCCAGAAGTGCCAAATCTTCCACAAGAAAGACACATTTGGAGGATGCCAGAGTTGCCCCCCATTCCCCAAGGTCTGTACCCACAGATTTTGATGTGAATTCTGAGCCTGAACTAATTCGTGACAATATTTCCATGGCTGAACCATTTTCAAGTGGCAGCAATAGAAATATATCAATGCCAGTACAAACATTGGTTCAGAGCAGCCAAAGAAAAAGAGTGGGAAATATGCCCAAGCCTTTGGCAGGGGGCCATGAACTCCTACTTACACATCAAGAGCTTTCTGGGTCAGGAGAAGACCATAGAACTATTAGGAGGATGGAGCCCCCTGTCTTGAAAAGACAAGGTCAAAAAGATAAAGAATTGGTTGAAGAACCAAAGTCTTTTATCCATAGACCAGAAGAAGGAACTGGAAATGACTCCAGCTTTGGAGACAGAGGCCCCAGTGGCGTCTACCAGCTCCAAACCAGCTCCAGAAGTATCCAAAGACAAGCCCAAAGGACCTCAGAAGAAGCAGAGAGGTCCCAAGAGCCATCAAGGCAAGGAAAAAAAGAAAATCAAATTGGCACAGACCTTACCAACAAGGGTACAGGATCCCCAAATTGGAGCCTTCAGCAGTGGACAGGGTGTTCAACATGGCCATAACTCTTATGGAATTCACAGCCAAGGAGCAGGAAAGGATGAACAGGACCTTTCCACACAAATAAATCATGTACAAAGTAGTATTAATGTAGAAATTGGTAAACTTAATTCAAAGTTAACTAAAATAACATTAGATATTAATTAATTGAAAAAACATGACAAGAAATATACTGAATGGTATGAACTAACAAATGCCAGATTTGATTCAATTATCAATGCTTGTAGCAGAATTGAGAGTACATGTCAGATTCAGAATGATGAAATGGAAGATCTTTCTATTTTTGAAATGAATGATCAACTTAAAATTCTACAAGATCATGTCTTGAAGATAGTTCAAAATACCAATCAGTTTGCTACACATTTAGCAAATAGTGACAGTGAAAGGCAGAAGTTAAAGGATGAAATCATTGCAAATGTAGAACAAATTCATAAGAATTATGAACCACATATGCGAAGACATTCTACACCCTTAACTGAGGAAAAGCTTTCTGTTAAAGGAAGTTTTACCCCACTTCTAGGAGAAAATGTTGTCTCTCTCAAAGATATTCCCAAATTAGAAGAATGGCCAACATTCTCTGGTGAAGGAGAATATAACCATATTGAGTTCATCAGAACTATTGATATGTTACAAGAAGACTTTAATATACCTGATGAAATCATAGTGGGGAAATTACACTCTCTGTTTACCAGAACTGCAAAGAAATGGTATTACAAGATGAGAATGGATCATGGAAAACATGATTGGTCTTGGTGGAAATCTGAAGTGATCACCAAATGGGCGAACAATTCTTGGAGGTTCAAAATGGAAAATTCTTTTGAAAGGGCCATTTTGAGCTCAGAGAAAGATAAACCACTTACTTGGTTCTTCAAACAAAAAGACAGATTATCTGCTTTACACCCAGATATGTCTGACACTATGATTAATATGAAGATATTAAAAAGTGTGGAGGAGAACTGGAACATGCTATCAAAAGCATATGTGTAGAACCCTGTTCAACAGAGGACTACATTAATGCAATGGAAGATATCATTACCAGAAGAAGAATTGGTAAGACTTGGACTAAAATCCCTATGGAATCCAAGATGGTCCCAAAGATTCCCAGAGAAGATAAAAGACCAGAAAGACCTATCTTGAAGTGTCATAAATGTGGAAGTACTTCACATTTAGCAAACACTTGCACCAAGAAGACAAAAATCAATGAAGCTCAAGTCATTGAAGACATTCAGTGTACTGAAGAGGAGTCTGATCAATATTCTGCAGTCTCCTAGGATACACCAGTGGAGGACTATCCCATTGAAAACATGACAGCTTTCTTTGAGGTCACAGAAGTCCATACCCACTTGCCACAGTACAGTGAAGATTGCTGCAACCTGATAAATATCCAAGATTCCAGAACGTGTGAAACAAATCCTGCTAGAGGAAAAGGTTATACTGCTGGAGCATCCTGTATCACATCAGTTTTGATGAGTGATACTGAAGCCAAAGTACTTTGGATAAAGGGGCATTTTGCACTTGTGTAGGCAAAGATTATCTCCAAATTATACTTCCTGAATGGAAAAACCATCTATTACCAATAGGATGTGTACAATTCAGTAGTGCCAGTAACAATATGTACCCCTTGGGTATATTGGACACTAATCTTGTATTTCCACATCCAGCAGGAAATATGAGGATGAAAAGTGAGATTGTCGTAATGGATAATTGCACATCCCAGCACATCATTCTTGGGAATGATTAACTGAATATTTGTTGTATTGATATCAATAACCATAAAGACAGATATTTCACAATTGGGGATAACAAAAGACAAAAATTTGCTTTTTCCAATATGCCAAAACAAATATCTGTGATATCTTCTGTCAAGGATACTTACAAAGATGAATTTGTGTCTAATCAACTTTTTGAAGCACAAATTAATCCATCATTGTCACCAAAGATGAGGAATGAACTTCTTAATGTGTTATACACATACAAAAATGCATTTGCCTCTGATAATGAACCATTAGGTGCTATAAGAGGACATGAAGTTGATATTACTCTTAATAGTGACAGGCCATATCCTCCAGTACTTAGAAGACCAGCTTATCCAGCCAGTGCCAGAGCTAGAGAAGCCTTGGAAAAACATATCCAAGAGTTGATCCAACTTGGTGTACTAAGGAAAGTAGGCCATAATGAGGAAGTTGAAGTAACAACACCTGTTATTGTTGCATGGCATAATGACAAGTCAAGAATGGTTGGAGATTTCAGAGCATTGAAAATCTACACAGTTCCAGATAGGTATCCACTCCCTAGAATTCAAGAAACCTTGACTCAATTGTCGAAAGCCAAGTATATAACATCAATGGATGCATTGACAGGTTTCCATCAGAATGTTTTGACGCCTAAAGCTAAGAAATTACCTAGAATTATCACTCACTGTGGTATTTATG
The DNA here is from genome assembly GCA_023105745.1 of Austropuccinia psidii. Lineage (NCBI taxonomy): Eukaryota > Fungi > Basidiomycota > Pucciniomycetes > Pucciniales > Sphaerophragmiaceae > Austropuccinia > Austropuccinia psidii. The sequence continues at coordinate 23,714,612 of JALGQZ010000005.1, forward strand.
AGTATCTTAGAATGCCATTTGGCATTAAAAATGCTCCATCCCATTATCAAAGAATGATGAACACAATCTTTCCCACAGAATTGTCTGAAGGATGGCTTATAATTTATATTAATGATATTATCATATGTTCTGATTCATGGTCTTTGCACCTTGAAAGACTTGCAAGAGTACTTCACAAAGTTGCAGAAGTGAACATGAAAATTTCACTCAAGAAATGCAATTTTTTTTTTGAAGAACTCAAAGCATTAGGACATATTGTTTCTGGTTTAAGCTTGGGTATTGACAAAAACAAAGTGGCAGCAGGGTTACTTAAGCCAATACCCCAGAATAGAAAAGAAATGTTGTCTTTTCTTGGATTTGCCAGTTATTATAGGCAACACTTGAAAGACTTTGCAATTCTAGCCAAGTCACTTTATAGAATCTGTGATCAACAGACTGTATTTGAGATGACACAAGGGAGAATTAAAGCTTATGAGAAGATAAGAAAAGTTCTTACAGAAGCACCGCTACTCCTCATGCCTGACTGGAATATTCCTTTTAAATTTTACATTGATGCATGTGGAGATGGATTAGGGGCAGCCATACATCAAGTCCAAATTATTGATGACAAACCTACAGAATGACCAGTTTGTTACATCTCAAGGCAAATCAAACCAACAGAAGCCAGATATGGTGCAAGCCAAATGGAGTGCTTATGTCTGGTATAAGCACTTGAGAAATTACACTATTATCTTGATGGCAGTGATTTTGAGGTGATAACTGACTGTAATGCAGTAAAATCACTTCTTAACATGAAAACTCCCAACAGAAATATGTTGAGATGGCAAATAGCCATTCAAGAATATAGAGGAAACATGACTATAGTCCACAAAGCAGGAAACATTCACAACAATGCTGATGGACTTAGCAGGTGGGCATTAGCCAACACTCCTGATAACCCAGCTTATGTACCCTTGGAAGCTGAACCACAGAGTCCAATTCAAGGGATTAATATAACTGATATTGGGACTGAATTCTTTGAAGAGGTCAGAGAAGCTTATAAGAAAGACAAGAATTGCCATATCTTGACTTCTCTATTAGATAAAGACTGCAAAGATACATCTTTGGTCACTGCACTAGATGAAGTTTGGAGAAACTCCTATTCTGAAGGGAGATTTCACTTGTTTGATGGGATTATTTACCACAGAACAAAACATTCTTGTGTAATTACATTATGCAGCAGATTTCTTATCAATACAATTCTTCATTAATGCCATGATAGCATCTACTCTGGACACCTGTCAGAGGACAGAACACTTGAAAAAGTAAAGAACTGTGCATGGTGGCCATCTTGAAGAGAAGAGACCATTAAATATTGCCATACCTATGACAGATGCCAAAAAGGAAACAGGAGTACAGGCAAGAAATTTGAACTTATGATCCACATTAAAGAACCAAAATTCCCATGGGAATTGTTCACATGGATTGGGTCACAGCACTTCCTCCAAGTAGTGACAAACATTATAATGCTTGTTTAGTCATTGTAGACAGATATAGCAAGACTCCCATATTCTTACCATGTCATAAAGATGACACTGCTATGGACACAGCTCTTCTTCTAAGGAGTAGAGTTATTTCTCATACAGGATGATTTAAGGATATCATAAGTGACAGAGATCCCAAGTTCACATCTTCACTTTGGACCAATCTTCATAGATTGTTTGGGACTAAGTTATCATTCTCTACAGCATATAACCCTCAGACAGATGGACTAGCAGAGAGGATGATTCAAACTTTAGAAAACATGATCATGAGATTTTGTGCTTATGGGTTAGAATTCAAAGACTCAGATGGCTTTACCCATGACTGGTGCACTCTGATACCTGCATTAGAATTGTCATACAAGACATCAGTCCATTCTTCCACAGGACAAACTCCTGCTATGTTAGAAAAAGGATGGAATCCAAGACTCCCAGAAGACACACTGAGGAAAGACTTGATTGTCATTGATCCTACAGCTTCCAGCTTGAAAATAATGCTTGATAAAGTAAAACATCATGCAAAACAAAGTATGGATGATGCTTTTGATTATGCAAAACAGAGGTGGGACAAGAGTCATAAAGTACCAGACTTCAAAGTAGGGGACTTAGTTCTAGTTTCAACCTTGAATTTTAATAATATCAAAGGCTCAAAGAAACTTAAAGATTCTTATGTAGGACCTTTTGTTATTGTTGCCTTACATGGAACCAATGCAGTTCAAGTGGAATTGAGTGGTGAATTGGAAAATAAACACCCCACTTTTCCAGTCAGCTTGATAAAGCCTTATCAACCAGCTGATAAATAATTGTTTCTTTTAAGGAACCCAACTCCTTTAACTGTTCCACCAGTGGAACAGAATGAAGACAAAAAGATAAAGAAAGTCATTAAAGAAAGGAGACTTAGGGGTAAAAATCAGAGAGAATATCTTGTCAGATATAGAAATCCAGTACATGAAGATGAATGGCTGGCAGAATCAGATATACCTGACTCAGATAAACTCTTGAGAAGATTTAGACATGAAAGGAGGCCACAAGCCTGAATATGTCTATGAATGTGCTTTAAATTACTTTATCTGAGTAATGTAAAGAGGTTGGAAAGTGGACATCACCCCCCTTTGGGGATTTTTTATTATTATTTCTACCATTGATAAAATTGTAGTACAATTTTTTTTTTGGTGGGAGGAAATGTGAGCCTTGAGGTATATTTTATATACCCAAATAGGCCACAATTATCTTAAAATTAAATTTTGAGTTATGCATAACTTATAAGTCATGCATATATCCAAAATTTATCATTTTTAATTTCAGAAAAGATGAATAACCTTTTATTGAGTAAGTAAATCCATGGATTTAAGACCAGATTTGGATTCTACACAAAAATTCACCTAGGGTAGCTCCATCAAGTGAATAAGCTCAAATTAACTCTTTGAGGTGGTAAAATGGAAAATACTTCAATACCACAGCATCAATACCACATCAAAGATCCGTGAAAGCTTTTGTTTTTCTTAATTTCACACCAAAATAATGGGAATGTGAGAAATCCCATGTTACATATACACTAAGAATATTGTTATGCATGTTTTGAGCACTTAATATCATGGTATTTTACATGGACTTTTGGTACACCCATAGTGGATATCTCACTTGAAGCTTAAATTTCTATTTTGACGTGAAAAATAAGCAAGGGGGACAAAAGACATCAAAGAGAGCCAGGGTACCCAACTTCTGAGGCCCCAGAGGCGTGGACAGCTCCAAAGCTTGGATCCATGGCTGATCTTGGCCTAATTGGTAAACTAAAACCTTTTGGGAACTTGGTTACCATGTTACAACTACTGTAAATCTTAAGAAAATAGCAAATAACCTGCTATTTTGACGTGCCACGGAGGTAAAAAGCTACTTAGACTCCTGTAACCATGTCAATTCTTAATGATTTTCTTTGAATAAACCCCAAAGGAGTAATTAAAACCATTTTTGGACTTTTATCCATTGATTTACCTCATAGCAACCAGTGAAACACTGATATTTGCAATTCTACGTAGAAATGAGGTTGAAACTTCAAAAATTCATTAAAAACACGATTCTTAATAAATCTTTCTGGAACTTTCAGGACTAATACAGAACTGTATTATCTATGGTACAACCAACAAGAATTATGGTTTTACTAGTAAAATTAAAAGGTTTACTTACAGTCCACTTTTGACTATTGTGTGTGAAACACTGAATCTTCAAAAATTCACAGTAATTACAACCTGTGATGAAATTTGCAATAACATTGATAAATTTGAGAAATCAATGATTATTTTGGAATAAAAGAAGATTTACAGATTTTACTCCTTTTATTCTTAACCACATTGGGGTTGGTAGTCACGTAAAAGCATCAATTAAAGTAATTATGATAATCTTATGTGACAACAGATGATGCAATTAATAATCCAGAAAGGTTTATTGTTTTCTCACTAACTGGTTTTTCAGTTTGCTCCATGGAACGCCTCTGTGAGCTGTTGTTGACTTAAAAGAGGCCTCCCCTTGCTGTTTTTTCCACATCATCATCTTATTATCATTTAAACCATTATTACCAACAAGTAAGTATTAGTTACAGCTATTCTTAAGTGTTTTAAATCTTTCAGAATAAATCAGAAAGACGTGAAATCTTAGAATCCAACTATATATTGTTGTAATACTGTTATAAATCCATTTTGATCCTTAAAATCCACAATTCTACGTCAAATCTCTCTATCTTATCTTCCAATAAGTTCTTTGGAATAATAGTGAGTGATTTATTTTTAATTCTTAAAGTTTTTCTCTAAAATTAGTTTTCTTCAAGAATTATCATTATAATTATCCTTGCAAAAGATAATTATATATTAAAATAATTTTATTATTTTAATAAAAGAAGTTTTATTATTAAAATCTTCTTGTAATTGATTCTTGTAGACAATTACTTGCTCACAGTTAAAATCACTAGTAGTGCTTAACACGTGAAAGAAATAATTCTTTAATTATTTAATTGTGGTTATAATAATATTTTATTATTATATTTCATAAGAACAGACATAGTACTGTTGATTAATAGTAATATTATCATCAGTTTCATAGTCACATCTTACATATTTATGGAGTAAGAAAGATGGGCCATTGGGGAAGAGTTCCCAGTTTCTGAGCCCCCCACCCCTGATGGTACCTCAGGGTATTCCAATTGTGAGTCTGATGAATTTCTTGATTTAATTGGATACTGATATCTTGAAATAATGACTGGTTCTAGGCAGAGGGATGAGGCTAGGTGGACTCATGTTGGAGGGACCATCCCAGTTAGTGGTAGGCCAATCTATTCCAGCTCAGAAGTCCCAAGAGTTTCTAATGCCAAAGTTAGTGATGAATTGAATGGTGAAGAATTTGAGGTGGTTCATGATTTTGCTGGCCATCAATCCAGTACTTCCCCTTCTCATCCTCCTGCCAAGAATTCCAAAGTCATATAATTCCCAGTACTCCCAGAACCTTCCAGCCAATTGTTTCTACCATTCTCATTTCCCTTCCTCCTGCTTCATAAAGTTCTTCAACCAACCAGCCCGCCTTGATTCCAGCAGTAAGACCATCCCCCAGCCATCAGTCCAGAAATTCCCCCATAGTCACCTCTCAACAGCTCCGGTAGAAGAAGAGAAGAAATTTCTCCTTTGCTGTTTCCTGCCAATCAGGTAATTCAGCAAAGGATTGCTGCCCTATCAAAGCTACCAGAGAATATCCAAATACAAGCAGTGATAATCAAGATGCTGTGGACAGGTTATTTAGAAGAGTTGATAGGAACAGTAGGGAGGTGATTGAGTATGCTAATGATTGGACTATTACTGCTAGTTCCTCTGAGGAAATGGCTGCAAATCTTTCCTGGTAAGAAGATGAACTGATTAATGATTTCCAGGGAACGTTTGATCATCTGGGTTGAGATAACTAGTTTCCTTGTCCTTGTTTGTAATTGTTTTGACTTCTATCCCCACTCTTATCAAATATAAAAAAATAAAAAATAAATGGAACGTCTCAGTACATTTTATGGGAGGGGATGCGGCTGCTTCAAAGAAATAAGAAAGACAAAAAGAATTATACAAGTAAAGAAAGAAAAAAAATTGAGAGAAAAAGAGAGTAACAAAAAAAGAAATGAAAAAATTCCTGAGGTTTGTCCTTCCTGTGGTGAGTTGCTTGATTTTGTCCAAGAATTTGCTGAAAGATCAAAATAGAGCATTTGATGCTCACAGAGTCAGCAAGGCTATGTTTTACCAGACGTAGAAATCTCAGGGATGCATACCAGGAGATGGGACTTACTTTCATAACTTCCACTCCCCAGAAAGCAACATAAACAGATAAATTTGCTATAATTAACTTTTAAGTAATGAATTTCTTGAATAATTATAAGTGGTATAAGTTGGAAAAGAAAGAATAAAAGAGAGAAGAAGAAATTTGGCCATATCTTGATGAAGGTCCAAATTTGAGGGTATTGATGTTGCAAGGCCTTCTGAATTTTTCCAAAGAATTGAAAAGTGCTCACAAAGTGGCCAATGTGATTCTTAAAAATACATATTGGTAGAATACCCCCTTCAAGGTACATCCCAGGAGAGGAACTTACTTTCATAAAATCAAACTCTTGAGGTATTTGGGAGAGGATTTTCAGGATACAATAAATGGAAATCCTTGCAAAGGTCTGGTGAGTTGGTAAGGTTGGAAGCTTGTTCCCAAGGTATTCTTTCTAAGTCTTCACTGAATCCTTTCCACTCTACATGTCAGCCTGTGACTCAAAACCAGAGCACAAGCTTGACAGCCAAATACCATAAACCAATGGTAAAACCAAGATATCACCAAAACATGGAGCTGAGGCAAATTAACTCAAAAGTTATCAAACAAAAGGGGAAAATCACCTCTTTCCAAATATACAAGTCCCATAATCATAGGACAAAGAATGACAAAGTTATTCCTGCTCAAAGTTGTTGCTGAGCATAAACCTTAATTTTCACCTCTCATCTGAAATTCAGAAGAAGGAGCTTAACCACATCAAATGGGTATTCCAAATGAGGCTCTTATTAAGGGCTATCAAATGGTACTACCCAAACTGAGCTAGCACCAGAATTACAGAAGTTATAACCAAAATAGGTCAAATAAGGGTGATTAAAATATTCACCTCTCATCTAACTTCTACAGTTTTAGTGTGAGATACCTGAATTGGGGTCTTTTTGGAAAGAGAACAATCAGGGATATCTAATGGTGCCATTCATTTCCCCATATCATATCTAGAAAAAAGATATGGAGAAAACAAGCTCCATACAGTTTTTGGACAATTCATATAAATGTACAAGAAAGCTTGTACATGGCATAACTTTGCCATATTTAATGATAACCATACCAGATAAGGTTCTATTGTTTGGATCACATCTAGGTTTACACAATGAACCAATTTTGAGCTCAGTATCTCAAAAACTGACAAATCTAGAGCAGTTTTAATGTTAAAATCCAACAGTTTGGCCAATATGGCGCTCTAGTGGGATACTATCTCATATGTATGATTGTGAGGTTTCAAACAGACAAAGAAGCTTCTTTATACTTCAATAAATCATAGTTAAGTCAAATAAAGAGGTCCATACAGGTTCTGTACAGCTTCTGACGCGTCAGAAGCACCAGAACACACCTGTAAACTCCATTGGTGAAATTCTTCACCCTGTATAGGGTAAAAATGACTACTTGTGGTTCTAAAACCACATTTCCACCCAATACTAGTCTGTATTGAGTGTATAGAACCACAAACCAGCCCAAAGTAGTGAAATATTTCACTCTGTGGTCGTGCGGAGAGGTAAACCACCTCTCACTACCCCAGAACAAGATAAAAGGAGGCTTTTCCTCACCAGGAAGCCAATCCAGAATCCCATTTTTAATATTCTTACGTGGTATAACTTCCTGAAAGAGGTACCCTTAGAATTTGACAGGTTATTATTATCAGTTTGAATTATTGTACGGTTTTTCATTGTAAACCAACAGGCAAACACTGCACCCAGGGATATCAGCAGCACTCACCATCACTAAATTATTTGAGTATAGCCCTTTTACTCATATTCTCACTTTAATATCATCATTATTTTCGTCTCACACTCAGAGCTATTACTTTTATTATCATCTCGAAGCTAAATCATAGAGTCACCCTGACATTTTGGGGGCCCGGCCTGGTTTTTTACCTATTTTAGAGGAAATTCTAGCTTTTTTCACTATTTCTAGCTGATTTTCATGCCTTTTAAAGCTATTAGACTTGTTTACTTGTTTATTTACATTACCTTTAAGCCATAAGAGGTCCTGAAGGGGATTAATTTCGTGGTTTTTCTCTATTCTGTTTTTTTTACTTAAAAATAAAAAATATAAAAAATATAAAATAAAAAAACTGTATACATATTCCTTCTAAAAGATAATCCTTTTCATCATTTTTGAATAGTTATAAATATATAATTTATATTTATAAAATACTCTCTTTTCATAATAAAATTAAAATCATATTTTATTATTTTTTTTTTCATATAATATACAAAGTATATATTATTTGAATTTTTCTTAAAGCAAAACTCTGATAATTCATTTTTTCACCCTAATTTGCTTGGGAAATTGATTATTATCATTATTATTGATAATTTCAAGAATAATACTTCATAATAAAATACAAACCATATTTTATTATTGATCTTTTTTCATAATATATACAAAGTATATATTTTTTGAATTTTTCTCAAAGAAAAACTCTGATAATTTATTTTTTCACCAAAATTGGCGTAAAAATTGAACATTATCATTGTTATTGATAATTTCAATAATAACCCTTCATAATAAGATACAAACCACATTTTATTATTGATATTTTTTCATAATATATACAAAGTATGTATTGGGGGAAGTTGATTTGATAATTATTATTGATATTTTCATGAATAGCTTGTCCAAAGTGACTTATAGATTCCTAGCAAAACAGGGATTTAATCAACTATCTGAAACTCTAACTTTACAAATCAGAAATGATACCACCTCATTCCAAAGACATTGGATTTCCCAGAAATTATTCGTTACAAAGAGAAACAATTATTGGTTGGAATAGCGGCCTGGAAAAGAGAGAAGTTGAAGTTGCTCAAAGTCATAATACATGGAAAAATGAACCTTCCTACACCTTCCAAGATGGCTTTCATAGAATAGTTTATTCTAACCCATCAAATCTTCAAAGAACTTCTCCAATGGAGAATGGCAGACAGGGAAGACAACCTAGAGTTCCACTAAAAAGAACTTGTAGAAAGTAGTCAGAGGATTTCCCTCAAAGATATATCCTTCCAAGAACTTTTCATAGAAAGGAAATGGAACCAGATATAACAATGTCAGCCTGTGACTCCAAACCAGAGCACAAGCATGACAGCCAAAAGACCATAAACCAATGGTATAGCCAAGATACCACCAAAACATAAAGCTGTGCCAAATTAGCTCAAAAGGTAGAAACCGAAAGGGGAAACCCACCCCTTTCCAAATATACGATTCCCATCATCATAGGACAAAGAATAACAAAGTTATTCCTGCTCAAAGTTGTTGCTGAGCATAAACCTTAATTTTCACCTCTCATCTTAAATATAGAGTAAGAGGTTTAACCCCATCAAATGTGTATGAAAAATGAAGCTCTATTTCAGGGCTATCCAGTGGTACCAGCCAAACACAGCTAGCACCAGTATTACAGAAGTTATGGTCGAATTCAGGCCAAATAAGGGTGAACAAAACATTCACCTCCCGTTTAACTTCTACAGTTTTAGTGTGAGATACCTAAAGTGGGGTCTTTTTGGAAAGAGAAAAATCAGGGATATCTGATGGTTTCATTCATTTCCTCATATCTCAACTAAAACACAAGTTATGGGGCAAACAAGCCCAATACAGCTTTTGCCTAAAACACGCATATGTACAGAATATCTTGTACATGGGATACCTTTGCGATATTTAATGATAACCATATCAAATAAGGTACCATTGTGTAGAGCCCATGCAGGGATACACACTGAACCAATTTTGAGGTTGATATCTCAAGAACTGACAAAGTTATGGCTTTTTTAAGGTCAAAATCCCACATTCTGGCCAAAACAGCTTTACCATGGGATAATATCCCATAACCATGATTATGAGGTGTCAAAAAGAAAAAGAAGAATATTTCTACTTCAATACCTGATACATCAGTCAATACTGGGGTCCCATACAGTTTCTGTTCAGCATTCTACGCGTCATACACGTCAGAAGGAGGCTATGTGGTTCGCAGATGAACATTTTCACCCTGTATTGGTGAAAACTGCGCAGAAGTGGTTTCAAAACCACATCTGAGCCCAATACAGGCTATAAAGGCCTTTGAAAACCACAAGCCTGTCTCAAAGAAAGGAAAAATATTCACTTCCTCTACATGGAAACGTCTAGCAGCCTTTCCATCCCATTTCAGGATAAAAGGAGGGCTTTTCACAGCCAGAAAAGCTTTCCACATCCTGCTCTTAAACTCCTACGTAGTACAACTGTCAAAAACACTTATACCCTTGGAAAATAAACAGGTATAATTATAATATTAATTATTTTAGTCTTTATTATTGTCATCCAACAGGTAAAGCTGCACGCAGGGCTTTCAACAGCGCTCACCACCACTATTTTATAATAGTAAAGCCTCTCAAATCTTATTATAAACCCCTATTATCAATCAATACCATTATTTTTAATCTTTTATCAGGTGTCACAGTCACAGTTAAAGTTGTAAATAGCCTAATTACTACTTTTACATAGTCTCAACCTGACATTTTGGGGGCCTGGCCATGTGTTAACCTTTTTTGGACCCTAAAAGTAAGTTTTTCACTTAATTTCTCTATTTCTGACATTTTGTTTTATGTTTTAGGCATGATTCTTTCTTCATATAAATATTTATTATATATTTCTTTCTACTCATACTAAAAAGAGTACCTGTCACATGGCTAATAACCACAGGACCTTTATTTTTGGCATGTTTTACATATAAAAACACATTAAGCTACTAATATAGTCTTTTTTTCTAATTAAATAAAGACACCTCTTACTGGAAAACCAACAGTTGAGGCGTGGTTGGGCATATTGTTAATTCAATTACCCTCTTACATACCACTTTTTATCAGCTTATACTTTCTAATTTCAAATTATTCTGTGAGAAATTGGTATACAAACAGTATACCAAATATCAGTAAGCTGTATTTCTGACTTGAAATTTATAATTACACTGTCATCATACAAGGGCATATTGTAGTAACATACACGCCCAGAGGCCATTCTTAGATGTGCAAACAGCATTTTAAGAAGTCTTAACTGACATTAAGCCCTCTTTTCCTATTTGATTCAGTGGAAGATAACTTCATACAACTTGCAACCCAGTCACAGGCCAACACACCAGGGGCACCCTCAGAACGAGAGAGAATCAAGGGCAAAGGAAAGAGGTAAAGTGAAGGCCTGATCAAAGCAAAGAAGTGGACACCTATTGCCACTTAGAAGAGTAGAAAACCACGAAATTCTGCTTCAATACAAGGTAAACCAACCTTAATAGCTTGTACAGGGAAAATTACTATAATTACCCCAGTTGTAACCTCTAAAGGCAAACTTCCCAAATCAGCAGACAACAAATTTGTACAAGGCACAGTCAAAGGTAAATACCCTAAGAACATAAAGTTTTTGACTGCTTGCAAACAATGATATATCACCTGTACACCTCAGAAACCTTGGCTTCCAAAGGAACCAACCAGAGGACAGAGAAGGCTTGTCCAGAGCCAAAATACCTGGAAGAGGACACCTTGGACACAGTGGTGGATGGCAAAACAATCAGGGAGATACAATCAACCTTGCCATTCACACTCCATTTCAACAGGGACGTCAAACCAGAGGACTGGAAAGACATGGGTCAAGTTCTTCAGCTCCACTAACTCCTCAAATATTTGTTTCAATGGAGCATGGACAACAAGAGGTTCAACCTAGCAACTCACTGGGTAGAACTTGGAGAAAGTTTCCAGAAGATCTGTCTCAAAGAGATAGACTTCAAGGACCTTATGGTAATCACCAAAGGTTGTAATCCTACCAGGAAGTTCAGACTCCTGGAGGCAAGGGCAACCAGGATAAGGGAGAATCAAGCCACTATCCAAGCTATAGAAGAACAACTGACCCAGACAGGGCTTACTCAGATTCCTTCAGGCTCACAAAGAGCAGGCCAAATCCGCTCTCCAGTGGCTTCACACCATTCTGAAACCAGCAGATCAGTGGCCAAGAGTCACCATTTTTCACAATTCCAGGAAGTTTCCAGGAGAAGACAAGTAAACAAGTGCAAAAACAATACCTCCTTCAACCAGAGGAAGAGAGAGTCAGACCCCATGATCCGGAAGCTGTTGGATTTATTGAATGAAGTGCACAAGAACCAGAAGTAGTTGTAAATAACTTTAAAATCGGTAGTCCCATCAATAGAAATATTACTCCCACTCAGATTAAACATAATGTTGTCAAACCTGAGAGTAACTTAAACAGTGATTCACTGTGGTTACAAATGTCCCAATATGCTGAAAAAACTCAAAATCAGTTTGCAGAACTTGAAGCAATCCATGAGAGGCTGAAAGAATTAATAGCCTCCGTGGATAAAATTGTTAAAGCTCTTCAAGAAGGACATTCTCAATCGAGCAAAGCCTCTGAAGAAACCAAGAAAAGACTGAATCTAGTATTTGAAGAACAACACCACAGCAAAATGGAAAGGGATTGTCTGGATCAAGACATAAACAAACTGTTTAATGTCTACCATAGCATGAAGCCCCAACCACAAGGTCATGCTATGGATAATCCATATCACCAAGATGAAATCAAACCAGATGCCATGTTGATGAATAAGGCAAGATCTCCCTCACAATACCAGGATGGGGAAAATATGTCTTTTTCTGAGAAGGAAGCCTTGAAACAGCTTCCTGAGGCCTCAAGCTGGCCCAAACTCCCTGGAATAGGAGGATATGATCATATGGAACTCATACATTATATTGATGGACTCTTCATTGATGTATTAAGCATACCAGATTACTGGATCACTGCTAGACTAAAGACAGCATTCAAAGGTCATGCTAGTATATGGTACACAGAAATGAAAGAAATCTATGGCAGAAGAAACTGGCTATGGTGCAAGAGTCAAATCATCCAAAAGTACAGTAATGGTACATGGATATGGAAAAAGACCGTGTCATTTGACAATGACAAATACTCCGTGAACAAATATCCATATGAGTGGTGTCTAAGACAGTCTAGAAGACTTAAAGCCATTGATCCTCAGATGGACATCCAAATGAGGAATCACAAGCTTCTGACACAACTGCCAGGAGAACTAGAGCATGCAGTAAAATGCAGATGCAACCAAAATTTCACTCTATATGACATTGCTAATACCTTACAAGACATAAGGTGTGAGCCTTAGAGTTATTTTCATATACCCAAAAAACCACAAAAGATAGATTAAGACACAAATATAAATAAAATAAATTTATTTATATTTTAAAATCAAAAATTGAAATATAAATGCAAACTTATATTTAAAAAACAAAATTTAATTATATTTTAAAAAGAAAATTACAAGAAAATTTAAAATTATGAAATTCTATTTTTACTTGTAAAAATTAAGTAAAAATGAATTTTTAATAAAAATTGTGAAATTGGAATATATTTGGTAAAACGTTATGTAAGATATATTATAGCTTTTTATCCAATAAATAAACATATAAAAATTATTTCACCATTTGATTCCTCATGAAAAATTCGGGGGGTCACCTCTGAGTGAAATTTTCGTAACTCAACTCTAAATAAGCTTAAATTAAGTTTTTAGTATTTTCAATACAAAAGATGAAAATCCTCAAAACTTTAATTGAATTCACACCACATGTGGTGTTAACCATCAATTTTTGTGTTAAAATTGAGGTGTTGTGTTTAGTTTAGAAGTTATGAGGAATTGAAGTATTTTCAATTGAATTCAATTGAAATGTCAAAATGTGTGCATGTATTACATAAGTGAACTTTGATTTACATATGAGGTATCAATTATTACTGTATTGTACTGTACAATTCAATTGAATTACATATGTAAATTATAAGTATAATACATGATGAGGAATTAAAGTAAAAAATAAATTGGAAAGATTAAAATTGGGGGGAAAAGAAACTCTAGCTCTAAGGGGGAGCCAGACCCCCAAAATCCTTGCTGAAAGGCGTGAGATGTCAAAATTCAAGCAAAAGTCCATCACTTTTGGCCTGGAATTGAGTCACAGGGTCTGTGACTCAATTGATGATGAGGTTTTGATACCAACCAAGGTGGTTTTAACTGCTGCCAAGAGGGTAAAACTACCCTTAGGATAAAACAAACTTAGTAAAAACAGTTTTAACTGGCTTCTATGCCTCTGACACACATTCCGACGTGTTTTGGAGGCTCTAGACCAGATATTGCTATGGTAATAGCTGATTTAAGGGTCTAAAATGGCTAAAAATGGCTTAAACCAGCCCTTTTTTTGGTCTAAATCAGGGTTCAATGATTCCATAATTGGCTTTTCTGTTGTCAGACTGTTTTTTACGACTTACAAGAGTAAATTTTACTTTTGGAGTAAGAAAATTGAAGGCTATGAAAGAATGTCTTCTTTAACCCACTTTTCTCTTCATGTTAGGATCTTTTCCTTTTATAATTAGCTTAAACACTGTTGAACCAATCAATAAAAGATTCCAACCACCTTCTTTAAAATACTTAAAACATTTTAACCACGTGAAAAAATCATTATATTCATTTTTTGTAACCCTTATAATCATTGTTACCCCTGAACCACCGCAAAAGTGAATTAAAGCATCTTTCATCACTGCTAGCTTTGTCACTTTGTTTCCAAATTCACTCTGGTCACTTTTGGGCATGTTTTTCTTTGATAATCTTTTTAAAGACTCTGTTCTTCAATTAATTGCTTGTAGTCCTTTGCTCAATTAATTCCAATTGAAATTGCTCTTGAAGAAATTTCTTCTGCAGGCTTAAATATCTCTTGTAGAGTATTTTTGGATGAGTTTTTATTGTTGGTAAAACAATAAATATTCATAATATTATTGTTTTATACTAATAAAGCTATAAACAATAAAATTGGTGTTTTTTTCTTAAAACTAATGTTTCTTACTATTTTTTAATTGATTTTTACCTTATAAAAACTTTGAGGCGGGAAAAGTACTTGATTTTTAATCAAAGCTTCATATCCACACGTTACATAAGGAAAAGAACTAATATAGGGAAATTCACCCCATATAAGAGCAGTGGTTTAAAGAGAAACAACCTTTCAGGGTAGAGTTTAAAGACAAAACAAAAGAAAGGGTGGCAGAAGTGGCAAAGAAGAAGAATTCTTGTCACAATTGTGGTTCAACAGACCACTATGCCAAAAACTGTCCAAAGGCAAAGAAAAAAGTCTATGCCATTGAGAGAGTCCCACAGGAGGAATCCCCAACAGAGGATTCTGAATCCGACTCCCTGGGTGATGCCATCAGAAAACCATCTGAGGATGATCAAGACCCAAGAGAAGAATTTCAAGTGGAATAGCAAGAGGAAACCCCACTAGAAATTCAGGACATACAGTTGGAAGAAGGGATGCCACAGGACACTGCCAACAAAAACTTGTGCAAATATACACAAGATGCACAAAAATTCCTGGTCACACCAACCAGAAGAATGCCATATATACATGGAACAGCCACAAAAATGACTGTCTGTATTGACAATGCTCAACATCCACTGATCATTGATAGTGCGGTACACTGCTCCATAGTGGCCAAAGGTTATCTGGATAACCACTTCCCAAATTGGGAAAAACAGCTCTTGCCCACCAAGGCAAGAAACTTTAAAAGTGCTTCAGGGAAGATGACTTCTATTGGGACAATTATCAAAGAGATAATTATATCCCACAGGAAGGGTAATATCAGACTCAATCCAGAGTTTGTAGTGATTGATGATGCCCACATCCAAGGCTTCTTACTGGGAACAGACTACCAAAGGATGTATGGCAAAGATATTTACACTAGTAAAAACAGCCACATTACAATAGGTAGCAACGAGGAGCAGAAATTTTCAATTGATATAGAACAAATCTCTACCCATGACCCACTGGAGGAGTTACTGAATGAATTCAGAGAGGGCAGTTTAGAACTACCCTCACCAGTAAAAAAAACTAAGTTTACTGAAGATGCTGAGGATGAATAGACCAGCATTTGCCAATGGTGAAGAACCACTAGACAAGATCAAAGGCCATCATATAGAACTATATCTGGATGTGGAAAGACCTTATCCACCCATGCTCAGGAGAACTTCTTATCCAGCAAGTCTGGAGACCACGAAAGAAATTGAAAAACATATCAATGACCTCCTGGACATGGATGTCATCAGAAAGATTGGACATAATGAAATAGTGGAAATAACCACTCCTGTCCTAATCACCTGGCATGATGGCAAGTCTAGACTGTGTGGAGACTTCAGAGCTCTGAATAACTACACAAAAGCAGACAGGTACCCTATACCCAGGATACCTCATGCCTTGGATAAACTGGCAAAAGCCAAATACATAACCAAAATGGAATGTATGAAAGGCTTCCACCAAAATGGGGTTAATCCAAACTCCATGAAATTTCTCAGAATAATATGCCATATGGGCATATGTGAGTATACCTGGATGCCATTTGGCATCAAAAATGCACCAGACCACTACCAAAGGATGATGGACACAATATTTCAAGAAGAAATATTGGAAGGCTGGTTGGTGGTATATATTTATGATATCATTATATACTCAGAGACATGGGAAGACCATGTACAATACATAGACAGAGTTCTAAGTAAATGTACACTCATCAATCTGAAAATTTCACTGAAAAAAGTGTAATTTTGGCCAACAAGAGCTACTAGCTCTAGAACAGAAAGTCTCAGGTCTTAGTCTGGCAATTGAACAGCAGAAAGTAGCAGCAGTACTGCAAAACCCAGTACCAAATAGCATCAAAGAGATGCAATATTTCCTTGGGTTTGCTAGCTCCTCTAGGAACCACATCAAGAATTTTGCCCACATAACTAGTAGCTTATACAAGCTATGTTCAAAACATGTAGTTTTTGAAATTACCAAGGAAAGGAGGGATGCATATGAGAGGATCAAATATGAACTCACAAATGCACCTGTCCTCATCTTGCCTGACTTTAAACTGCCATTCAAGTTATGTATAGATGCAGAATGTAGCCAAGGCTTAGGAGCAGCCCTTCACCAAAGAGAAATTGTAGATGGTGAACCAAGAGAGGGAGTAATATGTTACATCTCTAGGAAACTGAAAGATTCAGAAGCCAGGTATGGGGCCACCCAGACTGAATATCTATGTCTAGTCTGGTCTCTAGAAAAACTCCATTATTATTTGGAGGGTGCAGCCTTTGAAGTCTACAAACACTGCACAGCCTTGAAGTCTTTACTGAACATGAAGACTACAAATAGACACATTCTGAGATGGAAAATAGCCATCCAGGAGTATAGAGGGAATATGACCATCATATACAAAGAAGGTAAAAGTCATACTAATGCGGATGGCTACTGGATAATGTCAAGAGCAATCCAGCTTATGACCCTGAAGTTGCAGCCAAGATCCCTATCCATTTCATGGAAATGGATTGGAGGAAGAACTTCAGATTCTCTGAATGGGCACCAGGAAGTGGTACCCTTGACAGTGGAAACACTGATTAAGAAGGAACAGAAACTCCCATACTGGGAATATGTTCCTCAGAGCTGCACAATGAATTTTTCATTGCAGTACTGAAGCCTTATGCCAAAAAAAACAGTGTGGCACATTACTACAACTCCTTCAACAAAATTACAGGAGCCCAGAACTGGAAACCCAGCTGGAAGAACCCTGGTTGAGGGCCTATAAGGATAACAAGTTCTTCCTTGTAAATGGCCTGCTTTACCACAGAGAGAAGCACACAATTGCACTCACAGTGGTAGACAGAAAACACATCTCCCTGATCCTGCAGGAATTCCACGACTGCCCCTATATGGGACACATGAGTGAGGACAGTACTAAGGAGAGGGTAGCAAGCACAGCTTGGTAGCCCAAGTGGGAACAAGATTTGAGTGAATACATCAACACTTGTGAAAGATGGCCCAAGGCAGATAGGAAACATGGGAAGAAGTATTGGTTACTCCAACATATAGAGGAACCCAAACACCCATGGGAAACCATCAAGATGGACTGGGTCACAGGACTTGTCCCAGGAGGCAAAGAAAACTACAATGCCTGCTTAATCAAAGCTGATAGGTTCAGCAAGAGTATGAGGTGTCTACCATGCCATAAAGAGTACACAGCCATGGATACTGCTCTGTTATTCTGGAATAACATCATATCTACCTGTGGAGCCCCTAAAATCATCATGAGTGATAGGTACCCAAAGTTCACATCTGAATTTTGGACCAACTTGTATGACATGCTTGGCACCAAGCTTGCATTTTCCACACCTTACCATCCACAAACAGATGGCCTAGTTGAAAGGATGATCCAGACAGTGGAGGACATCCTTAGAAGGTTCTGTGCCTATGGCATGGAATACAAGGACCATGAGGGATATACCCATGACTGGGTTACCCTTCTTCCAGCTGTCCAACTGGCTTATAATAAAAGTCAGCACTCTACCACAGGAAAGACACCTGCACTGGTAGAGAAAGGGTGGAATCCCCTGTTTCCTGTGGATCACTTGAAGAAGAATCTTCTGAAAATCAACCACACAGCCAAATACTTCCATGACATGTGGAAGAGGGCTTGTGACACAGCTTGTAAGATGTGACTATGAAACTGATGATAATATTACTATTAATCAACAGTACTATGTCTGTTCTTATGAAATATAATAATAAAAATTATTATAACCACAATTAAATAATTATAAAATTATTTCTTTCACGTGTTATACACTACTAGTGATTATAACAGTGAGCAGTAATTGTCTACAAGAATCAATTACAAGAAGAATTTAATAATAAAAAACTTCTTTTATTAAAATAATAAAATTATTTTAATATATAATTATCTTTTACAAGAATAATTATAAAGATAATTCTTGAAGAAAACTATTACTAGAGAAAAACTTTAAGAATTAAAGATAAATGACTCACTAATACTCCAAAGAACTTATTGAAAGATAAGAGTAGAGAAATTTGACGTAGAATTGTGGATTTAAGGGATCAAGATGATTTATAACAGTATTTCAACCATATATAGTTGGATTCTATGATTTCACGTCTTTCTGATTGATTCTGAAAGATTTAAAACACTTAAGAATAGCTTGAACTAATACTTACTTGTTGGAAATAATGGTTTAATAAATTTATAAGATGATGATACGGAAAAAACAGCAAGAAGAGGCTTCTTTTAAGTCAATAACAGCTCACAGAGGAGTGCCATGGAGCAAACTGAAAAACCAGTGAGTGAGAAAACAATAAACCTTTTTGGATTATTGATTGCATCATCTGTTGTCATGTAAGATTATCATAATTACTTAATTGATGCTTTTACGTGACTACCAACCCCAATATGGTTAAGAATAAAAGGAGTAACACTTGTAAATCTTCTTTTATTCTAAAATAATCATTGATTTCTCAAAGTTATCAATGTTATTGCCAATTTCATCACAGGTTGTAATTACTGTGAATTTTTGAAGATTCAGTGTTTCACGTAGAATATCCAAAAATGGACTGTAAGTAAAACTTTTAATTTTACTAGTAAAACTGTAATTCCTTTTGGTTGTACCATAGATAATACAGTTCTCCTTTAGTCCTGAAAGTTTCAGAAAGATTCATTAAGAATTGTATTTTTAATGAATTTTTGAAGGTTTTACCTCATTTCTACGTAGAATTGCAAATAGCAGTGTTTTGCTGGTTGCTATGAGGTAAATCAATGAATATGGGTCCCAAAAGGGCTTTAATTACTCTTTTGGGGTTTATCCATGGAAAGTCATTAGTAATTGACATGGTTACAGGAGTGTAAGTAGCTCATTACCTCCTTGGCATGTCAAAATAGCAGGTTATTTGCTATTTTCTGATGTTTTACAGTAGTTGTAACTTGGTAACCAAGTTCCCAAAGAGTTTTAGTTTACCAATTGGGCCAAGATGAGCCATGGATCCATGCTCTGGAGCTATCCACGCCTCTGAGGCCTCAGAAGTTGGGTACCCTGGCTCTCTTTGATGTCTTTTGTCCCCCTTGCCTATTTTTTACGTCAAAATAGTAATTTAAGCTTAAAGTGAGATATCCACTATGGGTGTACCAAAAGTCCATGTAAGAATACCATGATATTAAGTGCTCAAAACATGCATAACACTATTCTTAGTGTATATGTAACATGGGATTTCTCACTTTCCCATTATTTTGGCTAAAAATCAAGAAAAACAAAAATTTTCACGGATCTTTTATGTGGTATTAATGATGTGGTATTGAAGTATTTTCCATTTTACCACCTCAAATACTTAAATTGAGCTTATTCACTCTATGGAGCTACCCTAGGTGAATTTTTGTGTAAAATCCAAATCTGGTCTTAAATCCATGGATTTACTTACTCAATAAAAAGTTATTCATCTTTTCTGAAATTGAAAATGATGAATTTTGGATATATGCATGACTTATGAGTTGTGCATAATTCAAAATCTCTTTTTAAGATAATTGTGGCCTATTTGGGTATGTAAAATATACCTCAAGGCTCACATTCCCTCCCACCAAAAAATAAAATTGTATTACAATTTTATTAGTGATAAAAGAATAAGGCCCCAAAAAGGGGTAATGTCCACTGTCCAACCTCTTTTTGTTACTCAGATCAAGTAATTTAAAGCACATTTATAGACATATTCAGGCTTGTGGCCTTCTTTCATGTCTAAATCTTCTTAAGAGTTTATCTGAGTCAGGTATTTCTGATTCTGCCATCCATTCATCTTCATGTACTGGGTTTCTATATCTGACAAGATATTCTCTTTGATTTTTACCCCTAAGTCTCCTTTCTTTGATGACTTTCTTAATCTTTTTGTCTTCATTCTGTTCCACAGGTGGTACAGTTAAAGGAGTTGGGTTTCTTAAAGGAAACATTTCTTTATCAGCTGGTTGATAAGGTTTTATCAAGCTGACTGGAAATGTGGGGTGTTTATTTTCCAATTCACCACTCAATTCCACTTGAACTGCATTGGTTCCATGTAAAGCAACAATAACAAAAGGTCCTACATAAGAATCTTTAAGTTTCTTTGGGCCTTTGATATTATTAAAATTCAAGGTTGAAACTAGAACTAAGTCCCCTATTTTGAAGTCTGGCACTTTATGACTCTTGTCCCACTTCTGTTTTGCATAATCAAAAGCATTATCCATACTTTGTTTTGCGTGGTGTTTTACTTTATCAAGCATTAATTTGAAGCTGGAAGCTGTAGGATGAATGTCAATCAAGTCTTTCCTCAGTGTGTCTGCTGGGAGTCTTGGATTCCATCCTTTTTCTAACATAGCAGGAGTTTGTCCTGTGGAAGAATGGACTGATGTCTTGTATGCCAATTCTAATGCAGGTATCAAAGTGCACCAGTCATGGGTAAAGCCATCTGAGTCTCTGAATTCTAATCCATAAGCACAAAATCTCCTGATCATGTCTTCTAAAGCTTGAATCATCCTCTCTGCTAGCCCATCTGTTTGAGGGTGATATGCTGTAGAGAATGATAACTTAGTCCCAAACAATCTATGAAGATTGGTCCAAAGTGCAGATGTGAACTTGGGGTCTCTGTCACTTATGATATTCTTAAATAACCCTGTATGAGAAATAACTCTACTCCATAAAAGAAGAGCTGTATCCATAGCAGTGTCATCTTTATGACATGGTAAGAATATGGGAGTTTTGCTATATCTGTCTACAATGACTAAACAAGCATTATAACTTTTGTCACCACTTGGAGGAAGTGCTGTGACCCAATCCATGTGAACAACTTCCCAAGGGGATTTTGGTTCTTGAATATGGATCATTAATCCAAATTTCTTGCCTGTACTCCTGTTTGCTTTTTGGCATCTATCACAGGTATGGCAATATTCAATGGTTTCTTTTCTCCAAGATGGCCACCATGCACAGTTCTTCACCTTTTCAAGTGTTCTGTCTTCTGATAGGTGTCCAGAGTAAATGCTATCATGGCATTCATGAAGAATGGTATTGATGAGCAATCTACTACACAATGTCATCACACAAGAATGTTTTGTTCTATGGTAAATAATCCCATCAAACAAGTGAAATCTTCCTTCAGAATAGGAATTTTTCCAAACTTCATCTAGTGTATTAACCAAAGATGTGTCTTTGCAGTCTTTATCCAATAAAGAAGTCAAGATATGGCAATTCTTGTCTTGTTTATAAGACTCTCTGACCTCTTCAAAGAATTCAGTCCCAATATCAGTTATGTTAATCCCTTCAATTGGAATCTGTGGTTCAGCTTCCAAAGGTACATAAGCTGGGTTATCAGGAGTGTTGGCTAAAGCCCATCTACTAAGTCCATCAGCATTTTTGTGAATGTTTCCTGCTTTATGAACTATAGTCATGTTTCCTCTATATTCTTGAATGGCTATTTGCCATCTCAACATATGTCTGTTGGGAGTTTTCATGTTAAGAAGTGATTTTACGGCATTACAGTCAGTTATCACTTCAAAAACACTGCCATCAAGGTAATAGTGTAATTTCTCAAGTGCCCATACCAAACATAAGCACTCCATTTGGCTTGCACCATATCTGGCTTCTGTTGGTTTGATTTGTCTTGAGATATAACAAACTGGTCCTTCTGTAGGTTTGTCATCAATAATTTGGACTTGGTGTAGGGCTGCCCCTAATCCATCCCCACATGCATCAATGTACAATTTAAAAGGAATATTCCAGTCAGGCATGAGGAGTAAAGGTGCTTCTGTAAGGGCTTTCTTTATCTTCTCATAAGCTTTAATTCTTTCCTGTGTCATTTCAAATACAGTCTGTTGATCACAGATTCTATAAAGTGACTTGGCTAGAATTGCAAAATCTTTCAAGTGTTGCCTATAGTAACTAGCAAATCCAAGAAAAGACATCATTTCTTTTTTATTCTGGGGTATTGGCTTAAGTAACACTGCTGCTACTTTATTCTTGTCAATACCCAAGCTCAAACCAGAAACAACATGTCCTAATGCTTTGAGTTCTTCAAAACCAAAATTGCATTTCTTAAGTGAAATTTTCATGTTCACTTCTGCAACTTTATGAAGTACTCTTGCAAGTCTTTCAAGGTGCAAAGACCATGAGTCAGAACATATAATAATATCATCAATATAAATGATAAGCCATCCTTCAGACAATTCTGTGGGGAAGATGGTATTCATCATTCTTTGATAATGAGATGGAGCATTTTTAATGCCAAATGGCATTCTAAGATACTCATAAATACCACAGTGAGTGATAATTCTAAGTAATTTCCTAGCTTTAGGCGTCAAAACATTTTGATGGAAGCCTTTTAATGCATCCATTGATGTTATATACTTGGCTTTAGACAATTGAGTCAAGGTTTCTTGGATCCTAGGGATTGGATACCTATCTGGAACTGTGTAGGTATTCAAAGCTCTAAAATCTCCAACCATTCTTGACTTATCATTATGCCATGCAATAATAACAGGTGTTGTCACTTCAACTTCCTCATTATGGCCTACTTTCCTTAGCACACCAAGTTGGATCAACTCTTGGATATGTTTTTCCAAGGCCTCTCTAGCTCTGGGACTGGCTGGATAAGCTGGTCTTCTAAGTACTGGAGGATATGGTCTATCAATATTAAGAGTAATATCAATTTCATGTCCCCTTATAGCGCCTAATGGTTCATTATCGGATGCAAATGCATTATTGTATGTATATAATACATCAATAAGTTCATTCCTCATCTTTGGTGACAATGATGGATTAATTTGTGCTTCAACAAGTTGTTTAGACACAAATTCATCTTTGTAAGTATCTTTGACAGAAGATACTACAGATATCTGTTTTGGCATATTGGAGAAAGCAAATTTTTGCCTTTTGTTATCTCCAATTGTGAAATATCTGTCTTTATGGTTATTTATATCAATACCATAAATATTCAAGTAATCATTTCCAAGAATGATGTGCTGAGATGTACAATTATCCATTACTACAATCTCAGTTTTCATTCTTACACTTCCTGCTGGATGTGGGAATACAATATTAGTATCCAATATGCCCAAGGGGTACATATTGTTACTGGCACTACTGAACTGTACACCTTCTATTGGTAATAGATGGTTTTTCCATTCAGGAAGTATAATTTGGAGATAATCCTTGCCAATACAAGTGCAAAATGCCCCTGTATCCAGATTTACTTTGGCTTCAATATCACCCATTAGAACTGATGTGATACAGGATGCTCCAGCAGTATAACCCTTTCCTCTAGCAGGTTTTGTTTTACACATTCTGGAATCTTGGATATTGATCAGGTTGTAGCAATCCTCACTGTACTGTGGCAAGTGGGTATGGACTTCTGTGACCTCAAAGAAAGCTGAAATGTTTTCAATGGGATAGTCCTCTACTGGTGTATCTTCAGAGACTGCAGAATCTTGATCAGACTCTTCTTTCTCTTCAGTACACTGAATGTCTTCAATGATTTGAAATTCATTGATCTTTGTCTTCTTAGGGCAAGTGTTGGCTAAATGTGAAGTACTTCCACATTTATGACACTTCAAGACAGGTCTTTCTGGTCTTCTTTCCTCTCTAGGAATCTTTGAGACTATTTTGGACTCTATTGGGTTTCTAACCCAAGTTTTACCAATTCTTGTTCTGGTAATGATATCTTCCATAGCATTAATGTAGTCCTCTGTTGAACAGGGTTCCACACATCTGCTTTTGATAGCATGTTCCAGTTCTCCTCCACACTTTCTTAATATTTTCATATTAATCATAGTGTCAGACATATCTGGGTGTAAAGCAGATAATCTGTCTTTTTGTTTGAAGAACCAAGTAAGTGGTTTGTCTTTTTCTGAGTTAAAAATGGCACTTTCAAAAGCATTCTCCATTTTAAACCTCCAAGAATTATTGGCCCATTTGGTAATCACTTCAGATTTCCACCAAGACCAGTCATGTCTTCCATGATCCATTCTCATCTTGTAATACCATTTCTTTGCAGTCTTGGTAAACAAACAATGTAATTTTCCTACTATGATTTCATCAGGTATATTAAAGTCTTCTTGCAACATATCAATAGTCCTGATGAATTCAATATGGTTGTATTCTCCTTCACCAGAGAATGTTGGCCATTCTTCTAATTTGGGAATATCCTTTGCAGAAATAACATTCTCTCCTAAGAATGGAGTCAAACTTTCTTTGACAGAAAGTTTTTCTTCAGTCAAAGGTGTAGAATGTCTTGGCATATGTGGTTCATGATTCTTATGAATTTGCTCCACACTTGCAATTATTTCATTCTTCAATTTCTGCCTTTCACTGTCACTTCTTGCTAAATGTATAGCAAATTGATTGGTGTTCTTAACTATTTGTAAGACATGGTCTTCAAGAGTTTTAAGTCTATCATTTACTTTAAAGATGGAAAGATCCTCTGTGTCATTATTTTGACATTGGTTCTCAATTCTTTCACAAGCATTGCTAATTGACTCAAGGGTGACAGTTGTCAATTTATGCCAATCAGAATGTTGCTTGTCATTTTTCTTTAAATCATTGATGTCTAATGTAATTTGCTTCAACTTTGACTCAAGTTTGCCAATTTCTACACTAATACTTCTATGTACATCATTTATTTGCGTGGAAAAGTCCTGTTCATCCTTTCCTGCTCTTTGGCTGTGAATTCCATAAGAGTTCTGGCCATATTGAAGACACTGTCCACGGCTGAAGGCTCCAATCTGGGGATCCTGTACCCTTGTGGGTAAGGTCTGTGCCAATTGGCTTTGCCTTTGCCCTTGCCTTGATGGTTCTTGGGACCTCTCTGTTTCTTTTGAGGTCCTTTGGGCTTGTCCTTGGATGCTTCTGGAGCTGGTTTGGAGCTGGTAGATGCCACTGGTACCTCTGTCTCCAAAGTTGGAGTCATTTCCAATTCTTTCTTCTGGTCTATGGATAAAAGACTCTGGTTCTTCAACCAATTCTTTATCTTTTTGACCTTGTCTTTGCAAGACAGGGGGCTCCAACCTCCTAAGAGTTCTATGGTCTTCTCCTGACCCAGAAAGCTCTTGATGTGTAAGTAGGAGTTCATGGCCCCCTGCCAAAGGCTTGGGCAGATTTCCCACTCCTCTTCTTTGGCTGCTCTGAACCAATTTTTGTACTGGCTCTGATATATTTCTATTGCTGCCACTTGAAAGTGGTTCAGCCCTGGAAATATTATCATAAATTAGTTCAGGCTCAGAATTCACGTCAAAATCTGTTGGTACAGACCTTGGGGAATGGGGGGCAACTCTGGCATCCTCCAGATGTGCCTTTCTTGTGGAAGATTTGGCACTTCTGGATTTGGTCTTGCCTCTTCCTTGTCCACATCCATCTGGTTGGACTGAATAGTTGCTTCCATTTCTGGTATGCACCATTTTCACGTCAATTTAAAGATAAAAGGTGAAAATATAAGATAAAATACACACCTTTTGGTGGTAATTTAGCTTTTTCTGAGTTGAATAAGGTGCCTCTTTTAGCAATCTGCACCTCAATACTGTCTTCAGATTCTGCTTCTGAAGATTCTGGACTAGTGATATATCTTTTACTGAGTCTGTTGCCAGCTGCACAGTATTTGATTAAAGACACTAAAAGAAATTATAAAAGAGAAAAAATTATTTTTTATACTTTTTAAAATATTTTTTAAAGATTTTTTATAAGTTTTATATTTTTTAATATTAAAAAAATTATTCTTTTTAAAGAAAAAAAATTAAAATTTAAGATTTTGAATGAAAATTAATTCAGAGTAACTCAAAGAATAATTTTATAAGTTTTTGGATGTGAAAAAGCCACGTGTAAAAACAATATAAAATTAAACCAAATTCCTCAATGAAAAAGATTTTAAAACAATTTCAAAAATAAAAATATTTTAACTCCAATTTGAAAGAAAAAAAATTAATTAAATTAATATATTTTAGAGCTTAAAAATATATTAATTAAGGGTACAAGGTTCAAAAAACACGGCCAGGCCCCCAAATGTAAGATGTGACTATGAAACTGATGATAATATTACTATTAATCAACAGTACTATGTCTGTTCTTATGAAATATAATAATAAAAATTATTATAACCACAATTAAATAATTATAAAATTATTTCTTTCACGTGTTATACACTACTAGTGATTATAACAGTGAGCAGTAATTGTCTACAAGAATCAATTACAAGAAGAATTTAATAATAAAAAACTTCTTTTATTAAAATAATAAAATTATTTTAATATATAATTATCTTTTACAAGAATAATTATAAAGATAATTCTTGAAGAAAACTATTACTAGAGAAAAACTTTAAGAATTAAAGATAAATGACTCACTAATACTCCAAAGAACTTATTGAAAGATAAGAGTAGAGAAATTTGACGTAGAATTGTGGATTTAAGGGATCAAGATGATTTATAACAGTATTTCAACCATATATAGTTGGATTCTATGATTTCACGTCTTTCTGATTGATTCTGAAAGATTTAAAACACTTAAGAATAGCTTGAACTAATACTTACTTGTTGGAAATAATGGTTTAATAAATTTATAAGATGATGATACGGAAAAAACAGCAAGAAGAGGCTTCTTTTAAGTCAATAACAGCTCACAGAGGCGTGCCATGGAGCAAACTGAAAAACCAGTGAGTGAGAAAACAATAAACCTTTTTGGATTATTGATTGCATCATCTGTTGTCATGTAAGATT
Organism: Austropuccinia psidii; assembly: GCA_023105745.1. Lineage (NCBI taxonomy): Eukaryota > Fungi > Basidiomycota > Pucciniomycetes > Pucciniales > Sphaerophragmiaceae > Austropuccinia > Austropuccinia psidii. Next base: position 23,742,070 of record JALGQZ010000005.1, read on the forward strand.
ATCATAATTACTTAATTGATGCTTTTACGTGACTACCAACCCCAATATGGTTAAGAATAAAAGGAGTAACACTTGTAAATCTTCTTTTATTCTAAAATAATCATTGATTTCTCAAAGTTATCAATGTTATTGCCAATTTCATCACAGGTTGTAATTACTGTGAATTTTTGAAGATTCAGTGTTTCACGTAGAATATCCAAAAATGGACTGTAAGTAAAACTTTTAATTTTACTAGTAAAACTGTAATTCCTTTTGGTTGTACCATAGATAATACAGTTCTCCTTTAGTCCTGAAAGTTTCAGAAAGATTCATTAAGAATTGTATTTTTAATGAATTTTTGAAGGTTTTACCTCATTTCTACGTAGAATTGCAAATAGCAGTGTTTTGCTGGTTGCTATGAGGTAAATCAATGAATATGGGTCCCAAAAGGGCTTTAATTACTCTTTTGGGGTTTATCCATGGAAAGTCATTAGTAATTGACATGGTTACAGGAGTGTAAGTAGCTCATTACCTCCTTGGCACGTCAAAATAGCAGGTTATTTGCTATTTTCTGATGTTTTACAGTAGTTGTAACTTGGTAACCAAGTTCCCAAAGAGTTTTAGTTTACCAATTGGGCCAAGATGAGCCATGGATCCATGCTCTGGAGCTATCCACGCCTCTGAGGCCTCAGAAGTTGGGTACCCTGGCTCTCTTTGATGTCTTTTGTCCCCCTTGCCTATTTTTTACGTCAAAATAGTAATTTAAGCTTAAAGTGAGATATCCACTATGGGTGTACCAAAAGTCCATGTAAGAATACCATGATATTAAGTGCTCAAAACATGCATAACACTATTCTTAGTGTATATGTAACATGGGATTTCTCACTTTCCCATTATTTTGGCTAAAAATCAAGAAAAACAAAAATTTTCACGGATCTTTTATGTGGTATTAATGATGTGGTATTGAAGTATTTTCCATTTTACCACCTCAAATACTTAAATTGAGCTTATTCACTCTATGGAGCTACCCTAGGTGAATTTTTGTGTAAAATCCAAATCTGGTCTTAAATCCATGGATTTACTTACTCAATAAAAAGTTATTCATCTTTTCTGAAATTGAAAATGATGAATTTTGGATATATGCATGACTTATGAGTTGTGCATAATTCAAAATCTATTTTTAAGATAATTGTGGCCTATTTGGGTATGTAAAATATACCTCAAGGCTCACACAGCTGCCAAATGCATAGCTGAGGAAAAAGAATATAACAAGCAGAGATGGGATAAGACACATGGAACCTGACTTTAAGGAAGGGGACAAGGTGCTAGTGTCTACACTAAACTTCAATAATCTTAAAGGACCCAAGAAGATGAAAGACTCCTTCGTAGGGCCCTTCACTATCATTAAGCTGATAGGAAATAATGCAGTGGAAGTCAAACTTACAGAGTAATTTTCCAGGAAGGACCCAGTCTTTCCAGTAAGTTTAGTCAAACCATACATCCAAACAGAGGAGGATAAGTTCCCCTCCAGGAAGAAGAACCCCACACCACCAGAGATAGTGGGAGTGGAGGATTCCCCTGGACCTGTGAGTAAAATAATCAGGGCCAGGAAGATCATACTTAATGGGAAGGATCAAAGACAAGAACCAAACAGCTGACAAGGACAAATGGTTGGCAGAATATGCCATACCAGATGGGAACCTTCATTTAAGAAGATTCAGAGCTTCTAGGAGGACTGAACAGTCTCATAAATGATGAGCGTTTTTTTGAGGGAGGGTATGTCAGCCTGTGACTCAAAACCAGAGCACATGCATGACAGCCAAAATATCATAAACCAATGTATACCCAAGATACCACCAAAACATGGAGCTGAGCCAAATTAGCTCAAAAGTTATCAAGCAAAAGGGGAAACTCACCCCTTTCCAAATATACAATTCCCATCATCATAGGACAAAGAATAACAAAGTTATTCCTGCTCAAAGTTGTTGCTGAGCATAAACCTTAATTTTCACCTCTCATCTGAAATACAGAGTAAGAGGCTTAACCCAATCAAATGGGTATGCAAAATGAAGCTCTATGTCAGGGCTATCCAGTGGTACCAGCCAAACACAGCCAGAACCAGTATTACAGAAGTTATGGTCAAATTCAGGCCAAATAAGGGTGAACAAAATATTCACCTCCCATCTAAGTTCTACAGTTTTAGTTTGAGATACCTAAAGTGGAGTTGTTTTGGAAAGAGAACAATCAGGGCTATCTGATGGTGTCATTCATTTCTTCATATCTCAACTAAAACAAAAGTTATGGGGCAAACAAGCCCAATACAGCTTTTGTCTAAAACACGCATATGTATAGAATATCTTGTACATGGGATACCTTTTCAATATTGGGTGATAACCATATCAAATAAGGTACCATTGTGTAGAGCCCATACAGGGCTACACACTGAACCAATTTTGAGGTTGATATCTCAAGAACGGACAAAGTTGTGGCTGTTTTAAGGTCATAATTCCTCATTCTGGCCAATACAGCCTTACTATGGGATAATATCCCATAACCATGATTATGAGGTGTCAAAAAGACAAAGAAGCATGTTTATACTTCAATACCCCATACATCAGTCAATACTGGGGTCCCATACAGTTTCTGTACAGCATTCTATGTGTCATACACGTCAGAAGAATGCTATGTGGTCCCCAGATGAACATTTTCACCCTGTATTGGTGAAAACTCCCCACAAGTGGTTTCAAAACCACATCTGAGCCTAATACAGGCTATAAAGGCCTTTGAAAACCACAAGCCTGTCTCAAAGAAAGATAAAATATTCACTTCCTCTACATGGAAATGTCTAGCAGCCTTTCCACCCCATTTCAGGATAAAAGGAGGGCTTTTCACAGCCAGAAAAGCTTTCCACATCCTGCTCTTAAATTCCTATGTAGTACAACTGTCATAAACAGTTATACCCTTGGAAAATAAACAGGTATAATTATAATATTAATTTTTGTAGTCTTTATTATTGTCATCCAACAGGTAAAGCTGCACCCAGGGCTTTCATTAGCACCCACCACCACTATTTTATAATAGTAAAGGCCCTTAAATCTTATTATAAACCCTTATTATCAATCAATACCATTATTTTTAATCTTTTATCACATGTCACAGTCACAGTTAAAGTTGTAAATAGCCTAATTACTACTTTTACATAGACTCAACCTGCCAAACATACTCTGACCCTTTCAGGCTCATGAGGACTGGTAACCCAACCAGACTTCCTAGTGGCTTCACACCACTCAGGCACCAGCAGATCAGTGACCAAGAGTCACCATGCTTTCCAATCCCAGATAGAATCCAGTAGAGGAAGAGGATCATAGGGTAAGAACAAGACTTCTTTCAACCAGAGGCAGAAAGAGTCAGATCCTATGATCCATTAATTGTTGGACCTGTTTCAAGAAGTACAAACAAACACCAAACAGTTGTAAATACTTCTAATGCAGCTTGCAGCCCTAAGATAAGGAATGATATCTCCACTCAGATGAAACACAATGTTGTGATACCTCAGAGTACCATAAGTAGTAATACTCTATGGTTATAATTTTCCCAATTTGTAGAAAAAACTGAGAAAGAGTTTGAAAGACTCCATGAAAGTATTTCAAGGTTACAAGAGGTTTATACCTTACAAACCAAAACTATTCATACTCTTCAAGAGGACTGTACTGAATTGTGTAAAGCCTCAGAAGATACCAAAAGAAGACTAAATCAAGTCTTAGAGGAGCAAAAGCACTGCAAAAGTGATACGGAATACCTGTATCAAGATATTGACAAAGTGTTCAATTTCTGCAAAAGATGAAACCCCAAACACAAGGGCATGTTTATGGAAACACTCCATACCACTAAGAGGACATCAAACCAGATTCCTTGTTGGAGAAGAAATTGCGATCTCAATCAAAATACCAAGATGGTGATAAGATGATTTATTCAGAGAAGCAAGCATTAAAACAGCTTCCAGAGGCTTCAAATTGACCCAAATTCACTGGCATAGGAGAATATGATCATATGGAACTCATTTATTATATTGATGAACTCTTCACTGATTTACCAAGGATACCAGATTACTGGATTACTTCCAGATTAAATACAGCTTTCAAAGGATATGCTAGTATTTGGTACACAGAAATGAAAAAAATCCATGGCAGAAGAAACTGGCCATGCTGGAGGAGACAAATAATACAAAAGTACAGAAATGATGCATGGATATGGTAGAAGACTCTTTCATTTGGAAATGATAGATACACAATGGACAAAGATCCATATTATTGGTGTCTGAGACAATCAAAAAGGCTAATAGCCACTGCCCCTCACATAACAACAGAAATGAGAAATCACAAACTGTTGACCAAACTACCAGGAGAGTTAGAGCATGCATTAAAGTGCAGATGCTCCAAAGAATCTACCTTGGATGAAATATTAACTAATTTGCAAGAGGTAAGGATTAGAACATCTATTGCTAGATTCAATACCCATACTACTGGTGATAAAAGGGAGAATCCAGCCCTGTAAGCCAAAGAAAGTCATGATTAAGATTCTGAAATCACAACAGTACTTCACAAGTGTGAATCACCCAATCACTATGTAGAAAATTCTCCCAAAGACAGGGAAGAGATATTTGCAAGAGAGGACGAAACAAGAAAAGACCAAGGTCATGAATCTGACTCTGATAGTGTGGGGAATGGCTGTGGAAATAATTCATACAGTGAACCCAACACCCATGAGGAATATTCGTTGGAATTCAAGAACCATGGAACAGAGGAAATTGGTTCAGTCCACTCCAAAAGGAGGAAACCAATGACCAAACACCTGGATAGTTTGAAACATAAGCCACCAGACAGGGAGGGTATGAACACAAGAATGTTGTTGGTGCAAGTTCACATGAACCATACTAATACCTCTAAGAAGACAGGAAAGTATAATCAATTATGAGCCTTTTTTAGAGGGAAGGTATATAAGCCTATGACTGAAAACCAGAGCACAATTGTATCTAGAAAAAAAGATATGGAGCAAATAAGCTCTGTGCAGTTTTTTGACAAATCATAAATGTGTACAAATAAACTTGTACATGGCATAACTTTGCCATATTTAATGATAACCATACCAAATGAGGAACAATCTTGTAGATAACATCCAGGGATACACAATGAACCAATTTTGAGCTCAATATCTTAAAAAATGACAAAGCTATAGCAGCTGTAAGGTTAAAAACCACAGTTTGGCCAATATGGCCTTCTAGTGGGATACTATCCCATAAGTATGATTATGAGGTGTCAAACAGACAAAGAAGCTTGTTTCTACTTCAATATCTCATAGTTAAGTAAAATACAGAGATCTATACAGGTTCTGTACAGCTTCTGACACATCAGAAGCACCAGAACACATCTGTAAGCCCCATTGGTTAAGTCTTCCCCCTGTATAGGGTAAAAATGACTACTTGTGGTTCTCAAACCACATTTCCATCCAATACTAGTCTGTATTGAGTGTATAGAACCACAAATCAGCCCAAAGTAGTGAAAACTTTCACTATGTGGTCGTGTGGAGAGGTAAACCACCTCTCACTACCCCAGAACAAGATAAAAGGAGGCTTTTTCTCACCAGGAAGCTAATCCAGCATCCTGTTTTTAATATTCTTACGTGGTATAACTTTTTGAAAGAAGTGGTACCCTTACAACTCACCAGGTTATAATTATAAGCTTTAATTATTGTAGGGTTTGTTATTGTAAACCAACAGGCAAACACTGCACCCAGGGATATCAGAAGCACTCACCATCACCAAATTATTTTAGTATAGCCCTTTTACTCATATTCTCACTTGATTATCATCCTTATTTTCGTGTCACACTTGGAGTTATAGCTTTCATTATCATTTTGAAGCTATATCATAGAGTCACCCTGACACTACAAGATACCATAATTTACCTCTTTTGAGTTTTGAGTCCAGAACCTGAGCCTCATCCCATCTTTCTCGCTCCTCCACTAGGATTGGTGGTGGTGGAAATTGATTTTGAATTCAGATAATTGACTGCTTTACTGGTTCTTAGGAATGACACATGGAATACAGGGTGAACAGTCTTCCATTGCAAAGGAAACTTGAGGTGATATGCATGGCTTCAAGCCTTTTTCAAGACCTCAAAGAGTCCCAACCATCTTTCTGAAAGCTTCTTGGTGGGTCTTTCAGTCTTGTTATTCTTGGAGGTTAGACATAATTTGTCAACAGGTTGGAAATCAGGTGGAATTGTGCCATTTCCATCTGCATACTTCTTTAATCTCCTTATTTCTGACTCTAATTCTTCTTTGACTACTTTCTGTACTGATAGGAATTTCTTTTCTGATAACTTTCCAACAGTTGAGTCTTGAGAAATATGAATTGTGTCAAAGCTGGGATTTCTTCCATAAATGGTGAAAAAAGGTGATTGCTTTGTTGATGAGTGTTCTGCATTATTGTGGGCAAATTCAGGCAGAGGGAGCCAGGTGTTTCAGTAATCTTGATGATAGCTGAAATACATCCAAAGATACTGTTCCAGAATCTGGTTTATAATCTCTGTCTGTCCACCTGTTTCAGAATGAAAAGAAGTTGAAAGATCTCTTGATACCTTGAGCTTATGACATACTTGAGTCCAAAATGATGAAGCAAATAAAGATCCTCTATCACTAATAATACTGGCTGGAAGACCATGTTTGGAAAAGACATGGCTAAGAAGATTTGAGCCAAGTACAGGGCAGTGATTGTTCCATAAGCTGGAATAAAGATTGCAATTTTTGAGAATCTTTCCACAGCTTCCACAATTGAATCAAAGTTGTTTGAAAAGGGCAATTGCGTGATAAAGTCCATTGATAATGAATTCCAAGGACCAGATGGAATTTGAAGAGGCTTTAGTAATCCTAACTTCTTATGATTCATGTTGTTGTTTCTTGTACATTGCTTTCATGAGGACAAATAGTCATTAACAAATTGATTCATGGCTTCCCAATGAAAGTCCCTCTTGATGAGCTTGAGGGTCTTCCCCTCACCAGGATGTCCAGCCAATGGTGAGTCATAATGCTTTTGATGAATATTGAGTTGGATTTCTTCATTGATTGGGATTAAAAATCTGTCTTTAAATAACAATAGCTTTTCTTGAGGTTCAAGAGAATAATGTGAAGCTTTCTCACCTCTTGCTAGTTTCTTGAGTATTTTCTTGTAGTCTGTGTCTTTCCATACTTCTTTTTGAATCTGTTCAACCAGATCTGAGAATATTTCCACCTTTATTGAGAATAATCTTAACTCTTCAATTCCATCTTGCTTGAATACTTAATGAAAAACTTGAGGATTCTTGCTGATGAAGTGCACCTCCCTCTCTGGGTACACGCCGTCCCAATGTGACAAGGCATCTTTTAAAGTGTCCAGCTAGCTTGGGCGGTAAGTGATAGTGAAATGAAACTCACAAAGAAGCTCAGCGCAATGCGGCTGATTACAAGTAAGAACTTTTGAAGACATGAAATAATGAATAGAAGAATGGTTTTTCAAGACCTCAAAAGGATTGGATAGAGAAATAAGAAACGCTCTCCAGCTCTTGAGAGCCCAAACTATGCCAAGGAGCTCCTTGCAATGGATTTGATATTTCAGCTCAGCTGGGAGAAGCTTGCAACTATCAAATGGATTGGGATGCTTTCCTGAGTCATTCACCTGACTCAATACAGCACCCAAGGCATAATCAGAAGCATCAATCTCTACAATAGTTGGAGCAGAAGGATTCAAATAGGGAATGATAGGAGAAGTGGTGAATGCTTCTTTGAGTATTTGAAACTGACTAAGAGGTTCCTCATTGAAGATAAAAGTAGAGTATTTTTTGAGAATGGAAGTGAGACAAGTGATTTTTATAGAGTAATTTTTAATGAAGAGACAATAGAAATTAACAAATCCAAGAAACAATTGAAGATATTTGATGTTCTTGGGCTGTGTAGAATTGGGTATTTGCTGAACCTTTGAAGAATTCAGCTTGAGGCTATCACTTGAAACAACATAGCCAGAGTATTCCACACTTGAGGCTTTGGCAAAAAAATTATGGTCCCTCAGTCTTGGGACAACAGAGGCCACATGTTTTACATTTTCCTCCTCAGAACTAGAAAATATCATGATATAATGTAGATAAATACAACAAAAATATCCAAGAAATCTGCAAATATATCATTTACAAGATTTTGGAACAAATTAGGAGCATTGGTTAGACCAAATGAAATAAACAAATACTCAGAGCTACCATATTTGGTTCTAAAGGAAGCTAAGTGCTCATTCCCCTCTTTGATTCTCAGGAGATTATATGCACTGCGCCAATCTATCTTGGGGAAGGTATTGGAACCTTTTAATATGGTAAGGAGATGGTTCATAGGAGGAACAGGATACCTGTTCTTCCTAGTGACATCATTGAGCTTGCAGTAGTCAACACACAAATGAAGGCCACAATCCCTTTTCTTAACAAAAAGGAAAGGTGCCCCTTTTGAAGAGGAGCTTGGCCTTATGAAACATTTCTCTAAATTCTCTGAAATTTAGGCCAATGGTGTTTCTGATTCTTGAGTTGATAATGAGTAGATAACACCACCTGGAGGTAGAAGACCCTCCAGTTCAATATGATGATCACAGGCATAGTGTGGAGGACGTTTCTCTGCTTTCACCTTGGAAAATACACCCAAATGTTTGTGTTAAGTAGTAGAGATACCCTTCAACACAGTTTAATTTATTCTGACTCTTCCTCCTCATCCCACTGCTCCTCCAGGGAGGCATGAAAAGATGAAGGAGGGAGGTCCATATCCCATTGAAACAGATGAAGTGAAGATATAGCAACATCTTCTACAACATCTTTTATGTCTTTTAACACTTCATCTCTTGATAGAATGAATTACTGAGAGGGCATGATGGAAGGGATATGAACAGAAGAAGGAAGGGAAGGTATGTTAAGTTCACAAACCAGAGCAACACCATTGACAGAAGTGGCCAAGTCATTACTAGTAGAAGAATTAATACCACTAAATCCTTATGACTAGGATCATAGGGGATCAGTATATCTTTCCAATCAATAATGGGATTAAAATGGTAGAGGAAATTATACCCAAATATTAGGTCTTCTGCCTTGGGTGAATCTATGATAGAAAAGTGCCATTCAAAGCTTGGGAAGGAAGGAAAGCCAGCTACTCACTTGGTATAATGGGTGATGAACAAGGCAGGGGATTCATTGGCATCCAAAATGAAAAGAGGACTCTTTTCAGGGAGCTCTGATATAGTAAATGAATTCTTGAGAACAAAATTATCTGCAATAGGAGAGTTTTTAGCACCAGAATTAATGAGAATACTATAAAAAATATCAGAGACAGAAGAAAAAAGAAGAAATTTTGAATATTCCTTGACACTAGTATTCAGAGTGCACAATTATTTCCTTGAAGGAAATTTGTGATAATTATTAAACACATCATGATCTTCACTCAGGATTTTCCCTGCTTGCTAGGGAAGCCTCTTGATTATCCAACCTTGTTCTAAGGTCTCTTGGGAATTTTTAAATTGTGTGTTTTTCACCACAATAAGTACATAAGCCTTCTTTAATCCTCCTCTCTTTTTCAGAACCAATTACGTTATTGTCCTATTGAGGAGAGCAGCATGAGGCTTGTCCTTTGAAACTTAAGATTTCTTTCCCTTCTTATTCTTCTTATGATGAGCCTCCTTTGAAGATGATCCTTGCGGAGGCCTTGAGGCATTGGATCCAGTGACAGGAGGCTTATTTTCTCGATTGCCACCCTTTTCCTACCACCTCCCATGGTATCTCGTATCTAATTCCAATTTTATACCCATGAGCTCTTGAAGAGTGTCAAATGTTTGAGGGTGAGAATCCAACCGATCCAATAATCTTGATGCCAATCCTCTTCTGTTAAAATTAATATATGCTCTTTCACTCCAATCTCCAATTCTTGACATTAAAAAACATGACCACTTTCCTTCATACTCAAATTTTCCAACTCTTGTCCATCTTTCCTGACTTCATTGGGGTCACCAACCAGAGTGAATAATTGGGTTTCAACCAATTTCCAGTTATTGAGGAGATAGGAAGGATTTTCATTGGAAATATTTGAAAGATAGGCTACAATCCATTTTCCAGCTCTACAAGTGTGAAAAAAATTTGAGTAGCAAACTTTCTTCCTGTCAGAGAAAGATTTTTCTGCATTATTATGGAATATCAATTGACAGGATTGGATAAATCCTCTCAATTTATGGGCTTGAGTACCATCAAAAACCTCAAGTGCCTTCATTGATGGAGTCTTGAATGCAGAGGCTTTGTAATTGTCCCTAGAAGAAACTGCTTGAGTGAGTTGCCCCATGAATTGAGTCATCTGCTCCATCATCTTGAGGAAATCTGGTTCAGCTTGAGAGACAAGAGGTAGATTAGAATGGGCTAGAGTTTCACCTTCAGAAGCCTCAGGGGCAGCTTCCACTTCAGTTTCTTCAGACCCCTCCCCCTCTTCATCTTCAGCTTCCCCCAATTTACTTCCAGGCCCTTGAGAAATGCTTGGATAACCACCCAAAAAGGCAGAGAATTATCTTGATCTCCTTGACTTCACACCTCCTCTTATGGAGGGTGATTCTCCTTCCATTGGTGGTCCTCTGTCCAAATTTGCACTCAGTTTATGAATGGATGGTGTGTGGTCAAGAGGAGCCGTTTCTGTAGGAGTGAGGACAGCTTGATGTCTTTGGGATCTTGTAGTCTTGGCTGGGGGTTATACTGAACTGGAATTAAGAAAGAATAATAAAATAACTTGATCGTACTTGAAAATAGGGAACCAAAGCTTGGCCAAATCAATATCAATGAAATTCTTGATGTATCTTGAGGAATCAATCAAAGTCTTGAGGTGAAATCAAATTCAATAAATCAATAAATTAATTCAGTCAATATCAAAAGTCAATTCAAATCAAATATTAATAGAATCTTGACAAATTTAATAGTCAGTAATCAATCAGTCAATAAATGTCTTGAGGAATCATTTCAATATCTTGATGAATCAAAGCAATCAATAATCAAAGTCAATGTTTGAGGATAAATCAGTTATATTGAGGTATTCAAATCCAATCAATCAACCCAATGAAAACAGAGTCCTGAATTGCTGAATGAATAACCAAAGTGACTCTTAATCAATCAACGAATCGACTAACCAATAAATAAAATTGTGATAGGATCTGAACAAGCCAACAAAAGGAAAATTTGGATTTTAATAAAAATTAAGAATGAAATTGAGATGGTCAGAAATGATTAAGAAATGAGAAGAATAAATTTTCATTTGAATAAAATGTGTGAGACAAAAATTGATAATAGAGAAATCATAATCATCAAGAATCATAAAATCACAAAAAGGACATAATTGAAGGATGAGAGAAATGAATATAAATGAATGGAAAGAAAGAGTAAAGTATGAGTTAATTGTTTTAATGTCACAGGGGCTCTTCTAGGTGAAGAAGGCCTGAAACTCAGTAAACTGGGACGTACTTATGGAGGGCTCAAGGTATGGTAAATTGGAAATACACTTAAGAGTGTAATAAAATGAAATTACTGATGAAAGAAATATAAGAAAGCAGTAAAAAAATAACAAGATTAACGAAATAAAAGATCCAACAACAAACAAGTCCAATCCAACTGTTTCAACCTGTCAGAAAGAAAGAGAAGGGTTAATAATGATATGGCCACCACAACCCATACTGTACAGTAAAAGAAAGAAATGAAAAGACTAACTTAAAATTAACAAAAAGAATACCCAAATATAAAAGTAAGAATACTTATAAGATAATTAATCAACCAAATTATATGACTGGGGGAAAATCCCCAGGGGGGAGAAAAAGGGGCTGGTATATGTGTGAAGCACCAGCCCTGATCCATACAGAGAGTCTTCATAAGAGGAATTGATGATTGAATTGAATCTGGCCAATAAAGGGCCTGTAAAGCTTTTACAGGATCTGTACAAGAGGTGTGGTGGTATTGAGTGATCATACAGTTTCAGGATGGTGTATCCAAACTGTATTGAGTAATTCTGACCTGTACAGAAGTTGACAGGCTGTATTGATGAACCAGACTGTATGCATGTTTCAGCAAGGGGGTTTGCTGATACACACAGTGGATTTCGTGGTTTGAGGTGTTTGAGTGGGTTTAAGCATGAATACCCTTACCCCTGACTAGTGGTTGTTACAAGTCTGGAAAGACAATGATTATGAGGAAGTAGTAAACAAATGGGCAAGAGGTGAATAAGCTTGAGATTATTCTCTTGGACCGCAAGCCAAGTTTTTACCATTCAAGGATAGAATACTTATTCCAAGAAATCATGCAATTCAGCTTAAAATCCTACAAAATCATCATGACTCACTGGTGACTAGCCATCCTGGAAAGGAGAAGACCCTCAAGATTATAAAGAGGGACTTCCATTGGGCTGGAAGGAATAAAATCATTAAGGACTATGTGTCCTCATGTCAACAATTTTCAAGAAACAAGAAAAATAACCATAAACAATTTTGATTACTCAAGCCTCTTCAAATCGCATCTGGTCCTTAAAGTTAATTTTAAATTTATGTTATCACTCAATTGCCTCTTTCCCACAACTTTGATTCAAATATAGTAGCTGTGAAAATCTTTTACAAAGTGGAAATATTCATACCAGCTTATGACAAAATCACTGCCTTAGATTCAGCTGATATCTTTATCAGTCATTTATTTTCCAAACATGAACTTCCAGTCAGTATTGTTCCACCCTAAAACAGGTGGACAGACAGAGAGCATAAATCATATTATAGAACATTATCTTTGAATTTATTTTAGGTACCATCAAGATGGCTGGTACATATGGCTTCCTCTGGCTCAATTTGCTTGCGATAATGCACGAAATGAAATAAAAAATACAACTTTATTCAGAATCCATTTTAGAAATCCCAGCTTTGACTGAATCCATATTTCTCAAGACACACCTTCTGTAAATTTGTCAAAAAATATTAGATTAAGAAATAATTTGTTTTAAAAATTATGAAGATAGAAATGGAACAATTGAACCTGATTTACAACATTGAGAAAAATTATGGCTAGCTTCAAAGAACATCAATACAGCAATACCCACCAAGAAACTCTCAGAAATATTGTTGGGACCTTTTGGTTCTCTAAAGAAGATTGGAAGCCATAAATATTGCCTGAATTTACCCATAAAATGGATTCAGTTCATCCTCACCAGGGCGAATCTCGTGTCAATCGTCGGCGATTGACTTCACGTCAAGCAAACGTCAAGCAGGATAAAAGTCGAGCTCACGTCAAGCAAAAATCAAGCGAACGTCGAGCACACGTCCTACTCTTGTCTGACACCAAATCCTGTGACATCCACCAATATTGGTTCCCCTGTGCCTTCAACTCAGATTCCTCACCACCTGATCATCCCGCAACCGTCCGATGGTTGGTGAAAATTACACAAGACCCGCCTGTTTGCACAAACACACATCAAAGAGGTCCTTCAGCCAGTCTTGATGTAGGCGGGGGGTTTGACTTCACCAGGTCATCCATAAAAGGACTCCGCCTGAGCAGGATTGTCGTTTTGCAGGTGACACTGGTAGGGCCCGCCGCACAATACCACGTGTGCGGGTGCGGGTGCGCATGCGTGTGCATTGGCGCGTGCGGTGTGCGGGTGCGCAAGGGTCGCTTCCCCTTCCTACATGATGATGGCGCAGCTAGAAATTTTGGCGGGGGGTTTGACTTCACTAGGTCATCCATAAAAGGACTCCGCCTGAGCAGGATTGTCGTTTTGCAGGTGACACTGGTAGGGCCCGCCACACAATACCGCGTGTGCGGGTGCGGGTGCGCATGCATGTGCATTGGCGTGTGCGGGTGCGCTTGCATGTGCATTGGCACGTGCGGTGTGCGGGTGCGCAAGGGTCGCTTCCCCTTCCTACATGATGATGGCGCAGCTAGAAATTTTGGCGGGGGGTTTGACTTCACCAGGTCGTCCATGAAAGGACTCCGCCTGAGCGGGATTGTCGTTTTGCAGGTGACACTGGTAGAGCCCGCCGCACAATACCGCGTGTGTGGGTGCGGGTGCGCTTGCGTGTGAATTGGCGTGTGCGGGTGCGCTTGCGTGTGCATTGGCGTGTGCGCAAGGGCCGCTTCCCCTTCCAACATGATGATGACGCAGTTAGAAATTTTGGATGCTGTGAAAGGTGAGTGTGTGGGTCATTTGATCATTGAACTTGGCTTATTCACACTGTACCCAATGTCAAAATAGTAACTTCTTTGTGGCAATGTGAAATAATGGGCTTTGCTTGTCACAATGGCATGTCTCTGTCACTAAATTTTGAGGCAGTTATTTCACTAGCAAAATTGCTAATGAATCTGAGATATTTGCATTTCTGTAGACTAAATTTCATGAAATAACGGCTTTATCATTACAAGCAGTCCACATGACAGAACTTTGTTATCATACAATCCACAGTTACCTTCTATTTCTTCTTCAGATATAATCAAGTGTCCATCATCAAGACCAATAGCTTTGTAAATATTGAGATGCGGCCAATCTGGTAAGAAATTCACATCAATCTTCAAAGTTTTTAAGATCAGAAAGTTATTGTTCAGTATTCTAGATGGCTCAGAGACTTTAAAAATGCTATCAATAATACCAAATTGTCGTGAGTAGCCCCTCAGAAAAGATATCACACTGTTGCTGACATTTTTGGATTCAGTTGAAAATATATTGTTCCCAATATTAATGTTTGAAACTGGAAAATACCAAGGTGAGACAATCCTTGAAGTGAGATGACTTGTGGATTGCATGGTAGTGTCTAAGCTGATCCAATCAACTATTTCCCTTGTTGCATGAAAATTCTGTAAGTACTCAACCAGGCAATCATAATTTTCTTGGTCATGGCGGGATGGTTTGTTATATTTATGGTCATTGAACAGGGCAGGTGGCTGTGATTCGAAAAGCTGTTTTATTTCACATGGCACGGAGGGGGATTTCAGGAGAACGGAAAGGTTGGAACATCGACAGATATGTTGAAGTAAGGTTTTATCTATATCATCTATTTAGAGTTGCAAGAAGTTAATCTTATTCAGTTCAGGTGTTTAATCAATGTGAATATATTGATCTTATTAATTGACGTACATATTTTGTTATTTGTTGGCATTTTTGCAAATACTCCAATCAAGCGCTCATAACCCCATGTGGCTGAGGCTTGTGCTGGGCCCCAACGTTGGAAGAGTTCGGGAATATGGTCAGCAAAATAATGATTTGGTTTACTTTTCTGTTTTGGGAACAGGAGTTGATTGGAAAGGCGGAATTTTTTCCAATGTTCAGCAAATGCAGTCGCATCTCCTATTGAAACAGTCCAACTTGTGGCAATGTTGATAGCACTAATCAAATGGAATGTATTCTTGGTTAGTTCATTTCCAAGTTCTTCTGACTGACCCATTTGCCTTTGAATGTTGGGGGATTGGTGTACATCTAATGACATCTGTTGACTGAGCATTAAAAATGGAATATAGACCTTATATAAGAGAGCCCATTCAGCAGCTTTTAAGCTACCATGAGAGGGGGAACCCATGTTGCAAGGTACTCTTGTCCATGATGAGGGAATTATTGTCTCAGATATGATTTGTCGGAGATGCTCCAGAGCCTCACCCTTGATCTGGTGATCACTCAGTGCAGTGATATCCAATTCAGAGGGGATTTCAGAAGTGGGGATGTAATCGGCATCAAATGAAGGAATCTCCGCAGAACCACTAGATGGATGTTCTGTGTTAGGGGTGGGCATTGGGAAGTAGTTTTTTCGGGTGGAAGTAGTGGGGAGTGGCTCATTTATTATTTTTGCTGCGTCTCTTCTCAGGGAGCGGGCCTCTCTCAATGTGATTTTATCAAGAGAGCTGTTGGAGGTCATGGAATCTGAGTCTGAACTGTTGGTGTCATTGGATTTCCTGCGGGACCTGAGGTAAATTTTTGATTTGGACTCTGGAATGCACAATTTGAAAGCTGCATGATCCTTCAAAATTCCAAGGATTAAATTGTGCATTATGTCAAGATTAACCATTCTGGTGGCATCCCAATACGGAAGGTCTTCTAAAATTGAATATCGCACTCCATACTCAGAGAAAATTGCTTGTCTTTGTTGTGGGGTTGCCCGAAGCCATTTGGCAATGGTTGATTTATGATTTTGATATGAGCGTGTGTAGTGAAATTGAGGACCAATTTCATCAATTTGAGCTTTGTGAATGGTGCAAAAATTACAAAAGTGGTTGCCTGAATGGGAAATAAATCCAGTAAGCTTGCGCATGGCAACCACATCCGCAATGGCTGTGAGAATGGCAACACGGATAAAGGATCCTGAAGGACCTGTTTAGGTGGGTGAAAAATGGTAACCTTGCCATAGCTCTTTGAGCTCGTTGATGAGTGGCATTAATAAATAATTCAATTGAAGGGAAGTTGGCTCCTTTGGACCAGGGATGATTCCTGCAACATAGACATTCTCTGGCTTCAATCTTTCACTTGGGGGGAGATTAAGACAAATAAGCATGATAGGTCCAATGCTGGCCAACCGGGTGGACTTTCCATGTGCATTAAACCAGTCCACATAAATGGAGAAGGCCAATGCACCAGGAATGGACATGAATGGGGGGTCATGGATATTTCTAGTGCCAGTGAAGCATCTCCAGACCAATCCATCCCAGACGTCACATTTTGGGGAATCTTTGGGAGTTTGGGATTGTTGATGTTGATGCAGAATGTCCATAATTCCAGCCCGCTGGAGAAATCTGGCAAGCCAATTTTTGAATGGTTGATAAATGAAATGTTTTGTTGGTATAAATTTTTGCTTCATGTTGGTGGTGTTTTGGGTGTGGGCTTCAAATGAATAGATGAATTTGCCTAATGATTGTGTGCAAGGGGGATCATGATCATTTGGGTCATTATGGCGTTGACAGTGGGGTTGGTCAGTTGTGACTGATTCAGTAAGGCCATTAAGAGAGAAACATTGAGGACAACATATATAGTTTTGAATCACTGGCTCCAATTGGAGATGTTCAAATATGGTACTCAGATCTTGAGGTATATGGAATGCAGGAATGGGGGGACCACCGGAGCTTGAGATGCTGGACTTGATCAGCAGGTTTAGGGCGGGGTTGAGAATGCGTGAAGCCCGGCGGGGTATATTATACCTTAATGATAGAATGGCAGATATTATCATTCCAAGGTCTTGTGGAGGAAGGGTTTGACTGCTGCTGTATGGTTTCTGTGCAGTTGAATTGAGAACCGCTGGAGTTGAGAAAGTGCTTTGGGTCAAACGTGGATAATCAGCTGGGAAGATTTGATCCAATAGAATTTGTGGGCACCCAGATCCTGATGCAGAAGTAGGGATGTTTGGAAGAGATTTGGGTGCAATGGTTGATTTGAGCTTTTTAATGTGCTGTTTATATTGGAAAGGTGTGAAGGCAACTCCAGGCCTATCACCCTCAGGGGAAGAGTGTGTTTGAGCTGAGAAGTGTTGACACATGCATATACGCATTGAGGAATAGCGGTGGGTTGTCATTGTTGCAGAAATTGGGAGTACAGTTGGTTTGTGTATAAATATCTATGGCTGATGTGAAAGTGTTTAGGAGTGTTATTAATTGGCAAAAAAATTGAGTGATTCTTTATGAAGGGG
Organism: Austropuccinia psidii; assembly: GCA_023105745.1. Taxonomy (NCBI): domain Eukaryota; kingdom Fungi; phylum Basidiomycota; class Pucciniomycetes; order Pucciniales; family Sphaerophragmiaceae; genus Austropuccinia; species Austropuccinia psidii. The sequence continues at coordinate 23,759,762 of JALGQZ010000005.1, forward strand.
GAGATGATTTGAGCCAGCTGGGAGTTTTATCCCATTTGTAATGGTGTGTGCGCTGCAGCTGATATAGTGTAACATGTCTCATCTGGATGGCGGAATTGGTTAGGAGTTTAATGGGGTAAAAGGCCATGCAGCTCAATGCTCATACATATTCTATTTTATTTACACATGGCGATACTGCGGTTTTGACCCTTGAGGGGCGTTGCAATAGGGATGTGTCAACATTGATTTGAGGGGATTGACATTCAAACCATGTACGCTGGCATGCCATCGTACATGGCTTAAACCTTATTACAGACATAACGATATAACTCTATTACATAAGGGGTTGGAGTGCAGCTGAAGTCTTGGTATTTGGTTTGAGTGCAGCAGGCTTTTAATCGGTTGGAATTTGATTTGGATTGTCTTGCCTTTCTTGAAAAGGTGATGTCTCTGTTGTGGGTAAATCCTTCATGAATATACCCCTTTACAGATGTACAATGCTGTGGAATTTCAATGCGTATATTGGCAGTTTGGATAATTCACAAAATGTGACAATGGGGAGGCGGAAATGTTACCTAATATGATTACTTATGGATGATGGGTCCCCTTTGAGATCAAGGCAATATTACATTATATGGTGGTAGGCCGTGCAGGGTGGTTTCCGACCGAAGCGGAGGAGCTCAAGAGGAGGCAGGGAGGATTCTCCTAAAAAGAGGCTTATTGGACTTTCACGCAACACTTAGTTCCAACTATTCATAGAATTTCTCTATTCTAAATTTGAAAAGATTTCATCTCATATCACTCTATTTTATCATAATACTGAGGTGTTTTATCTAGTTAAAAATATTACTGTACTTTTTCGGCCCTTATGTCATCTTCCAAGTCACATCAATCCCGTTCAGGTTCTGTTCATGACTCAGATAGTGAATCTAGCATAGAATATGTTCAAACACAATCACCATTGAGTCCCAACATTCCTCTCACAACCCCTATCGCATCCTCAATGAATGTATCAGGTCTTAACATTGATGTGGGAAATCCGAAGGCTCCAACTTCCAGCACTTGGGCGATCCCCAATATTTCTGTCACTCCAATTCCCCCAAATCCCACTAATACACAAATGCATGTGCCTGAGGGGCCGGAAGGCACACCTCAAATCTCATCAAACGCTAATCCCCAATCAAAATTTCCACGTGAGTTCCTCCTTAACCCCGGTCGGAATCCAGTCGCATCCCAGGATCCCTTTGGACGAAGTCAACAGCCAACCCTCAATATTCCATCAGGATCTCAGGCTCATGTGGGAAATGAAAGGCGCGTTGATGGCGGGCGACGAAAAAGACCTTTGGAAAATGTAACTTGGAGCGGTCTGTTGGAGGGAAATCCAGGATTGACGCTTCATCAAAGTAAGTCATTTGAATTTTGGAGTATAACATTTTTCACAATTTGATATTTTTGTTTCATGGGTTAGATATGGCACCTAAAGGCAAGTCAGTCCGATCTCAGGAGCCAATTGAAGATCGTGAGGATGACCAGTCTTCATTAATGTTTTGATGTGTTAACTGATGATTTGCATGGCAGGGGATGAACTTTATGCGTCTTCACCTCTGGTCCATAAAGAGAAAGTCACTGGACGTCATCATCCATATGCCTCCAAACCAAGAACGGGTCATGCCAGTTCATCAAGAGAAAGAATTGTGGATGATGAGGATGAGAACATGTCTCCGACTCAAAGTGAAAGAAATGATGAACCAAGGAGGGACGATTTCACGGCGCATGAGCAAGGCACTCAATCAAATAGTGAGTTCACCCATCCTCAGCTGGGCCTTGCCCAGAGTATGCTTGAACAATCCGAGGTCAGACAGCAAAGGCACCAGGCCCGCAAAGCTCACAATGTGGCGAAACGTGCAAGCCAGAAGGAGAAACAAAAATGGCTGAAGGCAGAACTTCCAGAGAATGTCCATGGAATGAGATCAGCAGTACATGCACATTGCCTGTTCCTACTCAAAGTTAGGGATAAGGATTTTTCCTCACTACCAGCACCACCAAGCACAGAAGAGCGTGAAATTGCAATTCAAGTGGCTGGTCATCTCGGATATGTCCCCGAGGATGTTTTCAATGAGCCATCAACACAGGTTCAGTCTCAGGGTTTCCAAAGCTACTGCGAAAATGAGCTCCACAAGCTAGGACTAAAGCGGTTCACTTGGGACTGGGAGAGCTCATGGCAACATCCGTTCAATGAGCTGATGTCTATGGTGTTTTACCGTACATTCCGTCTTGCACTGGTCAGCACCGAGTATCATCATTACTGTTGGAACAAGGATCATAATAACTATGGGGTCGTGGCGGCTTTAATGGAGCGATATTTCACTTATTTGAAAAGAGAATGGAAGTCTATTCAAAAGGATGCCGAGTATTTGGTTAAAAAGAATGAGAATCAAAAGCTCGCGAAGATTCGTCAAAGGGTTAGTTTATGTATCTCTTCTTCATTGTGAGCAAAGACTGATGATGATCTACTTCATTATGTGCAGACCTGTGAGCACCGTCGTGAATGGTGTGATACGGCTAATTTTCCCATTCTAGCATCACAATTCAATGACCCTCGAGTATGTTCAGATACTGAGGAGGTACTGGAAAATGGCCGTCAAGTTTACCGCAAAGTGGGATTACGCTGGCGCTCCCAGTTATTTAATGAATTGGTATTAAAAATTGATCGAGACATAGAGTTTTGTAATTGCATTAAAAAAAAGGGTAAAAAAACTATTGATAGATTGCCAGAATTACGATCGACAGATGATGGTGATATTCCGGAAGGCTTATCATTTCAGGTATTTGATCAAGATTGGCTCAAAGGCTGTAGTAAGTTGCAGACTAGCGCCCTCAAAATACTTGACATGCCAGTTATTAGGCCGAATGGTGATGCTCTGCAATAACTTAGTAATATAAATGTATAGCACCATTACAAATTAACATTTTGTGAATTATTTGTGCAGGTGTAATAAAATCTGATTATTATCTCTTAAGGATGCAACAACTTGCTAAATATGTTAGAATATAGACAATATGAATTGAAATGTATCACCGTCTCCCTTAGCAATAAAACTCTATTGCTCATTTTCATTGAGGAAATATTGAAGAAGTTCGATCCAGCTCATGGTGTTCATAATTGTGGACCTGTGCCAGAGTCAACAGGGGTTATCAACTTTGTCAATCACAAATTATATAATATCAGTAAGGCTCACGCAGTTAATGATTTTTTCTTTTCTTGGACCTATTGGTGATTGGAATATGGCATTCCCATAAGGAAGGATTTCAGAATAGTAATACAATCAAGTGAAAGATGAGCTTGAAAGGTACCTTCCGCATGTTGACCTCAACTGAATGAGGAGTGATATAGTGGATGACCTGTACAGGTCGTTGTTGGCCAATACGATGTAGACGATCAACAGCCTGAGCCTCAATGGCTGGGTTCCAATTGGGCTCCTGGAAATGTGGATGTCAGGGTCCGAAAATCAGGGGAGAATTTTGGGGGGAAACTCACCATTAAATAGACTATATTAGCACAAGTTATATTGAGGCCAGTTCCAGCCACGGCAATGGATGCAATGAGTACTTCACATTCAGGATTATTGAAGAAATTCTCAAGCGCCTGGTCCTGCGCTCGTGGTGTATTTGTTCCATCAATTCGTGCTGAAAGGATAGAGTGTTGGGCAAGAGCAATACCAATTCTACAATATAAAAAAGTCAGATGGAGTCAATTGGTAATGGATGCATATTAGAATTAACGCACAAATCTAGAAATTGGGTCCATTGGGTATAAACAACCGATTTGGTTGGACCACACCTTGTTTGTTTGTTCTTCATTAAGCTTTGTAGGAGGTGTGCAATTTTACTACTCATCATGCATGTTTCCACATCCACAATGGTTCGTGTGATTGTGGGCAAGTTATCCTGAGTGCTCCTGCCCTCGGGGTCTTCCAGCTCCGCCTCTGCAATTGTGTTAAGCATGATGTGATGGTTACAACATATTTGCAGCTTATTAATATTTCTGAAAAACTCTCCTGGTCCTTTGCTTTTGGATGATAGGAATTCTTCATATAATGTGGAATATTCTTGCTGCATGGTCGGGTTGAGTGGGAGCAGCTCATAATGATGGCTAATAGTGGGGAGGGATTCGAGATGTGTGGTTTTGGTGCGGCGCAAACTTAAATGCCGCAATGCCAAATGCAAAATATCATTGCAACCTTTTGAAAGACTACTCAGGATGAATGGTGACCAGTTATCTTGATCGGCGCACTGTGGTTGAGTGATGAATGATATTATGCCCAAAAGGTCATAAATGGTGTTGTGAATAGGTGTGCCCGTTAAGCATATTCGACGGGATGAAAGGAGGCTATTAATGGCACGGTGAGTGGCAGTGTATTGAGAGCGAATATAGCTATAAGAGGGGGCAAGGGTTATTGGATATAAAAGGTAATTTGAATCATTTAAGATCAGACACTCACTGTGCTTCATCCAGAATTATACGATGCCAATTGATTTGAAAAATGATTGATGTAGAGGGATTGGTTTGCTTAAATTCTTGGGTGATAGTATTGTAAGAAGTGATGATGATATCATATTTTAAGATGTCGTCTTTGGATAATGAGTGACAAGTGGGACCATGGTAGATTTTGGAATGCAGCGCTCCAGCCTGAGCATGCTTGGATATTTCTGATTGCCAGTTGGTAATTAAGCGAGGGGGGCAGATGATCATGGTGGGCGTGGAGCGATGGGGGTTTGCAATCATCCGCTCCTTGGAGGTACCAATTAGAGCAATGGCCTGAATGGTTTTACCTAATCCCATATCATCCGCGAGCAGTCCTCCAAGAGGGGTATTGGTCGAAAGGGATTCAAATGAGCTAACGACCTTGTTTGTAATGATGTGCCTGGCATTGAAAGTGTATCCTGGGGGTGAGGTGGCCCAAAGGTTACGGGCTGATTGGCCATTGGGGATTTCTCGATCCCAGAGAAACGCTAGTCCGGTCTTTTGATGAGGGAGGAGGGGGGTTTGAATAATGGCATGGGGCGGGGTCATCATGGGGAGGTCTGATCCACTGGGTAATTGTATCAGTTTTTGCTTGGAAATCAATGATGAAACAGCAGGATATGAAGCAGGCGTCGAGTTTGAAGCGGGAAATGTCGGAGTAAAAAGTTGACATTGACAATGAGTAGTACAGTCATATTCTTTGGGCATTTTAAGCTTGAAATCTTGTGTTCGAAAGCTTTCCATTATGAAGAGAATGTTTGGATACCATGTGAAGAACATCAATGCTAGATTGGGTTTCTGAGATGAGGAGGGATCATTTGCATCAGTCATAAATACTCCCTCAACGAATAATATTTGAGTAGGATTGGATTGGCAATTTTCAATCCATGCCCCACCAGGACCACAGTGCATGAAAGTTTTTGGTGCCCCGAGGAATGGTATCAACGTTTTGGAAAGGGTTGCAGGTAGAGAGCCAATAGCATGCTGGTGATTGGGGAGATATACGAATATGTTGTGTTGATTGTGCCATAGGATAATCCAAGAACCTAAGTGGGAATTCTCAGGCTTTAAGGTTATATCACTATTTATTTGAATACAAATATTAATCATCCCAATGCAAAGTGGTTGTGAAGGGGTTGACATGATGGCTATGTTAAATTATTTGGGGACAGTTGGAAATTATATGATCGGGAAGGGTTAGCTAAAGGGAATGAAGAGGAATAAGCATAGGTGGGGAACTTATATGAGTGGCAGCAACAGGCCAAAAGGGGGATGGCCTGTGGTTACGTGCATGGTCTTGATGGGGATGGGCCTCTTGGGCTCATAATTTTCATATCCGATTTGGGGCATATATCAAGGCAAGGTGGCCAAAATGTGGGTGCACCGATATGACTGCTGGATCTGCAGCAAGGTACAAAACCCTTGGTGGAACAAGGTTGACATTAGCATATCCGAAATTGGGTGGGTTGTAGCAACTTATTGTGGAGGGCATATCAGAGGCATGCAGTCATGTTCGCTGGTGTGACAGCGAACACGGATGCATATATATCTTCCCCAGGTTAATTGTAGCACAGGGACCTACTGGGCAATGTTGGCCGTTTAAAAGGGCAATCTCACTGTGGGGATGTTTGTGTGTGGGCGGGTGAGATATGTTCGGTGGCATGCCACCGAACATGACTTTGGCTTTGCGTGAAGTTTTTTGATGACTGATTCCAACTAGGCTTCAGGGGGGAAGTGTGGCATGATCAAACGGGGCACCAACCGTGAGGCATGATCCACATCTACATTAACCCCTATTGCGTTTGAGGAGGCTACTATTCCCCAGAGATTGGGATCACGGTCTTTGCCTCACGTGTGAACAGAACTCCGGAGAAAGAGGCCACCCACCCAAGGGAATTTCTGGCTGCAAGCCACGTGGCACAACTTGCGCGGGGCGTGTGAGAACGTGAAGAAAATAACCCGCGGTGGGAGATACCCACGCAAACATAACCAGCCTCAGCAATCATAGGCTGGGATTATTCTGATGTGGATGAGGCTGAAGCAAATCCACACTGATTGGCCTCAGGTTTCCACGCGCAAGCAGGTGAGCGTCTGCAGTCAAGCTGACCACCCGACCAAGAAACTAGCCGGTCGGAACACTGGCAGTAAAATGTCTTCCAGGTGTGTGAAAGTTGCCTGTGTATGACCCGTTGGGGGGTGCGTATGAAAGCGTGTGGCTGCCCGACAATGAGCACGCGCAATGAACAAGCAGGGCCAGTCATTGTTGGCCCCGACAATGGCACCGGAGTGAATCCACTGTTTGTGTATTACCCAAATAATAAGTCATCCCATTATGACCCACTTTCATTAACTCGGATTACACCCGCATCTATGCCATTGTTAGGCAGACCTCTCCAAAAAGGTGCACCAAAGGGATGCAGTTGAGATATATGACTCAATGGCTTGACGTGATTTTCATGTTACATTGCTGAACAGCTTTTGCTCTGCCCCGCAGCATACATTTACACAGGTGTACTGCGTACTACAGTGTTGGCTGTACAGATCAGGAAGGTGTTATACTACTTGAGCCTGCATGCACCTTCCAATCGTTTGCATATACGTAGCTCATGTGCCACATGCTCAGCATTGCATTTCACCCGATTTGCACACGCAAGCTGAGCATGTTATGGTCAAAAGCACCGTGTGAAAGTGCTCAGTAAAGCCATGGAATGAACTATTTTTGCAATAGTTCATTGAAAGGCTCAGTTTGGAGCACTTCACCAAAGCGTGTGAAATGCTGCAGCTGGCTGAAATGTCACCCGATGCTGTGCCAAATGCTCAGATTGTGGGCATACAAAAAGGACTGAGCAATGGCTCATCATGGTGCATTTGATATTTTTATATCAATAGTTCAATCACTGTGCCATTAAAATGTTCAGCCACTGAGCATTTCAATTATGACCCGAAAGCAAACCTGAACAACGGGTCGAGGCAAGCTCACGCTGTATTCACTTGTGTTACAGCCCCCCCTTTGTTCACATACTATTACCAGGCCATACGGCTGGTAATATTGCCGCGGTCACTTGTGACCAAATGCACCGGGTGCATTTCTGCATGGGTCACTTGTGCATTCCACCCACCATGCACATTCAACAAGGGCCTCACGACCACCCTCCCGGGTGATCGGGTGGCTCTTTAAGGAAAGAAAGGGGATTTGACTCAGCTTCACAATTTAATAAATTGCAATACTCAGCGGTGCATTTGATATCAATTGTTCAATTACTGTGCAATTCAAATGCTCAGCCACTGAGCATTTCAATTATGACCTGAAAGCAAACCTGAGCAATGGGTCGAGGCAAGATCACGCTGTATTCACTTGTCTTACAGCCCCCCCCCTTTGTTCAAAGACTATCACCAGGCCATAAGGCTGGTGATCTTGCCGCGGTCACTTGTGCATTGCACCCACAATGCACAATCAACAAGGGCCTCACGACCACCCTCCTGGGTGATTGGGTGGCAATTTAAGGAAACAAAGGGGATTTGACTCAGCTTGACAATTCAATAAATTGCAATACTCAGCCAGACCCCCATTGTTCTTCTGCGTCACGCGAGCATTTCACTTCTCAGTTGCAGCATTCGCTGCGACTCAGCTTCAATTTTGCCCACACGCTTTGAAGCTGAGACTTTTGCGGGTGCTGCAACTGCTGAGATCGTCTCAGCTTCACCATGGTATAAAAGACCATCTTCACACGACACGCACTTCACTTTCTTTCTCACCCGCTCCACTTCGTTCAACCTCACCCGCGTTTGTCCTTCTTGTGCGTATTCCCCTTCGTCTTCCTGCCTTTCTATTTTTGTCTTTCGCACTCCACTAAACCCACTTCCCTTCCTTTTGCCTGTTTGTTTATTCTTCTGATCCGGTCAGAACCTCACTTCTATCCACCTCGTGCGTTACCTCTTTTTTAAACTTTTGTCGACATTAAATACCGATATTAATACTTATTTTTCTTCACGACTCTTTTCCAGACTTTTAAAACCTTCGGACTAGAGCGTTCTTATTTTGTTTCCGATTTAAATTTATAATTCATCGTACGTCTTCATTTTTTCTCTTGATTGTTTACTTTGTATGCAGTTACTAACCTCAATTGTTTTGTTTTTAGATGTCGTGCACTTTATGCACCAAGCGGGGTATCCCCTGCATTCGCTCCTCGACGATGAACGACGCTTGTGATGCTTGCCGACAAGCACACAAGAAATGTTCGTTCGTTGTCCGCCCCTTCCAACCACGAGGCCAGAGGAGTTCCCGCCCAAGACGCCCTCGCGAGGACTCCTTTGTGGTCGACGATGATGAAACCATTTCCGAGCGTGAATGGACGCCGGGCCCCCAAACAGGCCAACGGGAACGATTCCGGACGATCAGCCCTGTCCCCTCCAGTATCGATTTGTCCACTCCCCCTCCTAGGCCACCATCCGATGGTCACTTCACTCCTCGACCGGAGCGAAGTGATTATCCAGCCAATGAAGGATGGCAATGGCGAGAGGACATTTGAACTTGGGCTGATCGTCACCATGTCTTGTCACCGATGGGATTCAAATGCCAAAGTAAGTTTTCTTTCTCCTCCTTATCTCATTTCTCTTCACGCAATAATACTGACTTTTTTCCATTACTCATAGAACCAAACCCCCCGAATCCCCCGTGCCTAGTTTGCCTCGCGAGCAAACCCCCCGGCAACCCACTCCAGGCCCGAGTGGCACCCGATGGTCTGAGGAATTATTCCGCGGTAAGCAGCCAAAGTTTCATTTCATTTTCACTTTCACTTTCGAGTCGAGTGAACTGACTCTTACTCCTTTTCTAGAACCCTCCCGAACGGAAGAGCCACCTATTACTGGCCCGAGTCCAACGTCCCAACAACCTGAGGACGATACGACTCGTGAGCCAGAACCCGAGGTGGCTCCTACGCAATCCACGGAGGAAGCTCATGGTAAGTCACCCCTTCTTTCTCTCTTCGATCCATATACCCTTTTCCTCATTTTTTCTTCGACCGTCTCCAAATTGTCCCGCCACTCCTCGCTCGATCATCATCATCGACGATACGCCCGTCGGATCCCCCCTCCCCCTTCTTCTTACACGACTCGCCCACCTTCCCCTTCCATTCCCCCCCCCCTCCACTCCAACCCCGGTTCCCTCCCCAGAGATCCCTTCCAGTGCCCCTGAGAACCCCAACGCCTCCTCCCCCCCGGTGCCAAGCTCCTCTCATTCCCACGATGAAGCTCGCCAGGAATTCACCAACCTGCGACCGACCCTAATGATTCCTCGAGCCATCGTCCACGATTCGATCAACCGAATCTTGTTGGAGCATCGTTGTTTGCTCCACATGATTCCTTTCGTGGATGCAACTCATCAAAACGAGATGCACCGGGAATTCCGGGACGAACTAAACTGCCTCCTTGCCCAGGCACTGGAGGCTTATCCAAAGGAGGACATAACCAGGATAGTCTCCAAATTCCTCGAAAAATAAAAATTTAAAAAAAAGAATCCCATTATTTCCACTTTTTATCATTTGTAATACTTTCTTTTAAATAAATTATCATTTGTAATCAATTATTATTATGTTCAAATTCTATTACATTCATTGTTCACGTAAAAATTACTTATTTCCTCCTTAGAGAAAAACCCTGATTGCGTGAGAATTATTTTTGTAAGTGCCCCACCAAGCGTTTGAGTGAGTATTTGTTTTCGTGAACCTCTTTTTCTCAAAATGCGCCAATAGTTCCCGTTATCCTCTCCTATATTTTCTTCTTCCATGGTTTAGAGCCATATCCATTCTTAACTGTAAAAAAGCGGGAGGTTCCCGTATGTGAGCAATCCAGTCCAGATTCGTGAAACATGGCCTTTCCTATGGTCACACGCTATTAATCTTACTCATGTATTGAATTGTTTAAATTGTCTGGAACCTTCACAAGCGTAAGGATTGGCGTGTGACTTGTCTGGAGCCTGCACAGGCGTAAGGATTGGCGTGTCAATTGTTGGGAGCCTGCACAGGCGTACGGATTGGCGTGTGAATTCTTGGGAGCCTGCACAGGTGTAAGAATTGGCGTGTCAATTGTTGGGAGCCTGCAAAGGCGTAAGAATTGGCGTGTGAATTCTCGGGATCCTGCACAGGCCAAGAAATTTTCAGCATTGTGGGGAACCCTCACAAGCGTAAGGATTGACGTGTGAATCGTCAAAAGCCTGTACAGGTGTAAGGAATTTTTAGCATTTTTGGGAACCTTCACAAGCGTAAGGATTGGCGTGTGAGTTGTCGGGAACCTGCAAAGGCGTAAGGATTGGCGTGTGTAGCGTTGGCACTCCGCATAGGCGTAAGGAACTTTTAGCATTGTCAGAACCTTCACAAGCATGAGGATTTGCGTGTGAAGCATTGGCATCCTGGACAATAGCAACAAACCAGGACAGATGTACAATGGCATGCCACTGTACATAATCCACTTCACCCCTTTTTCATGTCAGACACCCCATCTCCCGCACTCGAATCCATCCAATCCTCGTGTATATTGTCCTCTGCCTTACCCCACCATTACTTACCCAACACACATGCAAATCTCCTCATTCTTTGAATTGGCATGAGAATGTATTACCATCCCTGATTTGATAGCCCGCTCCCTCGCCAATCTCATAATAGCCGTGGCTTTTTCGGCACATTGTTTTTGCTAACCTGCTTGAGCATTGTGCGGACATACCCACTAGTGTCGTGCTTTCGTTGTCCTGTGCTGGATCAGTATAATGAACAAATGTACTACTGGCCCACACTACCTGAATGAGCCCATGACATGCGGATAGATCAATCCAAAAATGCTCATTTGGGAAAATCAATTTTCCCCCTGTACACCGCTTTGACGCATCTCTTTGAATTTGGCCGGTCCGCTTATCAGCTTGAAACCACCATCCCGAAGCATACTGCGATGCATCCTTATCAACATGAGGTGCGTTTTTGAATCCATTCATGGTGAAAGTGAGTGCGGAAGCGAACTCGAATGCACCCTGATTTGCCGGAATATTGCCTTCATAGTTGACTTGATCAAAAGACGGAACCCCCAATGAATTGTAGGAATTTTGAATCTTCTCAAATAAATTATCCCCAACATATCGTAAGGATTGACCTAGAATGCAACCCACCGAGCTAAGATTGGCACCTCGGTTCTGCCATTCATCTTTTGCATTTTCAATTTTGCCCGCACTTCCATACAGACCAAATTGTTCATTCTTCGTGGTGCATTTGCACCACCCAATCGCAAACATAAATCCCTCCAGTAATGCTCCATTTGTTGCAATAGGGTCAGTGAACCTCTTTTCGCGAAATAGGAATTGTGATAATTCATCCCATTGATCGACCTCGACTTCACTCATTGTTGTGAATGGTCGGAATTCAACAAGGGCAATGAGTAATCCGGTCGAAGAGAAAATTGCCACACGGCCAAAGTGAATGCGTTTGATCTGATTGACATCCACAACCCTCCAAATTTCACTTGGGGTGATATTTGCTGATACTAGCATTGTGTCACAGGGGCTCTTGGAAGAAGAGGGCCTGGCACTCAGGAATCAAGAACTCACTTGGAAGGCTCCAGAGATAAAAGAATAATAAGACTGAATTTCCTTAAGAAAGAATAAAGGGGAAAACAAGTATGCCAAAAGATGAGATAAGAAAAGATGAAGCCAATGGCCAAAGATAATAAAGAAGCCAAAGCCAAGAAGCCAACCAAGTGAATCCTCAATTCACTGTTTCAACCTGCCAGAAAAGGAAATGGAATTAGTATAAGGATATGACCACCAATATCCACTGGACAGGCGAGGAAATAAAAGAAAAGGGTGCTGAATGACTGACTTAAGATTATCAGTATTAACTTTAATAAGGTAAAAGAAAATAAGGATAAAAATAAATCCACTATATTAATTAACTGGGGAAAAAGTCCCCAGGTGCTGAAAGGTGGCCAGTATATGTGAAAAGCTGAAAAGTTGATCCTGGAAGGTGGATCAATGACTGTATTGTCCGAATCAGGAAATACAGTTCTGGCCATCTTGAAATTTGAACTGTGTGATGGAATTCCCACAGTGGAATAAGAAGTGGCCCAATTGGGCCAAGGCCATACAGGTTGATTGAATAAGGCCTGTACGGATGAATTGGGTTGTCCAAGGAGTATTGAATACTTGATGTCTTGACAACTGATTGAATTTTGTAATACCTCTTGAGAATTGACCTTAGAATAATCCTGAATGAATTGTACCAACCCACCTCCTGCAGATACAGGTGGTTGGGATCCTTGAATGATCTTCTGAATTGCCGCCATGGATTGCCAGACTGATAAGCTGAAAAGTCCTCCTTCGAAATGGGCGTTGGAATTATGGACCTTGAAATGGAAAGGTGGAATTGGGTCCTGAAAACGTCACCATTGGATTGCTGAGTAAAAATGGTGCATAATGGTATATAATACCATATATGCACCACACCTGCAATCTTGAGTACGGAGTGCATGAAGGAAAGGAAATAATTCCCCTTAAGTTGAGGGAAATGCTTGTTGAGATGATTTGGTGGCCTCTGGTGGTTGCCAGAGGCCATGACGGTGAAGTTGGTCCATGGTGGTCCAGGACCAAAAGTGGGTCCTACGGGATTTATGGCCAAAATGGGTCCAAGGTGTTTTTGGTCCAATTTGGGTCCAAGGGATTGGTGGCCAAAAATGGCTCAGGTGGGCCCAATTGTGGTTTGGGACCCACCTGGCCTTGGGGGCTAGGTGGCTGCCCCCTTTGGCCCCTTTTGGTCTCATTGGATTAGGCCAAAAGGGGCCTAATCCGCCTACGGACCACGGCCCACGGACCGTAGAAGCCGTGGGGGGCCTAAATGGCCCAAAAAGGCCATTTAGGCCAAAACCCCCATAATGAAAGGGGTGGCCAGGAAACCAATGAAGGTGGCCATGGGGCCTGGAAGCCCCTGGAAGACAAAGGGACCCCCCAGGCCCAAAAACAGTGATGGAGGCCTGGGGGTTGGTGAGGTGGAAATTGGCCAAGAGGGCCAATGACGCAGGATATGGCCTGAGGCCATAAAGGATGATGGGGGCCATAAGTGGCCAATGGAATGGGTTATGACAAAAGAGCCATGGAACACCCAAAAGGGGTCAATTGGCCATAAATGATATGACATGGCCAATTGGCCCCAACTTGGCTCCAGGTTGGATTGCCGCCGCCATCAAGGAGGAGGGTCAAAATACGTGGTTGTGACAGTACCCCCCTACCTTGAATGGTGAGCTCCTGAGCACCAAGATGAGGTAGAGGCCTGTTGAGGCTAATGAGACGGGTTTGACGTAAGGATTCCAGAGGTATTGAATCTTGAAAAGAAGAATTGAACTGATAAGCTTGTTGGCATATGAATTGAGGTTGACTTGATCTTCTCTTGACATTTGGCTTTGACAAAGTTGAAGACATGATTTGACGTAAAGATTTTGGCGTTGAAGAGTTATAAGAAAAGAAATTTTGAAAGAATATAAAGAGTAAAAGAGAAAAGGAAACAGATATAAAGAGAGGAACAGAAAAAATAAAGAAAATGAAATTTGAGGAGGAATCCAATCTTCATCACGGATTACGACAATTGATTTTGAAAGTAACCAAGGACCTGAATAAAAGAATTTGATGCCAGGTGCTCACAGAGTGGCCAAGGTGATGTTTTGACAGATTGTAGACCCCTCAGGGAAGTGCACACCAGGAGAGGAACTTACTTTTAGTAGTTGCCCCTCCCGCCAGTGCCATAAATAAGAAAACTCTTGATAAATGAATGTGTTGAAAGAATAAAGTCTTGGGAAGGAGAGTAAAAAAGGAATGGTCCATTTGCCCAAGTGTGAATGGCCATAAATTTGGAATTCGGATGTTGAAAGCCGGGCCAAAAGGTCTGTGTCCAAATTGAAAAGTGCTCACAGAGTGGCCAAGGTGATGCTTACAACAAAGAAGAGTAGAATACCCCTAAAGGTGCATACCAGGAGTGGGACTTACTTTTGGTAATTCCTCTCCCCACCAAGCACCATAAAAATTCAAGCCATTGAAGAATTGGGTCCTGGCTTGTCAGGATATAACGAATGAAAATCTTTGACAAGTTCAGGACAATTCTTGAGGTTTTCAGCTGGTTCCCATGTGGATCTTTCTGAATCTTGACTGAAACCTTTCCATTCCACCAGATACCATAATTTTCTTCTCTTGAGCATTGAATCCAGTACTTGAGAGACTTCCCATTCCTCTTCTTCTTCAATCATGATTGGAGGAGGAGGCTCTTGATGCCGATTTGGGATTGTTGATGTCTTGACTGGTTCCAAGAGTGAGATATGGAAGACTGGGTGGATGGATTTCCATTGAGATGGAAGCTTGAGGTGGTAAGCATGAGTACTGACTTTCTTCAAGATTGGAAAGGGACCCAACCATCTTTCAGACAGTTTCTTGGTGGGTCTAGTTGATTTGATATTCTTGGAAGAAAGCCATACCATGTCACCAGGATTGAAAACAGGTGGGCTTGCTCTACTTTTATCTGCATACCTCTTAAACCGGTTTATGGCGATTTCAAGTTCTCTCTTGACATCTTGCTGTACTTATTGGATTTTTGTTGATAACTTTCCAGCAGGGGTATCTTGAGTGATGTGAACTGAATCAAATTGTGGATCTCTTCCATAAACAGTGAAAAACGGTGATTGCTTGGTTGAAGAGTGATCAGAATTATTGTAGGCAAATTCAGCCAGAGGGAGCCAGGTGTTCCAATCATCTTGATGATAACTGACATACATCCGAAGATACTGTTCTAGTATCTGATTTACCCTCTCTGTCTGTCCATCAGTTTCTGGATGGTAAGCAGTTGACAAGTCTCTTGAAATCTTGAGCTGCTGACAAAGATTGGTCCAGAAGGAAGAAACAAAAAGTGAACCTCTATCACTGACAATGCTTGATGGGAGGCCATGCTTTGAGAAGATATTCTTGATGAATAAATGGGCCAAATCCAAAGAAGTTATTGAAGACATTGTTGGAATAAAAACCGCCATTTTTGAGAATCTGTCCACTATGACAAGAATTGAGTCAAAAGAATTGGACAGGGGCAGTTGAGTGATGAAATCCATTGAGAGACAAATACAAGGACCATTTGGAATTGGAAGAGGTTTGAGGAGTCCAAACTTCTTATGGTGGATATTCTTGTTTCTTGAACACTGTTGACAGGATGATACATAATCCTTAATGAATTGGGTCATGCCGGACCAGTGGAAATCCCGCTTGACAAGTTTGAGAGTCTTCTCTTGGCCAGGGTGTCCAGCTAGAGGGGAGTCATGACGCTTTTGAAGAATGCTGAGTTGAATTGTGGAGTCATTTGGGACTACCACCCGATCTTTGAAGAGAAGAAGTTGGGAGGAGGAATCAAGAGAATAATCTTGGACAGATTTACCTTTACCCAAATCTTGAAGGATACTTCTGTACTGAGGATCTTGCCATAATTTCTTCTGAATTGAATCAATCAAATTTGAAAAAGAATCCACCTTGACTGCAAAAAACTTTGAGGGTTGAAATTCATCTTGCTTAATGAGTTGTTTAAAATTCATTGGATTCTTGCTGATGAAATCCTCCCCCCTCTCCGGATAGACGTCGTCCCGACGTGATAAGGCATCTGGAAGAGTTGCTAGGCGGCTAGGGCGGTAAGTGATTGAAAAATGAAATTCAGATAAGAATTCGGCCCAACGGGCTTGACGGCGAGTAAGGATCTTTGATGACATAAAGTACTGAAGAGAAGAATGATCGGTGAGAACTTCAAAAGGAGAGGACAGAGAAAGAAGAAAAGCCCTCCAGCGCTTGAGAGCCCAGACTATACCAAGGAGTTCCTTGTCATGAATTTCATAGTTGAGTTGTGCTGGAATAAGCTTGCGGCTGTCAAAGGCAATGGGATGTTTTCCTGAGTCAGAGACCTGACTCAGTACAGCACCCAAAGCATAATCGGATGCATCGGTCTCTACAATGGTCGGTAGAGAAGGATTGAAGTGGGAAAGGATTGGAGCGGTAGTGAAGGCCTCTTTGAGTTGATTAAACTGGCTAAGAGCTTCCTCATTGAGGGGGAAACAGGAATCTTTCTTGAGGAAACTGGTGAGTGAACTGATTTTCTTTGAATAATTCTTGATGAAATGGCGGTAGAAGTTGGCAAAGCCAAGGAAGGATTGAAGAGCCTTGAGGTTTCTTGGAGGAGGCCAATTAAGGATCTGCTGGACTTTTGCTTGGTCCATCTTGAGGCCTTCAGAAGAAACAACATAACCAAGATATTCTACACTAGAAACATGAAAAAGGCATTTAGAAGCCTTGGCAAAAAGGTTATTGGCTCTGAGTCTGGAAAGAACAGTGGACACATGGGTGACATGTTCTTCCTCAGATTTGGAAAAGACCATAATGTCATCCAAATAAACCACAACAAAAACATCAAGAAGATCTTGGAATATATCATTGACAAGATTCTGAAAAGAGGCAGGAGCATTGGTGAGCCCAAATGGCATAACCAAGTACTCAAAACTGCCATATTTAGTTCTGAAGCATGTCAAATGTTCATCACCCTCCTTGATTCTGAGCAGGTTATATGCACCACGCAAATCAATCTTGGAGAAGATAGAAGAACCATTAAAGACATTAAGAAGCTGGTTCATAGGAGGAACAGGATATTTGTTCTTCCTAGTGACAGCATTGAGTTTGCGGTAATCAACACACAAACGGAGGCCACCATCTTTCTTTTTAACAAAGAGGACAGGTGCTCCTGTTGAGGAGGAGCTTGGCCGGATGAAACCTTTCTCTACATTCTCTGAAATGTAGGCCCTGAGTGTATCTGACTCTTGTTTGGATAAAGAGTAGATCACCCCAACTGGAGGTAGAGACCCCTCCAGTTCGATATGATGATCACAGGCACGGTGAGGAGGAAGTTTCTCTGCTTTCACCTTGGAGAATACATCCAAGTATTGGTGATAAACAGAGGGAACAACCTTCATCACGGTTTCTACTTCTTCTGGCTCTTCCTCTTCATCCCACAACTCCTCCAGGGAGTCATGATAAGATGAAGGAGGAAGGTCCATATTCCCAAAGAAGAGATGAAGTGAAGATACAGAATTATCTTCCCCAACATCTTGAATCTCTTTGAAGACTTCATCTCCAGATGATGGTAATGACAGATGGGAATTAAGGGAAGGAATATGGACAGAAGATGGAACTGATGGTGTTCTAGAATCACCAACCAGAGCTGCACATGATTTGGCAGAGGAAGAGTCATTACGGAAGGAATTGGAAGGATCAGAATAGTCCTTTTGATCAGTATTAAAGGTGATCAGCCCTTGCCTCCAATCAATAGAAGGATTAAAATGATTGAGAAAGTCAAAGCCCAATATGAGGTCTTCTCCCTTGGGAGTATCAATGACTAAAAAATCCCGTTCAAAGCTTGGGAAGGAAGGGAGCTCAACCATATATTTAGTATGGTGAGTCACAAATAAGGAAGGGGACTCAGAGGAGTCCAAAATGATAAGAGGAATCTTCTCTGGAAGTTCTGACGTAGTCAATGAGTACTTGTGAACAAACTGCTTTGCAATGAATGAGTGTGTAGCACCAGAATCAATGAGAATACTGTAAAAAACATCAGAAAGAGAAGAGAAAACAAAAAATTTAAGAGAATTCTTGACACCAGTATTCAGAATGCACAATTGTGCTCTGGAAGGAAAACTGTGAAGACCATTGAACACAACATGGTCTTCACTCAGGCTTTTCCCTGGCTGGGAAAACTGCCTGATGGTTGGGTAAGCTTGTTTTGAGGCCTTTTGACAAAGGACTCAAGACTATGCTTCCCACCACAATAGGTACACAACCCCTCCTTGATTCTTCTTTCCTTTTCAGAACCTTTCAACTTGAAGTCTTTATTCAACAATGAAGAATGGGGCTTGTCCCGCTTTTGAGAATGAAATTTCTTCTTTGGTCTTGAACTTGAAGAAACTTGATGATGAGAAGAGTGAGACTTTGAGGCTTCAGGCTTCTTCTCTTGATGATGATTCTTTTCCTTCTGCCTCTCATGGTACCTGGTATCAAGTTTCAGGCTGACGTCCATTAAGTCTTGAAGAGAATCAATGTTTGAAGGATGGGAGGCCAATTGATCCAGAATCCTGGAGGCCAAACCCTTCCTGAAATGATGAATAAGAGCCCTTTCACCCCAATCCCCAATTCTTGAAACCAAACTCCTGAAATCGGCAATGTACAAAGCAACATGCCCACCTTCTTTCATCCTAAGGCCATCCAATTCAGCTTCTGCTTTTCTAACTTCATTTGGGTCTCCAAATAAAGTGAACAATTGGGATTCAAATAATGGCCAGGAATTGAGGAGATAATTTGAGTCTTGATTATTGAGGTTGGATAAATAAGGCTCAATCCATTTTGCAGCCCTGCCAACTAAGAATGAAGTGGCATAAAGAACCTTCTTTCTGTCTTGAGAGAAGTTTTCCCGGTCATTATGAAAGATGAGTTGGCAAGACTGAATAAAGCTTCTGACTTTGAAGGGCTGAGTCCCATCAAAGCATTCTGGAGCCTTCATAGAGGGAGTCTTGAAGGCTGGTGGTCTTGATAATTCAGAAGAAGAAGCTGCTTGCAGATTGGCCATAATCTGAGTCATTTGTTGCATAATGGCCAATAAAGACGGTTCAGGCTGATGAGAGGCAGGCTGATCAGACTGGGCTAGAGTTGGTCCTCTGGTGCCCTCAGATGCTCCCACAGGAGCAGGAGCAGCCTCAGTGCCATTAGACTCTTCCTCTTCCACAGAATTCTCCTCCTCCTCTTCACCATCTTCACCTCGAACCTTGGGACTGGTTCTTGAAAATCCTGGGAATCCGCCAACCACTCCTGATAAAGACATTGATCTTCTTGGCCCTCTTCCTTCCTTCCTGGATGGTGCTGCTCCTTCCATAATGGGTCCTCTGTCCAATCTGGCCCTCAGTTGAGAAACTGCTGGGGTACCGTCAAGAGGAGCCCTTGGAGTTGGAGTCAGAACAGCTTGAGTTCTGGCCTGAGATCTGGTCTGTCTTGCTGGAGGTGAATGTTGAACTGGCATGATTTCAGGAATAAAACAACCAAAAGAAATGAAATAAAATCAAAATTTTTTTGAAGTACAAAATCAGCAATCAAATCTTGAGGAAATTGGATAATCAATGAATCAAAATTCTTCAAATACGTCAATCAATCAAATCAAATGAGTCTTGAAGTAAACATCAATATCAATGAGAATCTTGAAGTCAATAAAAACAATCAATCAAACAATCAAAATCAAATCAAATCAAAATCTTGCAGAAAAAATCAATCAATCAAAATGAATTCTTGAGTCAAAATCAATTTATGTCAAAAATCTTGATGTGAATAGTCAGCAAAATCAATAAAGTCTTCAGGTCAATCAATTATCTTGAGGTCAATTTCAATTATGTCAAATTAGTCAATCAAATCAATTTTCAAGTGAATTCTTCCAAAAAATCAAAAATTCTTGAGGAATAAATCAAAGTGAATCCAGATATGAAGAACGTGTCTGAATAACCTGATGAATAACTTGAGAACCAAAGATAAAAAATGCCTGAATTATAGATAAAAATAGATTGATTAAGATTGAGAATGAGATTGAAAAGATAACAGAAAATAAAAAATGGGTCAGCTTTCAATTTTCAGAATGAAGAATGAATGAGGGAAAATTGAGAGGTGACGAAGAATCATAAGATCATAAAACGTCAAAGAATCATAATTTTGATGAAATGAATGAATGAATTTAAAATATAAGAATAAAAGAATGAATGAATGAAGAAGAATTATGAGTTAATTAATATAATGTCACAGGGGCTCTTGGAAGAAGAGGGCCTGGCACTCAGGAATCAAGAACTCACTTGGAGGGCTCCAGAGATAAAAGAATAATAAGACTGAATTTCCTTAAGAAAGAATAAAGGGGAAAACAAGTATGCCAAAAGATGAGATAAGAAAAGATGAAGCCAATGGCCAAAGATAATAAAGAAGCCAAAGCCAAGAAGCCAACCAAGTGAATCCTCAATTCACTGTTTCAACCTGCCAGAAAAGGAAATGGAATTAGTATAAGGATATGACCACCAATATCCACTGGACAGGCGAGGAAATAAAAGAAAAGGGTGCTGAATGACTGACTTAAGATTATCAGTATTAACTTTAATAAGGTAAAAGAAAATAAGGATAAAAATAAATCCACTATATTAATTAACTGGGGAAAAAGTCCCCAGGTGCTGAAAGGTGGCCAGTATATGTGAAAAGCTGAAAAGTTGATCCTGGAAGGTGGATCAATGACTGTATTGTCCGAATCAGGAAATACAGTTCTGGCCATCTTGAAATTTGAACTGTGTGATGGAATTCCCACAGTGGAATAAGAAGTGGCCCAATTGGGCCAAGGCCATACAGGTTGATTGAATAAGGCCTGTACGGATGAATTGGGTTGTCCAAGGAGTATTGAATACTTGATGTCTTGACAACTGATTGAATTTTGTAATACCTCTTGAGAATTGACCTTAGAATAATCCTGAATGAATTGTACCAACCCACCTCCTGCAGATACAGGTGGTTGGGATCCTTGAATGATCTTCTGAATTGCCGCCATGGATTGCCAGACTGATAAGCTGAAAAGTCCTCCTTCGAAATGGGCGTTGGAATTATGGACCTTGAAATGGAAAGGTGGAATTGGGTCCTGAAAACGTCACCATTGGATTGCTGAGTAAAAATGGTGCATAATGGTATATAATACCATATATGCACCACACCTGCAATCTTGAGTACGGAGTGCATGAAGGAAAGGAAAGAATTCCCCTTAAGTTGAGGGAAATGCTTGTTGAGATGATTTGGTGGCCTCTGGTGGTTGCCAGAGGCCATGACGGTGAAGTTGGTCCATGGTGGTCCAAGACCAAAAGTGGGTCCTACGGGATTTATGGCCAAAATGGGTCCAAGGTGTTTTTGGTCCAATTTGGGTCCAAGGGATTGGTGGCCAAAAATGGCTCAGGTGGGCCCAATTGTGGTTTGGGACCCACCTGGCCTTGGGGGCTAGGTGGCTGCCCCCTTTGGCCCCTTTTGGTCTCATTGGATTAGGCCAAAAGGGGCCTAATCCGCCTACGGACCGCGGCCCACGGACCGTAGAAGCCGTGGGGGCCTAAATGGCCCAAAAAGGCCATTTAGGCCAAAACCCCCATAATGAAAGGGGTGGCCAGGAAACCAATGAAGGTGGCCATGGGGCCTGGAAGCCCCTGGAAGACAAAGGGACCCCCCAGGCCCAAAAACAGTGATGGAGGCCTGGGGGTTGGTGAGGTGGAAATTGGCCAAGAGGGCCAATGACGCAGGATATGGCCTGAGGCCATAAAGGATGATGGGGGCCATAAGTGGCCAATGGAATGGGTTATGGCAAAAGAGCCATGGAACACCCAAAAGGGGTCAATTGGCCATAAATGATATGACATGGCCAATTGGCCCCAACTTGGCTCCAGGTTGGATTGCCGCCGCCATCAAGGAGGAGGGTCAAAATACGTGGTTGTGACACATTGATATTTGTGCTGTTGGGCGAGAGGAGGAAAACAACCTATTCATTCGGGTCGTTTTGCGCTCATTTGTCTTTTGGGATCTGCTACTATTCCCGAGTGGTTGAGGGATCACTATGTGTTGAAGCACACAAGATATCAGATACTTCCAAGGAGCTTTCTTCGGCACACATCCTTGAACTTCCCTGTTGGACCCCACATGACATTGGCACAATCTGAACCGACTAAAGCCAATTTTATTCCGTGGGGCCCAATGAGGGTGCCACATAAATGTGGAAGCATATATACACTGAGATTAAGCGAGTAACTCACACTTTCCTTCCTCAGCCCGACGCTTTCTCGCGAGTTCCCTTTTACGCTCTTTTCCTTTTTTGGTGAATGGCATGCTTTCAGCAGAAATTGAAATGAAACCAAATGATTACTGATTTCTTAATATCACCTAAATTGGCTTGCGGTGGATGAATCTTTTTTCATTGCGGTAAAAAGAAAGCTCACGCCTGACCTTGGCAAATTCACGATCTCAAATACCTGAACCTGAAAATTGCAGTGGATAGTGCATTATTCAATTTTACACATTGATGTTCCCATGCAATCACTTTCCAATCCAACCATTTGGAATCTTGCAAGCACATGCAAATGCAATTTGCATCCTGCTGCGGATCCCTAGCTATCCTAGTCCTCTTGAAAGACTCAGGAACATTTGGCCTATTATGGGCTGGCGGGAAGGGATAAACGCGACCTCCTGCAATGCCCCCGCGTGTGCTACTCGCGGGCACAACGCCTGACTCCGCTTGCGTCTTGTCGGAGTCTTTGCAATGATGTACGGAGGCATGCCGCCGTACAATTACTATTGGTACTCAGACTGTGGCATCCGGGCAGTAGTAGGATAGGAAGTCATGATTATTAAATTCATAAATAACTTTGCTAAATTCAATTACAATCTATCTAGTACAAAGCTAATCTAAAACGGGTCAATCCTGGTTGTGAGCTTTGCTGACCTGGGTACCGTCAAGGTGACCTCATCACTTGAACCAAGACCGCGTTTCGCCACCCAGGCATCACCAAAGTCTAATACTAAGCATCGTGCAAATTCAAATCTAAGAGGTACAGTGGGGTTGAAAGACTCTGATGAGAAGAAACTTTTATTCAGTAAATTACATATATACTTATTAGTACGTAGCCACACTGGCTCCACTAGATTTTTACCCTCTGAAAGTTTTGCGGAAATGTCAATTAGTGATAAAGCCCCTTTAACTGAGCTTGTTCTCCAGTCATCTGAGCATACCATCAAACCACAAACCCCCGCCGCACAGAATGCCGCTAATATACCATAGCAAATTCGATTTATTCCGAGATTCTTGTGACACGCCAAAAGATCTTTGATGGCCTCATTTTTTTTTGAGTTCGTGAGTTTTCCTTTGATGCCATTAACTTCGACCTTTGTATGTGCACGTACCATGTTGTACGCAATCATCAAATGGATAACTGTATCCATTAGATCCTCCAGGTTCTTGTGCGGCTTTGTGGATATCTCATTGTCAGCCCCGCCACCTTCAATGCTGAGTTGGGTTGCACGTTGCTTTGATTTACTCAAGCAGGAGGCCAGGTATTCAACTGCTCCGCGTTCAAGTCCAAGAGGATCGGTCGAATTTGATGTTGGTGCAACATATGGTTTGGGTGCAACCACATCGTATGAGACTAAACTAATGGATTCAAACATAACATTTGCCCAAAAATGTTTAACTGGATTGGCGGGGTAAAGAAGGCTCTGAACCATTTTGAAGAAGGAGTGTTCTGATTTTGGGAGATTCTCTGGAGGTTTAGCTGATTCCTTCATCAATTTGAGATTCCAAATGTTGTGATCAAAAAACGCTTCTGTTTTGGTTGGCTTAAAAAAATCTAACCCTGTATATTGCAATTTATATCACCAGTAAACAGCCAATAATCAAGTATCATGCACAAAGATAAAAAAAAACTCACCTGCCATCTCAAGGTCCTCCAGCCAAGCCGACATTTTAAGCTCTCGGTTACTGATCACCTTAATA
The DNA here is from genome assembly GCA_023105745.1 of Austropuccinia psidii. Classification (NCBI taxonomy): domain Eukaryota; kingdom Fungi; phylum Basidiomycota; class Pucciniomycetes; order Pucciniales; family Sphaerophragmiaceae; genus Austropuccinia; species Austropuccinia psidii. Next base: position 23,783,888 of record JALGQZ010000005.1, read on the forward strand.
CCAACGGGCAGGAATGTATGAGCATCCTTTGTTGGTAAATTGTCCCATCTATTTTTGTAAATCCTATTGATATTATCAAGCCCCCTTTTCCATGATTGTTGAGAAATATTGGAATGATAATTCAAAATGCCTGCAAACTCTTCCATGCGGGATAAAAATATTCCTTGAAAATTCGCAGCGGATGACACTTCGGGCTCAGCGTCGGGAATTATATCAGTCATATCTCGTCCCATTGTATCATGTTTAATTGTTTCGCTTGGTTGAAAGGCTTGAATATTCCGAGGAGAGGCGGGAGGGGTTGCATCATGCATTGTTTCATTGGGTATCGCGGGGCTTTCAGTATGTGGAGCTTGATCATGGATTGTTTCATTGAGTATTGGGGGGGGTTCAGTATGCGGAGGTTGATTATCAACATGGTCCCCTTCAACATTGATAATTTCATGACCTTGATCGCGAGAATCGTTTGCGGCTTCAAAGGTACGGCGTTTTTTGTTTGTTTTTTTGGTTGCATGTATATTTGGTCTTTTTCCTAATCCTTTGCCTGGAAATCCAATTACGACTCGAGATCCTTCAGGTAGAGATTCTCCCACCTCCACACCTGCCCATATATTGTAAGCAGCTATTTTTATCAATTTTGATTTGAGTTATTAATGGACTTACGGTTCAAATCCATTTTGAGCAGGCTCATGGCTTCAGCAATCTTTTGACGCACATAATCAGGAATTTTACTATCATTTTGAATTTTTTCGAGCCTTGGGATTGTTTGAGCAATGTTGGAGACAAATTGTTCCTTGGATATAATTTCCACCTCCCCACTGAAAATTACATCATCTTGCCCATCATCTTCTGTCGGTGCACAAGGTTCAACAGTCTTTTCCTTCTCATAACTTTTAAAATTCGGTTTCTGAGAGCTTGGAGGCTGCCCTGAAATAAAGGCTATGACACAATATCAGGTTTTGAGAGATTTGAAATATTCAAGATGGATACATACTCACATTCCGGAAGAACTGGTGGATCTTGATTATCTTCATGTGACTGGCTCTCTACTTCAATGCCTAATTCACGACTACTGGCGATATCAGAGATTTCACTTCCACTCTCTGGGGCTGAAGTTGGTCTTTCATTGAATTCAGTTGAATTTCCCGGGGTTTGGGCCATGGCGGAGGTAGTTTATTAAGCAAATAGATGATGACGAGTGGATTGATAACTTGTTTGAAAATTTTTGAATAAAAAGATCAAAACTGAAGAAAAAAGGTGGAAGTAAAATAATCGCATTTGCAAAATGCGATTTGTCGGGAAATTGAAGGAGGCAATGTTTTGCAAATTATTTCATATCATGCAAATGAAATCACTTCCCTGTGAGACATTGAATAAAGTTGACTAGTGAGAAACCTACTAAAGTCAACTTTTGAACTATTCAACGCTCATGAGGTAAGGACTAAGCAAAGTGTTCATTTGATTGATATGAAATAAAATGGTTTTGTCGGCAAAACAGGAGACACAATTCTTGTCTTAAATAGTCCACTTATTAGGTTTTAATTTGTGAGTCTCATGATTTAAACCCTAACCACAACATTGTGAATATACTGACCAATTTCCCCTTAGGTCCTGTTGGGAGAGAAGGCCACTCAGCATATTTCAGGGATTGCCTTCATTGTGTACGCCAACAAGCCACCGTACACTATGGATGTAGTACGGAAGCGTAAGGATATGTCGTGTCGGGAGCATGTTGAGAGGCACTCCGCGAGCGTAAGGATAGGTGGTTTCGGGAGCATGTCGGGAGGGCACCACACAAGCGTAAGGATAAGTGGTGTCGGGAGGGCACTACACAAGCGTAAGGATAAGTGGTGTCGGGAGCATGTCGGGAGTGCACTCCGCGAGCGTAAGGATGGTAAGCAGTGTCGGGAGTGCACTACACAAGCGTAAGGATAAGCAGTGTCGGGAGCATGTCGGGAGGGCGCTACACAAGCGTAAGGATAAGCAGTGTCGGGAGCATGTCAGGAGGGCACTTGAGCGAGCGTAAGGATAAGTGATGTCGGGAGCATGTCGGGAGTGCACTCCGCGAGCGTAATGATCGTAAGCAGTGTCGGGAGCATATCGGGAGGGCACTTTAGCGAGCGTAAGGATAGGTGATGTCGGGAGTGCACCACGTGAGCATAAAGATGGGAAGGGCGGGGGTGTGAAAGCGTAAGGAGTGGTGAGGACGGAGATGGGGGGGCAGTGTCGGAGTCTCATCTGGAGGGTGGTGCGGGCTCGTAAGCATGCGAAGCATCGGGGCGGATTAGGTGGGGATGCGGAAGCCAATGAGGTGAAATTACCCGAACATTGTGAATAGTGTTGAAATGGGTTTGGGCTTTGAGTGACATTCGCATGTGACACATGTGACGATTGACGTTGTCTTGACGCTGACGTGACGTGACCCACTAAATCCAGTGACTATAAAGTGACACTAACGCGACTGAAGCAAGATTTTATACTGACAGCGGTGCGACGTGAAGTCAATCGCCGACGATTGACGCAAGATTCGCCCTGGTGCCTGTATTCCATGTTTCATTATTAGAACCAGTCAAGCAATAGAATATCCCAAACCAACATCAATTTACACCAACATCAGTCTTAGTTGAGTAGCAATAGGAATGGGAAGTGTAACAAGTTCTTTGCTCAAAACTCAAAAGAGGTAGTTTATGTTATCTTATACAGTGGAAATGATTCAGTGGAAACCCAGAAAAAATCACTTGGGAATTTGCTTCCAGCCTTCCCAGCTCACCAGACCTTGTCAGGGATTCCCACACTTTGTACCTGAAATACCTGGCCAAAAATACCCCAGAGTTTGCTTTTATGGTGATTGATGGGGACTGTGTTTTATTAAAGTAAGTTCACAACAGGGTGAATTTTGCTTCAATCGTCAGTGATTGACTTCATGTCAATCAGGAGTAAATTCAAGCAAACGTTGAGCACATTTCACTCTCTAATCTTGCACCAAATCCTGTGACATCCACCAATAATGGTCTCCCTGTTCTTTCAACTGAATTTCCTCACCACCTGATCCTACTGCAACCATCCAAAGGTTGGTAAGCATAACACAAGACCCACCTGCTTGCACATGCACAGATCAAAGAGGTCCTTCAGCCAGCGGTAATGTAGAGGCTGGGTGTGTGACTTCCCCAGGTCATGCATGAACAAACTTGGCATGAGCGGGGATGAAAAGCTGCATGTGACATGGGTGGATCCAGATGCACAATTCTGCGGGTGCGGTTGAATAAGTGTGACATGCACACAAAGTCCAAAGAATGTGTTGGCTCAATTTTGTGTACCTATGAATCAGTTCCACATCAGTGGGATTGAAATTTCGCGGTTGACACTGGTGGAGCCCACCAAGCGGAATAAACAATATGTGCTTAACATGTGTAGTGCCACCCATGGCAGGTGCATGTGCGTGTGTGGCTGCAGGTGAGGGTGCATAGGTGTGACACATGCACAAGAAGTCAAAAGCATGTGCAGGGGTAATTTTTTTGAAACCTACATGCACACAGAGCCCATTAGGGGCATGTGAGCAGCTCCATGCAGCTTACAAACATCCAAACTCTCCTGGACACAATGTAACATGCTGAGCCCCACTCAGATCATGGGCTTATTCCCCTTCCAACGCTTTGATAGCAGAGTGGTGTCATTTTAGGTCCTGTGATATGTGAGGGTGTGGGTCATTTGATCATTGCAATTGGCTTATTCACACCATATCCAATGTCAAAATAGTAATTTTTTTGTGGCCATCTGAGCTAATAGGCTTTGTTCATCACAATGGCATGTCACTGTCACCAAATCTTGGGACAGTTTTTTCTCTACCAAAATTCCTAATAAATCTGAGAGATTTGAATTTTTGTTTTAATATATGTTCAGCAAAAAAAGGAGAGTGAATATCATGAAATAATCATTTTTCTCATTACAAGCAGAGCACATGACATCACTTTGTTATCATACAATCCCCAGTAACCTTCTATTTCTTCTTCAGATATAATCAAGTGTCCATCATAAAAACCAACAGCTTTATAAATATTGAGATGCAGCCACTCTAGTAAGAAAGTCCAATCAATCTTCAAATTCTTTAAGATCAAAAAGTTATTGTTCAGAATCAAAGATGGATCAGAGAATTTGAGAATTCTATTAATAATATCAAATCCTTGTGAGTTGACCCTCATAAAACATATAACACTGTTGTTGAGAACTTTGGTGTCTGATGAATATATATTGTTGCCAATATTAATGTTTGAAACTGGAAAATACCAAGGTGAGACAGTTCTTGAAGTGGAATGATTTGAGGATTGAACAGTAGTGTCCAAACTGATCCATGCAACTATTTCCCTTATGGAATAAAGATTCTGTAAGAGCTCAACCAGGGAATCCTACTTTTTTTGGTCATGTAACAGTGGGTTATTATGCTTTTGGTGATTTAATAGGGCAGGAGGCTGTGATTCAAAACGTTTTCTATTTCAAATGGGGAGAATGGGGATTTCAGGAGGGGAGAAAGGTTGGAACATAAACAGATATGTTGAAGTAAGGTTTTATCTATATCATCTATTCAGAGCTAGGAGAAGTCAGTCTTATTCAGTTCATGTGTATAATAAATGTGAATATATTTCTCATAAGAATTAACATACATATTTTGTTTTTTTGGCATCTTTCCAAATAATCCAATCAAGTGCTCATACCCCCATGTGGCTGAGGCTTTTGCTTGGCCCCAATGTTGGAAGAGTTCTGAAATATCATCAGCAAAATGATAATTTGGTTTAATTTTCCATTTTGGGAACAGGTGGTGATTGGATAGGTGGAAAGCTTCCCAATGTTCAGCAAAGGCAGTTGCATCATGCATTGAAATTGTCCAACTGGTGGCAATGTTGATAGCACTAATCAAATGGAATTTATCCTCAGTTAGTTGGTTTTTAAGGTATTCAGATTAACCCATTTTACTTTGCATATTTGGGTAATTGTATTAATATAATGACCTCTGTTGGCTGAGAATTGAAAATGGAAGTTTAACCTTGTATAAAAAAGCCCATTCAGTCGCTTTTCAGCTACCATAAGAGGGGGAACCAATTTTGCGGGGTACTCTTGTCCATGATGATGGACTTATGGTATCAGATATGAGTTGTGGGAGATGTTCTAAAGCCTCACCCTTGATCTGGTGATCACTCAGTGCACTGATATCCAACTCAGAGGGTAATTGGGTAGTGGGGATGTGATTGGCATCAAATGAGGGAATCTCCCCAGAGCCACTAGGTGTATGTTGCATGTGAGGGGTGGGCATTGGGAAGTAATTTTGTTGGGTGGAAATAGTGGGGAGTGACTCATTTATTATTTTCACTGCATGTCTTCTCAGGGAAAGGGCCTCTCTGAATGTGATTTGCTCAAGAGGGCTGTTGGAGGGCATGGAATATGAGTCTAAGGTTCTGGTTTCATTTGACTTCCTGTGGGACCTAAAGTATATTTTTGATTTGCCCTCCAGAATGCACCATTTGAAAATTGCATGATCCTTCAAAATTCCAAGTATCAAATTATGCATTATGTCAATATTAACCATTCTGGTTGCATCCCAATAATTAAGGTCTTCCAAAATTGAATATCACATACCATTCTTAGAGAAAATTGCTTTTCTTTGTTTTGGGCTTGCCCAAACCCATTTTGCAATGGTTGATTTATGATTTGGGTATGTGTGTGTGTAGTGAAATTGAGTAGCAATTTCTTCAATTTGAGCCTTGTGAATAGAGAAAAAATTCCACAAGTGGTTGTCTGAATGAGAAATAAATCCAGTAAGATTGTGCATGGCAACCACATCCACAATGGCCATGAGGATGGCAACATGGATAAAGGTTCCTGAAGGTCCCATTGAGGTGGGTGAAAAATGGTAACCTTGTCACACTTCTTTGAGCTCCTTTATCAGGGGCATTAATAGTCAATTCAATTGAAGGGCAGTTGTCTCCTTTGGACCAGGGATGAGTCCAGCAACATAGAAATTTTCTGCCTTCAATTTTTTACTTGGGTGGAGATTAAGGAAAATTAGCATGAAAAGTTCAATTCTGGACAAGAGGCTTGAATTTCCATGTGCATTAAACCATTCAACATAAATTTAGAAGGCCAATGCACCGGGAATGGACATGGATGGGGGGTCATTGATATTTGTGGTGCCAGTGAAGTGTCTCCAGACCGATCCATCCCATATGTCACATTTGCGGTAACCTTCAGACTTTTTGGATTGTTGATGTTGATGCAAATTTTCCATAATACCAGCCCACTGGATGAGTCTTGAAAGCCAACCTTTGAGTGGTTGATATATGAAATGTTTGTTTGACGTTGGTTGTGTTTTGGGTTCAGGGTTCAACTAAATGGATGAAGTTGGCTAATGTTTGTGTGCAAGAGGCATCATTTTCATTTGGTTCATTATGGAGTTGAAAGTGGGGATAATAAATTGTTACAAATTCAGTAAGGCCATTAAGGAAGAAACAGTGAGGACAGCATATATAGTTTTGAATAAGTGGCTCCCATTGGAGATGCTCAAATATGGTACTGAGATCTTTAGGTATATGGAATGTGGGAGTGGAGTGACCAGCTGAGCATGAGATACTTGACTTGATAAGTAGGTTCAGGGTGGGGGTGAGAATGCATGAATCCCTATGGGGAATATTATACCTTAAGGATATAATGGAATATATTTTCATTCCAAGGTCTTTTGGGGGAAGCTTTTGACTCCTGCTGCATGGTTTCAGTGCTGTTGTATTGAGACCCCATGGAGTGGAGGACGTGCTTTGGGTGAATTGAGAATAATGCTGTCACAGCCAAGGAGGCAGGGGCATTACCAATCATCTTAAACAATCATTACTTCATTGATACCCTTCAAAACCCAATCAGCAAGGGGGTTTCATTCAACATTCTCCAAATACAGTTTTCAGACCTCAATACAGTTTCATACAGGCAAGACCCAAATACAGGATTCACCAAATACAGGCGCAAATACCTGTATTGACTGTATAACCTGTATTGGATTCACCAATACAGGATTCAATCCCACATCCAACTTCTTCCAGCATACAGGCAAGTATCTCAACCCTCAAACTCCAAGGCTGGTATTTCTTACATATACCAGCCCCTCTTCATCCACCTGGGGATTTTTCCCCCAGTTAATTAAAATATTGGATTTATCATTTAATATCATTTTATTTCTCATTAAGAAATATTATTTGATTAATTATTAAGTTAGTCTTTGCCTTCCCTCACCTGTTCAGTAGAGTCCTGGTGGCTATATCCTTTATTAATCCTTTTCTCTTTTCTGAACAGGTTGAAACAGTGGTACAGGATTATTTGTGGTTGGCCCTTTATTATTTCTTTTGTTTTTTCTTTCATATCTTTTTATTCTTATTATTTTATGACTAGGAGTTTATCCTCTTACTCCATTACTCTTATCAATTGAGTATTTTATTCTGAGCCCTCCATAAGTAAGTCTGTTCACTGAGTGCCAGCCCCTCTTCATTTAGAAGAGCCCCTGTGACATTATTTTAATTAACTCATAATTGTTTCTTTCTTTTCATTCCATTATATTCATTTCTCTCATTCATCAATTATGATTTTTTCATGATCTTATGCTTTTTATGATTTTTTGTCTCTCATCAATTTTCATCTCATTCATTTGATTCAAATGAAAATTGATTCTCTTTCTCATTTCAAAATTCTGCTGACCATTTCATTTCTCTTAATTCTCAATCAATTTTCATTTTCATTTTCTATCTGAATTAAGGTTTTTTATCAGGTTTAATTGATTGGAATTTGGGATTAATTTATTAATTGTTTCAGGAGTTATTGAATTGGGGTTATCATTGGTTGATTTTGAAATTTCTCAATATTTATTGATTTATTGATTGATTGCTGAGGAAATTGACTTACCTCAAGACTCTGATTTGTTTTAATTGATTGATCTGATTTGATTCCTCAAGATAGCTGATTGATCCTCAAGATTGATTTAATTGATTGATTTGAATTTTATTCCTGAAGAGAATTGAATTAATTTTTGAAGATATTGATTGAATTCCTCAAGACTTAATTGATTTGATTTTGAATTGACTTGATTTACTTTATTTGACTTATTGATTAAAATTTATTATTCATAAGAATTTGACTTTATCATCTTCACTCTTCAAGATTTATTCATATTGATTCACTTCAAGACTATTGATTGATTTCTCAAGTTCATCAAGATTTTCATTTGATTGTTTTGGTCAAGCCTTATTTTATTCAAAGTATCATCAAGTTTTTATTCATTCTTCTTTCATGATGCCAGTTCAGCATAGCCCACAAGCCAATAATACAAGATCCCAGAGACATCAAGCTGTTCTTACTCCTACAGCAAGGGCTCCTCTTGACTGCACACCATCAGTTCATCAACTGAGTGCAACTTTGGACAGAGGACCACCAATGGAAGGAGCAGCACCCTCCAGAAGAGGAGGTGTGAAGTCTAGAAGATCAAGATCATTATCTGGACTATTGGGTGGCTATCCTGGTGTTTCTCAAGGGCCTAGGAGTAGATTGGGAGAAGCTGAAGATGAGGAGGGGGAGGAGTCTGTGGAAGAGGAAGAATCTGAGGAGACTGAAGTAGCAGCTGCCTTGGAAGGTGCTCCTGAAGCTCCTGAGGCTCCAAATCTAGCCCTTTCTAATCAACCTTCTGTCTCTGAAGCTGGACCAAACTTCCTCAAGATGGTGGAGCAAATGACTCAGTTTATGGGACAACTCACTCAAGCAGTTGCCCCAAAGGTAAATCCAAAAGCCCCAGCATTCAAAACTCCATCAATGAAGGCACCTGATTCTTTTGATGGTACTAAAGCTCATAAATTGAGAGGATTTATTCAATCCTGTCAATTAATCTTTCATAATGACCCAGAAAACTTCTTCTCTGACAGGAAGAAGGTGCTTTACTCAACTTCTTTTCTTACTGGTAGAGCTGGCAAATGGATTGAACCCTATCTCTCAAATACTTCCAATGAAGACCCATCTTATCTCCTCAATAACTGGCAGTTATTTGAAACCCAGTTATTCACTCTGCTTGGTGATCCCAATGAAGTCAGGAAAGCTGAACAAAAGTTAGACAATCTCAGGATGAAAGAAAATGGTCAAGTTTCCTTGTACATAGCAGATTTCAGAAGTTTAATGTCAAGAATTGGAAACTGGGGGGAAAGGGCCTATATCCATGTTTATAGAAGAGGTTTGGCATCAAGATTATTACACCAATTGGCTTCTCACCCTGGAACTTTTGATAGTCTTCAAGAACTCATGGATATTACCTTGGAATTAGATACCAGGTACCATGAGAGGCAGAAGGAAAGGGGTAGTCATCAAGAGAAGAAGCCTCTAATGGTGGGATCAAACTCTTCCAAGCCCCCTCAAGGTCAAGCTTCAAGAAGGCCTTATCAAAGAAAGAACAAGAAGGGCAAGAATTTTCAAGTGTCCAAAGACAAGCCTCATGCTTCTCTCCTCAATAAGGACAAAAAATTAATGGGTTCTGAAAAGGAGAGGAGGATCAAAGAAGGCTTGTGCAATGCTTGTGGTGGTAAACACCCATTTGAAAAATGCTTCAAGAGGCCTGAAAAGAGGCAAGGGTCATCAAAAGGCTTCACTAGCAAGCAGGGAAAAGCCTGAGTGGGAATCATGATGTGTTCAATGGTTCTCACTTATTTCCTTCAAGAGCACAATCGTGCACTCTGAATACTGGTGTCAAGAAATCTTTAAAATTTCTTATTTTTTCTTCAATCTCTGATATTTTTTATAGTATTATCATTGATTCTGGTGCTACAAACTCCTTTATTGCAAAGAATTTTGTTCTCAAGTACTCATTGACCATGTCAGAGCTCCCTGAAAAGATTCCTCTTTTCATTCTGGATTCCAGTGAATCCACTTCCTTGTTCATCACCCATTATACCAAGTGGGTTGTTGATTTACCTTCCTTCCCAAGCTTTGAATGGGATTTCTTTATCATAGATTCACCCAATGGAGAAGACCTAATATTGGGCTATGATTTTCTTTACCATTTTAATCCTATTATTGATTGGAAAAATAGATTGATCACCTATGACTCTAATCATAAGGATTCTAGTGGGTTAACCCTTCTATTAGTAATGACTTAACCACTGCTGTCAACAGTGTTGCTCTGGTTGGTGAACTTAAGACACCTTCCCTTCCTCCTTCTGTCCATAACCCCTCCATTTTTCCCTCTGAGTCATTACTTCCCCTAAGAGATGAAGTCTTCAAAGAGATAAAAGATGTTGGAGAAGATGTTCCTATATCTTCACTTCATCTTTTTCAAGGGGATATGGACCTTCCTCCTTTATCTTTTCATGCCTCCCTGGAGGAGCAGTGGGATGAGGAGGAAGAGCCAGAAGAGATTGAATCTGTGTTGAAGGTAGCCCCTCCTGCTTATCACCATTTTTTGGATGTATTCTCCAAGGTGAAAGCAGATAAACTTCCTCCACACCGCGCCTGTGATCATCATATTGAACTGGAGGGTCTTCTACCTCCAGTTGGTGTTATCTACTCCTTATCTAAAATTGAGTCAGAGACACTGTGGGCCTAAATTTCAGAGAATGTAGAGAAAGGTTTCATTAGACCAAGCTCCTCCTCAACAGGAGCACCTGTCCTTTTTGTCAAGAAAAAGGATGGTGGTCTTAGTTTGTGTGTTGACTACCGCAAACTTAATGCTGTCACCAGGAAGAACAGGTATCATGTTCCTCCAATGAATCATCTTCTTACTGTCTTTAACCGTGCTACTATCTTCTCCAAGATAGATTTGCCTGGTGCTTAGAATCTCCTGATAATTAAAGAGGGGGATGAGGACTTAACTGCCTTTAGAACCAAATGTGGTAGTTATGAGTATTTGGTTATGCCATTTGGCTTAACCAATGCTCCAGCTTCATTACAAAATCTTGTGTATGATATCTTTGCAGATTATTTGGATATTTTTGTTGTAGTGTACTTAGATGATATTATGGTCTTCTCTAGCTCTTTGGATGAACATGTTAAACATGTGACCTCTGTTCTCCAAAGACTGAGAGACAATAATTTGTTTGCTAAAGCCTCAAAGTGTGTATTCCATGCCTCAAGTGTGGAATACTTGGGCTATGTTGTTTCAAGTGATGGCCTCAAGATGGATTCTTCACAAGTTCAACAAATCCTCAATTGGCCTCAGCCCAAGAACATCAAGGCCCTCCAATCTTTTCTTGGCTTTGCCAACTTTTATCATTGTTTCATTAAAAATTATTCCAAAAAAATCTCTGCTCTCACTTCCCTCCTTAAAAAAGGTTCTCCCTTTATCTTCAATGAGGAAGCTCTTAGTTAGTTTCAAATACTCAAAGAAGCTTTCACCACTGCTCCTATTCTCTCTCATTTTAATCCTTCTCTACCAACTATTGTAGAGACTCATGCTTCTGATTATTCCTTGGGCGCTGTACTGAGTCAGGTGAATGACTCAGGAAAGCATCCCATTGCATTTGATAGTCGCAAGCTCTTACCAACTGAACTCAACTATGAAATTCATGACAAGGAACTCCTTGGCATAGTTTGGGCTCTCAAGCACTGGAGAGCTTTTCTCCTTTCTCTTTCTGATTCCTTTGAGGTCTTGAAAGACCATTGTTCCCTTCAGTATTTTATGTCCTCTAAAGTCCTTACTTGTTGTCAAGCCTGTTGGGCTGAATTTCTATCCAAATTCCATTTTATCATCACTTACCGCCCAAGCAGGCTGGCCACTTTACCAGATGCCTTGTCACGTCGGGACGACATGTACCCAGAGAGGGGGGTGGATTTCATCAGCAAGAACCCTCAAAATTTTCATCAAGTTCTCAAGCAAAATGAAATTCAAGAGTCAAGATTCTTTTTAATAAAAGCTGATATGTTTTCAGATTTAGTTGATCAAATTCAAAGACAAGTATGGCAAGACAAAGATTATAAGGAAATCCTCAAGAAATTAGCAAGAGGAGAATCAGTCCTAGACTATTCTCTTGAACCTCAAGCAAAATTATTATTGTTCAAAGATAGAGTAGTCATTCCAAGCAATCATGAAATTCAATTTGACATTCTTCAAAAGCGTCATGACTCACCGTTGGCTGGCCATCCTGGCCAGGAGAAGACCCTCAAGCTCATCAAGAGGGATTTTTATTGGGCTGGCATGAATCAAATCATCAAGGACTATGTATCCTCATGTCAGAAATGTTCAAGAAACAAGAACATCCACCATAAGAAGTTTGGACTACTCAAGCCTCTTCAAATTCCATCTGGTCCTTGGAATACTTTATCAATGGACTTTATCACTCAATTGTGCTTGTCAAGAAACTTTGATTCAATTTTAGTAGATGTAGACATATTTTCAAAAATGGCAATATTTATTCCAACTTATTCAACAATTACTGCTTTGGACTTAGCTCAAATATTCATTAATCATGTCTTTTCCAAACATGGTCTTCCAGTCAGTATTGTCAGTGATAGAGGTTCATTATTTGTTTCATTATTTTGGACTAAATTATGTCAGCAGCTCAAGATATCAAGAGATCTTTCAACTTCCTTTCACCCTGAAACAGATTGACAGACAGAGAGGGTAAATCAGATTCTAGAACAGTATCTTTGGATGTATGTCAGTTACCATCAATATGACTGGCACACCTGGCTCCCTCTGGCCAAATTTGCCTATAATAATGCAGAACATTCATCAACAAAACAGTCACCATTTTTCACTATTTATGGAAGAAATCACAGCTTTGATTCAATTCACATTTCTCAAGATACACCTGCTGGAAAGTTATCATCAAAACTCCAATCAGTACAACAAGTTGTCAGAGAAGAATCAGAGTCAGCAATAAAGCGTTTTGAGAAGTAGGCAGATAAAAATAGAGCAATTCCACCTGATTTCCAACCTGGGGACTAAGTATGGCTAGCTTCCAAGAACATCAAGACAACAAGACCCACCAAGAAACTTTCAGAAAGATGGTTGGGACCTTTTGAAGTTCTCAAGAAGATTGGCAGCCATGCCTATCACCTCAAGTTGCCTCAACAATGGAAGTCAGTTCACCCTGTCTTCCATGTGTCCTTGTTAGAACCAGTGAAGCAATCAACTATCCCAAATCAACACCAATTGCCACCACCTCCAGTAATAGTGGAAGAGAAAGAAGAATGGGAAGTTGCTCAGGTTCTGGACTCAAAACTCAAGAGAGGTACATTATGGTATCTAGTGGAGTGGAAAGGATTCAATGAAGACCCAGAAAGAACAACTTGGGAACAAGCTTCCAACCTTACCAACTCCCCAGACCTTGTCAAGGAGTTTCACACTTTGTCTCCAGACAAGCCTGGCCTGAATGCATCAAGAGTTTGATTTATGGTGCTTGGTGGGGATTGGAGGTTATGAAAGTAAGTTCCTCTCCTGGCATGCACCTTTAAGGGGTTATTCTACCCAAATTTGTTGTAAGCATCACCTGGCCACTTTGTGAGCACTTGTCAATTCTTTGGACAGGTTCAGAAGGCCTTGCAACATCATACCCTCAAGATTTTGGACCTTTCATCAAGATTTGGCCCAATCTTTTCTCTTATTTTCTTTTCTTTCTTTAATCATGCCATAAATTATCTTTCAAGACATTCATTACCACAATTCATGTTATGGCATGATTTTTGTTCATATATGGTGCTTGGTGGGGAGTGGAAGTTATGAAAGTAAGTTCCATCTCCTGGTATGCATCCCTGAGGGGTCTTCTTGTTGTAAAACATTACCTTGGCCACGCTGTGAGCATCAAATGCTTGATTTTTATCTTTCAGAACATTTTGGCCAAAATCAAGAAACTCACCACAAGAAGGAAAACCCTCAGGCATTTCTTATTTATTTCTTTACTCTCTTTTCTCTCAATTCTTTTTCATTTTCATTTTTTATTTTTTTATTTCATTTTCTTTTACTTGTATGTTTTATTTGTATTTTTAATTTTATTTCTTATTTCAAAAGCAGTAGTCATCACTCCCATATCATGTTTGGGGAGTCAATTCATTCAATAATCAAAGAGCAAAACACTAGTAATGGTAAAGACCAGCTACAGATAACCCTCATCAAAATTTCTTCAAATCAACCTTGAACTCATCTTCAAGTCAAATTTCAAAGTCAAGACCAAGCAAATCACGGAAAATTGGAAGTCAGAAAGTCAAATATGGCAATTTGAAATTCAAGAACAGAGTGAAGCACAAGAAAATAGAGGAAAATTATCATCAAAAACCGTTCCATAGGCCAAATTGGCCATTTTCATGCATTTGCGCAGTTTTGCACATTTTGCGCATTTTGGCTTCATTCTTCTTCAAAACATCAAAATCAATGTTTTATTCAATTCTTCAGAAAAATATGCCATTTTGACCATATTGGCATATTTGCGCATTTTCCGCATTTTTGCACATTTTTGTGCATTTGGCATCATTTCTGTTCAAATCAGCCTTGAACTCATTCATTAAGATCAAAATTGAAAGCCAAAACCCAATCAGCAAGGCATTTATGGCAATTGACCAGTCAAGGAGGGGATAAGAAGAAAGACATTCAAGAAGAAATCAAGATCAAAAGAAACAAAAAGCTGCTTCAAATGGCCCAAATGGCCAATTTCATGAATTTATGCACTTTGGCACAAATGGCCATATCAGACCTCAAAACTTCAAAATTGCTCTGTTTTATCATTTTTCATCAAAATATGCTTAATTTTGCATATTGGAAAATCTACACTTTTGCGCATTTTTGCACAAAAGGCTTCAAAAGGCCTTTTTGGCCCATTTCATCATAATTGCGCATTTGCACACTTTGCGCATTTTGCGCAAATTTGCGCAAAATGGCCATAATACTTTACAAGGCAATTTTTTCATTATTAATCAAATTTTTTCAATTTTTTCACCAATATATGCCATTATGGCATATATGCACATTTGCGCAAATTGGCCAAAACCCCTTTAATCACAAAATCAGGGATTTTGGCCAGGACTTCTGAAATGGTCCAAAAACTCAAGTATTGGCCGTTTTATGCCAACACTCTCAAGATTCAAAATTATGATGAAATCATGTGTTCTTGGAACATAAGCCCAGGTCACCCATTTTTCAAAGCCATGAGGACTCAAGAAAAGTTTAGTGAAGACACTCAAGACAAGAATGAATGAGTTTCAAGAAGGATGAAGGTATTTTGAAGGAAAAGAGGGAATTCAGAATCAAGATGAAGGGGAAAATACCTACAAGTGATCAAATGAAGATTTTGTTTGAGTATTGATTGAAGAAGAAAGTTTAATGGGATAAATTTAAGAAATTGGGGGGAAAGAACTGTATGGATTGATTGCAAGATCATCAAGACTCACTGTACTTATGGTGCTCAAAGCTCACCACTTTCAAGAGGGGGATAATGTCACAGCCAAGGAGGCAGGGGCATTGCCAATCATCTTCAACAATCATTACTTCATTGATACCCTTCAAAACCCAATCAGCAAGGGGGTTTCATTCAACATTCTCCAAATACAGTTTTCAGACCTCAAAACAGTTTCATACAGGCAAGACCCAAATAAAGGATTCACCAAATACAGGCCTGTCATCAATACAGCGCAAATACCTGTATTGACTGTATAACCTGTATTGGATTCACCAATACAGGAGTCAATTCCACATCCAACTTCTTCCAGCATACAGGCAAGTATCTCAACACTCAAACTCCAAGGCTGGTATTTGTCACCTATACCAGCCCCTCTTCATCCACCTGGGGCTTTTCACCCCCAGTTAATTTGAATATAGGATTTATTATTTAATATCATTTTATTTCTCATTAAGAAATATTATTTTATTAATTATTAAGTTAGTCTTTGCCTTCCCTCACCTGTTCAGTAGAGTCCTGGTGGCCATATCCTTTATTAATCCTTTTCTCTTTTCTGAACAGGTTGAAACAGTGGTACAGGATTATTTGTGGTTGGCTCTTTATTATTGCTTTTGTTGTTTCTTTCCTATCTTTTTATGCTTATTATTTTATGACTAGGAATTTATCCTCTTACTCCATTACTCTTATCAATTGAGTATTTTATTATGAGCCCTCCATAAGTAAGTCTGTTCACTGAGTGCCAGGCCCTCTTTATTTAGAAGAGCCCCTGTGACAAATGCTTTGGGAAAATTTGACCCAATAAAATTTGTGGACACTCAGATCCTGCTTCCAAAGTAGGAATGTTGGGAATAGCATTGGGTTCAATGGCTGATTTAAGTGTTTTAATTTTCTGTTTATACTGGAAAGGTGTGAAGACAACTCCCTGCCTATTACCCTCAAGGGAAGAGTGTGTTTGAGTTAAGCAGTGTTGACACATGCATATACACATTGAGGACAAGAGGGGGGTTGGAAATGCTGTGTGAATTGTGAATAAGGTTAAATTATTTATCAATATCTATGGTTGATTTGCAATTGTTTAGGTAAGTGATTAATTGTGAAACATTTGAGTGATTATTTTTGAAAGGGGATATGAATGGAGTCAGTGAAGGTTTTTATACCATTCATAATGATGGGTGAACTTCAGTGGATAAAGCGTAATGTGGAACATCTTGATGGGGGAATTGGTTAGGAGTTTACTTGGGTAAAATGCCAGGCTACTCAATGCTGATACATATTCCAGTTTATTTACACATGGTGATACAGCGGGGTTAACCATTAAGGGGGTTCAGTTAGTGAGGGTTCACCATGGAATTGAGGTGATTAAAATTCAAACCATGTACGCTGGGATGCCGTTGTACATGGTTTAAGCTTTACTACAGACATAACAATATAACTCTATTACATAAGGGTTTGGAGTGGAGCTAAAGTCATGGTATTTGGTTTGAGTGCAGCAGGTCTCTTAACTGGCTGGAATTTGATTTGGAATGTCTTGCCTTTCTTGAAAAGGTGATGTCTCTTTTGTGGGTAAATCCTTCATGTATATACTCTTATACAGGTATAGAATGGTGGGGAATTTTGATTCATATATTGGCAGTTTGGAGAATTCAAAAATTTGAAAATGTTGAGGGAGCAATTTCAATTGAATCTGATTACTTATGGACAATGGGCCCCCTTTGACATCATGGATATATCACATTATATGCTGGTAGGCCATGAAGTGTGGTGTCCGACAAAAGCAGAGGAGCTCAAAAATAAGCCAATAAAATTATCCTAAAAATTGTTTGATTAGAATCCCACAAAGTACTTGGTTCCCACTATTCATAGAATTTCTCTACTATACGTTTGAAATCCTTCATTTGAAATCACTCCATTTTATCAAGTTGAAAATATTACTGTAGGTTTTTAGCCCTTATTTCATCTTCTGACCCATGTTGATCTTGTTCAGGTTATGTTCATGACTCAGATAGTGAATATAGCATAGAATATGTTTGAAAACAGTCACCAATGAGTCCCAACATTCCACTCACAACCCCTATTTCATTCTCAATAACTGTATCACGTCTCATAATTGATGTGGGAATTGCAATTGCTCAATCTTCAAGAAGTTGGTCACTCCCAAATATTTCTGTCAAGAAAATTCCCCCAAATTCCACCAATACCCAAATGCATGTGTCTGACGGGCCAGGACGCACACCAGAAATCTCATCAAAGGCTCATCCACAATTGAAATTTCCACGTGACTTCCTCCTTAATCTAGTTCTGAATGAGGTGGTGTCTCAGGAGCCCTTTGAACAAAGTAGACAGCCAACCCTCAATATTCCATCAGGATCTCAGGTTCATGTGGCCCATGAAAAGCGGGTGTATGGTGAGTGATGAAAAGGACCATTGGAAAATGTTACTCCAAATGAAGGTTTGGAGGGAAATCTGGGATTGACACTTAATCAAATTAAGTCATTTGGTTTTTGATGTATCAACTTATTCACAATCTGATGTTTTTGTTTCATGAGTTAGATATGGCACCTCAATGCAAGACAGTCCAATCTCAGGAGCCAATTGAAGATTGTGAGTATGGCCCATCTTTGTTGAATTTTTGATGTTTCAACTAATGATTTTCATCGAAGGTGATGAGCTTCATCCATCTTCACCTCTGGTCCATGAAGAAAGATTCACTGGACATCATCATCCATATTCCTCTAAACCAAGAACAGCTCATTCCAGTTCATTGAGAAAAAATTGTCAATGATGAGGATGAGAACATGTCTCCAAATTGCAGTGAAACAAATGATGAACCAAGGAGGGATGATTGCATGGCTAATGGGGAGGGCACTCAGTCAAATAGTGAGTTCACCTACCCTCAAATGCCTCTTTCCCAGAGTTAGCTTGATCAATCCAAGATCAGGCAGCAAAGAAATCAGGCTTGCAAAACTCACAATGTGGCAAAACGTGCAAGCCAGAAGGAGCAACAAAGATGGCTGAAAGAAGAACTTCCAGAAAATGCCCATGGGATGAGATCAGCTGTACATGCCCATTACCTGTTTCTACTCAAAGTGAGTGATAAGGATTTTTCCTCACTACCAGAACCCCCCAGAACAGAAGCACATGAAATTGTGATTCAAGTTGCTGGTCATCTGGGATATTTCCCCAAGGATTTTTTGAATTATCCATTAACACAGGTTCAGTCTCAGGGTTTCCAAAGTTACCGCAAAAAAGAAGCTCCACAAGTTAGGAGTAACGCAATTCACTTGGGACTGGCAGAGGGCATTGCAACATGCATTCAACAAGTTGATGTTGTCACAGAGGCTCTTATGGAAGCAAGAGTGGCCTGACATTCAGGAATCAAGAACTCACTTTGAGGGCTCCAAAAGAATAAAGGAATGAAAGATAATATTTCTTCAAATAAGAATAAATTTCAAGACAAGTATGCCAAAAGATAAATGAAAAGGAAGCCAATGGCTACAATAATAAGAAGCCAAAAGCCAAAGAGCCAACCAAATGAATCCTCAATTCACTTTTTCAACTTTCCATAAAGAACAATGGAATTAGTTAAGGATATTACTACCAATATCCACTGACAGGCAAAGAAGAAAAGGTGCAAATCACTGACTTAAGATTATCAGTGTTTACTTTAATAAGGTAAAAGAAAATAGGGATTAAAATAAATCCAATATATTAATTAACTGGGGAAAGGTCCCCAGGTGATGAAAGGTGGCCAGTATATGTGAAAAGCTGAAAGGCTGATCCTGGCAGGTGAATCATCCAGCTGTATTTTCTGAATTGGGCCAATACAGTTCTGGCCATCTTGAGAATTGAACAGTCTGACTGGATTTCCACAGTGGAATATGAATTTTCCCAATTGGGCCAACGCCATATAGGATGCTTGATTACTACCTGTATGGACCAATTGAGTTGTTCAGGGAATTCTGAATACTTGATGC
This sequence comes from Austropuccinia psidii, assembly GCA_023105745.1. NCBI lineage: Eukaryota > Fungi > Basidiomycota > Pucciniomycetes > Pucciniales > Sphaerophragmiaceae > Austropuccinia > Austropuccinia psidii. Next base: position 23,803,251 of record JALGQZ010000005.1, read on the forward strand.
CTTGACAATGATTGAAAAGATTTATAACCTCTGAGAATTGCCCTTAGAATAGTCCTGATGAGAAAATGACAACCCAACCTCTGCAGGGACAGGTGGTTGGGGTCCTTGAATGGTCTTCTGGTAGCTGCCAGGGAATTGCCAGACTGAATAGCTGAAAAGTCCTTCTTTGAAATTGGTGATGGATTTGGGACTTGATTTGGAATCATGTAACTGGGTCCTGAGAGTGTTGCCATTGGATTGCTGAGCAAAAAGGGTGCATAATGGTATATTATACCATATATGCACCACTCCTAGTCCTTGAGTACAGAGTGCATTTAAGAAAGGGAAGTCTTCCCCTGAGCTGGAGGGGTGTGAGCCTTGAGTTATATTTTACATACCCAAATAGGCCACAATTCTCTTAAAAGGAAATTTTGAATTATGCATAACTCATAACTCATGCATATATCCAAAATTCATCATTTTTGATTTCAGAAAAGATGAATAACCTTTTATTGAGTAAGTAATTCCATGGATTTAAGGCCAGATTTGGATTCTACAAAAAATTCACCTAGGGTAGCTCCATGGAGTGAATAAGCTCAAATTTACTATTTGAGGTGGTAATATGGAAAATACTTCAATACCACATCATCAATACCACATAAAAGATCCATTAAATTTTTTGTTTTTCTTGATTTCACACCAAGATAATGGGAATGTGAGAAATCCCATGTAACATATACACTAAGAATAGTGTTATGCATGTTTTGAGCACTTAATATCATGGTATTCTTACATGGACCTTTGGTACACCCATAGTGGATATCTCACTTGAAGCTTAAAATTCTATTTTGACGTGAAAAATAAGCAAGGGGGACAAAAGACATCAAAGAGAGCCAGGGTACCCAACTTCTGACGCCTCTGAGGCGTGGAAGCTCCAAAGCTTGGATCCATGGCTGATCTTGGCCTAATTGGTAAACTAAAACCTTTTGGGAACTTGGTTACCATGTTACAACTACTGTAAATCTTAAGAAAATAGCAAATAACCTGCTATTTTGATGTGCCAAGGAGGTAAAGAGCTACTTAGACTGCTGTAACCATGTCAATTCTTAATGATTTTCCATGGATAAACCACAAAAGAGTAATTAAAACCCTTTTTGGACTTGTATCCATTGATTTATCTGATAGCAACCAGTTAAACACTGTCAGCCTGTGACTCAAAACCAGAGCACAAGCATGACAGCCAAAATACCATAAACCAATGGTATAGCCAAAATACCACCAAAACATGGAACTGAGCCAAATTAGCTCAAAAGGTATCAAAAGAAAGAGGAAACTCACCTCTTCCTGAAAATATAAGTCCCATCACCATAGGACAAGAAATAACAAAGTTATTCCTACTCAAAGTTATTGCTGAGCATAAACCTTAATTTTCACCTCTCATCTAAAATCTAGAAGGAGAGGCTTAACCCCATCAAATGGGTATTCAAAATGAAGCTCTAAGCCAGGGCTATCCAATGGTACTAGCCAAACTGAGCTAGCACCAGTATTACTTGAGTTATGGTCAAATTCAGACCAAATAAGGGTGAACAAAACCTTCACCTCTCATCTAACTTTTACAGTTTTAGTGTGAGATACTTAAAGTGGGGTCTTTTTGGAAAGAGCACAATCAGGGCTATCTGATGGTGTCATCCATTTCCTCATATCCCAACTAGAACAGAAGTTATTGGCCAAACAAGCTTAATACAGCTTTTGCCCAAAACACGCCAATGTATAAAAACACTTGTACATGGGATAACTTTGCCATATTCAATGATAACCATGTCAAGTTGGGTACCATTGTATAGAGCTCATACAGGGCTATTCAATGAACCAACTTTGAGCTTGATATCTCAAAAACTGACAGAGGTATGGCAATTTTAAGGTAAAAATCCCACCTGCGGTCATATACAGCCTTACCATGGGATAATACCCTATAACCATGAATATGAGGTGTCAAATAGACGAAGAAGCATGTTTTTACTTCAATACCTCATATGTCAGTCAATACTGGGGTCCCATACAGTTTCTGTACAGCGTTCTATGCGTCATACACGTCAGAATCAGGCTGTGAGGTCCCCAGATGAAAATTTTCACCCTGTATTGGTAAAAACCGCCCAGATGTGGTTTCAAAACCACATCTGAGCCCAATACAGGGTATACAGGCTGTTTGCAAGCCACAAGCCTGTCATGAGGAGTGAAAAATATTCACTTCCTCTACGTGAAAAGGTCTAATAACCTTTTCACCTCAATTTCAGGATAAAAGGAGGGCTTTTCACTGCCAAAACCCTTTCCTCATCCTGCTCTTGAATAACCTATGTAGTAAACTGTCAAAAACAGTTTTACTCTTGGTTAAATAATCAGGTATACTCTTAATTTAAAGTATTGTAGTCTTTATTATTGTAATCCAACAGGTAAAGCTGCACCCAGGGCTTTCAACAGCGCTCACCACCACTATATCTCTATAGTAAAGCCCTTTAAATCTTAAATTAAATCATTTATTATAAATCTTATCATCTTTTAAAACCATTCTTACCGTGTCACAGTCATAGTTAAAGCTTGTAAATACTCATATACACCTTTATCATAGACTCAGCCTGACATTTTGGGGGCCTGGCCGTGTTTTTTTTGACTTTTTGGACCTTACAAGTAAGTCTTTTCTCTTTTTTATGACTTATTAACCATTGTTTTTATCTTTTTTAGGCGTAATTTCTTTATTTAAATATATATATTATATATATTTATCCTTTTTTATACATACTCATATATTAAAGAGTATTATTCACATGGCTAATACCCACTGAATTTAATTATTTTTGGCGTGTTTTGTATATAAAAACACATAAGCCATCAATAAAGTCCTGTATTCTTTACTAAATAAGGACACCTCTGACTGAAAAACCATCAGTTGAGGCGTGGTCAAGTGTATTGTTAATTCAATAACACTTGTATACAAACCACTTTTACAGAGTACACTTGCAAACCACAAGTGTATCTGTGGGATACTGGCACACAAACAGTGTGACAGGGCACCATAAGCTGTATTTTTCACGTGAAATTGTTAATTCAATTACACTGTCATTATACAAGGGCATATTGTAATAAAATACAAGCCCAGAGGCCATTCTTAGACGTGCAAAACCAGCCTTTTAAGAAGTCTTAACTGACATAAGCCCTCTTTTTCCTGTTTGATTCAGTGGAAGAAAACTTCATACCACTTGAGACCCAGTCACAGGCCAACATACCAGTGACACCCTCTGAACCAGAGGGCAGCAAGGGCAAAGGAAAAAGGCTTAGTGAAGGCCTGATTACAGCCAAGAAGTGGACACCAATAGCCACTCAGAGAAGTAGAAAACCACGAAACTCTGCATCAATACAAGGTAAACCAACCTTAACCACTTGTACAGGGAAGATTACAATTATTAACCCAGTTGTAACTTTCAAAGGCAAACTGCCCAAATCAGCAGATAACAAATTTGTACAAGGCACAGTCAAAGGTAAATACCCTAAGAACATAAAGTTTTTGACTGCTTGCAAACACTGATATGTCCCCTGCACACCTCAGAGACCTTGGCTTCCAAAGGAACCAGCCAGAGGACAGAGCAGGAATGTCTAGAACCAGAAGACCTGAAAGAAGACACATTGGACACAGTGGTGGATGGCAAAACAATGAGAGAGATAATATCAACCTTGCCATTCACACTCCAATTCAACAGAAACCTCAAACCAGAGCACTGGAAGGATATGGATCAAGTTCTTCAAATCCACCAACTCCTCAAAGATTTGTTTCAATGGAGCATGGACAACAAGAGGTTCAACCTAGCAACTCACTGGGCAGAACTGGGATCAAGTTGCCAGAAGATCTGTCTCAAAGAGATAGACTTCAAAGACCTTATGGTAATCACCAAGGGTTGGAATCCTACCAGGCAGCACAGACTCCTGGAGGCAAGGGCACAGAGGATAAGGGAGAATCAAGCCACTATCCAAGCTATAGAAGAACAGTTAACCCAGACAGGGCCTACTCAGATTCCTTCAGGTTCACAAGGAGCAAGCCAAATCAGCTCTCCAGTGGCTTCACACCATTCAGAAACCAGCAGATCAGTGGCCAAGAGTCACCATTCTTCACAATTCCAGGAAGTTTCCAGGAGAAGACAAGGCAACAAGGGCAAGAACAAAGCCTCCTTCAACCAGAGGAGGAAAGAGTCAGACCCCATGATCCAGAAGCTGTTAGATTTGGTAAAAGAAGTACACAAGAACCAGAAGTAGTTGTAAACCACTCTAGAATCAGTAGTCCTAGTAATAGAAACATTACCCCCACTCAGACTGAAAATAACATTATCACATCTGAGAGTAACATCAACAGTGACACACTGTGGTTACAAATGTCCCAATATGCTGAGCAATCTGCAAAGCAGGCTACAGAATTTGCAGCTGCCCAAGAGAGGATGAGAAAAACTCAAGCCTCATTGGAGCAGATAGTTAAAAACCTTCAAGAAGGATATGCTCAACTGAGCAAAGCCTCTGAAGAAACCAACAAGAGACTGAATCAAGTCTCTGAAGAACAACACCATAGTAGCAGGGACAGGGAGTGTCTGAACCAAGACATCAACAAATTGTTTGATGCCTACCATAGCTTGAAGCCCCAACCACAAGGCCAAGCTATAGAGAATCCATATCAACCAGATGACATCAAACCAGATGCCATGTTGTTGAATAAGGCAAGATCTCCATCACAATACCAGGATGGAGATGGCATGTCTTATTCAGAGAGGGAAGCCTTGAAACAGCTTCCTGAGGCCTCAAGCTGGCCCAAATTCTCTGGATCAGGAGAATATGATCATATGGAACTCATGGATTATATTGATGGACTCTTCATTGATGTACCAAGCATACCAGATTACTGGATTACTGCTAGACTGAATACTGCATTTAAAGGTCATGCAAGTATATGGTACACTGAAATGAAAGAAATCCATGGCAGAAGAAATTGGCCATGGTGGAAGAGTCAAATAATCCAAAAGTACAGTAATGGAACTTGGATATGGCAAAAGACCATGTCATTTGAAAATGACAAATACTCTGTGGATAAAGATCCATATGAGTGGTGTCTTAGACAGTCTAAAAGACTTAAAGCCATTGATCCTCAAATGAACATTCAAATGAGGAATCATAAACTTCTGACACAACTGCCAGGAGAACTAGAGCATGCAGTAAAGTGCAGATGCAACCAAAATTGCACTCTAGATGATATAGCCAATACCTTACAAGACATAAGGAAAAGGACTAATATAGGGAAATTCACCCCATATAGAAGCAATAGTTTCAAAGAGAAACAACCTTTCAGGGTAGAGTTTAAAGACAAACCCAGAGAAAGAGTGGCAGAAGTGGCAAAGAAGAAGAATTCTTGTCACAATTGTGGTTCAACAGATCATTATGCCAACAACTGCCCAAAAGCAAAGAAGAAAGTCTATGCTATAGAAAAAGTCCCTGAAGAAGAACCTCCAACAGAGGATTCTGAATCAGACTCTATGGGTGATGCCATCAGGGAACCATCTGATGAGGATCAAGACCCAAGAGAGGAATTTCTAGTGGAATACCAAGAGGAAACCCCACTAGAAATCCAGGATATACAGTTGGAAGCAGGCATGCCACAAGACACTGCCAACAAGAACTTGTGTAAACACACACAAGATGCACAAACATTCCTGGTTACACCAACCAAAGGAATGGCATACATACATGGAACAGCCACAAAAATGACTGTATGTATTGACAATGCTCAGCACCCATTGATCATTGACAGTGGAGCACACTGCTCCATAGTGGCCAGAAATTATCTGGATAACCACTTCCCAAACTGGGAAAAGAACTCTTGCCCACCAGGGCAAAGAACTTTAAGAGTGCATCTGGAAAGATGACCTCTATTGGGACAATTATCAAAGAGATAATTATACCCCACAGAAAAGGTAATATCAGACTCAACCCAGAGTTTGTAGTGCTTGAAGATGCCCACATCGAAGGGTTTTTACTGGGAACAGATTACCAGAGAATGTATGGCATAGATATTTACAATAGTAAAAATAGACATATTACCATTGGTACTAACAAGGAAAAGAAATTTTCTCTTGATATATACCAGATATCTTCTCAGGACCCACTGGAAGAACTTCTGAGAGAATTCAGAGAGGGACAGTTTAGCACTACCCTCACCAGTAAACAAAAACTAAGTTTGCTGAAGATGCTGAGGAAGAATAGACCAGCATTTGCCATTGGTGAAGAACCATTAGGCAAGATCAAAGGCCATGATATAGAACTATATCTGGATGTAGAAAGGCCTTATCCACCCATGTTAAGGAGACCTCCTTACCCAGCAAGTCTGGAGACCAGGAAAGAGATTGAGAAACATATCAATGAACTCCTGGACATGGATGTCATTAGGAAGATTGGACATAATGAAATAGTGGAAATCACCACTCCTGTCCTAATCACCTGGAATGATGGCAAGTCTAGACTGTGTGGAGACTTCAGAGCCCTGAACAACTACACAAAAGCAGACAGGTATCCTATACCAAGGATACCTCATGCCTTGGATAAATTGGCCAAAGCCAAATACATAACCAAGAGGGATTGTATGAAGGGCTTCCACCAAAATGGAGTTAAACCAAACTCCATGAAATTACTCAGAATTATATGCCATATGGGCATATATGAGTACACCAGGATGCCATTTGGCATCAAGAATGCACCAGCCCACTTCCAAAGGATGATGGACACCATATTTCAAGAAGAAATAATGGAAGGCTGGATGGTAGTATACATTGATGATATCATTATATACTCAGAGACATGGGAAGACCATGTACAATACATAGACAGAGTGCTAAGTAAATGTACACCCATCAATCTGAAAATTTCACTCAAAAAGTGTAATTTTGGCCAACAAGAGCTACTAGCTCTAGGACACAAAGTCTCAGGCCTCAGTCTGGCAATTGACCAGAACAAAGTAGCAGCACTACTGCAAAAGCCAGTACCAAAGAACATCAAAGAGATGCAATCTTTCCTTGGATTTGCTAGCTACTATAGAAACCACATCAAAAACTTTGCCCACATAACCAGTAGTTTATACAAGTTATGCTCAAAGGATGTAGTTTTTGAAATAACCAAGGAAAGGAGGGATGCATATGAGAGGATCAAATATGAACTCACTAATGCACCTGTACTCATCTTGCCTGACTTTGAACTACCATTCAAGTTATATATAGATGCAGCATGCAGCCAAGGCTTGGGAGCAGCCCTTCACCAAAGACAGATTGTGGATGGTGAACCAAGGGAAGGTGTAATATGTTACATCTCCAGGCAGCTGAAAGATTCAGAAGCCAGGTATGGGGCCACCCAGACAGAATGTTTATGTCTAGTCTGGGCTCTAGAAAAACTCCATTACTATTTGGAGGGTGCAGTCTTTGAAGTCTACACAGACTGCACAACCTTGAAGTCTTTACTAAACATGAAGACTACTAATAGACACATGCTGAGATGGAAAATAGCCATCCAGGAGTATAGAGGGAACATGACCATCATATACAAGGAAGGTAAAAGCCATACCAATGCAGATGGCCTTAGCAGATGGCCACTGGACAATGTCAAAAGCAATCCAGCTTATGACCCTGAAGTTGCTGCAAAAATTCCTATCCATTTTATGGAAATAGATAGGAAGAAGAACTTCAGATTCTCTGAATGGGCACCAGGGAGTGGTACCCTTGACAGTGGAAACACTGATTCAGAAGGGACAGAAACCCCCATACTTGGGATAAGTTCCTCAGAACTGCACAATGAATTCTTCAATGCAGTACTGAAATCTTATGCTAAACACAAACAGTGTAGCATACTAATCCAACTCCTTCAACAAAAGTACAGGAGCCCAGAACTGGAAACCCAGCTGGAGGAACCCTGGTTGAGGGCCTATAAGGACAATAAATTCTTCCTTATAGATGGCCTGATTTATCACAGAGAAAAGCACACCAGTGCACTCACAGTGATAGACAGAGACCACATCTCTTTAATCCTGCAGGAATGCCATGACTGCCCCTACATGGGACACATGAGTGAGGACAGGACTAAGGAGAGGGTAGCAAGCACAGCTTGGTGGCCCAAGTGGGAGCAAGAGTTGAGTGAATACATCAACACTTGTGAAAGATGCCAAAAGGCAAATAGAAAACATGGGAAGAAATATGGGTTACTTCAACACATAGAAGAACCCAAACACCCATGGGAAACCATCAACATGGACTGGGTCACAGGACTTGTCCCAGGAGGCAAAGAAAACTACAATGCCTGCTTAATCATAGTTGATAGGTTCAGCAAGAGCATGAGAAGTCTACCATGCCATAAAGAGGACACAGCCATGGACACTGCTCTGTTATTTTGGAATAACATCATATCCACCTGTGGAGTCCCTAAGATCATAATTAGTGACAGGGACCCAAAATTTACATCTGAATTTTGGACCAATTTATATGACATGCTTGGCACCAAGCTTGCTTTTTCCACAGCTTACCATCCACAAACAGATGGCCTAGCTGAGAGGATGATCCAAACAATGGAGGACATCCTCAGGAGGTTCTGTGCCTATGGCATGGAATACAAGGACCATGAGGGATATACCCATGATTGGGTCACCCTCTTACCAGCAGTCCAACTGGCTTATAATACAAGCCAGCACTCTACCACAGGAAAAACACCTGCACTGGTAGAGAAAGGGTGGAATCCCCTGTTACCTGTGGATCACTTGAAGAAAAATCTTCTGACCATCCACCCCACAGCCAAAGACTTCCATGATATGTGGAAGAAAGCCTGTGATACTGCTGTCAAATGCATATCTGAGGCCAAAGAGTACAACAAGAAAAGGTGGGACAAGTCACATATGGAACCTGACTTCAAGGAAGGGGACCAGGTGTTAGTGTCTACACTGAACTTTAACAACCTCAAAGGACCTAAGAAAATGAGAGACTCATTTGTAGGGCCCTTCACTATCATTAAGTTGATAGGGAGGAATGCAGTAGAGGTCAAGCTCACTGAGGAGTTTTCTAGGAAACACCCAGTCTTTCCAGTGAGCCTGGTCAAACCATACTTCCAAACAGAGGAGGATAAATTCCCCTCCAGGAAGAAAAACATTACTCCACCAGAAATAGTGGAAGTAGAAGACTCTCCTGGACCTGTGAGTAAAATCATCAGGGCCAGAAAAATCAGACTTAATGGGAAAGATCAGAGACAATATCTAGTCAGATTCAAGAACCAGACAGCTGACAAAGACAAATGGTTGGCAGAGGATGCCATACCAGATGGGAACCTTCATTTAAGGAGATTCAGAGCCTCTAGGAGGACTGAACAGTCTCATCAATGATGAGCCTTTTTTAGAGGGAGGGTATGTCAGCCTGTGACTCAAAACCAGAGCACAAGCATGACAGCCAAAATACCATAAACCAATGGTATAGCCAAAATACCACCAAAACATGGAACTGAGCCAAATTAGCTCAAAAGGTATCAAAAGAAAGAGGAAACTCACCTCTTCCTGAAAATATAAGTCCCATCACCATAGGACAAGAAATAACAAAGTTATTCCTACTCAAAGTTATTGCTGAGCATAAACCTTAATTTTCACCTCTCATCTAAAATCTAGAAGGAGAGGCTTAACCCCATCAAATGGGTATTCAAAATGAAGCTCTAAGCCAGGGCTATCCAATGGTACTAGCCAAACTGAGCTAGCACCAGTATTACTTGAGTTATGGTCAAATTCAGACCAAATAAGGGTGAACAAAACATTCACCTCTCATCTAACTTTTACAGTTTTAGTGTGAGATACTTAAAGTGGGGTCTTTTTGGAAAGAGCACAATCAGGGCTATCTGATGGTGTCATCCATTTCCTCATATCTCAACTAGAACAGAAGTTATTGGCCAAACAAGCTTAATACAGCTTTTGCCCAAAACATGCCAATGTATAAAAACACTTGTACATGGGATAACTTTGCCATATTTAATGATAACCATGTCAAGTTGGGTACCATTGTATAGAGCTCATACAGGGCTATTCAATGAACCAACTTCGAGCTTGATATCTCAAAAACTGACAGAGTTATGGCAATTTTAAGGTAAAAATCCCACCTGCTGTCATATACAGCCTTACCATGGGATAATACCCTATAACCATGAATATGAGGTGTCAAATAGACGAAGAAGCATGTTTTTACTTCAATACCTCATATGTCAGTCAATACTGGGGTCCCATACAGTTTCTGTACAGCATTCTACGCATCATACACGTCAGAATCAGGCTGTGAGGTCCCCAGATGAAAATTTTCACCCTGTATTGGTAAAAACCGCCCATATGTGGTTTCAAAACCACATCTGAGCCCAATACAGGGTATACAGGCTGTTTGCAAACCACAAGCCTGTCATGAGGAGTGAAAAATCTTCACTTCCTCTATGTGAAAAGGTCTAATAACCTTTTCACCTCAATTTGAGGATAAAAGGAGGGCTTTTCACTGCCAAAACCCTTTTCTCATCCTGCTCTTGAATAACCTACGTAGTAAACTGTCAAAAACAGTTTTACTCTTGGTTAAATAATCAGGTATACTCTTAATTTAAAGTATTGTAGTCTTTATTATTGTAATCCAACAGGTAAAGCTGCACCCAGGGCTTTCAACAGCGCTCACCACCACTATATCTCTATAGTAAAGCCCTTTAAATCTTAAATTAAATCATTTATTATCAATCTTATCATCTTTTAAAACCATTCTTACCGTGTCACAGTCATAGTTAAAGCTTGTAAATACTCAAATACACCTTTATCATAGACTCAGCCTGACAAACACTGATATTTGCAATTCTACATAGAAATGAGGTAAAAACTTCAAAAAATCATTAAAAATACAATTCTTAATTAATATTTCTGAATTGTTCAGGACCAATGGAGAGATCTATTATCTATGGTACAACCAAAAATAATTACAGTTTTACTAGTAAAATTCAAAGTTTTACTTACAGTCCATTTTTGACTATTCTACATGAAACCCTGAATCCTCAAAAATTCACAATAATTACAACCTGCGATGAAATTGGCAATAGCATTGATAACTTTGAAAAATAAATGATTATTTTGGAATAAAAGAAGATTTACAGATGTTACTCCTTTTATTCTTAACCATATTGGGGTTGGTAATCAGGTAAAAGCATCAATTAAGTAATTATGATAATCTCATGTGACAACAGATGATATAATCAATAATACAAAAGGTTTTATTGTTTTCTAATGCACTGGTTTTCAGTTTGCTCCATGTCACGCCTCTGTGAGCTGTTGTTGACTTAAAAGAGGCCTCCTCTTGCTGTTTTTTCCACATCATCATCTTATTATCATTTAAATCATTATTACCAACAAGTAAGTATTAGAACCACATATTCCAAGACATTCTACACCTTTGACTGAAGAAAAACCTTCTGTCAAAGGAGGTTTCCACCACTTGTAGGAGAAAATATTGTCTCTGTTAAAGATATTCCCAAATTAGAAGAATGGCCAACATTCTCTGGTGAAGGAGAATATAACCACATTGAGTTCATCAAGACTATTGATGTGTTGCAAGAAGACTTTAATATACCTGATGAAATCTTAGTGGGTAAATTACACTGTCAAATTACCAAGACTGCAAAGAAATGGTATTACAAGATGAGGATAGATCATGGAAAACATGATTGGTCTTGGTGGAAATCTGAAGTTATTACCAAATGGGCCAATAATTCTTGGAGGTTTAAAATGGAGAATGTTTTTGAAAGTGCCATTTTTAACTCAGAGAAAGATAAACCACTTACTTGGTTTTTCAAACAAAAAGACAGATTTTCTGCTTTACACCCAGATATGTCTGACACTATGATTAATATGAAGATATTAAGAAAGTGTGGAGGAGAACTGGAACATGCTATCAAAAGCAGATGTGTAGAACCCTGTTCAACAGAGGACTACATTAATGCAATGGAAGATATCATTACCAGAACAAGGATTGGTAAAACTTGGAGTAGAATCCCTATGGAATCCAAGATGGTCCCAAAGATTCCCATAGAAGATAAAAGACCAGAAATACCTGTTATGAAGTGTCATAAATGTGGAAGTACTTCACATTTAGCAAACACTTGCACCAAAAAGACAAAAATCAATGAAGCTCAAGTCATTGAAGAAATTCAGTGTACTGAAAAGAAAGAGGAATCTGATCAAGATTCTGCAGTCTTGTAGGATACACCAGTGGAGGACTACCCCATTGAAAACATTACAGCTTTCTTTGAGGTCACAGAATTTCATACCCACTTGCCACAGTACAGTGAGGATTGCTGCAACCTGATCAATATCCAAGATGCCAGAATGTGTAAAACAAAAACCTGCTAGAGGAAAAGGTTACACTTCTGGAGCATCCTGTATCACATCAGTTTTGATGAGTGATATTGAGGCCAAAGTGAATTTGGATACAGGGGAATTTTGCACTTGCGTGGGCAAAGATTATCTCCAAATTATACTTCCTGAATGGAAAAACCATCTATTACCAATAGAAGGTGTGCAATTTAGTAGTACCAGTAACAATATGTACCCCTTGGGTATATTAGACACTAATCTTGTATTTCCACACCCAGCAGGAATTATAAGGATGAAAACTGAGATTGTGGTAATGGATAATTGCACATCTCAGCACATCATTCTTGGAAATTATTACCTAAATATTTATGTTATTGACATCAATAACCACAAAGACAGATATTTCACAATTGGAGATAACAAAAGACAAAAATTTGCTTTTTACAATATGCCAAAACAAATATCTGTGGTATCCTCTGTCAAGGATACTTATGAAGATGAATTTGGGTCTAATCAACCTTTTGAAGCACAGATTAATCCATCATTTTCAACAAAAATGAGGAATGAACTTGTTGATGTGTTATACACATAGAATACTGCATTTGCCTCTGATAATGAACCATTAGGTGCTATAAGAGGACATGAAGTTCATATTACTCTTAATATTGACAGACCATATCCTCCAGTACTTAGAAGACCAGCTTATCCAGCCAGTTCCAGAGCTAGGGAAGCCTTGGAAAAACATATCCAAGAGTTGATCCAACTGGGTGTACTAAGGAAAGTAGGCCATAATGAGGAAGTTGAAGTGAAAACACCTGTTATTATTGCCTGGCATAATGATAAGTCAAGAATTGTTGGAGATATCAGAGCATTGAATACCTACACAGTTCCAGATAGGTATCCAATCCCTAGAATGCAAGAAACCTTGACTCAATTGTCTAAAGCCAAGTATATAACATCAATGGATGCATTGAAAGGCTTTCATCAAAATGTTTTGAGGCGTAAAGCTAAGAAATTACTTAGAATTATCACTCACTGTGGAATTTATGAGTATCCTAGAATTGCATTTGGAATTAAAAATGCTCCATCCCATTATCAAAGAATGATGAATACCATCTTTCCCACAGAATTGTCTGAAGGATGGCTTATCATTTATATTGATGATATTATCATATGTTCTGATTCATGGTCCTTGCACCTTGAAAGACTTGCAAGCGTACATCAAAAAGTTGCAGAAGTGAACATGAAAATTTCACTTAAGAAATGCAATTTTGGTTTTGAAGAACTCAAAGCATTAAGACATGTTGTTTCTGGTTTAAGCTTGGGTATTGACAAAAAAAAAGCAGCAGTAGTGTTACTGAAGCCAATACTTCAGAATAAAAAAGAAATGATGTCTTTTCTTGGGTTTGCCAGTTATTATGGGCAACACTTGAAAGACTTTGAAATTCTAGCCAAGTCACTATATAGAATCTGTGATCAACAGACTGTATTTGAGATGACACAGGAGAGAATTAAAGCTTATGAGAAGATAAAGAAAGCTCTTACAGAAGCACCTTTACTCCTCATGCCTGGCTGGAATATTCCCTTTCAATTGTACATTGATGCATGTGGAGATGGATTAGGGAATCCCTACATCAAGTCCAAATTATTGATGACAAACCTACAGAGGGACCAGTTTATTATATCTCAAGACAAATCAAACCAACAGAAGCCAGATATGGTGCAAGCCAAATGGAGTGCTTATGTTTGGTATGGGCACTTGAGACATTATGCTATTATCTTGATGGCAGTGTTTTTGATGGGATAACTGACTGTAATGCAGTAGATTCACTTCTTAACATGAAAACTCCCAACAGAAATATGTTGAGATGGCAAATAGCCATTCAAGAATATAGAGGAAAAATGACCATAGTTCACAAAGCAGGAAACATTCAGAAGAATGCTGATGAAGTTAGCAGGTGGGCCTTAACCAACACTCCTGATAACCCAGCTTATGTACCTTTGGAAGCTGAACCACAGATTCCAATTGAAGAGATTAACATAACTGATATTGTGACTGAATTCTTTGAAGAGGTCAGAGAATCTTATAAGCAAGACAATAATTGCCATATGTTGACTTCTTTATTAAATAAAGATTGCAAAGATACATCTTTAGTCAATGAACTAGATGAAGTTTGGTGAATTTCCTATTCTGAAGGAAGATTTCACTTGTTTGATAGGATTATTTACCACAGAAACAAACATTCTTGTGTAATGACATTATGAAGCAGATTGCTTATCAATACATTTCTTCATGAATGCCATCATAGCATCTACTCTAGACACCTTTCAGAGGACAGAACAATTGAAATAGTGAAGAACTGTGCATGGTGGCCATCTTGAAGAAAAGAGACCATTGAATATTGCCATACCTATGACAGATGCCAAAACGCAAACAGGAGTACAGGCAAGAAATTTGGACTTATGATCCATATTCAAGAACCAAAATGCCCATGGGAAGTTGTTCACATGGATTGGGTCACAGCACTTCCTTCAAGTGGTGGCAAAAGTTATAATTCTTGTTTAGTCATTGTAGACAGATATAGCAAGACTCCCATATTCTTACCATGTCATAAAGATGACACTGCTATGAATACAGCTCTTCTTCTATGGAGTAGAGTTTTTCCTCATACAGGATTATTTAAGAATATCATAAGAGAGAGATCTCAAGTTCACATATGCACTTTGGACCAATATTCATAGATTCTTTGGGACTAAGCTATCATTCTCTACAGCATATCACCCTCAAAAAGATGGGCTAGCAGAGAGGATGATTAAAACTTGAGAAGACATGATCAGGAGATTTTGTGCCTATGGGTTAGAATTCAAAGACTCAGATGGCTTTACCCATGACTGGTGCACTCTGATACCTGCATTGGAATTGGCATAAAAGACATAAGTCCATTCTTCCACCGGACAAACTCCTGCTATGTTAGAAAAAGGATGGAATCCAAGACTCCCAGCAGACACACTGAGGAAAGACTTGATTGACATTCATCCTACACCTTCCAGCTTCAAGATAATGCTTGATAAAGTAAAACATCATGCAAAAAAAAGTATGGATAATGCTTTTTATTATGCAAAACAGAAGTGGGACAAGAGTCATAAAGTACCAGACTTCAAAGTAGGGAACTTAGTTCTAGTTTCAACCTTGAATTTTAATAATATCAAAGGCCCAGAGAAACTTAAAGATTCTTATGTAGGACCTTTTGTTATTGTTGCCTTACATGGAACCAATGCAGTTCAAGTGGAATTGAGTGGTGAATTGGAAAATAAACACCCCACTTGTTCAGTAAGCTTGATAAAGCCTTATCAAACAGCTTATAAAGAATTGTTTCCTTTAAGGAACCCAAATCCTTTAACTGTGCCACCAGTGGAACAGAATGAAAACAAGAAGATAAAGAAAGTCATTAAAGAAAGGAGACTTAGGGGTAAAAATCAGAGAGAATATCTTGTCAGATATAGAAATCCAGTACTGTCACAGGGGCTCTAGTGGAAATACAAGAGTGGCCTGGCACTCAGAAATCAGGGAACTCACTTGGAAGACTCCAAAAGAATGAAGAATAAAAATAATAAGAATGGATTCCTCTGAAAGATATGCAGGTACAAGATGAGATGCAAAAGAGGAAAGGGAAGCCAAATGGCCAAAGAGCCAACCAAGTAAGTCCTTAATCACTGTTTCAACCTGCCAAAAATTAATAATGGAATTAGTAAGGATATGACCACCAAATATCCATTGACAGGCAAAGAAAGAGAAATAGGAAAGTGCTAAATGACTGACTTAATAATATCAGTATTTGCTTAACTAAAATGAAAAGAAAATAAAGCTAAAAATAAAGCAAAGTATATTAATTAACTGGGGAAAAACCCCCCAGGGTGGAAAGGGTAGCCGGTATATGTGAAAAGTGGAGAGCTTGAGTTCTTCAGGCTGAAAACTGATCTGTATTGATCCTTGAGGCTGTATTGATTGTTTTGGGAATTGATACAGCTGGCTAACATTGAAATTGAATTGGGTTGAATGAACCTCCCATGCTTGAAAATGAAATACAGTTCTTGTTGGATCCAGACTGTATTGAAATGAATATGGTTGCCAAGATGGATTGAGTGGAGCTTTGACACTTGACCACTTCTTTTGGCACTGCCTCTTGAGTACACTTTGAGAATGAATTGACAGTATTCCCTTGGAAGGAATACTTGGAGTGAGAATAACCAATGACTGCCTGATGGCGTCATTGGTCTTTGACGCTGAAACACTTGCTCTTGAGCCTTAATGATTCCTCTGAATGATTGGGGGCCTTGATGACGTTATGAGATGTTGGAATGTTGAAATGACCATTTGATATTGCCACCATTGAATTTCTGTTGAAAAATTATGCACAATGATATATAACATCATTTATGGCATATTGGTTCATTGGCAAGAAGATTATGTCCAAAGGTCTTGAGATGAAAAGGCAGAGGGGAAAATGATGGATGTGATGGCTTCAGAGCTTGGAAAGGTGTTTCTGGGCCCTTTGGTCTTTTTGGCCACTTTTGGGTTCTGAGACAAAGACTGGCCCAAAAGGCGGGAAAGTGTCTTTTGGACACTTTGGGTCAAAGTGCGCAAATGTGCGGAAATGTGCGGAAATATGCACAAATGCGCAAAGTGTGCAAAAAGTGCACAAATGTGCAAAAGTGCGCAAATGCGCATTATGAGGCCAAATGGCCAAAAACAGCCATTTGGGCGATTTCCCCTGGTTTTGAGGGAAATGACCAGAAATACCCATTTGGGCATAAATTGCCGCTATGGGTTTTGGATTGAGGTGAAGGGCCATGAAGGCCCCAAAACACAAATGGCCATAAATGGTCCATAAGATGATGACATGGCCATATTGGCCACTGATGATGGATATGGCCAATTGGCCATAAAAGAACTGTGGCTTGATATTCCACATGGGGATCCAAGGAGGTGAATTGCCATGGCTGTGAGAGTACCCCCCACCTTGGAATGGTGACCTCCTGAGTACCAATACAAGGTGAAGCCTGTTGAGGCTATTGGAAAGATTTTGAGAAAGTGATTTAAGAGGACTGATTAAGATAAAAAATTTGAAAACTGATATAAAAAATTTGACATTTGATGCAGGACTTGCTTAATCTTCTTTTGACATTGGCTTCATGATTCGAATTGAATTTTAAAATAAATGACAAATTTTGACGTGATAATTGAAGTGATAAAAGAAAATTTCAAATGAAAATGAAAATAAAAGAAAGAGAAAACAGAAAAGAAAATTGAATTGAATCTTGAGGAGGTTCCAATCTTCATCACGGAGGTTGATAACTGATTTTAGAATTGGCCAAGGACCTGGAAAAAGAAATTGGATGCCAGGTGCTCACAAAGGGGCCAAGGTGATGTTTTGACAAGATTGTAGACCCCTCAGGGAAGTGCACACCAGGAGAGGAACTTACTTTTAGTAGTTACCACTCCCACCAGTGCCATAAAAATAAAAACAAAAATGCTGAAGGAATGAATTTGAATTTGGAATCTTGGAAATGGATTGAAAGTGAATGGCTTATTGTCCCAAGTGAAATGGCCATAAGATTGGAAATGAAGTTGAAAGCCATGCCAAGATCTGTGTCCAAAATTGCAAGGTGCTCACAGAGTGGCCAAGGTGATTCTTACAACAATAAAAAGAGTAGAATACCCCTAAAGTTGCATACCAGGAGTGGGACTTACTTTTGGTAATTCCTCTCCCCACCAAGCACCATAATGAATCAAGCTTTTGAAGAATTGGGCCCAGGCTTGTCAGGATATAATGAATGAAAATCCTTGACAAGTTCAGGACAACTCTTGAGGTTTTCAGTTGGTTCCCAAGTGGATCTTTCTGGGTCTTGACTGAAACCTTTCCACTCCACCAAATACCATAATTTTCCTCTCTTGACCTTTGAGTCAATTATTTGAGAGAAATCCCATTCTTATTCTTCTTCAATGATTATTGGAGGAGGAGGCCCTTGATGCCAATTTGGGATTGTTGATGTCTTGACTGGTTCCAGAAGGGATATATGGAAGACTGGGTGGATGGATTTCCATTGAGATGGAAGCTTGAGGTGGTAGGCATGAGTGCTGACTTTCTCCAAGACTGGAAAAGGACCCAACCATCTTTCAGACAGTTTTTTGGTGGGTCTAGTTGATTTGATGTTCTTGGAAGAAAGCCATACCATGTCACCGGGATTAAAAAAAAGGGGGACTTGCTCTACTTTTATCTGCATACCTCTTAAACCTGTTTATGGAAACTTCAAGTTCTCTCTTGACATCTTGCTGTACTGATTGGATTTTTGTTGATAGCTTTCCAGCAGGAGTATCTTGAGTGATGTGAACTGAGTCAAATTGTGGATCTCTTCCATAAACAGTGAAAAATGGTGATTGTTTTGTTGAAGAGTGGTCAGAGTTATTGTAGGCAAATTCAGCCAGAGGGAGCCAGGTGTTCCAATCATTTTGATGATGACTGACATACATCCAAAGGAACTGTTCTAGTATCTGATTTACCCTCTCTGTCTGTCCATCAGCTTCTGGATGATTAGCAGTCGACAGATCTCTTGAAATCTTGAGCTGCTGACAAAGATTGGTCCAAAAGGAAGAAACAAAAAGAGAACCTCTATCACTAACAATGCTTGAAGGAAGGCCATGCTTTGAGAAAATATTCTTGATGAACAAATGGGCCAAATCTAATGAAGTGATTAGAGCTATTGTTGGAATAAAAACCGCCATTTTTGAGAATCTGTCCACTATGACAAGGATTGAGTCAAAGGAATTGGACAGTGGCAATTGAGTGATGAAATCCATTGAAAGACAAATCCAAGGACCACTTGGAATTGGAAGAGGCTTGAGGAGTCCAAACTTCTTGTGATGAATATTTTCGTTTCTGGAACACTGTTGATAGGATGATACATAATCCTTGATAAATTGAGTCATGCCAGACCCGTGGAAATCCCACTTGACAAGTTTGAGAGTCTTCTCTTGGCCAGGGTGTCCAGCTAGAGGAGAGTCATGCCAATTTTGAAGTATATTGAGTTGAATTGTGGGGTAATTTTGGACCACCACCCAATCTTTGAAAAGGAGAAGTTTGGAAGAGGAATCAAGAGAATAATCTTGGACAGATTTACCTTTACCCAAATCTTCAAGGACACTTCTATATTGAGAATCTTGCCACACCGCCTTCTGAATTGAATCAATCAAATTGTAAAATAAATCCACCTTGACTGCAAAAATCTTTGAGGCTTTAATTTCCTCTTGCTTGCTTATCTTCTGATAGTTCATTGGATTCTTGCTGATGAAATCCTCCCCCCTCTCTGGGTAAACGTCGTCCCAACGTGACAAGGCATCTGGAAGGGTGGCCAATTGGCCAGGGCGGTAAGTGATTGAAAAATGGAATTCAGATAAAATTCAGCCCAGCGGGCTTGAGGCAAGTGAGAATCTTGGAAGACATAAAATATTGAAGAGATGAATGATTGGTGAGAACTTCAAAAGGGGAAGAAATTGAAAGAAGGAAAGCTCTCCAGCGCTTGAGAGCCCAGACTATGCCAAGGAGTTCCTTGTCATTCATCTCATAATTGAGCTCAGCTGGGAGAGGCTTGCGGGTATCAAATGCAATGGGATGTTTTCCTGAGTCAGAGACCTGACTCAGTACAGCACCCAAGGCATAATCTGATGCATCAGTCTCTACAATGGTGGGTAGAGAAGGATTGAAGTGAGAAAGGATTGGAGCAGTGGTGAATGCCTCTTTGAGTTGATGAAACTGTCTAAGAGCTTCCTCATTGAAGGGAAAACGGGAATCTTTCTTGAGGAAACTTGTGAGTGAACTGATTTTCTTTGAATGATTCTTGATGAAACGGCGGTAGAAATTGGCAAGGACAAGGAATGATTGAAGAGCCTTGAGGTTTCTTGGAGGTGGCCAATTGAGAATTTGCTGGACTTTTTCTTGGTCCATCTTGAGGCCTTCAGAAGAGACAAGATAACCTAAATACTCTACACTAGAAACATGGAATAGGCATTTGGACGCCTTAGCAAAGAGGTTATTGGCTCTGAGTCTGGAAAGAACAGTGGACACATGAGTGACATGTTCTTCCTCAGATTTGGAAAAGACCATAATGTCATCCAAATAAACCACAACATAAACATCAAGAAGATCATAAAAAATATCATTGACAAGATTTTGAAAAGAAGCCGGAGCATTGTTAAGCCCAAATGGCATAACCAAGTACTCATAACTACCATATTTGGTTCTAAAACACGTCAAATGTTCATCACCTTCCTTGATTCTGAGCAGGTTATATGCACCACGCAAATCAATCTTGGAGAAGATAGAAGAACCATTGAAAACAGTGAGAAGCTGATTCATAGGAGGAACAGGATACTTGTTCTTCCTATTAACAGCATTGAGTTTGCGGTAATCAACACACAAACGGAGGCCACCATCTTTCTTTTTGACAAAAAGAACAGGTGCTCCTTTAGAAGAGGAGCTTGGCTGGATGGAACCTTTCTCTACATTCTCTGAAATGTAGGCCCTGAGTGTATCTGACTCTTGGTTTGATAAAGAGTAGATCACCCCAACTGGAGGTAGAGACCCCTCCAGCTCAATATGATGATCACAGGCGCGGTGAGGTGGAAGTTTCTCTGCTTTCACCTTGGAGAATACATGCAAGTATTGGTGATAAAAAGAAGGAACAACCTTCATCACGGTTTCTATTTCTTCTGGCTCTTCCTCTTCTTCCCACAACTCCTCCAGGGAGTCATGATAAGATGAAGGAGGAAGGTCCATATTCCCAAAGAAGAGATGAAGTGAAGATACAGAATTATCTTCTGGAATATCTTGAATCTCTTTGAAGACTTCATCTCTAGATGATAGTAATGACTGATTTGAATTAAGGGAAGGAATATGGACAGAAGACGGAAATGATGTTGTTCTAGAATCACCAACCAGAGCTGCACATGATTTGGAAGAAGAAAAGTCATTACTGAAATAAATTGAAGGATCATTATAGTACTTATGATCAGAATTAAAGGTGATCAATCCTTGTCTCCAATCAATACACAGATTAAAATGATTAAGAAAGTCAAAGCCCAATATGAGGTCTTCTCCCTTGGGAGTATCAATGACTAAAAAGTTGCATTCAAAGCTTGGGAAGGAAGGGAGCTCAACCATATATTTAGTATGGTGAGTCAAAAATAAAGAAGGAGACTCAGAGGAGTCTAAAATGATGAGGGGAATCTTCTATGGAAGTTCTGACGTAGTCAATGAATACTTGTGAACAAACTGCTTTGCAATAAATGAGTTGGTAGCACCAGAATCAATGAGAATACTGTAAAAAACATCAAAAAGAGAAGAAAAAACAAAAAATTTAAGAGAATTATTGACACCAGTATTCAGAATGCACAATTGTGCTCTGGATGGAAAACTGTGAAGACCATTGAACACAACATGATCTTCACTCAGGCTTTTCCCTGGCTGGGAAATTTGCCTGACGGTTGGGTAAGCTTGTTTTGAGGCCTTTTGAAACAAGACTCAAGACTATGCTTCCCACCACAATAGGTACAAAGACCCGCCTTGATTCTTCTTTCTTTTCCAGAGTTCATGAGCTTGAAGTCTTTATTCAATAAAAAAAATGGGGCTTGTCCCTCTTCTGGAAATTCTTCCTCTTCTTATGACTTGAACTTGAAGAATTTTGAGGATGAGAAGAACTTGACTTTGAGGCTTCTGGCTTCTTCTCTTGATGATGACTCTTTTCATTTTGCCTCTCATGGTACCTGGTATCAAGTTCCAGGTTAACATCCATTAAGTCTTGAAGAGAGTCAATTCTCGAAGCATGGGAGGCCAATTGATCCAGAATCCTGGATGGCAATCCCTTCCTGAAATGATGGATGAGAGCTCTTTCACCCCAATCCCCAATTCTTGAGAATAAATTCTGAAGTCAGCAATGTATAAGGATACATGCCCACCTTCTTTCATTCTTAAAGAATCCAATTCTGCTTCAGCTTTTCTGACTTCATTCAGGTCACGAAATAGAGTGAAGAGTTGAGCTTCAAATAAAGGCCAAGAATTGAGAAAATAATTTGAGTCTTGATTGGTGAGATTGGAAAGATAAGGCTCAATACATTTTGCAGCCCTGCCAATGAGAAATGAAGTGGCATAAAGGACCTTATTTCTGTCCTGAGCAAAGTTTGCCGGATCATTATGAAAAATCAATTGACAGGACTGAATAAAGCTTCTAACTTTGAGGGGCTGTGTCCCATCAAAGCATTCCGGTGCCTTCATAGATGGAGTCTTGAAGGCTGGTGGTCTTGATGCTTCACAAGATGCAGCTGCTTGAAGATTGGCCATAATCTGAGTCATTTGCTGCATGATGGCCAATAAATATGGTTCAGACTGATGAGAGACAGGCTGATTAGACTGGGCTAGAGTTGGCCCTCCAGTACCTTGGGATGCTTCCACCGGAGCAGGAGCACCTTCAGTACCATCAGACTCTTCCTCTTCCACAGAATTCTCCTCCTCCTCTTCATCATCTTCACCTGGACCTTTGAAAATAGTCCTTGAAGTTCCTGGAAATCCGCCAACTACTCCTGAAAATGAACTTGATCTTCTGGGCCCTCTTCCTTCCTTCCTGGATGGTGCTGCTCCTTCCATGCAGGGTCCTCTATCTAATTGGGCCCTCAGTTGAGGAACTACTGGGGTGCCATCTAGAGGAGCTCTTGGAGTTGGAGTGAGAACAGCTTGAGCTCTGGCCTGAGATCTTGTCTGTCTTGCCGGAGGTGAATGTTGAACAGGCATGATATCAGGAATAAAATTGAATTAAATGAATAAAAATCAAAATTTGCTTGAAGTGAAAAGAGTCAACAATCAAATCTTGAGGAAAATGAATGAATCAAAATGAAAATTTTCAAGTACGTCAATAAATCAAAATCAAATGAAGTCTTGAAATCAAAATCAAATCAATGTCTTGAAGAATAAATGAATAAAAATGAAATCTTGAGGTAAATCAATCAATCAAAATCAAATGAAGTCTTCAAGTCAATATATCAATGAATCAAATCAATCAAAATGAATTCTTGAGGCAAAATCAGTTTATGTCAAAATTCTTGATGTGAAAAATCAGCAAAATCAATGAAATCTTCAGGTCAATCAATTTTCTTGAGGTCAATATCAAATATGTCAAATCAATCAATCAATCAAAATCAAGTGAATTCTTCTTTAAAAACCAAAATTCTTGAAGAATGAATCAATTATGAATGTTGATGTAAAGAAGGTGTCTGAATATCTTGATGAAAAAAAAAATTTGAAAATCAAAGAAAATCAAGATGACGCCTGAATTATGAATGAAATGAAAATTTGATGATTTGAAAAGATTTTAAAAAGAATAACAAAAAAAAAATGGGTCAGCTTTCAATTTTCAAAATGAAGAATGAATGAAAGAAAATTGAGAGGTGACAATGAATCATTAAGTTCATAAGCGTAAAAGAATCATAATTTTGATGAAATGAGTGAATGAAATTATAGAGAAAGAATGAACAAAATGAAAAAGAAATTATGAATTAATTGATATAATGTCACAGGGGCTCCAGTGGAAATACAAGAGTGGCCTGGCACTCAGCAATCAGGGAACTCACTTGGAAGACTCCAAAAGAATGAAGAATAAAAATAATAAGAATGGATTCCTCTAAAATATATGCAGGTACAAGATGAGATGCAAAAGAGGAAAGGGAAGCCAAATGGCCAAAAAGCCAACCAAGTAAGTCCTTAATCACTGTTTCAACCTGCCAAAAATGAATAATGGAATTAGTAAGGATATGACCACCAAATATCCATTGACAGGCAAAGAAAGAGAAAGAGGAAAGTGCTAAATGACTGACTTAATAATATCAGTATTTGCTTAACAAAAATGAAAAGAAAATAAAGATAAAAATAAATCAAAGTATATTAATTAAATGGGGAAAAACCGCCCAGGGTGGAAAGGGTAGCCGGTATATGTGAAAAGTGGAGAGCTTGAGTTCTTCAGGCTTGAAACTGATCTGTATTGATCCTTGAGGCTGTATTGATTGTTTTGGGGATTAATACAGCCGACTAATATTGAAATTGAATTGGGTTGAATGAACTTCCCATGCTTGAAAATGAAATACAGTTCTTGATGGATCCAGACTGTATTGAAATGAATATGGTTGCCAAGATGGATTGAGTGGAGCTTTGACACTTGACAACTTCTTTTGGCACTGCCTCTTGAGTACACTTTGAGAATGAATTGACAGTATTCCCTTGGAAGGAATACTTGGAGTGAGAATAACCAATGACTGCCTGATGGCGTCATTGGTCTTTGACGCTGAAACACTTGCTCTTGAGCCTTAATGATTCCTCTGAATGATTGGGTGCCTTGATGACGTGATGAGATGTTGGAATGTTGAAATGACCATTTGATATTGCCACCATTGAATTTCTGTTGAAAAATGATGCACAATTATATATAACATCATTTATGGCATATTGGTTCATTGGCAAGAAGATTACGTCCAAAGGTCTTGAGATGAAAAGGCACAGGGGAAAATGATGGATGTGATGGCTTCAGCGCTTGGAAAGGTGTTTGTGGGCCCTTTGGTGCTTTTGGCCACTTTTGGGTTCTGAGACAAAGACTGCCCCAAAAGGCGGGAAAGTGTCTTTTGGACACTTTGCGTCAAAGTGCGCAAATGTGCGGAAATATGCACAAATGCGCAAAGTGTGCAAAAAGTGCACAAAGGTGCAAAAGTGTGCAAAATGCGCAAAAGTGCGCAAATGCGCATTATGAGGTCAAATGGCCAAAAACAGCCATTTGGGCCATTTCCCCTGGTTTTGAGGGAAATGACCAGAAATACCCATTTGGGCATAAATTGCCGCTATGCGTTCTGGATTGAGGTGAAGGTCCATGAAGGCCCCAAAACACATATGGCCAATTGGCCATAAAAGAACTGTGGCTTGATATTCCATATGGGGATCCAAGGAGGTGAATTGCCATGGTTGTGACAAGTACATGAAGATGAATGGCTGGCAGAATTAGATATACCTGGCTCAGATAAACTCTTGAGAAGATTTAGACATGAAAGGAGGCCACAAGCCTGAATATGTCTATAAATGTGCTTTAAATTACTTGATCTGAGTGATGTAAAGAGGTTGTACAGTGGACATTAACCCCCCTTTGGGGCTTTTATTATTTATACCATTGATAAAATTGTAGTACAATCTTGCGTTTTTGTGGGAGGGAATGTGAGCCTTGAGGTATATTTTACATACCCAAATAGGTCACAATTATCTTAAAAACAAATTTTGAATTATGGATAACTCATAAGTCATGCATATATCCAAAATTCTTCATTTTTGATTTCAGAAAATATGAATATCTTTTTATTGAGTAAGTAAGTCCATGGATTTAAGGCCAGATCTGGATTCTACACAAAAATCCACCTAGGGTAGCTCCATACAGTGAATAAGCTCAAATTAACTCTTTGAGGTGGTAATATGAAAAATACTTCAATACCACAGCATCAATACCACATCAAAGATCCGTGAAAACTTTTGTTTTTCTTAATCTCGCGCCAAAATAATGGGAATGTGAGGAATCCCATGTTACATGTACACTACGAATGGTGTTATGCATGTTTTGAGCACTCAATACCATGATATTCTTACATGGAATTTTGGTACACCCATGGTGGATATCTCACTTTAAGCTTAATTTTCTATTTTGATTTGAAAAATAGGCAAGGGAAAAAAAGACATCAAAGAGAGACAGGGTACCCAACTTCTGATGCCTCAGAAGCGTGGACAGCTCCAAAGCTTGGATACATGGCTGATCTTGGCCTAATTGGTAAACTAAAACCTTTTGGGAACTTGGTTACCATGTTACAACTACTGTAAATCTTAAGAAAATAGCAAATAACCTGCTATTTTGATGTGCCGAGGAGGTAAAGAGCTACTTAGACTGCTGTAACCATGTCAATTCTTAAAGATTTTCCATGGAGAAACCCCAAAAGAGTAAGTAAAACACTTTTTGGACTTTTATCCATTGATTTATCTGATAGCAACCAGTTAAACACTGATATTTGCATTTCTACATAGAAATGAGGTAAAAACTTCAAAAAATCATTAAAAATACAATTCGTAATTAATCTTTTTGAAACTTTCAGGACCAATGGAGGGCTAAATTATCTATGGTAAAACCAAAAAAAAATTCAGTTTTACCAGTAAAATTCAAAGTTTTACTTACAGTCCATTTTTGACTATTCTATGTGAAACACTGAATCTTCAAAAATTTACAGTAATTACAACCTGTGATGAAATTGGAAATAACATTGATAACTTTGAGAAATCAATGATTATTTTGGAATAAAAGAAGGTTTACAGATGTTACTCCTTTTATTCTTAACCATATTGGGGTTGGTAATCATGTAAAAGCATTAATTAAGCAATTATGATAATCTCATGTGACAACAGATGATATAATCAATAATCCAAAAGTTTTTATTGTTTTCTAACGCATTGGTTTTCAGTTTGCTCCATGGCACGCCTCTGTGAGCTGTTGTTGACTTAAAAGAGGCCTCCTCTTCCTGTTTTTTCCACATCATCATCTTATTATCATTTAAATCATTATTACCAACAAGTAGGTATTAATTAAAGCTATTCTTAAGTGTTTTAAATCTTTCAGAATCAATCAGAAAGACGTGAAATCATAGAATCCAACTATATATTGTTGTAATACTGCTATAAAATCATTTTGATCCTTAAAATCCACAATTCTATGTCAAATCTCTCTATCTTATCTTCCAATAAGTTCTTTGGAATATTAGTGAGTGATTTATTTTTAAATCTCAAAGTGTTTTTCTAAAACTAGTTTTCTTCAAGAATTACCATTATAATTATTCTTGCAAAAGATAATTATATATTAAAATAATTTTATTATTTTAATAAAAGAAGGTTTTATTAAAATCTTCTTGTAATTGATTCTTGTAGACAATTACTTGCTCACTGTTAAAATCACTAGTAGTGTTTAACACGTGAAAGAAATAATTCTTCAATTTTTTAATTGTGGTTATAATAACATTTTGTTATTATATTTCATAAGAACAGTCATATTACTGTTGATTAATAGTAATATTATCATCAGTTTCATAGACAAATCTTACAAGGGGGATCCTTTCTTGGAGCTGATCTGGTGGCCTCTGATGGTTTCCAGAGGCCATAAACTGATTTATGGCCAATTTTTGGTTCTAAGGTGTTTTGGCCATCTGTGGTTTGGTTGGGCTTTGGTGCCAAAACTGGCTCAGGTGGGCCCACCTGTGGTTTGGGGGCTGCTGAACTGCCCCCTTGGTCTGTTTTGGCCTCATTGGGATTGGGCAAAAAGGGAAATAACAGTTGCATGGACTGTAGAGGCCATAGGGGGGCTAAATGGCCCAAAAAGGGCATTTAGGCCCAAACCCCCCTCATATAAAGGTTTGGTATGAGAACCCATAGGCTCCTGGAAGACCAAAAAGACTCCCCAGGCCCAAAAACAAGGATAATGGCCTGGGGGTTGGTGAGGTGGAGAATTGGCCAATGAGGCCAATGAAGGCAGGATATGGCCTGGGGCCATATTTGGCCAGTGGAAGGGTGTTATGTCCAAGAGGCCATAGAGCACCAAAAGGGTACAATTGGCCATAAAAATATTATATGGCCAATTGATCATAACTTGGGTTCAGGTTTGAATTGCCGCAACACCCATTGAGGGGGGTGATTATTTGCGGTTGTGATAGATGTCTATGGTGTTTTAATGTACCTTCTGTCTTGAATTTTTAGCACTGAGTATCATCATTACTGTTGGAACAAGGATCATAATAGCAATGGTGTTATTTTGGCTTTAATGGAGAAATATTTCACTTATTTGAAAAGAGAATGGAAGTGTATTCAAAAGGATGCAGAGTGTTTGGTAAAAAAGAAGGATAATCAAAAGCTCATAAAGATTAGTCAGAGGGTTAGTTACTGTATCTCTTCTTCATTGTGAGGTAATTCTGATGATAACATAATAGATTATGTGCAGACTTGTGACGACTGTTGTGAATAGTGTGATATGGCTAAATTTCCTATTCTAGCATCACAATTCAATGACCCTTGAGTATGCTCAGATACTGAGGAGGTAGTGGAAAATGGAAATCAAGTTTACTGCAGAGTGGGATTATGCTAGCGCTCATGTGTATTTAATGAGTTGGTATTAAAAATGGATAGAGACATAGAGTTTTGTAACCAGATTGAAAAAAAGGGTAAAAAAGTATTGATAGATGATGGAATATTCCTGAAGGACTATCCTTTCAAGTATTTTTTCAAGATTGGCTCAAAGTTTGTAGGAAGATTCAGAATCTTCCCCTAAAGATACTTGACATGCCGGTTTTAGCACAAATGGCAATGCTCTGAAATAAGCTAGGGAAATAAACATATAGCCCATCTACATATTACAGTTTTATGAATTGTTTGTGCATGTGTAATACAATCTGTTTATTATTTCTTAAATGAACAACATCCTGATAAATAAATTCAAATATAAACAGTATTATCTTTCATATACTGTACATTCTTCTTCGTTGATTTGACACCTTATATTCACGATTATGGGATATTATCCCATGGTAAGGCTGTATATGACAGCAGGTGGGATTTTGACCTTAAACCAGCCATACCTCTGTCAGTTTTTGAGATATCATGCTCAAATTTGGTTCATTGGATAGCCCTGTATGGGCTCTACACAATGGTACCCAATTTTGTGTGGGGTATCTTTGGAAAGGTCACAATCAGCGCTATCAGATGGTGCCATCCACTTTTTCATATCTCAACTATAAAAGAAGTTATGAGGCAAACAAGCTCAATACAGCTTTTTGCCCAAACTACGCCTATGTACAAAAAACCTTGTACATGGGATAACTTTGCCATATTTAATGATAACCATACCAAATTGGGTACCATTGTGTAGAGCGCATACAGGGCTATCCAATGAACCAACTATGAGCATGATATCTCAAAAACTGAAAGAGTTATGGCTGGTTTAAGGTCAAAATCCCACCTGCTGTGATATACAGCCTTACCATGGGATAATATCCCATAATCATGAATATGAGGTGTCAAATAGACGAAGAAGCATGTTTTTACTTCAATACCTCATATGTCGGTCAATATTGGGGTCCCATACAGTTTCTGTACAGCATTCTACGCATCATACACGTCAGAATCAGGCTGTGAGGTCCCCAGATGAAAATTTTCACCCTGTATTGGTGAAAACCGCCCGGATGTGGTTTCAAAACCACATCTGAGCCCAATACAGGTTATACAGGCTGTTTGCAAACCACAAGCCAGTACTAGAAAGTGAAAAAATCTTCACTTCCTCTATGTGGAAAGGCCTAGCACCCTTTCCACCCCATTTCAGGATAAAAAGGAGGCTTTTCACAGCCAGAATTGTTTCCTCATCCTGCTCTTGAATAACCTATGTAGTAAACTGTCAAAAACAGTTTTACTCTTGGTTAATAATCAGGTATAATTATAAATTTAATTATTGTAGTTTTTTATTATTGTAACCCAACAGATAAAGCTGCACCCAGGGCTTTCAACAGCGCTCACCACCACTATATTATATATAGTAAAGCCCTGTTATTTTAAATCAAAATATATTTTAACCTTATAACTCTTTTTTTAACTATTTTACCGTGTCACAAACATAGATAAAGTTGTATTTAGCCTATTTACACCTTCATCATAGTTTCATCCTGACATTTTGGGGGCCTGGACGTGTTTTAAATCCTTTTTTGGACCTTATAAGTAAGTCTTTTCTCTTTTTATGACTTATTAACAAGTGTTTTATCCTTTTTTTAGGCGTAATTTCTCTATTAAAATATATATTTTATATATTTTCATCCTTTTCTTTATATATACTCATATTATAAGAGTATTATTCACGAGGTTAATACCCACTGAAAATAACTATTTTTGGCGTGTTTTGTATATAAAAACACATAAGCCATCAATAAAGTCCTGTATTATTGACTGAATAAGGACACCTCTGACTGAAAAACCATCAGTTGAGGCGTGGTTAAGTGTATTGTTAACTCAATAACACTTATACAAAGCCACTTGTATAGAATACACTTGAAAACCACAAGTGTATCTGTGGGATACTGGCACACAAACAGTGTGACAGGGTACCAAAAGCTGTAATTCTGACGTGGAATTGTTGATTCAATTACACTGTCATTATACAGGGCACATTGTAGTAACATACAAGCCCAGAGGCCAATCTTAGACATGCAAAACCAGCATTTTTGAGAAGTCTAAACTGACATAAGCCCTCTTGTTCCTGCCTTGATTTCAGTGGAAGAAAATTACATCCCACTTGAGACCCAGTCACAGGCCAACACACCAGTGACACCCTCAGAACCAGAGGGCAGCAAGGGTAAAGGAAAGAGGCACAGTGAAGGTCTCATCACAGCCAAGAAGTGGACTCCAATAGCCACTCAGAGGAGTAGAAAACCACAAAACTCTGCTTCAATACAAGGTAAACCAACCTTAACCACTTGTACAGGGAAGATTACAATTATTAACCCAGTTGTAACCTCCAAAGGCAAACTGCCCAAATCAGCAGACAGCAAATTTGTACAAGGCACAGTCAAAGGTAAATACCCTAAGAACATTAAGTTTTTGACTTCTTGCAAACACTGATATGTCCCCTGTATACCTCAGAGATCTTGGCTTCCAAAGGAACCAGCCAGAGGACAGAGAAGGATTGTCCAGAACCAGAAGACCTGAAAGAGGACACCTTGGACACAGTGGTGGATGGAAAAACAATGAGGGAGATAATATCAACCTTGCCATTCACACTCCAATTCAACAGAAACCTCAAACCAGAGCACTGGAAGGATATAGATCAAGTTCTTCAGATCGACCAACTCCTCAAAGATTTATTTCAATGGAGCATGGACAACAAGAGGTTCAACCTAGCAACTCACTGGGCAGAACTGGGATCAAGTTGCCAGAAGATCTGTCTCAAAGAGATAGACTTCAAAGACCTTATGGAAATCACCAAGGGTTGGAATCCTACCAGACAGCACAGACTCCTGGAGGCAAGGGCACAGAGGATAAGAGAGAATCAAGCCACTATCCTAGCTATAGAAGAACAGTGGACCCAGACAGGGCCTACTCCGATTCCTTCAGGTTCACAAGGAGCAGGCCAAATCAGCTCTCCAGTGGCTTCACACCAATCAGAAACCAACAGATCAGTGGCCAAGAGTCACCATTCTTCACAATACCAGGAAGTTTCCAGGAGAAGACAAGGAAACAAGGGCAAGAACAAAACCTCCTTCAACCAGAGGAGGAAAGAGTCAGACCCCATGATCCAGAAGCTGTTAGATTTGGTGAAAGAGGTACACAAGAACCAGAAGTAGTTGTAAGCCACTCTAGAATCAGTAGTCCTAGTAATGGAAACCTTACCCCCACTCAGACTGAAAATAACATTGTCACATCTGAGAGTAACATCAACAGTGATACACTGTGGTTACAAATGTCCCAATATGCTTAGCAATCTGCAAAGCAGTTTGCAGAAATTAAAGATGGCCAAGAGAGGATGAGACAAACTCAAGCCTCCTTGGAACAGATAGTCAAGAATCTTCAAGAAGGATATGCTCAACTGAGCATAGCCTCTGAAGAATCCAACAGAATACTGATCCGAGTCTCTGAAGAACAACAGCACAGCACAAGGGACAGGGAGTGTCTGGATCAGGACATTAACAAATTGTTTAATGCCTACCATAGCTTGAAGCCTCAACCACAAGGCCAAGCTATGAAGAATTCATATCAACCAGACCACATCAAAACAGATGCCATGTTGTTGAATAAGGCAAGATCTCTATCACAATACCAGGATGGAGATGGCATGTCTTATTCAGAGAAGGAAGCCTTGAAACAGCTTCCTGAGGCCTCAAGCTGGCCCAAATTCTCCGTATCAGGAGAACATGATCATATGGAACTCATAGATTATATTCATGGACTCTTCATTGATTTACCAAGCATACCAGACTACTGGATTACTGCTAGATTGAATACTGCATTTAAAGGTCATGCTAGTATATGGTACACAGAAATGAAAGAAATACATGGCAGAAGAAACTGGCCATGGTGGAAGAGTCAAATCATCCAGAAGTACAGTAATGGAACTTGGATATGGCAAAAGACCATGTCATTTGAAAATGACAAATACTCTGTGGACAAAGATCCATATGAGTGGTATCTTAGACAGTCCAAAAGACTTGAAGCCATTGATCCTCAGATGAACATTCAAATGAGGAATCACAAACTTCTGACACAACTGCCAGGAGAGCTAGAGCATGCAGTAAAATGCAGATGCAACCAGAATTGCACTCTAGATGACATTGCCAACACCTTACAAGACATAAGGAAAAGGACTAATATAGGGAAATTCACCCCATATAAGAGCAGTAGTTTCAAACAGAAACAACCTTTCAAGGTAGAGCTTAAAGAAAGACCCAGAGAAAGAGTAGCAGAAGTGGCTAAGAAGAAGAATTCTTGCCACAATTGTGGTTCAACAGACCACTATGCCAACAACTGTCCAAAGGCAAAGAAAAAAGTCTATGCCATAGAGAAAGTCCCTGAGGAAGAACCTCCAACAGAGGATTCTGATTCAGACTCCATGGGTGATGCCATCAGAGAACCATCTGAGGATGATCAAGACCCAAGAGAGGAATTTCTAGTAGAATACCAAGAGGAAACCCCACTAGAAATCCAGGACATACAGTTGGAAGCAGGCATGCCACAGGACACTGCTAACAAGAACTTGTGCAAACACACACAAGATACACAAACATTCCTGGTTACACCAACCAAAGGAATGGAATATATACATGGGACAGCCACAAAAATGACTGTTTTCATTGACAATTCTCAGCATCCACTGATCATTGATAGTGGAGCACATTGCTCCATAGTGGCCAGAAACTATCTGGATACCCACTTCCCAAGCTGGGAAAAACAGCTCTTGCCCACTAAGGCAAAGAGCTTTAAAAGTGCATCAGGGAAGATGACTTCCATTGGGACAATTATCAAAGAGATAATTATACCCCACAGGAGGGGCAATATCAGACTCAACACAGAGTTTGTAGTGCTTAATGATGCCCACATCCAAGGGTTTTTACTGGGAACAGATTACCAGAGGATGCATGGCATAGACATTTACAACAGTAAAAATAGGCACATCACCATTGGTACTAACAAGGAAATGAAATTTTCACTTGACAATGCAAACAGTCATTTTTGTGGCTGTCCCATGTATATATGCCATTCCTTTGGTTGGTGTAACCAGGAATGTTTGTGCATCTTGTGTGTGTTTGCAAAAGTTCTTGTTAGCAGTGTCCTGTGGCATGCCTGCTTCCAACTGTATGTCCTGGATTTCTAGTGGGGTTTCCTCTTGGTATTCTACTAGAAATTCCCCTCTTGGGTCTTGATCATCCTCAGATGGTTCTCTGATGGCATCACCCATGGAGTCTGAATCAGAATCCTCTGTTGGAGGCTCTTCCTCAGGGACTTTCTCTATGGCATAGACTTTTTTCTTTGCCTTTGGACAGTTGTTGGAATAGTGGTCTGTTGAACCACAATTGTGGCAATAATTCTTCTTCTTAGCCACTTCTGACACTCTTTCTCTGGGTTTGTCTTTAAAATCTACCCTGAAAGGTTGTTTCTCTTTGAAACTACTGCTCTTATATGGGGTGAATTTCCCTATATTAGTCCTTTTCCTTATGTCTTGTAAGGTGTTGGCAATGTCATCTAGTGTGCAATTCTGGTTGCATCTGCATTTTACTATGTGCTCTAGCTCTCCTGGCAGTTGTGTCAGAAGTTTGTGATTCCTCATTTGAATGTTCATCTGAGTATCAATGGCTTTAAGTCTTTTGGACTGTCTAAGACACCACTCATATGGATCTTTGTCCACAGAGTATTTGTCATTTTCAAATGACATGGTCTTTTGCCATATCCAAGTTCCATTACTGTACTTTTGGATGATTTGACTCTTCCACCATGGCCAGTTTCTTCTGCCATGGATTTCTTTCATTTCTGTGTACCATATACTAGCATGACCTTTAAATGCAGTATTCAATCTAGCAGTGATCCAGTAGTCTGGTATGCTTGGTAAATCAATGAAGAGTCCATGAATATAATCTATGAGTTCCATATGATCATATTCTCCTGATCCAGAGAATTTGGGCCAGCTTGAGGCCTCAGGAAGCTGTTTCAAGGCTTCCTTCTCCAAATAAGACATTCTATCTCCATCCTGGTATTGTGATGGAGATCTTTCCTTATTCAACAACATGGCATCTGGTTTGATGTCATCTGGTTGATATGGATTCTCCATAGCTTGGCCTTGTGGTTGGGGGTTCAAGCTATGGTAGGCATTAAACAATTTGTTAATGTCTTGATCCAGACACTCCCTGTCCCTTGTGCTGTGGTGTTGTTCTTCAAAGACTATATTCAGTCTTTGGTTGGTTTCTTCAGAGGCTGTGCTTAATTGAGCATATCCTTCTTGAAGATTAATAATTATTTATTCCAAGGAGGCTTGAGTTTGTCTCATCCTCTCTTGGCTAGGTTTAATTTCTGCAAACTGTTTTGCAGATTGTTCAGCATATTGGGACATTTGTAACCACAGTGTATCACTGTTGATGTTACTCTCAGATGTGACAATGTTGTTTTCAGTCTGAGTGGGGGTAATGTTTCCATTACTAGGACTACTGATTCTAGAGTGGTTTACAACTACTTCTGGTTCTTGTGTACTTCTTTCACCAAATATAACAGCTTCTGGATCATGGGGTCTGACTCTTTCCTCCTCTGGTTGAAGGAGGCTTTGTTCTTGCCCTTGTTTCCTTGTCTTCTCCTGGAAACTTCCTGGAATTGTGAGTAATGGTGACTCTTGGCCACTGATCTGCTGGTTTCTAAATGGTGTAAAGCCACTGGAGAGCTGATTTGGCCTGCTCCTTGTGAACCTGAAGGAATCTGAGTAGGCCCTGTCTGGGTTAATTGTTCTTCTTTTGCTTGGATAGTGGCTTGATTCTCTCTTATCCTCTGTGCCCTTGCTTCCAGGAGTCTGTGCTGCCTGGTAGGATTCCAACCTTTGGTGATTACCATAAGGTCTTTGAAGTCTGTCTCTTTGAGACAGATCTTCTGGCAACTTGATCCAAGTTCTGCCCAGTGAGTTGCTAGGTTGAACCTCTTGTTGTCCATGCTCCATTGAAACAAATATTTGAGGAGTTGGTGGAGCTGAAGAACTTGACCCATGTCTTTCCAGTCCTCTGGTTTGACGTCCCTGTTGAAATGGAGTGTGAATGGCAAGGTTGATTGTATCTCCCTGATTGTTTTGCCATCCACCACTGTGTCCAAGGTGTCCTCTTCCAGGTCTTCTGGTTCTGGACAATCCTTCTCTGTCCTCTGGCTGATTCCTTTGGAAGCCAAGATCTCTGAGGTATGCAGGGGACATATCAGTGTTTGCAAGCAGTCAAAAACTTTATGTTCTTAGGGTATTTACCTTTGACTGTGCCTTGTACAAATTTATTGTCTGCTGACTTGGGCAGTTTGCCTTTGGAAGTTACAACTGGGTTAATAATTGTAATCTTTCCTGTACAAGTGGTTAAGGTTGGTTTACCTTCTATTGAAGCAGAGGTTTGTGGTTTTCTACTCCTCTGAGTGGCTATGGGTGT
The DNA here is from genome assembly GCA_023105745.1 of Austropuccinia psidii. Classification (NCBI taxonomy): domain Eukaryota; kingdom Fungi; phylum Basidiomycota; class Pucciniomycetes; order Pucciniales; family Sphaerophragmiaceae; genus Austropuccinia; species Austropuccinia psidii. The sequence goes on from JALGQZ010000005.1 coordinate 23,839,454, forward strand.
CGACTTCTTGGCAGTAATGAGGCCTTCACTTTGCCTCTTTCCTTTGCCCTTCTGACTCTTTCCTCCTCTGGTTGAAGGAGGCTTTGTTCTTGCCCTTGTTTCCTTGTCTTCTCCTGGAAACTTCCTGGAATTGTGAGTAATGGTGACTCTTGGCCACTGATCTGCTGGTTTCTAAATGGTGTAAAGCCACTGGAGAGCTGATTTGGCCTGCTCCTTGTGAACCTGAAGGAATCTGAGTAGGCCCTGTCTGGGTTAATTGTTCTTCTTTTGCTTGGATAGTGGCTTGATTCTCTCTTATCCTCTGTGCCCTTGCCTCCAGGAGTCTGTGCTGCCTGGTAGGATTCCAACCTTTGGTGATTACCATAAGGTCTTTGAAGTCTGTCTCTTTGAGACAGATCTTCTGGCAACTTGATCCAAGTTCTGCCCAGTGAGTTGCTAGGTTGAACCTCTTGTTGTCCATGCTCCATTGAAATAAGTCTTTGAGGAGTTGGTGGATCTGAAGAACTTGATCCATATCCTTCCAGTCCTCTGGTTTGAGGTCTCTGTTGAATTGAAGTGTGAATTGCAAGGTTGATATTATCTCCCTCATTGTTTTGCCATCCACCACTGTGTCCAACGTGTCCTCTTTCAGGTCTTCTGGTTCTGGACAATCCTTCTCTGTCCTCTGGCTGATTCCTTTGGAAGCCAAGATCTCTGAGGTATGCAGGGGACATATCAGTGTTTGCAAGCAGTCAAAAACTTTATGTTCTTAGGGTATTTACCTTTGACTGTGCCTTGTACAAATTTATTGTCTGCTGACTTGGGCAGTTTGCCTTTGGAGGTTACAACTGGGTTAATAATTGTAATCTTTCCTGTACAAGTGGTTAAGGTTGGTTTACCTTCTATTGAAGCAGAGGTTTGTGGTTTTCTACTCCTCTGAGTGGCTATGGGTGTCGACTTCTTGGCAGTAATGAGGCCTTCACTGTGCCTCTTTCCTTTGCCCTTGCTGCCCTCTGGTTCTGAGGGTGTCACTGGCGTGTTGGCCTGTGACTGGGTCACAAGTGGGATGTAATTTTCTTCCACTCAATCAAGGTAGGAAAAAAGAGGGCTTATGTCAGTTAAGACTTCTCAAGAATGCTGGTTTTGCACGTCTGGGATTGGCCTCCGGGCTTGTATGTTACTACAATATGCCCTGTATAATGACAGTGTAATTGAATCAACAATTCCACGTCAGAATTACAGCTTTTGGTACCCTGTCACACTGTTTGTGTGCCAGTATCCCACAGATACACTTGTGGTTTTCAAGTGTAATCTGAATAAGTGGCTCTGTATAAGTGTAATTGAGTTAAAATACACTTAACCACGCCTCAACGGATGGTTTTTCAGTCAGAGGTGTCCTTATTGAATCAAGAATACAGGACTTATTGATGGCTTAAGTACTTTATATGTAAACACGCCAAAAATAAAGGTTCCAGTGGGTATTAAACACGTGGTAAATACTCTTATAATATGAGTAATAAAGTAAAATATATATTTTAAAAGAAAATACGCCTAAGAAATGTAAAACAATTTTCAGAAAATAGAAAATAAGAAAAAAAACTTACTTATAAGGTCCAAAAAGGATTAAAACACGGCCAGGCCCCCAAAATGTCAGGATGAGTCTATGATAAAGGTGTATATAAGTATTTACAGGCTTTAACTATGACTGTGACACGGTAAAAATAGCTTTTTAAAAGATAATAAAGTTGATAATAAATGATTAAATTAAGATATTAAGGGCTTTACTATAGAGATATAGTGGTGGTGAGCGCTGTTGAAAGCCCTGGGTGCAGCTTTACCTGTTGGGTTACAATAATAAAGACTACAATACTTTTTAATTTAAGAGTATACCTGATTATTAACCAAGAGTAAAACTGTTTTTGACAGTTTACTACGTAGGTTATTCAAGAGCCGGATGAGGAGACAATTCTGGCTGTGAAAAGCCTCCTTTTTATCCTGAAATGGGGTGGAAAGGGTGCTAGGCCTTTCCACGTAGAGGAAGTGAAGATTTTTCACTTTCTAGTACTGGCTTCTGGTTTGCAAACAGCCTGTATTGGGCTCAGATGTGGTTTTGAAACCACATCTGGGCAGTTTTTACCAATACAGGGTGAAAATTTTCATCTGGGGACCTCACAGCCTGATTCTGACGTGTATGACGCAAAGAATGCTGTACAGAAACTGTATGGGACCCCAGTATTGACTGACATATGAGGTATTGAAGTAAAAACATGCTTCTTCGTCTATTTGACACCTAATGTTCATGATTATGGGATATTATCCCATGGTAAGGCTGTATATGACAGCAGGTGGGATTTTAACCTTAAAACATCCATACCTTTGTCAATTCTTGAGATATCAACCTCAAAATTGGTTCAGTGTGTAGCCCTGTATGTGCTCTACAAAATGGTACCTCATTTGATATGGGTATCATTAAATATGGCGAAGTTATCCCATGTACAAGATTTTTGTACATTTGCGTGTTTTAGGCAAAAAGCTGTATTGAGCTTGTTGGCCCCATAACCTCTGCAGTAGTTGAGATATGGAGAAATGGATGGCATCCTCAGATAGCCCTGATTGTGCTCTTTCTAAAAAGACCCCACTTCAGGTATCCCACACTAAAACTGTAGAAGTTAGATGAGAGGTGAATGTTTTGTTCACCCCTATTTGGCCTGAAATTGACCATAACTCCAGTAATATTGGAGCTAGCTCAGTTTGGCTGGTACCATTGGATATCCCTGGCTTAGAGCTTCATTTTGAGTACCCATTTGGTGTGGTTAAGCCTCTCCTTCTAGATTTTAGATGAGAGGTGAAAATTAAGGTTTATGCTCAGCAATAGCCTTGAGCAGGAATAACTTTGTTATTTCTAGTCCTATGGTGATGGGACTTATGTTTTCAAGAAGAGGTGAGTTTCCTCTTTCTTTTGATACCTTTTGAGCTGATTTGGCTCAGCTCCATGTGTTGGTGGTATCTTGGCTGTACCATGGGTTTATGGTATTTTGGCTGTCATGCTTGTGCTCTGGTTTTGAGTCACAGGCTGACATTTACCATGTCATAAGGATGATACAGCTATGGATACATCCATAATGATATTGAATAAAGTAATTAGCCACACAGGCTTATTCCAAAACATCATAAGTGATAGAGACCCAAACTTCACTTCAGCATTATGGAAAAACCTCCACAACCTGTTTGGAACAAAACTATCATTCTCAATAGCTTACCACCCCCAAACTGATGGTCTAGCAGAGAGAATGATACAGACATTAGAAGACATGATCAGAAAATTCTATGCTTATGGACTAGAAATCAAAGATTTTGATGGTTTTACCCACGATTGGTGTACATTAATACAAGCTCTTGAGCTGGCATATAAAACATCAATCCATTCTTCAGCTGGCAAGACACCTGCAATGCTGGAAAAAGGAAGAATCCAAGACTCCCTTATGATGCGCTCAAAAAGGACTTAGTGGATATACACCCAACAGCAAGTAGCTTCCAGTTAATCCTTGACAAAGCAAGACACCATGAAAACAGATGTGTGCAATATTCTTTCAAGTATGCAAAAGAATGATGGGTCAAAAGTCATAAACTACCTGACTTCAAAATAGGAGACTTGGTCCTAGTGTCAACTCTAAATGTCAATAATATAAAAAGGCCCAAAGAAATTGAAATATTCCTTTGCCGGACCATTTATGATAAAAGCACTACATAGAACCAATGCTGTGCAATTAGCGCTCACAGGTGAGCTAATGAACTAACACTCAGCTTTCCCTGTAGGTCTGATAAAACCTTACAGCTCAAGTGACAAAGAGTTATTTCAACTAAGAAATAAACCCCCACTTGAAATACACCTTTTGGAAGAAGGAGAAGAAAAGAAAATTGTGAAAGTCCTCAAAGAAAGAAGGACAAGAAACAAAAAAGAAAGGGAATACCTTGTAAGGTATAGAAATCCAACTCAAGAAGATGAATAGCTACTTGAGAAGGATATAACAAATGCTGATAAACTATTAAGAAGGTTTATACATGAAAGAAAGACTAAAGAATAGAAAAATTTAGCATTATTGAGCTTCAAGACTAACAAAGTCTTTTGAAGAGGTAGGACAGTGGATGATACCCTAATTAACTATATCAGATTGTGGTACAATATTTTTTGCTGGTAGGGAATGTCAGCCTTTGAGATATGAACACATATCCAAAAAGGTCACAACAAAATTTCTGTAATAATTGTATTAATAAAAATTATCTCAAAGACTAGTAAAAATACTATAAATAAGGACAAAATTTGAATTAACTCAGAATCTAATGAGTAAAAATTTGAAAGCAGTTACACTATTATATTCCTCATGGTCAAATACATATATGTCATTTTTATGACATATCTGAAAATTCAATAATTACTGAAGAATAGGTAATGATACCTTAAAAAAGTTATAAAACCTTATTTAACTCACAATCCAATGAAACAACATGTGAATTAAATTTTACCATTGGAATCCCCATACAATACCACACATAACACAATTATACAGCTATTTTCTAAAGTCAATACAAAAGGAATTAAGGTGAATATATGCACTTTTTTGCTCAATGCATGTATTCATAGTTTTTAGCTAATATCTATTGAAATATACAATACAGAGGGATAAGCCAAAAATGAAGTCACCTGGTAATTACTGTAATAACACAGATATGAAAGTTATTTCACACATTATAAACAAGGTTAAAACTTGTAATGGATTATTGATTAAAATCAATGGAGCTGTTGACCACTTTGTTGTGAAAGTGGTTGAAACTTATAAAGAAGGAAGAAGTAAAATTTTTCCTAGTTCATACGTGAAGAATAATGTAATTTTTATTATAATATTGGAGGTATAACCCCTTGAAATCATGGTTTGAAGTTTAAATTATTAAATTTCAACAGAAAAGATGAGTTACAAGAAAAATCATCAAAAATAGAGTTTTGATTATGTAATAAAATTCTCTTGGAAGTTTAATACGTACCTGACAAGGTATCATAATCCACTCTCAGAGTAGCTGTAGCGTGTATAACTTGAACTTTATTCATGATCAAAGTTTAAGCTTCAATTTGATCATTTATGATCACTCACTGTAATCTTATTTTGGGCTTAAAAATTATATATGTAATAAGACTTGTGAATACTATTAGATTATGATTAATACTAATAGAATCCACAAAGTATAGGTTTCTTCCAAGTCTATGATGTCATCAAGCGTAGAGATATAGTGATAACTCTAAATAATGGCATAATAATGAGATAAGATGGTTTTAGCATGACGTAATCATCACTAAGCATTCAAATACTGAACTTTTCCAGTGTATAACATCAGTACATGTCTACTAGAAGCCTACTGGACTCCAGAAGGAAGGTATTTACTATAAATAGGGACCTTTTTACTCTATTTTCCCCTCAGATGCATCAAAACATTGAAAAAAGGGTAAAATTTTTATTCTTTATTTATGAATCTTTTATATTATTAAGTATCAAAGTTGATATTTATTTTTATCATCATCTTTGACGTGATTACTTCAATTTTTCCACTGTTTTGCTATATTTTTCTTCAAAATCTCGATTCCACGTAAAATCAAGAAAATTTTGAATTTCTCTTCTTTTCATTTGTAAATACAGTTTATATAAGTTTTATTTTCGTTATTTGGTGTAAAATTATCCCAAATTATTATATTAAGAATCAAAACTAGGTTATTTTCTCTTATTATAATAATTTCTCTCTATTATTACCATTAATAATTTCTTCAATGAATATAAATAGTATTTATATTAATATATAACTTTAATATTGGTAATATTATTGTTATTATTTGTTTTTATTCATAAAAACAAATTTTTATGCCTTTATTATTTGTTGGTAATAATAATAAAGTGCTTTTAAATATATTGATATATTTATTTATTATATTATTTTATTTATTATATTATTTTATTTATTCAATAATGTAATTGTTTTTACGTCTTAATTATAATAATTCTTTATTATGATAATTATTTTTATCTTATTTACTTTATTTATAAGGACATTAAGAGTACAATAAGTAAAATATTAGTAATTTTTACTTATTGTTTCACAGTCAAACTTTACAATAAGGCTCAACCCATTTTGCAGCCCTGCCAATGAGATATGAAGTGGCATAGAGTACCTTCTTTCTTTCTTGAGGGAACTTTTCTAGATCAATATGAAAGATTAATTGGCAGGACTGAATAAAGCTTCTGACTTTGAAGGGCTGAGTCCCATCAAAGCCTTCTGGTGCCTTCATAGATGGAGTCTTGAGGGCTGGTGGTCTTGATGACTCAGAAACTGAAGCTGCTTGAAGATTGGCCATAACTTGAGTCATGTGCTGCATAATGGCCAACAAGGATGGTTCAGACTGATGAGAGACAGGCTGATTAGACTGGGCTAGAGTTGGCCCACCAGTACCTTGGGATGCTCCCACCGTAGCAGGAACACCTTCAGTTCCATCAGACTCTTCCTATTCCACAGAATTCTCCTCCTCCTCTTCACCAACTTGACCAAGACCTTTGAAAGTGGTCCTTTAAAGTCCTGGGAATCTGCCAACTACTCCTGAGAATGAGCTTGATCTTCTTGGCACTCTTCCTTCCTTCCTGGACAGTGCTTCTCCTTGCACATTTGGTCCTCTCTTTAAGTGGGCCCTCAGCTGAGGAACTGCTGAGGTGCCATCAAGAGGAGCTCTTGGAGTTGCAGTAAGAACAGCTTAAGTTCTGGCCTGAGATCTTGTCTGTCTTGCAGGAGGTGATTGTTGTATGGGAATTATTTCAGGATAAAAATGAAATAAAATGAACAATAATCAAGATTTGAACATGAAAACTTGAGGCAATTTGAAATAAGGCTTTAAGTCAAAAGTCAAAATCAAAATCTTGAAGAAGATCAATAAATCAAAATGAGATCTTCAGGTAGATCAATCAATTGAATATCAAATGAAAACTTGAAGTAAATAAATCAAATAAGTAAAATCACTAAAAATCAAAATCTTGCAGAAAATCAATCAATCAAAATTAATTCTTGAGGATAAATCAATTTATGTCAAATACTTGATGTGAAAAAATAGCAAAGTAAATCAAATCTTCAGGTCAATAAATTTTCTTGAGGTGAATATCAATTTGTGTCAAATCAATAAATCAAATCAAAATAAAGTGAGTTCTTCTTTAAAAATCAAAATTCTTGAAGAATAAATTGAATGTGAATCTTGATATGAAGAATGTGTCTGCATAACTTGATGAAAAATTAGAAAATCAAATGAAAATTAAGCTTATGCCTGAATTATGAATGAAAATTAATCTGATGATTTGAGATAAGATTTGAAAAGAAAAACACAAAGGAAGGAATGGGTCAGTTTTCAATCTTCAAGATTAAGAATGAATGAAAAAAATTGAGCGGTGACAAAAGATCATAAAGTTCATAAAACATTAAAGGGTCATAATTTAGATGAAATGGTTGAATCAGAATTAGAAAGAGAATTAATGGACAGAATGAAAAGAAATTATGAGCTAATTGATATAATGTCACAGGGGCTCTTGGGGAAATCAAGAATGGCCTGGCACTCAGGAATCAAGAGCTCACTTGGAGTGCTCCAAAAGAATAGAGAAATAAAAAGGAATATACTTCTTTAAAGAAGGGCAAGAGTAAAGACAAGTATGCCAAAGATAAAAAGAGAAAAGGGAAGTTGATGGCCAAGCTGATAAAGAAAGCCAAAAGCCACAGATCCAATCAAATGAATCCTCAATTAACTGCTTCAACCTGTCAGAAAGAACAATGAAGTTAGTAAAGGATATGACCACCAATATCCACTAATAGGCAAATGAGAAAAGGTGCAAATGACTGACTTAAGATTATCAGTATTTACTTTAATAAAAAAAAAGTAAAATAAGGATAAAAATAAATCCAATATATTAATTAACTGGGGAAGAAGTCACCAGGTGATGAAAGGTGCCCACTATATGTGAAGGGCTGAAAGGCTGATCCCAGAAGGTGAGTCACCCGGCTGTATTATATGAATTGGGCCAATACAGTTATGGCCATCTTAAGAATTTAACTGTAAAAAAAATCACACAGTGAAATATGAATTGGCCCAAATGGGCCAAGGCCATACAGGATTCTTGATTACTACCTGTATGGACCAATTGAGTTGTCCAAGGAATGCTGAGTACTTGATGTCTTCACAATGATTGAAGAAATTTAAATCTCTGACAATTGCCCTTTGAATAGTCCTGATGAGAATTGAAAACTCAACTCCTGCAGGGATAGGTGGTTGGGGTCATCTAATGGTCTTCTGGTAGCTTCCAGGGAATTTCCAGACTGAATAGGTGAAAAATCCTCCTTCAAAATTGGTGATGGATTGGGTACTTTATTTGGAATTACCTAATTTGGTCCTGAAAATGTCATCATTGGATTTATGTGCAAAAATGGTGCATAATGGTATATTATACCATATATGCAGCACTCTTGGATCCTTGAGTGCGGGGTGCATTGAAGAAGGAAAAGTCTTCCCCTGAACTTGAGGTAAATCCTTGCTTGGAGCTGAACCAGTGGCCTCTGATGGTTGCCAGAGGTGATGGACTGATTTATGGCCAACTTGTGGTTCTTGGCTGATTTGGGCCCTAAGGTGGTTTTTGGCCATTGGGGTCAAAAACTGGCTCAGGTGGGCCACACCTGGCCTTGGGCGCTGATGAGCTGCCTCATTGGCTTTGGGTCAAAAAGGGCCTAATGGTCTCATGGAGCGCAGGCCTTAGAGGCCGTAGGGGGAGTAAATGGCGCAAAAAAGCCATTTAGGCCAAAACACCCACCATATAAGGGGTTGGGCCAAGGGACCATAGGCCCCTGGAAGACTGAAAAGACCCCCCAGGCCCAAAAACAAGGCTAATTGCCTGGGGGTTGGTGAGGTGGAGAATTGGCCAATAAGGCCAATGAAGGTAGGATATGGCAGTGGAAGAGTGATATGGCCATAGATAACCAAGAGGGCAAAATTGGCCATAAACATATTATGTGGCCGACTGACCATAAACTGTGTTCAGGCTAGAATTGCCACAACACACATTGGTGGGGGTGATTATGCATGGTTGTGACACACACCCTTCACTTTTTCCTAGCTCACATACTCTTCTCATTATTTTGTGTATTCCCCTTTGTCTTCTTTCCTTTCCACTATTCCTATTTCACAAAACTAACCACTCCCTTTCCTTTTGATGTATTTTTTTCCTGATTACACATCCAGAACCCCACTTCTATCTACATCATGTGTCACCTCCTCCATTTAGAAGTTTAGTACATGTTATGTTCTTCTCTTAAGACTAAATCTTCATTATGACTTTCTTTCAGACTTTTTGAACCTCACTTCCAGAGCTTTAGTAATTGAATTATATTTTAAACTTATAGCTCATTGTATGTCTTCCTCTTTGCTTGAAATGTTTGTTTCCATTCAGTTAATAATGTAAACTGCCTTGTTTTTAGATGTCATGCACTTTTTGCACTAAGAAGGGTATCCCCTGCATTTGTTCCTCCACAATGACCAACTCTTGTGATGCTTGCCAACAAGCACACAAAAAATGCTTGTTTTTTGTGTGACCCTTCTGACCACACCGCCAGAGGAGTTGCCATTCAAGACACCCTTGTGAGGACTCCTTTTTGGTCAATGATGATGAAAGCATTCCCAAGTGCAAATGGATGCCATAACCCCAAACAGGAAGGCAGGAACGTTTCTGGACAATTAGCCCAGTGCCCTCAAGTATTGATTTTTCCACCCCCCCTCCTAGGCCACCATCCAATGGTCACTTCACTCCTTGACCGGATTGAAGTAATTATTCATCCAATGAGGGATGGCAATGGCAAGAGGACATTTGAGCTTGGTCTGATTGTTGCCATGTCTTGTCACCTATGGGATTCAAACTCCAAAGTAAGTTTTCTTTCTCCTCCTTGGCTTATTTTTCTTCATGCAGTCATATTGCCTTGTTTTCTTTATGCATAGAACAAAATCCACAAAATCCACGGCAACATGACTCTCCCATTCCTCATATTCCTTACAAGAAAACTCTGCGGAAAAGGACTCCAGGACCGAGTGGCACCCAATGGTTGGAGGACTCATTTTGTAGTAAGCAGAAGGCTATTCCCTTTGTACTTGTAACTTTTTACTAAAGTTAACTTACTCTGCCTCCTTTTTTAGAACCCTTGCAATACAATTAGACACCTATTCCAGGCCGAAGTCAATCCTCTGAATCTCATATCCCATCACATGAGGACGCTTTTACTTATGAGCCTGAACCTGAGGTGGCTCCAAAACAATCAATGGAGGATCATTTTGGTAAGATCCCACTTTCATCTTTTTCCTGTTTCCAACATTTCCTCACCCCTCCTTTGACCATATTCAGCTCATCCCACTATCCCCCACTCCGTAATCATCATTGGCAAGATGCCTGTCTGCTCCCCCCCTTCACCTCCCTCTTCTCTGATTACTAACCCTTCCCCAGAGATCCCTCACATTTACTCCAAGAGCCCAACCTCCTCCTCCCCTCATTCCCATTATGAGGCTCAGCAGGAATTCACCAACTTGCAACCAACCCTCATGATTCCTCAAGAAATTAATCAACCAAACCTTGTTGGAGCATCTCTGATTGCTCCACATGATTCCCTTTGTGGATGCAACTTCACAAAATGCGATTCACTGGGAATTGTGGGAGGAACTAAACTCTCTCCTTGGGAAGGTATTGGAGGCTTATCCAAAGGAGGACATCACTGGGATAGTCTTTAAATTCCTTGAGAAATAAAAAATGAAAATGAACTCACATTCTCTTTTTTTATTTAATTTTGTAATACACTCTTTCAAAGAACTTAGTTGTAATCAATGCAAGATTTTTTCCATGGCTGTTATTTTCTTTTTCCCATGAGATTTCCTTTTTTTGACAATGGTGCAAATCACCTATTTTGTGAGAGCCCCACCAAATCTTTCCATCAGTGTTCATTTGTGTGAACCTCTTTTGCAGAAAATGTGCAAATAGTCACCATTCAACCCTCCTAAATTTTCTTCATTTTTTGTTATAAACTGTTTGAGACCTTAATAGTACAAAAACTGGGGTTCCCTGCATGTGAGCAATCCATGTGAGATGCGCAAGGCATTCCTTGTGCTAAGGTTACACAAAATTAATCTTACATGAATAAAGAATGCTGTCTGGAGTGCATGTATACTAGACATGCATAAAGAATTGTGTGAACTGTTGGGAGCCTGGAGATGTGGAAGTATATTGTCACAATGCTGTCTTCCAGACCTCAGCAAAGGGAACTCTTGCCGAAAAGGCTATTAAACCGGTTGAAAGACTGATTAATACTGGCAAGTTGTAGATCACATTCCACCATGTGACAGTACCCCCTGGGTTTAGGGCACTGCGTCCCAAAGTGCATGTAACTGATGGTATTTCCCATGTCTCCCTCATGGAGTTACATTAGTCACAACAGGAGCCTACAAGGAACCCCCAAGGGGGGGAACTCTTGTACGCCAATGGAGTGGAAAACCCAGCAATTTCTGGTTGTTTGATTGAGACCACCTCTTGTCTCCAACCCAAATCAAACCCATGACGTTGGTAACCGGTTAATTGTCACAATGCTGTCTGCCAGACCTCAGCAAAGGGAACTCTTGCCGAAAAGGCTATTAAGCCGGTTGAAAGACCGATTAATACTGGCAAGTTGTAGATCACATTCCACCATGTGACAGTAATTGCATATGAAGTGCATTTATACTCAGAATGAATAAGGAATTGTGTAAACCATTGGGATCCTGTTCAAGTGTAAGGATTTGCATGTGAACCATCAGATCCTGGACAAGCATAAGGATTGACAACAATTAATAATAGTGCTAATAACCTCATTATATGAACATGTACGGTGGCATGCCACAAAAAATGAGCCATTTCACCTCTTTTTCATGTGAGCCACTGTATATCCCCAGTTCCAACCAATCAAAACCAGGTTTATACTGTATTTTGCATTACCACACCCTTCTTCTCCAATCTCCCTCTAATTCTCAGATGCATCCAAATTACCACATTCTTTTAATTGTGATGAGATTTTATTAACATCCTTGATGTGATAGCCCACTCCATTTCCCATCTCATAATAGCAGTGACTTTTCTGCCACAATATTTTTTCTAACCTCCTTGAGCAACACCCGGACATACCCACTAGTTTCCTGCTTTCATTGTCCTGTGCTGAATCAGCATAATGAACAAATGTACTACTGGCCCCCACTACCTGAATTAGCCCATGACATTTGGATAGATCAATCTAAAAGTTCTCATTTGGTAAAATCAATTTTCCCCCTGTACATGGCTTTGACACATCTCTTTGAATTTTGCCAGTCTGCTTATCAGCTTGAGACTACCATCCTGAAACATATAACAGTGCATCCTTCTCAACATGAGGCAAGTTCTTTAATCCATTTATGGTGAAAGTTAGTGTGGAAGCAAAATCAAATGCCCCCTGATTTGCGGAAATATTGTCTTCATAGTTGACTTCATCAAAGGATGGGAGCCCCAATGACTTGTAGCAAGTTTACATTTTTTGAAATATTATCCCCAAAATATCATAAGGATTGACCTAGAATGTAACCCACCAAGCTAAGATGTGCACCTGGGTTCCACCATTCATCTTTTCCATCTCAAATTCTCCCTAGACTTTGAAAAATCCCAAATTATTTTTTTTTCATGCTGCATTTGTGCCACCCAATAGTAAACATAAATCCCTCCAGTAATGCCCCATTTGTTGCTATTGGGTCTGTGAACTTTGTTTCGCGAAATAAGAATTATGATAATTCATCCCATTGATTTACCTCAACCTCACTCATTGTATTGAATGGTCTGAATTTGGCAAGGGAAATAATTATTCCGGTCAAAGGGAAAATTTCCACACGTCCAAAGTGAATGCGTTTGATCTGAGTGAGATCCACAACCCTCCCAATTTCACTGGGGGTCATATTCGCTGATACTGGAATTAATATTTGTGCTGTTGGTTGAGTGGAGGAAAAAAACTTATTCCTTTGGGTGGTTTTAGCCTCATTTTTCTTTTGAGATGTGCCATTATTCCCAAGTGGCTGAGGGATCACTTTGTGTTGAAGACAAGATGTAAGATACTGCTGACTCCCATTTGAAGCTAAGGCCTTTGCGAATCCAGAATGGTCCCCAATGCCAATGCCCAATATTTGGCACACATTCATGACTTCCCTGTTGGAGCCCACATGGCATTGGCTTGATCTAAAAAGACTAAATCCAATGTTCCTCCATGGGGCCCAATGAGGGTGCTACATGAATTCCAACCCCATATATATATATATCTATATATATCCACTGAGAATAACTGACCAACTCAAAATTTCCTTCTTCACGCCAATGTTTTGCTGTGAGCTCCCTTTTATGCTCTTTTCCTTTTTCTTGAATGGCATGCTTGCACAGGAAAATTAAATGAAACCAAACAATTAGTGACTCTCAAGTGGATTATGAATTTTGCCTAAATTTGATCTTGGTAGATCAATTTTTTTACTGGCTGCTAAAAATGAAAGATCAAATGTGACTTTTGCAAATTGGTGAGCTCAATTAACTGAACCAAAAATAATGCAGTGGAAACTGCATTATTCAATTTGATATGTTCATGTTCCCATTCAATGAGATTCAAATCCAACCATCTGGAATATCGTGAGAACGCGTGAGTGTAACATGCACTCTGCTGCACATGCACTGCCTGCATTATTCCATCACCAAGGTCCATGTGATGTCACATCACAAAATTTTGGTTCATTTGAAATCACATGTATGTGTTTGTCTATTCCCCATGTGATTTTTAATCAGCCTATATAAATGTGATGGAATAATTTCTATTACATAAACACTGGAATGGTTCATTTTACATGAACCTCAGGTTGTTTATGTAAAATCAACCATAGGTTGATGTAAAATCAACCTCAGGTTGATGTAAAATTAACCATAGGTTGATGTAAAATCAATCATGGGTTGATGTAAAATCAACCATAGGTTGATGTAAAATCAACCATAGGTTGATGTAAAATCATACAGTTTGATGTAAAATCCACCTTAGGTTGATGTGATATCAACCAAAGTTTGATTTATTACCAATCAAATTTTGAATTGGTATATCAATTGCTCATCATTAGTGATCAAATTTCCATTTTGGGCTACAAATTCCCCACCCTGGGTTCTCATCTGAGAATCATGTGGAATTAATTCCACATCATTTGGAATAAACTACTCATCATGTGGAATAAATTCCTCATCATGTGGAATCAATTCCCAATCATGTGGAATCAATTACTCATCATGTGAAATCAATTCCTCATCATGTGAAATCAATTTCTCATCATGTGGAATAAATTCCACATCATTTGGAATAAATTCCTCATCATGAGGAATTGATTCCACATGATGAGTAGTTTATTCCAAATGATGTGGAATTAATTCTGCATGATGAGCAATTGATTTCACATGATGAGGCATTGATTTCACATGATGAGGAATTGATTCCACATGATTAAGAATTGATTCCACATGGCAAGGAATTGATTCCACATGATGAGGAATTCATTCCACATGATTGATTTTACATCAACCTATGGTTGATTTTACATCAACCTATGGTTGATTTTACATCAACCTATGGTTGATTTTACATCAACCTATGGTTGATTTTACATCAACCTATGGTTGATTTTACATCAACCTATGGTTGATTTTACATCAACCTATGGTTGATTTTACATCAACCTATGGTTGATTTTACATCAACCTATGGTTGATTTTACATCAACCTATGGTTGATTTTACATCAACCTATGGTTGATTTTACATCAAACTATGGTTTATTTTACATCAAGCTATGGTTTATTTTACATCAAGCTATGTTTGATTTTACATCAACCTATGGTTGATTTTACATCAACCTATGGTTGATTTTACATCAACCTATGGTTGATTTTACATCAACCTATGGTTGATTTTACATCAACCTATGGTTGATTTTACATCAACCTATGGTTGATTTTACATCAACCTATGGTTGATTCTACATCAACCTATGGTTGATTTTACATCAACCTATGGTTCATTTTACATCAACCTATGGTTGATTTTACATCAACCTATGGTTGACTTTACATCAACCCGTGGTTGACTTTACATCAACCCGTGGTTGATTTTACATCAACCCGTGGTTGATTTTACATCAACCCATGGTTGACTTTACATCAACCCATGGTTGATTTTACATCAACCCATTCCTATGGTTGATTTTATATCAACCTATGGTTGATTTTACATCAACCTATGGTTGATTTTACATCAACCTATGGTTGATTTTACATCAACCTATGGTTGATTTTACATCAACCTATGGTTGATTTTACATCAACCTATGGTTGATTTTACATCAACCTATGGTTGATTTTACATCAACCTATGGTTGATTTTACATCAACCTATGGTTGATTTTACATCAACCTATGGTTGACTTTACATCAAACTATGGTTGATTTTACATCAACCCATGGTTGATTTTACATCAACCCATGGTTGATTTTACATCAACCCATGGTTGATTTTACATCAACCCATGGTTGATTTTACATCAACCCATGGTTGAGTTTACATCAACCCATGGTTGATTTTACATCAACCCATGGTTGATTTTACATCAACCCATGGTTGACTTTACATCAACCCATGGTTGATTTTACATCAACCCATGGTTGACTTTACATCAACCCATGGTTGACTTTACATCAACCCATGGTTGATTTTACATCAACCCATGGTTGATTTTACATCAACCCATGGTTGATTTTACATCAATCAATGGTTAATTTTACATCAATCAATGGTTAATTTTACATCAACCTATGGTTGATTTTACTTAAACCTATGGTTGATTTTAAATCAACCCAGGGTTGATTTTGCATCAACCTATAGTTAGTTTTATATCAACCTATGGTTGATTTTACATCATCAACCTGAGCTTCATGTAAAATGAACCATTCCACTGTTTATGTAATCAAAATCATTCCATCACATCTATATAGTCTGATTAAAAATCACATGGGCAATAGATAAACACATACATGTGATTTAAAATGAACCAAAATTTTGTGATGTGACATCACATGGACCCTGGTGATGGAATAATGCAGGTAGTGATGCTTAATAATTCTAGTCCTTTTGAAAGAAAAAGTGCAATTTGGCCTAATATGAGCTGGGGGAATGTGAAAATATCCACTTTGCACAATGCCCCTGTGCGTGCTTATTTCAGCACAACTGCACCTGTGTGTGTTCAATGAGGGGACAACTTCCTGACTGAATTTGTGTTCTGTTGGAGTATTTTTGATGGTGTACACAGGCATTCCTCTGTCCAAAGGTAGTTATTATTGGCATTAATACTGAGGCATCTGGGAAGTAGCATAGGTAGTCAGAATTCATAAATTCATAAATCACTTTCTAAAATTAAATTACAATCTATTTGATACAAAGCTAATCTAAAATGGGTCAATCCTGGTTGTAAGTTTCGGGGACCTGGGTACAGTCAATGTGACCTCTTGATTTGAACTAAGACCAAGCTTTTCCACCCAGGAAGCACCAAAGTCTAATACCAAGCATTGTGGAAATTCAAATCTAAGAGGTACAGTGGGGGTAAAAGACTCTGATGAGAAGAAACTCTTATTCAGTAAATTAAATATATAATTATTAGTACATAGCCACACTGGCTCTACTAGATTTTCACCCTCTTAAAAGTACTTGAGAGATTTCAATGAGTGATAAAGCCCATTTCACTGAGCTTGTTCCCCAGTCATTTGAGCATACCATCAAACCACCAATCCCCGCCGCACAGAATGCAGCTAATATACCATAGCAAATTTGATTTATTCCAATATTCTTGTGATACACCAAAAAATCTTTGATGGCCTCATTTGCTTTTAACTCGTGAGTTTGCCTTTCATTCTGTAGACTTTGACCTTTTTATGTGCACGTACCATGTTGTACACAATCATCAAGTGGATAACTGTATCCATTAGATCCTCCAAATTCTTGTGTGGCTTTGTTGATATCTCAATTTCAGCCCTCCCACATCCAATTCTGAGTTGTTTTTCATGTTGCTTTGATTTACTCAATCAGGAGGAAAGGTATCCAACCGCTCCCCATTTGAGTCCAAGAGGATCATTAAAACCTTTTTGTTGGTGCCATATATGGTTTGGGTGCAATCACATAGTATTAGGCTAAACTAATGGATTCAAACATAACATTTTTCCAAAAGGTTGTAATTAGATTGGAGGGGTAAAGAAGACTCTGAACCATTTTGAAGAGTTAGTCTTCAGATTTTGGGAGATTATCTGGAGTTTTAGCCAATTCCTTCATCGATTCGAGATCCCAAATGTTATTATCAAGAAATGCTTCTGTTTCTGTTTTCTTAAAAAAGTATAACCCTATATATTGTAATGTATATTGTGTGAATCATCAGCAATATTACAATTTATCATTCACAAAGATTAAAAATACCTGAATCTCAAGCTCCTCAAGCCACACCAACACTTTAAGCTCTAAGTTACTGATTACCTTAATACCAATGGGAAGGAATGTATCAGTATCATTTCTTGGTAAGTTGTCTAATTGATTTTTGTAAATACTATTGATATTATCAATCACCTTTTTCCATGATTCTTGAGTAATATTGGAATGATAAGTCAAGATTTCTCAAAACTCTTCAATGGGGGATGAAACTATTCCTTGAACATTAGTGGAGGAGGACACTTTGGGCTAAGGGTCAGGCATTATATCAGTCATATCTTGACCCATTTTATCATGTTCGATTTTCTCCCTTTCTTGAAATGATTGAATATTTTGAAAAGAGGAAGGAGGGGTTTCATCATTGTAAGGTTTGTCTATGAAACTCTTGATAATAGTAACAATATCAAGAGTACTATGACTGTCCTCAGTAGAAAAATATAATATAATGAAATATTATAACCACAAATTTAAATATAATTATTAAAAATAATTATATAAAAAATAAATTTAATTATTATTATAATAATATAATAATAAAAAAAAAATATAATAATTATAATAAATTATAATTATTCTATTATTGTTATAGTCACTGACAGTTATAACAATAAGAAGTGTAAAGCTCTTAATGAGACAATTACACGTGGAAAATAAGAATATTAACCACTTATAAATAATATAAATATTATTTATAAAAAGAATTAATCACACACTGTGCAGAAATAATTCTTTATAGAATAAAATTCTATATAAAAAAACTAATAATAGATAAAAAAAATATAGAACTTTAAAGAAAACTTACTTATAATATTTATTTAATACAACAAGTTATAAAACAACAGTTATTATATTAAATAATGATTATAAGTTAAAAACACGCCAAAAATCAATAAAATCAAAGATAAAACAACTTTTTATACTAAAATTTATGATTAAAGAGTTTTTGAGAGGAATTTGTGGATTTTAAAAGATATTTAAGATGATAATTTTATATAATAAAATTTATTATAGATGATTACAACAATAATCTGAATTCTATGACTTCAATTCTTTAATTTAATAAATAAAGAATAAAAATAACTTAAGAATTACTTTTAATAATAAGATTTTATATTTAATAAAACTTTACCTGTTTAAATGTCTAATATGATTGGATTGATTATGAATTATGGACAAAAACAGTGAAGAAAAGACTCTTTTTATGTCTACAGAGCAGCTCTCATGATTCATAATGGATGTAGAGGGCGTGCTCAGGTCAAAACTGAAAAACCATGCTTAAAAATTAAGTTCTTAATTTAAGGCAACTTATTTTTACTTCCAATTTAAAGTTACCAGTGTTATTCTTAACTCCAAGTAACTTTAATCCTCATTTAGTTTAATTATTTTAAGTTTTAATATAAAATAAGTTTATTTATATTAAAGTTCATCACATGAACAACATAAAATCAGAGTTTCAAGCAGAAATCTCTTAAACTGAATTTTTAATTAATTTTTAAAGAAATCATAATTTTCTTTAAGCTTAATTAAAAGGTAATTTTCCAGGCTAATTACCCAGGAAACCTATTAATAAAAGATACTTAAAATTTAATTTATATATTGATAATATTAAATTCTAAGCTGTGTGAAATTTTCAAGCAAATCCATTAAGATTTGGATTTTTAATGAATTTTTGAAGTTATTACTATTTTTCCACGTAAAATAGCAATACACACAAAACCTTAAGTTTTGATAAGGTTTTGATGATTGAAACTTTAAAGTTTTAAACTTATTTAAGCTTTTTAAGCTTGATTAAGCTTTGACAGTTCTTAAAACCTTGATTCCAAGCCTGCTTATTGGGATTTACCCTCTTGGCAGCTTGAAATTCCTGTCCAATTTAGGATAAAACCAGTTTAAACCTTAAGGTTGGATCAAAGTCTAATCTTAAAGTTTAAATAAGGTTGAAAATCCTCCAATACAGGTGGACAACCTTAATTGAATCCTTGCAGATCCAAAAAGTTGGGTACCCCAGCTCTATTTGGTCTTTTTCCTTTGTCCCACCTTTTTGCGTGGATTTTGCCCTTTTATTTATTTAAAGCCATACTATGGCCTTAAACCCTTTTAAATTGAGCTCACGCAGGATTTACATTCTGTATGGCAAATCCTTAGCCAATTCAGTAAATATACACCACACCTCAATTTTAACTAAAATTTTGGTAAAGTTGCATAAACCTTATGTAACTTTAAATTTAAGCTTAATTAAGCTTAAATTTAACAATTTTAAAAAAATGTTAAAAAAGTTACATTAGTACTGTGAGATTCTTAAATCTTCTAATAACACAAGAAATAAGTGTTTTTGGGTATAACACCCTATGGGTGTACCCTAGGTTATTTTTGGTGTAGAATCCAAAAATGACATAATAATTATAACTTTGTTTATCCAAAAGAAAGTTATACTTATTTTTTATTATTTTTTATTTTAAATTCAACTAAAAAGTCTGTTTAAGACAAATTTAATTGTTTATAAAATCATTTGTGGCCTTATGGGTATGTTAAACATACCTCACAGGCTCACATTCCCTACCACCAAAAAAAATTGTACCACAATTTTCTTTTGTAGTATACCCCCAAGTTATTTGGGGGGGTATAATCCACTGTCCAACCTCTCTACTTATACTGTTCAAGTATGTAAAGCACACAATTCAAACTTTTATTGAGGAATTGGTCTTCTCTCATGTCTGAATCTTCTGAGAAACTTTTGGGAATCAGGTAGCTTACTTTCTTCAACCCACTCATCTTCATGTTGTGGATTTCTGTATCTGACTAAGTATTCTCTTTCATTTTTACCCCTAAGTCTCCTTTCTTTTAAGACCTTCAGTACTTTCTTTTCCTCACTTGGTTCAAGTGGGGGTACTTCTAAGGGTGTTTCATTTCTCAAAGGAAATAATTCCTTATCACTTGATGTGTAATGCTTTACAAGACTGACGGGAAAAGTTGGGTGTTTGTTTCCTAACTCTCCTGACAGTTCCACTTGTACTGCATTTGTCCCATGGAGGGCTTTAATAATAAATGGTCCTGCAAAGGAATCTTTCAATTTCTTTGGACCTTTAATATTATTAAAGTTCAAGGTTGAAACTAGTATTAAGTCCCCTACTTTGAATTCTGGTGTCTTATGACTTTTATCCCATTTCTGCTTAGCATATTCAAAGGCATCATTCATGCTTTGATTTGCATGATGTCTCACTTTATCAAGCAGCAGCTTAAAGCTTGAAGCAGTTGGATGAATGTCAACCAAATCTTTTTTCAAAGTATCAACTGGAAGTTTGGGGTTCCATCCTTTTTCCAACATTGCAGGAGTCTTGCCTGTTGAAGCATGGATGGAGGTCTTGTAGGCTAATTCCAATGCTGGTATAAGAGTACACCAATCATGGGTAAAGCCATCAGAATCTTTAAACTCCAGGCCATAAGCACAAAATCTTCTGATCATGTCCTCAAGGGTTTGAATCATTCTTTCTGCCAGTCCATCTGTTTGAGGATGGTAGGCTGTTGAAAATGATAATTTTGTACCCAAAAGCTTATGTAGATTAGTCCATAAGGCTGATGTGAATTTTGGGTCTCTATCACTAATGATATTTTTAAAGAGACCAGTATGGGATATGACTCTGTTCCAAATTAGAAGAGCTGTATCCATAGCTGTGTCATCTTTATGGCATGGTAAAAAGATTGGTGTTTTGCTATATCTGTCCACAATAACAAGACATGCATTGTAACTTTTATCACCTCCAGGTGGTAAAGCAGTTACCCAATCCATGTGAACCACTTCCCATGGGGTACTTGGTTCTTGAATATGGATCATTAAACCAAATCTTTTACCAGTAGCTTTATTGGCTTTCTGGCATCTATCACAACTATGACAGTACTCAATGACATCTTTTCTCCAAGATGGCCACCAGGCACATGTCTTAATTCTTTCCATTGTTCTGTCTTCAGACAGATGTCCAGAATAAATGTTATCATGGCATTCTAGTAGTATTGTGTTAATCAACATTCTACTACATAGGACCATGACACATGTGTGTTTAGATCTATGATATAGTATACCATCAAACAAATGAAATCTTCCATTATCATAAGATGTTTTCCAAATATCATCCAGAGAATTAGCCAAGGCTACATCTTTACAATCTTTGTCAAGTAGAGCAGTAAGAATATGACAATTCTTATCTTGCCTGTAGCTTTCTCTAACCTCTTCAAAGAATTCTGTTCCAACATCTGTGATATTGATTCCTTCAATTGGGAGTTGAGGTTCTGCACTTGTAGGAACATAGGCAGGATTATCAGGTGTATTGGGTAATTCCCATCTACTAAACCCATCAGAATTCTTGTCAATATTTACAGATTTATGTACTATGGTCATGTTGCCTCTATACTCCTGTATAGCAATCTGCCATCTTAACATGTGTCTGTTTGGAGTCTTCATGTTAAGAAGTGATTTTACTGCATTACAATCAGTAATTACTTCAAACACACTACCATCAAGATAATAATGAAGTTTTTCCAGAGCCCAAACAAGGCAAAGGCACTCCATTTGGCTAGCTCCATATCTTGCCTCAGTAGGTTTAATTTGTCTTGAAATAAAACAAACTGGACCTTCATAAGGTTTGTCATTGACAATTTGAACTTGATGAAGAGCAGCTCCTAAACCATCACCACATGCATCAATATACAGCTTAAAAGGAAGTTTCCAGTCTGGCATCAATAATAATGGTGCATTGGTCAAGGCATACTTGATTTTATCATATGCTTGAATTCTCTCCTGTGTCATTTCAAAAACAGTTTGTTGATCACAAATTCTGTATAATGATCTGGCATGGATTGCAAAATCTTTAAGGTGTTGCCTGTAATAACTGGCAAATCCTAAGAAAGACATCATCTCTTTTTTGTTCTGGGGCATTTGTTTCAGTAAAACTGCAGCCACTTTGTTTTTGTCAACACCAAGGCTTAGTCCTGATACTACATGTCCCAGAGCTTTCAACTCATGAAACCCAAAATTACATTTTTTAAGAGAAATTTTCATGTTCACTTGTAGAATTTTCTTAAGTACTAATGAAAGTCTCTCTAAATGTGATTGCCAGGTTTCTGAACAAATGATAATGTCATCAATATAAATGATTAACCATCCCTCTGATAATTCATGTGGGAATATGGTATTCATCATTCTTTGATAATGAGAGGGTGCATTTTTAATACCAAAAGGCATCCTCAAATATTCATAAATACCACAATGAGCTATTATTCTCAATAATTTCCTTGCATGAGGTGTTAAAACATTCTGATGGAAGCCTTTAAGAGCATCCATGGAAGTAATAAACTTTGCTTTGGATAATTGAGTCAAAGTCTCATGGATTCTAGGGATTGGATACCTGTCTGGAATAGTATAGGTGTTCAATGCCCTAAAATCCCCAACCATCCTTGACTTATCATTATGCCAAGTAATGATTACTGGAGTTGTGACTTCCACTTCCTCATTGTGTCCAACTTTTCTAAGAACTCCCAGTTTCATTAGTTCATGAATATGACTTTCTAATGCTTCTCTAGCCCTAGGGCTAGCTGGGTAAGCTGGTCTTCTTAATAGTGGGGGATAAGGTCTCTCCACATTAAGCATGATATCCACTTCATGGCCTTTTATAGCCCCAAGTGGTTCATCATCAGAAGCAAAGGCTTTTTGAAATTGAAATAAAATTTCAATAAGTTCTTCCTTCATTTCTGGTGTTAATTTAGGACTAATTTGTGCTTCACTTAATTGATCTGACACAAATTTTTCTTTATTAACATTTTTTACTTGTTGAATGACAGTAATTTCTTTTCTTTCTGGAGAAAAAGCAAATTTTTGCCTTTTATTTTCCCCTATAGTGAAATATCTGTCCTTATAATTATTAATATCAATACCATAGATATTGAGATAATCATTCCCAAGTATAAAGTGTTGTGAAGTACAATTATTCATAACAACAAATTCAGCTTTCAATCTCATACTTCCTGCAGGGTGAGGAAATATTATTGTAGCTTCAAATATACCCAAAGGATGCATATTCTGGCTAGCACTGCTGAATTTTACACCTTCAATTGGCATCAACTTGTCTTGCCAATTGGTATAAATTTTGTCAAGATAATCTTTCCCAACACAAGTGCAAAAAGCACCTGAGTCAAGATGTATCTTGGCTTCTGTGTTATTTATCACAATATTAGTGATACAAGATGACCCAGCTGTATAACCTTTACCTCTGGCAGGTTTGGTTTTTTGCATTCTGGCATCTTGCACATGTATGAGATCCATACATTCATCACTGTACTGTGGTAAGTGAGTATGTACCTCAGTGACCTCAAAAGAAACATTAATATTCTCTATACTAAGTTCTTCTGATGTTTCTTCTTCTTCTGAAGGTTCAGAATCACTTTCATGTAAAGCTACCTCAGTTTCTTTTGTGTCTTCCGCTTTTTCTACACTTATCTCATTGACTCTTGTCTTTTTTGGACAAGTGTTTGCTAAATGAGATGTGCTTCCACATTTATGACATTTCAAAGGAGGTCTGTCATGTGGTTTATTTGGTTTTGAAATTGGTTTCCCACTAGTCTTGTTGTCTATTGGGGGTTTATACCAATTTCTTCCAATTTTTGTTCTAGTAGTGATATCCTCCATAGCATTGATATAATCTTCTGTAGAGCAAGGCTCAATACATCTGCTTCTTATAGCATGCTCAAGGTCACCACCACACTTTCTTAATATCCTTTTATGTACCATTGGTTCAGACATATCAGGATGAAGGGCAGTTAATCTGTCCTTCTGTTTAAGAAACCAAGTCATGGGCCTGTCCTTCTCAATATTAAAAATGGCTTCCTCAAATGAATTTTCCATTCTAAATCTCCAGGAATCATTTGCCCATTTGGAAATAACTTGTTCTTTCCACCAAGGCCAGGAATGTTTTCCATGGTCTTGTCTCATTTTATAATACCATTTCTTAGCTGATTTGGTAAATAATGAGTGTAATCTGGCACTTATGTATTCATCTGGTATGTTAAAGTCTTCTTTGAACATATCAATTGTTTTCATAAATTCCATATGATTATATTCTCCTTCACCACTGAAGGTTGGCCATTCCTCTAATCTTGGAATGTCTTTGTAATTGCAAGCAGTTTCCACATCATTACTTGAAATTGTATGATGTAAATCATTATTCAAGTTAAGGTCATTTCTGTCAAGAAATGGTGTGGATTGCCTTGGCAATTCATTTTTTAGTGATATATTATTAATACTTGATTGAATATCTTCTTTCAATTCAAGTCTTGCTTTATCACTTTTTTCCAATTGTTCTTGAAAAAGAGCTGCATTGT
This sequence comes from Austropuccinia psidii, assembly GCA_023105745.1. NCBI lineage: Eukaryota > Fungi > Basidiomycota > Pucciniomycetes > Pucciniales > Sphaerophragmiaceae > Austropuccinia > Austropuccinia psidii. The sequence goes on from JALGQZ010000005.1 coordinate 23,864,434, forward strand.
GGCCAGTTGAATTTTCCAAGTTTTGAACTTGTATTTTCAATTCTCTTAACTGTCCAGTTATAAAAGAAATTGAATTCTCATCTGGTTGATTGAGTAAGGTAACTTTATGCTCAAGTCTTTCACAAATTTGCGTCAAAGACAAAATATTTGCCTTATTAACATTTTCAAGGCCAATAATGGTTTTTTGTTGGTCTTTAACTTGTACTATCTCATTGCCTAGCTTTTGTTGGACATGATCAAATGCTTTAAATTTTGCCATAATTTCTTTATTACAAGATTCAAAGTAAGTTACAAGCTTTACAGGGTCTATTTCTTTGGAAAGGATTGGTTCAATCTTTCCTCCTCCTTGTTTTTGAATTCCATCAAAGTTCTTGCCATATTGAACACATTGTCCATGGCTGTCTTTTCCTTCTTTGAAATTCTGTAATTCTGAGGGTAGGGCTTGTTCCACTTGGGCTTTGCCTTTCCCTTTGCCTTTTGCTTGCCCTTCTGGTTGGTCTTTGGGGCTTGCTTGGGCTTGTTTGGCACTGGTTGAGGCGGATTTTTGCTGGTGGATGCTTGAGGAGCTTCCACTTGGCTGTTGTCCTTGCCCTGGGCCAACTTCTTCTTCTGGTCTTCTGATAACATGCTTTGGTTTTTCAACCAAGCTTTTATCTGTTGGACTTGTCCTTTGACAGACATTGGTGTCCAACCCAATAGAAGATCTTCTGTCTTTTCTGGCCCCATGAACTTCTTCACTTGAAGATAAGAGTTCATGGTGCCTATCCAAAGACTTGGAAGGAGTTCCCACTCTTGTTGTTTTGACGCCAGGAACCAGTTTTTCCATTGGGATTGATAAATTTCCACAGTTGCCTGTTGGAAATGGTTCAGGTCTAACAGCAATAGCAGTTATGTCAGCTTCTGGACTCTCAATAAGAGGTTCAAAGGTGCTGGCTAACCTTTGGGAACTGGTGGAAGTTCTGGCATCCTCCATTTGTGCCTCTCCTCTGGGAGGACATTCTTGCCTTTTGGATTTATGGCTGGAATGTCCTGGTCCAGATCCATTTGATTGGATGGAGTAGTTGCTTCCACTTCTAGTAGGAGTCATTTCACGTCAATTTTAATAAAAATTAGAGTAAAAGTGGATTGAATTCACCTGCAGGACCTTTAAAGGGCTCTTTGGTTATTAAACCCCTTGGTGCTGGGCTGGTTTGAATTTCAATACTGGACTCTGAGGCTTCAGAGTCTGAAGAACTTTCTCTGATGGAAGACACTAGAGAAAATTTAAAAATATAAGTTATTTTATCAAATAATAAAAATAACTTATAAACTCAACTTATTGAATAAAGTTGTTTTTATGTAATTTATGGCAAATTACGTCAAAAATAAAGAAAAATGTCTAAGATAAAAAGAAAAAATGTTTTTAGTAAAGATTTTTATTTTTAAAGATTTTTTATTTGATTTATTATTTTCTTTAAATAAATAATAATTATGCAATTAACAAGTTAATTAATCAAAATTATATTATTATTCACTTTATACTAGAATAACTCAAAGAATAAATTTCAAGTCTGTGATGTGAAAAAGCCACTAGTTAGACAAAAGAAATTTATTCCAAGTCACTCAATAGTATATTGTTTCAAACAATATTCTTAAGAAAAAATAACTTTATTAATATTATAAAGATTATTTATAAGGGATAAGTCCCAAAAAAGCCAATATTAAGACAAATATGGCAATTTTACGTCAAAAAACAGTAAAATAAGGTCTAGAATATGATTTATGTCCCAAAAATTGGTTTAAAATCACGGCCAGGCCCCCAAATGTAAGGTTTGTCTATGAAACTCTTGATAATAGTAACAATATCAAGAGTACTATGACTGTCCTCAGTAGAAAAATATAATATAATGAAATATTATAACCACAAATTTAAATATAATTATTAAAAATAATTATATAAAAAATAAATTTAATTATTATTATAATAATATAATAATAAAAAAAAAATATAATAATTATAATAAATTATAATTATTCTATTATTGTTATAGTCACTGACAGTTATAACAATAAGAAGTGTAAAGCTCTTAATGAGACAATTACACGTGGAAAATAAGAATATTAACCACTTATAAATAATATAAATATTATTTATAAAAAGAATTAATCACACACTGTGCAGAAATAATTCTTTATAGAATAAAATTCTATATAAAAAAACTAATAATAGATAAAAAAAATATAGAACTTTAAAGAAAACTTACTTATAATATTTATTTAATACAACAAGTTATAAAACAACAGTTATTATATTAAATAATTATTATAAGTTAAAAACACGCCAAAAATCAATAAAATCAAAGATAAAACAACTTTTTATACTAAAATTTATGATTAAAGAGTTTTTGAGAGGAATTTGTGGATTTTAAAAGATATTTAAGATGATAATTTTATATAATAAAATTTATTATAGATGATTACAACAATAATCTGAATTCTATGACTTCAATTCTTTAATTTAATAAATAAAGAATAAAAATAACTTAAGAATTACTTTCAATAATAAGATTTTATATTTAATAAAACTTTACCTGTTTAAATGTCTAATATGATTGGATTGATTATGAATTATGGACAAAAACAGTGAAGAAAAGACTCTTTTTATGTCTACAGAGCAGCTCTCATGATTCATAATGGATGTAGAGGGCGTGCTCAGGTCAAAACTGAAAAACCATGCTTAAAAATTAAGTTCTTAATTTAAGGCAACTTATTTTTACTTCCAATTTAAAGTTACCAGTGTTATTCTTAACTCCAAGTAACTTTAATCCTCATTTAGTTTAATTATTTTAAGTTTTAATATAAAATAAGTTTATTTATATTAAAGTTCATCACATGAACAACATAAAATCAGAGTTTCAAGCAGAAATCTCTTAAACTGAATTTTTAATTAATTTTTAAAGAAATCATAATTTTCTTTAAGCTTAATTAAAAGGTAATTTTCCAGGCTAATTACCCAGGAAACCTATTAATAAAAGATACTTAAAATTTAATTTATATATTGATAATATTAAATTCTAAGCTGTGTGAAATTTTCAAGCAAATCCATTAAGATTTGGATTTTTAATGAATTTTTGAAGTTATTACTATTTTTCCACGTAAAATAGCAATACACACAAAACCTTAAGTTTTGATAAGGTTTTGATGATTGAAACTTTAAAGTTTTAAACTTATTTAAGCTTTTTAAGCTTGATTAAGCTTTGACAGTTCTTAAAACCTTGATTCCAAGCCTGCTTATTGGGATTTACCCTCTTGGCAGCTTGAAATTCCTGTCCAATTTAGGATAAAACCAGTTTAAACCTTAAGGTTGGATCAAAGTCTAATCTTAAAGTTTAAATAAGGTTGAAAATCCTCCAATACAGGTGGACAACCTTAATTGAATCCTTGCAGATCCAAAAAGTTGGGTACCCCAGCTCTATTTGGTCTTTTTCCTTTGTCCCACCTTTTTGCGTGGATTTTGCCCTTTTATTTATTTAAAGCCATACTATGGCCTTAAACCCTTTTAAATTGAGCTCACGCAGGATTTACATTCTGTATGGCAAATCCTTAGCCAATTCAGTAAATATACACCACACCTCAATTTTAACTAAAATTTTGGTAAAGTTGCATAAACCTTATGTAACTTTAAATTTAAGCTTAATTAAGCTTAAATTTAACAATTTTAAAAAAATGTTAAAAAAGTTACATTAGTACTGTGAGATTCTTAAATCTTCTAATAACACAAGAAATAAGTGTTTTTGGGTATAACACCCTATGGGTGTACCCTAGGTTATTTTTGGTGTAGAATCCAAAAATGACATAATAATTATAACTTTGTTTATCCAAAAAAAAGTTATACTTATTTTTTATTATTTTTTATTTTAAATTCAACTAAAAAGTCTGTTTAAGACAAATTTAATTGTTTATAAAATCATTTGTGGCCTTATGGGTATGTTAAACATACCTCACAGGCTCACAATCATGGATTGTTGCATTGAGTATGGGGGGATTTCAGTATTGGAAGGTTCATTGTCAATATTTTCCACTTAAACATTGATCATGTAATCACTTTGATTATGGAAATCTTTTGAAACTTCAAATTTGTGGCGTTTTTTGTTGGTTTTTTTGGTGGAATTTATATTTGGTCTTTTTCCTAAACCTTTCCCTGGAACTCCAGTTACCACTTGAGATCCTTCAGGTAGAGATTCTCCCACCTCCACACCTGCCCATATATTTTAAGCAGCCATTTTTAATGTTTTTGTATTGAATTAATAATGGACTTATAGTTCAAATACATTTTGAGGAGGCTCATTGCTTAAAAAACCTTTTGCCGTACATAATAAGGAATTTTACTATCTTTTTGAATTTTTTTTCAGCCTTGGGATTTTTTGAGCAATGTTTGAGACAAATTATTCCTTGGATATAATTTCAACCTCTCCACTGTAAATTATGTCATCTTGCCCAGCCTCTTCTGTTGGTGCACAAGGTTCAACAGTCTTTTCCTTCTCATAGCTTTTAAAACTTGGTTTCTGATAACTTGGAGGCTGAGTTGAAAGAAAAATATAAAAAAGATATCAGGTTTTGAGAAATTCCAAATATTCAAGATGAATGTACACTCACATTCTGGAAGAACTGGTGGATCTGGATTAATCTCATGTGACAGGTTCTCTACTTCAATACCTAATTAGTGACTACTGACCATACCAGAGATTTCACTTCCGCTATCTGGTGCTGAAGTTTGTAGGTCATTGAATTCAATTCAATTTCCCAGGGTTTGGGGCATAGTGGCGGTAATTTATTAAGTAAATAATTGGTGACAAGTTGATGGATAACTTGATTGAGATTTTTTGAATAAAAAATTGAGAATTGATGAAAAAAGGTGGGAGTTCTGAAAGTGGTGGAAGTAAAATAAGTTTAAGATATGAATTATTGATTCTTTTTTTGGTAATATCAATATTGGAGAATTTTTAAAAGTTTAAAAAAAGTGGATATCAACTTAAATAAGCTCAATAGTTAGTGAGTTTTATAGATAATAGAATCTTTAGAGCCACAAGCTGGCCAAAATAAACCTTTCCATCAACAGCCTTGGAACCTTCCATCAATATGTATTGAACTTTTATTGAATTTTCAAAATATGATTTGTTGGGAAATTCATGGAGGTGATGTGTTCCAAATTATTTCATCTCATTCAAATGATATCACTTCCCTGTGGCAAATTGTATAAATTTTACTAGTGAGAAACCTACTAAACCCAAACTTCAAACTATTCAATTCTAATGAGGTAAGGACTAAGAAAAGTGTTCTGTTTGAATGATATGAAATAAAATGGTTTTTTTGGCAAAAAAGGACACACAATTCTGGTTTTAAATAGTCCACTTAATAGGTTACAATTTGTGAGCCTCATGATTTAAGCCCTAACCAAAAGATTGTGAATATCCCTGCCAATCTCCCCCAGAGGCTGTTGGTGGAGAAGGCTACTCAGCATACTTCTGTCATTGGGTTCCTCATGTAAGCCAACAAGCCACCATTCCCTATGGATCTCATATGGAAGCATAAGGACGGTAAGCAGCGGAGAAGATGATGTGGGGTGCTGAGGCGTAAGGAGGGGTTAGTGCAGAGATGAGGTGGCAGCGTTGGAGGCATATCTTGAGGGTGCTGCGGGAGCATAAGGATGGTAAGCGGGAGGGGTTTGGAAGCATAAGGAGTGGTGAGGGCAGAGATGGGGGGTGGAATTGGAGTCACACCTTGAGGGGGCTGAAGGACCATAAGGATGGTAAGCAGCGGAGAGTATTAGGCTGCCGGGGGGAAGTCTAAGGAGGGATGAGGGCAGTGTTGGAGGCATATCTTGAGGGCACTACGTGAGTATAAGGATGGTAAGAAGGGGTGAGGGTGACATCAGAGGCATATCTTGAGGGCGCAGCGGGAGTGCTAGCATGTTAAGCAGTGGGGGTGCAGAAGAGTAAGGGTGGTTGGCGCGGCTGTGCAGGCATATCTTGAGGGTGATGTGGGAGCGTAAGCATGTTAGGTGTTGGAAAGTATTAGGCGGAGATTCAGAAGCCAATTCATGTGTGATAGTAGGCATGGCAAAGGGGTGGGGTGGAAGTCATCTCATGCACAAATATGAGCATGCCAAACTGCTGCCCTTCCCCATGAGGTGTAATTACCTGCACCTTGCCAATGGTATTGATATGGGCTTTGGCTTTGAGTGACATACTCATGTGACACATGTTACTATTGAAGCTGTCTTGACACAGACGTTACATGAACCACTCAATCCAGTGACTATAATGTGATACTAACGCGACTGAAGCAATATTTTATACTGACAGTGGGGGGACATGAAGTTTGAGTTCTTCCCTTGGGTCTTGGTCTTCAGCAGATTGTTCTTTGATGGAATAACCCATAGAGTCTGATTCATAATCCTCTGGGACTTGTTCAATGGCATTGAATTTTTCTTTTCCTTTGGACAACTATTGGCATAGTTGTCTGTTGACCCACAAATGTGACAAGGTTTTTTCTTCTTGGTGACTTCTGCCACTCTTTCTTTGGGTTTATCTTTGAATTCCACCTTGAAAGGTTTTTTATCTTTGAAACTACTGCTTTTATATTGCAAATATTTCCCTATGTTTGTTTGTTTCCTTACATGCTGCAAGGTATTTGCAATGTCATATATAGTGCAACTTTGGTTGAAACTGCATTTTCTTTCATGCTCTAGTTCTCCTGGAATTTGTGTCAGGAGTTTGTGATTCCTCATCTGAATATTTATTTGAGGATAAATTGCTTTAAGTCTTTAACATTGTCTAAGACACCACTCATATGGATATTTGTCCATAGAGTACTTGTCATTTTGAAATTTTAGGGTCTTGTGCCATACCCAAGGACAATTGCTGTAAATTTGTATTATCTGGCTCTTCAACCATGGCCAGTTTCTTCTTTCATGTATTTCCTTCATTTCTGTGTACCATATAGTAGCATGTCCTTTGAATTCTGTATTTAATCTGGCATTAATCAAGTAATCTGGTATGCTTGGTACATAAATGAAGAGCCCATCAATATAATCAATGAGCTCCATATGATCATATTCCCCTACACCAGAGAATTTTCTCCAGCTTGAGGCCTCTGGAAGCTGTTTTAGTTCTTCCTTCTCTGAACAAATCATGTTATCTCCATCTTGGTATTGTGATGGAGATCTTGGATTATTATCCAACAATACATTGGGTTTGATGTCTTCTTGATATGGTTTATCCAAAGCAAGGCCTTGTGGTTGGGTCTTCATGTTTTGGTAGGCATTAAATACTTTTTTCAAGTATTTATCCAGAAAATCCCTGTCCCTTTTACAGTGGTGCTACTCCTCTAAGACTTGGTTAAGTCTTATGTTAGTTTCTTCTGAGGCTTTGCTTAGTTGAGCACGGCCTTCTTGGATTTTTTGACAATTTTGTCCATGGATTCTGTTAATTTTTCCATCCCCACATGGTTTTCTTGGAGCTCTGCAAAATTCTTTTAAGGTTGCTTGGCAAATTAGGACATTTGTAACCACAGTGCATCATTTATTAAGTTACTCTCAGATGTGACAACATGGCGTTCATTCTGAGTGGGGGTAATCTTTCTCTTATTGGGGATACTGATTCTAGAAGGATTTACAACTATTTCTCACTCTTGTGTACTTATTTCACCAATTACAACAGCTTCCGGATAATTGGGCATGACTGTCTCTGGCTTTGGCTGAAAGAAGTCTTGTTTTTGCCCTTGTATCCTTGTCTTCTCCTGGAAACTACCTGGGATTTTGAAGAATGGTGACTCTTGGAAATTGATCTGCCAGTGCCTTAATGTTGTGAAGAAGTTGATCTACTCCTTGTGAGCCTAAAGGAATCAGAGTAGGCCCTGTCTGATTCACCTGTCCTTCTATAGCTTGGATAGTGGCTTGATTCTCCCTGATCCTGGTTTCCTTCTCCCCCAGGAGTCTGAACTGTCTTGTGGGATTACAGCCTTTAGTGATTACCATAAAGTGTTTGAAGTCTATCTATTTGAGACATATCTTCTGGAATCTTGCTCCAAGTTCTGTCCAGCGGGATGCTAGTTCAAACCTCTTGTTGTCCATGCTCCATTGGAAAAGATCTTTGAGGAGTTGGTGAAGCTAAAGCACTTGTTCCATATCCTTCCATTCCTATGCTTTGAGGCTTCTATTGAATTGGAAGGTGAATGGCAGAGTGGGTATGATTTCCCTCAGTGTCTTGCCATCTATCACTGTGTCCAAGGTGTCCTGGGCTTCTGGTTCTGAACAGGCTTTGTCTGTCCTCTGGCGGGTTCCTTGGTATTCCAAGGTTCCTGAGGTGTACAGGTGACATATCATTGTTTGCAAGCAGTCATAAACTTGATGTTCTTAGGGTATTAACCTTTGACTGCGCCCTGTACAAATTTGTTATTCACTGCTTTGGGAAATTTGCCTTTTGATGTTACAACTGGGTTAATTATGGTAATCTTTCCTGTAAAAGTTATCAAGGTTGGTTTACCTTGTATTGATGCAGATTTTCATGGATTTCTACTTCTCTGAATGGCAATTGGTGTCCACACCTTGGCCTTAATAAAGCTTTCACTGTGCCTCTTTCTTTTACCCTTGCCTTTTGGTTCTGAATGTATCACTGGTCTACTTCCTTGTGATTGGCTTTCAAGTGGTATGAAAATTTCTTCCACTTGATCAAAAAGGAAAAAAGAGGGCTTATGTCAGTTAAATCTTCTCAAAATGATGTATACACGTCTCAAAATGGCCTTTGGGAAATAAATTCCTATATTATGCCCTAGTATTATGATATTGTAATTTAAAGTATCAATTACACACCAAAAATATTGGTTTGTGGATTGCTGGTGTACTGTTTGTGTGAAGCTGAGTCTATGATTAAGCTTATTAATAACTATTGACAAGCTTTAACTATGACTTTGAAATGGTGAAAATAGTAATAGAAAGCTTATTAATGATAATAAGGTTGATAAAGAATATTCAGGGATTCCCTATTGAGTAATAGTGATGGTGAGCCATGTTGAAAGCCCTGGAGCAGATTTACCTGTTGGGTTACAATAATTAAGATTCTAATTATACCTGATTATATTCCAAAAGTATAGCTGTTTTTGACAGTTTTAATACGTAGGAATTCAAGATCAGGATGAGGAAACCTTTTCTGGTGGAAAAAAGGCCCGTTTTTATCCTAAAATTGGGTGAAAATGGCTTCTAGAACTTTCTACATAGTGGAAGTGAAGATTTTTCACTTCCAAGGACTGGCTTGTGGTCTTCACAAGGCCTGTATACCCTGTATTGGGCTCAGATTTGGTTTTGAAACCATATATGGGCAGTTTTCCCCAATACAGGGTGAATATTTCCATCTGGGAACCACATAGCCCTTTTCTGACGTGTATGAAACATAGAATGCTGTAACAAACCTGTACAGGGCCCCAGTATTGAGCAAACTATGAGGTATTGAAGTATAAACAGGCTTCTTTGTCTGTTTGACACCTCATAATCATGATTAGGGGAGAATATCCCACAGTAAGGCTGGGTTGGTCTAACTGTGGGATTTTGACCTTAAAGCTGCCATAACTTTGTCAGTTTTTGAGATATAAAGCTCAAATTGGATTCATTGTGTAGCCCAGGATGACTTCTACACAATGGTACCTGCTCAAAGTGGGTTCATTGTGTAGCCCTGGATGGCTTCTACACAATGGTACCTCATTTGATATTTCTATCATTAAGTATATCAAAGTTATTCCATGTACAAGAATTTTTGTAAATATGTATGGACCTTGTGTGTCCCATACCTTTTGAGTCGGCCTGTGACTCAAAACCAGAGTACAGTACAAGCATGACAGCCAAATACCATAAACCAATGGTAAAGCCAAGATACCACCAAAACATGAAGCTGAGCCAAATAAACTCAAAAGCTATCAAACGAAAGAGGAAAATCACCTCTTTCCAAATATACAATTCCCATAATCATAGGACAAAGAATAATAAAGTTATTCCTGCTCAACGCTATTGCTGAGCATAAAACTTAATTTTCACCTCCCATCTGAAATCCAAAAGAAGAGGCTTAACCCCATCAAATGGGTATTCAAATTGAAGCTCCAAGTCAGGGCTATCCAATGGTTCTAGCCAAACTGAGCTAGCACCAGAATTACAGAAGTTATGACAAAAATAAGGTCAAATGAGGGTGATTAAAATATTCACCTCTCATCTAGCTTCTACAGTTTTAGTGTGAGATACCTTGAGTGGGGTCTTTCTGTAAAGAAAACATTCAGGGCTATCTAATGGTTCCATGCGTTTCCCCATATCTTATCTAGAACAAAAGATATGGAGCAAACAAGTTTCATACAGTTTTTGGACAAATCATAAATGTGTACAAGAAATCTTGCACTTGGCATACCTTTGCCATATTTAATTATAACCATACCAAATGAGATACAATTGGGTTGATCACATCCAGGGCTACACAATGAACCAAACATGACCCAATATCACAAAAAATGACAAAGTTATAGCAGTTTTCAGGTTAAAATCCCACAGTTTGGCCAATACAGCCTCACAGTGGGATACTATCCCATAGGTATTATTATGAGGTGTCAACCAGACAAAGAAGCTTGTTTATACTTCAGTACCTCATGGGTAAGTCAAATACAGAGGTCCATACAGGTTCTGTACAGCTTCTGACGCGTCAGAAGCACCAGAACACACCTGTAAACTCCATTGGTGAAAATCTTCACCCTGTATAGTTTAAAAATGACTACTTGTGGCTCTAAAACCACGTTTCCCCCCATTACTAGTCTGTATGGAGTGTGTAGAACCACAAATTTAGCCCACAGTAGTGAAAAAATAAACTCTGTGGTCGTGTGCAGAGGTAAACCACCTCCCACTACCCCAGAACAAGATAAAAGGAGGCTTTGCCTCACCAGGAAGCTAATTCAGAATCCTGTTCTTAGTATTCTTATGTGGTATAACTTCTTAAAAGAAGTGTTACCTTTAGAATTTAACAGGTATACTTTAAACTTAAGTATTGTAGGGTTTGTTATTGTAAACCAACAGGCAAACGCTGAACTCAGGGCTATCAGAAGTACTCACCATCACTAAATTCATATAGTATAGCCCTTTTTACCCTTTATTATTCTAATTATCATTTTTATTTTCGCGTCACACTCAGAGTTATAGCTTTTATTTGTCATTGTTCAGCTATATCATAAAGTCACCCTGACATTTTGCTCTAGATGGGATATGGAGAAATGAATGGCACCATAAGATAGCCCTGATTATTCTCTTTCCAAAAAGACCCCACTTTAGGTATCTCACACCAAAACTGCAGAAGTTAGATGAGAGGTGAATATTCCATTCCCCCTTATTTGACCTTATTTTGATCATTACTTCAGTAATTCTGATGCTAGCTCAATTTGGTTAGTACCATTGGATAGCCCTTACTTAGAGATTCATTTCAATTACCATTTGATGGGATTAAGCCTTTTCCTCTGGATTTCAGATGAGAGGTGAAACATAAGGTTTATGCTAAGTAACAACTTTGAGCAGGAATAACTTTGTTATTCCTTGTCTTATGATGGTGGGACTTGTATATTTGGAAATAGGTTAGTTTTCTCTTTTTTTTGATACTTTTTGAGCTGGTTTGGCTCAGGTCCATGTTTTGGTGGTCTCTTGGCTCTGCCATTGGTTTATGGTATTTGGCTGTCATGCTTGTGCTCTGGCTTTGAGTCACAGGCTGATAGTTTGTATACCAGTATCTCACAGATTAACTTGTGATTAACAAGTGAAATCTCAAGTGGTTCTGTAATGGGAAATTGAAATTATCAATATTCCCAACCATGCCTCTGATACTGTTATCTACAGTGAAAGAAGTGTTCTTTATGATCAAAAAATAACAATATTCATGGCTTTAAGTGTTTTAATACAAAAAACACACCAAGAACAAGTTTGGTGGTGATTAATTTATAATCAACCACATAAAAAATAGTAATAAAAAACACAGTGGTATATAAATATATACCACTCAAAAATATAATTAGATATATGTATTACATTCTTTTTGATCTTTTAAACCTAAAAAGATAGAAACAATGATGTCAGAAATAAAGAAAAAGAGAAAAAAAATTGCTTTTGCATGAAAATAGTCCAAAAGCTCAAAGAAAACATGGCCAGGCCCCCAAAATGTCAGCCTGAGTCTATGATAGAGTAATAAGGATAGTATATACAACTAGAACTGTGACTGTGACACAGATCAAAATTGATAAAAAAGAGTTTTAAAAAGTATTTAAGGGCTTTACCAAAGGAATTTAGTGGTGGTGAGCACTATTGAAATCCCTGGGTGCAATAATTATCTGTTAGGTGTCACATGGTGGAATGTGATCTACAGCTTGCAAGTATTAACCAGTCTTTCAACTGGTTTAATAGCCTTTTTGGAAAGAGTTCCCTTTTCTGGGGTCTGGCAGACAGCATTGTGACAATAAACTGGTTACCAACATCATGGGTTTGATTCTGGTGGGAAAAAAGAGGTGGTCTCAATCAAACAACCAGAAATCTCTGGGTTTTCTGCCCCTTGGGGGTTCCTTGTAGGCTGCTGTTATTACTAATGTAACTCCATGAGGGTGACTGTCACAGTGTCACAACCACGAGTTTGACCCTCCTCCTTGATGGTTGCGGCAATCCAACCTGGAGTCAAATTGGGGCCAATTGGCCACATCATATCATTTATGGCCCATTGGCCCCCTTTGGGTGTCCAATGGCTCTTACGCCACAGCCCTTCCCAATGGCCATTTATGGCCTCAGGCCATATCCTGCCGTCATTGGCCCTCTTGGCCAATTCACACCTCACCAACCCCCAGGCCGTCATCATTGTTTTTGGGCCTGGGGGGTCCTTTTTGTCTTCTAGGGGTCTCCACGCCCCCCCCTTTTCATTAGGGTGTCTTGGGCCTAAATGGCCTTTTTGGGCCATTTAGGCCCCCTACGGTCCGCAGGCCTTTTAGGCCCCTTTTGGCCTAATCCAATGAGGCCAAAAGGGGCCAAAGGGGGCAACCACCTAGCCCCCAAGGCCAGGTGGGTCCCAAACCTTATCTGGGCCCACCTGAGCCAAAATTGGCCATATTTTCCTTGGACTCAAAATTGGCCAAAAACGCCTTGGCTACCATTTTGGCCATAAACCACGTGGGACCCATTTTTGGCCATGGACCACTATGGATCAATATCTCCATCATGGCCTCTGGCAACCACCAGGGGCCACCAAATCAGTTCATCAAGCTTTTCCCTCAACTTAAGGGAAATTCTTCCATACCTCCATGCACCCTGTACTCAAGGTTGCAGGAGTGGTGCATATATGGTGTTATATACCATTATGCACCATTTTTGCTCAGCAATTCAATGGTGACGCTTTCAGGACTCAATTCCATCTTCTCAACTCAAGATACCAAAATCCAACGCCCATTTCGAAGGAGGACTTTTGGAGTCATCAGTTGGGTAATCCATGGCAGCAAGCAGAGGACCATTCAAGGACTCCAACCACCTGGATATGCAGGAGTTGGGTTGGTACTCTCATTCAGGATTGTTCCAAGGTTCATTCTCAGAGGTATTCCATCATTTCAATCAGTTTTCAAGGCATCAAGTATTTCAATACTCCTTGGACAACTCAATTGGTCCATACAGGCGGCAATCAATCAACCTGTATGTACTTGGCCCAATTGGGCCAATTCATATTCCACTGTGGGAATTCAATCACACAGTTCAATTTCAAGATGGCCAGAACTGTATTGGCCCGATTCAGACAATACAGCCGGTGATCCACCTTCAGGATCAATCTTTCAGTTTTTCACATATACTGGCCACCTTTCAGCACCTGGGGACTTTTTCCCCAGTTAATTAATATATTGGATTGATTTTTATCCTTATTTTCTTTTACATTATTAAAGTTAATACTGATAATCTTAAGTCAGTCATTAGCACCCTTTTCCCTTTTCTTTCTTTGCCTGTCAGTGGATATTGGTGGTCATATCCTTTACTAATTCCATTGTTCTTTCTGGCAGGTTGAAACAGTGAATTGCGCATTCACTTGGTTGGCTTCTTGGCTTTTGGCTTCCTTTTATCTTTGGCCTCTGGCTTCATCCTTATTAGTCTTTTTATCTTTGGCATATTTGTCCTTTCTCTTGTTTTTGCTTAAGAAATATTCTGTAGTATTTCTTATCATCTTTGGAGCCCTCCAAGTGAGTACTTGATTCCTGAGTGCCAGGCCCTCTTGCTTCCATAAGAGCCCCTGTGACACACAGGGGCTCTTATGGAAGCAAGAGTGGCCTGGCACTCAGGAATCAAGAACTCACTTGGGGGGCTCCAAAACAATAAAGGAATAGAAGAATATATTTCTTTAAGGAAGAATAAAAGGTAAAGACAAGTATGCCAAAAGATAAAAGAAATGGAAGCCAATGGCCAGGATAATAAGAAGCCAAAAGACGAAGAGCCAACCAAATGAATCCTCAATTGACTGTTTCAACCTTCCAGAAAGATCAATGGAATTAGTAAAGGATATGACCACCAATATCCACTGACAGGCAAACAAGAAAAGGTGCAAATTACTGACTTAAGATTATCAGTATTTACTTTAATCAGGTAAAAGAAAATAAGGATAAAAATAAATCCAATATATTAACTAACTGGGGAAAAGTCTCCAGGTGATGAAAGGTGGCCAGTATATGTGAAAAGCTAAAATGTTGATCCTAGAAGGTTAATGGTCTGGCTGTACTTTCTGAATTGGCCAATACAGTTCTGGCCATCTTAAGAATTGAACTGTGTGACTGGATTCCCACGGTGGAATATGAAATAAAATAAAAGTAAAATAAGGATAAAAATAAATCCAATATATTAATTAACTGGGGAAAAAGTCACCAGGTGATGTAAGGTGGACATTATATGTGAAAAGCTGAAAGGATGATCCCAGAAGGTGGGTCACCCAGCTGTATTATCTGAATTGGGCCAATACAGTTCTGGCCATCTTAAGAATTGAACTATGTGACTGAATTCCCACAGTGGAATATGAATTGGCCCAATTGGGCCAAGGCCATACAGGATACTTGAGTACTACCTTTATGGACCAATTGAGTTGTCCAAGGAATTCTGAGTACTTGATGCCTTGACAATGGTTGAATACAATTATTTACCTGTGAGAATTGCCCTTGGAATAGTCCTGGTGAGAATTGACAACCCAACTCCTGCTGGGCCAGGTGGTTGGGGTCCTTAAATGGTCTTCTGGTAGCTGCCAGGGAATTGCCAGACTGAATAGCTGAAAAATCCTCCTTTGAAATTGGTGATGGATTTTGGGACTTAATTTAGAATCATGCAATTGGGTCCTTAAAGTTTCACCATTGGATTGCGGAGAAAAAATTGTGCATAAGGTATATTATACCATATATGCACCACTCCTGGTCCTTGAGTACAGAATGTGTTTAAGGAAGGGAAGTCTTCCCCTGAACTGAAGGGGAATCCTTGCTTGGAGCTGAACTAGTGGCCTCTGATGGTTTCCAGAGGCCATGGACTGATTTATGTCCAACTTGTGGTTCTTGGCTGATTTGGGTCCTAAGGTGGTTTTTGGCCATTTGGGGTTGATTGGGTTTTGCGGTCAAACGCTGGCTCAGGTGGGCCCACTTGTGGTTTGGGGGATGATGGACTGCCCCCTTGGCCCCTTTTGGCCTCATTGGAATTGGGCCAAAGAGGCCTAAGGGTCCCATGGACTGCGGGCCGCATTGTAGGACCATGGGCAGTGGATTATGGCCCACGGGCCGTAGGGGGCCTAAATGGCCCAAGCCCCTCTAATATAAAGGGTTGGGCCAAGGGGCCATAGGCCCCTGGAAGACTGAAAAGACCCCCAGGCCCAAATAAAGGATAATGGCCTGGGGGTTGGTGAGATGGGGAATTGGCCAATGAGGCCAATGAAGGCAGGATATGGCCTAAGTCCATAAATGAGGCTTGGGGCCATATTTGGCCAGTGGAAGGGTGTTATGACCAAGAGGCCATAGAGCACCAAAAGAGTACAATTGGCCAGAAACATATTATATGGCCAATTGACCATGACTTCGTTTCAGGTTGGAATTGCTGCAACATCCATTTAGAGGGGTGATTATTTGTGGTTGTGACAGTGACATGGGTAATACCATCAGTAACATGCACTTTGGGACGCAGTTCTCTAGACCTGGGGGTACTGTCACATGGTGAAATGTGATCTACAACTTGCCAGTATTAACCCGTCTCTCAACCAGCTTAATACTGTTTTCAGCAAGAGTTCCCTTTGCTGAGATCTGGAAGACAGCATTGTGACATTAGGTTACAATACTTAAGATTATAAGTATAAATGATTCTTTTCCAAGAGTATAACAGTTTTTTGGACAGTTTCACTACATAAGAAGTCACCAGGAGAATGGGGATTCCTCTTTTGGGCAGAGAAAGAGCCCTTTTTACCCTGAAATTGGGTGGAAAAGTCCTCTGTACCACTTCACATTGAGCAAGTGAAGATTTTTCACTTCAAAGTAATGGCTTGTGGTTTTCACAAGGCCTTTATACTTTGTGTTGGGCTCAGGTGTGGCTTTGAAACCACATCAGGGCAGCTTTCCCCAATAAAGGGTGAAAGGTTTCATCTGGCGAGCACAAAGCCCTCTTCTGATGTGTATTACGTGTAGAATGGTGTACAGAACCTGTATGGGACCCCCTTATTGGTGCAACTATGAGGTATCAAAGGAGAAACAAGCTCTTTGTCAGTTTGAAACCTCATAATCATAGCTATGACAAATTATCCCACAACAAAGGTGTGAGCCTGTGAGGTATATATGACATACCCATAAGGCCACAAATAACTTTATATACAGCTGATTTAGTCTTAAACAGATTTTTCAATTGAATTTAAAATGAAAAATAACAAAAAATAAGTATAAACTTTTTTTGGATAAGCAAAGCTATAAATATTATGTCATTTTTGGGTTCTACACCAAAAATAACCTAGGGTACACCCATGAGGTGTTATACCAAAAAATGTTTATTTCATAAGTTATTGGAGGATTTAAGAATCTCACAGTCCTACTGTAGCTTTTTTAACATTTTTTAAAATTGTTAAATTTAAGCTTAAATAAGCTTAATTTTAAAGTTACATAAGGTTTATGCAAACTTACCAAAACTTTAGTCAAAATTGAGGTGTTGTGTATATTTACGGAATGGGCTAAGGATTTGCCATTCAGAATGTAAATCCTGCATGAGCTAAATTTGAAAGTGTTTAAGGCCATAGCATGGCTCTAAATAAATAAAAGGGAAAAATCCAACCAAAAAGGTGGGACAAAGGAAAAAGACCAAACAGAGCTGGGGTACCCAACCCTTTGGATCTGAAAGATTTCAATTAAGGTTTTCCATCTGTATTGGAGGATTTACAACCTTATTTAAGCTTTGATCCAACCTAAAAGCTTAAACTTGGGTTATCCCCATTTGGACAGGAATTTCAAGCTGCCAAAGGGTAA
The DNA here is from genome assembly GCA_023105745.1 of Austropuccinia psidii. NCBI lineage: Eukaryota > Fungi > Basidiomycota > Pucciniomycetes > Pucciniales > Sphaerophragmiaceae > Austropuccinia > Austropuccinia psidii. Next base: position 23,881,969 of record JALGQZ010000005.1, read on the forward strand.
ATCCTAATATGCAAGCTTGAAATTGAAGTTTTGAGACCTGTCAAAGCTTAAATAAGCTGAAAAATCTTAAATAATCTCGGAACTTTGAAGTTACAAGTATCAAAACCTTATCAAAAGTTAACATTTAGTGTGTATTGCTATTTCATGTAGAAAAAGAAAAATAGCAATAAATTCAAAAATTCATTAAAAATCCAAGTCTTAATGGATTTGCTTGAAATTTTCACACAGCTAACAATTTAATGTCATATTGCATATCAGTGCAATATCAATCTTATGGCAATTTGGCCATATCCATAATCACTGGCCAAATGGGCCCTCTCATCTTTTCTGGCCTTTTATGGTCATTTCACTCCTGGGGCCAACCTGGCCCCTTCACTATCATCAGTCCTTTCCAGGCCATTCTCTGCTTGTGGGCACTTTCAGGTATTTTCCAGTAAACAAGGAAAATACAATCCAAAAGCCTGTATTTAGCTTTTGAATCTTTAAATAAAGTTTTGCACATTTTTTCTGTATTCATCTGTATATGCCATTTTCCCATGTATTATGGCAAATATGTCCAAAAGGCCATATCAGGCCTTTTGGGGATTAACTTCCAGTTTTTTACATTTTGCCCACTTTTGTGCATGTTTGCACACTCTGCAGAAATACAGTTTTAAAGCTGTATAAGCTGTATTTTGCCAATACACCTAGAAACACCTTGTCACCTATGAAGTCACCCAAAACCCAATTTTCACTCTCATCCTTCTTAATTCACTCACAAAGACCTTTGGCCACTTTCAGCCTTCAGCAACTCAAATTGTCATAAATGGTGTTATACACCATTCTGCACCTTTTTTCACCAGCAATTCAATGGTGTCAATATCGGAGGGGTAATTCAACATTACATAAGTAACCAAAGTGTCATGTCATCCAGAGGACCCATCAAGGCTCAAGTGCAGCTGTAATTTCTCAAAGACCAATGACACCATCAGGAATTCATTGGTTATTCTGACTTCAAGTATTCCCTCCAAGGGAATACTTTCAATTAATTCCCAAGGTGAATTCAAGAGGAAGTTCCAAAGAAGTTGTCAAATGACAATGCTCCATCAATCCAACTTGGCAACTACATTTCTTTCAATAAAGTCTGGATTCATCAAGACCTGTATTTCAATCATACATCATGGGAAAGTCATTCAACACAGTTCATTTCCCAATCTGGAAAGGTATACACTTCATCAAGCTGTCAATACAGACTAGCTGTCAGCCTGAAGGAGTCAAGCTCTCAACTTTTCACATATACCAACCGCCTTTGACCCTGGGGGTTTTTCCCCCAGTTAATTGACATATTTTGATTTTATTTTATCTTCATTTATCTTACCATTTTAGTTAAGTGAATACTGATATTATCAATTCAGTCGTTTAGCACCTTTTCTCTTTTCTTTCTTTGCCTCTCAATGTATATTTGGTAGTCATATCCTTACTAATTCCATTCTTCATTTTGGCAGGTTGAAACAGTGATTAAGGAATTACTTGGTTGGCTCTTTTGCCATTTGGCTTCTCATTTCTCTTATTGAATCTCATGTTTGTACTTGCATTCTTCTTAGAGAAATTCAATTCTTTATTTTTATTTTCTTTATTACATTAACTCATAATTTATTTTCATTCTTTTCATTCTTTCTTTATAATTCCATTCACTCATTTCATCAAAATTACAACTCTTTAATCCTTATGAACTTTATGATTTGTTGTCACCTCTCAATTTTCTCTCATTCATTATTCATTCTGAAAATTGAAAGCTGACCCATTCTTCTTTCTGATTTGTCTTTTGAATTTTTTATTCAAATAATCAATTATTTCAATTGAATTCAGGCTCATTTTCATTTTGATTTTAAATTACTCATCAAATTATTCAGATACATTCTTTACGTCAAAATTAATATTGACTCTTTCTTCAAGAAATTTTGATTTAAGGAAGAGCTCACTTGATTTATTTTGATTGATTTATTTGACCTATATTGATATTGAACTCAAGAAAATTGATTGACCTGAAGATTTCATTGATTTTTCTGATCTCTCACATCAAGAATTTTGACATAAATTGATTTTGCCTCAAGAATTTATTTGATTGATTGATTGATTTTGCAAGATTTTGATTTTGATTGATTTAACTTATTGATTTATTGACTTCAAGATTTAATTTGACATTGATTGATTGATTTTCCCAAAGTTTTCATTTTGCCTTATTTGATTAATTGACTTCAAGTTTTTATTTAATATTTAATTGATTGATTTACCTGAAGATCTCATTTTTATTTATTGATTTTCTTCAAGATATTGTTTTGACTTTTGACTTCAAGGTTTATTTCAAATTGCCTCAAGTTTTCATCTTCAAATATTGATTATTGCTCATTTTGTTTCATTTTTATCCTGAAATCATTCCCATCCAACACTCACCTCCTGCAAGGAAGACAAGATCTCAGGCCAGAACTCAAGCTGTTCTCACTCCAACTCCAAGGGTTCCTCTTTATGGCACCCCAGAAGTTCCTCAACTGAGGGCTAATTTGCACAGAGGACCCATTGTGAAAGGAGCAGAACCATCCAGGAAGTAAGGAAGAGGGCCAAGAAGATCAATTTTATTTTCAGAAGTAGTTGGCAGATTACCAGGAACTTCAAGGACCATTTTCAGAGGTCCTGGGGAAGATGGTGAAGAGGAGGAAGAGAATTCTGTGGAAGAGGAAGAGTCCAATGGTACTGAAGGTGTTCCTGATCCTTTGGGGGCATCCCAAGGTACTGATGGGCCAACTCTAGCCCAGTCTAATCAGCCTGTCTCTCATCAGTCTGAACAATCTTTATTGGGCATTATGCAGAAAATGACTTGGATTATGGCCAATCTTCAAGCAGCTTCATCCTCTGAAGCATCAAGACCACCAGCCTTCAAGACTCCATCTATGAAGGCACCAGAATGTTTTTATGGGACTCAGACCTTCAACGTTGAAGGTTTCATTTGGTCTTGTCAATTGATTTTACATAATGATCCGCAAAATTTCTCTCAATACAGAAAGAAAGTTCTCTATGCCACATCATTTTGCATTGGCAGGGCTGCAAAATGAATTGAGCCTTATCTTTCCAATCTTGCCAAGAAAGACTCAAATTACCTTCTCAATTCTTTGAACTTATTTGAATCTCAACTCTTTACATTATTTGGGGACCCAAACAAAGTTAGAAAAGCTGAAGCTGAGCTGGATTCTCTAATAATGGAAGAAGGTGGCCATGTTTCTTTATACATAGCCAATTTCAGAAGGTTGGTTTCAGGAATTGGAGATTGGGGTGAGAGGGCTCTTATTCATCATTTCAGGAAGGGATTTCCATCCAGGATTTTAGATTTATTGGCCTCCCATCTTTCAAGAATTGACTCTCTTCAAGACCCAATGGATGTTACTCTGGAGCTTGATACCAGGTACCATGAGGGTAAAAATGAAAAGAGTCATCATCAAGGGAAGAAGCCAGAAGCCTCGAAGTCAAATTCTTCTCATCCTCAAAATTCTTTCAGCTCAAGTCAAAAAAGGAGGAATAATTTTCAGAAGAGGGACAAGCCCCATTCTTTTTTATTGAATAAAGATTTCAAGTTGATGAAGTCTGAAAAATAAATAAGGATCAAGGAGGGTTTATGTACCTATTATGGTGGGAAGCATAGTCTTGAGTCCTGTTTGAAAAGGCCTCAAAACAAACTTACCCAACCGTGAGGCAATTTTTCCAGCCAGGGAAAAGCCTGAGTGAATATCATGTTGTGTTCAATGGTCTTCACTGTTTCCTATCCAGAGCACAATTGTGCATTCTGAATACTGGTGTCAAAAATTCTCTTGAATTCTTTGTTTTTTCTTCTCTCTCTGATATGTTTTACAGTATTCTCATTGATTCTGGTGCTACCAACTCATTTATTGCAAAGCAGCTTTTTCACAAGTATTCTTTGGCCATGTCAGAACTCCCAGAGAAGATTCCTCTTATCATTCTTGACTCCTATGAGTCTACTTCTTTATTTGTGACTCACCATACTAAATATATTGTTGAGCTCCCTTCTTTCCAAAGCTTTGAATGGGACTTCTTAGTCATTGATACTCCCAAGGGAGAAGACCTTATATTGGGCTTTTCCTTTCTCAATCATCTTAATCCATCTATTGATTGGAGGCAAGGGCTGATCACCTTGAATGCTGATCATAAGGACTATTATAATTCTTCAAAATCTTTCAGTAATGACTTTTCTTCTGCCAAATCATGTGCATCTCTTGTTGGTCATTCTAGAACACCATCATGTCCATCTTCTGTTCATATTCCTGCCCTTAATTACCATCAGTTATTACTATCATCCAGATATGAAGTCCTCATAAGATGTTGGAGAAGATAATTCTGCATCTTCACTTCATCTCTTATTTGGGAATATGGACCTTCCTCCTTCATCTTATCATGACTCCCTGGAGGAGTTGTGGGATGAAGAGGAAGAGCCAGAAGAAATAGAAACCATGATGAAGGTTGTTCCTTCTGCTTATCACCAATACTTGGATATATTCTCCAAGTTGAAAGCAGAGAAACTTCTTCCTCACCGCGCCTGTGATCATCATATCGAGCTGGAGGGGTCTCTACCTCCAGTTGCAGTGATCTACTCTTTATTAAACCAAGAGTCAGATACACTCAGGGCCTACATTTCAGAGAATTTACAGAAAGTTTTCATCATGCCAAGCTCCTATTCAATAGGAGCACCTGTCCTCTTTGTCAAAAAGAAATATGGTGGCCTCCACTTGTGTGTTGATTACTGAAAACCAAATTCTGTTACTAGGAATAACAAGTATCCTTTTCCTCCTATGAATCAACTTCTTACTGTACTTGATGGTTCTTTAATCTTCTCCAAGATTGATTTGCATGGTGCATATAACCTGCTCAGAATCAAGGAAGGTGATGAACATTTGAAATGTTTTAGAACTAAATATGGCAGCTATGAGCATTTTATTATGCCATTTGGGCTCAACAACGCTTACTATCATCCAGATATGAAGTCCTCATAAGATGTTGGAGAAGATAATTCTGCATCTTCACTTCATCTCTCATTTGGGAATATGGACCTTCCTCCTTCATCTTATCATGACTCCCTGGAGGAGTTGTGGGATGAAGAGGAAGAGCCAGAAGAAATAGAAACCATTATGAAGGTTGTTCCTTCTGTTTATAACCAGTACTTGGATGTATTCTCCAAGGTGATAGCAGAGAAACTCCCTCTTCACTGCGCCTGTGATCATCATATTGAGCTGGAGGGGTCTCTATCTCTAGCTGGGGTGAACTACTCTTTATCAAACCAAGATTCAGATACACTCAGGGCCTACATCTCAGAGAATTTACAGAAAGTTTTCATCATGCCAAGCTCCTATTCAATAGGAGCACCTGTCCTCTTTGTCAAAAAGAAATATGGTGGCCTCCACTTGTGTGTTGATTACTGAAAACCAAATTCTGTTACTAGGAATAACAAGTATCCTTTTCCTCCTATGAATCAACTTCTTACTGTACTTGATGGTTCTTTAATCTTCTCCAAGATTGATTTGCATGGTGCATATAACCTGCTCAGAATCAAGGAAGGTGATGAACATTTGACATGTTTTAGAAGTAAATATGGCAGCTATGAGCATTTGATTATGCCATTTGGGCTCAACACCGCTCCTGCCTCTTTTCAAAACCTTGCAAATGATATTTTTTATTATCCTCTTGATATTTATCTTGTGGTGTATTTTCATGAAATTATGGTCTTTTCCAAATCTGAAGAAGAACATGTCACTCATGTGTCCACTGCTCCTTCCAGACTCAGAGCCAATAACCTATTTGCTAAGGCCTCCAAGTGCTTATTTCATATTTCTAGTGTAGAGTACTTAGGTTATGTTGTTTCTGCTGAAGGCCTTAAGATGGACAAAGCAAAATTCTAGCAGATTCTCAACTGGCCTCCTCCAAGAAACCTCAAGGCACTTCAATCATTCCTTGGCTTTGCCAACTTTTACCACCGTTTCATCAAGAGTTATTCAAAGAAGATTAGTTCACTCACAAGTTTCCTCAAGAACGATTCCCATTTTCTCCTCAATGAGGAAGCTCTTAGACAGTTTCATCAACTCAAAGAGGCATTTACCATTGCTCCAATCCTTTCTCACTGTGATCCTTCTCTACCCACCATTGTAGAGACTGATGCATCAGATTATGCCTTGGCTTCTGGACTGTGTCAGATTTCTGACTCAGGAAAACATCCCATTGCATTTGATAGCTGCAAGCTTCTCCCAGCTGAGCTCAGTTATCACATTCATGACAAAGAAGCCTTTGGCATATTCTGGGCTCTCAAGCACTGGAGAGCTTTTTTACTTTCTTTTTCTTCCTCCTTTGAAGTTCTCACCAATCATTCTTAACTTCAATACTTTGTGTCATCAAAGATCCTCACTTGCCGTCAAGCCCACTGAGCTGAATTTCATTTTTCAATCACTTACCGCCCTGGCCTCCTGGCCACCCTTCCAGATGCATTGTCACGTTGGGACAACATTCACCTAGATAGGGGGGAAGATTTCATAAGCAAGAATCCAATGAATTATCAAGAAATAATCAAGTAAGATGAAATTCAAGCCTCAAAGTTCTTTGCAGTCAAGGTGGAATCATTTTCAAGTTTTATTGACTCAATTCAGAAAGCATTATGGCAAGATTCTCAATATAGAAGTATTCTTCAAGATTTGGGTAAAGGTAAATCTGTTAAAGATTCTTCTCTGGATTCCTATTCCTAACTTCTCCTGTTCAAAGATTGGGTGGTGGTCCCAAACGACCCCACAATTCAGCTCAACACACTTCAAAAGAGGCATGACTCTCCTCTAGCTGGACACCCTGGCCAAGAGAATACTCCCAAACTTGTCAAGCGGGATTTTCACTGGCCTGGAATGACTCAATTTATCAAGTATTATGTATAACCCTGTCAACAGTGCTCAAGAAACAACAATATTTATCACAAGAAGTTTGGACTCCTCAAAACTCTTCCAATTCCAAATGGTCCTTGGACTTGTTTTCAATGGATTTCATCACGCAATTGCCACTGTCCAATTCTTTTGACTCAATCCTTGTCATAGTGGACAGATTCTCAAAAATGGCAGTTTTCATTCCAACAATGTGAGCCTTAGAGGTATTTTCATATACCCAAAAGACCACAAATGATAAATTAAGATACAAATATAAATAAAATAAATTTATTTATATGATAAAAATAAAAATTGAAATATAATTAAAAATTTATATTTGAAAATCAAAATTTAATTATAATTTCAAAATAAAATTACAATAAAATTTAAAATTATGAAAATAAATTTTTACTGGTAAAAATGCCATAAAAATGAATTTTTAATAAAGATTATGAAATCAAAATATTTTTGGTAAAAAGTTATATAAAGTATACTATAACTTTTTATCCAATAAATAAACATAGAGAAATTATCACACCATTGAATTCCTCATAAAGAATAAAGTGGGGTCACCTCTGGATGAAATTTCTGTAACTCAACTCTAAATAAGCTTAAATTAAGTTTTTGGTATTTTTTGTACAAAAGTAAAAAATCCTCAAAACCTTAATTTAATTCACACCACATGTGGTGGTAACCATCAATTTTTGTGTTAAAATTGAGGTGTTGTGTTTAGTTTAGAAGCTATCAGGAATTGAAGTATTTTCAATTGAAATGTCAAAATGTGCGCGTGTATTACATAAGTTAACTTTAATTTACATATGAGGTATCAATACTTACAGGTTTTTAATTAAAAACTCAATTGAATTACATATGTAAATTATAATTGTATTACATGATGAGGAATTAAAGAAAAAATAAATTGGAAAGATTAATTCTGGGGGGAAAAGACACTCTAGCTCTAAGGGGGAGCTAGACTCCCAAACTCCTTGCTGACTGGCGTGGGATTTCAAAATCCACGCAAAAGCTCATTACTTTTGGCCTGGAATTGAGCCACAGGGTCTGTGACTCAATTGATGATGAGGGTTTGATACCAACCAGGGTAGTTTTAACTGCTACCAAGAGGGTAAAACTACCCTTAAGTTAAAACAATGTTAGTAAAAACAGTTTTAACTGGTTTCTACGCCTCTTACAGACATTCTTACATATTTTGAAGGCTCTAGAACAGGTATTTCTATAGTAATGGCTGATATAAGGGCATAAAATGGCTAAAAAAAGCAAAAAATGGCTTAAACCAGCCCTTCTTTTGGTCTAAACCAGGGTTCAATGATGCAATAATTGGCTTTTCTGTTTTCATACTTTTTCTCACAGCGCAAAAGAGTAAATTTTACTTTTAGAGTAAGAAAATTGATGGCTATAAAATAATTTCTTCTTTGCCCCACTTTGGTCTTTGTGTTAGAATCTTTTCCTTTTATAATTAGTTCAAACACTGCTAAACCAATCAATAAAAGATTCTAACCACCTTTTTTTAAAACTTTTGAACCTTTTAGCTACATGAAAAAATCATTATAATCATTGTTTGTAACTCTTATAATCATTTTTACCCCTGAACCACACCAAAAGTGAATTAAAGGATCTTTCATCATTGTTAACTTTGTCACTTTCTTTCCAAATTCACTCCGGTCACTTTTGAGCATGGTTTCCCTTTAAATATCCCTTTAAAGACTTTGTTCTTTTCCCAATTAATTCCAATTGAAATTGCTCTTGAAGAAATTCCTTTTATAGCCTTAAATATCTCTTGTAGAGTATTTTTGGATAACTCTTTATTGTTGGTAAAACTATAAACTTTTATTATATTATTTTTTTATACTTGAAAGGTTAAAAACAAGAAAATTGGCGTGTTTTCTCTTTAAAAATACTATTTCTTATCATTTTTAAATAATCTTACCTTATACAAATTTTGAGGACAGGAAAAGTACTTGATATTTTATCAAAGTTTCATATCCACACCTTACAAGCAATGTCTTCAATAACATCACTGTATTTAGCGCATTTTTTAATCAAGAATATTTTCTCAAAGCATGTCCTTCATTCAAAAATCTTTAGTGATAGAAGTCCACTTTTTTTTCCTCCTTTTGGACCAATCTTTTTCAGCAGCTCAATATTTCAAGAGATCTGTCAACTGCTTACCACCCAGAAACTCATGGAAAGACAGAGAGGGTAAATCAGATACTAGAAAAGTACCCTTGGATGTATGTCACTTATCATCAAGATGATTGGAACAGCTGGCTCCCTCTGGCTGAATTTGCCTACAATAACTCTGACCACTCTTCAACAAAAAAATCACTGTTTTTCACTCTTTATGGAAGAGATCTTCATTTTGACTCAGTTCACATTACTCAAGATACTCCTTGAGGAAAGGTATCAACAAAAGTCCAATCAGTAGAGCAAGATGTCAAGAGAGGACTTGAATTTGCCATCAACAGGCTTAAGAGGTATGCAGATAAAAGTAGAGAAATTCCACCTGTTTTCAATCCTGGTGACATGGTATGGCTTTTCTCCAAGAACATCAAATCAACTAGACCCACCAAAAAACTGTATGAAAGATAGATGGGTCCTTTTCCACTATTGAAGAAAGTCAGCACTCATGCGTACCACCTCAAGCTCCCATCTCAATGGAAGTACATCCACCCAGTCTTCCATATTTCACTCTTAAAACCAGTCAGGACATCAACAATATAAAATAGGCATCAAGAGCCTCCTCCTCCAATCATTATTGAAGAAGAAGAGGAATGGGAAGTCTCTCAAATATTTGACTCAAAGCTTAAGAGAGGCAAATTATGGTATTTGGTGGAATGGAAAGGTTTCAGTCTAGACTCAGAAAGATCCACTTGGGAACCAACTGAAAACCTCAAGAATTTTCCTGAACTGGTCAAGTATTTTCATTCTTTATATCCTGACAAGCCAGGACCCAATTCTTCAAGAGCTTAATTTTTTGTTGTGCTTGGTGGGGAGAGGAATTACCAAAAGTAAGTCCCACTCCTGGTATGCACCTTTAAAGGTATTCTACCCTTTTTGTTGTAAGCATCACCTTGGCCACTCTGTGAGCACCCTGAAATGTTTGGACACAGATCTCTGGCCTGGCTTTCAACATCAATTACAAAAATTATGGCCATTTTCACTTGGGAAAATGGACAATTCCTCTTATTAATTTATTTCCTAGTCTTTCCAATTACAAGTCATTCCTTCAAAAAAATTATTTTCTTTTATGGTACTAGTGGGAGTGGTAATTACCAAAATTAAGTTCCTCTCCTTCTGTGCACCTCCCTAAGAGGTCTACAATCTTTCAAAGCATCACCTTGGCCACTTTGTGAGAACCTGGCATCAATTTCTCTTTCCAGGTCCTTGGCCAATGTCAAAATCAATTATCAACCTCTGTGATGAATATTAGAACCTCCTCAAGATTTATTTCTTTCTTTTCTTTTCTTATTTTCATTTTATTTTCATTTCAAATTTTTCTTTATTTACGTCCCAATGAATTTATGAACCAACATCAGTCATTTTAAATTTCAATCAATTCTGAAGCCAATGTCAAAGGAAGATCAATCAAGTCCCATGTCACATGCCAACTTTTGAATATCAGTATCAAGTTATTTTTCTCTTATTCACTCCTCTTTAGTCCCTGCCTCAAATCCTTTCCAGTTGCCTCAACAGGCTTCACCTTGTGTTGGTGCTCAGGAGCTCACCATTCCCAGGTGGGGGGTACTCTCACAACCATGGAAATTACCCTCCTGGACTCCATATGGCATATCAGTGCCATATCAATCTTATGGCAATTTGGCCATATCCATAATCACTGGCCAAATTGGCCCTCTCATCCTTTCTGGCCTTTTATGGTCATTTCACTCCTGGGGCCAACCTGGCCCCTTCACTATCATCAGGCCTTTCCAGGGCATTCTCCGCTTTTGGGCACTTTCAGGTATTTTTCAGTCAACAGGCAAAATACAGCCCAAAAGCCTGCATTTGGCTTTTTAAGCTTAACATATGGTTTTGCACATTTTGCATATTTTTGGTGTATTCAGCTGTATATGCCATTTTCCCATGTATTATTGGAAATATGTCCAAAAGGCCATATCAGACCTTTTTGGGGCTTAATTACCATCTTTGTGCATTTTGTGCACTTTGCGCAAATACAGTTTTAATGCTGTATAAGCTGTATTTGGCCAGAAACCCAAAATTGGCCAATACACCCAGAAACACCTTGTCACCTATGAAGTCACCCAAAACCCAATTTTCACTCTCATCCTTCTTAATTCACTCACAAAGAACTTTGCCACTTTCAGCCTTCAGCAACTCAAATTGTCATAAATGGTATTATACACCATTCTGCACCTTTTTTCAGCAGCAATTCAATGGTTTCAATATTGGAGGGGTAATGCAACATTCCATAAGTCACCAAAGTGTCATGTCATCCAGAGGACCCATCAAGGAGCAAGCGCAGGTGTAATTTCTCAAAGACCAATGATGCCATCAGGAATTCATTGGTTATTCTCACTTCAAGTATTCCCTCCAAGGGAATACTTTCAATTAATTCCCAAGGTGTATTCAAGATGCAGCTCCAAAGAAGTTGTCAAGTGTCAATGCTCCATCAATACAGCTTGGCAACCACATTCATTTCAATAGAGTCTGGATTCATCAAGACCTGCATTTAAATCATACATCATGGAAAAGTCATTCAACATAGTTCATTTCCCAATCTGGAAAGGTATATACTTCATCAAGCTGTCAATAGAGCTTCAAGGATTCAATACAGATCAGCTGTCAGCCTGAATGAGTCAAGCTCTCAACATTTCACATATACCAGCCTCCTTTGACCCTGGGGGCTTTTTCCCCAGTTAATTAATATATTTTGATTTTATTTTATCTTTATTTATCTTATAACCATTTTTGTTAAGTGAATACTGATATTATCAAGTCAGTTATTTGGCACCTTTTCTCTTTTCTTTCTTTGCCTCTCAATAGATATTTGGTGGTCATATCCTTACTAATTTCATTGTTCATTTTGGCAGGTTTAAACAGTGATTACAAACTTACTTGGTTGGCTTTTTGGCCATTTGTCTTCTCATTTCTGTTATTGCATGTCTCTTTGTACTTGCAGTCTTCCTAGAGAAATTCAATTCTTTATTTTTATTTTCTTCATTTTTTTGGAGTCTTCCAAGTTAGTTTCCTGATTTCTGAGTGCCAGGCCACTCTTGTTTTTCTGGCCAAGAGCTCCTGTGACATCCAATTATATTAGAAATTTAAACAGGTAAAGTTTTATTATATATAAAATCTTATTATTAAATTATTTCTTAAGTATTTTATTCTTTATAAACACTAAATTAAAGAATTGAAATCATAGAAATTAGATCATTGTTGTAATCACCAATAATATATTATATTTTATAAAATAATTGTCTTAAAATATCTTTTAAAATTGACAAATTCCTCTTAAAAACTCTTTTCATCATATCTTTATTATAAAAAGTTGTTTTATCTTTTCAAATATTGATTTTTGGCGTGTTTTCAATTATAATAATTATTTAATATAATGACTGTTGTATTTGACTTGTTGTATTAATGATATATTATAAGTAAGTTTTTCTCTAAAATTCTATAATATTTTAATCTATTATTGGTCTTTTATATAGAATTCTTTCATAGGAATGATATCTGCACAGTGTGTGTTATAACTTCTCTTTATAAATAATATTCATATTATTAATAAGTGGTTAAATATTTATATTTTCCACATGTAATTGTCTCATTAAGAGCTTTACACTTCTTATTGTTATAGCTGTCAGTGACTATAACAATAAGGGAATAATTAAAATTTATTATAATTATTAATATTTTTATTATTATTATATTATATAATAGTAATTAAGTTTTTTTTTCATATAATTATTTTAATAATTATATTTAATTTGTGGTTAAAATATTTTGTTATATTATATTTTTCTACATTTGACAGTCATAGTACTCTTGATATTGTTACTATTATCAAGGATTTCATAGACAAACCTTACATTTGGGGGGCTGGCCATGATTTTAACCAGTTTTTGGGACATAAATAATATTCTAGACCTTATTTTACTCTTATTTTAGGTAAAATTTCCATATTTATCTGAATATTGGCTTTTTTGGGACTTATCCCTCATAAAAAATCTTTATAATATTAATAAAGTTGATTTTCCTTAAGAATATTGTTTGAAAAAATATACTGTTCAGTGACTTGGAATAAATCTCTTTTGTCTAACCAGTGGCTTTTTCACATCACAGACTTGAAACTTATTCTTTGAGTCATTCTAGTCTTAAGTAAATAATAATAAAATTTTGCTTAATAAATTAATAATTGCATAATTATTAATTCTTTACAAGAAAATATAAAATCATATGAAAAATTTGAAAATCTTTATTAAAAACACTTTTTCTTTTATTTTGCAACATTTTGTCTTAATTTTGACGCAATTTGCCATAAATTACATTAAAACAACTTTTTTCAACAAGTTGAGTTTATAGGTTATTTTAATTGTTGAATAAAACAACTTATATTTTTACTTTCCTCTAGTGTCATCCACCAGAGAAAGCTCTTCGGACTCTGAGGCATCAGAGTCTAGTATTGAAAGTCAAACCATCCCAGCACCAAGGGGTTTAATTACCAAAGAACCCTTCAAAGGTCCAGCAGGTGAATTCAATTCACTTCTTAGTCCATTTTTCCTTAAAATTGACGTGAAATGACTCCTACTAGAAGTGGAAGCAATTACTCCATCCAATCAAATGGATCTGGACCAGGAAATTAAAGTCAAAAATCCAAAAGAAAAGAATGTCAGCCCAGAGGAGAGGCACAAATGGAGGATGCCAGAACTTCCACCAGTTCCCAAAGGTTGGCCAGCACCTTTGACACTCATATTGAGAGTCCAGAAGCTGAAATAACTTCTATTCCTTTTGTCAGACCTGAATCATTTCCAACAGGCAGAAATAGAGATATACCAGTCTCAGTACAAGAACTGGTTTTTTGCGGCAAATCAGCAGGAGTGGGAACTTCTTCCAAGTCTTTGAATAGGCACAATGAACTCTCATATTCAATTGAAGAAGCTCATGGGCCCTGTCAGCCTGTGACTCAAAACCAGAGCACTAGCATGACAGCCAAATATCATAAATCAATGGTATAGCCAAGATACCACCAAAACATGGAACTGAGACAAATAAGCTCAAAATGTATCAAAATAAAGAGGAATTTCACTCCTTTCCAAATATACAAGTCCCATAACCATAGGACAAAGAATAACAAAGTTATTCCTTCTCAAAGTTGTTGCTGAGCATAAACCTTGATTTTCACCTCTCATCTGAAGTACAGAGTGAGAGGCTCAACACCATCAAATGGGTATTTAAAATGAAGCTATAAGTCAGGGCTATCTAATGGTACCAGCCAAACTGAGCTAGTACCAGTATTACAGAAGTTATGGCCAAATTCAGGCCAAATAAGGGTGAATAAAATATTCACCTCTCATCTCAATTCTACAGTTTTAGTTTGAGATACCTAAGGTGGGGTCTTTTTGTAAATAGAACAATCAGGACTATCTGATGGTGCATTCATTTCCCCATATCTCACCTAGAAGAAAAGCTATAAGGCAAACAAACCCAATACATCTTTTTGCCTAAAACACGCATATGTACAAACATCTTGTACATGGCATTAATTTGCCATATTGAATTATAGCCATATCAAATGAGGTACCACTGTGTAAAACACATATAGGGCTACACACCAAACCAATTTTGAGGTTGATATTCAAAAAACTGACAAAGGTATGGCTGTTTTAAAGTCAAAAGCCCACAGTTTTGCCAATTTAGCCTTACCATGGGATAATATCCCATAACTTTGATTATGAGGTGTCAAATAGACAAAGAAGCTTTTTTACTTCAATTCATCATAGTTCATTCAATACTGGGGTCCTATACAGGTTCTGTACAGATTTCTACGTGTCATGCATGTCAGAATCAGGCTTTATGGTCCCCAGTTGAAATTTTCACCCTGTATTGGTGAAAGCTGCCCAGATGTGGTTTCAAAACCACATCTGAGACCAATACAGGCTATACAGGCCTTTCTCAAACCACAATCCTGTCCTAGAGAGTGAAAAATTGTCACTTCCTCTATGCGAAAAGGTCTAGCAGTGTTTTCACCCCATTTCAGGATAAAAGGAGGCCTTTTCACTTCCAGAAAAGGAATCCCCATCCTGCTCTTGAATTCCTATGCAGTACAATAGTTGAAAATGGTTATACTTTTGGAAAATAAACAGGTTATACTTTAAATCTCAGTATTTTAGTCTTTATTATTGTAACCCAGCAGGTAAAGCTGCACCCAGGGCTTTCAATGGCGCTCACCACCACTAATTCTCATCAGTAAAGCCCTTTTTATCTTTTAATTAAACCTTTTTAAATACTTTTATCCATGTCACAGTCATAGTTAAATTTGTAAAAAGTCTTATTGCATCTTCATCATAGACTCAGCCTGACAGGCCCAGAAAAGACATAAGAACTTCTGAAGGGTTGGACACCCATGTCTTGCAAGGGACAAGTCCAACAGCCCAGTGGAAGCTTCACAAGCCTCCACAAGCAAAAATATGCCTCAACAAGTGCCAAAAAGGACAAGAAAACCCCAGGTAGAAATCAGAAGGGAAAGAAAAAGGCAAAGGTAAAGGCAAAACCCAAGTGGAACAAGCCTTACCCACAGAATTAAAGAATTCCCAAGAAAGATAAGACAGCCATGAACAATGTGTTCAATATGGTAAGAACTCTGATGGAATTCAAAAACAAGGAGGAGGAAAGATTGAACCAATCATTTCCAAAAAAGTAGACCTTGTAAAGCTTGTAACCCATTTTGAAACTTGTAATAAGGAAATCTTATCAAAGTCTAATAATTTTGAGTATATCCAACAAAAGTTGGGTAGGGAGATATTGCAAGTGAAAGAGTCACAAAAGACGATAATTGGTCTATAAAATATAAATAAAGACAATATCTTGTCTTTGACGCGAATTTGTGCAAGAATTGATTCTAAAGTTACCTTACTCAATCAACCAGATGACAAAGCTATTCCCTTTGGAACTAGACAGTTGAAAGAATTAAGAATACAAGTTCAGAACTTGGAAAACTCAACTGGCCACAATGCAGTTCTTTTCCAAGAACAATTGGGAAAAGGTGATAAATCAATATTTGAATTTAAAGAAGATATTCAATAAAGTATTGATAGTATATCACTGAAGAATAATTTGCCAAGACCATCTAAACCAATTCTTTACAGAAATGTGCTAAGCTTGAATAATGACTTACATCATACAATTTCAAGCAATGCAGAAGTGTAGACTGCTTGTAATCTTAAAGACATTCCAAGATTAGAGGAATGGAAAACCTTCAGTGGTGAAGGAAAATATAATCATATGGAACTTATGAAAACAATTGATATGTTTAAAGAAGGCTATAGCATACCATATGAATACATAAGTGTCAGATTACACTCCCTGTTTACCAAATCAGAAAGAAAATGGTATTACAAAATGAGGCAAGACCATGGTAAACATTCTTGGCCTTGGTGGAAAGAAAAAATTTTTTTTAAATGGCAAAATGATTCCTGGAGATTTAAAATGGAAAATTCTTTTGAAGAAGCCATTTTTAATATTGAAAGGGACAGGACCGTGTCTTGGCTTCTTAAACAGAAAGACAGGTTAACTGCTCTTCATCCTGATATGTCTGAAACAATGATTCATAAAATGATATTATGAAAATGTGGTTGTGACCTTGGGCATGCTATAAGAAGCAGATTTATTGAGCCTTGCTCTACAGAAGACTATATCAATGCCATGGAAGAGATCATAACTAGGATAACAATTGGAAGGAATTGGTATAAACCCCCAATGGACAACAAGACCAGTGGGAAACCAATTCCAAAACCCAATAAACCACATGACAAAGCTCCTTTGAAATTTCATAAATGTGGAAGTACATCTCATTTGGAAAGCACTTGTCCCAAAAGAAAAGAATAAACAAGATAGAAATAGATAAAGTTTAAGAAACAAAAGAAACAAATAATTTATCTTTACATTAAAGTGATTCTGAGGCTTCTGAAGAAGAGGAAATACCAGATGAACTTATCATAGAAAATATTAATGTTTTCTTTCAAGTCACAGAAGTACATACTCACTTACCCCAGTACAGTGATGAATGTATGGATCTCATACACGTGCAAGATGCTAAAATGCAGAAACCAAACCTTCCAGAGGCAAAGGCTATACAGTTGGAGCATCTTGTATCACTAATATTGTGATAAGTAACAGAGAAGCCAAGCTATTTCTTGACTCAGGTGCCTTTTGTACTTGTGTTGGAAAATATTACCTTGACAGGATTAAACCAATTGGAAATAAAACTTAATGCCAATTGAAGGTATAAAATTCAGCAGTGCTAGCCAAAATTTGCACCCCTTGTGCATTTTTTAACCAGCAATGATATTGCCTCATCCTGCAGGAAGTATCAGATTAAAAGTTGAATTTGTTGTTATGAATAATTGTACTTCACAACACTTGATACTAGGAAATGATTATCTCAATATTTATAGAATTGATATTAAAAATCATAAAGACAAATATTTCACTATAGGGGCAAATAAAAGCCAAATATTTGCTTTTCCTCCAGAAAAAAGAGAAATAACTGTCATTAGACAAGCAAAGAATGTTGATAAAGAAATATTTGTGTCAGATCAATTCATTGAAGCACAAATTAGTACTGAATTAACATTAGAAATTAAGGAAGAACTTATTTAAAAATATTTCAATACAGAGAGGCCTTTGCTTCTGATAATGAACCACTTGGGGCTATCAAAGGCCATGAAGTTGACATTATTCTTGATGTGAAAAGAGCTTACCCTCCACTATTCAGAAGACTAGCTTACCCAGATAGCCCTAAGGCTAGAGAAGCACTAGGAATTCATATTGATGAGCTAGTGAAACTGGGAGCTCTTAGAAAACTTGGGCACAATGAAGAAGTAGAAGTTGCAATGCCTGTAATCATTACTTGAGAGAATGATAAATCAAGGATGGTTGGTGATTTTGGAGCATTGAATACCTACACTATTCCAGACAGGTATCCAATCCCTAGAATCCATGAGAGTTTGACTCACTTATCCAAAGCAAAGTTTATCACTTCTATGGATGCTCTTACAGGTTTCCATAAGAATTTTTTAACACCTCATTCTAGGAAAGTATTGAGTATTATTGCTCATTGTGGTATTTATGAATACTTGAGGATGCCTTTTGGTATTCAAAATGCACCCTCCCATTACCAAGGAATGATTAATACCATTTTACCACATGAATTATCAGAGGGATGGTTAATCATTTATATTTATGAAATTATCATTTGTTCAGAAACCTGGAAATTGCATTTGGAGAGACTTTCATTAGTACTTAGGAAAATTCTTCAAGTGAACATGAAAAAATCTCTTAAAAAAATTCATTTTGGGTTTCATGAGCTGAAAGCTCTAGGACATGTAGTATCAGGACTGAGTCTTGGTGTTGATAAAAACAAGGGTCCTGCAGTTTTACTAAAGCAAATGCCCCAGAACAAAAAACAAATGATGTCTTTCTTAGGGTTTTCCAGGTATTACAGACAACACCTTAAAGCTTTTTCAATCCATGCCAAATCATTGTACAGAATTTTTGATCAACAAATGGTCTTTGAGATGTCACAGGAAAGAATTCAAGCATATGAAAAAATCAAGTATACCTTGACTAATGAACTATTATTATTAATGCCAGATTGGAAACTTCCTTTCAAGATGTACATTGATGCATGTGGTGAAGGCCTAGGTTCAGTTATTCATCAAGTTCAAATTGTCAATGACAAGCCTTATGGGGGTCCAATTTGTTTTATTTCAATACAAATCAAATCTATTGAGGCCAGATATGGAGCTAGCCAAATGGAGTGTCTTTTCCTCTTTTGGGCTCTGGAAAAATTTCATTATTATATTGATGGTAGTGTGTTTGAAGTAATTACTGATTGTAATGCACTAAAATCACTTCTTAACATGAAGACTCCTAACAGACACATGTTGATATGGAAGATTGCTAGTAAGGAGTATAGAGGCAATATGACCATAGTACATAAATCTGTAAATATTGACAAGAATTCTGATGGGTTTAGTAGATGGGAATTACCCAATACACCTGAAAATCTTGCCTATTTTCCTATAAGTGCAGAACCTCAAATTCCAATTGAAGGAATTAACATCACAGATGTGTGGACAGAATTCTTTGAAGAGGTTAGAGAAAGCTACAAGCAAGATAAGAATTGTCATATTCTTACTGCTCTAATTGACAAAAATTGCAAAGAGGCATCCTTGGCTAACTCTCTGGATGATATTTGGAAAAAATCTTATTACAATGGAAGATTCCATTTGGTTGATTGTATCTTATAATAGGTCTAAACACACATTTTTCATGGTCCTATGCAGTAGATTGTTGATCAACACAATACTACTGGAATGCCATGATAACATTTATTCTGGAAATCTTTCTGAAGACAGAAAAATGGAAAGAATTAAGACATCTGCCTGGTGGCCATCTTGTAGAAAAGATGTCATTTAGTACTGTCATGGGTTTTATAGATTCCAGAAAGCCAATAAAGCTACTGGTAAAGGATTTGGATTAATGATTCATATTGAAGAGCCAAGTTGTCACAGGGGCTCTTCGAAGTGAAGAGGGCCTGGCACTCAGTAAACTGGGACTCACTTATGGAGGGCTCAAAGATAAGACAAGAATGGATACACTTAAGAGTGTGAATAATGAATTACTAAAAGAATAAAAATAAGAAAGCAGCAACAAAGAATAAGAGTAAGAAAAAGAAGAGCCAACCACAAACAAGTCCAAGTCCACTGTTTTCAACCTGTCAGAATGGAAAGAGAAGGGTTAATAAGGATATGGCCACCCAACTCATACTGTACAGGCGAAGAAAGAAAAGGGGCAAAGACTAACTTAAGATTAAATAAATATAATACCCAAAATATAAGGATAAGAATATTCAGATAATAATAAATCAACTAAATTAATTAACTGGGGCAAAGTCCCCAGGGGGGAGGAAGAGGGGCTGGTATATGTGAGAATCACCAGCCCTGATCCAGAGGCAGAGTTTTCATGAGAATAATTGATGATTGAATTGAGTCTGGCCAATACAGGTCCTGTAAGGCTGTACATAACCTGTACAAGAGGTGTGGTGTATTTGAGTGATCATACAGTTCCATATTGGTGTATTGAAACTTTATTGGGTGAATCCAACCTGTACAGGTGTTGACAGGCTGTATGGATGTACCAAGCTGTATGCATGTTTCAGAATGAAGATTGCTGAAACTGCATGCTGATGCAGATACTGGATTTGCTGATTTGGGGTGTTTGAGTGGGTGTATGAATGAATACCCTTACCCCTGATGGATGGTTGTTACACAAGTACCCCATGGGAAGTGGTTCATATGGATTATGTAGCTGCCTTACCAGCTGGAGGTGATAAAAGTTACAATGTATGTCTTTTCATTGCTGACAGATATAAAAAACCCCAACCTGGTATCCATGTCATAAAGATGACACAGCCATGGATACAGCTCTTTTGATTTGGAACAGAGTTATATCTCATACTGGTCTCTTTAAGAATATTATTTGTGATAGAGAACCAAAATTTACATAATAAATAAACTAAATTAATTAACTGGGGAAAAGTCCCCAGGGGGAGAAAGAGGGGCTGGTATATGTGAGAATCACCAGCCCTGATCCAGAGGAAGAATTTTCATGAGAGGATTGAATGATTGAATTGAGTCTGGCCAATACAGGTCCTGTACAGATGTACAGAGCCTGTACAAGATGTGTGGTGTATTTGAGTGATCATACAGTTCCATATTGGTGTATTGAAACTTTATTGGGTGAATCCAACCTGTACAGGTGTTGACAGGCTGTATGGATGTACCAAGCTGTATGCATGTTTCAGAATGAAGATTGCTGAAACTGCATGCTGATGC
This sequence comes from Austropuccinia psidii, assembly GCA_023105745.1. Classification (NCBI taxonomy): domain Eukaryota; kingdom Fungi; phylum Basidiomycota; class Pucciniomycetes; order Pucciniales; family Sphaerophragmiaceae; genus Austropuccinia; species Austropuccinia psidii. The sequence continues at coordinate 23,903,000 of JALGQZ010000005.1, forward strand.
AGATACTGGATTTGCTGATTTGGGGTGTTTGAGTGGGTGTATGAATGAATACCCTTACCCCTGATGGATGGTTGTTACAGTATCCCCCTCTTGAAACTGGTGGGCTCCTGAACACCATAATACCCTGCCACTGTTGAGTGGCATCTCATTATCCCCACATTTTTTTCAAAAAATTTTCTTTTTAATTTTCTTTCCTCTTGACCATTATCCTGAAAATCCTTCATTACTTCTTCCCTGCCAAATTCAATTGATTCCCCCCCTCTTTTTTTTCAAGTTTGAGTGAGTATTCCTTCCAGAGTATGCAATTCTTTTCTTTTGATTGAATCAGCCATGTCTTGGGATGTGGCCTTGGGATATCTCCCAGAATAAAGGCCATTGAGCACTTGTGCTCAAAGATTGGTGCCCAATGAGTATATGACTTGTACTCATTGGCCCAGACCTAATCCATTGAATGAACCTCCAAGGGGTCTTGTCCCCATGATCCAAGGAATTGGCCTCAGGCAGCCCTCCCAGTGGTTTTTGGACTGTGGCCTCCATCTTGAGTGATCTTGATGTATCTTGCTTTTTGTGGCCTTTTTGGCCTTGCTGGGTGATTTGGTGATTAGGGCAATTTTTTTGATTTTTCTGGTTTTTTGGCCATAATAGGCCTTTTTGATGTTTTGGGGTCCTACGGTCCGCGGGCCGTATGCCGCGGTCCGTGGGCCGTGGCCTGTACGCCGCGGTCCGTGGGCCGTGGACCGTACGCCGCGGTCCGCGGTCCGTGGGGGCTATTGGAGGCCCCCAGGACCAAAATGGAGCCCCTGGGCCCAAATTTGCTGGGGACCCAGGGTGACCAAGGGGCCCAAAAATGGCCCAATTCCAAAATTCACCACATATGGCCTGGATCCATTGAAGGGGTCCAGGGCCATCAAGATCTTGGCCTCCCCCAAAGTTGCAGGGGAGGCCCTGGGTGATGAGTTCAGCCCCAAAGGGGTGTGAACCTTCACCTTAGAGGCTTTGAGGTGGGGCATAATTGAGTTATGGCCCCAGTTCCTTGAGTCAATTTTTTTTTCTTGATGTGGAGTGGATTGATTCTGACGTCTTGAATCTTCTGCTTGCACTTTCTTCAGTTATGAGTTCCAAACTGACTGAACTCACTGAATCTTCCCCTTCTGCACCGCCACCGTCTGTTCTTCATGGTTCTGGCGTCTTCAGTCGATTGTCTTCTCCCTCCATGGCGTCTTCTGGCCATTTTGACCCCTCCCAAACATATGAGGGGTTCAGAGCAGTTGAAGTTCTTGATCCTGCCTGTACTGAGTGTTTGGCCAGGGGGAAGGATTGCTTTCAACATTACAATCCTCGATTGTCAAAATGCCATTTCTGCTTTATTGGGAAGAAGCCATGCCGCCGTACTGGATCAACTTTGTCCCAGGTGAGGAGGCACTTATGGAGTAGGAAGGATGGGCCTTATGGGCAGGAATTCCCCATTCTTGAGGAACCTACCCCTGATGCCACTTCTGGATTTTCTCAATGTGAGTGATTTGCTTTTCTTGGTTGAATTGATGCTGATATTTTGATGTAGTGACTGGTTCCAGGCAGAGGGATGTGGCCAGATGGACTAATGTTGGAGGGCCCATTCTGATTGGTGGTAGGCCCATCCACTACAGCTCAGAAATTCCCATTTCAAGGACCAATGCTGATGGAGTGGTGAAAGTAGTGAAGAAGCTAAGAAGAATTGTTGATTCCCCATCAGATCCAGATGCTGAAGGAAGTGATGAGTTGGATGGTGAAGAAGTTCAAGTTATTCCTCATTCAAGTGGCCATCCATCCAGCAATTCCTCTTCTCAACCTCTTGCAAACCACAGATTCCAAAGCCAAGTGATTCCCAGCACTCCAAGAACCTTCCAACCGATGCTTGCTTCAATTCCTACAACCCTTCCTCCTCCATCACCAACTACTTCCCACACCACCAGGCCTGCCTTGAATCCAGCAGTAAGACCATCTCCAGTTCAACAGCCCAGAAACTCACCCATAAACACCTCCTGTCAACTCCAACCTGTGGCCAGCTCCAGCAGAAGAAGAGATGGATTGTCCCCTTTGCCTTTTCCTGCCGCTCAAGTATTCCAAAGAAGAGAACGTTGGCCTATCCGGGTTACCAGAGAAGATCCCAACGCGGCTAGTTAAAATCAAGATGCTGTGGCCAGATTGTTCAGGAGAGTTGATAGAAATAGCAGAGAGGTGATTATGTATGCCAATGACAGGACGATTCCAGGTACTGCTTCTGAAGAAATGGCTGCAAAATTTGCCTGGTATGAAGATGAGTTGATAAATGATTTCCAGAGAACTTTTGATGACTTGGGTAGAGATAACTAGTTTTTCTTTTCCTTGTTTGTGTTTGGCTTGCCTTCTATCCCCACTCTTATAAAAACTAAAAAATGAAAAAATAATGGAACCTCCCAATACATGATTTGGGGAGGGGATGCTGCTGCTTTAAAGAAATAAAAGAAAGAAAATTATACAAGTAAAGAAAGAAAAATAAAAGAATAAGAGAAAATGAGAGTAAAGAAAGAAATAAAGAAAAAATCCTGATGGTTGCTCCTTCTTGTGGTGAGTTGCTTGATTTTGGCCAATAAGTCTGAAAAAATGAAAACCAAGCATTTTGATGCTCACAGAGTGGCCAAGGTAATGTTTTACAAGAAGTAGAACCCTCAGGGATGCATACCAGGAGATGGAACTTACTTTCATAACTTCCACTCCCCACCAAGCACCATAAAACTGAAAAGAATTGCCATAAATGACTTCTGAGATGAATTGCCATAAATGACTTCTGAAATGAATTGCCGTAAATGACTTGAAGTAATGAATGTCTTGAATTATGATGATTGGCATAAAATGAAATGATAATAAAGAAAGAAATTAAAAATAATTAAAGAAAACATTGGGCCATATCTTGATAAGGTCCAAATGGAGGGTATTGATGTTGTATGCTTCCTGAACCTGTCCAAAGAAAGGACAAGTGCTCACAAGGTGGCCAAGGTGATGCTTACAACAACATATGGGTAGAATACCCCCTTAAAGGTGCATGCCAGGAGAGGAACTTACTTTCATAACTTCTTCTCCCCACCAAGCACCATAAATCAAACTCTTGAGGTATTTGGACCAGGCTTGTCTGGATACAATGAATGGAAATCCTTGACAAGGTCTGGTGAGTTGGTAAGGTTGGAAGATGGTTCCCAAGTGGTTCTTTCTGGGTCTTCACTGAATCCTTTCCACTCTACAAGATACCATAATTTACCTCTCTTGAGTTTTGAGTCCAGAACCTGAGCCACTTCCCATTCTTCTTGCTCCTCCACTAGAACTGGTGGTGGCAGCAATTGATGACGATTTGGGATAGTTGAATGCTTGACTGGTTCTAATAAGGACACATGGAATACAGGGTGAACTGTCTTCCATTGCTGAGGCAACTTGAGGTGATATGCATGGCTGCCAATCTTCTTCAGAACTTCAAAGGGTCCCAACCATCTTTCTGATAATTTCTTGGTGGGTCTTGTTGTCTTGATGTTCTTGGAAGCTAGCCATACTTTGTCCCCAGGTTGGAAATCAGGTGGAATTTCCCTATTTCTATCTGCATACTTCTTGAATCTCCTTATTGCTGACTCTAATTCCTCTTTGACAACTTGCTGTACTGATTGGAGTTTTGTTGATAACCTTCCAGCAGGTGAGTCTTGAGAAATATGGATTGAGTCAAAGCTGGGATTTCTTCCATAAATGGTGAAAAAAGGTGATTGCTTGGTTGATGAATGTTCTGCATTATTATAGGCAAATTCAGCCAGAGGGAGCCAGGTGTGCCAGTCATCTTGATGATAGCTGACATACATCCGAAGGTACTGTTCTAGTATCTGATTTACCCTCTCTGTCTGTCCATCTGTTTCAGGGTGAAATGCAGTTGACAGGTCTCTTGATATCTTGAGCTGCTGACATAACTGGGTCCAGAATGATGAAACAAATAAGGAACCTCTATCACTAACAATACTTACTGGAAGGCCATGTTTGGAAAATACATGACTAATGAAGATTTGAGCTAAGTCCAGTGCAGTGATTGTGCCATAAGTTGGAATGAATATTGCCATTTTTGAGAATCTGTCTACAATTACTAAGATTGAGTCAAAGCTGTTTGACAGAGGCAATTGAGTGATGAAGTCCATTGATAATGAGTTCCAAGGACCAGATGGAATTTGAAGAGGCTTGAGTAATCCAAACTTCTTATGGTGGATGTTCTTGTTTCTTGAACATTGCTGACATGAGGACACATAGTCCTTGATGATTTGATTCATGCCAGCCCAATAAAAATCCCTCTTGATGAGCTTGAGGGTCTTCTCCTGGCCAGGATGGCCAGCCAATGGTGAATCATGACGCCTTTGAAGAATGTCCAATTGAACTTCATGATTGCTTGGAATAACTACTCTATCTTTGAACAATAATAATCTTGCTTGAGGTTCAAGAGAATAGTCTGGGACTGATTCTCCTCTTGCTAATTTCTTGAGGATCTCCTTATAGTCTCTGTCTTGCCATACTTGTCTTTGAATCTGATCAACTAAATCTGAGAACATTTCAACTTTTATGGAAAAGAATCTTGACTCTTGAATTTCATTTTGCTTGAGAACTTGATGAAAGTTTGGAGGATTCTTGCTGATGAAATCCACCCCCCTCTCTGGGTACACGTCGTCCCGACGTGACAAGGCATCTGGTAAAGTGGCCAGCCTGCCTGGGCGGTAAGTGATAACAAAGTGAAATTCAGACAAAAATTCAGCCCAACGGGCTTGACGACGAGTAAAGACTTTAGAAGACATAAAATATTGGAGAGAACAATGGTCTGTCAAGACCTCAAAGGAATCAGAAAGAGAAAGGAGGAAGGCTCTCCAGCGCTTGAGAGCCCAAACTATGCCAAGGAGCTCCTTGTCATGAATTTCATAGTTGAGCCCAGCTGGTAAGAGCTTGCGACTATCAAATGCAATGGGATGCTTTCCTGAGTCATTCACCTGACTCAGTACAGCACCCAAGGCATAATCAGAGGCATCAGTCTCTACAATGGTTGGAAGAGAAGGATTAAGGTGAGAAAGGATAGGAGCAGAGGTGAAAGCTTCTTTGAGTGCTTGAAACTGACTAAGAGCTTCCTCATTGAAGATGAAAGGAGAATCTTTTTTGAGAAGGGATGTGAGAGAAGTGATTTTTTTGGAATAATTTTTAATGAAACGACAATAAAAATTGGCAAAGCCAAGAAAAGATTGAAGAGCCTTGATGTTTTTGGGCTGAGGCCAATTGAGGACTTGCTGAACTTTTGAAGAATCCATCTTGAGGCCATCACTTGAAACAACATAGCCCAAGTATTCCACACTTGAGGCATGGAATACACACTTGGAGGCTTTGGCAAACAGATTATTGTCCCTCAGTCTTTGGAGGACAGAGGCCACATGTTTGACATGTTCCTCCTCAGAACTGGAAAAGACCATAATATCATCTAAATAAACCACAACAAACACATCCAAAAAATCTGCAAAGATATCATTTACCAGATTTTGGAAAGAAGCAGGAGCATTGGTCAAACCAAATGGCATGACCAAATACTCATAACTGCCATATTTGGTTCTAAAGGCAGTTAAGTGCTCATCCCCCTCTTTGATTCTCAGAAGGTTATATGCACCACGCAAATCTATCTTGGAGAAGATAGTGGACCCGTTGAATACGGTAAGAAGCTGGTTCATAGGAGGAACAGGGTATCTGTTCTTCCTAGTGACAGCATTGAGTTTGCGGTAGTCAACACACAAACGAAGACCTCCATCCTTTTTCTTGACAAAAAGGACAGGTGCTCCTGTTGAAGAGGAGCTTGGTCTAATGAAACCTTTCTCTACATTCTCTGCAATGTAGGCCCGCAGTGTTTCTGACTCTTGATTTGATAATGAGTAGATAACACCAATTGGAGGTAGAAGACCCTCCAATTCGATATGGTGATCACAGGCGCGGTGTGGAGGAAGTTTCTCTGCTTTCACCTTGGAGAATACATCCAAATAATGGTGATAAGCAGGAGGGACAACCTTCAACACAGTTTCAATTTCTTCTGGCTCTTCCTCCTCATCCCACTGCTCCTCCAGGGATGCATGAAAAGATAAGGGAGGAAGGTCCATATCCCCTTGAAAGAGATGAAGTGAAGATATGGCAACATCCTCTCCAACATCCTTCATCTCTTTGAAGACTTCATCTCTTAATGGAAGTAATGACTGAGAGGGATTAATGGAAGGGATATGGACAGAAGAAGGAAGGGAAGGTGTCTTAAGTTCACCAACCAGAGCAACACTGTTGACCGCAGTGGCAAAGTCATTACTAGTAGAAGGAATAATACCACTAGAATCCTTATGATTAGAATCATAGGTGATCAATCCATTTTTCCAATCAATAATGGGATTAAAATGGTAAAGGAAATCATAGCCCAATATCAGGTCTTCTCCCTTGGGTGAATCTATGACAAAGAAGTCCCATTCAAAGCTTGGGAAGGAAGGCAAGTCAACTACCCACTTGGTATAATGGGTGATGAACAAGGCAGGGGATTCATTAGAATCCAAAATGAAAAGAGGAATCTTTTCAGGGAGCTCTGACAGAGTCAATGAGTACTTGAGAACAAAATTCTTTGCAATAAAAGAGTTTGTAGCACCAGAATCAATGAGAATACTATAAAAAATATCAGAGACAGAAGAGAAAATAAGAAATTTTAAAGATTTCTTGACACTAGTATTCAGAGTGCACAATTGTGCTCTTGAAGGAAATAAGTGAGAACCATTGAACACATCATGATTCCCACTCAGGCTTTTCCCTGCTTGCTAGGGAAGCCTCTTGATGATGACCCAGGCTTGTTCTGAGGTCTCTTGAAGCATTTTTCAATTGGGTGCTTGCCACCACAATAAGTACACAACCCCTCTTGAATCCTCCTCTCCTTTTCAGAACCGATTAATTTATTGTCCTTATTGAGGAGAGCAGCATGGGGCTTGTCCTTTGAAGATTGGAATTGCTTGCCCTTCTTATTCTTCTTCTGGTGAGGCCTCTTTGAAGATGAGTTTTGAGGAGGCCTAGACTGATTGGATCCAATGACTGGAGGTTTCTTCTCCTGATTGCCACCCTTTTCTTTTTGCCTCTCATGATATCTTGTGTCTAATTCTAAGGTGACATCCATAAGTTCTTGAAGAGTATCAAACGTTCCAGGGTGAGAAGCCAACTGATCCAATAATCTTGATGCCAATCCTCTTCTGTACACATGAATGTAAGCTCTTTCCCCCCAATCTCCAATTCTTGACATTAAGCTTCTGAAATCTGCTATGTACAAGGAAACATGACCACTTTCCTTCATCCTCAAAATGTCCAACTCTTGTTCAGCTTTCCTGACTTCATTGGGATCACCAAACAGAGTGAATAATTGAGATTCAAACAATGGCCAATTATTGAGGAGGTAGGAAGGGTCTTCATTGGAAATATTTGAAAGGTAAGGTTCAATCCATTTGCCAGCTCTACCAGTGAGAAAAGAAGTTGAGTAAAGAACTTTCTTCCTGTCAGAGAAGAAATTTGCTGGATCATTATGGAAAATTAGTTGACAGGATTGGATAAATCCTCTCAACTTATGAGCTTGAGTACCATCAAAAGAATCAGGTGCCTTCATGGATGGAGTCTTGAAAGAAGGGGCTTTGGAATTGTCCCTGGGAGCAACTGCTTGAGTGAGTTGCCCCATGAATTGAGTCATCTGCTCCATCATCTTGAGGAGACTTGGTTCAGTTTGAGAGACAAGAGGTTGACTAGAAAGGGCTAGATTAGAACCCTGAGGCACCTCTGGAACATTTGCCAAGGCATCTGCCACTTCAGTTTCCCAGAATCTTCCTCTTCCACAGACTCTTCCCCCTCTTCATCTTCAACTTCCCCTTGTCTTGCTCTTGCACCTTCAGACATGCCAGGGTAGCCACCCAAAAGGCCAGAGAAAGATCTTGATCTTCTAGACTTCATTCCACCTCTTCTTGAGGGTGCTGCTCCTTCCATTGGTGGTCCTCTGTCTAAATTTCCACTCAGTTGATGAACTGATGGTGTGCGGTCAAGAGGAGCCCTTGCTGTAGGAGTGAGAACAGCTTGAATTCTTTGGGATCTAGTATTTTTGGCTGGGGGGCTATGCTGAACTGGCATTTTGAAATAATGAAATAAAACTTGATGGTATTAAGAAGAATAATCAAATTTGGCCAAATCAATCACAATAAAATCTTGATGAATCTTGAGGAATCAATTCAAATCTTGAGGAATCAAATTCAATCAACAGTCAAATAAATTCAATCAATCAACAATCAAATCAAATCAAATATCAATAATCTTGAGGAAATCAATATTCAATCAATAATCAATCAATAAGTGTCTTCAATATGAAATCAAGTCTTGAGGAATCAATCAATCAGTTCAAAATCTTCAGAAATCAATTCAATATCTTGAGAGTTCAAAGTCAATAAATCCAATAAATCCTGAATCAATAACCCAAATGAATCCCAATTAATAATCCAATCAATTAAACCAATCAATAATTCCTAGATAAAACCTGAATAAGAACACAGAAAAAATTTGATTGATAAAATAAAATGAGGTGATGAAATGGTCAGCAATGATTAAGAAAAGAAAAGGAATCAATTTTCATAAGAATGAAATGAGTGAGATGAAAAATTGATAAGAGAGAAAAATCATGATCATTAAGAATCATAAGGTCATTAAGAGATCATAATTTGATGAATGAAAGGAAATGAATATAAATGAATGAAAAGAAAGAATCAAATATGAGTTAATTAATTTAATGTCACAGGGGCTCTTCGAAGTGAAGAGGGCCTGGCACTCAGTAAACTGGGACTCACTTATGGAGGGCTCAAAGATAAGACAAGAATGGATACACTTAAGAGTGTGAATAATGAATTACTAAAAGAATAAAAATAAGAAAGCAGCAACAAAGAATAAGAGTAAGAAAAAGAAGAGCCAACCACAAACAAGTCCAAGTCCACTGTTTTCAACCTGTCAGAATGGAAAGAGAAGGGTTAATAAGGATATGGCCACCCAACTCATACTGTACAGGCAAAGAAAGAAAAGGGGCAAAGACTAACTTAAGATTAAATAAATATAATACCCAAAATATAAGGATAAGAATATTCAGATAATAATAAATCAACTAAATTAATTAACTGGGGCAAAGTCCCCAGGGGGGAGGAAGAGGGGCTGGTATATGTGAGAATCACCAGCCCTGATCCAGAGGCAGAGTTTTCATGAGAATAATTGATGATTGAATTGAGTCTGGCCAATACAGGTCCTGTAAGGCTGTACAGAACCTGTACAAGAGGTGTGGTGTATTTGAGTGATCATACAGTTCCATATTGGTGTATTGAAACTTTATTGGGTGAATCCAACCTGTACAGGTGTTGACAGGCTGTATGGATGTACCAAGCTGTATGCATGTTTCAGAATGAAGATTGCTGAAACTGCATGCTGATGCAGATACTGGATTTGCTGATTTGGGGTGTTTGAGTGGGTGTATGAATGAATACCCTTACCCCTGATGGATGGTTGTTACACAAGTACCCCATGGGAAGTGGTTCATATGGATTATGTAGCTGCCTTACCAGCTGGAGGTGATAAAAGTTACAATGTATGTCTTTTCATTGCTGACAGATATAAAAAACCCCAACCTGGTATCCATGTCATAAAGATGACACAGCCATGGATACAGCTCTTTTGATTTGGAACAGAGTTATATCTCATACTGGTCTCTTTAAGAATATTATTTGTGATAGAGAACCAAAATTTACATCAGCTGTATGGACTAATTTATATAAGCTTTTGGGTACAAAAATATCATTCTCAACAGCTTACCATCCACAAACAGATGGGCTATCCAAAAGAATGATTCAAACCCTTGATTACATGATCAGAAGATTTTGTGCTTATGGCTTGGAGTTTAAAGATTCTGATGGCTTTACCCATGATTGGTGTACTCTTATACCAGCATTGGAATTAGCCTACAAAACGTTTATCCATGCTTCAACAGGCAAGACTCCTGCAAAGTTGGGAAAATGATGAAACCCTAAACTTCCAGTTGATACTTTGAAGAAAGACCCAGTTGATATTAATCCAACTTCTTAATGCTTGAGGCTATTGCTTGATAAATGAAGGCATCATACAAAACAAAGCATTAATGATGACTTTGAATATGCTAAACAGAAATGGGATAAAAGTAATAAAAACCCAGAATTCAAAGTAGGGGACTTAATACTAGTTTCAACCTTGAACTTCAATAATATTAAAGGTCCAAAGAAATTGAAATATTCCTTTGGAGGACCATTCATTATTAAAGCCCTTCATGGGACAAATGCAGTACAAGTAGAACTTTTAGGAGAATTGGAAAACAAACATCCAACTTTTCCTGTTAGTCTGGTAAATCATTACACTTCAAGTGATAAGGAATTATTTCCTTTGAGAAATGAAACACCCTTAGAAGTACCTCCAATTGATCAAAGTGGAGAGAAAAAAGTACTAAAAGTCTTGAAAGAAAGAATACTTAGGGGAAAAGATGAAAGAGAATATTTGGTCAGTGTCACAGGGGCTCTTCTAAATGAAGAGGGCCTGGCACTCAGTGAACAGACTTACTTATGGAGGGCTCAAAAAGAAATACTCAAATGATGAGAGTAATGGAATAAGAGGATAAATTCCTAGTCATAAAATAATAAGTATAAAAGATAAGAGAGACAAAGCAAAAGCAATAATAAAGAGCCAACCACAAATAATCCTGAGTCACTGTTTCAACCTGTTCAGAAAAGAGAAAAGGGATTAATAAGGATATGGCCACCAGGACTCTACTGAACAGGTGAGGGAAGGCAAAGACTAACTTAATAAATAATAAAATAATATTCCAAAAGTGAGAATAAAATAATATTAAATAATAAATCAACTATTTTAATTAACTGGGGGAAAAACCCCCAGGTGGGTGAAGAGGGGCTGGTATATGTGAGAAATACCAGCCTTGGAGTTTGAGTGTTGAGATACTTGTCTGTATGCTGGAAGAAGTTGGATGTGGGATTGAATCCTGTATTGGTGAATCCAATACAGGTTATACAGTCAATACAGGTATTTGCGCCTGTATTGATTACAGGCCTGTATTTGGTGAATCCTGTATTTGAGTCTTGCCTGTATGAAACTGTATTGAGGTTTGAAACTGTATTTGGAGAGTCTTGAATGAAACCCCCTTGCTGATTGGGTTTTGAAGGGTATCCATGATATAATGATTTGCTGATGATGATTGGAAATGCCCCTGCCTCCTTGGCTGTGACATTATCCCCCTCTTGAAAGTGGTGAGCTCTGAGCACCATAAGTATAGTGAGTCTTGATGAGCTTGCAATCAATTCAAACAGTTCTTTTCCCCAATTACTTAAGATTTTCCCCTTAAAACTTCTTCTTCAATCAATACTCAAACCAATCTTCATTTAACTATTTTTAGGTATTTTCCCCTTGATTTTGATTCTGAATTTCCTCTGTTTCATTCAAAACTGCCTTCAATCTTCATAAAAATTTCTTTCATCTTGTCTTGAGTGTCTTCATCAACTTTTCTTGAGTCCTCATGGCTTTTGAAAGGTGGTTGATTTGAGTTTTTTGTCCCAAGACCACTTGAAATCATCATAATTTTGAATTTAGAGTGTTGGCATAAGGTGGCCAACATTTGAAATTTTGGACCAAATGAGTAGTCCTGGCCAAAATCCCTGAAAGTGTGAATAAATGGGTTTTTTGGCCAATTTGCGCAAAAATGCGCAAAATGCGCAAATGCGCAAATATGCCATATTTGGCATAAATTGGTGAAAAGGATGAAAAAATTGAATTACTGTGAAAAAATGGCCTAAAAGTGGTTTTTGGCCATTTTGCGCATTTTTGCGCAAAATGCGCAAATGCGCAAATATGCCATATGTGGCATAACTGGTGAAAATGATGGAAAAACTGAATTTTTGTGAGAAAATGGCCTAAAAGTGGGTTTTGGCCATTTTGCGCATTTTTGCGCAAAATGCGCAAATGCGCAATTATAATGATTTTGGCCAAAAAGGCCTTTTGAAGGCTTTTGACAAGAAAAAAGGCCCTTTTGTGCAAAAATGCGCAAAATGCGCAAATTACCCAATATGCACAAATAAGCATATTATGATAAGAATTGATGAAAAATGGCTGTTTTGATGTTTTGAGGTCTGATATGGCCAATTGTGCCAAAGTGCATATCTTGATGAAATTGGCCAATTGGGCCATTTTGAAACAGTTTCTTCTATGAAATTGATTTTTTTCTTGAATATCTTCTTCTTATCCCCTCCTTGATTGGTCAATTGCCATAAACACCTTGCTGATTGGGTTTTGGCTTTCAATTTTGATCTTGAGGAATGAGTTCAAGGCTGACATTCATATTTGACTCCACTGCCTCTGGTTCCCCGCCTTTTGTGATTTGGAGATGCCTTGGTTATGAAGTTTAAAAAACCCTTGAAGAAATTTTGATGAGGATTATCTGTAGCTGGTCTTTACCATTACTAGTGTTTGCTCTTGATTATTGAATAAATTCACTCCCCAAACAAGATATGGGAGTTATGATTGCTGCTTTTGAAACAAGAAATGAAAAAATAACTCATACAAATAAAAGAAAATGAAATAGAAAAAAAAATAAAAAATAACAAATAAAAATGAAAAAGAATTGAGAGAAGAAAAGAGAGCAAAGAAAGAAATAAGAAATGCCTGAGGGTTGTCCTTCTTGTGGTGAGTTGCTTGATTTCTGGCCAAAAGATTCTGAAAGATGAAGTCAAGCATTTGATGCTCACAGCGTGGCCAAGGTAATGTTTTTACAAGAATTAGACCCCTCAGGGATGCATACCAGGAGATGGAACTTAATTTCATAACTTCCACTCCCCACCAAGCACCATAAATGAAAATTGAAATATGCCATAAGATGAATTTGATAATGAATGTCTTGAAAGATAATTTATGGCATGATTAAAGAAAGAAGAGAAAATAAAAGAAAAGATTGGGCCATATCTTGATGAAAAGGTCCAATTCTTGAGGGTATGATGTTGCAAGGCCTTCTGAACCTGTCCAAAGAATTGACAAGTGCTCACAAAGTGGCCAAGGTGATGCTTACAACAAATTTGGGTAGAATACCCCCTTAAAGGTGCATGCCAGGAGAGGAACTTACTTTCATAAACTCCAATCCCCACCAAGCACCATAAATCAAACTCTTGAGGCATTTGGTCCTTGACAAGGTCTGGGGAGTTGGTAAGGTTGGAAGCTGGTTCCCAAGTTGTTCTTTCTGGGTCTTCATTGAATCCTTTCCACTCCACTAAATACCATAATGAACCTCTCTTGAGTTTTGAGTCCAGAACCTGAGCCACTTCCCATTCTTCTTGCTCTTCCACTATTACTGGAGGTGGTGGCAATTGTTGTCGATTTGGGATAGTTGATTGCTTGACTGGTTCTAATAAGGACACATGGAAAACAGGGTGAACTTACTTCCATTGTTGAGGCAACTTGAGGTGATATGCATGGCTGCCAATCTTCTTGAGAACTTCAAAGGGTCCCAGCCATCTTTCTGAAAGCTTTTTGGTGGGTCTTGTTGTCTTGATATTCTTGGAAGCTAGCCATACTTTTTCCCCATGTTGGAAATCAGGTGGAATTGCTCTATTTTTATCTGCATACTTCTTAAAACGCTTTATTGCTGACTCTAATTCTTCTTTGACAACTTGCTGTACTGATTGGAGTTTTGATGATAACTTTCCAGCAGGTGTATCTTGAGAAATGTGAATTGAATCAAAACTGGGATTTCTTCCATAAATAGTGAAAAATGGAGACTGTTTTGTTGATGAATGTTCTGCATTATTATAGGCAAATTCAGCCAGAGGGAGCCAGGTGTGCCAGTCATCTTGATGGTAACTGACATACATCCGAAGATACTGTTCTAGAATCTGATTTACCCTCTCTGTCTGTCCATCTGTTTCAGGGTGAAAGGCAGTTGAAAGATTTCTTGATATCTTGAGCTGCTGACACAATTGAGTCCAAAATGATGAAACAAATAATGAACCTCTATCACTAACAATACTGATTGGAAGACCATGTTTGGAAAAGACATGATTAATGAATATTTGAGCTAAATCCAAAGCAGTGATTGTTGAATAAGTTGGAATAAATATTGCCATTTTTGAAAATCTGTCTACAACTACTAAAATTGAATCAAAGTTGCTTGACAAGGGCAATTGGGTGATAAAGTCCATTGATAAGGAATTCCAAGGACCAGATGGAATTTGAAGAGGCTTGAGTAATCCAAACTTCTTATGGTGGATGTTCTTGTTTCTTGAACATTGCTGACATGAGGACACATAGTCCTTGATGATTTGATTCATGCCAGCCCAATAAAAATCCCTCTTGATGAGCTTGAGGGTCTTCTCCTGGCCAGGATGGCCAGCCAAAGGTGAATCATGACGCCTTTGAAGAATGTCCAATTGAACTTCATTATTGCTTGGAATAACTACTCTATCTTTGAACAATAATAATTTTGCTTGAGGTTCAAGAGAATAGTCTGGGACTGATTCTCCTCTTGCTAATTTCTTGAGGATCTCCTTATAGTCTTTGTCTTGCCATACTTGTCTTTGAATCTGATCAACTAAATCTGAAAACATTTCAACTTTTATGGAAAAGAATCTTGACTCTTGAATTTCATTTTGCTTGAGAACTTGATGAAAGTTTTGAGGATTCTTGCTGATGAAATCCACCCCCCTCTCTGGGTACACGTCGTCCCGACGTGACAAGGCATCTGGTAAAGTGGCCAGCCTGCCTGGGCGGTAAGTGATAACAAAGTGATATTCAGACAAAAGTTCAGCCCAACGGGCTTGACGACGAGTAAGGACTTTAGAGGACATAAAATATTGGAGAGAACAATGGTCTGTCAAGACCTCAAAGGAATCAGAAAGACAAAGGAGAAAGGCTCTCCAGCGCTTGAGAGCCCAAACTATGCCAAGGAGTTCCTTGTCATGAATTTCATAGTTGAGTTAAGCTGGTAAGAGCTTGCGACTATCAAATGCAATGGGATGCTTTCCTGAGTCATTCACCTGACTCAGTACAGCACCCAAGGCATAATCAGAGGCATCAGTCTCTACAATAGTTGGAAGAGAAGAATTAAAGTGAGAGAGGATAGGAGCAGTGGTGAAAGCTTCTTTGAGTATCTGAAACTGACTAAGAGCTTCCTCATTGAAGATAAAGGGAGAATCTTTTTTAAGGAGGGAAGTGAGAGCAGAGATTTTTTTGGAATAATTTTGAATGAAACGACGATAGAAGTTGGCAAAGCCAAGAAAGGATTGAAGGGCCTTGATGTTCTTGGGCTGAGGCCAATTGAGGATTTGTTGAACCTTTGAAGAATCCATCTTGAGTCCATCACTTGAAACAACATAGCCCAAGTATTCCACACTTGAGGCATGGAATACACACTTTGAGGCTTTAGCAAACAAATTATTGTCTCTCAGTCTTTGGAGAACAGAGGCCACATGTTTAACATGTTCATCCAAAGAGCTAGAGAAGACCATAATATCATCTAAGTACACTACAACAAAAACATCCAAATAATCTGCAAAGATATCATTCACAAGATTTTGGAATGAAGCTGGAGCATTGGTTAAGCCAAATGGCATAACCAAATATTCATAACTGCCATATTTGGTTCTAAAGGCAGTTAAGTGCTCATCCCCCTCTTTGATTCTCAAGAGATTATAAGCACCACGCAGATCTATCTTGGAGAAGATAGTAGCACCGTTGAATACAGTAAGAAGCTGATTCATTGGAGGAACAGGATACCTGTTCTTCCTAGTGACAGAATTAAGTTTGCGGTAGTCAACACACAAACGAAGACCACCATCCTTTTTCTTAACAAAAAGGACAGGTGCTCCTGTTGAGGAGGAGCTTGGTCTAATGAAACCTTTCTCTACATTCTCTGAAATGTAGGCCCGCAGTGTTTCTGACTCATTCCTTGATAAAGAGTAGATAACACCAACTGGAGGTAGAAGACCCTCCAGTTTGATATGATGATCACAGGCACGGTGTGGAGGAAGTTTCTCTGCTTTCACTTTGGAGAATACATCCAAATATTTGTGATAAACAGGAGGGACTACCTTCAGCACAGTTTCAATCTCTTCTGGCTCTTCCTCCTCATCCCACTGCTCCTCCAGGGAGGCATGAAAAGATAAAGGAGGAAGGTCCATATCCCCTTGAAAGAGATGAAGTGAAGATATAGCAACATCTTCTCCAACATCTTTTATCTCTTTGAAGACTTCATCTCTTAATGGAAGTAATGACTGAGAGGGAAAAATGGAGGGGTTATGGACAGAAGGAGGAAGGGAAGGTGTCTTAAGTTCACCAACCAGAGCAACACTGTTGACAGCAGTGGAAAAGTCATTACTAGTAGAAGGAATAATACCACTAGAATCCTTATGATTAGAATCATAGGTGATCAATCCATTTTTCCAATCAATAATGGGATTGAAATGGTAAAGAAAATCATAGCCCAATATTAGGTCTTCTCCCTTGGGTGAATCTATCATAAAGAAATCCCATTCAAAGCTTGGGAAGGAAGGTAAATCAACAACCCACTTGGTATAATGGGTGATGAACAAGGAAGTGGATTCACTGGAATCCAGAATGAAAAGAGGAATCTTTTCAGGGAGCTCTGACATGGTCAATGAGTACTTGAGAACAAAATTCTTTGCAATAAAGGAGTTTGTAGCACCAGAATCAATGAGAATACTATAAAAAATATCAGAGATTGAAGAAAAAATAAGAAATTTTAAAGATTTCTTGACACTAGTATTCAGAGTGCACAATTGTGCTCTTGAAGGAAATAAGTGAGAACCATTGAACACATCATGATTCCCACTCAGCCTTTTCCCTGCTTGCTAGGGAAGCCTTTTGATGACCCTTGCCTATTCTCAGGCCTCTTGAAGCATTTTTCAAATGGGTGCTTTCCACCACAATAATTGCACAAGCCTTCTTTAATCCTCCTCTCCTTTTCAGAACCGATTAATTTATTGTCCTTATTGAGGAGAGCAGCATGAGGCTTGTCTTTGGACACTTGAAAATTCTTCCCCTTCTTATTCTTCTTGTGATAAGGCTTCTTTGATGATGAACTTTGAGGGGGCTTGGAGGAGTTGGATCCACTGATTGGAGGCTTCTTCTCTTGATGACTGCCCTTTTCCTTTTGTCTCTCATGATATCTTGTGTCTAATTCTAAAGTGACATCCATAAGTTCTTGAAGAGTGTCAAAAGCTCCAGGGTGAGAAGCCAATTGGTCCAACAATCTTGATGCCAAGCCTCTTCTATACACATGAATGTAAGCTCTTTCCCCCCAATCTCCAATTCTTGACATTAAGCTTCTGAAATCTGCTATGTACAAGGAAACATGACCACTTTCCTTCATCCTCAAATTGTCCAACTCTTGTTCAGCTTTCCTGACTTCATTGGGGTCACCAAACAGAGTGAATAATTGAGATTCAAATAATGGCCAATTATTGAGGAGGTAGGAAGGGTCTTCATTGGAAATATTTGAGAGGTAAGGTTCAATCCACTTGCCAGCTCTACCAGTAAGAAAAGAAGTTGAGTACAAAACCTTCTTCCTGTCAGAGAAGAAGTTTGCTGGATCATTATGGAAAATTAGTTGACAGGATTGGACAAATCCTCTCAACTTATGAGCTTGAGTACCATCAAAAGAATCAGGTGCCTTCATGGATGGAGTCTTGAAAGCAGGGGCTTTGGAATTGTCCCTGGGGGCAACTGCTTGAGTGAGTTGTCCCATGAACTGAGTCATTTGCTCCATCATCTTGAGGAGAATTGGATCAGTTTGAGAGACAGGAGGTTGACTAGAAAGGGCTATATTAGAACCCTGAGGCACCTCTGGAGCATTTGCCAAGGCATCTGCCACTTCAGTCTCCCCAGAATCATCCTCTTCCACAGACTCTTCCCCCTCCTCATCTTCAACTTCCCCTAATCTTGCTCTTGCACCTTCAGACATGCCAGGGTAGCCACCCAAAAGTCCAGAAAAGGATCTTGATCTTCTAGATTTCATTCCACCTCTTCTTGAGGGTGCTGCTCCTTCCATTGGTGGTCCTCTGTCCAAATTTGCACTCAGTTGATGAACTGATGGTGTGCGGTCAAGAGGAGCCCTTTCTGTAGGAGTGAGAACAGCTGGGATCTTCTGGGATCTAGTATTCTTGGCTGGAGGGCTATGCTGAACTGGCATTATAAAAGAAGAATGAAAAAACTTGATGATATTTTGAATAAAAGAAGGCTTGACCAAAACAATCAAATGAAAATCTTGATGAACTTGAGAAATCAATCAATAATCTTGAAGTGAATCAATATGAATAAATCTTGAAGAGTGAATATGACAAAGTCAAATTCTTATGAAAAATCAATTTCAATCAATAAGTCAAATCAAGTAAATCAAAATCAAATCAATTAAGTCTTGAGGAATTCAATCAATATCTTCAAAAGTCAATTCAATTTTCTTGAGGAATCAAATTCTATTCAATCAATTAAATCAAATCTTGAGGATAAATCAGTTCTCTTGAGTAGTCAAATCAAGTCAATCAAATCAATTCAATCAAAGTCAATTCAAAATCTTGAGGTGAAATCAATGTCTTGAGGAATCAATCAATCAATCAATAATCTTGAGAAATTTCAAAATCCAAAATCACTGAATACCCCAAATCAATAAAGTCCCTGAATGAATAATCAATTAACCCAAATAATTCCACTCAAATAACCTGATAAAAACCTGAATTCAGACAAAAAAGAGAAATGAAGATGATAATGATAAAGTGAAATGGTCAGCAGAAATTTTGAAATGAGAAAGAGAATCAATTTTCATTTGAATGAAAAGAATGAGATGAAAATTGATGAGAGAGAAAAATCATAAAAATCATAAAGATCATAAAATCATGAAAACATCATAATTGAAGAATGAGAGAAATGAATAAAATGAATGAAAGAAAAGAAGCAATTATGAGTTAATTAAAATAATGTCACAGGGGCTCTTCTAAATGAAGAGGGCCTGGCACTCAGTGAACAGACTTACTTATGGAGGGCTCAAAAAGAAATACTCAAATGATGAGAGTAATGGAATAAGAGGATAAATTCCTAGTCATAAAATAATAAGTGTAAAAGATAAGAGAGACAAAGCAAAAGCAATAATAAAGAGCCAACCACAAATAATCCTGAGTCACTGTTTCAACCTGTTCAGAAAAGAGAAAAGGGATTAATAAGGATATGGCCACCAGGACTCTACTGAACAGGTGAGGGAAGGGAAAGACTAACTTAATAAATAATAAAATAATATTCCAAAAGTGAGAATAAAATAATATTAAATAATAAATCAACTATTTTAATTAACTGGGGGAAAAACCCCCAGGTGAGTGAAGAGGGGCTGGTATATGTGAGAAATACCAGCCTTGGAGTTTGAGTGTTGAGATACTTGTCTGTATGCTGGAAGAAGTTGGATGTGGGATTGAATCCTGTATTGGTGAATCCAATACAGGTTATACAGTCAATACAGGTATTTGCACCTGTATTGATTACAGGCCTGTATTTGGTGAATCCTGTATTTGAGTCTTGCCTGTATGAAACTGTATTGAGGTTTGAAACTGTATTTGGAGAGTCTTGAATGAAACCCCCTTGCTGATTGGGTTTTGAAGGGTATCCATGATATAATGATTTGCTGATGATGATTGGAAATGCCCCTGCCTCCTTGGCTGTGAAAGTCAGGTACAATAATCCACAACATGAAGATTATTGGATCATATCAGAAAAGATACCTGATTCCCAAATGTTTTTCAGAAGATTAAGACATGAGAAAAGAGCAATTTCTCAATAAAACATCTGAATTGTGTGCTTTACATACTTGAAAGTATAAGTAGAGAGAGTGGACAGTGGGTGATACCACCCCCCCCCCAATTAACTTGGGGTTATACTACTAAAGAAAATTGTGGTACAGGTTTTTTGGTGGTAGGGAATGTGAGCCTGTGGGGTATATATGATGTACCCATAAGGCCAAAAATAAATTTATATACAGCAAATTTAGTCTTAAACAGAATTTTCAGTTGAAATTAAAATGAAAAATAAAAAAAAATAAGTATGTATTTTGTTTGGATAAACAAAGCTATAAATATTATGTCATTTTTGGATTCTACACCAAAAATAACCTAGGGTACAGCCATAGGGTTTTATACCAAAAAATGTTTATTTGTTAATTTATTGGAAGATTTAATAATTTCACAGTACTAATGTAAATTTTTTGACATCTTTTTAAAATTTTTAAATTTAAGCTTAAATAAGCTTAAATTTGAAGTTCCATAAGGTTTATACAAACTTACCAAAATTTTAGTTCAAATTAAGGTGTTGTGTATATTCACCAAATTGGCTAAGTGTTTGCCATACAGAATGTAAATCCTGTATGAGCTCAATTTAAAAGTGTAAAAGGCCATAGTATGGATTTAAATAAATAAAAGGGCAAAATCCATGCCAAAAGGTGGGACAAAGGAAAAAGACCAAAAAAAGCTGGGGTACCCAGCTTTTTGGATCTGCAAGGATGCAATTAAGGTTGTCCACCTATATTGGAGGATTTTCAGCCTTATTTAAACTTTAAGATTACACTTTGATCCAATGTTAAATTTTAAACTGGTTTTATCCCAATTTGAACAGGACTTTCAAGCAGCCAAAGGGTAAATCCTAATATGCAAGCTTGAAATTAAAGTTCTGATACCTGCAAAAGCTAAATAAGCTTAAACCTTTAAAGCTACAAGTATCAAAACCTTATCCAAATTTGAGGTTTAGTTAGTATTGCTATTTTACCTGGAAAAATAGCAATAACTTCAAAAATTCATTGAAAAATCAAATCTTACTTGATTTGCTTGAAATCTTCACACAGCTTACAATTCAATGTCATCTGTGTATACATTAAATTTCAAGTATCTTTTATAAACAGGCTTTATTGGTAATCATGCTGGAAAACTACTCTTTTAATTATACATAGAGAAAATTAAGATTTCTTTAAGAATTAATTAAAAATTGAGTTTAAAAGATTTTTACCTGAAACTCTATTTCTAAGTTTTTCATATGATTAAATTTAATATAAATGAGCTTTTTTCATATTAAAACTAAAAATGATTAAGTTGAAGGAGGATTGAAGCTACTTGGAGTTAAGAATAACACCAGTAACTTTGAATTGGAATTAAAAATAAGTTACCTTAAGTTAGGAACCTTATTTTTAAGCATGGTTTTTTAGTTTTGACCTGGCCCGCCCTCTATATTAATTATGAATCATGAGAGCTGCTCTTCAGATATTAAAAAATCTATTCATCACTGTTTTTGTCCATCAATCAATCAAATTCAATTATATTAGACATTTAAATAGGTAAAGTTTTATTATATATAAAGTCTTATTATTAAAGTATTTCTTAAGTATTTTATTCTTTATAAATCTTAAATCAAAGAATTGAAATCATAGAAATTAGATTATTGTTGTAATCACCAATAATATATATTTTTTTTATAAAATAATTGTCTTAAAATATCTTTTAAAATCCACAAATTCCTCTTAAGAACTCTTTTAATCATATTTTTATTATAAAAAGTTGTTTTATCTTTTAAAATATTGATTTTTGGCGTGTTTTTAACTTATAAAAATTATTTAATCTAATAACTGTTGCATTTGACTTGTTGTATTGATTATATATTATAAGTAGGTTTTTCTCTAAAATTCTATAGTTTTTTCATATATAATTGTTTTATAAATATTATATCTGCACAGTGTGTGTTATAATTTCTTTTTATAAATAATATTCATATCATTTATAAGTGGTCACATATTTATATTTTCCACATGTAATTGTCTCATTAAGAGCTTTACACTTCTTATTTTTAGAACTGTCAGTGACTATAACAATAGGAGAATATTAAAAATTTATTATAATTATTAATATTTTTTTTATTATTATGTTATATAATAATAAGTTTATCTTTTTTAATATAATTATTTTAATAATTATATTTAATTTGTGGTTATAATATTTTGTTATATTATATTTTTCTACTGAGGACAGTCATAGCACTCTTAATATTGTTACTATTATCCAGAGTTTCATAGACAAACCCCACAAAAGGTTTATTGGGCAAACTGTGGGATTTCAAGATGAAAACTGCTATATGTCACAGCCATGGAGACAGGCAGGGCATTGCCACTCATTACTAATGGAGAATCTTCCAACACCTAATCAGCAAGGGGTTTCATGGAAGATTCACCAAATACAGTTCCGATCCTCAATACAGCTCAATACAGGCAAAAACCAAATACAGGATTCACCAAATACAGGCCTGCCTTCAATACAGGTGCAAATACCTGTATTGATTCCAATATCTGTATTGCATACACCAATACAGTTTTACATCTCAAATACAGGTTTCTCAATCATACAATCATAGTTTCTCAACACTCAAACTCCAGGCTGACACTTTTTCACATATACCAGCCCCCTTTTTCCTACCTGGGGGTTTCTCCCCCAGTTAATTAAGATATTGGATTTATTATTTAATATTATTTTATTTGTCATTAAGAAATATTATTTTATTAATTATGAAGTTAGTCTTTACCTTCCCTCACCTGTTCAGTAGAGTCCTGGTGGCCATATACTTTATTAATCCTTTTCTCTTTTCTGAACAGGTTGAAACAGTGATACAGGATTATTTGTGGTTGGCTCTTTCTTATTGCTTTTGTTTTCTCTCATATACTTTAATGCTTATTATTTTATTACTAGGAATTTATTCTCTTATTTCATTACTCTTATCAATTGAGTATTTATTCTGAGCCCTCCATAAGTAAGTCTGTTCACTGAGTGCCACACCTCCTTCATTTAGAAGAGCCCCTGTGGCATTATTTTAATTAACTCATAATTGCTTCTTTTCTTTCATTCATTCTTATTCATTTCTCTCATTCTCAATTATGATTTTTTCATGATCTTATGATTTTTGTGATTTCATTATCTCTCATCAATTTTCATCCCATTCATTTCATTCAAATGAATATTGATTCTATTTCTCATTTCAAAATTGTGCTGACCATTTCATTTTCTTCTTAATTCTCAATCAATTTTCATTTTCATTTTCTGTCTGAATTCAGGTTTAATTGATTAGAATTTGGGATTAATTGATTTATCATTTCAGGAGTTTATTGAATTGGGGTTATCATTGTTGATTTCAATCTCTCAATAATTATTGATTGATTGATCTGATTATTCAAGAAATTGACTTTACCTCAAGACGCTGATTTGGTTTAATTGATTGATCTGATTTGATTCCTCAAGATAGCTGATTTATACTCAAGATTTGGTTTGATTGATTGATTTGAATTTGATTCTTCAAGAAAATTGAATTGACTTTTGAAGATATTGATTGAATTCCTCAAGACACAATTGATTTCATATTCAATTGACTTGATTTATTTGATTTGATTTGACTTATTGATTGAAGTTGATTATTCATAAGAATTTGACTTTGTCATCTTCACTCTTCAAGATTTATTCATATTGATTCACTTCAAGATTATTGATTGATTTCTCAAGTTCATGAAGATTCTCATTTGATTGTTTTGGTCAAGCCTTGTTTATCCTCAAGTATCATCAAGTTTTATTTTCTTTCTTCAATAATGCCAGTTCAGCATAGCCCCCAGCCAAGGATACAAGATCTCAAAGACATCAAGCTTTTCTCACTCCTACAGCAAGGGCTCCTCTTGACCACACACCATCAGCTCATCAACTGATGCAAACTTGGACATCGGACCACCAATGGAAGGAGCAGCACCCTCTAGAAGAGGAGGTGTGAAGTCAAGGAGATCAAGATCATTCTCTGGCTTGTTAGATGGCTATCCAAGCATTTCCCAAGGCCCTAGAAGCAGATTAGGGGGAGGAGTCTGTGGAAGAGGAGGAGTCTGAAGAAACTGAAGTAGCAGCTGCCTTGGCAGGTGCCTCTGAGGCTTCTGAAGCTCCAAGTCTAGCCCTTTCTAATCAACCTCTTTTCTCTCCAGCTGAACCAAATTTTCTCAAAATGATTGAGCAGATGACTCAATTCATGGGACAACTAACTCAAGCAGTGGCCCCAAGGGACACTTCAAAAGCCCAAGCATTCAAGACTCCATCAATGAAGGCACTGGATTCCTTTGATGGTACTAAAGCTTATAAATTGAGAGGATTTATTCAATCTTGTCAATTAATTTTCCATAATGACCCAGCAAACTTCTTCTCTGACAGGAAGAAGGTCTTGTACTCAACTTCCTTTCTTACTGGTAGAGCTGGCAAATGGATTGAACCTTACCTCTCAAATATCTCCAATGAAGACCCTTCTTATCTCCTCAATAACTGGCAGTTGTTTGAAACCCAGTTGTTCACTCTGTTTGGTGATCCTAATTAGGTCAGGAAATCTGAACAAGAGTTAGACAATTTCAGGATGAAATAAAGTGGTCAAGTTTCCTTGTATATAGCAGATTTCAGAAGCTTAATGTCAAGAATTGGATACTGGGGGGAAAGGGCCTATATTCATGTGTATAGGAGAGGCTTGGCATCAATATTGTTGGACCAATTGGCTTCTCACCCTGGAAACTTTGATAGCCTTCAAGAACTCATGGACATCACTTTTGAATTAGATACCAGATACCATGAGAGGCGGAAGGAAAAGGGTAGTAATCAAGAGAAGAAGCCTCCAATCAGTGAATTCAACTCCTCCAAGCCCCCTCAAAGTTCATCATCAAAGAAGCCTTATTGCAGGAATAATAACAAGGGGAAGAATTTTCAAGTGTCCAAAGACAAGCCTCAAGCTGCTCTCCTCAATAAGGACAGCAAATTAATTGGTCCTGAAAAGGAGAGGAGGATTAAAGAAGGCTTGTGCAATTATTGTGGTGGAAAGCACCCATTTTAAAAATGCTTCAAGAGGCCTGAGAATAGGCAGGGGTCATCAAAAGGCTTCCCTAGCAAGCAGGGAAAAGCCTGAGTGGGAATCATGATGTGCTCAATGGTTCTCACTTATTTCCTTCAAGAGAACAATTGTGCACTCTGAATACTAGTGTCAAGAAATCTTTAAAATTTCTTATTTTCTCTTCTCTCTCTGATATTTTGTATAGTATTCTCATTGATTCTGGTGCTACAAACTCTTTTATTGCAAAGAATTTTGTTCTCAAGTACTCATTGACCATGTCAGATCTCCCTGAAAAGATTCCTCTTTTCATTTTGGATTCCAATGAATCCACTTCCCTGTTCATCATCCATTATACCAAGTGTGTTGTTGACTTGCCTTCATTCCCAAGCTTTGAATGGGATTTCTTTATCATAGATTCACCCAAGGGAGAAGACCTAATATTGGGCCATTATTTTCTTTACCATTTTAATCCCATTATTGATTAGAAAAATGGATTGATAACCTATGATTCTAGTCATAAGCATTTTTAGTGGTATTATTTCTTCTACTAGTAATGACTTTACCAATGCTGTCAACAGTGTTGCTCTGGTTGGTGAACTTAAGATACCTTCCCTTCCTCCTTCTGTCCATATCCCTTCCATCATTCCCTCTCAGTCATTACTTTCATTAAGAGATGAAGTCTTCAAAGAGATAAAAGATGTTGGAGAAGATGTTGCCATATCTTCACTTCATCTCTTTCAAGGGGATGTGGAACTTACTCCTTTATCTTTTCATGCCTCCCTGGAGGAGCAGTGGGATGAGAAAGAAGAGCCAGAAGGGATTGAAACTGTGCTGAAGGTAGTCCCTCCTGCTTATCACAAATATTTGGATGTATTCTCCAAGGTGAAGCCAGAGAAACTTCCTCCACACCACGCCTGTGATCACCATAACAAACTGGAGGGTCTTCTACCTCCAGTTGGTGTTATCTACTCTTTATCAAAAAATGAGTCAGAAACACTGCGGGCCTACATTTCAGAGAATGTAGAGAAAGGTTTCATCAGGCCAAGCTCCTCTTCAACAGGAGCACCTGTCCTTTTTGTTAAGAAAAAGGATGGTGGCCTTTGTTTGTGTGTTTACTACCACAAACTTCATGCTGTCACTAAGAAAAACAGGTATCCTGTTCCTCCAATGAATCAGCTTCTTACCGTCTTTAACGGTGCTACTATCTTGTCCAAAATAGATTTGTGTGGTGCTTATAACCTCTTAAGAATCAAAGAAGGGGATGAGAACTTAACTGCCTTTAGAACTAAATATGGTAGTTATGAATATTTGGTTATGTTATTTGGCTTGACCAATGCTCCTGCTTCATTCCAGAATCTTGTGAATGATATCTTTGCAGATTTCTTGGATATTTTTTCTGTAGTATACTTAGATGATATTATGGTCTTCTCTAGTTCTCAGGAGGAACATGTCAAACATGTGGCCTCTGTCCTCCAAAGACTGAAGGACAATAATTTGTTTTCCAAAGCCTCAAAGTGTGTATTCCTTGCCTCAAGTGTGGAATACTTGGGCTATGTTGTTTCAAGTGAATGCCTCAAGATGGATTCTTCCAAACTTCAGCAAATCCTCAATTGGCCTCAGCCAAAGAACATCAAAGCACTCCAATATTTCCTTGGATTTGCCAACTTTAATCATTGTTTCATTAAAGATTATTCCAAAAAAATCTCTGCTCTAACTTCCCTCCTGAAAAAAGATTCTCCTTTCATCTTCAATGAGGAAGCTCTAAGTCAGTTTCAAATACTCAATGAAGCTTTCACCACTGCCCCTATTCTATCCCATTTCAATCCTTCTCTACCAACTATTGTAGAGACTGATGCTTCTGATTATGCCTTTGGTGCTGTACTGAGTCAGGTGAATGACTCAGGAAAGCATCCCATTGCATTTAAGAGTCACACGCTTCTCCCAGCTGAGCTGAACTATGAAATTCTTGACAAGGAACTCCTTGGCATAGTTTGGGCTCTCAAGCGCTGGAGAGCCGTTCTTCTTTCTCTTTCTGATTCCTTTGAAGTCTTGTCAGACCACTCTTCCCTTCAATATTTTATATCCTCCAAAGTCCTTACTTGTCATCAAGCCCGTTGGTCTTAGTTTCTCTCTGAATTTCATTTCTCTATCACTTACCGCCCAGGAAGACTGGCCACTTTACCAGATGCCTTGTCACGTCGGGACAACGTGTACCCAGAGAGGGGGGTAGACTTCATCAGCAAGAATCCTCAAGACTTTCATCAAGCTCTCAAGCAAAATGAAATTGAAAATTCAAGATTTTTCTCAATCAAAGTTGAAGTTTTCTCAGATTTAGTTGATCAAATCCAGAGGGCAGTATGGCAAGACAAAGATTATAAGGAAATTCTCAAGCAATTAGCAAGAGGTGAATCAGTCTCAGATTATACTCTCAAACCTCAAGCCAAACTGTTATTATAAAAGGATAGAGTAGTCATCCCAAGCAATAATGAACTTCAATTGGATATCCTTCAAAAGCGTCATGACTCACCGTTGGCTGGCCACCCTGGCCAGGAAATGACCCTCAAGCTCATCAAGAGGGATTTTTATTGGGCTGGCATGAATCAAATTATCAAAGACTATGTGTCCTCATGTCAGCAATGTTCAAGAAACAAGAACATTCATAATAAGTTTTGATTACTCAATCCTCTTCAAATTCCATCTGGTCCTTGGAATTCACTATCAATGGACTTTATCACTCAATTGCCTCTGTCAAGAAACTTTGATTCAACTTCAGTAGCTGTAGACCCATTTTTAAAAAATGGTAATATTTATTCCAGCTTATTCAACAATCACTGCTTTGTACTTAGCTCAACTCTTTATTGGTCATGTATTTTCCAAACATGGTCTTCCAATCAGTATTGTTAGTGATAGAGGTTCATTATTTGTCTCAACATTTTGGACTCAATTGTGTCAGCAGCTCAAGATATCAAGAGATATTTCAACTGCCTTCCACCCTGAAACAGATGGACAGACAGAGAGGGTAAATCAGATTCTAGAACAGTATCTTTGGATGTATGTCAGTTACCATCAAGATGACTGGCACACCTGGCTCCCTCTGGCTGAATTTTCCTATAATAATGCAGAACAATCATCAACAAAACAGTCACCATTTTTCACCATTTATGGAAGAAATCCCAGCTTTGACTCAATTCACATTTCTCAAGATACACCTGCTGGAAAGCTATCAACAAAACTCCAATCAGTACAGCAAGTTGCCAAAGAAGAATTAGAGTCAGCAATAAAGCATTTTAAGAACTATGCAGATAGAAATAGAGCAATTTCACCTGACTTCCAACCTGGGGACAAAGTATGGCTAGCTTCCAAGAACATCAAGACAACAAGACCCACCAAGAAACTTTCAGAAAGATGGTTGGGACCCTTTGAAGTTCTCAAGAAGATTGGCAGCCATGCATATCACCTCAAGTTGCCTCAACAATGAAAGTCAGTTCACCGTGTCTTCTATGTGTCCTTGTTAAAACCAGTGAAGCAATCAACTATCCCAAATTGAAATCAATTGCTACCACCACCAGTAATAGGGGCAGAGCAAGAAGAATGGGAAGTGGCTCAGGTTCTGGACTCAAAACTCAAGAGAGGTACATTATGGTATGTAGTGAAGTGGAAAGGATTCAACGAAGACCCTGAAAGAACAACTTGGAAGCCAGCTTCCAACCTTACCAACTCCCCAGACCTTTTCAAGGATTTTCACACTTTGTATCCCGACAAGCCTGGCCCAAATGGCTCAAGAGTTTGATTTATGGTGCTTGGTGGGGATTGGAGTTTATGAAAGTAAGTTCCTCTCCTGGCATGCACCTTTAAGGGGGTATTATACCCAAATATGTTGTAAACATCACCTTGGCCACTACATGAGCACTTGTAAATTTCTTTGGACAGGTTTAGAAGGCCTTGCAACATCAATTCCCCCAAATTTGGACCTTTCATCAAGAAATGGCCAAATTCTCTTTTTCCTTTTTTATTCTTTTTCTTTCTTTCACAATTATTATTCCAAATTATGCCATCCAATATTATTCAAGACATCTTTTAACTCAAATCAGCTTATGGAAAAGTTTTCTATTCTGTTATGATGCTTGGTGGGGAGTGGAAGTTATGAAAGTAAGTTCCATCTCCTGGTATGCATCTCTGAGGGTTCTACTTCTTGTAAAACAACACCTTGGCCACTGTGTGAGCATCAAATGTTTGGTTTTATATTTTCAGAAAAATTATGGCCAAAATCAAGCAACTCACCACAAGAAGATCAATCCTCAGAAGTTTTTGTTATTCTATTTTCTTTACTCTCTTTTTCTCTGAATTCTTTCTTTATTTTTATTTCATTTCATTTTCTTCTAGTTGTATGTTTTATTTTTTATTTTTTATTTCTTGTTTCAAAAGCAGGAGTCATCACTCCCATATCATGTTTGGGGAGTCAATTCATTCAATAATCAAAGAGCAAAACATTAGTAATGGTAAAGACCAGCTACAGATAACCCTCATTAAAATTTCTTCAAGTCAGCCTTGAACTCATCTTCAAGTCAAATTTCAAAGTCAAGACCAAGCAGATCATGGGAAAATCCAAGTCAGAAAGTCAAATATGGGCATTTGAACTTCAAGAACAGAGCTAAGCACAAGAAAAGAGAAGAAGCTATCATTAAAAACTGCTTCATTGGCTAAATTGGCAATTTTTAGGCATTTGCGCATTTTGCGCATTTTTGTGCATTTGGCATATAATGCCATCAAAACATCTTCAAATTACCTGAAAGGCCTTCAAACACCAAAAACCAAAAAAAAATAGTGGAATTGGTGTAATTGTGCATTTTGTGCATTTTGCGCATTTCTGACTAATTCATGTTCAAAAACTTCAAAACTTCATTTAATTGCAAAAAATCATCAAATTATGCCATGTTAATCATATTGACATATTTGAGCACTTTTGCGCATTTGGTGCACTCCTGGCTATTACTTCTTCAAAATCATGAAAAATTGCCAAAACAGCAAGTTCAATCAAAAAATCTTCAAAACCTTCAATATCTTGCATTTTGTGTACTTTTGCACATTTTGCACATTTTGGCCATTTTGGCCAAAAAGCCCATAAAACAACAATTTGGGTGGAATTCAAGGAACTCTGAAATAGTCCAAAGCAAGAAAAAAAGGCCAATTTCGGCCCAACCTCAAAATGAAGACAATTTGATGAAAAAATCAGTGGGTTCTTAGGACATAGATCTGAAATCACTTTTTATCATGAACCATGAGGACTCAAGACAAATTGAGTGAAAAACTCTGAAATGAGAAGAAGATCAAAAATAGAAGAAAAGGAGAAGTGAAGAAAGTTCAAAGAAGGGGAGAAGAATCAGAATCAAGTCAAAGAAGAAGGACCTACAAGTTGTGAAGATTAAAGGGTTGGAAATTATGATTTGTGAAGAGGAATTATGAGGGATGAAAATTGGGTAATTGGGGGAAGAAACTTCAGTTGATCTTATCAAGAGTCACTATTCTTATGGTGCTCAGAGCTCACCACTCTCAAGAGGGGGGTAATGTCACAGCCATGGAGACAGGCAGGGCATTACCACTCATTACTAATGGAGAATCTTCCAACACCTAATCAGCAAGGGGTTTCATGGAAGATTCACCAAATACTGTTTCAATCCTCAATACAGCTTAATACAGGCAAAAAAATACAGGATTCACCAAATACAGGCCTGCCTTCAATACAGGTACAAATACCTGTATTGATTCAAATATCTGTATTGGATACAACAATACAGTTTCACATCTCAAATACAGGTTTCTCAATTATAAAATCATAGTTTCTCAACACTCAAACTCCAGGCTGGCACTTTTTCACATATACCAGCCCCCTTTTGCCCACCTGGGGGTTTCTCTCCCAGTTAATTAAAATATTGGATTTATTATTTAATATTATTTTATTTCTCATTAAGAAATATTATTTTATTAATTATTAAGTTAGTCTTTTCCTTCCCTCATGTGTTCAGTAGAGTCCTGGTGGCCATATCCTTTATTAATCCTTTTCTCTTTTCTGAACAGGTTGAAACAGTGATACAGGATTATCTGTGGTTGGCTCTTTATTATTGCTTTTGTTTTTCTCTCATATCTTTGAATGATTATTATTTTATGACTAGGAATTTATTCTCTTATTTCATTACTCTTATCAGTTGAGTATTTATTTTGAGCCCTCCATAAGTAAGTCTGTTCACTGAGTGCCAGGCCCTCTTCATTTAGAAGAGCCCCTTTGACACTATATCATTGTCAGTTTTCCCAATATTGAGCTCAAAGCTGGTTCATTGTGTAGCCCTGGATGGGATCTACACAATGGTACCTCATTTGGTATGGTTAAGATTAAATATGGCAAAGTTATGCCATCATCAATTTTTGTTATTCAGAAGTATGATTTTCTCAAAATTTGTATGCAGCTTATTTGTCCCATGACCTTTTTTTCTAGATGGGATATGGGGAAATGGATGACATAATCAGATATCTCTGATTGTTTCCTTTCCAAAAATAACCCCACTTTAAGTATCTCATACTGAAAATGTAGGAGCTAGATGCAAGGTGAATATTTTATTCAACCTTATTGGACCATATTTTGGCCATAAATTCTGTAGTTTTGGTGGTAGCTCAGTTTGGCTAGTAGTATTGTATAGCTGTCGAAGGGGCTCTAGTGGAAATACAAGAGTGGCCTGGCACTCAGCAATCAGGGAACTCACTTGGAATACTCCAAAAGAATAAAGAATAAAAATAATAAGAATGAATTCCTCTAAAAGATATGCAGGTACATGATGAGATACAAAAGACAAAAGGGCAGCCAAATGGCCAAAGAGCCAACCAAGTAAGTCCTTAATCACTGTTTCAACCTGCCAAAAATGAATAATGGAATTAGTAAGGATATGACCACCAAATATCCATTGACAGGCAAAGAAAGAGAAAGAGGAAAGTGCTAAATGACTGACTTAATAATATCAGTATTTGCTTAACTAAAATGAAAAGAAAATGAAGATAAAAAATAAATCAAAGTATATTGATTAACTGGGAAAAAACCCCCCAGGGTGGAAAGGGTAGCCAGTATATGTAAAAGTTGAGAGCTTGAGTTCTTTAGGCTGAAAACTGATCTGTATTCATCCTTGAGGCTGTAATGATTGTTTTGGGAATCGATACAGCTGGCTAATATTGAAATTGAATTGGGTTGAAAGAATTTCCCATGCTTGAAAATGAAATACAGTTCTTGATGGATCCAGACTGTATTGAAATGAAGGTGGTTTCCAAGATGGATTGAGTGGAGCTTTGACACTTGACAACTCCTTTTGGCACTTCCTCTTGAATAAACCTTGAGAATGAATTGACACTATTCCCTTGGAAGGAATACTTGGAGTGAGAATAACCAATGACTGCTTGATGGCATCATTGGTATTTAAGGTTTTGACACTTGCCCTTGAGCCTTGATGAATCCTCTTGATTATGTAACTGGTTGGCCTGATGGAAAGTTGAAATAACCAGATGATATTGCCGCCAGTGGATTGCTTCTGAAAAAAGATGCATAATGGTGTATAACACCATATATGGCATTTTGGTTATTGTAGGTTGAAAATGGCCATAAGTCTTTAGAGATGATGCCAGGAGGATATTGGTGAAATTTGGTTTTGGAGGGCTTCAGAGGTGTAAGAGTGTCTTTTGAGGTATTTGGCCAAATACCGCTCATACAGCCTTAAAACTGTATTTGCGCAAAGTGCGCAAAAAATGTGCAAAAGTGCGCAAATGCGCAGAAACTGTATTTAAATCCAAATACAGCTTCTTGGGCTGTATTTCCCCTGCTGACTGGGAAATACCAAAATTGCCCAAAAGTAGAGAAAGGCCAGGAAAGGCCTGATGACGGTGAAGGGCCCAAGTTGGGCCCAGATGATGAAATGACCATAAAAGGCCAAATGAGGTGAGATGGCCAGTTTGGCCAATGATTTATGGATATGGCCAAATTGCCATATATTGGACGTGGCATGGATATGCCATATTGAAGTCCAAGGGGATGAATTGCCATGGTTGTGACAGTACCCCCCCACCTTGAAATGGTGAGCTCCTGAGCACCAATACAAGGTGAAACCTGTTGAAGCTATTGGAAATATTTTGAGAGAGTGATTCAAGAGGACTGATTAAGATAAAAAATTTGATAACTGATATTAATAATTTGACATTTGACGCAGGACTTGCTTGATCTTCTTTTGACATTGGCTTCATGATTTGAATTGAATTTTAAAATGAATGGAAATTTTTGACGTGATAATTGACGTGATAAAAGAAAATTTCAAAATTAAAATAAAATAAAAATAAAGAATGAAAATGAAAATAAGAAAAGAAAAGAAAAGAGAGATGAATTTTGAGGAGGTTCCAATCTTGATCACTGATGTTGACAATTGATTTTGAAAATGGCCAAGGACCTGGAAAGAGAAATTTGATGCCAGGTGCTCACAAAGTGGCCAAGGTGATGTTTTGAAAGAATGTAGACCCCTCAGGGAAGTGCACACCAGGAGAGGAACTTACTTTTGGTAATTACCACTCCCGCCAGTGCCATAAAAAGAAAACAACATTGTTGAAGGATTGAATTGAATTGAAAGACTTGGAAAAGAAATAAAAGAGTGAATTGTCCATTTTCCCAAGTGCAAATGGCCATAAATTTGGAATTGAATGTTGAAAGGCCCGGCCAAAGATCTGTGTCCAAAATTTGCAAAGTGCTCACAGAGTGGCCATGGTGATGCTTGCAACAAAAGAGTAGAATACCCCTAAAGGTGCATACCAGGAGTGGGACTTGCTTTTGGTAATTCCTCTCCCCACCAAGCACCATAAAAAATCAAGCTCTTGAAGAATTGGGTCCTGGCTTGTCAGGATATAATGAATGAAAATCTTTGACGAGTTCAGGACAATTCTTGAGGTTTTCAGTTGGTTCCCAAGTGGATCTTTCTGAGTCTTGACTGAAACCTTTCCATTCCACCAAATACCATAATTTTCCTCTCTTGAGCTTTGAGTCTAGTATTTAAGAGACTTCCCATTCTTCTTCTTCTTCAATTATTATTGGAGGAGGAGGCTCTTGATGCCTATTTGGGATTTTTGATGTCTTGACTGGTTCCAAAAGGGAAATATGGAAAACTGGGTGGATGGACTTCCATTGAGATGGGAGCTTGAGGTGGTAGGCATGAGTACTGACTTTCTTCAAGATTGGAAAAGGACCCAGCCATCTTTCAGACAGCTTTTTGGTGGGTCTGGTTGATTTAATGTTCTTGGAAGAAAGCCATACCATGTCACCGGGATTGAAAACAGGTGGACTTGCTCTACTTTTATCTGCATACCTCTTAAAACTGTTTATGGCAACTTCAAGTTCTCTCTTGACATCTTGCTGTACTGATTGGATTTTTGTTGATAATTTTCCAGACGGAGTATCTTGAGTGATGTGAACTGAGTCAAAATGAGGATCTCTTCCATAAACAGTGAAAAACGGTGATTGTTTTGTTGAAGAGTGGTCAGAGTTATTGCAGGCAAATTCAGCCAGAGCAAGCCAGGTGTTCCAATCATCTTGATGATAACTGACATACATCCAAAGGTACTGTTCTAGTATCTGATTTACCCTCTCTGTCTGTCCATCAGTTTCTGGATGATAAGCAGTTGACAGATCTCTTGAAATCTTGAGCTTCTGACAAAGGTTGGTCCAAAAAGAAGAAACAAAAAGAGAACCTCAATCACTAACAATGCTTGAAGGAAGGCCATGCTTTGAAAAAAAATTCTTGATGAATAGATGGTCCAAATCTAATAAAGTGATTGAAGCTATTGTTGGAATAAAAACCGCCATTTTTGAGAATCTGTCCACTATGACAAGGATTGAGTCAGAGGAATTGGACAGTGGCAATTAAGTGATGAAATCCATTGAAAGACAAATCCAAGGACCACTTGAAATTTGAAGAGGTTTGAGGAGTCCAATCTTCTTGTGATGAATATTTTTGTTTCTTGAACACTGTTGACAGGATTAGACATAATCCTTGATAAATTGAGTCATTCCAGGCCAGTGAAAATCCCGCTTGACAAGTTTGGGAGTATTCTCTTGGCCAGGGTGTCCAGCTAGAGGAGAGTCATGCCTCTTTTGAAGTGTGCTGAGTTGAATTGTGGGGTCATTTGGGACCACCACCCAATCTTTGAAAAGGAGAAGTTTGGAAGAGGAATCAATAGAATAATCTTGGACAGATTTACCTTTGCCCAAATCTTCAAGGAGACTCCTATATTGAGAATCTTGCCACACTTCCTTCTGAATTGAATCAATCAAATTTGCAAATGAATCCACCTTGACTGCAAAAAACTTTGAGGCTTGAATTTCATCTTGCTTGATTATCTTCTGATAGTTCATTGGATTCTTGCTGATGTAATCCTCCCCCCTCTCTGGGTAAATGTTGTCCCAATGTGACAAGAGATCTGAATTGGTGGCCAAGTGGACAGGGCAGTAAGTGATTGAGAAATGGAATTCAGATAAAAACTCAGCCTAGTGGGCTTGACAGCAAGTGATCATCTTGGAAGACATAAAATATTTAAGAGATGAATGATCGGTGAGAACTTCAAAACTGGAAGAAATTGAAAGAAGCAAAGCTCTCCAGCGCTTGAGGGCCCAGACTATGCCAAGGAGTTCCTTGTCATGAATCTCATAATTAAGCTCAGCTGGGAGAAGCTTGCGGCTATCAAATGCAATGGGATGTTTTCCTGAATCAGAGACCTGACTCAGTACAGCACCCAAGGCATAATCTGATGCATTGGTCTCTACAATGGTGGGTAGAGAAGGATTGAAATGAGAAAGGATTGGGGCAGTGGTGAATGCCTCTTTTAGTTGATGAAACTGTCTAAGAGCTTCCTCATTGAGGGGAAAACGGGAATCTTTCTTGAGGAAACTTGTGAGTGAACTAATTTTCTTTGAATAATTCTTGATGAAACGGTGGTAGAAATTGGAAAAGCCAAGGAATGATTGAAGAGCCTTGAGGTTTCTTGGAGGTGGCCAATTGAGAATTTCCTGGACTTTTGCTTGGCCCATCTTGAGGCCTTCAGAAGAAACAACATAACCTAAGTACTCTACACTAGAAAAATGGAATAGGCATTTGGACGCCTTAGCAAAGAGGTTATTGGCTCTGAGTCTGGAAAGAACAGTGGACACATGAGTGACATGTTCTTCCTCAGATTTGGAAAATACCATAATGTCATCCAAATAAACCACAACATAAACATCAAGAAGATCATAAAAAATATCATTGACAAGATTTTGAAAAGAAGCAGGAGCATTGGTAAGCCCAAAAGGCATAACCAAGTACTCATAACTACCATATTTGGTTCTAAAACAAGTCAAATGTTCATCACCTTCCTTGATTCTGAGCAGGTTATATGCACCACACAAATCAATCTTGGAGAAGATAGAAGAACCATTGAAAACAGTGAGAAGCTTATTCATAGGAGGAACAGGATACTTGTTCTTCCTAGTAACAGCATTGAGTTTGCGGTAATCAACACACAAACGGAGGCCACCATCTTTCTTTTTGACAAAAAGAACAGGTGCTCCTGTAGAAGAGGAGCTTGGCCGGATGAAACCTTTCTCTACATTCTCTGAAATGTAGGCCCTGATTGTATCTGACTCTTGGTTTGATAAAGAGTAGATGACTGCAACTGGAGGTAGAGACCCCTCCAGCTCGATATGATGATCACAGGCGCGGTGAGGAAGAAGTTTCTCTGCTTTCAACTTGGAGAATACATCCAAGTATTGGTGATAAGCAGAAGGAACAACCTTCATCATGGTTTCTATTTCTTCTGGCTCTTCCTCTTCATCCCACAACTCCTCCAGGGAGTCATGATAAGATGAAGGAGGAAGGTCTATATTTCCAAAGAAGAGATGAAGTGAAGATACAGAATTATCTTCCCCAACATCTTGAATCTGTTTGAAGACTTCATCTCTAGATGATAGTAATGACTGATGGAAATTAAGGGAAGGAATATGGACAGAAGACGGAAATGATGTTGTTCTAGAATCACCAACCAGAGCTGCACATGATTTGGCAGAAGAAAAGTCATTACTGAAAGAAATTGAAGGATCATTATAGTACTTATGATCAGAATTAAAGGTGATCAATCCTTGCCTCCAATCAATAAACAGATTAAAATGATTAAGAAAGTCAAAGCCCAATATGAGGTCTTCTCCCTTGGGAGTATCAATGACTAAAAAGTCGCATTCAAAGCTTGGGAAGGAAGGGAGCTCAACCATATATTTAGTATGGTGAGTCAAAAAGAAAGAAGGAGACTCAGAGGAGTCTAAAATGATGAGGGGAATCTTCTATGGAAGTTCTGACGTAGTCAATGAATACTTGTGAACAAACTTCTTTGCAATACATGAGTTGGTAGCACCAGAATCAATGAGAATACTTTCAAAGATATTAGAGAGAGAAGAAAAACAAAAAATCTAAGAGAATTTTTGACACCAGTATTCAGATTGCACAATTGTGCTCTGGAAGGAAAACTGTGAAGACCATTGAACACAACATGGTCTTCACTCAGGCTTTTCCCTAGCTGGGAAATTTGCCTGACAGTTGGGTAAGCTTGTTTTAAGGCCTTTTGAAACATAACTCAAGACTATGATTCCTACCACAATAGGTACAAAGACCCTCTTTGATTCTTCTTTCTTTCTCAGAGTTCATGAGCTTGAAATCTTTATTTAATAAAGAAGAATGGGGCTTGTCCCTCTTCTGAAAATTCTTCTTCTTCTTTGAAGAACTTGACTTTGAGGCTTCTGGCTTCTTCTCTTGATGATGACTCTTTTCATTTTGCCTCTCATGGTACCTGGTATCAAGTTCCAGGGTAACGTCCATTAAGTCTTGAAGAGAGTCAATTCTTGAAGGATGGGAGGCCAATTGATCCAAAATCCTGGATGGCAATCCCTTCCTGAACTCATGGATGAGAGCTCTTTCACCCCAATCCCCAATTCTTGAGACTAAACTTCTGAAATCAGCAATGTATAAGGATACATGCCCACCTTCTTTCCTTCTTAAAGAATCCAACTCAGCTTCTGCTTTTCTGACTTTGCAAACAGTTTCCAAGAGTTGAGAAGTTAATTTGAATCTTGATTGGTGAGATTGGAAAGATAAAGCTCAATCCATTTTGCAGCCCTGCCAATAAGAAATGATGTGGCATAGAGATCTTTCTTTCTGTCTTGAGAGAAATTTGCCAGATCATTATGAAATATCAATTGACAAGACTGAATGAAACTTCTAACTTTGAAGGGCTGAGTCCCATCAAAGCATTCCAGTGCCTTCATAGATGGAGTCTTGAAGGCTGGTGGTCTTGATGCTTCAGAAGATGAAGCTGCTTGAAGATTGGCCATAATCTGAGTCATTTGCTGCATGATGGCCAATAAAGATGGTTCAGACTGATGAGAGACAGGCTGATTAGACTGGGCTAGAGTTGGTCCTCCAGTACTTTGGGATGCTCCCACCGGAGCAGGAGCACCTTCAGTACCATCAGACTCTTCCTCTTCCACAGAATTCTCCTCCTCCTCTTCACCATCTTCACCTGGACCTTTGGAAATGGCCCTTGAAAGTCCTGGAAATCCGCCAACTACTCCTGAGAATGAACATGATCTTCTTGGCCCTCTTCCTTCCTTCCTGGATGGTGCTGCTCCTTCCATGCAGGGTCCTCTATCTAATTGGGCCCTCAGTTGAGGAACTGCTGGGGTGCCATCTAGAGGAGCTCTTGAAGTTGGAGTGAGAACAGCTTGAGCTCTGGCCTGAGATCTTTTCTTTCTTGCCAGAGGTGAATGTTGAACAGGCATGATGTCAGGAATAAATTTGAAATAAATGAATTAAAATCAAAATTTGCTTGAAGTGAAAAGAGTCAACAATCAGATCTTGAGGAAAATCAATGAATCAAATGAAAATCTTCAAGTACGTCAATCAATCGAAATCAAATGAAGTCTTGAAGTCAAAATCAAGTCAATGTCTTGAAGAATTAATGAATAAAAATAACATCTTGAGGTAAATCAATCAGTCAAAAATCAAATGAAATCTTCAAGTCAATAAATGAATGAATCAAATCAATCAAAATCAAAATCTTGCAAAAATCAATCAATCAAATGAAATCTTGAAGAAAAATCAATTTATGTCAAAATTCTTGATGTGAAAAATCAGCAAAATCAATGAAATCTTCAGGTCAATCAATTTTCTTGCGGTCAATATCAAATATGTCAAATCAATCAATCAATCAAAATCAAGTGAATTCTTCTTTAAAAACCAAAATTCTTGAAGAATGAATTAATTATGAATCTTGATGTGAAGAATGTGTCTGAATATCTTGATGAAAGAATTTGAAAATCAAAGAAAATCAAGATGACGCCTGAATTATAAATGAAATAAAAATTTGATGATTTGAAAAAGATTTTAAAAAGAATAAAGAATAAAAATAATAAGAATGAATTCCTCTAAAAGATATGCAGGTACAAGAGGAGATGCAAAAGAGGAAAGGGAAGCCAAATGGCCAAAGAGCAAACCAAGTAAGTCCTTAATCACTGTTTCAACCTGCCAAAAATGAATAATGGAATTAGTAAGGATATGACCACCAAATATCCATTGACAGAAAAAGAAAGAGAAGGAGAAAAGTGCTAAATGACTGACTTAATAATATCAGTATTTGCTTAACTAAAATGAAGAGAAAATAAAGATAAAAAATAAATCAAAGTATATTAATTAACTGGGGAAAAACCCCCCAGGGTGGAAAGGGTAGCCGGTATATGTGAAAAGTTGAGAGCTTGAGTTCTTCAGGCTGAAAACTGATCTGTATTGATCCTTGAGGCTGTATTGATTGTTTTGGGAATTGATACAGCTGGCTAATATTGAAATTGAATTGGGTTTAAAGCATTTCCCATGCTTGAAAATGAAATACAGTTCTTGATGGATCCAGACTGTATTGAAATGAAGGTGGTTGCCAAGATGGATTGAGTGGAGTTTTGACACTTGACAACTCCTTTTGGCACTGCCTCTTGAATACACCTTGAGAATTAATTGACAGTATTCCCTTGGAAGGAATACTTGTAGTGAGAATAACCAATGACTGCTTGATGGCGTCATTGGTATTTGAGGTTTTGACACTTGCCCTTGAGCCTTGATGAATCCTCTTGATGACGTGACTGGATGGCCTGATGGAAGGTTGAAATAACCAGATGATATTGCTGCCAGTGGATTTCTGCTTGAAAAAGATGCATAATGGTGTATAGCACCATATATGGCATTTTGGTTATTGTAGGTTGAAAATGGCCATAAGTCTTTAGAGATGACTCCAGGAGGATATTGGTGAAATTTGGTTTTGGAGGGCTTCAGAGGTTTCAGAGTGTCGTTTGAGGTATTTGGCCAAATACAGCTCATACAGCCTTAAAACTGTATTTGGGCAAAGTGCACAAAAATGCGCAAATAGTGTGCAAATGCGCAAAAGTGTGCAAAATGCGCAGAAACTGTATTTAAAGCCAAATACAGCTTCTTGGGCTGTATTTTCCCTGCTGACTGGGAAATACCCAAATTGCCCAAAAGTAGAGAAAGGCCAGGAAAGGCCTGATGACAGTGAAGGGCCCATGTTGGGCCCAGATGATGAAATGGCCATCAAAGGCCAAATGAGGTGAGATGGCCAATTTGGTCAATGATTTATGGATATGGCCAAATTTCCATATATTGGATGTGGCATGTATATTCCATATTGAAGTCCAAGGGGATGAATTGCCATGGTTGTGACAATAGCCCTATCCTAGAGCTTCAATTGCAGTAGCAATTTTCTGGGGTTAAGTCTCTGTGTCTGGATTTCATATTGAAGCCAAAAAATAAAGTTTATTCTCAGAAACTTCTTTGAGCAGGATTGTAAGATGTGTCTATGAAACGGTTGATAATATTACTATTGATCAACAGTACTATGACTGTTCTTATGAAATATAATAATAAA
Source organism: Austropuccinia psidii (assembly GCA_023105745.1). Classification (NCBI taxonomy): domain Eukaryota; kingdom Fungi; phylum Basidiomycota; class Pucciniomycetes; order Pucciniales; family Sphaerophragmiaceae; genus Austropuccinia; species Austropuccinia psidii. The sequence continues at coordinate 23,944,064 of JALGQZ010000005.1, forward strand.
AATTGATATAGCCACAATTAAATCATTAACTAATTCATTATTTCTTTCACTTCTTATACACTACCGGTGATTTCAAAAGTAAGCAGTAATTGTCTACTAGAATTAATTACAAGAAGTCTTTGATAATAAAACTTCTTCATTAAAATAATAAAATTATTTCAATATATAATGATCTTTTGCAAGAATAATTATAAATATAATTATTGAAGAAAACAATTACTAGAGAAAGAACTTTAACAATTAAGACAAAACACTCACTAATACTCCAAAGAACTTATTAAAAGATAATAATAGAGAAATTCAATGGATAATTGTGGATTTAATAGATCAAAATTGATTTATAACAATATTACAACAATATACAGTTTATTTCTATGATTTTACGCCTATATTATTGATTTCTGAAAGAATAAAAAACATAAGAAATAGTTTTAACTAAGACTTACTTGTTTGGTAATGAAGGTATAATATAATAATGTGATCTCTGGAAAAAACAGCAAGAGGAGGCCTCTTTTAAGTCTAAGACAGCTCAAAGAGGCTTTCCATGGATCAAACTGAAAAACAAGTGAGTGAGAAAACAGTAATCCTTTTTGGATTAATTCTTGCATCATCTGTTGTCATGTAAGATCATCATAATTACTTACTTGATACTTTTATGTGACTACCAACCCAAATATGGTTAAGAATAAAAGGAGTAACAACTTTAAATATTCTTTTATTTCAAATAGACATTAATTTCTCAAATCTATCAATGTTATTGGAAATTTCATCACAGGTTGCATTTTCTGTGAATTTTTGAATATTCAGTATTTCACTTAGAATTATCTAAAATGGAATGCAAGTAAAGCTTTGAATTTTACTTATAAAAGTATAATTATCTTTGATTTTTATAGGAAATATACCTTTATTAATTGGTCCTGAAAGTTTTAGAAATATTCATTAAGAATTTTATTTTTAATGAATTTTTGAAGTTTTTACCTGATTTCTATGTAGAATTGCAAATAATACTATATTGCTGGTTGCTATGAGGTAAATCAATGTATATTAGTCCAAAAAGGATTTGAATTACTCTTTTGGGGTTTATCCAGGGAAAATAATTAATAATTGACATGGTTACAGGAGTCCAAGATGCTCTTTACCTCCTTGGCATGTCAAAATAGCAGCTTATTTGCTATTTTGTTAAGATTTAATGAGATTTTAACTTGGCAACCAAGTTCCCAAAAGGTTTTAGTATACTAATTGGGCCAATATCAGCCATGGATCAAATCTTTAGAGCTTTCCAGGCCTCAGAGGCCTCAGAAGTTGGGTATCCTGGCTCTCTTTGATGTCTTTTGTCCCCCTTCACTATTCTACATCAAAAATAGAAATTCAGGCTTACAGACTGATATCTACTATGGGTCTACCATAGGTGTATGTAAGAATACCATAATATTAAGTGCCACAAACATGTATAACACTATTCTTAGCATCTATGTAACATGGTATTTCTCACATTCCCATTATTTTGGCATGAAATTGAGAAAAACAAACATTTTCACAATTCTTTTATGTGGTATTGAATTATTTTCCATATTACCACCTGTTAGAGTTATTTTAAGCTTATTAACTCTATGGAGTGATCCCAGATGAATTTTTGTGTAGAATCCAAATCTGGCCCTAAATCCATGGATCTACTTACTCACAAAAAAGTTATTCATCTTTTCTGAAATAAAAAAGAGATGAATTTTGAATATATGCATTACTTATGGGTTATGCATAGTTCAAAATATATTTTGAAGATATTTGTGGCCTATTTGGGTATGTAAAATATACCTCAAGGCTCACAAGGATTAACTTTCTCACTTTTTGTCCTATGGTGATGGGACTTGTATATTTTGAAACAGATGAGTTCCCTCTTTCTTTTGATATCTTTTGAGCTGGTTTGTCTCAGCTCCATTTTTTGATGGTATTTTGCTCTACCATTGGTTTACAGTGTCTGGCTTTCATGCTCATTCTCTGCTTTTGATTCACAGGCTGACATGTACAGAAGTTTTTTTCTCCATCAATTATGTTGTAGATGGGTTTTGTGTAGATGGTTCTCACCTTTAGATATCCCTTATTGTGCTTCTTTCAACACAACCCCACTTTAAGTATCTCACATTGAAACTGTAGAAGGTGGATCAGAGGTGAATATATTATTCACCCTTATTTGGCTTTATTTTAGCCATAGCTCCTATAGTTTTGATGCTAGCTCAGTTTGGATAGTACCATTGGATGGCACTGACTAAGCGCTTTAGGTTGAACACTCATTTGATGTGTTTCAGCCTCTTTGTCTGAATTCTAGATAAGAGGTGAGAATTAAGGTTTATTCTCAGCAATTGTTTTGGGCATGAATAACCTTTCCCAGGGTGAATGTCATGTCAATCCCCACAGATTGACTTCACTTTTCACCACTGGAAGTATAAAATCTTCCTTCAGTCGCATTAGTGTCACATTATAGTCACTGGATTTAGTGGGCTTTGTCACATCTGCATCAAGACAATGTCGATTGGCAAATATATCACTCAAAGAAAAAACCCATATCAAATCAATTCAAAATATTTGGATTGTTACATCTCATGGTGCAAGTCAGCAGTTTGACATGCTCATGCACATGCATGAGACAACCTCTTCCTCACCAGCTGATCATCTCCCACTTTCACCATGTGTACTCTCACACATTTATTGGCTTTCACGCCACCTGATAATCATCTCCTCCAACTGCCAATGCTTATTCTTATGAAAGGATATGCTTCCTCCCTTGCCTCTGCATCTCCTCCATCACCCATCCTTACACTTTTGCAACCCCACCTGATCCTCTCCACAACTGGCCATGCTTGTGCTCCCACAATCCTCTAATTTTCTCCAAACATCATCCTCCTTCTCAGTCAATGATTGGCTTCCACACCAATTCCTGATCCTTTTCCCAATTGACCATACTTACACTCACCCACACATATGCCTCTGCAACACACCCTCCACATCTCTCCTGTACACTAACCTTATGCTACCCCACCCCTGCCTCATCTGATGCACAAATATGCTGCTGAAACACCACCATTGCATCTCCACTGTATACTTACCTTATGCATTTGTGCCCCCACCTGTTCAGCTCTGCATATTACCATGCTTATTCTCCTGCACTCCCCTTGCATGTTCTAAATCTATCATCCTGTAATCATGAAATGATTTGATCCAATGCATGGCTATTCAAAAAATTCAATTTGTATTATTTGAATAATTCATCTTCAAATTCAAATTTTTGAACCACAAGATGAAAACCAAAAAATTTGAAAAAAAAAGGAGGAAAGGATCCATTCAAATTTTTCCACCTCCAAATAAAAATTCAAAACCAAAAATTTCAAATTTTGGTTGAAGAATTTCATTGATTAAAAGAATTGAAAAATACCATTTATGGCATTAACCACAGCATAACCATGCCATAAATGGTATTAACTGTATATTTATGGAATCAACCATGTAATAAAATTTCTATTATAGAATTGAAGCTGCCATGAATGGCATCAACAATGACATAGAAATTCCATTTATGTAATTTACGTCATTTATGAAATTACTCATGGAATTTCAATGTGGCATCAACAAAGGCACTTATGCTATTGCTGGAATGAATCATTCCATTTATGCCATTTATGGAATTGATGGAATGATTTATGCCATTTATGGAACCAACAATGCCATAAATTGGGCTTTTTCAAACCCAGGTAGCTTTTAGCTAAGCTTTCATTAGAAAACACCCCTTATTTTTTTTATTAAATAATTACATAATTTTACCAATTTATGGCAAATCCACATAAGGGCATGCATGATTTTGCCAAAATACTTACATAGATTTACCAATAACCCAGATTAATTATTATTATTTATAACTGATTGGAATTAATCAAAAGGAGTTTCAATAAATTGAAGTTAATTAAAACTGATAAAAATCAATCAAACTTAATAACCATTATTTCAAGCTAATTCAAATTAATAAAATTGATGAGGTTTAGTTAAAATTAGTAAAAATTAAATGGAATTGTTTAAAATTCAAAATGAATTACAATAAATTCAAATGATTTGAAATCAAGAAAACTTAACCGTGGTTATTTAAAGCTTATTGAAATTAACAAAATTGACGAGCATCAGTTAAAACTAGTACAAATTAATTGGAATTGTTCAAAATTTGAAATGAATTACAATCAATTCAGATGATTTTAAATTAAACAAACATAACAGCAATTACTTCAAGCTAATTTAAATTAATAAAATTGATGAGAATTAGTTAAAATGGGTACAAATTGATTAATTCTGCCAAAAATTAATGAAAATCAATAAAAATTAATAAAAATTAATAAAAATTAATAAAAATTAATTATAATTATATAAAATTAATTAAAATTGATTAAAATTAATTAAAATTAATTAAACTTAAGTAAAATTAATTAAAATTAATTAAAATTAATTAAAATTAATTAAAATTAATTAAAATTAATTAAAATTAATTGAAATTAATTAAACTCAATTAAAATTAATTAAAATTAATTTAAATTAATTAAAATTAATTAAAATTAATTTAAATTAATTAAAATTAATTAAAATTAATTAGACCAAAGATCATCCTTATTATAGTAATCAATCTTGACGTGATTACATCACTTATTTAATTGTTTTTGTTAAAAAATCTCTTCAAATCAATTCCCACGTAAAAATTAAAGAATATTTGTAATTTCTCTATTTTTATTGTGAATACAGTTTTAACAAATTGTCTTTAAATCATTTTGTTGTAAAATCTTTCAAAATTACTATATTAAGTATTGAAAGTAGGTCATTTTCTCTTTTATAATAATTTCTCATTGTTATTATTTTTAATAATTCTTATATTAATATAAATAGTATTTATATTAATAAATAACGTTAATATTAGTAATATTATTGTTATTAATTGTTTTTTATTCATAAAAAACAATTTTTTATGCCTTTATTATTTGTTGATAGCAATAATAAAGTCCTTTTAAATATATTAATTATCTTCTATTAATATATTTATTTATTATATTATTATATTTATTTCATAATATGATTATTTTTATGCCTTAATTATAATAATTCTTTCTTATTATAATTCTTTTTTTATTTTATTTATTTTCTTTATAACAACATTCATAGTACAATAAGTAAAATATTACTAATTTTTGACTTTTTGTTTCATAGTCAAACCTTACATTTGGCGGCCTGGCTGTGGTATTTACTTTAAAAGACCTTTAAAAAATCTTCTCATTAGGTTTATCCAAGAAAAATTATAATTATAATCATAAAATTATATAATAATTTTATATTTATTGATTTTAAAAGCTATTGAGGCATTTGGAAAGCAATTTTACTGTCTTACGTGAGGTTTTTCACATCCTTAGACTTGCAAGAACTTTCTTTGAGTGACTCTGGTGATTAAAAAAAATATTTTATCAATTAAAAATAATTTTCTATTATAAATTAATTCATAAAAGAATCATATTCATTCTTATTCTTGAAAAATAAAAACATAAAAAATAGTAAAAAATATTGGAGACCAATAAAAAAAGTTATTTTTATTCATTTTTATTCATTTCTTTATTCATTCCATTTTTTAAAAGATATAAAAGCAAATTTTACATGGAAAATTGCCATATCTAACCAAAAATAACACTTCTTATATAAAAGACTTATATTTATTTGTCTTTTTTAGTGTTTGAATACAATCCAACAGACAGAAACCAAGCCACTGTTGTAAGATTGGTTGCAGAAACTTGTCTAACTTCTCCAACACCAATTGTCATTAAGAAAAAGAAAGCTAGGAAATTAGACTTTCTGGGACCCACCTTTCAGGAATCTGAAGGTGAGTACCTCATTTATAAATTTCTATAAGAAGAATTCTTGTCCTGAAATCCTCTTATTTCTTATTTCTTAAATCATGACTACCAGAAGCGGCTCCCAATACTCCATCCAATCAGATGGAGCTGGAATCAGAAGTATAATTGATTCCTCAAAAGGGAAAACAAAGGCCAATATCCCAAGTGGAACAGAATCCACACAATGAAGTGCCTTATCCCAAAGGCAAGTCCAAGAAATTCCTATGATATCTGAACCAGAGTTAGAACTAAGTATGAGTAACTCAAGCAGGTACAAATCACATTCAGAGGGCTCAGATAGAAATTTAAATGAGCCAGTACAAGCAGTACTACACGGTGTACAGAGACAAGGCCTGGGAAACGTTGCCTCAAATACACCAAGGAGTGATGAACTCCTGACACATCCTCAAAAAGTTCCTCACAGAGGAAGAGATAGGGGTATACTCCAATGGATGGATTCCACTGTCATCTAAGCCTCAAATCAAAAAAGATAAAGGACTACCACTCCAAAAAGAGGGAGGAAAGCAAGGAAGAAGCTCAAGTAGCTTCTACTGGCAAGCCTCAAGTCAACCAACCTCCCCAAGAAGAGAAGAAGAACAAGAAAACAAATTGGAGGAAACCATATTCCCCAAGCTACAGGATTTCAAAAATCCAAAAAGATGCCATGGACAATGTCTTCAACATGGCAAGAACTTTGATGGAATTCAAAGACAAGGAGGAGCAAAGAATGAGACAACCCCATTTGTCAAAGAAATAAACTTATCTCCTGATGTTGTAAATACTTTAACAGAGCTTAAAGACAGTACTTTACCTCTTAAATACATTGAAAATAGTTTATTATCTTTACAAGAAATGAATAATAGCTTATCATCTTTGACAAAAATTGGCATAAAAAATAAAAAAGAAATTAATAACCTTAAATTTATGATTGAAAATAATGAACCAAAATTCTTAATTGACAATACTCAAAAATTGATACAAGCACAACAACAATTGTATAGATACATCAAAGATATCAAAGATAAAACTTTGACAATCAATTATGACATGAGTACTGATAATCTTCCAGAAAATTTAAGCAAATTAAGTATTTCTGTAGAAATATTTGAAGAAAAGACTTCATCACACCAGAAATTACTTCTAGAACATGTGGAAAAAAGTGATGAAGCAATAATGCATCTGAAAGATGACATTAAAAGTGAAATAAGGCTTATCACTGAAAAAATGGATAAAATTAATGAGGCTAACTAAAATATGCCAAAGTTATCAACTCCATTTTCTCACATAAGAAGCCCTGTTAAACCAAAAGAGGAATTAAAAAATCCATTCATAACAGACTTGAGGCACCAAGACAATAACCAAGTCTTAATGAAGGAAGCACCTCAATTAAAAGAATGGCCAACATTCACAGGAGAAGGTGAATATGACCATATGTCATTTATTAAAACAATTGACATGTTAGAAGAAGATTATGCCATACCAGATGAATTGATCACTGCAAGATTACACTCACTGTTTGAGAAATATGCAAAAAGATGGTTTTATGGCATAAGACAAACATATGGCAAAAATACCTAGTCTTGGTGGAAACAAGAAATAATCACCAAGTGGGCTAATGATGCCTGGAGGTGAAAAATAGAAAATTCATTTGAAAACTCCTTCTTTGACCCAGACAAAGATAAACCTTTGACTTGGTTCTTAAAACAAGCTGAGAGATTAAATGCACTGTACCCAGAAATGTCACAAAAAATGGTACACATGAAAATACTCAATAAATGTGGAGGAGAATTGAAACATTCCCTGAGAAGCAGGCGTATAGAACCATGATCCATAGAAGAGTATATCAATGCACTAGAAGACATAGTGACAAGAACGAAAATTGGAAGAACTTGGAAAAAATTGGATGTCAAAAGTCCAAATAAGCCATTTATCAAAAAAGATAAATCAAAAGAAGCTTTCAAGCCCACTACACCCAACAATAATGAGCAAAGAAAATGCCATAAATGTGGAGTTATTGGACACTTAGCCAATAACTGCCTCAAAAAGGCAAAAATCAATGAAATTGTGGAAACAGAAAGCACAATGACAAAGAAGAGGAATCTGACTCTGGAAAAGATACAGAAGAGTCAGAAACTTCTGAAAGTGATGAAATTAATATAATTAATGCACAAATTAATAATATTGATATAATCTATGAAGTACTAGATGTTAACTCAAACTTACCACCAGCTGGAACATCTGACACAAACCTGACAAATGTGCAAGATGCCAAACTGTATAGGAACAAACCTGAAAAAGGAATGGGATATACAGCTGGAAAATCAAGTATAAGTTATGTCATGGTTAATAACCAAGAGGGAAAAGTGAGCTTGGATACAGGAGCATATTGCACCTGTGTGGATAAAAGTAATTTAAAAACAATTGTTCCAGATTGGCAAGAAAAACTTATACCAATACAAGTTTGCAAATTTAGTAGTGCAAGTGAGAGCATGAAGCCCCTTGGAATAATTGAATTAAGACTCATTTTTCCTCACCCTTCACAATGTGTCATAATTAAAGTAGAGTTTGTGGTAATAGACAACTGTACTAGTAATCATTTTATACTTGGAAATGACTACTTGTGAATTTATGGCATAGATATCTCTAACCAAAACAATAGATACTTTACCATAGGTGACAATAAAAGACAAAAATTTGGCTTTCTTAATAATAAAAGACAAATAACAGTTTTCAAGAATAAAGAAAAAAGCCCAGAAATGGATTTTTTCATAACTGAACAGCTAAAAGAGGAAGAATTTAATCATTGATTAACAGAAAAAAGAAAAGAATAATTGATTGACCTCTTATTTAAATATAAAAATGCCTTTGAAACTGACAAAGAACCACTAGGTGCCATAATTGGGCATGAGGTAAATATAATTCTTAAGGTGGAAAAACCTTACCCACCCTTGCTAAGGCAACCTACTTACCCATCTAGTCCAATGACTAGAGAAGCCTTGGAGGTACACATTAAACAATTAATGGACCTTGGAGTCTTAAGGAAAGTGGGACATAATGAACAGGTAGAAGTCACTACACCTGTCATTATAACCTGGCATAATGAAAAATCAAGGATGGTAGGAGACTTTAGAGCTCTGGACACCTATACTATCCCTGACAGATATCCAATACCCAGAATCCATGAGACATTAACACAATTATCTCAGGCTAAGTTAATAACAGCCATGGATTCTCTAAACGGTTTTCATCAAAATTTCTTAACAGACAATTCCAAGAAACTACTAAGGATAATAGTCCACTGTGGAATTTTTTAATACCTAAAAAAGCCATTTGGTATAAAGAATGCACCTTCCCATTATCAAAGAATGATGAATACCATATTTCCTGAATAATTATCAGAAGGGTGGCTAATTATCTATATTGATGATATCATAGTTTGCTCAGAAACTTGGGAAAATCACCTCACAAGACTAGAAAGGGTACTACAAAAGATAAAGCAAGTGAATATGAAAATTTTCTTGAAAAAGTGTCATTTTGCATATAGTGAACTAAAAGCACTAGGACATGTTTTATCTGGAGTTAGTCTAGGCATAGACAAGAATAAAGTAGCAGCAGTACTACTTAAGCCAATGCCTCAAACCAAAAAAGAAATTCAATCATTTCTAGGATTTTCTGGTTACTATAGACAGCATATAAAGGAGTTTTCAAAAATTGCCAAATCCTTGTATAAACTATGTGACCAACAAACAGTCTATGGAATGACTGAAGAAAGAGTCAAAGCATATAAAGAATTGAAAAATTCCTCAATAGATGCCCCATTTATTCTAATGCCAGATTGGAAACTACCCTTTAAGCTTTACTTTGATTCTTGTGGCAAAGGACTAGAGGCTGCACTACACTAGACACAAATCATCAATGATAAACCTGTTGAAGGACCAATTTGCTTCATTTCCAGAAAAATAAAGCCAACAGAAGCAAGATATGGAGCAATCCAACCTGAATGCCTCTTCTTAGGGTGGGCTTTAGAGAAATTACACTATTACTTGGATGGAACATTATTTGATGTGATTACAGACTGTAATGCTGTGAAATCTCTATTAAATATGAAAACTCCAAATAGATATATGCTGAGATGGCAAATTGCTATCCAAGAATATAGAGGAAATATGACTATTGTTCATAAATCTGGAAATATTCATAAAAATTCAGATGTTCTTAGCAGATGGGCTCTAGCAAATACTTGTGAAAATTCAGCATGGGTACCACAGGAGGAGCACCATATAGAAGAGATATGTGTCACAGACATTGGCAGAGAATTCTTTAACCAAGTTAAAGAAAGCTATAAGATAGATAATAATTGCCATATTTTAAGCCAACTTCTAATGAAAGGCTATAAATACCCATCACTTTCATCAAAATTAGATGAAATATGGAGAAAGGCATATGATGAAGGAAGATTCCACCTCCTTGATAGAATCCTCTATCATAGAACAAAACACCCATGTGTTATGGCCTTAACAGATAGAACTCTAATAAACATTATTTTACATGAGTGTCATGATAATGTTGCAGCTGGACATCTCCCGGAAGATAGAACACTAGAGAGGGTGAAGACCTGCTCTTGGTGGCCAAATTGGAAGAAAGATGTTGCAGAATACTTCCAAACCTGTGACAGATGCCAAAAAGCCAACAGAGCCACAGGAAAGAAATTTGGAATTATGATCCAAATCCAAGAACCAAAATCTCCTTGGGAAATAGTTCATATGGAGTGGGTAACAGCATTACCCTCAGGAGGAGACAGAAGTTATAATGCATGCCTAGTGTTAGTTGACAGGTATAGCAAAACTCCTATGTTCCTACCATGTCACAAAGATGACACAGCTATGGACACAGCCATAATGATATGGAATAAAGTCATTAGCCAAACAGGCTTATTCCAAAATATCATAAGTGACAGAGAGCCAAAGTTCACTTCAGCATTATTGTAAGATGTGTCTATGAAACTGATGATAATATTACTATTAATCAACAGTACTATGACTGTTCTTATGAAATATGATAACACAGTGTTATTATAACCACAATTAAATAATTAAAGAATTATTTCTTTGACGTGTTAAACACTACTAGTGATTTTAACAGTGATAAAATAATTGTCTACATGAATATTTTAATAATAAAACTTCTTTTTATCAAAATAATAAATTATTTTAATATATAGTTATCTTTTTCAAGAATAATTATAATGGTAATTCTTGAAGAAAACTAATTTTTAGAGAAAAACCTTAAGAATTATAGATAAATCAGTCACTAATATTCCAAAGAACTTATTGAAAGATAAGATAGAGAGATTTGACGTAGAATTGTGGATTGAGAGGATCAAAATGGATTGATAAGAGTATTACAACAATTTATTGTTGGATTCTATGATTTCACGTCTTTCTGATTGATTCTGAAAGAATTAAAACACTTAAGAATATCTTTTAACTAATACTTACTTCTTGGTAACAATGTTATAAATGATAATAAGATGATGATTTGGAAAAAACAGCAAGAGGAGGCCTCTTTTAAGTCAAAAACAGCTCACAGAGGCATGCCATGGAGCAAACTGAAAAACCAGTGGGTGAGAAAACAATAAACCCTTTTTGATTATTGATTGCATCAGCTGTTGTCACGTAAGATTATCATAATTACTTAATTAATGCTTTTACGTGACTACCAACCCTGATATGGTTAAGAATAAAAGGAGTAACTTCTGTAAATCTTCTTTTATTCCAAAATGATCATTTATTTCTCAAATTTATCAATTTTATTGGCATATTCATCACAGGTTGTAATTACTGTTAATTATTGAAGATTCAGTGTTTCACGTAGAATAGTCAAAAATGGACTATAAGTGAAACTTTTAATTTTACTAGTAAAACTATACTTCTTCTTGGTTTTGCCATAAAAAACACAGTTCTCCATTGGTCCTGAAAGTTTCAGAGTGATTAATTGAGAATTATATTATTAATGAATTTTTGAAGTTTTTACCTCATTTCTATGTAGAATTGCAAATATCAGTGTTTAACTGGTTGCTATGAGGTAAATCAATGGATACACATCCAAAAAGGGTTTTAATTAATCTTTTGGGGTTTATACATGGAAAGTAATTAAGAATTGACATTGTTACAGGAGTCTAAGTAGCTCTTTATCTCCTTGGCACATCAAAATAGCAGGTTATTTGCTATTTTCTTAAGATTTACTGTAGCTGTAACATGGTAACCAAGTTCCCAAAAGGCTTCAATTTACCAATTAGGCCAAGATCAGCCATGGATCCAAGCTTTGGAGCTGCCACGCCTCAGAGGCCTCAGAAGTTGGGTACCCTGGCTCTCTTTGATGTCTTTTGTCCCCCTTGCTTATTTTTCACGTCAAAATAGAATTTTAAGCTTCAAGTGAGATATCCACTATGGGTGTACCAAAGGTCCATGTAAGAATACCATGATATTAAGTGCTCAAAACATGCATAACACTATTCTTAGTGTATATGTAACATGGGATTTCTCACATTCCCATTATCTTGGTGTGAAATCAAGAAAAACAAAAATTTTCATGGATCTTTTATGTGGTATTGATGATGTGGTATTGAAGTATTTTCCATATTACCACCTCAAATAGTAAATTTGAGCTTATTCACTCTATGGAGCTACCCTAGGTGAATTTTTTGTAGAATCCAAATCGGGCCTTAAATCCATGGAATTACTTACTCAATAAAAGGTTATTCATCTTTTCTGAAATCAAAAATGATGAATCTTGGATATATGCATGAGTTATGAGTTATGCATAATTCAAACTTTATTTTTAAGATAATTGTGGCCTATTTGGGTATGTAAAATATATTTCAAGGCTCACAATTATGGAAAAACCTCCATAACTTGTTTGGGACAAAATTGTCATTATCAACAGCTTACCATCCTCAAATTGATGGCTTTGCAGAAAGAATGATGCAAACCTTGGAGGACATGATCCAAAGATTCTGTGCTTATGGACTAGAATTTAAAGACTCTGATGGTTTTACCCATGATTGGTGTACATTAATACCAGATCTTGAACTAGCATATAAAACAGCAATCCATTCTTCTACTTGCAAAAGACCAGCAATGCTAGAAAAAGGTTGCAATCCAATACTCCCTTATGATAACCTCAAAAAGGACTTAGCTGATATACATCCAACAGCAAGCCGTTTTAAAATAATGCTTGAAAAAGCAAGACACCATGAAAACAGATGTAAGCAAGATTCTTTCAAATATGCGAAAGAAAGATGGGATAAAAGTCATAAGCCACCTGACTTCAAAATAGGAGACTTGGTCCTAGTGTCAACTCTCAATTTCAATAATATAGGAGGACCAAAGAAATTGAAAGATTCCTTTGCAGGACCATTCATGATAAAAGCACTACATGGACCTAATGCTATGCAATTGGAGCTCACAGGTGAACTAATGAACAAACACCCAACTTGCCCTGTAATTCTGATAAAACCTCACAGCTCAAGTGACAAGGGATTATTTACACTAAGAAATACACCCCCACTTGAAATACCCCCTTTTGAAGAAGGAGATGAAAAGAAAATTGTGAAAGTCCTTAAAGAAAGAAGGACAAGAAATAAAAAAGAAAGAGAATACCTTGTAAGGTATAGAAATCTGACTCAAGAAGATGAATGGCTACTTGAGAAGAATATAAAAAATGCTGATAAACTACTAAGAAGGTTCAGACATGAAAGAAAACCTAAACAATAGAGAAATCAAGCATTATTGATCTTCAAGACTAACAAAGTCTATTGAAGAGGTAGGACAGTGGATGATACCCTAACTAACTATATCAGATTTTAGTAAAATCTTTTTTTGGTGGTAGGTAATGTGAGCCTTTGAGATATGACCTCATATCCAAAAAGGTCACAGCAAAATTTCTGTAATAATTATACTTATGATAATTATCTCAAAAATTAGTGAAATACCATAAATAGGTACAAAATCTGAATTAACTCATAATCTAATGAAAAAACCTGTGAAAAGAATTACACCATTAGATTCTCCATGGTAAAATTCACATATGTCATTTTTATGGCATATCTGAAAAGTCAATAATTACTGAAGTATAGGTAATAATATCTTAAAAAAGGTACAAAACCTCACTTATCTCAGAAACCAATGAAACAGCATGTGAAATAAATTTTACCAGTAGATTCTCCATAAAGTCCTACACATAAAAAAATTCTCAAGCTAATCTCTAAAGTTAATACTTAAGGAATTAAGCTGAATATATGCACTTTTTTGGTCAACGCATATATTCATGGTTTTTAGCTAATATCTCTTGAAATATACAAGATAGAGAGATAAACTAAAAATAAAGTCACCACGTAATTACTGTACAAATACATATATGAACTTTATCTCACAAGCTATAAACAAGGTTAAAACTTGTCATGGATTATTGAATAAAATCAATAGGGCTGTTGACCACTTTGTTGTGAAAGTGGTCCAAACTTAAAGAAAGTAGAAGGTAAGATTCTACTAGCTCATGAATAAATAATGACGTAATTTACATTACAATATTCAAGGTATAACCCCTTGAAATCATATTTTGAAGTTTAAAATAGTGAATTCTGACAGAAAAGATGAGTTACAAGAAAAATCATCAAAAACAGAGTTTTGATCATGTGATGAAATTCTCTTAGTAGTTTAATGAGGACAAGCCAAGCTAACAGGCTCCACTCCCAGAATAGCTTTAGCATGTATAACTTAAGAGTGATTAATGATCAAAGTTTAAGCTCCAATTTGATCATTTATAATCACTCACTGTAATCTTATTTCAAGTTTAACAGTCATATAAGTGGTATAACTGATGGAGACAGTTAAATTATGATTAATAATAATCAAATCCACAAATCTTAGGCTTCTGCCAAGCCCATGATGTCATCAAACTTAAAGTTATAGTGATAACTCTAAATAATGACGTAATAATGGGATAAGATGGTTTGTGTCAGCCTGTGACTCAAAACAGAGCACTAGCATGACATCCAACATACCATGAATAATGGTATGACAAGTATTGAACAAGCATAGTCAATACAGGTAATAAATAAGAGAGAAAAAAAATCCTCTTAAATTAAACACCAACCTTATCCAAACAGAATAAGGAAACCTAGAGGAGAATAAACAAGTCAACACCCTTATTTTCACCTCTCATATAGCTTATGCATATTTAAGTTATTCTATACCAAAATGGTATTTTTCTTAAAGCTCACATAGAGAGCTACACAATGGTATCATCCATGTTGCTGTAACACCACTACAACTGGAGATACCATATGACCTTTATTTTAAAACCAAGACCTCCCTGAAAGTCAAAGAGGGCTTGTAAAAAACTGTACAAAAGTATAACCAAATTAAAGATCTAAACAAGAGCTTTAATTTGAGACACCTTAGAACTCTGTATCTCTCAAATTGACTGAGGGATCTTGGTTCAAAGGTTTAACAACCAAAATACAGATATTCTGAAAACAACAATGTAAACAAACCCCTGTATCTTTGGCATACACTCATACAACTGTACAGTGTAATATACCAAACTGTAGAGCTAATCAAGCCCTACAAGACTGTATCACCAGAATACAGATATCTTCCAAATTGAAGAAGATATCTGGTATGGAAGTTTTTGAAGCCTCATACTGATGTACAAAAATACATCCAAAAACTTAAAACCCTTATATCTTTTGCTATTTTAAAGAAGGGTAAACATGGAGTATACCAAATTGAAGGGCTCATTAAGCCCTTCAATTATGTGCTCTTGGTTTCTTGATATCTTAAAAACTGAATGAGATATCTTGACTGGAAGGTTTTTCTAGCAATACATGACTGTATCAAACTTGTATCAAACAGTATTGCTCTCATACTTAAAATAATATACTTAGGAAGATATAACCTCTCTAAAGTAATCATTACTGATCATACAGACACTAGAACAACGTCATCCAAGTGCTGACGTGGCAGGTGAAAAGTTTTTTCACCCTGTATTGATCCAGAATGATCATTTGTGGTTCCAAAACCACAATTCTGCCTCTATTGACATCAGAATTGATGATCCAGAACCACAGATTGATCATTGGAGTAAACATTTTCACTCCTCTGACGTGTGAAGAGTTAATAACTCTTGACAGTCTTGAAAGATATAAAAAGAAGGGTTTTTTCCTTGAAAACCCATGATATCTTATCTTATTACCCATATTCTTACGTGACAAAACTGTTATCCATCAGTAGTGTACTTAGAACTATTAAAGATATAATTAGAGCATAATTATTGTAGTATCTATTTACAGTCAAAGATATTAGAGTATTGCAACCCAGGTCCTCAACAGACTCATCACCACTGTTACCATGTAGCAGTAGGACCTGAAGAATTAAATTTATTTGTTTTTTGACGTGTCACAGTCATAATACTAGCTTGTATTTACACTTTATAGCTACTATATAGACTCACCCTGACAGCGGGAAATCCAGAAACCAGACCCAAATGGATACACCATCCAGCTACCAAAGGATCCAAACCGACTCAATTCCAAGTATTGGAATGTGTAGTTGGCCTCTGAACCGGCGTATCTGATGAAATACCCCAGGAACCATCCAGCCTACCCACACCCGACATTCTTCTCAGCACCATAAAAGGTGTGGTAAGACTTGAACTAGCCCAAATAACAAACTAAAAGAAACCATAAAGCCCAACCAACTCTTTTTTTAATAAATTAAGGGGTTTAAAACAGCCACGCGAAGTGGCTTAGAGGACAATGAAGTAATTGCAGGGATATGAGAAACATAAATTAGCTCACCTGATCAAATATTGAGCCCTCTAAAAAGGTAGAGGGGCACAAACTTACCACAACAGAAGTCACTCGACGTTTTAACAATAACTACAAAGGTATAATAACCCTGTAACAGCCCAATACAGCCTGGCAATGGGTTATGAAGCCTCAAAGGATCTTCAACCGAGCCTACAAATAATAACAAGAAATATAATAATAACATAATAAGAAATATATAGAAATATTTAAAATAAATCAAAAATATATATTCAATAACAAAAAGCCTTCATCAAGGCTTTAAACTAATTATCTTCTTAATTTGTATTTAATTTTATTTTTTCCTATGATTAAATTTATCAAAAACTAAAAAAAAAAAAAAAATCAATATATGAGACAGGATGAGGGATTAAAAAGAAAAAAGCCCTCAGCATACAAAAACAAAATAATATAAGCCCTCATCAAGGCTTTAAACTGATGGTTTCTTTTTTTGTTTATTTTCTGTTATAATTATATTGGACTGAAATTTCATATTCCCAATTTTTACAGGGATTAAAAAGAACAATAAAACAAAATAATATAAGTTCTCAACATCACTTTAAACTGTTGAAATTTGTATTTATTTATGTTTTGGAAAATGATAATAAAAAAAAGCCCTCATCAAGGCTTTAAATTGATGATTTTCTTAATTTTAACATTCCCCTATTTTTTATAACTAAATTAATCTGAAGACTTCTGATTCTTCATTTCTACAGGGACTTAAAAAATAAACACAAAGAAGCCCTGGGAAAGGCTTTAAACTGCTAAATTTTATATTGTTTTATCATTTTAATGACTTAATTATTTTACTGACAATTTTATTCTATTTTTCACAGTTTTTTATCAACCAATATATATATAATAAAAAGAGAAATATCAATGTATATAACAGAATGGGGGATTAAAAAGGAAAAAGCCCTCAGGATACAAGAAATAACAAATAAGTCCTCAGCAAGACATTAAACTGCTGGTTTCTTATTTTATTTCAAATTAACAAAAAAGAATATATTATTGTTCACTTTTTTACAGGGCTCTAAAAGAAATAAAAATAAAAATAAAATAAAATAAAATAAAATAAAATAAAATAAAATAAAATAAAATAAAATAAAATAAAATAAAATAAAATAAAATAAAATAAAATAAAATAAAATAAAATAAAATAAAATAAAATAAAATAAAATAAAATAAAATAAAATAAAATAAAATAAAATAAAATAAAATAAAATAAAATAAAATAAAATAAAATAAAATAAAATAAAATAAAAGAAAATAAAATAAAATAAAATAAAATAAAATAAAATAAAATAAAATAAAATAAAATAAAATAAAATAAAATAAAATAAAATAAAATAAAATAAAATAAAATAAAATAAAATAAAATAAAATAAAATAAAATAAAATAAAATAAAATAAAATAAAATAAAATAAAATAAAATAAAATAAAATAAAATAAAATAAAATAAAATAAAATAAAATAAAAGAAAATAAAATAAAATAAAATAAAATGAAATAAAATAAAATAAAATAAAATAAAATAAAATAAAATAAAATAAAATAAAATAAAATAAAATAAAATAAAATAAAATAAAATAAAATAAAATAAAATAAAATAAAATAAAATAAAATAAAATAAAATAAAATAAAATAAAATAAAATAAAATAAAATAAAATAAAATAAAATAAAATAAAATAAAATAAAATAAAATAAAGTCCCTGAGCAAGGCTTTAAACTGCTATTTTATCTTTTATGTTTTCTTATTTTGAATGATAACTATACTAACATATTTGATTTGGCTTCCACACGTATGCAACATTAATAAAATATTTCTATTATTTTATAGGCTTAAATGTACTTGTAAAATAAAGATTAGTCCTCAATAAGACTATAAACTGTTTAAGATAACTATACAACTTGGCTTTGAAGATAAATTACATGCCAGAAAACCCCAAGTGCAACAATCAGGTGCCTGGACACAAGATTTGGTCCTTGGCAAGACCATAAACTGCCCCTTCAAATATCAACATGAAATCAAGCCAATATCAACAACAAAACAAAAAAAATCTGTGGTCCTTGGCAAGACCATAAACTGCCCACCATTAGAATTATCAACAAGGACTCAAATCTAAAACACAATCAACTAATGGTCCTTGGAAAGACCATAAACTGCCCACCATTAGAGTTATCAACAAGGACTCAAATCTAAAACACAATCAACCAATGGTCCTTGACAAGACCATAAACTACCTATTTAAAGTATTCAAAAAGATTTAACAAGGACTATAAAAACAGGAAAAGTCCTAGGCAAGACTCTAAACTACCTGAGGTTTTATTTTACTTTATTTTTCTACTTTCTAATTTTATGTCATTATAAAAAATAATTGGAAAGATGTACTGACTTAAGCTTTTTAACACATTTTTTATTTTATCTTATTTTTTATCCCAAAATTCAACTATTTATTTATTTTCCCTAAGAATTAGGGGCATATCCCATTCATGATATCAAGAATATTCTATTTATTTATTATTTTTATCATACTTTTCCTACTATTACAACAAGAGCCATTAAAATGACTCAATTGTTCAGCCCAATAATAATAATAATAATAATAAACTCTAAACCAACTAATTGGTAAAAAAAATCAATTTATTTAAAATATTTCTTGAATTACAAGAAAGTGATTGGAACTTGTTTAAAAATAAGAAGTGTGAGCCTTGAGGTATATTTTACATACCCAAATAGGCCACAATTATCTTAAAATTAAATTTTGAATTATACATAACTCATAAGTAATGCATATATCCAAAATTCATCATTTTTTTATTTCAGAAAAGATGAGAAACTTTTTATTGAGTAAGTAACTCCATGTATTTAAGACCAGATTTGGATTCTACACAAAAATTCACCTAGGGTAGCTTCATAGAGTGAATAAGCTCAAATGAACCCTTTGAGGTGGTAAAATGGAAAATACTTCAATACCACATCATCAATACCACATAAAAGATCCGTGAAAATTTTTGTTTTTCTTAATTTCACGCCAAAATAATGGGAATGTGAGGAATCCAATGTTACATATACACTAAGAGTAGTGTTATGCATGTTTTGAACACTTAATATCATGGTATTCTTACATGGACTTTTGGTTCTATTTTGACGTGAAAAATAAGCAAGGGGGACAAAAGACATCAAAGAGAGCCGGGGTACCCAACTTCTGAGGCCTCAGAGGCGTGGAGGGCTCCAAAGCTTGGATCCATGGCTGATCTTGGCCTAATTGGTAAACCAAAACCTTTTGGGAACTTGGTTACCATGTTACAACTACTGTAAATCTTAAGAAAATAGCAAATAACCTGCTATTTTGACGTGCCAAGGAGGTAAAGAGCTACTTAGACTCCTGTAACCATGTCAATTCTTAATGACTTTCCTTGGATAAGCCCCAAAAGAGTAATTAAAACCCTTTTTGGACTTGTATCCATTGATTTACCTCATAGCAACCAGTGAAACACTGATATTTGCAATTCTACGTAGAAATGAGGTAAGAACTTCAAGAATTCATTAAAAATACAATTCTCAATGAATCCTTCTGAAGCTTTCAGGACTAATGAAGAACTGTATTATCTATGGTAAAACCAAAAAGAATTACAGTTTTACTAGTAAAACTAAAAGTTTTACTTACAGTCCATTTTTGACTATTCTATGTGAAACACTGAATCTTCAAAAATTCACAGTAATTACAACCTGTGATGAAATTGGCAATAACATTGATAACTTTGAGAAATCAATTATTATTTTGGAATAAAAGATGATTTACAGATGTTACACTTTTTATTCTTAACCATATTGGGGTTGGTAGTCACGTAAAAGCATCAATTAAGCAATTATGATAATCTTACGCAACAACTGATGATGCAATCAGTAATCCAAAAGGATTTATTGTTTTCTCACTCACTGTTTTTTCAGTTTGCTCCATGGCACGCCTCTTTGAGCTGTTGTTGACTTAAAAGAGGCCTCTTCTTGCTGTTTTTTCCACATCATCATCTTATTATCATTTAAACCATTATTACCAACAAGTAAGTATTAGTTACAACTATTCTTAAGTGTTTTAAATCTTTCAAAATCAATCTGAAAGACGTGAAATCATAGAATCCAACTATATATTGTTGTAATACTGTTATAAATCCATTTTTGATCCTTAAAATCCACAATTCTACGTCAAATCTCTCTATATTATCTTTCAATAAGTTCTTTGGAATATTAGTGAGTGATTTATCTTTAATTCTTAAAAGTTTTTCTCTAAAATTAGTTTTCTTCAAGAATTATCATTATAATTATTCTTGCAAAAGATAATTATATATTAAAATGATTTTATTATTTTAATAAAAGAAGTTTTATTATTAAAATCTTCTTGTAATTGATTCTTGTAGACAATTACTGCTTACTGTTGAGATCACTAGCAGTGTTTAACATGTGAACAAAATAGTTTTTTAATTATTTAATTGTGGTTATAATGATATTTATTATTATATTTCATAAGAACAGACATAGTACTGTTGATTAATAGTAATATTATCATCAGTTTCATAGTCACATCTTACAAGAAGTCTTTGTTCCATGAAGGCATTAATTGAACTCTGAAGGAGTTATTTATATTAAAAACTCATAAATTGATGACATAATTTGGGGAGCTTACATATTAATAACACCTCAATGTGCTGTTTATTCCAAATGGAATTGAAAAAGCCCCCCAAAAAAAGCAAACAAGAGTTTTTTCTAAATTGTACAAATTTTCAATTTCACTGTTTATATTTTTTAACAACTCAAATGCATTTATGGGTAACAGAAAATCTGAACCATAAAGGGGATGGACTTGAAATAAAGTCTGTGTCACAATGATGATTCCAAAAGGAAGAGTTGTGGCATCATAAGGGTCATTATATGAATAAAGTTCTCAAATTATGATCATTCAATTGTGTAATATTAATCATAAATACTCTCAAGAGTACCAATTTTTACTGATTGGCACAAATTACCACCTTCAACCAAACAGTTCCAGGATCTTAATTGTGATTCAGGTTTATTTCATTTGAATTTTTATTTTCAATCAGATATCTCATTTAATGGTTATTTTATACTTACAAAAAAAAGAAAAAATAAATAAATAAAAAATAAAAATAAAAAATAGAAAAAAATAGAAAAGTATGTAAATTTACTGCATCATTATTTATCCTTATCAATATCACTATAAAAAATAAGGGGTGGGTAAACTCATTTCTTACACTATCCCTCATAGTGGAAGTTTTGGGGGAATGAGAACATATCCTTTTCAAAATTTGAACACCAAACCAAGATTTTTAAATGGAGAGGGGGGCCCTCATCCAAAAGAATATTATTAGGAAACAGAAATAAAATAAATCAATCAATATAAAAATTAATTTTAAATCATCTTATTATTATCATTTATCATTTCTATTTTTTATAACAGGGATATTTTAGGAATACAGAAGAGCCAAAAAGACAAGAATTATTTTTAAGAAATAGAAAGAGAATTTGGCAACAACTTATCATAGGACAATTATTCAGAATACTGAAAATGAAGAATATTATTTATGAATAAAAGCAGGAGTTCCTTATGGATTGACCTTTGGACAGCACAAGATCTTGGACACTTCTTTGATTCTGGATTGAAACTCATTTGGAATTCAAGAATCATTGGTCAGGATTTATGGACTGAAGGATGACCCACTGGATTAATTATGGACTCAGGACTCACTCAACATGAAGGAATAACAAGATGATGTACAACACTCAAATCAAATTGCCCTTGGGATTTTAAAGAAGATTGAAGACTCAAGAGGTCCTCAGCATGACACTAAACTGCTTTCCCTGTAGACTTGGGCAGGGAAGCTTATAAAGAATAACAGCCAAGAAGCTGGAGGGGATTGTCCTAGTCAGGAGAAGTGCTGAAGGACCATTTCTGTACTTAGCATGACAATAAACTGCTCCCTTTGTGTAACAGGAACAAGGAGTTTCACAGGTGTTTAGCATTATCAAATTGGCCAAAATGAACAAAGTGAAGTCTCAAGCCATCAATTAAGACAAGAAAATTCCTTATCAAGAAATAAAACAACCAGAGGAATCTTGCATCAAGTGGGAATCATGAAGATTGGAGAATAAAACAAGAGTCAAGTGGAATTCAAATTCAAGCCCAAAGGAGCTCAAGAATCAAGATAAGCCCTTGGATTAGGCCAGGAGGTCCTTGCATTACTTAAACTGCAGGACTTGTATACCTAATATACAGGGGTTACACACCTAGTTGTAGGTCCTGTATGACCTTAAACTACATTTTTTATGGAAGAAAGAAGAAAGAAGAATTGTGAAGACCTCAAGATTTCAGGACACTAGCAAATTCTTAGAAATAAAAAAATGAAAAAATAAAAAAATAAAAAAATAAAAAAATAAAAACATAAAAAAATAAAAAAAGAGAAGAAGAAACAAAATAACTAATTGAAGATGGATCACCAAATTTTAGCAGCCAAATACAAATCATTCCTGAAGAAGGTGAGACCAGTCAATGAGCCAATGCCTCAAGACCTTAAC
Source organism: Austropuccinia psidii (assembly GCA_023105745.1). NCBI lineage: Eukaryota > Fungi > Basidiomycota > Pucciniomycetes > Pucciniales > Sphaerophragmiaceae > Austropuccinia > Austropuccinia psidii. Next base: position 23,967,433 of record JALGQZ010000005.1, read on the forward strand.
CCACCTTTGGAAAGACCACCTTTGTCAAGAGATCCTTATGAAACACCGTTATCACCAAACCCACCTATATTTCAAGAAACCTTCAAGGTCACCCATGAAAGACTCCAAGCAGTCAATTTTGGCCCACCAGGATGGTTATCAAATGAAGAAATCAATTTACTCAAGAATGTTATTACCTTAAGGGAAAAAGCAATAGCTTTCTGTGAAGAAGAAAGAGGATTACTCAAACACTCATATGGAAAACCTTGCAAGATACCAGTAATACCTCATGAACCTTGGCAGAAGAAACCAATTCCTATTCCCAAATCAATTTTACCTCAGTTTACTGAATTAATCAGAGAAAGAATCAGGACTGGACTCTATGAGCAACCCACCTCAAGCTACACAAGCCCAATCTTTTGTGTGGCCCAATCCAATGGGAAACTCAGAATTGTCCATGACCTTCAAGAACTCAACAAAGTCACCATCAAGGATGCTGGCTTACCACCTCATATTGAAGAATTTGTAGATGCATTTGCAGGAAGAGCATGCTATTGACTAGGAGACATCATGGGAGGATATGATGAAAGAGAATTAGATGTCACTACAAGACCCCTCACTACTTTTTGAAACACCCCTTGGAAGGATGCAGCTCACAAGACTACCCCAAGGAGCCACCAACTCAGTAGCAGTATACCAAGCCCAAATGACCTGGATACTTCAAGAAGAAATACCAGAAATTGTCGGAATTTTTATTGATGATGGAGGAATAAAAATACCGAGATCACTTTACAACCAAGAAACACTACCAGAAAACCCCTCAATCAGAAGATTCATATGGGAATATGCCATAACCTTAGAAAGAGTTTTATTCAGGATTGAAGAAGCAGGACTTACTATCTCAGGATCAAAGCTTGCATGCTGTGTTCCAGCTTTGGACATAGTAGGGCATGTTGTATCATTTAAAGGAAGAACAATTTCAAAACAAAAGATTAACAAAATTCAGAATTGTCTAACACCTCTTAACAAGAAGGAAATAACAGTATTTCTTGGACTTTGTGTCTATGTAAGGATGTTCATTGAAAACTTCTCACAAGTTGCATCACCACTCAGAAGGCTCACCAGAGAAGATGTTGACTGGGACTGGGATCAAAAATGTGAAGAAGCTTTCCGTAAGCTCAGAAGAATAGTTGGAGAAGAAATAACTCTCAAGAGATTGGATTATGACAAAGGATCAGGAAAAATTAAGCTAGCAGTAGATTAAAGCTACATTGCTGCAGGAGCAGTACTCACTCAAGAAGACAAAGAAGGAAAAGACAGACCAGTATTATATGAATCAATAACTTTTTCAAAATTAGAATCAAAATACTCACAACTCAAATTGGAGCTCTGTGGAGTTGCAAGAATTTTCAAGAAGCTTCAGAAAATACTTTGGGGACAGAATTTTGAATTACAGGTTGATGCCAATGCCTTAATTGAAATGATCAACACCCCTTGCTTACCCAATGCCCCCATGACAAGATGGGTGGCATTCATTCAAATATTTTCCTTTTATTTGGTACACAAACCAGGGAATACTTTCACTATGCCAGATGGGCTATCAATAAGACCAAAAAACTCAGAAGAAGAAGAAGATGCACCAGATTTTGATGAAGAAGAAGATTGGATCAAGCCACACCCTGGATTTGGGGCTAAGACTATAAAATCACTCAATTTTTCAGGAATACAGGTACCAACCAAACAAGAAGGATTTTGGAAGAGAATGCAAGAATACTTAATTACAATGAAAAAACCACAATCAAGCAAAGATGAAGAGTCTAGAAGGATAAAAAGAAGGTCATATAACTTTTTCTTGGAAGATGGCCAACTCAAAGGAAGAAATAACCCAAACCCTCAATTAATGATATCAAGTCAAGAAGTTCAAAGCTACATTTTAAAGTCACTTCATGAAGACATGGGCCACCAAGGCTAAAATGAAACTTATAGAAGAATTAAAGCAAGATTTTGGTGGGAAGGAATGAAGAAATCAGTCAAGAAATGGGTTCAATCTTGCCTGGCCTGCCAAAAGAGAAGTCAAAACTTACAAAGGGAACAAGGAAAATCTACAGCAACATCAACAATCTTTGAGAGGGTCAGTATGTATGCATTCCATATCAAATCTGGAAGATGGAAGTATGTGGTTGTGGCAAGAGATGATTTTTCAGGATGGCCAGAAACAGTTGGACTAGTCAAATTAACAGCAAAAGCAGTTGCAGAATGGTTCACCTCAGAATGGATATGCAGGTATGGCTCACCAAAGGAAGTAACTGTTGATGGGGGGCCAGAGTTTGGAAAAGAATTGCAAGATGCAGTAAAGAAAGCGGGATCAAGGATCAGAGTCACCACACCTTATTACCCAGAGTCTCAAGAAATGGTTGAAAGGGGCCATAAGCAACTCAAAGATGCATTAGTCAAGATGTGTGGAGAAAATGGAGGAAAATGGAAAAAATATCTACCTTTGGTTACATTGGCTGACAGAATCTCAACTAAAAGAACAACTGGTTTCTCACCATTTGAACTCCAATTTGGACAAATACCAGTATTACCAATTGACATTGAAACAAAAACATTTTTAGCAGTAGAATGGCACAAAATATCCACAACTGAGGAATTAGTAGAAGCCAGAGCCAAACAGCTGGAAGGAAAAGAAGAGATGAGAAGAAAAGCAGCAAAAAAACTCAAAAAATCAAGGGAAGACTCAATGAAATATTGGGATAGAAGAATGGCACACCAACTAAGATCACCACTCAATCCAGCAGATTTGTTCCTGGTTTACAACAAAGCAATAGAAACTAATTGGGGGCTACTTTTCAAAAACAAATGGAATGGACCCTACAGAGTAATCAGACAAATAAACAATGGACCATATGAGCTTGAGGAGCTGGATGGAACAGAATTATCAAGAATATTTGCAGCCTCTCAAGTCAAGAAGTTTTACCCAAGAGGAAAGTTGATGGACACAAAAGAAGACACAGAAGAAGAGGAAAGTGAAGAAGATGAATCAATAAATGAGGAAGAGTTATTGGAGTAAACCACAGAATCAGATGAAGAATAGAGAGCTCTCACCTGGAATGCTGGGGACAGCATTAAATAGAGAGGGGGATGTGGTATTATATACCTTTTTTTTCACCAGGCTCAAGCTCATAGTACCCCAAAACAGCAGTAAATCCAGCCTACAGGCAGACTTACACTCAAATCTTACACCAAAAGGTCAATTTTATAGAAAGAAGGTGGGTTTAACTCATAAAACCATTGCACAGGCACCAAAGGGCAGTGTATGTGTTTAAATAAATTATTCAATTTCCCTATGCATATGTAAAAATCAAGTTACATATAGCAAACTAGTTACAACAAAGAAGGTACCACCCTTTAAATTACACACCCCACCCAGCTTTACACCCCCTTATAGCCACAGGAGTACCTTATCTTAAATACAAAGTAACCCCACTTGAAACCTTAAAACAGAATCAGATTTATTTACACCATTCATCACCTCATGCAAACCAAAGCTAGTTACAACAGGCTGCATGCAGTACACAATTTCAATTAAATCTCAACCACATGACTATGCACAGCATGTGTCAAACTCAAAAATCACATAATCTCATACATAACAGTAAATTCATCAGTACAAGAAATTATCACCTGACTTCATTTTAAAGTTCAAAAAGAAGAAAAACAACCATGACACCTGCATAAATTACACAGCCACTTCTACCAAACCTAAAATAGGACATATGCAAAGGAATTACAAGGTCATCATGTGATACTGCATCTACCAACAGAATATCATGTGACAAGAAAGAGGCTGTGCACAACAAAAATGCCCAGCCAAAATTGAATCACCTCATGTATGCAAGAAAAATTCAAGAATATCACATCATAATTAGTTCACCAAAAGACAAATATGTGATAAATAGAGGCTGTGCAGAGAGAAAATTATCAACAAATCTTAAATCACCTGACCCATGCAAGAAAGGTCCTCACCAAAAACAGAGTCACATGATGAGATCAAGAGGAATTCAAGTGGATAAAGACGGCTCCCATGGAGGGCCCTCTAGGCTCCCAAAAGGTATAAATAGGGGGTCTCTCCCCCCATAAAAAATATATCCCCTGCACATTGCAAGCACAGTAATAATTCATCCCTCACCTGGGAGGTAGTCCAGAAAACTATAGTGAATTTTACTTGCCCAGTAGCTAAGCTCAGTGGAAGTAAAGTGTTAAAGATTGCCCAGTAGCTAAGCTCAGTGGAATCTTCTTATTATTAAAATAAAAATAAAAATTATCTAGTACCCAAGATGAGGGTTACTACTCTATTAAAATACTTTATCCAGTAAAATTAACACCATTTATCAAGACTTAAAAATAACTTACCCCTTTAAAAATCCAATATCAAAGAACCTTACCTCTTAAATTTAACAAATACAATTTTATCTTATTATCAACAACTCTTAAAAAAAATAACAAACCTTTCAAAGATTATTTTACTCTATTATAACTATACCTTAGCAAAATTACCTTTATCAACACCAATCAAATTTTGCAGAAAACCTTAAATAACCTATCCTACCAAGGATTTATCACCAAGAAGAAACAACTCACCTCAATTTAACCAAAAATATTAAAATTAAACAGACAAGTATTTCATTAAGATCTCAAATTTAACCAAAATAACTGACATTTCTTTTTATTATTATTTATTGAATAGGTCTGATCTGAGACTACTGAATTTTTTCTTCTGCAGTTGTAAAGCCACTTTCTAATTTTATTTTGGTTTGTGAGCTCCAAGGAAGATTTTGTTCAGTATTTTAGGAGGGGCAGGCAATACACCCTTTCCACCCTTGGTTACAGGAGTTATTAGCAATTCAAAACTAATTACCTGTGATTTCCCCCTCCAGGTACTGCCTCATTTTAATCCCACACAAGAGGAGTTCCCACAATATGACTCTTAAACTTAAAATAAGATTACAGTGAGTGATCTTAAATGATCAAATTTAAGCTTAAGCTTTAATCATTAATAACCTTTAGGTTATACATGCTAAAGCTATTCTGAGAGTGGATTCTTATAGCTTGGAATGTCCTCATTACACTGCCAAGAGCATTTTATTAAAACATTAAAACTCTATTTTTGATGATGTCTCTTGTAACTCATCTTTTCTGTTGAAATTTAATATTTTAAACTTCAAACCATGATTTCAAGGGGTTATACCTTGAATATTATAATACAAAATTCGTCATTATTCACAAATGAACTAGTAGAATCTGACTTTATACTTTTTTAAGTTTGGACCACTTTCACAACAAGGTGGTCAACAGCTCTATTGATTTTAATCAATAATCCATTACAGGTTTTAACCTTGTTTATAGCTTTTGAAATAAAGTTCATTTCTGTGCTCCTACAGTAATTATGTGGTGACTTTATTTTTGGTTTATCACTCTATGATGTATATTTCAAAAGATATTAGCTAAAATCCTTGAATATATGCGTTGACCAAAAAAGTGCATATATTCAGCTTAACTCCTTAAGTATTGACTTTGGATATTAGCTTCTTAATTGTTTTATGTGTATACGTTTATGGGGAATCCAATGGTACAATCTATGTTACATGTTGTTTCATTGGTGTTTGAAATAATTAAGGATTCATGTTTTGTATAAGGTGTTATTACTTATAACTCTTTGAATATTGACTTTTCAGATACACCATAAAAATGTTATATGTGTATTTTACCATGGGAAATCTAATGGTGTAATTTATTTCACATGTTTATTTATTGGAGCTTAAGTTAAACCAAGTTTTATGCCTATTTATGGCAGTTTTGTAGTTTTAAGGTAATTCTTTTTAAGGTATAATTATTTTAAATATTTCTTGTGACCTTTTTGGGTATGTGGTCATATCTCAAAGGTTCCCAGATATGAAGCTTTGATTCAAAATCAAGTACTTTACCTGTCCTCAAAATTTTTATAACATAAAAATTGTTTAAAAAAAGTATTAAATGAGATTTTTAAGAGAAAACATGAAAATATTATTTTTTTAAACTTTATAAGTATAAAACAATAATATTATAAAGATTTATTTTTTTACCAATAACCAAAATTTATCCAAAAATACTCTACAAGAGATATTTAAGGATATAAAAGAAATTTCTTCAAGAGGAATTTCAATTGGAATTAATTGAGAAAAGAACTGCAGGAAATTAATATAAGAAGAAAGTATTTAAAAATATTATTAAAGAGAAAGCATGCCCAAAAGTGATCAGAGTGAATTTGGAAACAAAGTGACAAAGTTCACAGTGATTAAAGATGCTTTAATTCACTTATGGGGTGTTTCAAGGGTAAAGATGATTATAAGAGTTACAAAAAATTATTATAGTAATTTTTCATGTGGTTTAAAGGCTCAAAATCATTTTAAAAAGGTTTTTTGGAATATTTCATTGATTAGTTGTATGGTGTTTAAGCTAATTATAAAAGGAAAAGATTCTAAAATGGAGAGAAAAGTGGGGCAAACAAGACATTCTTTTATAGGCACCAATTTTCTTACTTTAAAAGTAAAATTTACTCTTATCAGTTGTGAAAATCACTCTGACAACAGAAAAGCCAATTGTGGCATCATAGAACCCTGTTTTAGACCAAAAAAGGGCTTGTTTTGGCCATTTTGGACCCTTAAATCAGCCATTGCTTTAGTAATACCTGGCTTTAAACCTTCAAAACATGTCAGAATGTGTGTAAGAGATGTCCAATCCAGTTAAAGCTGTTTTTACTGAGATTGTTTTATCTCAAGGGTAGTTTTACCTTCTTGTCAACAGTTAAAACTACCCTGGTTGGTATCAAAGCCTCATCATTAATTGAGTCACAGAACCTGTGACTCAATTCCAGGCCAAAAGTGATGATGAACTTCAGGGTGCATTTTGAAATCTCATGCCTGTCAGGAAGAAACTTGGGGGTCTGGCTCCCTTAAAGCCAAGATTCCTTTTTCCCCTCCAAATATTCATCTTGCCAATTCATTTTTTCTTTAATTCCTCATCATGTAATATACTTGTAATTGACACATGCAATTCAATTGAGTTTCACAGTTACACAAATTTAATACTTGATACCTCATATTTGTATTACAGTTCCCTTATGTAATATACATGCACATTTTGACATTTTAATTCAAAATACTTCAATTCCTCATAGGTTTTGAGCTACACACCACACCTCATTTTTAACACAAAAATTGATGGTTAACACCACGAGTGGTGGATTTCAATTAAGGCTTTGAGGATTTTCAATTTGTATACAGAAAATACTAAAAAATTAATTTAAGCTTATTTATAGTTGAGTTACAGAAATTTCACCCAGAGGTCACCCCACCTTATTTTTCATGAGGAATCCAATGGTGAACCAATGTTCTTATGTTAGTTTATTGGATAAACAGCTATAATAGTTTTTATATAAATTTTTTCCAAAAATATTTTAATTTCAGTAATTTTGTTAGAAATTTGTTTTTGCTTAATTTTTTTCAAGTAAAAATTTGTTTTCACAATTTTTAAATTTCAATGTAATTTTATTTTTAAATTATAATTAAATTTTTATTTAGGCGTATAAATTATATTTGTCAGCCTTAGAGATATTTTCAGATACCCAAAAGACCACTAATCATAAAACAAGATACAGTCATATATAAAATAAATTTATTTATATTATCAAAAAAAAATTAAATATACATTTATACACAAAAATGAAAATTTAATTATAATTTCAAAATGAAATGACATTGAAATTTAAAATTGTCAAAACACATTTTTACTTGAAAAAACTAAGTAAAAATTAATTTTCAACAGAAATACCAAAATTGAAAATTCTTTGGAAAAAAGTTAAATGAAAATTATCATAACTTTTTATCCAGCAAATAAGCATATGAAAATTATTTCACCATTGGACTTCTCTTAAAAAAATAAGGAAGGGTCACCTCCAGGTAAAATTTCTGTAACTCAACTCTAAATAAGCTTAAATTAATCTTTTAGTATCTTCTGTACAAAAGTTGAAAACTTCAAAACCTTTATTTAATTCACATCACATGGGGTGTTAACCATCAATTTTTTTTGTTAAAATCAGAGTGTTTTGTGTAGTTGAGAAGTTATGAGGAATTGAAGTATTTTCAATTGAAATTTCAACATGTGCGCTTGTATTACATAAGTGAACTTTAATTCAAATATGAGTTGTCTATTATTACATTTGTGTACTGTAAAAACTCAATTTAATTAAATATGTAAATAATAAGTCTAATACATGATGAGGAATTAAAGAAAAAATAAAATCAGAAAGATTGATTCTGGGGGGGAAAGGAATCTTGGCTCCAAGGGGAAGCCAGACCCCCAAATTCCTTGCTGAAAGCCATTATGTGGCAAAATTCATGCAAAAGTTTATCTCCTTTGGCCAGGAATTGAGTCAAAGGGTCTGTGTCTCAATTGGTGATGAGGTTTTGATACCAACTACAGCAGTTTTAACTGTTTCCAAGAGGGTTAAACTACCCTTAAGATAAAAAAAATTGTAAAAGAAGTTTTCACTGGTTTTTAAGTCTCTTACACACATTCTGACACGTTTTTAAGGCTTAAAACCACGTAGTACTCTAGCAATGGCTGATTTAAGTGTCCAAAATGGCTGAAAATAGCAAAAAGTGGCTACAGCCACCCCTTTTGTGGTCTAAACCAGGGTTCAATGATGCCATAATTGGCTTTTCGGTTGTGAGAGCATTTTCCACGACTAACAAGAGCAAATTTTACTTTTGAAGTAAGAGAATTGATGGCTATAAAAGAATGTTTTCTTTGTCCCACTTTTCTCTTCATATTAGAATCTTTTCATTTTATAATTAGTTTAAACACTGTTTAACCAATCAATAAAAGATTTAAACCACCTTTTTTTAAATAATTTTAAACCTTTTAACCATGTGGAAAAATGATTTTAATAACTGTTTGTGACTCTTAGAATCATTTTTACCCTGAAGCCACCCCATAAGTACATTAAAGCATGTTTCATCAATGTTAGCTTTGTCGCTTTGTTTCCAAATTCACTCTGGTCACTTTTGGGCATGTTTTCTCTTTAATAATATTTTTAAAGACTCTGTTATTATAATAATTTCCTGCAGTTCTTTGCTCAATTAATTCCAATTGAAATAACTCTTGAAGAAATTTCTTTTGTAGCCTTAAATATCTCTTGTAGAGTATTTTTGGATAAATTTTTATTGTTTGTAAAACAATAAATCTTGATAATATTTTTTTTTATACTGATGAAGTTGAAAAAAAGGATTTTGGCATGTTTTCTTTTAAAAATCTTATTTCATACTATTTTTAATCAATTTTTACCTTATACAAATTTTGAGGACAGGAAAAGTACTTGATTTTTAATCAAAGTTTCATATCCACACCTTACAATATTTATATTTTAATTTTTTGTTTTTATAGTATAAATAAATTTCTTTTATTTATAATTTTATCTTTTTTTATTATTTGTGGCCTTTTGGGTTTATGAAAATATCTCTATGGCTCACACAATGTGCCTTTTCCAGAATAGTGTGGTTTTCTCTTTCAGCAAAACCATTGGCTTCTGGGGTTGAGGTGGTGCCCATATGTTTACAAAACCACACTCATTTTCCAGAGTCTCAAATCTTTGATTGAGGAACTCACCTCCTCTGTTGGATATTAGATTCCTCATCTTTCAATTTTGCCATTCTTCCATGTAGGTCTTTGCTATCACAAATTGATCAAAGCTGTCTGACTTCTTTTTCAGGGATTTAATTATTTTAAATGATGTTGCTTGGTCAACAATGGTGAGTAAGAATCTAAATTAAAAAACTGATTCTGGAGTGATTGTTCCTACAACATCAATGTGGATAGTGTCCATGGGAAGGCAAGCAGAGGTAGAGTGATGAGTAACTGGGAGTTGGTGAGATTTACTTATCTCACAAGTCAAAAATGAGGCTTCTTTATCATGTAAGCCTAAATATTTTAACCCTGCATGACCAGGATGTCCCAATCAACAGTGAAAAAGGTTTTCAAGCATTTTGAGTAAGGAAGTTGGTAGGTTGTAGGTAATGTACATAAGGTGGTTCTTGATTTCTTCTTTTAAGAGGGTTCTGTTGCTTGAAATGAGGTTGAAGATGTTTTCTATTTGTTGTATAGCTAAATCATATTTGAACAGCTCAAGCAAGCTGATTAAATTGCATTTCAATTTTTGTACATAGAGGCAATTTCTGAGATTAAGGACTTGTCCTTTGCATTCCAATTGAACAGTGCCTATTCCTTGAGCCCACAGTCTACTATTAGAGTCTCCTGTTGCTACTTCAGAGTCAATTTTCTTAAACTTTTCAAGGAAAAGTTTAGGAGAGTTGAAAATGTGGTGAGTTGTGCCATAGTCAACAACAACCTTGTCATGAGTAGGGGCAGATGATCCTCCTATTTTTGTGAGTGCCTGAGCTATTGAAAGGTGAGCTGCAGGATTATTCTTCCTTTTCTTCTCTAAGAAAGAGGGTTTTAAGTGTGGATTATCTGCCCAGAAGTCTTCCTTTTTGTGTGTGGTGCATCTTTTGTTGTGCTTATCATGGTGGAAGTAGAATATTATCTTGTGCAGTTGTTCAGGGGAGGTAATCAAAGCTGAGGAGTCATGTTCCTTTTTTGCATTCAAACTATTACTGTGGTTGATATGCCTAGCAAAGTCTTGAAGTCATGACAAGATTATCATGGGTTTTTCAATTATATCTTTGTTGAACATAAGAGTTTCAGCAAACTGGCTTAGGTGTTGATTACCTCCTAGCTTTCCTAGCAAGGAGTATGAGAGTAGTTCATTTGGAACCACAATGCTTACCGCGTCCAACTCCATCATGAGTTTACAACAGTTATCAATGTAATTCTGTAAATTTCCATCATAGAAACAGTGTTGCCAGTCCATCCAGACTCGTCCTCTGTTGACGGCGCGTTTGGAGGCATGCTGTTCAGAGATCTTAGCACAAAGTGAATGTGAATTTTCAATAGTTTCAGAGTTGACTACCTCTCTGAATACTCTTTTGGTGATTCTGGTGGTGATCAGGTTGATAGCTTCAAAGCTTGCCTTTTTCCACTTGTTGATAGAACTGGTTGAGGTATCATTGGACCGAGAGTTCTCGCAGATGTCAAGCAGGTCTCTGGACCTTAAGTTAATTTTCATTCTCATCTGCCAGTGTCCGTAGTTGGTTCCATCAGGAATGGGTATGGTAGAGATGTCTTTGATGTCTAGGGTTTGATTGTTCATTTTTATAATCCACTCTTTTTGGGTTTTAAATGCTAAGAGACGTCGAGAATCTCAATCTGATAGAATACGAGTGTACTTAAGAGTGTATTACAAAGATGATGACGAATATTTAAGTACAATTTGTAAGACGGTTTTTAGTATCTGATAGAATGATGACTATGCAGTAGTCTGCCTGTCCCCCTCCATTTCTCTCGAGAGTGTCAGTTATTTATAATAAAGCTGAGTTCTCTTCTACCATTGATGATAAAAGGGTCTGTTTTTATTGTCGGACAATAACAACAGACTAGAGTTTTCTCGTGTACCAACCAGCTTAGTCTGTAAGTATGAATCAGAGTTAGTTTCTGATCTCATGCTTTACCACCTGCGGTAGTCTTGGTATCGTTCACACATTTTGGACTAGGATGGTACTGACCTAAGCTCTTTATGGCTTATTTCTCAACGCTTTTAACTCCATCTGGAGAGCTGTGAGTTAGGACAGCCCAAGGCCTGCCATTTGCGTATTTTGATTGGTTTAGCTGAAATAAGCAAAAAATCAGCCGCCAAAGGAGTCAATCATTGTGATAATTTTATTCTTCATGCCCATATTCGTTTGTGAAGTGAAGGTCAAAACGAAGGTAACTTCTCACATCAAGTTTGGACTTCGTCGATAGCGGGGCTCTTTTCCTAATGTCAAACTGTTGGTATGAACGAACGGCGAGCTTGGATCTTGCGCCAATCAAGCTGCCCGAGGGTAAATTTAGTCCAACGCAAATTTTGAGTAAGGAAGCCAAGAACATACGCGCTGGTTGGCGCCGCATCAACGACGGTAGGCTTCAAATGCCATAAGCTTGCCATCAAGATGAGCTGAGCTAGCTTCATGATAAACACCATGTTATTGGATTAACTATGAGTAATTGGGAAGCCTTTCAATTACATGGGATGTCATTCGCCAAACACAGGTTCGTAAGGATTTAAAAGAAAATCAATGCCTTAGCATTAAGCTATAGCTAATAAGCAGCGAGGTTTCTTACCGAGTTTTTCAGGCGAAATAGAAAAACTTCGAGCCAAAGCTGAAAGTATTTGGATTTTTTCTTATATATAAAGTGCTGGATCTGGAAGTTTTCAAGAAATCTTAATTATTAAAATGCTAGGGACAAATCAATACCAAGAGATGAAGTAGGCTCTGGTGAGGCTGCTCAACGAGTTTACTGAGTAGGCCGATTTGAGCCTCAGTCATTCCATCTATTTATGCTATTTTTTACCTACCATGAAGAAACCAAGGTTTCATCAGGAAGGCTGGATTGGCCTACGCACACTCACCATCAAAGCCACTCTACAATCGATCCGTCCCCTAGATCGCGTGTGAAACGCTTGTCAAGAAACTTTGGCCCATCCGAAAGTCCGTATACCTCAACGACACGAGGTGGTACGGTTCTCGGCTCATACCTCCAAACCGACACAGTAAGCAGTCAAAACAGAAAGTGACATTTGGCAACCGTTTACAACCGGCATTCGAAAGTTTGAAAAAAACGGAACTCTTCAGATTTTCAAGACTCAAGTTGTCAATGACAGTGGGCCAAATGCTGGAGGCCAGCGTCAAATCGATCCTTGTCTTAAGTGCCCACGCTGATATGTTCGACTTGCAAGTAGGCAGCTGAAATGACTCACTCAACGCATTTGCTTTCCCCAAGTTCACCACGTGCTACTGGCGTATCACTCCTTAGAAGCATTTGCTCACCAACTCGTCAAAAAGCAAGGAAAGTGTTGCCTCCTACTTACCGCCCAGGATTTGGAAAAGGAGAAATCTTCTTATTACGCCATAGCCTCACATGGCAACGTGGCGATACATGAGAGCAATTTGGTCAGGCGTCGGCGAAGCTCATGAGACAATTTTGGGTAAGTGATAAACGACATATGAGCGAAACCTCATGGCTTTCGAATACAAGGGATCTAAGAAGGAAAAATTCCCAACAGGAGCACAACGACTGAACTGGGCACTTTGCCACCAAGACCCATACCAGAGTGTAGCCAGTGTAAGACATGTGAAAATTGGCTAAGGTCTAAGCCACCACTGATCACTTTTTGGTAGTTGTTAGTAACCAATCACAAGAATCATAAGGTTATGTAAGGATTGGCGTTTACTTCCACGTGTCCGATCTCTGCCTCTGGAGGCATACGACGTCGGTTTTGTGACCCATCGTGGTCTGTGGTGGCTGCCAAGCTATTCAACGATCAGAGATGATTTATTGGTGGTTTATTGAATCTTGATCTGAATGTTAGCTCAATCTTCCCGACAGTGCTATGGTACAAAGGACAAGCTTGACAAACAGGGGTACAGATTGATCAAAGCTTTTTAGGTAATACTAGCTTAATCAGTGGGTAGCCAGCTCTTACGATAGACCACCATGACAAAGGCGGGATAATGTTAGAAAGATCTTTTATGATAGACAATCATTGGATTACGTTGCACCTGTCAATTACGGCTGCCCCCATGGATTTTGGGCCTTTTGGATCAGCACGCTACAGTCAAAACTGTCATAACCCATAATGTTGGTGGACAGCATTATCGATGGGTTATGACAGGTTATGGCTTAGGGCAGTACCTGTCAACACCCATAATCAAAACCCATACATTGCTTCAAACAATTTTTTCATGTTTTTTCATTTATTTCAAGCGAAAAATCTAGACAATAAAGCATTTGTAATACAATTACAGTAAAGTAATTTTTTGTAATGACAATCAAAGACACAAGAAAGAGATATGACAAATGAGTCACGCATGTTTTAAATAATCCCACCTTGATGTCTGCTTCCAGCAACTGATGGATTGGGCTTCTAATTCCCTACCAAAGCTCTCTAGTACCTCACTAACTTGATCTGATTCTTTTGATTGGGATGCAGCCACTTAAGCTAAAATATCAGAAATGGCTTTCTGAAGGATGGAAATTGAGGGCATTGGAAGTGTTGGCTCCTCAGCATTCATTTCTTCAATCTCTTGGGAAAAGGGTTGATGTTCATTGAAAACATCTTCAATTGTTAAGTTGTTGAAGTCATTTTCTTTCAATGGGTTTAAAAGTTCCAAAATCAACATTTGATTTTGTGGTATAATTATTCCTAGTTCATGAAGTTGTTCATTTTCTTTCTCCAGTGAGTTCTAAGCTTTCAGAGCGCCATGGTTGTTTGGAAGTGCTTGGAGCTTTGGAAGGATCTTTGTATGATTCCAGCAATTCTTGATTGTTTATGTGGTAATAGCATCCCAAGAGAGACGACAAAGCCATATTACAATTATCTGATCAATGTTGTCAATATGATTCAAGTTGATATTATTATTGAAGTAAGAAATTTCCAAAAAAATGAAGCACCGCCAATATTGTGCTTTGAATGCATTTATTATGCCTGCATCAAGTGGATGACAGTGAGAAGTGAGATTTGGGATAAAGAAAATAAGGATATTTGAAAGGCCTTGAGGTGGGGCTTGATGTCCTTTGAAGTTGTTTAGTAAGAGGGCTATGTGTTGGTTATTGTTATGCAGTTTAGTGTTCCATGCAGAAAGCCATTTCTGGAAAATGGTTGTTGTCATCCATGATTTGGTGTTGAAATAATATTTGTAGCCTAATTAAAATCCATATTTCTTGTTGAAACACTATGGTCTTTCATATCTACCAATGAATAAGAGAGTTAAGTGCTTGGTTCCAGTTGCATTGCATGTTAATGCAACTGTAATTCTGGTTTTGTTGCCTTTTATTCCTTTTGGTTGTGAGTATGCAAGGCCTTTTTTGGGGGCACCCTATGAAAAAATGTAAAATATCAATTCAAATGAGAACAATTTCAATAAAAAAAGGCCCAACATATGCATAAAATAGCCCATTTTCATCCATTTTGAAAATTTCAGCTGGGTTTTATTTATCTAAAACTTTTTGCAAGCAAGTGATTTCTTGGGTTACAATGAATGGATCAGTTCCACCTGATTCACCATGCTTGTTATAATTTCTCAAGTCATTACAATTCTTGAAGGATTAAAAACATCCATTGGATAAATGGAGACATTTATCACTTGGGATTCCTGCAAGCTGGGAAAACTCCTTCCACTTCTGACATATGGCCTCTCCAGTTATTGCAATGTTACTGTCAAGTGCCTGTTGGATGCATTCTGCAACCACTGAGTGGATGTTCTTGTGTTTGACAGGGGAAACTTGCTTGATCATGTCTGATCCAGTGACTTGATTTTCTTGTTGGATCTTCCCTTCTTCCTTCAGCCAATCTTATAATCATGGTTGTGTTAGACCAAGGTGAGGAAAAACATTCTGAAAATGTTTTGCTGTACCACATTGGCTTTTGCCATTTGCATAGTTCCAATCCAACACTTCAACCTTTTCAAGAAGTGTTGTGACTCCTGTTCTTCCTGTTATACTTCTCTTCTCTTCTTTTGTATTTAGTTTTCTTCTTTTTGGGGGTGGTTGTGGCTGATTTTGTTTGACTTGGCTTTGTTCCACAATAAGTTTTAGTACTTAAAATTCCTATTTAGACAGGCTTGTTGATTCTTGTCCATGATGTTTTATCTCAAGGAATGATGCAATGAGCATATGCTCTTCAATGAGATTTCCTTGGTGGTTGAGCCAGTCTTCTTCATCATTTTTAAGTGCTGCATTTTGTTGTTCTTGAAGTAGTTTTTGTTTTTTTCTTCAACTGATTCATCCAACTCTTTGACGCTGGATTGGAATTGATCAAGTTTGTATTCATCAATTAACTCTAGCATTGTTGAAGTTGAGTTTAAATATATGGCTTTCAGAAACAATGAGGCTGAGAAGAAAATGGTGTTGCCAATAACTAGTTGAGATGGTGTTCCTTTTAAGGTTAGAATTTTTGTTTTGATAAAAATATTAAATGGGGATATGCTTTATGGCAGTAAGAGTTACAATTTTGTGGAAAAGAACCCCATGTGTTATTGCATTGAAAAGGTTATGGGTTGTCTATGCAGGCACCAAAACAATAAAACCCTAATCCCATGGGTACGGGGAGGTTATGGTCTTAGAAAGGTATGGGTTATGTCAGTTTTGACTGTATGCACCTGCCTCCTGTGAATATTTTGGAGTATTTGGCTTATGACTGCAACTAAACCTGTCCCAATGGGAATACCACAGCAAATTTCCTATCCCACACCCTGTGCCTATTAATACTCTGGACACTTTTTGTTTTGAAAAACTATACAGGGCCATAACTGGCCAGTATAGCCAGTATTGAGAGGGGGCACTGTAGGGTAAATATATCCTAATACCACCTCTCTACTGCCCCACTTTTTTTATGAATTCTTTATTTATCTTCCTTTGTGAGCCTTGAGCTATATCTTACATACCCAAATAGGCCACAAATACCTTTAGAAATGAATTTTGAACTATTAATAACCCATAAGTCATGCATATATGAAAATTCATTATTTTTCATTTCAGAAAACATGGATACCTTTTTTGTGAGGAAGTAAATCCATGGATTTAAGGCCACATTTGGACTCTACACAAAATTCACTTAGGGTAACTCCATAGAGTAAACAGGTTTAAATTAACTCTAAGAGGTGGTGATATGGAAAACACTTCAATACCAAATCATCAATACCACATAAAAGATCTGTGAAGATTTTTGTTTTTCTCAATTTCAGGCCAAATATACAGTAAGAGTAGTGTTATGCATGTTTTTGGCACTTACAATTATGGTATTCTTACATACACGTTTGGTACACCCATATTGGATATCAGCCTTGAAGCCTGAATTTCTATTTTTGATGTGAAAATAGTCAAGGGGGACAAAAGACATCAAAGAGAGCCAGGGTACCCAAATTCTGAGGCCTCTGAAGCGTGGACAGCTCTAAATCTTGGATACATGACTGATCTTGGCCCAGTTAGTATACTAAAACCTTTTGGGAACTTGGTTACCAAGTTAAAATTTCATTAAATCATAAGAAAATAGCAAATAAGCTGCTATTTTGATGTGCCAAGGAGGTAAAGAGCAATTTAGACTCCTGTAACCTTGTCAATTCTTAATGATTTTCAATTGATAAACCCTAAAAGAGTAATTTAAACCCTTTTTGGACTAGTATCCATTGATTTACCTCATAGCAACCAGCAATATAGTACTATTTGCAATTCTATGTAGAAATGAGGTAAAAACTTCAAAAATTCATTAAAAATACAATTCTTAATGAATCTTTCTGAAACTTTCAGTACAAATTGAAAACAGTAGAGTTCATATAAAAACCAAAAATAATCATACTTTTGTAAATAAAATGGAAAGTTTTACTTACAGTCCATTTTTGATGATTACCTGTGAAATACTGAACCTTCAAACATTCACAGAAAATACACTCTGTGATGAAATTTCCAATAGAATTGATTAATTTGATAAATTAATGTTTATTTTGAAATAAAATAATATTTATAGTTGTTACTCCTTTTATTCTTAACCATATTTGGGTTGGTAGTCATGTAAAAGCATCAATTGAGTAATTATGACAATCTTACATGACAACTGATGATGCAATCATTAATACAAAGAGGATTACTGCTTTCTCACTCACTGGTTTTTTCATTTTTCTCCATGGCACACCTCTGTAAGATGTCTTGGACTTAAAAGAGGTCTCCTCTTGCTGTTTTTTCAAAATCGTCACATTATTCAATTATACCATTATTACCAACCACTGCCTGCATTATTCCATCACCAAGGTCCATGTGATGTCACATCACAAAATTTTGGTTCATTTTAAATCACATGTATGTGTTTATCTATTCCCCATGTGATTTTTAATCAGCCTATATAAATGTGATGGAATAATTTCTATTACATAAACAGCAGAATGGTTCATTTTACATGAACCTCAGGTTGTTTATGTAAAATCAACCATAGGTTTATGTAAGATCAACCATGGGTTGATGTAAGATCAACCATGGGTTGATGTAAAATCAACCATAGGTTGATGTAAAATCAATCTTGTGAAATAAGTTCCTCATCATGTGGAATCAATTCCTGATCATGTGGAATCGTTTACTCATCATGTGGAATTTATTCTAAATGATGTGGAATTAATTCCACATGATGAGCAATTGATTTCACATTATTAGGAATTGATTCCAAATGATGTGAAATTAACTCCACATGATGAGCAATTGATTTCACATGATGAGGAATTGATTTCACATGATGAGTAATTGATTCCACATAATGAGTAATTTATTCCACATGATGAGGAATTTATTCCACATCATTGATTTTACATCAACCTATGGTTGATTTTACATCAACCTATGGTTGATTTTACATCAACCTATGGTTGATTTTACATCAACCTATGGTTGATTTTACATCAACATATGGTTGATTTTACATCAACCTATGGTTGATTTCACATCAACCTATGGTTGATTTTACATCAACCTATGGTTGATTTTACATCAACCTATGGTTGATTTTACATCAACCGATGGTTGATTTTACATCAACCTATGGTTGATTTTACATCAACTCATTGTTGATCTTCCATCAACCTATGGTTGATTTTACATAAACAACCTGAGGTTCATGCAAAATGAACCATTCCACTGTTTATGGAATAGAAATTATTCCATCACATTTATATAGGCTGATTAAAAATCACATGGGGAATAGATAAACACATACATGTGATTTAAAATGAACCCAAATTTTGTGATGTGACATCACATGGACCTTGGTGATGGAATAATGCAGGCAGTGAACAAGTAAGTATTAGTTAAAATTTTCTTAAGTGTTTTATTCTTTCAGAATCAATTAGAAAGACATGAAATCATAGAAATCAACTATATATTGCTGTAATCCTGTTATAAATCAATTTTGATCCATTAAATCCACAATTATCCATCAAATTCCTCTGCTATTATCTTTTGATAGGTTTGTTGGAGTAATTGTGAGTGGTTTTTCTTAATTATCAAAGTTCTTCTCTAGTAATAGTTTTCTTCAAGGATTATTTGTACAATTATTCTTTCAAAAGATAATTATATAATAAAACTCTATTATTATTTTAATAAAGAAGTTTTTATTATTAAATTCTTCTTGTAATTGATTCTTGTAGACAGTTACTACTTACTGTTATAATCACTAGTGGTGTATAACAAGTAAAAGAAATAATTAGGCAATTAATTATTTAATTGTGGTTATAGTAATTTTATTATTATATTTCATAATAAAAGTCATAGTACTGTTGATTAATAGTAATATTATCAACAGCTTCATAGACACATCTTACAGCTAATAAGTATATATGTAGCTTACTGAATAAGAGTTTCTTCTAATCAGAATCTTTTAACCCCAATGTACCTCTTATATTTGAATTTTCACAATTCTTGGTATTAGACTTTGGTGATCCCTGGGTGGAGAAGCACAGTCTGGGTTCAAATGATGAGGTCACATTGACTGTACCCAGGTCAGCTAAACCTACAACCAGGATTGGCCCTTTTTAGATTATCTTTGTATCAAATAGATTGTAATTTAATTTTGTAAAGTTATTTATGAATTTAATAATTTTGACTACCTATCCTACTACTGCCCCAATGCCTCAGTATTAATGCCAATAATAACTACCTTTGTACAGAGGCATTCCCCTGTACACCATTGAAAATCCTCTGACAAGATGCAAACTGAGTCAGGCAGTTGTTCCCCCAATGAGCACATGCAGGGGCATTGCAGTAAGTGGGTTTTATCACTTCCCGCAAGCTCATAATAGGACAAATGGCACTGGTTCTTTCAAGAGGACTAGGATGATTAGGGATACGTAGCGGAATGCATATTTCATTTGCATGTGCTTGCAATATTCCACATGGTTGGATTTGAAACTCATTAAATGGGAATATTAATATATCATATTTAATAATGCAATATACACTGCATTATTTTAGGTTCAGGTACTTGAGATGGCCAATTTGCAAAAGTCAGATGTAATCTTTCATTTTTAGCAGCAATTAAAAAAATTCATTAACTGAAATGAAATTTAGGTGAAATTAATAATTCACACAACAGTCACTAATTGTAAGATTTTTCTATGAAACTGTTGATAATATCACTATTAATCAACAGTACTATGACTTTCCTTATGAAATATAATAATGAAAATTATTATAGCCACAATTAAATAATTAATTATTTATTTATTTCTTTTACTTTTTATACACTACTAGTGATTATAACAGTAAGCAGTAATTTTCTACAAGAATCCATTACAAAAAGTATTTAATAATAAGCTTCTTCATTAAAATAATCAAATTACTTTAACATATAATTGTCATTTTCAAGAATAATTATAAGTATAATTAATGAAGAAAACCATTACTAGAGAAAAACCTTTGAGAATTAATAATAAATCACTCACTAATACTCCAATGAACCTTAGAAAGAGATTTGTAGAGATATTTGATGTATGATTGTGGATTTAAGGGATCAAAATTGATTTATAAAAATATTACAACAATATATGGTTTATTTAAATGATTTAACGTCTTTCTGATTGATTCTGAAAGAATTAAAACACTTGAGAAAAGTTTTAACTAATACTCACTGGTAGGTAATAATGGTATAATTGGATAAGAAGATGATTTGGAAAAACAGCAGGAGGAGGCCTCTTGTAAGTCTAAGACAGCTCATAGAGGTTTGCCAAGGAGCAAACTTAAAAACAAGTGGGTGAGAAAATAATAATCCTTTTTGGATTAATGCTTGCATCATCTGTTGTCATGTAAGATTATTGTAATTACTTAATTGATGCTTTTACATGACTACCAACCCAAATATGGTTAAGAATAAAAGGAGTAACAACTGGAAATCTTCTTTTATCTCAAAATAAACATTAATTTCTCAAAGTTATCAATGTTATTGGAAATTCCATCACAGGTTGTATTTTCTGTTAATTTTGAAAATTCAGCATTTCACATGGAATAATCAAAAATGGACTGTAAGTAAAGAATTTAATTTTACTTATGAAAACATTATTCTTTGTGGTTTCTTTATTAACCATACCATTCTCCATTGGTCCTGAAAGCTGACAAGATATTCATTAAGAATTGTATCTATAATGAATGTTTGAAGTTTTTACCTCATTTCTATGAAATTGTAAACAGCACAGTATTGCTGGTTGCTATGGGGTAAATCAATGGATACTAGTACAAAAAAGGTGTTAATTCCTATTTTAGGGTTTATCTATGGAAAGTAATTAAGAATTGGTATGGTTACAGGGGTCTAAGTTGCTCTTTACCTCCTTGTCACATCAAAATAGCAGCTTATTTGCAATTTTCTTATGATTCAATGAGAGTTTGACTTGCTAACCAAATCCCAAAAAGGCCTTAGTATACCGGTTGGGCCATGATCAGCCATTGATCCAATCTTCAGACCTATCCACACCTCAGAGGCCTCAGAAGTTGGGTACCCTGGCTCTCTTTGATTTCTTTTGTCCCCCTTAGCTATTTTCACCTCAAAAATAGTAATCCAGGCTTAAAGACTGATATCCACTATGGGTGAACCAAAGCTGCATATAGGAATACCATATTTTTAAGTGCCACAAACATGCATAACACTACTCTTAGTGTATATGTAATATGTGATTCCTCAAATTCCCATTATTAAGGCATGAAATTTATAAAAACAAAAATTTTCACAATTCTTGTATGTGGTACTGATGTTGTGATATTGAAGTATTTTCCATATTACCACCTCGTAAAGTCAATTTAAGCTTATTCACTCTATTGAGCTACCTTAGGTGAGTCTTTGTGTAGAACCCAAATCTGGTCTTAAATCCATGGATTTACTTACTCACAAAAAAGTTATCCATCTTTTCTTAAATCAAAAATCATGAATTTTGGATATATGCATGACTTATGGGTTATGCATACTTCAGAAATAAAATTGACAAAAAACCATTTCAAAATTCTTTTATGTGGTAATGATGATTTGGTATTAAAGTCTTTTCCATATTACCACCTCAACAAGTTAATTTAAGCTTATTTACTCTATGGAGCTACCCTAGGTGTATTTTTGTGTAGCTTCCAAATCTGGCCTTAAATCCATTGATTTACATTCTCACAAAAACGTTATTAATAGTTCATCAAATCAAAAATGATTAATTTTGGATATATGCATGACTTATTGTTTATGCATAGTACAGGATTTATTTTAAGATTAATTGTGGCCTATTTGGGTATATGAAATATGCCTCAAGGCTCACATTCCCTCACACCCAAAAATGAAATTGTACTACAGCTTTATTAGTGATATTAAGAAGTGAAAATTCCCCAAAGGGGCTTAATGTCCACTGTCCAGCCTCTTGCAATTACTCAAATCAAGTAATTTAAAGCACATTTATTGGCATATTCAGGTTTGTGGTCTTCTTTGATGCCTGAATCTTCTCAAAGGTTTATGTGACTCAGGTAAGTCTGATTTTGTCAGCCATTCATCTTCATTTAGCAGATTTCAATATCTGATAAGATATTCTCTTTGATTTTTACCCCTAAGCCTCCTTTTTTTAATGAATTTATTTATCCTTTTGTCTTCATGCTGTTCCATTAGTGGTACATTTAAAGAATTTTGGTTCCTTAAAGGAAACAATTCCTTATTGGCTGGTTGATAAGGTTTTATCAAGCTTACTGGGGAGGTGGGATGTTTGTTTTCCAATTAACCACTCAATTCCACTTGCATTGCATTGGTTCCATGTAAGGTAGCTATAAAAAAAGGTCTTACATAAGAATCTTTAAGTTTCTTTGGCCCTTTCATATTATTAAAATTCAAGGTTAAAACTAGAACTAAGTCCCCTACTTTGAAGTCTGGTACTTTGTGACTCTTGTCCCACTTCTGTTTTTCATAGTCAAAAGCATCATTAATGCTTTGTTTTGTATGGTGTTTCACTTTATCAAGAATAATCTTGAATCTGGAAGCTGTAGGATGGATTTCAATTTCAAGACTGATATCCACTATGGGTGTACCAAAACTGTTTTTAAGTGCAACAAACATGCATAACACTACTCTTGGTGTGTATGTAACATGTGATTTCTCACATTCCCATTATGTTGGCGTGAAATTGAGAAAAAGAAAAATTTTCACATTTCTTTTATGTGGTGTTGATGTTGTGGTATTGAAGTATTTTCCATATTACCACCTGATAGAGTTAATTTAAGCTTACTAACTATATGGAGCTACCCTAGGTGAGCCTTTGTGTAGAATCAAAATCTGGCCCTAAATCCATGGATTTAATTTCTCACAAAAAGGTTATTCATCTTTTCTTACGTCAAAAATGATGACTTGTGGATATATGCATGACTTATTGGCTATAAATAGTTGAGAATTTATTTTTATATTAATTGTGGCCTATTTGGGTATGTACAATATACCTCAAGGTTCACAAAACAAGTTTTCCCAAATGAGAAATGAAAAATAAGGCCTCACTCATAATATGCAAAAAAAAGTTCATTTTTTATTAAATTTTGGTTTATAAGTATTTTTTTATGGGATTTTAAATTTTCCAATATAAGAAAAAAAGATTTAAAAATTTAAAAGATATATGTCACATTTAAAATACCACGGCTGGGCCCACAAATATAAGTTTTGGATGTTAAATTTTGATTAAAAAGGAAATATTTTTCCTGTCCTCAAGATTTATATAAGGTAAAATTTAATTGAGAATAGTAAATTTTAAGAGTTTTTAAAAGAAACAAATACCAATTTTATCTCTTATAGCTTTATTAGTATAACACAATGATATGAGGAAGATTTATTGTTTTATCAACAACAAAAATTTATCCAAAACCACTTTACAAGACATTTATAAGGCTACAACAGACATTTCTTCAAGAGAAATTTCAATTGGAATTGATTTAACACAGAATGGAAGGAAATTGATATAAGAAAAGTGTTAGTAAAGTGAATATTAATGAAAAAAAATTCCCAAAACTACCAGAGGGAATTTGGAAACAAACTGACAAAGTTAACAATGATGCAAGATGCTTTAATTGACTTTTGAGTGGCCTCAAGGGTAAAAATGATTGGAAGAGTTACAAAAGATGATTATAGCTATTTTTTCATGTTTTAGAAATATTCTAAATGATTAAAAAATGGTTGTTTAAATCTTTTATTTATTGGTTAAAGAGTGTTTAAACTAATTGTTAAAGGGTAAGATGCTAACATGAAGAGAAAATTGGGGCAAAAAAGAATTTATTTTATAGCCACCAATCTTCATACTCAAAAAGTAAATTTTACTCTTGTCAGTAGTGGAAAACACTGTGACAACAAAAAAGCCAATTATGGCATCATTGAACCCTGGTTTAGACCAAAAAAGGGCTGGTTTCAGCCATTTTAGACCCTTGAATCAGCCATTACAATAGTAATACCTGGTCTAGAGCCTTCAAAACATGTAAGAATTTTTTTAAGAGACGTAGAAACCAGGTAAAACTGTTTTTACTAAGATTTTTTCAAATTAAGGGTGGTTTTACCCTCTTGGAAACAGTTAAAACTTCTGTGGTTGGTATCAAAACCTCATCACCAATTGAGTCACAGACCCTGTGACTCAATTCCAGGCCAAAAGTGATGAACTTTTGCGTGAATTTTGAAATCTCACACCTGTCAGCAAGGAGTTTGGGGGTATGGCTCCCCCTTAGAGCTAGAGTTCCTTCCCCCCCCCAAATTGATCTTTCCAATTTATTTTCCCTTTAATTCCTCATCATGTATTATACTTGTAATTTACATATGTAATTCAATAGAGTTACACAATACACTTACTGTAATGATTGATAACTCATATATAAATTAAAGTTCACTTATATAATACAGGCTCACATTTTGACATTTCAAGTGAAAATACTTCAATTCCTCATAACTTCTAAACTAAACACAACACCTCAATTTTAACACAAAAATTGATGGTTAACACCACATGTGGTGTGAATTGGATTAAAGTTTTGAGGATTTTCAGGTTTTCATACATAAAATACTATAAACATAAATTAGGCTTACCTAGAGTTGAGTTACAGAATTTTCACCCAGAGGTTACTCCAAATTATCTTTTTGAAGAATCTTATGATGAAATAATTTTCATAAGTTTTTTTATTGAAAAAAAAAGTTAAAATAATTTTTATTTAAATTTTCCTCAAAAATTATTTAATCTTAATATTTTTTGTTGAAAATTTATTTTTACTTAATTTTTTCATGTAAAAGTGTATTTTGATAATTTTAATTTTTTATTATAATAAAATTTTTAATTTTGTATATAAATTTTATATTTATTTTTTAATTTTTGTTTGTATAATATAACTAAATTTATGTATTTCAAATTATAACATACTTCAGCTACTTGTGATCTTTTGGGTATAAAAAATTACAACTAAGGCTCACACTTACAGAGATAACCTGAATATATGGACCTTCATGATCAGCACATATATTCATGATTTTGAGCTCATATCTCTTCAATTATGAAAGAAGAAGATTTAATCTAAAAAGAAATTTACCACTGAATAACTGTGACACTACAGATATAAAATTTAGTTGACAAATTATAAACAAGGCTATAGCTTACAAGAGTTTATTGAGAAAAATAATAATAGCTGTTGACCACTTTAATTTAAGAGTAGTCCAAACTTAAACAAAGGTGGATATTCATATTAAACTAGTTCATATGTGAATAATGATGTAGTTTTTATTATTATATTCAAGGCATAACCCCTGGAAATCATGGTTTGAAGTTGAAAATAGTAAATTTTGACAGAGGAGATGAGTTACAAGAAAATTCATCAAAAATAGAGTTTTTATTATGTAATGAAATGCTCTTGAAAACTTGATAAGGACATGCTAAGCTATGAGAATTCACTCTCTGAATGGCTTTAGTTTAAATAAATCACATGTTCTTATTGATCAAAGCTAGAGCTTAAAAATGATCATGTATGATCACACACTGTAGCCTTATTTCAATTTTAGCAGTTATATAAGTTATAAAACTGAGGAATACTAGTATATGATGGCTACTACTAGAAACATCTACAAAGTTTATCCTTTTTTCAAAGCCTATGATTTCAGCAAACTTAAAGTTACAGTGATAACTCTCAATAATGGCATAATATTGAGATAAGAAGGTTCAATTACAATTTAATCATCACTAAGCCTCAAAATACTGATCAATTTTAATGGATACCAGCATTAAATGTCTACTAGAAGCCTTGTAGAATCTAGAAGGGAGGAATTTACTATAAATAAACCTCCTTTTCCTCTATCCCTCAGATGCATCAAAAACAATAAAAACATTAAATCATAGAATAATATCTTTATTATATATATATAGATCTATTATATTATATACCAAAGTTCATCTTTATTATAATCACAAGCTTTGATGTGATTCACTCAATATTTTTTTGTTTTGTTAAATTCTATTTAAAAATCTTCAATTCCACATAAAATCAAGAACATTTGTAATTTCTTTTGGTTTTATTTGTAAATACAATTTATATAAGTTTTATTTACATCATTGGTTGTAAAATCTCTCAAAATCATTATATTAAGTCTTAAAAGTAGTTCATTTTCTCTTTTTATAAGAAATTTCTCTCTATTATTAATATAAATAGTATTTAAATTGATACATAACTCTAAGATCAGTAATATTATTGTTATAAATTTTGTTTTTATTATTAAACAACAATTTCTTGCACACTGATTATTTTTTGGTAACAATAATAAATTTCCATAAATATATTGAATATTAAATATTAATATATTTATTTTCATAATATAATCAATATTATTCTATTTATTTAAATAATATATATATTTTTATGCCATAATTATAATATTTCTTTATTATTATAATTATTTTTGATCTTATTCTTTATTTTTCTAAGGACATTCAGAGTAAAATAATTAAAATATTAGTAATATTTACTTATTGTTTCATATTCAAACCTTACACACACACAAGTTGTCAATCCTGCTCATGCCCAGCTGATTCATAGCTAACCTGGAGAAGTCACACACCCTGCCTATATATAAAGACTGGTTGAATGACCTCTTTGATATGTGCATGTGGAAACATGTGGTTCTTGTGTTATTTTTAGCAACAATGGCTGGTTATGGGAGGATTAGGTGGTGAGGAATCTCAGTTAAAGGCACAGGGGAACCAATATTGGTGAATATCACAGGATTTGGTGTAAGAACAGAATGTGACATATGCTCAATGTTTGCTTGATTTTTTCTTGACATGAGCTTTACTTTTATCTTGCTTGATATGAAGCCAATTGCCAGTGATTGATATGACATCCATCCTGGTGTTTTACTGAGGACAGTCATAGTACTCTTTATTTTTATTAATATTATCAAGAGTTTCATAGACAAGCCTTACAGCTCATAGATGATCAAAAACATCAATGTTTTTATTGTTACATTTTTATCAATATATTCTACTGATAAATATATTTGATTCTTGGGATATTGGGACTTAAATTCCTATATGATCCCCAAATCTAAGTGTTGGACATGTTCCATCAAATTTGAGGAGAAAAATATAACCTTGATGATTTAAATCCTTTTAGTTGGCATTTTGTGGCCCTTGAAGTTGTCCATCAGAAGGGAAACTTGTGAATTATTGCATCAAAACTCATTATTCCAGCTGATGATTCAATTTTGAAAGATCCTTAAATTAAACCAGGTCTTTGTATTATAATAATACTGATATCCTAGCTGAAAGGCATATTTTTTTCTCCAAAAAGGGGGGGTTTTTCATAAACAAACAAATGAAAATCAGAATAATGAACCAAAAACAAAAGCATATTATAATGAATTCTTTGCAAAGTATGGGGTCCCCATTCCCATATTTGAATTTTGTGGGATATTCCCCATACAGTTGGATTATTAGTTAACACTTTAATTGAAATTTTTATACTTTATTTACTACCAAATTGATGAATTAGCACAATTCATGTGCAGATTGAGGCATTTAATGGCTGTCAGTGGTACTTTTAAGTACCAGGAATGATTAAACCTAACAAGTTTATACAACCAGCTGAGCTGCAGTACGGCAGTTTTTTACATAGCTCAAGAACTGAACTTGTGGGCCTCCTCTTTCTTTCTGTAACCCAATTTGGATTATGAGAAAGACAAGGAGAGGCCAAAGCCTGACTTCCTGAAACTTTAGTTATAACAGGTTAAAAGACGGCTCTGCCAGAAAGTCAAAAGAAAATAGCAAGCTTGGTGTTCTTCCTTCCTTATCCTCGTGGAATTACTCAAATCTGGTATTGTATTGATAGCACTGCCACCAAGACAATCCCCCGCTGACCTTGGTGTCAGGCAACCAGAACATTCAGTCAATGATATGTTGCGCCTGATGTTGGCCGTCAGTTCTCTCACTGACAAAGCTCAGATGCTTCAAGTTGAGCTTGAGAGCCAAAAGCAAACCAATTGAGAACTTTCCTGGGCTCTGTTAAACCAACCTTCAAACCCTGACCAGAGGTGGTTCTAGGAAGACCCCCTGTCAGTAAACTTCTCAATCAATCCAAAGCATGTGACTCTTGCTTTCAATGTGAGAAATTAGGTCATTTGGCTTGAAGCCTTTGGAACAACAATCCAAGTTGTTTTTATATTTCCATGGCCTCAATAGATTCCTTCTTTCCAACAATTCCAGTGTCAAGTTGATTCTCTTTCAAACCATTGACAACTCAACAAAAAAATTAATAATTGAAGCATCTTCAACTTTGGCTGCAATATTTTTAGCAATCAAGCAATGCTGCAACAAACGCGTGCGTCTTGATAAACTAGAAACAACAAAATCTCTTCTTGACCTTCTAAAGGATGATTGGCCGCAAAACACTGCTGAGCGGCTCCAGAAACATCAAGAACTCCTTTCCCAGCTGTTCAAATGGGAAGTGACTCTTGATTAATTCTATGGATTGATTATTCAATTGAACATCAAAGTGTCAGATGGTTTCAATGCCAATGTTTTTTAACTCTTAATCCACCAGCGCTTTAACAATCAAGATACAATACCAACATTTGATAAAGTATTGGAAGAAATTCAAGCTGCTTAAGTGACTTCCATGGTAGCTACCCCAACCGCTATCATTGACCATGGCGCAAGTGTCTCAGCTGTCAACTATTATCCACCAGGAAAGACCTACTGCCAGCCAGTGTCAGCCCATAATCACATCTATCAAGCTCCCCAACCTGCTGGAAGTCCTAGTCCACCTCTAATACCAGGTCAGATGGTCAGAAAAGCTGGCAACGTTTGCGGCAGAGGCCAATCTAAATCTCTGATCAACTAAAATGGGTCTGCCTGTCTCTACTTCTGGAAATGACAGCACTGGTATTCCAACTGTGACGTCTTCTTGGCCAATGTTGATGCTGGCAAGAAAGTGGCACCAAAAAATCTGTGGCAACCAGCCCACTTTTCCAACAAAGGCAAAAAAAAGCAAGTCTTCAACATTACTTCAAAGGGCATTGCCGATGGAGTCCTAGTGTATTCAGAAGCTGACCTTCATGTAAGTGGTGACAGCCCTGACTTCACGCTAGAGACTTTGCTAACTTCACCTCCAACTCTCCAATTGGTGTCCCACAACAACACCTCTAAATTGACTGGTATGGGCAGACTTTGGATTCTGAAGCCTAGCAGCAGGCTTGAACTGGCAAATGTATATTACTTTCCAGACATCTGAAGTACAATTCTTTGCCTTGGGAGGTTAATTGAAGATGGTTGTAAACCAATTTTTAATGGTACTGCACTGCAACTTGTCTCATCTAACAATGTGATATACGGAACTTCTTATTCTAATAAGTGCTGGTACCTTGATAGATCTAAATCGCAAATCTATACTATTTCCAAAATCCCTTTAGCAACCGCTAAGTTATGCAGGTAATGTGGTCACAAAGAGTTTCCTTAAGAATTTTGTACTGGGGGCAAGCACTGATACCTGGAAAGATTTTTTCTATGAGCAGTGTGCCAAGTCAAAGAGCACAAGGGGCAGTTCTGGGCCTGCAATCCAAACAAAGATGTCCTTGCCCCTTGATCTTCTTGTTTCTGACATAGCCAGACCTTTCAACATAGATCTGGAGGGGAATTGGTTTTTCTAACCCTGAGGGATCATTCATCCACTTACACATTCACTTCAGCCCTGAAGTCTCACTCTGATGTTCCCGATAAAATCATGGCCTGGATGGAAGTCCTATTCAACATGCTTCATCATTACCCGGCTCAATTGCAGACAGACAATGCAAGTGAATATTTGGGAAAGTTGAGGAAAGAACTCAAGAAGTGTGGAACTCTATGGCTCCCCACTGAGCCATACCGCCCTGATCACAATGGCAAAGCTAAAAAGATGAATCAAACCATCAGGGATATGGCTAGAACAATGCTGAATGCCAGTGGTCTACCCTCAACCTTTTGGAGCTTTGCATACTCTTGTGCAAACAATGTGCACAACTGCCTTCCCAACAGGTGGGTTGCTCCCCTTACCCTTATGGAGCACCTTTTTGGAATGGAACCTCATCCTTCTCAGCTATACCCTTTTGGTGCCAGGGCTTTTGTACATGTGCCATCAGAGAAGTGAGGTAAGCTGGATCCTAGAGCAACTGAATGCATCCTCCTGATGTCTTCTAAACCTGGGAAAGGGTGGATATTTCTGAAAATTCCTTCAAAAAGGATATTTAACTCAACCTCAGCTGTGTTACCTGACTATCAACACTTGCCCATAGTATTGTCAAAAAGTAAGGGTGATGTGTCTTTCATTCTTAATAGGCTGCGTCTGGGTGAAGTTCCAACTGATGAGATCTTTCAAGAGCAAGAAAAGGCAATCAGGTCACTGCCTACTCAACATGATGTGGCAATTCCCAAACAATAAATCAGGCACTGAAATTGCCCTTTCCCAACCAATGGAGGAGAGCCATCAAAGTAGAGCTGGGGCATATTGACAAACAGGATGTCTGGGAGCCTGTTGTTCCCTTCCCCAATATGCATGTCTTAGGTGCCAAATGGGTATTTGATGTGAAGCAAAAGGCTTGCAGAGAGATTGCATGGCTCAAGGTGAGGTATGTTGCACATGGATTCACCCAGCAACCCAGAATAGACTGTTTTGATGTATACGCCCCAATGGCAATTCTCAACTCCTTCCGCTTACTCCTGGCATTAAAGGTAAAATTCAACCTATACCTGGAAAGCTTTGATGTTAGCTCAGCCTACCTTTACGGCCCTATCCACAAAGAGGTATATGTTCAAGCCCCTGTTGAAATTAGAAAAGAGCTGTCTGGGAAGGTTATGAAGCTAAAAAAGGCCCTATATGACACCAAACAGGCTGCAAGGTGCTGGTGGTTACACTCCTGAAAAATAATGGGGGCCTTGGGTTTCAAGAGTGATGAACTTGAACCTTCCCTGTACATCTTCCGCAGGTGTGATGTCTACATAATTGTGTGGGTGCACATTGATGATGGCATAGTACTCTCCAATTCCAAAGTGGTACTTGGGGAATTCAAGGCCAACCTAATGAAATCACTTGATCTGCAGTCGTCAACCAATGTGGAGAAAATTATAGGCTTAAACCTGGCTGTGTCTGATGAAATGATTACTATCAACCAGAACCAGCTCATCCAACAAATCATCCATGATTACCGCTGTCCAACATGGCACCAGTTTACAACGCTGCGAGCAACCCTGCCAACAACCCATACTGGCAATGCCATTAACCCCACCTCTTACCAATCAGTCATTGGATTGCTGATGTATGTATCCTTAGGTTCAAGGCCTGACCTAACCTTCTCAGTGAACTATCTAGTGTGATTCTCCCATAACCCTGGTCAACAACATTGGGAGGCACTTGACCACCTGATGGGGTACTTAGGCCAATATCCGGATCAGCCACTGGCATACTCAAAGAAGGAAACCAGCCTCTCCTTGTGGACAGATGCAAGCTGCGGTGGTGAGCATGAGCAGAGCACCTCAGGGTACTTAGTGAAATGCTTTAGCAATGTAGTAGCCTGGGGCTCAAGGCGGCAAAAGGTGGTTGCACTCTCAAAGTGTGCGGCAGAGCATGCAGCTCCTTGCGTATCTGCACATTCTATTGGAACCTTTGGTGGGGCCTTTGCCAATGTCAATCAACTGCGACAACAAGGCTGCCATCCTTATTGCGGAGGACAACCTTTCAAAGAAACAGCAGAAATACCTTGACAAGGCTTTCTACTTTGTCAATGACTTTGTGAGGCAATTCAACGTAAAACTAAATTGGATGCCGACAATTGATCAAGGTGCCAATATCCTCACAAAGGTGCTGGGAAGTGTCAAAGTAGCAAAGGCTAGGGGTGCTCTTAACCTCATCAAGCCAGGTATAACCTTGGGAGGGGATGCAAGAACCGGGAATGATGAAACCTAACAAGGTTATACAACTGGCTGAACTGCGGCACGGTAATTTTGCACATAGCTTAAAAACTGAACTTGCAGGCCTCCTCTCGCTTTCCGTAACCTGATTTGGATTACGAGAAAGACGAGAAGCCGAAGCCTGACTTCCTGAAACTTTAGTTATAACAGTACTATCCTTCAAAGAAGCAACATAAGATACCAGAACATTCCATAGCCTAATCCAATGATACTTAGCATCTGACCAGCTTATTTAAACTCCATCAGATTGCACAAACTCATAACTTTCAGCATCACCCAGGGCTTCCAGCAGACTCATCACTACTATTGACCTATATTGATTCGCAGCTATGGCTCAGATCCCTGTAGATTTTGTGAATTAATTCAAATCAAATCAAATTCATCCAAAATTTCAAGGATTCCCCATGACAATCTTCATCTAGGAAGCCCTCCTGTGCCTTGATGGCTCCACCCGATTTCCAACTATGCTTCAACCAGAATAGCCGGCTATCAAATTATTTGCTTCTACGCATTCCCATGCCAGCGCCTTTGGCCCGGCCTTGTACCCATTGCTGAGTATCATAAAAACTTCTTGGATTCCAGCTCTTCTCATGTCCGCTAGGTCCATGCTCTCATGGTCAGATCAATCTGAGAAAATTGACACCCAATCAATCCATGCATCCCCCTGCTTACCTGGAAATGGCATACTCAAGATTACCTCAAATCATTCTTCTATCAAGCATGCTGACCTCCAACATCGCATCTCTTTCCCCATCATACAGTACAAATATCCGCTCAAGTTGCTCATCAGCCGAGCTTTCTACAATCGAAATCACAATACTCAAATCGGCGTGGTCCACATCTTGAATTACGGTGGCGGTCTAGTTCATGGCGATCATCTATCCATCGAAATCTATCTCGAATCTCATTGTCAATTGCTATGTCTCAGTCAAGGTAGCACCAAAGGTACTCTCAAATTTCTCGTTGATCGTTGGAATAAAATCATATCGTAAAAGTTAATCACATCATTGAAAATTATATTCGAATCCTCCTATAAATGCTCGATTCGATCTTAGTCTTCAAAAATAGCCTGCTTTCAGCTAAATCCCATCATCTAAATCAAGAATCACTTTATCCCAATTCAAGTCAAAAAAATTCAATAGGTCTTGCTGATTCCACTAAACAAACAATTTACTCAAAAATCGGTTCGCATTCTACTCTGTTGATGCTGCCATCCTATGTAACGTAACTACACATCTCTCTTCTCATTCATCCTCCTTCTCCCCATCAAAACCTCTAATCTCCCCCTAGCGTCTTCGCGCGCAATAAGAATCCATTCCAGTCGCTACCCCCAAACTTCTGCTTATTCTCTTTCTTTCGATTTTGGCTAGATGCTTTCGTGATTCAAACTTTATTCAAAAACAATCATTTCATCTACAAGATCTTACCTCTTCTTTGGTATGTCTAGATTGGTTCACTTCAGGTAGATCTTCTTCAACTAGACTTCATCATCAACATCCATACAAAGAATCTTGGTCATTCCAAAAGTATCATTCTTTTATCGAAATCTTCATTGCTTCCAATCGCATCATCAGGGATAATTTAATCCAAACTCCTACAACCATCTTAAAAAGTCAACCATTCCAAGTCTACGTCAACCTTTTTCTCATCTCTTCATCTTCTCATCCAGTTCTAATGAACCTTTTTAATTACCTAAGCAACCTCAATAAATCTCTCTCTAATCAAACTTTTAAAAACAATAACCCTACTCGCAATCGATCTCAAACTGAAAAACTTCTTTGGTCATTCTCAGAATTAGATTGCTCTCATGAATTCTTATCATCCGCAAACATTATTTCTACTGCAAGCTCTCAAATCTCCTCTTCAATTAGAATCGCTGTCATCCGTATTGGTGCTGAGACGTCAATCTTAATTAGAGATTGGTTACAATATAATTTATCCAGTTTGAAAGATTTAATTGGGCCTGAACTATTTAAAAATTGCTTTTGATAAGCCACTTGTTTTGGTTGGTCTTTAATCTGTCAATTCTTTCTTGATTTGATAAAATAGACATCAGCCTGGCTTAGCCGCTCATACGTCTCCTAAATTCTTCTATCCTGCATGCAATGAAAGACCTGCCTCCACTCTAGTCAACAACTTAGTGTCAGACATCAAAATTTGCAAATTGAATACGACATCTTTTATCTCAAGGGAAATGCAGTTTTTTGTGGAAAATCCCAATCGAAACGCAACCTGATTAACTAAGCGCCACTCCTAATCACAAACCCCCAAACTGCCACAACCCACAATTATCCCCACTCAACAGTACCCGCAGGTCACTGCGCATAATTAAACTATTTATTCCTGAAAACATTAAGGAAACTGAAGGTTGAATTTACATGAGAGCAGTTGAGTAAGAACTATAATCAAGAGTTAAGTACCTGAAGGTGAACAACACTATATAATACGCAAGTAACTAAACAACTGGCTACGATGAGGCTTAAGTTAATAAACTGGTAAGAAATAAGAGTAAAAGTCAATTAATCCTTCTTTTAAGGAATGTTCTAACAACAGCATACCTTGGCCAACAAATTTGCTATAAGTATGAAAAACAGTCTACTACTGCAGTTGGCAACGTACTGATACTAGAGAAGATAATTAGGCGTTAATCAACGACACTACTTATTAATCACAGAATACCTACACACCACTGCTGCTTTGAAGAATTAAACTACAAAGAAATATTTTATGGAAGTGAACAAGGTGTAATCGTAACACTTCTAGGAGTAAATAAAAAAGTTGATGGAAAAGAGAGTAAAGTTCTTTATTGTCCCGTTGGAAACATGACAGATACATTGTGCTTATAAGCTGTATGTTTCTCTTAAGAACACGGGGATAGGTTATACGCTAATTAACCTCTCTTACTGCAAGTGCTTTTAGTTTGGGAACACTTATACCACTTTGAGACACTAGGAGAAGCACTCTGATATTTTCACAATTCCTTCAACTCATAGGGAGGACTCTTTACCTGAATCTTCTCAAATAGTGGAAATTTTTCTTTCTACTCTTGCTATTTTCCTTTTTTTAATCTTTATCAATTCTCCCTTCTATTTCATCACTCTCATTTTGTGTTATTAACTCAATCTTGATCTCATTCAGTTGGCTATTACTCTAGTTGTGTTGTTGCATCAGATTTTATATTTGATAGTTATTTGTGTTCAACTGTTTAGTTTTGCACTCTAACAGATTTACAGTCTTGGTGCTTGATCAAACAAAACAATTGTGGATCACAAAATTTAAACTGCCATGACTAAACTCAATATCAAAGTTGGTTCTATACCTGTAATGAACAGCATAAATTATGGGGAATTAAGTGTTTTTATCACCATCCTCCATTGGTCAAAATCTTCATTAGACATTTGAAAATGCCTTACCTCATGATGCAACAACAGCAACAAACAGGTGGAACAGAGAAAGCTTTGATGCCATTAGTCTTGTTTCTTCTCATGTTTGTCATAGACTCTTCATCAAAGTAGTCAAACACTGGATGAAAACTCACATCTCATGTGGACTCAACCAGAAGAATGATACATGTCAAAGAAAGCCCTAAATAAAGGAAGAGTATGGATGCAGTGGACCAAATCCACCTACAATGTGAGTTTTAAAGAATGAATAAACAGCAGGTTAATATTTGTGATGGGGCTAGAGATGGTCAATATTCATGTTCCAGACAAACTTCAAACCTTTACCTTACTTAGAAAGTTTTCTGAAAATCCTAACATTCATCAATATGTGGAAGTGCTCAGCCTCAATATAGATCTTGTTAGAAGACATGAATTATTCTAATCCAAGCTTGTCAGGCTGAGTCTATGATGAAGCAGTAATTAGACTATTTACAACTTCAACTATGACTGTGACATGGTGATAAAGGTTTAAAATAAAGGTTTATAAATAAAATAAAAGGGCTTTACTATTGTGGAATAGTGGTGGTGAGCACTGTTGAAAGCCCTGGGTGCAGCTTTACCTGTTGGATTACAATAATAAAGACTACAATACTTAAATTTAAAGTATACCCGTTTATTTTCCAAGAGTATAACTGTTTTTGACAGTTGTAATACGTAGGAATCCAAGAGCAGGATGGGGATTTCTTTTCTGGCAGTGAAAAGGCCTCCTTTTATCCTGAAATGGGGTGAAAAGGCTGCTAGACCTTTTCACGTAGAGGAAGTGAAGATTTTTCACTCTCTAGGACAGGCTTGTGGTTTTCAAACGGCCTGTATAGCCTGTATTGGGCTCAGATGTGGTTTTGAAATCACATCTGGGCAGTTTTCACCAATACAGGGTGAAAATTTTCATCTGGGGACCACACAGCCTGATTCTGACATGTATGACATGTAGAATGCTGTACAGAACCTGTATGGGACCCCAGTATTGAATGAACTATGAGGTATTGAAGTAAAAAAAAGCTTTTTTGTCTGTTTGACACCTCATAATTATGGTTATGGGATATTATCCCATGGTAAGGCTGTATTTGCCAAACTGTGGGATTTTGACCTTAAAACAACCATAACGTTGTCAGTTTTTGAGATATCAACCTCAAAATTGGTTCAGTGTGTAGCCCTGCATATATTCTACACAATAGTACCTCATTTGATATGGTTATCATCAAATATGGCAAAGCTATCCCATGTACAAGAATTTTGTACATATGTGTGGTTTTAGGCAAAAGCTGTATTGGGCTTGTTTGTCTTATAACTTTTGTTCTAGATGAGATATGGGGAGATGAATGGCACCATTAGATAGCCCTAATTATTATATTTCCACAAAGACCTCACTTTAGGTATCTCACACTAAAACTGTAGAATTTAGATGAGAGGTGAATATTTTATTCACCCTTATTTGGCTTGAATTTGACCATAACTTCAGTAATACTGGTGCTAGCTTAGTTTGGCTGGTACCATTGGATATTCCTGACTTAGAGCTTCATTTTAAATACCCATTTGATGAGGTTAGGCCTCTTACTCTGTACCTCAGATGAGAGGTGAAATTTAAGGTTTATGCTCAGCAACAACTTTGAGCAGGAATAAATTTGTTGTTCTTTGTCCTATGGTGATGGGACTTGTATATTTGGAAAGGGGTGAGTTTCCTCTTTTCTTTGATACCTTTTGAGCTGATTTGGCTCAGATCCATGTTTTGGTGGTATCTTGGCTATACCATTGATTTATAGTATCTGGCTGTCATGCTTGTGCTCTGGTTTTGAGTCACAGGCTGACAAAGCTTCAAGATTTCCATAATAATTCTACCACACAAGAAAAATCCCCCTATTCCTCTTCCACTGTAAGATGTGTTTATGAAAAGCTTGATAATATTACTATCAATCAACAGCATTATGACTGTTCCTATGAACTATAATAAATAAACTTATTATAACCACAATTAAATAATTAATCAATTATTTATTTATTTTAGTTGCTATACACTACTAGTGATTATAACAGTAAGCAGTAATTATATACAAGAATCACTTACAAAAATTATTTAATAATAAAACTTCTTTATTAAAATAATAAAATTATTTTTTGCAAGAATAATTATAAAAGATAATTCTTGAAGAAAACTATTACTAGAGAAAAACTTTTAGAATTAATAAATAAATACTCACTAATACTACAATAAAACCTTGAAAAGGATTTGTAGAGAGATTTGATGGATGAATTTTGGATTTAAAGGATCAAAATTGCTTTATAGCAATAATAAAGCAATATAATAGCTGAATATCATTGGAAATTTTATATTTCTATGATTTCATATCTTCCTGATTGAATTGGAAAGATTTAAAACACTTTAGGAAAGATTTTAACTAATACTTACTTGTTGTTACTAAAGATATGATTGGATAATAAGGTTCATTGGAAAAAATAGCAGGAGGAGGCCTCTTTTAAGTCAAAGACAGCTCACAGAGGCATTCCATGGACAAAACTGAAAACAATGTGAGTGAGAAACCAATTCACCTCTTTGGATTATTGATTGCATCATCTGTTTTCATGTAACATTATTATAATTACTTAATTGAATCTTTTACATGACTACCAACCCATTTATGGTTAAAAAGAAAAAGAGTAACAACTGTGAATCTTCTTTTATTTCAAAATAAAAATCAATTTTTAAAATTTATCAATGTTATTGGAAATTTCATCACAGGTTTTATTTTCTGTGAATTTTTGATGATTCAGTGTTACATGTGAAATAATTAAAAATGTACTGTAAGTAAAACTTTTAATTTTAATTATGAAGTCTTAATCACTTGTGTTTCATTTATGGATAATAAAATTCTCAATTTGTTCTGAATTTTTAAGAAAGATTTTTCAGAAAGTGGATTCTTCATAAATTTTTGAAGCTCTTAACTTATTTCTACATAGAAAAGCAAATAGTACAGTAATAGCTGGTTGCCAAGGGGTAAATGTGTGCATAAAAGTCCAAAAATCATTTAAATCACTCTTTTGAGGTTTATCCATGGATAATCACTAAGAATTGACATTCTTAAAGGAGTAAGAGTTTCTCTTTAGCTCCTTTTCACATCAAAATAGTAGCTTATTTGCAATTTTCTTATTATTTAATGAGAGTTTAACTTGGTAACCAAGCTTCATAAAGAATTTGGTATATGAATTGAACCATTATCAGCCACTGATCCAAGCTTCAGAGCTATCCATGCCTCAGAGGACTCAGAAGTTGGTTACCCTGGCTCTCTTTGATGTCTCTAGTCCCACTTATTGTCACAACCATGTGTAATCACCCGCAAGTGGGTTTTACTGCAAATATAGCCTGACCCCATTTTATGGCCAATTCTCTATGTCATCAGTTTTATGACCAATTGGACCATTTTGGTGCTTTATGGCCTTTCACTGGCCATATCCTGTAACCATTGGACCTTTTGGCCAATTCTCCACCTCACCAACCCCCAGGCAAATACCTTTGTTTTTGGCCTGGGGGTCCATATGGTCTTTCTGAAGCTTCTGGCTACTCTAGTAATCACCAGGACCTTTTGCCCAACCCCTTTTATTATAGGGTCAAAGGCTTAAATGGCATTTTGGGGCCATTTAGGCCCCCTATGACCTCTATGGCCTGCGGGTCATAATCCACAGCCCACCATCCATGAGACCCTTAGGCCCCTTTTGGCCTAAATACAATGAGACCAAAAAGGGGCCAAGGGGGCAATCCACCATCTCCCAAGGTCAGGTTGGTCCCAAACCACAAGTGGGCCACCTGAGCCAATTTTGGCCCCAATCTCAACAATCCCAAAAATGGCCAAAAGGACCCCAGGACCCAAATTGGCCACTTCCAACACCAGAGGCCACCAGCTCAGGTCCAGAAAGGTCTCCCCTAAATTCAGGGGAAGACCTATCCTTCACCAATTTACTCCATACCAAAGGATCCAGGTGTGGTGCATATGTGGTATAATATACCATTATGCACCATTTTTTCACAGAAATCCAATGGTGATGTTTTCAGCACCAAATTATGAATTTTCAACTCCAGTCTCCAAATCCATCACCCATTTAAAAGGAAGACATTTTCAGTAATTCGGTCTTGCAGTCCCTGGTGTCTACCAGAAGACCATTGGAGGACCCCAACAACCTGGCCCTGCAGGAGTTGGGTTGTATTTTCTTTTAAGGATTATTCCAAGGGTAATTTAAAGATGTTATCAATCATTCAATAAGCTTTCAAGGCATCAAGTACTTAAGTATTCTTTGGACAACTCAATTGGTTCATACAGGCTGTATTCAAGAAAGCTGTATGGCCTTGGCCCTTTTGGACCAATTCATATTCCACTGTGGAAATTCAGTCACACAGTTCTGTTCTCAAGATGGCCAGATCTGTATTGAACCAAAGCAGTCAATACTTCTGGGTGATCAACCCTCCAGGATTGGTCTTCAACTTTTCACATATACTGGGCGCCTTTTCTTCCCTGAGGACTTTTTTCCCAGTTAATTAATATATTTGATTTATTTTTATCCTTATTTTCATTTAATTTATTAAAGTAAATACTGATAATCTTAAGTCAACTGTTTGCACCTTCCTTCTTTGCCTGTCAGTGGATATTGGTGGTCATATCCTTTACTAATTCCATTGTTCTTTCTGGCAGGTTGTGTCACAGGGACTTTTCGAAGTGAAGAGGGCCTGGCACTCAGTAAACTGGGACTCACTTATGGAGGGCTCAAAGATATGGTAAGAAGGTGTACACTTAAGAGTGCAAGAGATGAATTACTAAAATAAAGAATATAAGAAAGCAGCAACAAAGAAATAAGAATAAAGAATAGAAGAGCCAACCACAAACAAGTACAAGTTCACTGTTTCAACCTGTCAGAATGAAAAGAGAAGGCGTAATAAGGATATGGCCACCCAACTCATACTGTACAGGCGAAGAGAGAAATGCACAGACTAACTTAATATTAAATAAATATAATACCCAAAATAAGGATAATAATATTCATAAAATAATAAATAAACTAAATTAATTAACTGGGGAAAAGTCCCCAGGGGGAGAAAGAGGGGCTGGTATATGTGAGAATCACCAGCCCTGATCCAGAGGAAGAATTTTCATGAGAGGATTGAATGATTGAATTGAGTCTGGCCAATACAGGTCCTGTACAGATGTACAGAGCCTGTACAAGATGTGTGGTGTATTTGAGTGATCATACAGTTTAATGCTGGTGTATTGAAACTGTATTGGGTGAATCCAACCTGTACAGATGTTGACAGGCTGTATTGAGGTACCAAGCTGTATGCATGTTTCAGCAAGGAAGATTGCTGAAACTTAATGCTGATGCAGATAGTGGATCTGCTGATTTGAGGTGTTTGAGTGGGCGTATTAATGAATACCCTTACCCCTGGTGAGTGGTTGTTACAGTATCCCCCTCTTAAAACTGGTGGGCTCCTGAACACCATAATACCCTGCCACTGTTGAGTGGCATCTCAATATCCCCAAATTTTTTCAAAAAAAAAAAATTCTTTTTAATTTTCTTTTCCTCTTGACCATTATCCTGAAAATCCTTCTTCAATTCTTCTCTGTCAAATTAAATTGATTCCCCCCTTCTTTCAAGCTTTGAGTAAGTATTCCACTTCAAAATATGCTTTTTCTTTCTTCTGATTCAATCAATCTTGTCCTTGGGGTATGGCCTTGGGATGTATCCCAAAA
Source organism: Austropuccinia psidii (assembly GCA_023105745.1). Classification (NCBI taxonomy): domain Eukaryota; kingdom Fungi; phylum Basidiomycota; class Pucciniomycetes; order Pucciniales; family Sphaerophragmiaceae; genus Austropuccinia; species Austropuccinia psidii. The sequence continues at coordinate 24,009,262 of JALGQZ010000005.1, forward strand.
TGATGGCCACTGAGCTCTTGTGCTCAAAAAATGATGCCCAATGAGTATATGAATTGTATTCATTTGGCAAGGCTTAATCAAATAAAATCTTGAATAATTCCTTCAAGGGGTCTTCTCCCCATTGTCCTTGGAAATTGCCTCAAACAGCCCTCTATAATGTCTTTGGGCTGTGGCCTCTTCTATGATGAATCTTGATAAAATTTGATTTTATGGCCTTTTGGGGTTCTTGGTGATATATGGCCATTTTTGCCATTTTTTGTCTCTTGGGGTCCTACGGTACACAGTCTGTGGGGGCTATTGGAGGCCCTCAGGACCAAAAATGAACCCCCTGGGCCCAATTTTGCTGGGGACCCAGGGGTACCAAGGGGCCAAGAATTGGCCCAAACCCAAAACTCACCATATATGGCCTGGACCCATTGATGGGGTCCAGGACCATTAAGATCCTGGCCTCCCCAAAGTTGCAGGGGAGGTCCTGGGTGATGAATTCAGCCACAAAGGGGTATTAATACTCACCTTAGAGGCTTTGAGGGGGGGCATAATTGAGCTATAGCCCCCATTTCCTTGAGGTCAAAACGTTTTTGATATGGAGTGGATTGATTCTGACGTCTTGAATCTTCTGCTTGCATATTCTTCAGTTATGAGTTCCAAACTGACTGAGCTCACTGAATCTTCTCCTTCTGCACCACCACCATCTGTTCTTTGTGGTCCTGGTGTTTTCAGTCAATTATCTTTCCCCTCCATGGCATCTTCTGGTCATTTTTATCCCTCCCAAACCTATGATGGATTCAGAGAAGTTGAAGTTTTTGATCCTGCCTGTACTGAATGTTTGGCCAAGGGTAAGGATTGTTTTCAACACTACAATCCCCGATCTTCAAAATGCCATTTTTGCTTCATTGGAAAGAAACCATGTTGTTGTACCGGGGTGACGTTTTCTAACGTCAGGAGGCATTTATGGAGTAGAAAGGATGGGCCTTTTGGGCAAGAATTCCCCATCTCTGAGGAACCTACTCCTGATGCAACTTCAGGATTTTCTCAATGTGAGTGATTTGCATATCTTGATTGAATTGGTACTGATATTTTGATGTAGTGACTGGTTCCAGGCAGAGGGATGTGGCAAGGTGGACTAATTTTGGAGGACCAATTCCAGTTGGTGGTAGGCCCATATATTCCAGCTCAGAGGTCCCAATCTCAAGGACCAATACTGAAGGAGTAGTGAAGGTAGTGAAGAGAATAAGAAAAATTGATGATTCCCCCACTGATCTGGTTGCTGAAGGAATTGATGAGTTGGATGGTGAAGAATTTAAAGTTGTTCCTCATTCAGTTGGCCATCCATCCAGAAATTCCTCTACTCAACCCCTTGCCAACAGATTTCAAAGCCAAGTAATTCCAAGTACTCCCAGAACCTTCCAACCAATTCTTGCTTCCATTGCTACTACCATTCCTCCTCCTTCACCTAGTACTTCCCATGCCAGGCCTGCCTTGAACCCAGCAGTAAGACCATCACCAGTTCAGCAATCCAGAAACTCACCCATAACCACCTCCCACCAACTCCAGCAGAAGAGATGGATTGTCCCCTTTGCTGTTTCCTGCCGCTCAAGTTTTTCAAAGAAGAGAACTTTGGCTTATCTGGGTTACCAGAGAAGATCCCAACGTGGCTAGTGAAAACCAAGAAGCTGTGGCCAGATTCTTCAGGAGGGTTGATAGAAATAGCAGAGAGGTGATTATGTATGCCAATGACAGGACTATTCCAGGTACTGCTTCTGAAGAGATGGCTGCAAAATTTTCCTGGTATGAAGATGAGTTGATAAATGATTTTCAGAGAACTTTTGTGAATTAGGTAGAGATAACTAGTTTCCTTATCCTTGTTTGTGTTTGGTTTGACTTCTATCCCCACTCTTATAACTACCAAAAAATGAAAAAATAATGGAACCTCCCAATACATGATTTGGGAGGGGATGCTGCTGCTTTAAAGAAATAAAAGAAAGCAAGACTATACAAGTAAAGAAAAGAAATAAAATGAGAGAAAAAAGAGAGTAAAGAAATAAAAATAAAGAAACTCCTGATGGTTTGTCCTTCTTGTGGTGAGGTGCTTGATTTTGGCCAAGAAATGTCTGAAAAGATGAAAACCAAGCATTTGATGTTCACAGAGTGGCCAAGGTAATGTTTTACAAGAAGTAGAACCCTCAGGGATGCATACCAGGAGATGGAACTTACTTTCATAACTCCCACTCCCCACCCAGCACCATAAAACTGAAATAAATTGCCATAATTGACTTCTGAAATGAATTGCCATAATGACTTCTGAAATGAATTGCCATAAATGACTTGAAGTAATGAATGTCTTGAATTATGATGATTGTCATAAATGAAATGATAAATAAAAAGAAAAATAAAAGGAAAGAAAGGAACATTTGGCCATATCTTGATGAGGCCAAATGGAAGGTATTGATGTTGCATGATTCCTGAACCTGTCCAGAGAATTGACAAGTGCTCACAAATTGGCCAAGGTGATGCTTACAACAACATATGGGTAGAATACCCCCTTAAAGGTGCATACCTGGAAAGGAACTTACTTTCATAACTTCTTCTCCCCACCAAGCACCATAAAATCAAACTCTTGAGGTATTTGGGCCAGGCTTTTCTGGATACAATGAATGAAAATTCTTGACAAGGTCTGGTGAGTTGGTAAGGTTGGAAGCTGGTTCCCAAGTGGTTCTTTCTGGGTCCTCACTGAATCCTTTCCACTCTACAAGATACCATAAATTACCTCTCTTGAGTTTTGAGTCCAGAACCTGAGCCACTTCCCATTCTTCTTGCTCCTCCACTAAGACTGGTGGTGGTGGAAATTGATGTTGATTTGGGATAGTTGAATGCTTCACTGGTTCTAATAAGGACACATGGAATACAGGGTGAACTGACTTCCATTGCTGAGGCAAGTTGAGGTGATATGCATGGCTGCCAATCTTCTTCAGAACTTCAAAAGTTCCCAACCATCTTTCTGATAATTTCTTGGTGGGTCTTGTTATCTTGATGTTCCTGGAAGCTAACCATACTTTGTCCCCAGGTTGGAAATCAGGTGGAATTGCTCTATTTCTATCTGCATACTTCTTGAATCTCCTTATTGCTGACTCTAATTCTTCTTTCACAACTTGCTGTACTGATTGGAGTTTTGTTGATAAATTTCCAGCAGGTGAATCTTGAGAAATATGGATTGAGTCAAAGCTGGGATTTCTTCCATAAATGGTGAAAAAAGGTGATTGCTTTGTTGATGAATTTTCTGCATTATTATAGGCAAATTCAGCCAGAGGGAGCCAGGTGTGCCAGTAATCTTGATGGTAACTGACATAAATCCAAAGATACTGTTCTAGAATGTGATTTAACCTCTCTGTCTGTCCATCTGTTTCAGGATGAAAAGCAGTTGAAAGATATCTTGATATCTTAAGCTTCTGACATAATTGATTCCAGAATGATGAAACAAATAAGGATCCTCTATCACTAACAATACTGACTGGAAGGCCATGCTTGGAAAATACATGACTAATGAAGATTTGAGCTAAGTCCAGAGCAGTGATTGTTCCATAAGCTGGAATGAAGATTTCCATTTTTGAAAACCTGTCCACAACTACTAGAATTGAGTCAAAGTTGTTTGACAAGGGCAATTGAGTGATAAAGTCCATTGATAAGGAATTCCAAGGACCAGATGGAATTTGAAGAGGCTTGAGTAGTCCAAACTTCTTGTGATGAATGTTCTTGTTTCCTGAACATTTCTGACATGAGGACACATAGTCCTTGATGAATTGATTCATGCCATCCCAATAAAAATTCCTCTTGATGAGCTTGAGGGTCTTCTCCTGGCCAGGATGGCCAGCCAAAGGTGAGTCATGACGCTTTTGAAGAATATTGAGTTGAAGTTCTTCATTGCTTGGGATTACCACTCTATCTTTGAATAATAACAACTTGGCCTGAGGTTCAAGAGAATAATCTGGAATTGATTCACCTCTTGCTAGTTGCTTGAGTATTTCTTTGTAGTCTTTGTCTTGCCATACTTCTTTTTAAATCTTGTCAACTAAATCTGAAAGCACTTCCACTTTGATTGAAAAGAATCTTGACTCTTGAATTCCATCTTGCTTGATTACTTGATGAAAATTTTGAGGATTCTTGCTGATGAAGTCCACCCCCCTCTCTGGGTACATGTCATCGTGACATGACAAGGCATCTGGTAAAGTGGCCAGCCTGCCTGGGCGGTAAGTGATAGTGAAGTGAAATTCTGAAAGAAACTCAGCCCAACGGGCCTGACAACAAGTAAGAACTTTGGAAGACATAAAATACTGCAAGGAAGAGTGGTCTGTCAAGACCTCAAAGGGATTGGAAAGAGAGAGAAGAAATGCTCTCCAGCACTTGAGAGCCCAAACTATGCCAAGGAGTTCCTTGTCATGAAGTTCATATTTCAGCTCATCTGGGAGAAGCTTGCAACTATCAAATGCAATGCGATGCTTTCCTGAGTCATTCACCTGGCTCAGTACAGCACCCAAGGCATAATCAGAAGCATCAGTCTCTACAATAGTAGGCAGAGAACAATTGAAATGAGATAAGATAGGACCAGTAGTGAAAGCTTCTTTGAGTGATTGAAGCTGGCTAAGAGCTTCCTCATTGAAGATGAAAGGAGAATCTTTTTTGAGAAGAGAAGTGAGAGAAGTGATTTTTTTAGAATAATTTTTTATGAAACAATGATAAAAATTGGCAAAGCCGAGAAAAGATTGAAGGGCCTTGATGTTTTTGGGCTGAGGCCAATTGAGGATTTGCTGAACTTTTGAAGAATCCATCTTGAGGCCATCACTTGAAACAACATAGCCCAAGTATTCCACACTTGAGGCATGGAACACACACTTGGAGGCTTTGGCAAACAAATTATTGTCCCTCAGTCTTTGGAGGACAGAGACCACATGTTTGACATGTTCCTCCTCAGAACTGGAAAAGACCGTAATATCATCTAGATAAATCACAACAAAAACATCCAAGAAATCTGCAAAGATATCATTTACTAGATTCTGGAAAGAAGCAGGAGCATTGATCAAACCAAATGGCATGACCAAATACTCATAACTACCATATTTGCTTCTAAAGGCAGTTAAGTGCTCATCCCCCTCTTTGATTCTCAGAAGGTTATATGCACCACGCAAGTCGATCTTGGAGAAGATAGTGGAGCCATTGAATACGGTGAGAAGCTGGTTCATAGGAGGAACAGGATACCTGTTCTTCCTAGTAACAGCATTGAGTTTGCGGTAGTAAACACACAAATGAAGACCTCCATCCTTTTTCTTAACAAAAAGGACAGGTGCTCCTGTTGAAGAGGAGCTTGGTCTTATGAAACCTTTCTCTACATTCTCTGAAATGTAGGCCCGTAGTGTTTCTGACTCTTGATTTGATAATGAGTAGATAACACCAATTGGAGGTAGAAGACCCTCCAATTTGATATGATGATCACAGGCGCAGTGTGGAGCAAGTTTCTCTGCATTCACCTTGGAGAATACATCCAAATATTGGTGCTAAACAGGAGGGACTACCTTCAACACAGTTTCAATTTCTTCTGGCTCTTCCTCCTCATCCCACTGCTCCTCCAGGGAGGCATGAAAAGATAAAGGAGGAAGGTCCATATCCCCTTGGAAGAGATGAAGTGAAGATATAGCAACATCTTCTCCAACATCTTTTATCTCTTTGAAGACTTCATCTCTTAATGGAGGTAATGACTGAGAGGGAATGATGGAAGGGATATGGACAGAAGAAGGAAGGGAAGGTGTCTTAAGCTCACCAACCAGAGCAACACTGTTGACAGCAATGGCAAAGTCATTACTAGTATAGTGAATAATACCACTAGAATCCTTATGACTAGGAAAATAGGTGATCAATCCATTTTTCCACTCAATAATGGGATTAAAATGGTAAAGGAAATCATAGCCCAATATCAGGTCTTCTCCCTTGGGTGAATCTATGATGAAGGAGTCCCATTCAAAGCTTGGGAAGGAAGGCAAGTCAACTACCAACTTGGTATAATGGGTGATGAACAAGGCAGGGGATTCATTAGAATCCAGAATGAAAAGAGGAATATTTTCAGGGAGCTCTGACAGAGTCAATGAGTACTTGAGAACAAAATTCTTTGCAATAAAGGAGTTTGTAGCACCAGAATAAATGAGAATACTATAAAAATATCAGAGACAGAAGAGAAAATAAGAAACTTTAAAGATTTCTTGACACTAGTATTCAGAGTGCACAATTGTGCTCTTGAAGAAAATAAGTGAGAACCATTGACAACATCATGATACCCACTCAGGCTTTTCCCTTCTTGCTAGGGAAGCCTTTTGATGATGACCCAGGCATGTTCTGAGGTCTCTTGAAGCATTTTTCAATTGGGTGCTTTCCACCACAATAAGTACACAACCCCTCTTTAATCCTCCTCTCCTTTTCAGAACCACTTAATTTATTGTCCTTATTGAGGAGAGCAGCATGAGGCTTGTCCTTTGAAGATTGAAACTGCTTGCCCTTCTTGTTCTTCTTCTGGTGAGGCCTCTTTGAAGATGAGTTTTGAGGAGGCCTAGATTGATTGGATCCATTAACAGGAGTCTTCTTCTCTTGATTTCCACCCTTTTCTTTTTGCCTCTCATGGTATCCTGTGTCTAATTATAAAGTGACATCCATAAGTTCTTAAAGAGTATCAAAAGCTCCAGGGTGAAAAGCCAACTGATCTAATAATCTTGATGCCAATCCTCTTCTGTAAACATGGATATAAGCTCTTTCCTCCCAAACTCCAATTCTTGAAATTAAGCTTCTGAAATCAGCAATGTACAAGGATACATGACCACTTTCCCTCATCCTCAAATTGTCCAACTCTTTTTCAGCTTTCCTGACTTGATTGGGGTCACCAAAAAGAGTGAATAATTGAGATTCAAATAATGGCCAATTATTGAGGAGATAAGAAGGGTCTTCATTGGAAATATTTGTGAGATAGGGTTCAATCCACTTTCCAGCTCTAGCAGTGAGAAAAAAAGTTGAGTAAAGAACTTTCTTCCTGTCAGAGAAGAAATTTGCTGGATCATTATGGAAGATTAATTGACAGGATTGGATAAATCCTCTCAATTTATGAGCTTGAGTACCATCAAAAGAATCAGGTTCCTTCATGGATGGAGTCTTGAAAGCAGGGGCTTTGGAATTGTTCCTGGGAGCAACTGCTTGAGTGAGTTGCCCCATGAACTGAGTCATCTGCTCCATCATCTTGAGGAGACTTGGATCAGTTTGAGAGACAAGAGGTCGACTAGAAAGGGCTAGATTAGAACCCTGAGGCACCTCTGGAGCATTTGCCAAGGCCTCTGCCACTTCAGTTTCCCCAGAATCTTCCTCTTCCACAGACTCTTCCCCCTCTTCATCTTCAACTTCCCCTAATCTTGCTCTTGCACCTTCAGACATGCCAGGGTAGCCACCCAAAAGTCCAGAAAAGGATCTTGATCTTCTAGATTTCATTCCACCTCTTCTCAAGGGTGCTGCTCCTTCTATTGGTGGTCCTCTTTCCAAATTTGCACTCAGTTGATGAACTGATGGTGTGCGGTCAAGAGGAGCCCTTGCTGTAGGAGTGAGAACAGCTGGAATTTTTTGGGATCTAGTGTTCTTTGCTGGGGCACTACACTGAACCAGCATTATGAACAGAAGTTGAATAAAAGAAACTTGATGGTATTGGGAACAGAAATAAGAACTTGACCAAATCAATCACAATAAAAAACCTGATGAGTCTTGAGGAATCAATTAAATTCTTGAGGTGAAATCAACTTCAATCAAAAATCAATCAATTCATTCAATAATCAACAATAAATCAAATTCAAATCAAATATCAATAATCTTGAGTAAATCAGCAATCAATCAATAATCAATCAATCAATGAATCAGCGTCTTCAATATGAAATAAAGGTCTTGAGGAATCAATTAATCAATTCAAAATCTTCAGAAACCAATTCAAATATCTTTATGAGTCAAAATCAATCAATAATCAAAATCAATTCTTGAGGATCAATAAAATATCTTGAGAATTCAAAGTCAATCAATCCAATCCAAATGAAAAATCCTCAATTGCTGAATCAATAAACCCAATGAAATCCCAATGAATAATCCAACCAATAATTCCTAAATAAGACCTGAATGAGAACACAGAAAAAATTTGATTTGATAAAGAAATAAAATTAAGTGAATGAAATGGTCAGCAATGATTAAGAAAGAAGAAAGAATCAATTTTCATATAAATGAAATGAATGAGATGAAAATTGATGAGAGAGGAAATCATAATCATTAAGAATAATAAGATCATTAAAAAAGTCATAATTGATGAATGAGAGAAATGATTATAAAATAATGAGAAGAAAGAATCAATATCAGTTAATTAATTCAATGTCACAGGGGCTCTTCAAAGTGAAGAGGGCCTGGCACTCAGTAAACTGGGACTCACTTATGGAGGGCTCAAAGATATGGTAAGAAGGTGTACACTTAAGAGTGCAAGAGATGAATTACTAAAATAAAGAATATAAAAAAGCAGCAACAAAGAAATAAGAATAAAGAATAGAAGAGCCAACCACAAACAAGTCCAAGTCCACTGTTTCAACCTGTCAGAATGAAAAGAGAAGGGTTAATAAGGATATGGCCACCCAGCTCATACTGTACAGGCAAAGAGAGAAATGCAAAGACTAACTTAATATTAAATAAATATAATACCCAAAATAAGGATAATAATATTCATAAAATAATAAATAAACTAAATTAATTAACTGGGGAAAAGTCCCCAGGGGGAGAAAGAGGGGCTGGTATATATGAGAATCACCAGCCCTGAACCAGAGGAAGAATTTTCATGAGAGGATTGAATGATTGAATTGAGTCTGTCCAATACAGGTCCTGTACAGCTGTACAGAAACTGTACAAGAGGTGTGGTGTATTTGAGTGATCATACAGTTTAATGCTGGTGTATTGAAACTGTATTGGGTGAATCCAACCTGTACAGATGCTGACAGGCTGTGTTGAGGTACCAAGCTGTATGCATGTTTCAGCAAGGAGGATTGCTGAAGCTGAATGCTGATGCATATAGTGGATCTTCTGATTTGAGGTGTTTGAGTGGGTGTATTAATGAATACCCTTACCCCTGGTGAGTGGTTGTTACAGGTTGAAACAATGAATTGAGGATCCATTTGGTTGGCTCTTTGACATTTGGATTTCTTTTCTTTTTTTTTGCCATTGGCTTCCTTTTTTCTTTTATCTTTGGCATATTTTTCCTCATTCTTATTCTTCTTGAAAGAAATATAATCCTTGTTATTTATTCATTCTTTTGGAGCCCTCCAAGTGAGTTCTTGATTCCTGAGTGCCAGGCCACTCTTGTATTTCCACTAGAGCCCCTGTGACATTTTATTAATTAACTCATAATTTATTTTAATTATTTTCATTCTTTCTTTAAAATTTCATTCACTCATTTCATCAAAATCATGACTCTTTAATTTTTATGAACTTTATGATTCATTTTCACCCCTGAATTTTCTCTCATTCATTCTTAATTTTGAAAATTGAAAGCTGACCCATTTTATTTCTGTTTTTTTTCTAAATCTTAATTTTAATGATCAATTCTTTTCAAATCTTAATCCAAATCTTATCTTTAATTTTGATTTATTTTCAAATTGGTCATCAAGATTATTCAGACATGTTCTTAATATCAGGATAAAATTTGATTTATTTTTCAAGAATTTTGATTTAAGGAAGAATTCACTTCATTTTGTTTTGATTGACTCATTTCACATGAAATTGAAATTGATTTCAAGACAATTTGATTGATCTGAATATTATTGACTCTGCTGATTTTTCACATCAAGAATTTTGACATAAATCAATTTTGCGTCAGTTTTTACTATTTGATTGATTTCTGAAAGATTTTTATTTGATTGAATTGACTTCAAGACTTCATTTGAAATTTTATTGATTGAATTACCTGAAGATCTTTATTTGATTCATTGATTTTCCTCAAGATTCAATTTTGATTTTGACTTCAAGTTTCCTATTGATTTACTTCAAGCTTTTCATCTTCAAATTTTTGATTTTGTTAATTTCATTACATTTTATTACTGAAATCATGCCTGTTCAACAATCACCTCCTGCAAGACAGACAATATCTCAGCCCAGAGCTCAAGCTGTTCTCACTCCAACTCCAATAGCTCCTCCTGATAGCACCCCAGCAGGTTCTCAACTGAGGACCAAATTTGGAAGGAGAAGCACCATTCAGGAAGGAAGGAAGAGGGCCATGAAGATCAAGTTCTTTTTCAGGAGTAGTTGGTGTATTTCCAGGACTTTTAAGGATCACCTTAAAAGGTCCTGGTGAAGATGGTGAAGAGGAGGAGGAGAATTCTGTGGAAGAGGAAGAGTCTTATGGTACTGAAGGTGTTTCTGCTCCTGTGGGGGAATCCCAAGGTACTGAAGGGCCAACTCTAGCCCAGTCTAATCAGCCTGTCTCTCATCAGTCTGAACCATCTTTATTGGCCATTATGCAGCAAATGACTCAGATTATGGCCAATCTTCAATCAGCTCCATCCTTTGAAGCATCAAGACCACCAGCCTTCAAGACTCCATCTATGAAGGCACCAGAATGCTTTTATTAGACTCAGCCCTTCAAATTTAAAACCTTTATTCAGTGCTGTCAACTAGTATTTCATAATGATCTGGCAAACCTCTCTCAAGATGGAAAGAAGGTCCTTTATGCCACTTCATTTCTCATTGGCAGGGATGCAAAATGGATTGAACCTTATCTTTCCAATCTCACCAATCAAGACCCAAGCTATCTTCTCATATCTTGGAAATTATTTGAATCTCAAATCTTTACTTAATTTGGAGACCCAAATGAATTCAGAAAAGCTGAAGCAGAGTTGGATGCCTTAAGAATGAAAGAAGGTGGACATGCTTCTTTATGCATCACCAATTCCAGATGTTTTGTTTCAAGAATTGGAGATTGGGGTGAAAGGGCTCTTATCCACCATTTCAGGAAGGGATTGTGTCACATGGGCTCTTGGACAGAAAAACAAGAGTGGCCTGGCACCAATTCATCAGGGAACTCATTGGAAGACTCCAAAATAATAAAGAAAATAAAAATAAAGAATTGAATTTCTCTAAGAAGAATACAAGTACAAAGATGAGATGCAATAAGAGAAATGAGAAGCCAAATGGCCAAAGAGCCAACCAAGTAAGTCCTTAATCACTGTTTCAACCTTCCAAAATGAACAATGGAATTAGTAAGGATATGACCACCAGATATCCATTGACAGGTTAAGACAGAAAAAAAAGGTGCTAAATGACTGAATTGATAATATCAGTATTCACTTAAAAAAATGATAACATAAATAATAATAAAATAAAATTAAAATATATTAATTAACTAGGGGAAAGCCCCCCAGGCTCAAAGGAGGCTGGTATATGTTAAAAGCTGATAGATTGACTCCTTCAGGCTGAAAGCTGGTCTGTATTGACAGCTTGATGAAGTGTATACCTTGCCAGATTGGGAAATGAACTGTGTTGAATGATTTTCCCATAATGTATGATTGAAATACAGGTCTTGATGAATCCAGAATGTATTGAAATGAATGTGGTTTACAAGTTGGATTGATGGAGCATTGACACTTGACAACTTGTTTGGAACAGCCTCTTGAATACACCTTGGGAATGAATTGACAGTATTCCCTTGGAGGGAATACTTGAAGTGAGAATGACCAATGAATTCCTGATGGCATCATTGGTCTTTGAGAAATTACACCTTCACTTGAGCCTTGATGGGTCCTCTGGATGACATGCCACTTTGGTGACTTATGGGATGTTGAATTACCCCTCTGATATTGACACAATTGAATTGCTGGTGAAAAAAGGTGCAGAATGGTGTAAAACACCATGTATGACAATTTGAGTTGCTGAAGGGTGAAAGTGGCCAAAGGTCTTTGTGAGTTAAGTCAGGAGGATGAGAGTGAAAATTGGGTTTTGGGTGACTTCAGAGGTGAGAGGGTGTTTCTGGGTGTATTGGCCAAATACAGCTTATACAGCTTTAAAACTGTATTTGCGCAAAGTGCGCATTTTCCCATAATACATGGGAAAATGGCATATACAGCTGAATACAGGAAAAATGCGCAAAACTGTATTTAAAGCTTAAAAAGCGAGATACAGGCTTTTGGGGTGTATTTTCCCTGTTTACTGGAAAATACCTGAAAGTGCCCAAAAGCAGAGAATGGCCTGCAAAGGCCTGATGATAGTGAAGGGGCCAGGTTGTCCCCGGGAGTGAAATGACCATAAAAGGCCAGAAAAGAGGAGAGGGCCAATTTGGCCAGCAATTATGGATATGGCCAAATTTCCATAACATTGATATGGCACTGATATTCCATATGGAGTACAGGAGGGTAATTGCCATCCAGGATTTTGGATCAGTTGGCCTCCCATCCTTCAAGACTTAATGGATATTACCCTGGAGCTTGATACAAGGTACCATGAGAGGCAAAAAGAGAAGAGTCATCATCAAGAGAAGAATCCTGAAGCCTCAAAGTCAAATTCTTCTCATCCTCAAAATTCTTCAACCTCAAGTCAAAAGAAGAAGAATTTTCAGAAGAGGGACAAGCCCCATTCTTCTTTGTTTAATAAAGACTTTAAGTTGATGAATTCTGAAAAAGAAAGAATAATAAAAGAGGGTTTATGTACCTATTGTGGTGGGAAGCATAGTCTTGAGTCCTGTTTGAAAAGGCCTCAAAACAAGCTTACCCAACCAGCAGGCAGATTTCCCCCTGGGAAAAAGCCTGAGTAAAGATCATGTTGTTTTCCATGGTCTTCACTGTTTTCCATCCAGAGCAAAATTGTGCCCTCTGAATACTTGTGTCAAGAATTCTCTTAAATTCTTTGTTTTTTATTCTCTTCCTGATGTTTTTTACAGTATTCTAATTGATTATGGTGCTACCAACTCATGTATTGCAAAGCAGTTTGTTCACAAGTATTCTTTTACTATCTCAGAACTCCCAAAGAGGATTTCTCTTATTATCCTGGACTCCTCTGAGTCCCCTTCCTTATTTGTGATTAACCATACCAAATATATGGTTGAGCTTCCTTCATTCCCAAGCTTTGAATGGGAGTTTTTAGTCATTGATACTCCCAAGGAAGAAGACCTCATATTGGGCTTTGACTTTATTAATCATTTTAATCCATCTATTTATTGGAGGCAAGGGCTTATCACCTTTAATGCTGATCATAAGGACTATCAAGATTGTTCAAATTATTTCAGTAATGATTTTTCTTCTGCCAAATCATGTGCAGCTCTGGTTGTTTATTCTAGAACACCATAATCCCCATCTTCTGTCCATATTCCTCCTCTTAATTCCCATACATCATTACTGTCCTTTATGGATGAAGTCTTCAAAGAGATTTAAGATGTTGAACAAGAAAATTCTGTATCTTCACTGCATCCCTTATTTGGGAATATGGACCTTCCCCCTTCATCTTATCATGACTCCCTGGAGGAGTTTTGGGATGAAGAGGAAGAGCCAGAAGAAGAAGAAACTGTGATGAAGGTTGTTCCCTATGCTTATCACCAGTATTTGGATGTATTCTACTAGGTGAAAGGAGAGGAAATTCCTCCTCACCACGCCTGTGATCCTCATATTGAGCCTGAGGGGTCTCTACCTCCAGGTGGGGTGATATACTCTTTATCACACCAAGATTCAGATACACTCAGGGCCTACATTTCAGAGAATGAAGAGAAAGGTTTCATTCAGCCAAGCTCCTCTCCAACAGGAGCACCAGTCCTCTTTGTCAAAAAGAAAGATGGTGGCCTCCATTTGTGTGTTGATTACCACAACCTCAATGCTGTTACTAGGGAGAACAATTATCCTGTTCCTCCTATGAATAGCCTTCTCACTGTTTTTAATGGTTATTCTATATTCTCCCAGATTGATTTGTGTGGTGCATATAACCTGCTCAGAATCAAGGAGGGTGATGAACACTTGACAGCTTTTAGAACAAAATATGGCAGTTATGAGTATTTGGTTATGCCATTAGGACTCACCAATGCTCCTGCCTCTTTTTAAACTCTTGTCAATGATGTTTTCTATGATCTTCTTGTTATTTATGTTGTGGTTTATTTGGATGACATGATGCTATTTTCCAAATATAAGAAAGAAAATGTCACTCGTGTGTCCACTGTTATCTCCAGACTCAGAGCCAATATGCTCTTTGCTAAGGCCTACAAGTGCCTATTTCATGGTTCTAGTGTAGAGTATTTAGGTTATATTGTTTCTTATGAGGGCCCAAAAATGGACCAAGCAAAAGTACAGAAAATTGTCAATTGGCTGCCTCCAAGAAACCTCAAGGCTCTCAGTCATTCCTTGGATTTGCCAATTTTTACCACTGTTTCATCAAGAATTATTCAAAGAAGATTAGTTCACTCACCAGTTTCCTCAGGAAATATTCCTGTTTTCCCCTCAATGAGGAAGCTCTTAGCCAGTTTCATCAACTCAAAGAGGCCTTCACCATAGCCCCAATCCTTCTCTACCCACCATTGGAGAGACTGATGAATCTAATTATGCCTTAGGTGCTGTACTGATACAGGAAAAAATCCAATTGCATTTGATAGCTGCAAGTGTATTCCAGCAGAGCTCAACTTTGATATTCATGAAAAGGAACTCATTGGCATAGTCTGGGATCTCAAGCTCTGGACCGCTTTTCTTCTTTCAATCTCTTCCCCTTTTGAAGTTCTCACCAATCACTCATCCTTGCAATACTTTATGTCCTCAAAAGTTCTTACTCACCATTAAGCCAACTGGGCTAAATTCCTTTCTGAATTTCATTTTGCTATCACTTAATGCCCTGGCTGCCTAGCTGATCTTCCACATTCCTTATCACATCAGGATGATGTTTATCCAGAGAGGGAGGAGGATTTCATCAGCAAGAATCCAATTAATTTTCAACAACTCATTAAGCAAGATGAAGTTCAACCCTCAGGATTTTTTGAAGAAAAGGTGTATTGTTTTTCAAATTTGATCGAGGCAATTCAGAAGAAATTATGGAAAGACTCTCAGTACAGAAGTATCCTTCAAGAATTGGGTAAAGGTAAATCTGTTCAAGATTATTCTCTTGATTCCTCTTCCCAAATTCTTTTATTAAAAGATTGGGTGGTGGTCCCAAATGACCCCACAATTCAACTCAGCATTCTTCAAAAATGTCATGATTCTCCTCTAGCTGGACACCCTGGAAAAGAGAAGACTCCCAAACTTGTCAAGCAGGATTTCCACTGGTCCTTCATGACTCAATTTATCAAGGATTATGTCTCATCCTGTCAACAGTGGTCAAGAAACAAGAATATCCAGCACAAGAATTTTGGACTCCTCAAATCTCTTCCAATTACAAATGATCCTTGGATTTGTCTTTCAATGGACTTCATAACTCAACTTTCACTGTCCGATTCTTGTCATAGTAGAAATATTCTCAAAAACGGAAGTTTTTATTCCAAAAATGTCTTCAATAAATTCACTTAATTTGGCGCATTTATTCATCAGGGATATCTTTTCAAAGAATGGACTTCCTTCAAGCATTGTTAGTGATAGAGGGTCACCTTTTGTTTCTTCCATTTGGACCAATATTTTTCAGAAGATCAAGATTTCAAGAGATCTTTCAACTGCTTACCATCCAGAAAGGGTAAATCAGATACTAGAAAAGTACCTTTGGATTTATGTCAGTCATCATTAAGATGATTGGAACACCTGCCTGCCTCTGGCTGAATTTGCCTACAATAACTCTAATAACTCCTCAACAAGACAATCACCCTTTTTACTGTTTATGGAAGAGATCCACAATTTGACTCAGATCACATCACCCAGGATACCCCTGCTGGAAAGTTAACAACAAAAATCTAATCAGTACAGCAAGATGTCAAGAGAGAGCTTTAAGTTGCCATAAACAGGTTTAAGAGGGATGCAGATAAAAGTAGAGCAAGTCCACCTGTTTTCAATTCTGGTGACAAGATATGGCTTTCTTCAAAGAACATGAAATCAAATAGACCCACAAAAAAACTGTCTGAAAGATTTCTGGGTCCTTTTCCAATCGCAATGGAATTCAGTACTCATGCTTACCACCTCAAGCTTTTATCCCAATGAAAATTTACCCACCCAGTTTTTCACATTTTGAATGGAAAGGTTTCAGTCAAGACTCAGAAAGATCCACTTGGGAACTAACCAAAAACCTCAAGAATTTCCCTGAACTTATCAAGGATTTTCATTCTTTATGTCCTCACAAGCCAGGACCCAACTCTTCAAGAGCTTGATTATTTTATGGTGCTTGGTGGGGAGAGGAATTACCAAAAGTAAGTATCACTCCTGATATTCCCCTTTAGAGGTATTCTACCCCTTCTTGCTGTAAGCATCACCTTGGCCACTCTGTGAGAACTTGTTGAATTCCTGGACACAGGACTCTGGCCAAGCTTGCAACACCAATTTCAATCCTTATGGCCATTTACACTTGGGAAAATGGACAATTGAATATTCTTTCAACTCTCCAAGTTCTTTCAATTCAAATTCATTCCTTCAGCAAATGTTCATTTTTTTATGGCACTAGCGGGAGTGGTAACTACCAAAAGTAAGTTCCTCTCCTGATGTGCACTTCCCTGAGGGGTCTACAATCCTGGAAAACATCACATTGGCCCCCCTGTGAGCACCTGGCATAAAATCTTGTTTTCCAGGTCCTTGGCCAATTCAAATCAGCTATCCACTTCAGTGATCAAGATTGGAATTCCCCCAAGATTTAATTTCTTTTTTATTTCCTTTGATGTTTCTTTATCTTTCTCTCTTTATATTATTTAAAGTTTTTCTCCTTATAATCTTAACGCCAAAATCTTCATGTCAACTCAATTCTTCAAAACTTCCAAAGCCAAATGTCAGAATAAGACCCAATCATTCTCACATCATATGCCAACCTTGTACCATCATAAAATATCTCAAGAGATTCAATACCTCTGGAATCCCTACGTCCAATACTTCTCAGCAACCTCAACAGGCTTTTAACTTGGTTTGGTTCTCAGGAGCTCACCATTCAAGGTGGGGGTATGTCACATTGATGCCAGAAACCATCAACAAGCACTTGAGCTCTCCACTCAGGGTCATGTCAGAACAGGTGGTCCCCCACCACCACCATGACTAGACCCTAGGTTGCTTGATTGCGCAATCATCACAGCTGAGCAGACAAGGCTACAAGATCAAGGTTGAATTTCCTTGATCTTTTTCTGGTATTATAGGTCACAGTTCCACCGGGGTAGAAAGCACTGCGTCCCAAAGTGCACTAACACAGATGGGCAACCCTGTCATCAATCAGGGGCATCAGCTACACAACAGGCCGGTATAAGGAGCCATAAGGGTTGTTGGGTCATCACTCCCAAGCCCTTTCTGCCAACAGGTTTGAAACCCCCAAATTTCGCAATGTGTCTCCCTCACAATTGTGAAATCCACCCATGACAGTAAACCTTGATCTTCTGTCACATTGATGCCAGAAACCATCAACAAGCACTTGAGCTCTCCACTCAGGGTCATGTCGGAACAGGTGGTCCCCCACCACCACCATGACTAGACCCTAGGTTGCTTGATTGCGCAATCATCACAACTGAGCAGAAAAGGCTACAAGATTAAGGTTGAATTTCCTTGATCTTTTTCTGGTATTATAGGTCACAGTTCCACCGTCTGTGACAGGGTAATATCAAAACCACATGTAATCACCCCTGGTGGGTTTTATGGCAAATATAGCCTGACCCCATTTTATGGCCAATTGGACCATTCCGGTTTTCTATGGCTTTTGGGCCATTTCATCTTTCACTGGCCACTTATGGTCTCAGGCCATATCCTGCAACCATTGACCCTTTTGGCCAATTCTCCACCTCACCAACCCCCAGGAAAATACCTTTGTTTTGGGCCTGGGGGGTCCATATGGTCTTTCTAGGGCTTCTGACCACTCTAGTAATCACCAGGACCTTTGGCCCAACCCCTTTTATTATGGGGTCTAAGGCTTAAATGGCCTTTTTGGGCCATTTAGGCCCCCTGCAGCCTCTATGGCCCACAGTCCATGGGACCCTTAGGCCCCTTTTAGCCTAAATCCAATGAGGCCAAAATGGGAAAAGGGGGAATTATACCAGCCCCCAAGGCCAGGTGGGTCCCAACTCATAAGTGGGCCCACCTGAACCAATTTTGGCCCCAAGTACAACAATCCCAAAAATGGCCAAAAGGACCCCGGGACCCAAATTGGCCACTTTCAACCCCTTGCCTCTGACAACCACCAGAGGCCGCTTTCTCAAATCCAGAAAGGTTTCCCCTCAATTCAGGGGAAGACCTCTCCTTCACCAATGTACTCTGTACCAAAGGTGTAAGGTTTGACTATGATACAATAAGTAAAAATTGCTAATAGTTTACTTATTGTACTATGAATGTCCTTATAAATGCACTAAATAAGATAAGAATGATTATAATAATAAATAATTATTATAATTATGGCATGGAATAATTATATTATTGAATAAAGATAATAATATAATAAATAAATATATGAATATATTTATAAGCCATTTATTATTGTTACCAACAAATAATAAAAGCATAAAAAATTGTTTTTTATTAATAAAAAACAATTAATAACAATAATATTACTAATATTAAAGTTATAAATCAATATAGATATTATTTATAATAATTATAGAATTATTAAAGTAATAATAGAGAAAAATTATTAAAATAAGAGAAATAACCTACTTTTAATTCTTAATATAATAATTTTGGATATTTTTAGGCCTAAGAATGTAAATACAACTTATTTAAATTTTACTTACAATAGAAATTGAGAGAAATTACAATTTTTCTTGATTTTATGTGGAATAGATGTTTTTAAGAGAAATTTAAACAAAACAATTAAATAATTACAATAATCACGTCAAAGATGATGATTATAATAAGATTACCTTTGGTCTTTAATAATATAAAAGTTTTATATATATAGAATAAAGAAATTACCTTTTTATTTAATGATTTAATGTTTTGTAAGCGTCTGAGGGGGAATAGAGTAAAAAGAGCTCTATTTATATTAAATTCCTTCCTCCTAGAGTCCAAAAGTCTTTGAGTATACATGCACTGATCATATCCACTGGAATTAATCAACACTTTAAGGTTTGGTGATGATGTAATCATCACCAAACCAGCTTATCTCATTATTACGCCATTATTTAGAGTTATCACTATAACTCTAAGTTTTGATGATGTCTTTGCTTGGAAGAACCTCAAAATTTGTTGAGTTTATTAGTTTTAAACATAAACTAACAGTATTCACCAATTTTATCATTCATATGACTGTTAAACTTAATTTAAGGTTACAGTGAGTGATCATAAATGAGCAAATTAAGCTCAAGCTTTGATCCTTAATACCTTTTAAGCTTTACACACTACGGAAATTCCCAGAGTGAATTCTAATAGCTTGGCATATCCTTATTATTCTGCCAAGAGCATTTTATTACATTCTCAGAACTCTATTTTTGTTGATTTTTCTTGTAACTCATCTTTTCTGCTGAAATTTAATATTTTAAACTTCAAACCATGATTTCAAGGGGTTATACCTTGAATGTTATAATAAAAAATTCATAATTATTCACAAATAAGCCAGTATAATTCAACTGTCTACTTTTTTTTAAGTTTGAACCACTTTCACATCAAAGTGGTCAACAGCTCTATTGATTTTAATCAATAATCCCTTACAGGTTTTAACCTTTTTTATAGCTTGTGAAATAAAGTTTATTTCTGTAGCTTTCCAGTAATTATGTGGTGACTTTATTTTTGGTTCATCACTCTATCATGTATATTTCAAGAGATATTAGCTAAATTCCTTGAATATATGCATTGACCAACAAAGTGCATATATTCAGCTTAACTCCTTAAGTATTGACTTTGGAGATTAGCTTCTTAATTGTTTTATGTGTGGAATTTTATGGAGAGTCCAATGGTACTATTTATTATACATGTTGTTTCATTGGTATTTGAATTAATTAAGGATTCATGTTTTTTATAAGGTATTATTACTTATAACTCACTAAATATTCACTTTACAGATATGCCATAAAAATGGTATATGTGTATTTTACCATGGGAAATCCAATGGAATAACTCCTTTCACATGCTTATTGATTGGTTCTCAAGTTAAACCAAATTTTATGCCTATTTATGGCATTTTTGTAGCTTTAAGGTAATTATTTTTAATGTATAATTATTTTGAATATTTCTTGTGCCCTTTTTGGGTATGTGATCATATCTCAAAGGTTCACAGTCTGAGGGGCCAGAAGGAACACCTAAAATCTCATCAAATGCTAATTCCTAATCAAAATTTCCATGTGAGTTCCTCCTTAATCCTGGTCCAAATCCAGTTGCATCCCAGGATCCCTTTGGACAAAGTAAACAGCCAACCCTCAATATTCCATCAGGATCTCAGGTTCATGTGGGCAATGAAAAAGACCATTGGAAAATGTAACTTGGAGTGGTCTGTCGGAGGGAAATGCAGGATTGACGCTTCATCAAAGTAAGTCATTTTGATGTTGGAGTATAAACCTTCTTGGAATTTGATCTGTTTGTTTCATGGGTTAGATATGGCACCTAAAGGCAAGTAAGTCCAATCTCAGGAGCCAATTGAAGATTGTGAGTATGACCAGTCTTTATTAATTTTTTGATGTGTTAACTGAGAATTTGCATGGCAGGTGATGAACTTTATGCATCTTCACCTCTGGTCCATAAAGAGAAATTCACTGGACGTCATCATCCATATGCCTCCAAACCAAGAACAGGTAATTCCAGTTCATCAAGAGAAAAAATTGTGGATGATGAGGATGAGAACATGTCTCCGACTCAAAGTGAAAGAAATGATGAACCAAGGAGGGACAATTTCACGGCGCATGAGCAAGGCACTCAGTCAAATAGTGAGTTCACCCATCCTCAAATGGACCTTTCCCAGAGTATGCTTGAACAATCCGAGGTCAGACAGCAAAGGAACCAGGCTTGTAAAGCTCACAATATGGCAAAACGTGCAAGCCAGAAGGAGCAACAAAAACGGCTGAGAGCAGAACTTCCAGAGAATGTCCATGGAATGAGATCAGCAGTACATGCCCATTGCCTGTTCCTACTCAAAGTTAGGGATAAGGATTTTTCCTCACTACCAGCACCACCCAGCACAGAAGAGCATTAAATTGAAATTCAAGTGGCTGGTCATCTCAGATATGTCCCCAAAGATGTTTTCAATGAGCCATCAACACAGGTTCAGTCTCAGGGTTTCCAAAGCTACTGCAAAAATGAGCTCCACAAGCTAGGACTAAAGCAATTCACTTGGGACTGGGAGAGCTCATGGCAACATCTGTTCAACAAGTTGATGTCTATGGTGTTTTACCGTACATTCTGTATTGCACTTGTCAGCACCGAGTATCATCACTACTGCTGGAACAAGGATCATAATAACTATGGGGTCATGGCGGCTTTAATGGAGAAATATTTCACTTATTTGAAAAGAGAATGGAAGTCTATTCAAAAGGATGTGGAGTATTTGGTAAAAAAGAAGGAGAATCAAAAGCTCCCAAAGATTTGTCAAAGGGTTAGCTACTGTATCTCTTCTTCATTGTGAACAAAGTCTGATTAGAATCTACTTGATTATGTGCAGACTTGTGAGAGCCGTCATGAATGGTGTGATACTGCTAAATTTCCCATTCTAGCATCACAATTCAATGAACTTTGAGTATGCTCAGATACTGAGGAGGTCCTGGAAAATGGCCATCAAGTTTACCGCAAAGTGGGATTACGCTGGAACTCCCAGTTATTTAATTAATTGGTATTAAAGATGGATAGAGACATAGAGTTTTGTGATTGGATCAAAAAAAAGGGTAAAAAAGCTATTGATAGATTGCCAGAAATACGATCAACAGATGATGGTGATATTCCGGAATGCCTATTATTTCAGGTATTTGATCAAGATTGGCTCAAGAGCTGTAGTAAGATGCAGACTATTGTCCTCAAAATACTTGACATGCCAGTTATTAGGCCAAATGGTTATTCTCTGCAATAACTTAGTAATATAAATGTATAGCACCATTACAAATTAACATTATGTGAATTATTTGTGCAGGTGTAATACAATCTGATTATTATTTCTTAAAGATGCAACAACTTGCTAAATATGTCAGAATATAGAAAATATGAATTGGAATGTATCACCGTCTCCCTTAGAAATAAGACTCTATTGCTCATTTTCATTGAGGAAATATTGAAGGAGTTCAATCCAGCTCATGGTGTTCATAATTGTGGACCTGTGCCGGGGTGAAAAGGAGTTATCAACTTTGTCAAACACAAATTATATAATATCAGTAAGGCTCACACAGTTAATGAGTTTTTCTTTTCTTGGACCTATTGGTGATTGGAATATGGCATTCCCATAAGGAATTACTTCAGAATAGCAATACAATCAGGGTTAAAGATGAGCTTGAATGGTACCTTCCGCATGTTGACCTCAACTGAATGAGGAGTGATATAGTGGATGATCTTTACATATTGTTGTTGGCAAATACAATGGAGTCAATCAACATCCTGAGCCTCAATGGCTGGGTTTCAATTGGGCTTCTGGAAATGTGGATGTCAGTGTCCAAAAATCAGGGTAGAATTTTGCAGGTCCCCTCACCATTGAATAGACAATATTAGCACAAGCTATATTGAGGCCAGTTCCAGCTGCGGCAATGGATGCAATCAGTACTTCACATTCAGGATTATCGAAGAAATTATCCAGTGCCTTCTCCTGCGCTTGTGCTTTAATTGTTCCATCAATTTGTGCTGAAAGGATAGAGTGATGGGCAAGTGCAATACCAATTCTACAATAAAAACAGACAGATGTATTCAATTGGTAATGGATGCATATTAGAATTAACTCACAAATCAAGAAATTGGGTCCATTGGGTATAAACCACCGCTTTGGTTGGACCACACTTTGATTGTTTGTTCTTCATTAAGATTTTCAGGAGGGGTGCAATCTTACTACTCATCATGCATGTTTCCACATCCACAATAGCTTGTGTGATTGTTGAGGTGTTATCCTGAGTGCTCCTGCCCTTGTGGTCTTCTAAATCCGCATCAGCAACTGTGTTAAGCATGATGTGATGGTTGCAACATATGTGCAGCTTATTAATATTTCTGAAAAATTCTCCGGGTCCTTTGCTTTTGGATGATAGGAATTCTTTGTATAATGTGGAATATTCTTGCTGCATGGTTGGGTTGAGTGGTAGCAGCTCATAATGATGGCTAATAGTGGGGAGGGATTTGAGATGTGTGGTTTTGGTGCAGCGCAAACTTAAATGCTGCAATGCCAAATTCAAAATATCATTTCTACCTTTGGAAAGACTACTCAGGATTAATGGTTACCAGTTATCTTTATCTGAGCTCTGGGGTTGGGTGATGAATGATATTATTCTAAAAAGGTCATAAATGGTGTTGTGAATAGGTGTGCCTGTTAAACATATTTGATGGGATGAAATGAGGCTATTAATGGCATGGTGAGTGTCAGTGTATTGAGAGTGAATATAGCTATAAGATTGGGGAAGGTTTATTGGATATGAAAGGTAATTTGAATCATTTAAAGATGGGACACTCACTGTGCTTCATCCTGAACTATACTATGCCAATTGATTTTAAAAATGAATGATGTAGAGGTATTGGTCTGCTTAAATTCTTGGGTGATAGTATTGTAAGAAGTGATGATGATATCATATCTTAAGATGTTGGCCTTGGATAATGAGTGACAAGTGGGACCATGGTAGATTTTGGCTTGCAGTGCTCCAGCCTGAGCATGCTTGGATATTTCTGATTTCCAGTTGGTAATTAAGCAAGGGGGCAGATGATAATGGTGGGCATGGAGCAATGGGGGTTTGCAATCAACCACTCCTTGGAGGTACCAATTAGAGAAATAGCCTGAATGGTTTTACCTAATCCCATATCATCCGCAAGCAGTCCTCCAAGAGGGGTATTGGTTGAAAGGGATTCAAATGAGCTAACGACCTTGTTTGTAATGATGTTCCTGGGGGTGAGGTAACCCAAAGGTTACAGGCTGATTGGCCATTGGGGATTTCTCGATCCCAGAGAAAAGCTAGTCCGGTCTTTTGATGGGGGAGGAGGGGGGTTTGAATAATGGAATGGGGTGCAGTCTGATCCACTGGGTAATTGTATCAGTTTTTGCTTGGAATTCAATGATAAAACAGCAGGATATGAAGCTGGCGTCAAGTTTGAAGTGGGAAATGTGGGAGTAAAGACTTGACATTGACTATGAGTATTACAGTCATATTCTTTGGGAATTTTAAGCTTGAAATATTGTGTTCAAAAGCTTTCAATTATGAATATAATTTTTGGATACCATGTGAAGAACATTAACGCTAGATTGGGTTTCTGAGATAAGGAGGGATCATTTGCATCAGTCATAAATACTGCCTCAACAAATAATGTTTGAGTAGGATTGGATTGGCAATTTTCAATCCATGCCCCACCAGGACCACAGTGCATGCAAGTTTGTGGTGCCCCAAGGAATGGTATCAACGTTTTGGAAAGAGCTCCAGGGAGAGAGCCAATAGCATGCTGGTGATTGAGGAGATATACAAATATTTTGTTTTGATTGTGCCATAGGATAATCCAAGAAGCTAAGTGGGAATTATCAGGATTCAAGGTTATCTCACCATTTATCTGAATACAAATATTAATAATCCCAATGCAAAGTGGTTGTGAAGGGGTTGACATGATGGCTATTATGAATTATTTGGGGACAGTTGGAAATTATATGATTGGGAAGGGGTAGCTAAAGGGAATGAAGACCAATAAGGGCAGGTGGGGAACTTATATGAGAGGCAGCAATGGGCTCAAAGGGGGATGGCCTGGGGTTACATGCATGGTCTTTAGGAAGATGGGCCTCTTGGGCTCATAATTTTCATATCCGATTTGGGGCATATATCAAGGCAAGGTGGAAAAAATGTGGGTATACCAATATGACTGCTGGATCTGCAGCAAGCTACACAACCTTTGGTGGACCAAGTTTGACATTAGCATATCCAAAATTGGGTGGGTTGTAGCAACTTATTGTGGAGGAGCATATTAGAGGCATGCAGCCATGTTCACTGGTGTGACAGCAAACAATAAGTGTATCTTCCGCAGGTTAATTGTTGTACAGGGACCTACTGGGCAAAGTTGGTGGTTTCAAAGGGCAATCTCACTGTGGGGATGTTTGTTTGTGGGCGGGTGAGATATGTTTGGTGGCGTGCCACCAAACATGAGTTTGGTTTTGCCCAAAGTTTTTAGCTGAGTGACGCCTACTGGGATTCCAGGGGGGAATGTGTGGCATGAGCAAAGGGGGTGCCGGCAGTGAGCCGTGATCCACATATACATTAACCCCTATTGCGTTTGAGGCGGGTACTAATGCACCAAGATCAGCATCAGGGTACTTCCCTCATGCATGTACAAAACTCTGGCAAAAGAGGCCACCTGCCCAAGGGATTTTTTGGCTGCAAGCCAGGCGCCACAACTTGCACAGGGCATGTGAGAATGTGCAGCAAATGACCCGTGGTGGCAGATCCCCACACAAACATAACCAGCCTCAGTGATCATAGGCCAGGATTATGCTAATGCGGATGAGGCTGAAGCAAATCCACACTGATTGGCCTCAGGTTTCTGCGCGCCAGTGGGTGAGCGTCTGCAGTCAAGCTGACCACCCAACCAAGCAAATAGCCGGTCAGTAGACTGGCGGTAAAAGGTCTGCCAGGCGTGTGGCTGCCCAACAATGAGCAGGTGCAATAAACAAGCAGGGCCAGTCATCATTTTCCCTGCCAATGGCACCGGAGTGAATCCACCGTTTGCATATGACCCAAATTCTTAGTCATCCATGTATACACCCCTTACATTAACTCGGATTACACCCGCATCTGTGTGGTAGTTAGGCAGAGCTCTCCAGAAAGGTGCATCAAAGGGATGCATTTGAGAAATTTGACTCAATGGCTTGACGTGATTGCATGTTACATTGTTGTACAGCTTTTTCTCTTCCCCAACATTGTAGTACATACAAAGGTGTACTACGTACTACAATGTTGGCTGTACAAATTAGAATGGAGTAATACTACTCCTGCCTGAATGCATATTACCAATTGAGATCCACCTTCCAATTGTTTACATACATGTGGCTCATGTGCCACATGCTCAGCATTGCATTTAACCAATTTGCACACACAAGCTGAGCATGCCATAGTCAAAAGCTCAGTGTGAAAGTTTCTGGTGGAGCCATGATTGGAGCACTTTTTGCAATAGTTCATTGGAAGGCTCAGTTGGGAGCACTTCACCAAAGCACGTGAAATGCTCAGCCTGGCCAAAATGTCTTCCAATGTTTTGCAAAATGCTCAGATTGCGTGCTTACAAAAATGAACTAGCAATTTCTCAGAATGGTGCATTTGATATTGGTATATCAATAGCTCAATAACCATGCATTTCAAATTATCAGCCATTGAGCATTTCAATTATGACCCCAAATGAAACCTGAGCAATGGGTTTACTCAAGCTCACGCTGTATTCACTTGTCATACAGCCGCCCAACCCTTTGTTCAAACACTATCACCCAGCCATAAGGCCGGTATGCTCGCCGTGGTCACCTGTGACCAAATGCACCACATGCTTTTCTGAATGGGGAATTTGTGGATTGCACCCACCGTGCACATTCAACAATGCCCTCCCAGGCTATCGGGTGGCTATTTAAGGAAACAAAGGCGATTTGACTGAGTCTGACAATTCAATCAATTGCAATACTCAGCCAGAACCCCTTTGTTCCTCTGCCTCACACAAGCATTTCTCTTCTCAGTTGCAGCATTGGCTGCAACTGAGCTTCAATTTTTACAACACACCTTGAAGCTGAGCCTTTGTTGGGTGCTGCAACTGCTGCGGTCGTCTCAGATTCACCATGGTATAACAGACCATCTTTGCCCAACAAGCCATCCACTTTTTTCCAGATCACCCGCTCTTCTTAATTTTGTGCATATTCCCCCTTGTCTTCCTGCCTTTCCACTCTTTTCTATTGCACTCCACTGACCCCACTACCCTTCCTTCTTGCTTTTTGTTTTTCCCGCTTATACATCCAGAACCCCCTTCTATCCACCTCATGCATTTCCTCCATTTAAAACTTTTGTCCACATTATGTACCAATATTGATACTTATTTCTCTTCACAACTCTCTTCCAGACTTTTCAACCCTTCCAGCTAGAGTGCATTTTTTAATTCCATTTTAAATTTATAATTCATCGTACATCTTCATTTTCTTTCTTGATTTTTTACTTTCTATTCAGTTACTAACCCCAATTGTTTTGTTTTTAGATGTTGTGCACTTTATGCACTAAGCGGGGTATCCCCTGCATTTGTTCCTTGACAATGACCAAGGCTTGTGATGCTTGCCAACAAGAACACAAGAAATGCTCATTTGTTGTCCAACCCTTCCGACCACGTGGCCAGAGGATCTCCCTCCCAAGATGCCCATGCAAGGACTCCTTTGTGGTCAATGATGATGAAAGTATTCCCGAGCGGTAATGGACCCCGGGACCCCAAACAGGCCAACGGGAAAGATTCCGGACAATTAGCCCTGTCCACCATCCAATGGTCACTTCACTCCTCTACTGGAGCAAAGTGATTATCTGGCCAATGAAGGATGGCAATGGCAAGAGGACATTCAAGCTTGGGCCAATTGTCACCATATCTTGTCACCCATGGGATTCAAACGCCAAAGTAAGTTTTCTTTTTCCTCCTTAATTCATTTCCGTTTACGCAATCATACTGACTTTTTTCCATTACACATAGAACAACACCCACCAAATCCCTCCCAATAAGATTCACCCATTCAATGTATGCCTCGCAAGCAAACCCCACGGCAACCCACTCCTGGTCTGAGGACTTATTCCACGGTAAGCAGCCAACTTTCCCTTTTATCATTTGAACATTTTCATCAAGTTAACTGACTTTTCCTCCTTTTTTAGAACCCTCCCAACACATTGAGCCACCTATTCCTAGCCCGAGTCCATCTTCCAAACCACCTGAGGACGTTGCGACTTGTGAGCCAGAACCAGAGGTGGCTTCAACACAATCCATGGAGGAACCATTTGGTAAGTCCCAACTTCACTTTTCTAACTCTTCCCAACTTTTCCTCACCCCTCCTTTGCCCATCTCCAGCTCGTCCTGCTACTCACCACTCAATCATCATCATTGACAATACCCCATAGGATCCCCCCCTTACATTTCTCCTGCCCCAACTCTGCCACCTTCCACTCCTGTTCCCCCTCCCCCCTGGTGCCAAGCTCCTCTCATTCCTACGATGACGCTTGCCAGGAATTCACCGACCTGCGACCAATACTAATGATTCCTTGAGCCATCAACCAAATCTTGTTAAAGAATTGCCGCTTGCTCAACATTATTCCTTTTGTGGATGCAACTCATTGAAATGAGATGCACTGGGAATTCCGGGAGGAACTATACTCCCTCCTTGGCCAGGCACTGGAGGCTTATCCAAAGGAGGACATCACCGGGATAGTCTCCAAATACTTCAAAAATAAAATTAAAAAAAATCACAGTCTTTCCACTTTTTATCTTTTTTAATACTTTCTTGTAAATAAATTATTTCTATTCAATCATTGTTATGTTCAATTTCTATTACATTCTTTGTTCACATAAAAATTATTTATTTCCTCCTTAGAGAAAATCTCTGATTGTGTGAGAATAATTTTTGTAAGTGCCCCACCAAATGTTTGAGTCAGTATTTGTTTGTGAGAACCTCTTTTTCCGAAAATGCGCAGATAGTCACCATTATGGCCTCCTACATTCTCTTCTGATATGGTTGACAACCATATCAGATCTTAACTGTAAAAATGTGGGTGTTCCCTGCATGTGAGAAATCCACTGCAGATTCATGAGACATTGCCTTTCCTATGGTCACAAACTATTAATCTTAGTCATGTATTTAATTTTTTTGAATTGTTGGGAACCTTCACAAACATAAGGATTTGCATGTGAATTGTCGGAAGCCTGCACAGGCGTAAGGAATTCTTAAATAGTCGGGAACCTGCACAAGCGTAAGAATTCACATGTGAATTGTTGGAAGCCTTCCCCGGCATAAGGAATTGTTTGAATTGTCAGGATTTGCATGTGAATTGTCAGAAGCCTGCACAGGCATAAGGAATTTTCAGCATTGTTGGAACCTGCACAAGCATAAGGATTCACGTGTGAATTGTCCAAAGCCTGCACCGGGGTAAGGAATTGTTTGAATTGTTGGGAACCTGCACAAGCGTCAGGATTTGCATGTGAATTGCTGGAAGCCTGCACAGCTGTGAGGAATTTTGAAATAGTCGGGAACCTGCACAATGTAAGGATTTGTGTGGGAGGCATTGGGAGCCTGCACCGGCGTAGGGAGTTGTTTAAATTGTTGGGAGCTTGTACAAGCATAATGATTTGTGTGTGAAGCGTCGGAAGCCTGCCCTGGCGTAAGCAATTGTTTGAAGTATTGGAAACCTGCACAAGCGTAAGGATTCGCGTGTGAAGCATTGGGATCCTGGACAAGAGCAACAAACCAGGACATATGTACAATGGCATGCCACTGTACACAATCCATTTCACCTCTTTTTCATGTGAGCCACCCTATCTCCCACACTCCAAACCATCCAATCCTGGTGTATATTGTCCTCTTCCTTGCCCCACCATTATTTACCAATCACACTGCAATTACAAAACACATGCAAATCTCCTCATTCTTTGAATTGGGATGAGATTGTATTACCATCCCTGATTGTATAGCCCACTCCCTCATAATAGCCGTGGCTTTTTGGGCACATTGTTTTGGCTAACCTCCTTGAGCATTGCGCGGACATACCCACTAGTGTTGTGCTTTTGTTGTCCTTTTCTGGATCAGTATAATGAACAAATTTACTACTGGCCCACACTACCTGAATGAGCCCATGACATTTGGATAGATCAATCCAAAAATGCTCATTTGGGAAAATCAATTTTCCCCCTCTACACTGCTTTGACGCATCTCTTTGAATTCGGCTGGTCCGCTTATCAGCTTGAAACCACCATCCCAAAGCATACAGCAATGCATCCTTATCAACATGAGGTGCATTTTTGAATCCATTCATGGTGAAAATGAGTGCAGAAGCAAACTCGAATTCACCCTCATTTGCAGGAATATTGGCTTCATAGTTAACTTGATCAAAAGACAGAACCCCCAATGACTTGTAGCAATTTTGAATCTTCTCAAATAAATTATCCCCAACATATCATAAGGATTGACCTAGAATTCAACCCACCGAGCTAAGATTGGCACCTCAGTTCCTCCATTCATATTTTGTGTTTTCAATTTTCCCAAGAATTCCATACAGACAAAATTTTTCATTCTTTGTGCTGCATTTGCGCCACCCAATTGCAAACATCAATCCCTCAAGTAATGCCCCATTTGTTGCAATTGGGTTGGTGAATCTTCTTTTGCGAAAGAAGAATTGTGATAATTCATCCCATTGATTGACCTTGACCTCACTCATTGTTGTGAATGGTCTGAATTCAACAAGGGCAATGAGTAATACAGTTGAAGAGAGAATTGCCACGCGGCCAAAGTGAATGCATTTGATCTGATTGATATCTACAAGCCTCCAAATTTCACTTGGGGTCATATTTGCTGATACTGGCATTGATATTTGTGCTATTGGTTGAGAGGAGGAAAACAACCTATTCTTTTGGGAGATTCTGGCCTCATTTGTCTTTTGGGATGTCCCACTATTCCCAAGTTGTTAAAGGATCACTTTCTGTTGAAGCAGACAAGATATCAGATACTGCTTCCTGCCATTTGAAGCTAAGGGGTTTTGAGTCCAGAATGGTGCCCAATGCCCAAGAAGCTTTGTTTGGCACACATCCTTTGACTTCCCTGTTGGAGCTCACATGACATTGGCTTGATCTGAACCAACTAAAGCCAATGTTCTTCCATGGGGCCCAATGAGGGTGCCACATAAATGCGGAAGCATATATATATATCTATATATATACGCTGACAATAAGCAAGCCACTCACACTTTCCTTCCTCACCCTGACACTTTCCCGTGAGTTCCCTTTTAAGCTCCTTTCCTTTTTCCATTAATTGCATTCTTGCAGCAGAAAATGAAATGAAACCAAATGATTACTGAATTATTAATATTACCTAAATTTCATCTTGGTCGATGAATCTTTTCTAATTGCAGCTACATATGAAAGATCACACCTGACCTTTGCAAATTTGTGATCTCAAGTACCTGAACCTCAAAAATGCAGTGGATAGGGCCTTATTCAATTTGACATATTGATGTTCCCATTCAATCACTTTCCAATCCAACCATGTGGAATATTGCAAGCACGCGCAAATGCAATATGCACCCTGCTTCGGATCCCTAATTATACTAGTCCTCTTGAAACAAACAGGGCCATTTGGCCTATCATGGGCTGGCAGGAAGTGATATAACCCACTTCCCGCAATGCCCCCGCATGTGCTAATAGCAGGCACAGATGCCTGACTCAGTTTTCATCTTGTCGGAGTATTTTCAATGGTTTACAGAGGCATGCCTCCATACAATTATTATTGGTATTCATACTGTGGCATCCGGGCAGTATCAGGATAGGTAGTCACAATTATTAAGTTCATAAATAACTTTGCAAAATTCAATTACAATCTATCTAGTACAAAGCTAATCTAAAATGGGTCAATCCTGGTTGTAAGATTAGTTGACCTGGGTACAGTAAATGTGACCTCATCACTCAAACCAAGACCGCACTTTGCCACCCAGGCATCACCAAAGTCTAATGCCAAGCATCATGCAAATTTAAATCTAAGAGTTACAGTGGGGTTAAAAGACTCTGATGAGAAGAAACTTTTATTCAGTAAATTACATATATACTTATTAGTACGTAGCTACACTGGCTCCACTAGATTTTTACCCTCTGAAAGGTTTTTGGAAATGTCAATGAGTGATAAAGCCCTGTTAACTGAGCTTGTTATCCAGTCATCTGAGCATACCATCAAACCACAAACCCCTTCCACACAGAAAGCCGCTAATATACCATAGCAAATTTGATTTATTCCAATATTATTGTGACACATCAAAAGATCTTTTATGGCCTCATTTTTTTTGGAGCTTGTGAGTTTGCCTTTGATGCCATTGACTTCAACCTTTGTATGTGCACGTACCATTTTGTACGCAATCATCAAATGGATAACTGTATCCATTAGATCCTCCAGGTTCTTGTGCGGCTTTGTTGACATCTCATTGTCAGCCCCGCCACCTTCAATGCTAGGTTGTGTTGCGCGTTACTTCAATTTACTCAAGAAGGAGGCAAGGTATTCAACTGCTCCCCGTTTGAGTCCAAGAGGATTGGTTGAATTTTATGTTAGTGCCACATATGATTTGGGTGCAATCACATTGTATGAGACTAAACTAATGGATTCAAACATAACATTTGCCCAAAAATGTTTAACTGGATTGGCGGGGTAAAGAAGGCTCTGAACCATTTTGAAGAAGGAGTGTTCAGATTTTGGGAGATTATCTGGAGGTTTAGCTGATTACTTCATCAATTTAAGATTTCAAATGTTGTTATCAAAAAATGCTTCTGTTTCTGTTGTCTTAAAAAAATCTAACCCTGTATATTGCAATTTATATCACCAGTCAACAGCTAATAATCACGTTTCACGCACAAAGATAAAACTCCCCTGCCATCTCAAGATCCTCAAGCCAGGCCAAAATTTTAAGCTCTTGGTTACTGATCACCTTAATACCAATGGGCAGGAATGTATGAGCATCCTTTGTTGGTAAGTTTTACCATTGATTTTTGAAAATCCTATTGATATTATCAAGCCCCCTTTTCCATGATTGTTGAGTAATATTGAAATGATAATTCAAAATGTCTCCAAACTCTTCCATGCAGGATAAAAATATTCCTTGAAAATTAGCAGAGGATGACACTTTGGGCTTGGGGTTGGGAATTATATCAGTCATATCTTTTCCCATTGTATCATGTTTCATTGTCTCCCTTTCTTGAAAGGCTTGAATATTTTGAGGAGAGGCGGGAGGGGTTTCATCATGGATTGTTTCATTGAGTATGGGGGGGCTTTCAGTATGTGGAGGTTCATCATGGATTGTTTCATTGAGTATGGGGAGGTTGATTATCAATATGGACCACTTCAACATTGATCATTTCATCACCCTGATCCAAGGAATCTTTTGCCGCTTCAAAGGTACAGCATTTTTTGTTGGTTTTTTATTGAATTAGTAATGGACTTACGGTTCAAATCCATTTTGAGGAGGCTCATTGCTTCAGCAATCTTTTGAGGCACATAATCAGGAGTTTTACTATCATTTTAAATTTTTTCAAGCCTTGAGATTGTTTGAGCAATGTTTGAGACAAATTGTTCCTTGGATATAATTTCCACCTCCCCACTAAAAATTACATCATCTTGCCCAGCATCTTCTGTCGGTGCACAAGGCTCAACAGTCTTTTCCTTCTCATAGCTTTCAAAATTTGGTTTCTGAGAGCTTGGAGGCTGAGCTGAAAAAAAGGCTATGACACAATATCAAGTTTTGAGAGATTTGAAATATTCAAGATGGATTCATACTCACATTCTGGAAGAATTGGTGGATCTTGATTATATTCTAGTGACTGTCTCTCTACTTCAATGCCCAATTAACAACTACTGGCCATATCACAGATTTTATTTCCACTCTCTGGGGCTGAAGTTGGTAGTTCATTGAATTTAGTTGAATTTCCTGGGGTTTGGGCCATAGCAGAGGTATTTGATTAAGCAAATAGATGGTGTCAAGTTTATTGATACCTTTTTTGAAAATGTTTGAATGAAAAGATCAAAATTGAAGAAAAAAGGTGGGAGTAAAATAGGCTTAAAATAATTGATTCTTTTTTAGGTAATATTGGAGAATTTTGGCGAGTTTGAAAGAAGTTAAATATCAATTTAAAGCAGTTGAAGATTTATTGAATATTCTAGAAAAAATACATTTTAGAACCACAAGCTGACCAAAATAAACCTGTGCATCAACAGCCTTGGAACCTTCTAGTGAAATTGTATTGCATTTGCAAAATACAATTTGTCGGGAAATTGAAGGAGGCAATGTTTTGCAAATGATTTCATATCATGCAAATGAAATCACTTCCCTGTGAGAAACCTAAAGTCAACTTTTGAACTATTCAATGCTCATGAGGTAAGGACTAAGCAAAGTGTTCCATTTGAATGATATGAAGTAAAATGGTTTTGTCGGGGAAACAGCAGACACAATTCTTGTCTTGAATTGTCCACTTATTAGGTTTTAATTTGTGAGTCTCATGATTTAAACCCTAACCACAACATTGTGAATATACTGACCAATTTCCCCTTAGGTCCTGTTGGCAGAGTAGGCCACTCAGCATATTTCCTTGATTGCGTTCATTGTGTATGCCAACAAGCCACTGTACACTATGGGTGAAATACGTAAGCGTGAGTATGGTAAGTGGCGGGGGTGTGGAGGCATAAGGAGGGTTGAGGGTGGTGTAGGAGGCATATCTTGAGGGTTCCGCGGGAGCATAAGGATTGCAAGCGGCAGGGGGGTGGAAGCGTAAGGAGTTGTGAGGGCGGAGATGGGGGGTGGCATCATAGTCTCAGCTTGAGGGCCCGGCAGGAGGGTAAGGATCATAAGCGGCTTTGAGGATTAGGCCAGTGTGAGGGTGGCATCAGAGCCATGTCGGGAGGGCACTCCGCAAGCATAAGGATGGTAAGTGGTGTCGGAGGCATGTCAGGAGGGCTCTACACAAGCATAAGGGTGGTTAGAGGTGTTGGAGGCATGTTGGGAGGGCTCTCCATAAGCGTAAGGATCATAAGTGGTGTCGGAGGCATGGCGGGAGGTCTCTCCACAAGCGTAAGGATTGTAAGTTGTGTTGGAGGCATGTTGGGAGGGCACTACACAAGCGTAAGGATGGTTAGAGGTGTCAGAGGCATTTTGGGAGGGCACCACGTGAGCGTAAAGATGGTAAGGGCGGGGGTGTGAAAGCGTAAGGAGTGGTGAGGGTGGAGATGGGGGCAGTGTCAGAGTCTCATCTGGAGGGCAGTGCAGGCGCGTAAGAATGTGAAGCGGGGGAGGATTAGGCGGGGATGTGGAAGCCAATGAGGTGAAATTACCCAAACATTGCGAATAGTGTTGAAATGGGTTTGGGCTTTGAGTGACATTCTCATGTGACACATTTGACAATTGACGTTGTCTTGATGCTAACATGACGTGACCCACTAAATCCAGTGACTATAAAGTGACACTAACGCAACTGAAGCAAGATTTTATACTGACCGTGGTGTGACGTGAAGTCAATTGCCAAAAATTGATGCAAGATTTGCCCTGGTGAGACCATTATGCCAACAACTGTACAAAGGCAAAGAAGAAAGTCTATGCTATTGAGAAAGTCCCAGAGGAGGAATTCCCCACAGAGGATTCTGAATCAGACTCTATGGGTGATGCCATCAGAGAACAATTTGATGAGGACCAAGACCCAAGAGAAGACCTTCTAGTGGAACACCAAGAGGAAACACCATTGGAAATTCAGGACATACAGCCAGAAGCAGGCATGCAACAGGACACTGCAAATAAAAACTTGTGTAAACACACACAAGATGCACAAAAATTCCTAGTTACACCAACTAAAGGAATGGCATATATACATGGGACAGCCACAAAAATCAATGTTTGTATTGACAATGCTCAAAACCCATTGATCATTGACAGTGGAGCACACTTCTCAGTAGTAGCCATAAATTATCTGGATAACCACTTCCCAAATTGGGAAAAACAGCTTGTTCCAGCAAAGGAAAAGAACTTCAAAAGTGCATCAGGGAAGATGAAAACCATTGGGACAATTATCAAAGAGATAATTATACCCCATAGGAAAGGTAACATCAGACTCAACCCAGAGCTTGTTGTGCTTGAAGATGCCCACATCCAAAGGTTTTTGCTGGGAACAGACTACCAGAGGATGTATGGCATTGATATTTACAATAGTAAAAACTGGAATATTACTATTTTTACAAACAAGGAGAAGAAATTTTTACTTGACATATACCAAATATCTACCCATGACCCTCTAGAAGCATTACTGAATGAATTCAGGGAGGGCCAATTCAGAACTACCCTTACCAGTAAACAAAAACTCAGTTTACTGAAGATGCTTAGGAAAAATAGACCATCATTTGCCATTGGTGAGGAACCATTAGGCAAAATCTGGGGCTATGATATAGAATTCTATCTGTATGTGAAAAGACCCTATCCACCCATTCTGAGAATACCGCCATACCCAGCAAGTCTGGAAACTAGGAAGGAAATGGAAAAAAATGTCAATGAACTCCTAGACATAGATGTCACCAGGAAGATAGGACACAATGAAATAGTGGAAATCACCACTCCTGTCCTTATCACCTGGAATGATGGAAAATATAGGCTGTGTGGAGATTTCAGAGCCCTGAACAACTACACAAAAGCTGACAGGTACCCTATACCTAGGATACCTCATGCCTTAGACAAACTGGCAAAAGCCACATACATAAACAAGATGGATTGTATTAAAGGCTTTCACCAGAATTGAGTTAAACCAAACTCCATCAAACTACTCAGAATCATATGCCATGGGGGCATATATGAGTACACTAGGATGCCATTTGGCATCAAAAATTCACCAGCCCACTTCCAAAGGATGATGGACAAAATATTTCAAGAAGAAATATTGGAAGGCTGGATGGTAGTATATATTGATGACATCATTATATACTCAGAGACATGGGAAGACCACATGCATTACATAGACAGAGTCCTAATTAAATGCAAACCCATAAATATGAAACTTTCACTTAAGAAGTGAAACTTTGGCCAACAAGAATTACTCGCACTGGGACACAAAGTCTTAGGTTTTAGTCTGTCCATACACCAGAATAAAGTAGCAGCAGTACTTCAGAAGACAGTACCAAAGAACATCAAAGAGATTCAATCTTTCCTGGGGTTTTCTAGCTACTACCAGAGCCACATCAGAAATTTTGCCCACATAGCTAGTAGTCTAAACAATTTATGTTCAAAAGATGTAGTTTTTGAAATTACCAAGGAAAGAAAGGATGAATCTGAGAGGAGCAAACATGAACTCACTAATGCACCTGTTCTCATTTTGCCTGACCTTGAACTACCATTCAAGGTATATATAGATGCAGCCTGTAGCCAAGGCTTAGGAGCAGACCCTCACCAGAGATGAATTGTAGATGGTGAACCAATAGAGGGAGTAATATTGTAAGGTTTGACTATGGAACAATAAGTAAAAATTACTAATATTTTACTTATTGTACTCTTAATGTCCCTATAAATAAAATAAATAAGATAAAAATAATTATAATTATGGTGTAAAAATAATTAAATTATTAAATAAATATGTCAATATAATAAATAAATATATAAATTTGTGATAATCAATATATTGAAAAGCACTTTATTATTGTTACCAACAAATAATAAAGGCGTTTGAAGTTGTTTTTTATTAATAAAAAACAATTAATAACTCTAATATTACTAATATTAAAGTTATATATTAATATAAATACTATTTATATTAATTGAAAAATTATTAATAGTAATAATAGAGAGAAATTATTATAATAAGAGAAAATAACCTATTTTTGACACTTGACATAATGATTTTGGAAGTTTTTATGCCAAATAATGTAAATACAACTTATTTAAATTGTATTTTCAAATGAAAATAAAATAAATTACAAATTTTCTTGATTTTAGGTGGAAATAAGATTTTCAAGACAATTATAACAAAATAACTAAACAATTGAAGTAATCATGTCAAAAATGATGATTATAATCAAGATTAACTTTGGTCTTTGATAATGTAAGAGATTTATATATAAAGAATAAAGATTTTACCTTTTTATTTAATTGTTTTATTGTTTTGATGCATCTGAGGGTAAAATAGAGTAAAAAGAACTCTATTTATAGTAAATACCTCCCTCCTAGTAGACGTGTACCGATGGTATCTACTGAAAATGACCAGTATTTTAAGGCTTAGTGATGATTACGTCATGATCAAACCATCATCTCTCATTATTACACCATTATTTAGAGTGATCACTAGAACCCTAAATTTAATGACATCATAGGCTTGGCAAGAGCCTAAACTTCGTGGATCTTATTAGTATTAATCATAATATAATAGTATTCACCATTTATATCACTGATATAACTGTTAAACTTAAAATAAGATTACAGTGAGTGATCATAAATGATAAATTTTAAGCTTAAGCTTTTATCATTGATACCTTTTAAGTTATACATGCTACATCTATTCTGAGAGTTAATTCTGATATCTTGTCATGTCCTTTTTAAACTTCCTAGAGAATTTCATTACATAATCAAAACTCTATTTTTGATGATTTTCTTTGTATCTCATCTTTTCTGTCAAAATTCAATATTTTAAACTTCAACCCTTGATTTTAAGGGGTTATACCTTGGATATTATGATAAGAATCACATAATTCTCCACATATGAGCTAGTAGAATATGAATATCTACTTTGTTTTAAGTTTGGAGCACTTGAACAATAAAGTGGTCAACAGCTGTACTGATTTTGTTCAATAAACCCTTACAAGTTATAACCTTGTTTATAACGTTTAAAATAAAGCTACTATCTGTGCTCTTACAGTAATTATGTGGTGACTTCATCTTTGTTTTAACTCCCTATCATGTATATTTCAAGAGATATTAGCTAAAAACCATGAATATATGCATTGACCAAAAATGTGCATATATTCAGCTTAATTCCTTAAGTATTGACTTTAGAGAATTTTCATGAAATTGTTTTATGTGTAGGGTTGCATGGGAAATCCAATGGTGCAATTTATTTTACATGTTGTTTCATTGACCTCTGAGTTAAATAACATTTTATGTCTTTTTTAGGGTATTATTACTTAGTATTCAGTAATTATTGACTTTAAAAATATGCCATTAAAATGATATATGTGTATTTCACCATGAGGAATCTAATAATTTACTTTATTTCCCATGTTTACTCAATAGATTCTGAGTTAATTTAGAGCTTATACCTATTTATGGAATTTTCACTAGTTTCAAGATAACTATTATGAGTATGAGTATTATAAAGTTTTTCTTGAGACCTTTTTGAATATGTGGTCATATCTCAAAGGCTCACATTCCCTACCACCAAAAAAGATTGTATCACAATCTGATATAGTTAATTAGGGTATCATCCACTTTCCTACCTCTTCAATAGACTTTGTTAGTCTTGAAGCTTAATAATGCTTAATTTCCTGTTCTTTAAGTTTTTTTGATGTCTAAACCTTCTTAATGGTTTATTGGAATTTGTTGTATCTTTTGCAAGTAGCCATTCATCTTCTTGAGTTGGATTTCTATACCTTAAAAGGTATTCCCTCTTTTTGTTTCTTGTCCTTATTTCTTTAAGGACTTTCACAATTTTCTTTTCTTCTCCTTCTTCTAAAGGGAGTATCTCAAGTGGGGGCTTATTTCTTAGTGTAAATGATTCCTTGTCACTTGAGCTGTAAGGTTTTATCAGACTTACAGAGGAAGTTAGGTGTTTGTTCATTAATTCACCTGTGAGCTCTACTTGCACAGCATTAGGTTCATGTAGTGCTTTTATCATAAATGATCCTGAAAAGAAATCTTTCAATTTCTTTGGGAATTTTATATTATTGAAATTTAGAGTTGACACTAGGAACAAGTCTCCTATTTTGAAGTCAGGTGGTTTATCACTTTTATCCCATCTTTATTTTGCACACTTGAAAGAATCTTGCATACATCTGTTTGCATGATGTCTTGCTTTTTCAAGAATTAATTTGAAGCTACTTGCTGTTGGGTGTATATCTACTAAGTCCTTTTTAAGGGTATCATAAATAAGTCTTGGATTCCAGCCTTTTTCTAGAATTTCTGGTGTTTTACCAGTTGAAGAATGGATTGATGTTTTATATGCCAGCTCAAGAGCTGGTATTAATGTACACCATCAATGGGTAAAACCATCAGAATCTTTGAATTCTAGTCCATAAGCACAGAATGTCCTGATCATGTCTTCTAAGTTCTGTATCATTCTTTCTGCTAGACCATCAGTTTGGGGGTGATAAGCTGTTGGGAATGATAATTTTGTTCCAAACAAGTTATGGATGTTTGCCCATAATGCTGAAGTGAATTTTGGGTCTCTATCACTTATGAGATTTTGAAATAAGCCTGTGTGGCTAATAACTCTATTCCATATCATTATGGCTGTGTCAATAGCTGTATCATCCTTGTGACATGGTAGGAACATTGAAGTTTTGCTATATCTGTCAGCTAATCCTAGGCATGCATTGTAACTTCTGTCTCCTCCTGGAGGTAAGACTGTTACCCAATTCATGTGAACTATTTCCCAGGGGAATTTTGGTTCCTGGATTTGGAACATCATTCCAAATTTCTTTCCTGTGGCTCTGTCAGCTTTCTGGCATCTGTCACAGGTTTGGCAGTATTCTGAAAAATCTTTCTTACAATTTGGCTACCAAGAGGAGGTTTCCACCCTCTCTAGTGCTCTGTCTTCTGAGAGATGTCCAGCTGAAACACTATCATGACATTTATTTAGTATAGTGTTTATCAAAGATCTATCTGTTAAAGCCATAGAGAATGTATGTTTAGTTCTATGATAGAGGATTCCATCAAGGAGGTGGAATCTTCCTTCATCATATGATTTTTTCTATATTTCATCTACTTTTGATGAAAGTGATGGGTCTTTACAGTATTTCATTAGAATTTGGCATAAGATATGGCCGAGTTTGTCCATTTTATAGCTTTCTTCAACTTGGTTAAAGAATTCTGTGCCAATATCTGTGACACATATGCCTTCTATATGGTTCTCTTCCTGTGGTACCTATTTTGGATTTTCAGGTGTATTTGCCAGAGCCCATCTGCTAAGACCACTTGCATTTTTATTAATATTACCAGATTTATTAACTATAGTCATATTTCCTCTATATTCCTGGATGGAAATTTTCCATCTTAGCATATGTCTATTTGGAGTTTTCATGTTTAATAAATATTTTACAGCATTGCAATCTGTAATTACATCAAACACTGTCCCATCCAAATGATAGTGCAATTTTTCTAAAGCCCACACTAAGCAGAGGCATTTCATTTAAATTGCTCCATACCTTGCTTCTGTTGGCTTTATTAGTCTTGAAATGAAGCAAATTGGTCCTTCAACAGGTTTTTCATTGATGCTTTGTGTCTGGTGTAATGCAGCACCTAGTCCTTCTCCACAAGCATCAATGTATATATTAAAGGGTAGTTTCCAATCTGGCATTAGAAGAA
This sequence comes from Austropuccinia psidii, assembly GCA_023105745.1. Classification (NCBI taxonomy): domain Eukaryota; kingdom Fungi; phylum Basidiomycota; class Pucciniomycetes; order Pucciniales; family Sphaerophragmiaceae; genus Austropuccinia; species Austropuccinia psidii. The sequence goes on from JALGQZ010000005.1 coordinate 24,050,774, forward strand.
ATGGGGCATTTGTCAAGGAATTTTTCAGTTCTTCATATGCCTTGACTCTTTCTTCAGTCATTTCATAGACTGTATGTTGGTCACAGAGCTTATACAAAGACTTAGCAATTCTTGAAAAGTCTTTTATGTGCTGTCTGTAATAACCAGAAAATCCTAGAAATGATTGCATTTTTTTTTGGTTTGGGGAATTGGCTTCAATAGTACTTCTGCTACTTTGTTCTTATCTATTCCCAAGCTTAGTCCAGATACAACATGTCCTAGTGCTTTCAGTTCACTGTATGCAAAATGACACTTTTTGAAGGAGATTTTCATGTTTACTTGTAGTATCTTTTGCAAGACTCTTTCTAGTCTTGTTAAGTGACTATCCCAAGTTTCTGAGAAAAGTTTGATATCATCAATATATATAATCAACCATCCTTCTGACAATTCTTCAGGAAATATGGTATCCATCATCCTTTGTTAATGGGAAGGTGAATTTTTTATACCAAATGGCATTTTTAGATATTCAAAAATTCTACAGTGGACTATTATCCTCAGTAGTTTTTTGTAACTTTCTGTTAAGACATTTTGATTAAAGCCCTTTAGAGAATCCATGGCTGTGATGAGCTTAGCCTGAGATAATTGTGTTAATGTCTCATGGATTCTGGGTATTGGATATCTGTCAGGGATAGTATAGGTGTTTAGAGCTCTAAATTCCCCTACCATCCTTGATTTTCCATTATGCCAAGTTATAATGACAGGTGTAGTGACCTCTACCTGTTCAATATGTCCTACTTTCCTTAATACTCCAAGGTCTATTAGTTCTTTAATTTGTACCTCTAAAGCTTCTCTGTCTCTTGGGCTAGCTGGGTAAGCTGGTCTTCTTAATAGAGGTGGATAAGGTTTTTCCACATTAAGGATTATTTCTACCTCATCTCCAATTATGGCATGTAGTGGCTTGTTGTCAGTTTCAAAGGCATTCTTATATTTAAATAAGAGGTCAATCAATTTCTCTTTCATTTCTTCTGTTAATTCATGATTGAATTCTGCCTCTTTCAGTTGTTAAGCTATGAAAAAATCCTTTTCTGGGCTTTTTTCTTCATTCTCAATAACTGTAATTTGTTTTTTGTTATTGTGGAAGCCAAATTTTTGTCTTTTATTGTCTCCTAAGGTAAAATATCTATGTTTTTGGTTAGCAATATCTATGCCATAAATTGAAATGTAGTCATTTCCAAGTATAAAATGGTTAGTAGTTCAGTTGTCCATTACTGAAAACTCTACTTTAAATCTGATACATTCCAAAGGATGAGGTCAAATTATCTTTAAGTCAACTATTCAAAGGGGCTTCATGCTTTCAATTGCACTACTGAATTTCACTCCTTGTATTGGTATAAGTTTTTCTTCCCCATCTGGTACAATTGTTTTCAATTAACTCTTACCAACACAGGTACAATATGCTCCTGTATCTAAGTTCACTTCTTCCTTCTTGTTTTCCACCATGACTATACTTATACTTTATTTTCCAGCTTTATATCCCATCCCTTTTGCTGGTTTGGTTCTATACAATTTGGAATCTTGTATTTTGGTCAGGCTTGTATCAGATGTTCCAACTTGTGGTAAGTTTGAATTGACATCTAGTACTTAATATATTTAATCAATATTATTAATTTGTGCATTAATTATATTAACTTCAGCACTTGCAAAAGTTTCTTTTTCTTTAGTGTCCTTTTCAGAATTAGATTATTATTCTTTATCATTGTGGCCCTTGTTTTCCACAATTTCATTGATTTTTGCTTTTTTAAGGCAATTATTGACTAAGTGTCCAATACCTCCACATTTGTGGCACTTGCCTTTCTCATTACTGTTGGATATATTGGGCTTGAAAGTTACTCTTAGTTTATCTTTCTTTATAAATGGTTTATTTGGACTTTTAATGTCCCATTTCTTCCAAGTTCTGCCAACTTTTGTCATTGTCACTATGTCTTCTAGTGCATTGATATACTCTTCTGTGGAGCATGGTTCTATACACCTGCTTCTCAGGGAATGCTCCAATTCTCCTCCACATTTCTTAAGTATTTTCATGTGTACCATTTTCTGTGACATTTCTGGATACAGTGCATTTAATCTTGCAGCTTGTTTTAAGAACCAAGTCAAAGTTTTATCCTTGTCTGGGTCAAAGAAGGAATTTTCAAATGCATTCTCTATTTTGTACCTCCAGGCATCATTAGCCCACTTGGTGATTATTTCTTGTTTCCACCAAGACCAGGTATTTTTGCCATTTGTTTGCCTTATGCCATTATACCATCTTTTTGCAGAGTTCTCAAATAGTGAGTGTAATCTGACAGTGATTAATTTATCTGGTATGGCATAATATTCTTGTAACATGTCAATTGTTTTAATAAATGACATATGGTCATATTCACCTTCTCCTGTGAATTTTGGTCATCCTTTTAATTGAGGTGCTTCCTTCATTAAGACTTGGGTATTGTATTGACAACTTAAGTCTGTTATGTATGGATTTGTTATTTCCTCCTTTGGCTTAACAGGACTTCTTATGTGAGAAAATGGAGTTGATAACTTTGGCATATTTAAGTTGGCCTCATTTATTTCATCCATTTTCTCAGTAATAAGTCTTATTTAACTTTTAATATCATCTTTCAGATTCATTCTTGCTTCATCACTTTTTCAACAAGGTCTAGAAGTAATTTTTGGTGTTATGAAGTCTTCTCTTCAAATGTTTCTACAGAAATACTCAATTTGTTTAATTTTTCTGTAAGATTATCAATACTCATGTCATAATTGATTGTCAAATTTTATCTTTGATACCTTTTATATATTTATACAATTCCTGTTGTCCTTGTATTAATTTTTGAGTATTGTCAATTAAAACTTTTGGTTTATTATCTTCAGCAATAAATTTAATGTTATCAATTTCTTTTTTGTTTTCTACAACAATTTTTGTTAAAGAGGATAAATTATTATTTATTTCTTGTAAGGATAATAAACTGTTTTTAATTTCTTTAAGAGGTAAAATAATACTTTTAATTTCTGTTAAAGTGATTAAAACATCTGGAGACAACGTTATTTCTTTGGGAAATGAGGTTTTCTCATTCTTTGTTCCTCCTTGTCCTTGAGTTCCATCAAGGTTCTGGCCATGTTAAAGACATCTTCCAACGCATCTTTTTGGATTTTTGGAATCCTGTAACTTGGGGAATATTTTTTTCCCCAGTTATTTTTCTTGTTCTCCTTCCCTTCTTGGGGAGGCTGGCTGACTTGAGGTTTGCTAGGAGAAGCTACTGGGGCTTCTTCCTCACTTCCCTCCTTCTTTTTGGCATGATACTCCTTTATTGTTTTGATTTGAGTTTTGGATGATAGTGCAGTCCATCCATTGGAGTATCTCACTATTTCCTCCTCTTTGAGGAAGTCTTCCAGGATGTGCCTGGAGTTTATAACTCCTTGGTGTATTTGTGGCAACATTTCCCAAGTCTTGTCCTTGTACACTGTGTAGTACTGCTTGTACTGGCTCATTTAAATGTCTATTTGAGCCCTCTGAATGTGATTTGTACCTAATTGAGTCACACGTACTTAGTTCTCACTATGGTTTAGAGATTATGGTCATTTCTGGGACTTTCCTTTGGGATAAGGCACTTCCTTGTGTGGATTCTGTTCCACTGGGGATTTTTCCCTTTCTTTTCCCTTTTGAGGGATAAATTCTACCTCTGAGTCCAGCTCCATCTGATTGGATGGAGTAATGGGAACCTCTTCTGGTAGTCAAAAATTAAGAAATAAAAAATAAAAAGATTTTAGGACAAGAATTTCCTTTTATGTTAATATATAAAGGAGGTACTCACCTTCAGATTCCTGAATAGCGGGTCCTGGAAAGTCTAATTTCTTAGCTTTCTCTTTCTTAATGATAATTGGTGTTGGGGAACTTGGGCATGTTTCTTCCAACAATATTTCAACAGTGGTCAAATTGTCCTGTTTTGGATTTTCTTCAAACACTAAAAAAGACAAATAAATATAAGTCTTCTATATGAAAAGTGTTCTTTTTGGTAATATATGGAAATTTTACACATAAAAATTGCTTTTATATCTCAGAATAAGTGAAATGAATTCATAAATGAATAATAATTGAATAAAAATACCTTTTTTTATTGGTTTTTAATATTTTTCTATTTTTATTTTTAAAGAATAATATAATAAATGAAGATAATTCTTTTATAAAATTAATTTATAATATAAAACTATCTTTAATTTATAAAATATCTTTTTTAAGTACTAGAGTCACTCAAGGAAAGTTTTTGCAAGTCTAAGGATGTGAAAAACCACGTGTAAGACAGTACAATTGCTTTCCAAATGCCTCAATAGCTTTTAAAATCAATAAATAGAAAATTATTATATAATTTTATGATTATAATTCTAATTTATTCTTGGATAAGTCCAATTAGAATCTTTTCAAAGGTCTTTCCAAGTAAATATAATGGCCAGGCCCCCAAATGTAAGGTTTGACTATGAAACAATAAGTAAAAATTAATAATATTTTACTTATTGTACTCGGAATCTCCTTATAGATAAAATAAATAAGATAAAACTATTTATAATAATAAAGAATTACTGTAATTATGGCATAAAAAGAATTATATTATTAAGCAAATATAATAATATAATTTATATTATGAAAAATAAGATAATAAATAAATATATTAATATATTTAAAAGCATTTTATTATTGTTACTAACTAATAATAAAGGTTTTTAAAGTTGTTTTTTATTAATAAAAAACAATTAATAACTAACCTATTACTAATATCAAGGTGATATATTAATATAAATACTGTTTATATGAACTGAAGGGTTATTAATAGTAATAATAGAGAGAAGCTATTATGATAAGATAAAATAACCTACTTTTTACGCTTAATATAATAATTAGGGAAGATTTTATTCCAAATTATGTATAAAAACTTATTTAAATTGTATTTACAAATGAAAATAAAATAAATTACAAATTTTCTTGATTTTACGTGGAAATAAGATTTTTAAGAGAATTATAACAAAAAAACTAAAAAATTGAAGAAATCACATCAAAAATGATTATTATAAACATTACCTTTGGTCTTTGATAATATAAAAGATTTATATATAAAGAATAAATATTTTACCTTTTGATTTAATTGTTTTATTGTTTTGATGCATCTGAGGGTAAAGTAGAGTAAAAAAGAGCTCTATTCATAGTAAATACCTCCCTTCTAGTAGACGTGTACTTATGGTATCCACTGTAAATGATAAGTATTTAAAGGTTTAATGATAATTAAGTCATGATCAAACCATCTTATCTCATTATTATGCCATTATTTAGAGTAATCACTATAACTCTAAGTTTGATGACATCATAGGTTTGGAAGAAGCCTAAGCTTTGTGGATTTTATTATTATTAATCATAATAAAATAGTATTCACCAGTTTAATCACTTATATAACTGTTAAACTCAAAATAAGATTGCAGTGATTGATCATAAATGATCAATTTCAAGCTTAAACTTTGATCATTAGTAACTTCCAAGTTATACATACTACATCTATTATGAGAGTTAATTCTGATATCTTTGCATGTCCTTATTAAACTACCAAGAGACTTTCATTACATCATCAAAACTCTATTTTTGATGATTTTTCTTGTATCTCATCTTTTCTGTCAAAATCAATATTTTAAACTTCAAACCTTGATTTCAAGGGGTTATACCTTGAATATTATGATAAAAATTATATAATTATTCACATATGAGTTATTAAAATCTGAATATGTACTTTTATTTAATTTTGGACCACTTTCACAACAAAGTTGTCAACAGCTCAAGTAATTTTTTTTATAAACCCTTAAAAGTTATAAGCTTGTTTATAGTTTTTCAAATAAGGTTCATAAATGTGCTCTTACAGTAATTATGTGCTGAATTATCTTTGTTTTAACTCTCTATCATTCATATTTCAAGAGATATTAGCTAAAAGCCATGAATATATGCATTGACCAAAAACATGCATATATTCAGCTTAATTCCTCAAGTATTGACTTTAGAGAATTTACATAAAACTGTTTTATATGTAGGTTTTCATGGGGAATCCAATGTTGCAATTCATTTTACATTTTGTTTAATTGGTTTCTGAGTTTAATAACATTTTATGTCTTTTTTAGGGTATCATTACTTATTATTAATTAATTATTGACTTTTCAGATATTCCATAAAAATGATATATGTGTATTTCACCATGAGAAATCTAATGGTTTAATTTATTTCACATTTTTAATCATTAGATTCTGAGTTAACTCATAGTTTCTACCTATTTATGGCATTTTCACTAATTTTAAGATAACTATTATGAGTATGATTATTATAAAGTTTTTCTTGTGACCTTTTTGGATATGCAGTCATATCTCAAAGGCTCACATATATGTTACATCTCTAGGAATCTGAAATATTCAGAAGCCAGGTATGGGGCCACCCAGACTGAATGCCTATGCTTAGTCTGGGCTTTAGAGAAACCCACTATTACTTGGAGGGTGCAGTCTTTGAATTCTACACAGACTGCACAGCCTTGAAGGATTTGCTGAAACTGAATACTACCAATAGACACATGCTGAGGTGGAAAATATCAATGCAAGAGTATAGAGGCAATATGATCATCATATACAAGGAGGGCAGAAGACACACGAATGCAGATGGCCTTGGTAGATGGCCATTAGATAATTTCAAAAGCAATCCAGCTTATGACTCGGAAGTAGCAGCCAAGATTACTATTCATTTTATGAAAATATATAGGAAGAAGAACTTAAGATTTTCTGAATGGGCACTCAAAAGTGGTACCCCAGACAGTGAAGACACTGAACCAGAAGGGATAAAAACTCCCATATTAGGAATAAGCTCCTCAGAATTGCATAATGAATTTTTCAGTGCAGTAATGAAGACATATTTCCAACACAAACAGTGTAGCATATTGTTGAAACTCCTCCAACTAAAGTACAGAAGCCCAGAACTGGAATCCCAGTTAGAGGAACCCTGGTTGAGAGACTATAAGGACAACAAGTTTTCCCTTATAGATAGCCTTCTCTATCATAGAGAAAAGCACACCAATACACTCCCAGTGATAGACAGGGACCATATATCCCTGATCCTGCAGGAATGTCATGACTGCCCCTATATGGGACACATGAGTGAAGACAGGACCAAAGAAAGGGTAGCAAGCACAGCTTGGTGGCCCAAATGGGAACAAGAGTTGAATTAATACATCAACATTTGTAGAAGATTCCAAAAGGAAAACAGAAAGCATAGGAAGAAATATGGGCTACCCTAGCACATAGAAGAACCCAAAAACCCATGGGAAACCATTAATATGGACTGGGTCACAGGACTTGTCCCAAGAGGCAAAAAAAATGTCAATGCCTGCCTAGTCATAGTTTATAGGTATAGCTCATCCTCTTAACCCTTTTGAGTTTGATCAAATGAGGCTTTTCCAGTCAAAACATCTTGAAAATGTTGAAGAATTTGGGTTATTTCTGCTATTGGTCTTTGAAAAAGGTCTTCCCCAATATCTTCATATATTTTTTTGGCTTCATTCTTTCTTTCTTTTTCAACACTTTGATCATCACCTTGATAACCAGTCTGAGAAGAATATGACAAAGAAAATCAGTTAATAAGAAAAAAAAGTAAGAATTTGAAGTTGAAAAACCATCACAGGCAAATTCAAATTCCACTTAGGATGTTATTCTGATATCTGAAGCCTTTGGTGCTTGGAAAATGCCTTTTGGGTCCAATGCATGCAAGGAATGCCTTGATAGTTGTTTTATTTTTTGGTGCATTTTTTTATTGGGTGGAAATTTGGTTTTAAAATTTTCAAAGGCCATCTGAAGGGCATAATGAGAAATCTTGCCATTGAGATCACAGATGTGTGGAGGAAAATTCTTGACATGGACAATCATTTCTTTGGAGATTTTGTTTATTATTTCAATAAATTGTTTTCTGAAAGCCATGTGGAGACCCCTAGCTACCTCCAGGAGAGTACCAGTGGACGTTTGGAGCCAAAATTTAACCATGGCATGGGCACCATCAACTCTGGAGGTGGAGCCCACACCCAGGTGGCAATGGTGGTTTTTCCAGGCTGGCACGTAATGCTCCTTGAGAGGAAGCCAGGTATTTTCCAAATACTGCAAGATTTAAGGATTTTGGACTAGCTTTTGAAGCTTCTTCCAGTTGTCTTTGAATAACTTTTCAGTGGATGAATACATAACCTGAGAGATGAATCCCAAAGTCATTAATAAAAACAATAATAAGAGCAAAAGTGAAACCAAGTGAGATAAAGTGAAAGATAAAAGTATATTACTTGATTACAAAGGCCCAAAACATTTTAAAATCAGTGCCATGACCAATTTTATTCATGCAATGAAAATATACATCTTCATTAATGTGCCAAATGTATAACATTACTTTTGAGTCTGGGAAGAGCTTCTTAAGAGAGTTTTTCAAGGCCAAATCCCTGTCAATAACAATGACTGGAGGGGAAACAAGATTGGTTTTTTTGGGAACTTTTTCTATTTATTGATTTAATGCCCAAGTATATGAGGGTTCAGTTTCATTCTTAATCAAACAAAAAGACCCAGAAAAGGTCTTATTGATTGAGCTTAATCCAACAATATGAAAAAGGGGAATTTTGTAATTATTGGTTTTATAAGTACAATCCATAAGAATGACATGAGTAAATCCATGAAGGAGTTTTATGGCAAGGGGGTGAATGAAGAACAAGGAGGTAATGTGTCCCTCAGCATCCCTTGCAGAGGACCAAACAAATTTTTTTCTTTGAGGGTGTCAATAAGGCATCAATGGGCCTTCTGCCTTGCAGTTTGTCTTTCTTGATTCCCTTGACTTGGTTGTAAATGTATTGAAGGATTACAGGCCTGTAAGACTCCCTCTGGCTTCACAATTGGGCTTGAATTTTCCTTGGAAGAAGCAGTGATTAAGACATTTGAGAAATTTGAGATATTTCTTGCTCATTAAATTCCCTGAAAGCAGGATGTGCCATGATATTTTCAGTGGCATCATGGCTATGTTCATGATTTTTGACTTTAAGAGTCCAAGTGGTATTCTTGGCATAAAGTCTAAATGGACAGTCAAGCTTTCTTGAAGTGACTGTTTTTGGAAGATTTTTTGTTGGGATTTAGGGTCCCAGACCTGTCACAACCTATTTCAATTTGGTTGTGGATCATATTGGACCTCAAGGTGGACACAGCATACCCCTGAGCCCTGGAAACATTATGCACATGCTGCCAAGGAAGCTCAAGGGTCTGAAATTTACCTTCAGTGGGGGGTTGCAGCATTTTTGCATAAAAAATATGTATAAACTTAAAAAAAGGGAGTTTGGGGATTTGGAATGAGGAAAGAAGCTTTTGAAATGTGAAAAAGAAGTGTTAAAAGGTGTGAACAATCAAAAGAAGTGGTTAAGAGTGAAAAAAGGTCATTTAAATGTGGGATTAATGGATGAGGGAAGGTAAAAACTTGGAGTTTTAGAGGCTTGGAAGCAGGTTGTTGTGGTGTAAAATGCAGTCTTTGGGGAAAAAAAAGCAAGGAAATTGTTAAAAACCTTGCAAAATTGCTTTGGTAATGCTGTTTTTCAAAAACATTCTTTGGGGTGGGGATAATGTGGATTATTTGGGTGTTTGGTCTTTTTTTTTGGGGGGGGGCTGTGGAAAAAAAATTTGAAACAATTGGGAGTTGGAGGGGTTTGGGGAAAAAAACCTTTTTTGGGCATGTTTTGGCCCAATAAAGGTATGGATTTGTTTTATTTTTAATTAAAATGGGCCTATGGCACCCCTTACATGGTTTTACCAATTTATGGCAAAAACACCTAAGTTTTTAGTAAAACCACCTAAGCTCTTACATGCTTTTACCAATTTGCTTACGTGTTTTTACCAATAACCTATATTTATTCATATTATATTATTTTATTTATTTAATAATATAAATATTTTATGCAATAATTACAATAATTCTTTATTATATTCTTTTATTTAATAAGGACATTCATAGTACAATAAGTAAAATATTGGTAATATTTACTTATTGTTTCATAGTCAAACCTTACATGTTCAGCAGAGTTTTGGTTTCCATATCCTTATTAAACCTTCTATTTCCTTCTGACAGGTTTAAGAAGTGGACTTGGAATTGTTTTTGGTTGGCTCTTTTATTCTTTACTCTTATTATTATTTTTATTTCATTAGAAATTCTAACCTTATTACACTATTAAATGCATTCCATATTATCCCATCCTGAGCCCTCCATAAGTGAGTTCCAGTTTACTGGGTGCAAGGCCCTCTTCCCTCAGGAGAGCCACTGTGAAAATATCTGAAGCCTGAGTGATCAAAGCTACTTAGAAGATGATTAGAATTGGATTACTAATAAACTTTCTAATTTGAGCCGCCACTACATGTAATGTACATCTTCTGGCTTGTCAAAAGCACTAGAAAAGGTCTAAAAGGTTTGTACAAAGTTTTTATCCCCATATATATGGTAGCAATTGCAGCTTGTGGTCCCAAAGCCACATCTCAGCTCAGTACAAGGCTCTATTGGGCCTTTGGGCCCACAGGTAAGCCATGCTGTGGTTGTGTGCAAAGGTGGATAACCTTTAATTAACCTGGGGTAAGATAAAAAGAGGTATTCTCCTTACCAAACTAAGGAAGCATCTTTTTTTTATTGGTATTTGTAGGTAGTAAAGTTGTCAAAAACATCATTACTATTAGAATTAATTAGATATAATTATTGTTTCATTTATTATTTGAACCCAATAAATAATTTTCAAAACCAGGTCTTTCAGTAGACTCATTGTAAGGTATGGATATGAAACTTTGATTAAAAATCAAGTACTTTTCTTGTCCTCAAAATTTGTTTAAGGTAAAAATTGATTGAAAATGGTACCAAATAAGATTTTTAAGAGACAAAAAGCCAATTTTTTTTTAAATTTATTAGTATAAAAAAATAATATTATAAAGATTTATTGCTTTACCAACAATAAAAATTTATCCAAAAATACTCAACAAGAGAAATTTAAGGCTACAAAAGAAATTTCTTCAAGAGCAATTTCAATTTGAATTAATTTAACAAAGGACTTCAGGCAGTTAATATAAGAAAAGAGTCTTTAAAAGTATTATTAAAGATAAAACCCACCCAAAAGTGACCAGAGTGAATTCAGAAACAAACTGACAAAGTTAACAGTGATGAAAGATGCTTTAATTCACTTATGGGGTAGTTCAAGGGGTAAAAATGATTATAATGATTTTTTCATGTGGTTAAAAGGTTAAAATTAGCTTAAAAATTGTGTTTGGAATCTTTTATTTATTGGCTTAACAGCTTTAAACTAATTATAAAAGAAAAAGATTCTAACAAGAAGAGAAAGGTGGGGTAAAGAAGAAATTCTTTTATAGGCATCAATTCTCTTACTCCAAAAGTCAAATTTGCTCTTTTTAGTTTTGGAAAGCACTCCAACAACAGAAAAGCCAATTATGGCATCATTGAACCCTGTTTTAGACCAAAAAAGGGCTGGTTTTAGCCATTTTGGACCCTCAAATCAGCTATTGCTATAGTAATACCTGGTTTTAAGCCTTCAAAACACCTACTAATGTGTGTAAGAGACATAAAAACAATTCAAAACTGTTTTTAAAATGTTTGTTTTACCTTAAGGGTAGTTTTACCCGCTTGGTAACAGTTCAAACTGCCCTGGTTGGTATCAAAACCTCATCATCAATTGAGACACAGACCTTGTGACTCAATTCCAGGCCAAAAATGATGAAATTTTGCATGGCTTTTGACATTTCATGGCTTTCAGCAATGAATTTGGGGCTCTGGCTCCCCCTTTCCAATTTATATTTTCTGTAATTCCTCATCATGTATTATACTGATAATTTACATATGTAATTGAATTGAGTTTTACAGTAAAAAACTGTAATAATTGACACCTCATATGTAAATTGAAGTTCACTTATGTAATTCACACACACATTTTGACATTTCAATTGAAAATACTTCAATTCCTCAGAACTTCTAAACTACACACAACACCTCAATTTTAACACAAAAATTGATGTTTAACACCACATGTGATGTGAATTCATTTAAGGTTTTGAGGAGTTTCAACTTTTTTGCAGAAAATACTAAAAACTTAGCTTGAGCTTATTTAGAGTTGAGTTACAGAAATTTTACCCAGAGGTGACCTCACCTTATTTTTTATGAGGAGTCCAATGGTGAAATAATTTTAATATGTTTATTTTTAGCATGAAAAGTTATAATAATTTTTATTTAAATTTTTCCAAAAATATTTTAATTCTGGTATTTTTGTTGAAAATTCATTTTTACTTAATTTTTTCAAGTCAAAATGTGTTTTTACAAATTCAAATTTCAATGTAATTTTATATTTAAATTATAATTAAATTTTCATTTTTTTGTATAAATTTATATTTATATTTTAATTTTTTTTTTGATAATATAAATAAATTGATTTTATTTATAATTTTATATTGTTTTATCATTTGTGGTCTTTTGGGTATCTGAAAATACCTTTAAGGCTCACACTCATCACCACTACATCATTACAGTAGAGCCCTTCAGCTCATTTTTTGAATATTAATTTTGTGTAAAAACCATAGTTATAGCCTTTTTATTACTAAATCATACAGTCATCCCCAAATATAACATGTGAGGCTACTCAAGTTCATTATATCATTCATCTTCAATGTTATTACTGGTATTATTATTATTTTGGCAATATTCCAGAATAAGCTGTAATCTATCAAATAATGATTTTTTGTTGGTAAAACCACTTCTCATTCAAGTATAATAGGTATTCAATATTATTATATTCTCTTAATACAATTACAAGTATAATATTCTAATATATAATATTATTTTCTATGACAAACTTTATATCACAAGTCTAAGTTTTTTAAGAGGTATTTTATTACTATTATTATTATTCATCTTAAAATCAAAGAAAGTTCCATTACATATATAGAGGTAGTAAATTTTTGTATATTTTTTATAGGAACACCTTAAAGTAAGTCTCTTGGCAGAGCTACCATAGCTTATTAAGACATACTAGAGCCCTTTTATAAATTATCATTGATTAACATTACTTGACAGCTCACAAATATAGACCTTGAATAATTTCTGTTCCAAATTATATTTATCCGATAGAATAAATGTGCTTTCACATCTATTTCCCATTACCCTGTATTATTTCTGAATAGTTATTTATTAAAGGGTATATGTTTTCTGAGACTTATACATCCTAGGATATGCTATTTTCAAGCTTCTAGCAAGATTCATATCATATTATTTCAAAGAGATTTATATTATAGTGAATTATTATCATTATTGTTAAAAAAAATAAGTCCTTTCAAATTTAATTATTTCATATAGGTCTTAAAAAGATTTTGATTAATCTTCAATATTACAGTATAAATATATTTGTGAAATTGATATCATAGCTATAAATTAAAATTATTATTTTTAATTATGATTTTATTTAGAAAGATTAATTTCCTTTTCATCTTTTCCAAAACAAATAGAAAATTTAAGAATCTTAAATTCCTAAAAGTTATATATATATGAAATTTTAAATTTCATTTTTGAAATATCTTAATTATAATAAAAAAGGGAAATTCGAATTTTGGTATAAATATTTTTTTTTATAAGATATGAATAGAAATTAAATTTGAATCATAACAGCATGAATGGAATTGAATTTGGATGATTTTCCTTAATTTCATAATTAATTTCTTTTTTGAAATTTTGTTCTAATTTTAGTAACAGTAAAAATAACTCACATACTTCTGATAAATTCAGTTATGCATTGAGTTGAAACTTAAAAGGATCTCCTTGAATGGTTCAAATTGAATGTTAAATCCCAAAGTTGATGTAAAAAAATGTTTCATTTGGGAATTTTACAGTCAAAAAGATCATTGAACTTAGAGGTTTGTAGTGAATTCCAAAACAAATCAAGGAAAGACCTTCTTAATATGACTTACACTGTTACTGTGTCTATCAACTGATATTGACAACCTTCCCAAATGCCTTTTTCCACAATGCAATTTCTTTCTCATGTGAACTTTAAACATGACACTCATCCTTTGTTTTCAAAAGGAGTTGATTTTTCATTTCAAGAGAATTGTAAATAACTGAAGATTTCCATGCTGAGCTGGACCATGGATCAGGGAGTATGACAAATGGCCGCAGTGTGCTCTTGAGTAAAGCATTATTCTAAGCCATAGGGTTTGCGCTGTCCCTAGAAGTATCGTCCAAGACCGATCTGTCCACCCCGGTCGGAGTTGGTGCCCTCAGCACTGCGCTGAGCCAGATTATTAATCCGAGCACAGTCACCTGGCTGTATATTGATTCATTACAGATTTATAAGAATAGGTAATTTATTATAATATGTAAATACAACGGCAAAGAAGATTTTAAATATAATTTTTGATTATATAATATTTGATCTCCCCTTGTTAGTTATAAATAATCGTACCTGATAATATAATAAGAAATATAAAATTGTCAGTAAAAAATTAATATCAAAGAAGGATCTCCCCTTGTTAGTTATAAATAATCGTACCTGATAATATAATAAGAAATATAAAATTGTCAGTAAAAAATTAATATCGAAGAAAGATCTCCCCTGAGGAAAAGATTCTTCATCGATATGAGTCGCATCTTTTAAATCATTTGACAAGTGTTATGTATCATCGAGTTAGGTTTCAGGTATTAGGTTTTGGAATGTTCTAGTGTTTTCTTTTGATTCTTCGGAGAATCATAACACTCCCCTCCATAACATTTGTCAAGACAAGCATCACCTATTAATTTGGATAGAAATTCTTTCACTTTAATAGATCCCAGTGCTTTCGTCAAGATGTCCGCCATTTGATTGTCAGTAGATACCCAAGATAGAATTACTTTCTTTGTGCAGATGTATTCATTAATTAGGTTAAACTCCCGTATCAGATGACGTGTTTGCTTTCGGTTCGCTATGTCAAGAGCAATGTCGATAGAGGTTTTGTTATCGGAGTAAATGATTGGGGTAGGTATTGCCAGTATCGGATGAAATAGATTAGTCATCCATAAACATTCCTTTGAAGCAAATGAAAGAGCCATGTATTCTGCTTGGCACGTGGAAGAGGCGGCAGTTGCCTGCCTCTTTGACTGCCATGCAATCGGATTTTTATTGTGAAATAAGATAAAACCATGAGAAGATCGGTTGCCCTCTCCTCCCCAATTAGCATCTACATAGCATTCAATCTTGTTCTCCGGGTGTTCATTGCCGATATATATACCAATGTTGAGTGTATAGCGTAGATAAGCTATTAGGTGTTCTAGAGCTTCCCAATGAGACGGGTCTGTTCCCAAAGAGAATCTCGCGAGATAGTTTACCGCATAAGTGATATCAGGTCGTGATCCTTGTGCGATGTATAGCAACATACCAATCCGCTTAAGGTAAGGGATATCCATATGTGCCGCCTTGTTAGATACCAAATTACAGTTATGAGGCAAAGGTGACTTTGCTGTAATGTTACTAGGAGATAAATTGACCAGCTTACGAATCAGGTCCGGTTGAGATATGAGAATACCTTTAGGATGTTGCGCAATTTCAAGGCCCACTAGTCCACTAATCTTGTCGTCCCATTTAATTTTCAATTTTTCATTCAGACGATGACAAATCATAAGTAGTAGATCCTTAGAGGAGCATGCAATCGCACCATCGTCAACGTGAATCCATAGGATCGCAGATCCCATGTCGGAGTGAAAGGTGTAAGTGCTGAGGTCTTCCTTATTAGGTTGGAAGCCGATATTTTGAAGGATATTTGTTAAGTGTTTCCACCAACATCTTGCTGCTTGTTTTGTGCCATACAGAGCCTTTTTAAGTTTAAGAACTTTGCCACGATCAATCATCATGCCTTGAGGCGGCCAAATAAAAACGGGCATATCAATTAAGCTGTGCAAAAATGCGACTTTCACATCAAACGTCTTGATCGCCCAATCATTACTGACCGCCATAGATAGTAAGAGTCGTAGAGCTCCAAAAGTCGGAGTAGGCGCAAATGTTTCTTCAAAATTGATGCCCCTTGTTTGTCGAAATCCTCGTGCGACTAAACGTGCTTTGTAACGTATTGGTGCCGTTTTCTTCGCAAAAACCCATTTGGAGCTAAGGACGTCGGAAACTTTTTGAGTTCGAAGAGCTGTGCTAAGGTCAGTTACTTCAAATACTTCTTCTTCCATCATACTAGTGATCTCATCCTTCATCGCCCCCTCCCATAGTTCTTTGTCAGGAAGCAAAGATACCTCTTTAAGACTAGTCGGAATAACATCACATAGATTGGATTGAGTGTTCAAGGAGCATATGAGTGAATCTTGTTTTTCGATTTCTTTTATCATCGAGCTGTCCATTAGATCCGATACTTGAATGGATGATAATATTTGATTTTTCGGAACGTGATAGAAGGTATTCTCATCAAATCTTACACTTGCTGATTTCATAAAAAAATTACCCTTTTTGGGTATCCAAAATACCCAGCCTTTAGAATCCGGTGCCACGCCCATATGATATCCCACAATTCCCCTTGGGCCAAGATCTTTTGTGTGCAGATGATTAAAAAGATATGCCTTCGCCCCAAAAACTTTTAGAAGCGAGAGTGTTGGTTTTAAACCACTAACTATTTCATAAGGCGTTTTATCAGAGTCAGCATGTAGCACACGGTTGAAGATGAATGCAGCATGTTTAAACGAGTAAGGCCAAAGTCGGACGGGTATCCCGGCTGAGATTAATGATGTATGTGCAATATCAATAAGCGTTCGATTAGTGCGTTCAACCCAACCATTTTGGTGGTGTTCATAAGGAATAGAGAGTTCATGGGTAATACCATGTTGAGCGGTAAAAGCAGAAATAGTTGAATTTTTGAATTCCGATCCATTATCGGTACGTATACATTTGATTTTAAAAGAGGTGGCCGTTGTAAAACGTTTCATCCAGTCAACAAATTGAATTTTTGCTTCTGCTTTGTCGCGGAGAGGTATGGCTGCCGTCAGTCGAGATGAGAAGTCTTGAACGATAAGAACATATTTCATGTTGTCGTAGCTTATCGGCAGGGGCCCTATTAAGTCGGCAACGACTAGATCTCCTGGGCCCCGAATGTGATTTCGGGAAGGAGTGGAGACAGGAAGATGGATACTCTTGGATATGGAACAATCATGACAGATGTTGATATTAGACTCAAACGATGTCGGCAATCCGTCAACAGCGTCATGCTTAATCATTCGTCTGATGTTGCGAAGGGAGAGGTGACCAATTCTTCGGTGCCATAGGGTCGCCAAGTCAGTTGAAGAAGAAATCGGTCTGGTTGCTAAGTTAATTGGCGGCGCATCATCCCCATGATGGGTTGATATGGGGTTGACAGATGGAGTCATCGGAGAATTTGAAATAATAGGCAAGAACCATTGATATTGGTGAAAAAAACAAGGAAATAGAATGCCATTCTGGTGCAGGGAGAAATTATTTTTTGAGAAAAAAATTTTTACACGATCATGACAAAGTCGGCCCAGGGAAATTACAATGCCAGGAATTGCCTTGCAATAAAGTACATTCGTGAGGTGAAGTGTACCATTAGGGGTAGCTAGTCGGACTGTTCCGATTCCTTCTACAACGAAACGGTGACGAGAAGCGACAGATAGCAGAAGATTAGCAGGTGATATATGAGTAAAGAATGAGATATCGCCTACGACTGAATGTGTAGCTCCGGAGTCTAGTAAGGCTTCATTATTTTCCAAGGACGGTATAACCCCTAAGCTGGCAACAGAGTGAATTTTGCCACGCCTGGTTCTTGCCTCCTCCGCTTTCGATTTTATTGGACAATTAGGAGCCCAATGCCCAGTTCCCCCACAGTAGAAGCAAGGGTTCTTCGAAGTTAACCACTTTCTCTTCCAGTCCGGAGATTGCTGTTCAATAGATTGAGCCGTTATAGAAGGTCTTGGACTATTGAGACGGTGCTGAGAACTTGATTTTGGCTTCGAAGAGGGATTGTCATGTTTGGAACTTTCCATTCTCATAATTTGGGCAGCCGAGGAGCTTTCAGTTGTGAATTTTGACTGCAAACGATTGGTAATATCTAGAATATCAGTTGTCGTAATATTTAGATTGGGGTTGCTGGCCTTCCTTGTATCAAGGACTGTCGTTATCTGATCCTGGAATTGAGGAGCCAAAAAGAAGAGGATAATAGGTGTGATATTTTCGGCCGTAAGTGGCCCTATTTGAGATTGTAAGGCATCCAGGGATGCCTGAATGTTGATCGAGTGTTGGAGCAAGTTGGATGATTGATCGCTTGGCATAAAAACTCGGCTCGCATGTTGTACGATAGCCGACCATGAAGCTTTGCTGAACCGTTTTTTCAGCGCTTGGTAAGTTGATTGGGCATTAGGCATATAAAGTTGAGAGGTAGTTGATTGAAATAGAGTGCGATCTATGCTCATGCAAATGAAGGATAGAGCCACTAAATTACGTCTATAGTTGGTATCACGTTCGGAAATATCGAAGTAGTCTAGATCGTTAAAAAAACAGCTCCCCCAAGTCTCCATCATTGCACGAGACCAGAGGTTGAAATTTGATCCGTCAAGCAGAAGCCGGGGACGGATTTTTTCAGCGATAAGAGAGAATTGGTTGAGACTTTCAGCTTGCCGATCGGCTTGAGATACAGCATCATCATTGGAAATTTTGAGGGAAGAGAGATCGAGAGGATTCGTGTCGTCCTTGGTTGAAGGTGACATTTCTTCGGATATAATAACTTTATTGTTGGAGTATTTCTTTCCTGATCAAGTGGTAGAGGATTCCAGCGTGGAACGATAGGAATTGAAGATAATAATAAATAAAACAGTAAAAGATAAGATCGAAATGAAATCAAAAATATATTGGTAGGCGGCCCATAACCTATTGATTCATTACAGATTTATAAGAATAGGTAATTTATTATAATATGTAAATACAACAGCAAAGAAGATTTTAAATATAATTTTTGATTATATAATATTTGATCTCCCCTTGTTAGTTATAAATAATCATACCTGATAATATAATAAGAAATATAAAATTGTCAGTAAAAAATTAATATCGAAGAAGGATCTCCCCTGAGGAAAAGATTCTTCATCGATATGAGTCGCATCTTTTAAATCATTTGACAAGTGTTATGTATCATCGAGTTAGGTTTCAGGTATTAGGTTTTGGAATGTTCTAGTGTTTTCTTTTGATTCTTCGGAGAATCATAACACTGTATTGGCCGTCGGTATCAGATCGGAGTTCCCATGTGCTGTCCGTGACGCCTAAAATGAGTGGTCGGGTTCCGGAATTAAAGGTAGCGAGATCTTAATGTCAAGGGCAGTCTCCAAGAATTCCTCGCCCATGGATCCAGCTTCCCTCGTCCATGAGCCATGAGCGGAAGGCGTTAAGATGAGTGAGCTGGATCGGTCCAATCAAGGCTCGTTAGAAATTTGAATGGGCCATCCTTATTCATGAACCTTCTCGCCGTGCTCGCCGCTGTCGACGACGTCCATCCCGTCCCACGTCATATGACTTGCTTCGACCAGCTTGGAGACTTGCAGCTCGTTCAGTCTGGCTCCTGCTTGGAATCTTGAGCTCATCCACTCCATTCATCACATAACATCCAAGTTCTTTCGTCGTGTGCGTACTAGAACTACACAATAAATCGTATTGATAAATGATTCATATTGCTTTCTAGTTTCTCACTCACTTGGTCACTTGAGCTAAATAATTTCATCCAGGGTGTCACGATATTGCCCTTGCTTGGGGCTGATGAGCGATTGATTTACTTGTGTGTACCTTTTCATTGGTCATCCCTCCATTTAAAACCCTGTTCTTTTCAACTGAGCTCCCTTGAATCACTTTGGAAAATATCAGTCCAGTCTTCTTAGCTACATTGCCTTATGAATCATAGAATGGTTGGCTGCACTTCTTTGCGCGAGATCTATTGAAACTTGGCCATCTAACCATATTGCTTGAATTCCTTTCAACTAATAGAATTCTTCCGCCACTGCTTGGCCTTCTTCAACTCTACCTCCTCAATCTTCTCAATCAACCAGCTCCTTAAATCCCACAGATGCCGATAAATTCCTTCAATCACTCAATTTACCTGATCCCGAAACGTCCGTCTCTTAATCTATTAACCTTTAATTTTGTTTATTTTTTAATCATAGTTTGATCCCTCATCCATCCATTCCCCCATCCATAAAAATGACGTAATATTTTTTACTACCTTTCCTACTCCATTTGGCTTCTATTCAGTGCCCTTCGTCAACTCGATCAATCTAGGTCTAGATTAGAACACAACAAGTCAATCCTTCAACTTCTCCAACAATCATTGGACGCTACCGAAAAAGTCATACCAGCAAATGGAAATAATGAGCAAAGAGAAGCTCTTTTGAAAGAACTCAAACGTAATATAGAGCGCCACACACTTATGGTGCAGCGTGAATCTCTCAGGTTTGCTGTCAAAGAATCTTACGTCAAGGATCATCTCGCAATCAACAACAATCCAGTTCAGTCTACTTTAAACCGCCATCCATCGGGCTCGCAAACATTGTAAAATTCAAATTTCAACTCAGCTGAATTCATTTATCAGCTTTTATTGATTTTTTTTAATACTTAAACATCAAATGTTAAACTCAATCCAATATGTCGTTCAAACATTTAAATCGTTATTCTTTTAAACTGAAAAAGCTTTGGAACATGTAATCTAATCAGATGATTCCCTTAATGCTCATTCAAGTTTTTGATTGCATTTTCATCTAAAAACTTTTGCAATAATAGCTATCCTCAATTAGCAATCAATTTTGGTTCAAAAAGATGTCCAAATCATAATCTTGCGACCCAAGTTCAAAAGCCTCCATGAAGCTAAAGATTGAAGATAATTTACATATTCATCGTGTTTCTGTCTTTTGGTCTTTTCCCATACAGAACCTAGTAAGCAAAATCAACCCATTGGAATTAATCCTCATCAGGTTTAATGTGCTTTTCTTTGCGCAAACTTCCAAAGGGTTATCTTTGGCTTCATAAATTAGTCTTGTCATCGATAGTTATCTATTAACGCCCATTCTCTCATGAAGATTATAAAATTTTTAGCTCAAGTTCGGTGAAAATGTTGAATTTTCACACCAGATATGCTGCAAAACCTTACAATATAGATCACTACATTTAAAACAACTACGATATCCTAATTGACTGTTCTAAATTTATACAAAAACCTTTGAGGGCTACAATTGATATCTATAAGTAATTTTTTGAATTAAAAATTATTTTCTCAACTTTTTTCTATAAAAATTCTTACATCAGTTCTGATATTTCAAACTTTTTATGTTTTTTTTGTTAATTGCCATTGAGAGCAAGATTAGTATTATAAAACTCCCCTACTCACCATAGCGTTACCAAGGTTGCCGACCCTGTCATTAAAAGAACAGATCCGCAATCCTAAATGATCGTATCAATCATTGGGGCAAAAAGGTCCCGTGATGACGACTCTCGAATATAAATAGACAAGTGTTGTTCCTGACTAAAAAAAAGACAGATAAAACGAATAAAAACTTCGACGCAATTGTCAGACCATTTACTCTCATAAGAATATTGTTATTACTATTGTTCTTTATTCATCTTATAAAAATCATTGTTACTTCCAATTGTTTCTCTGATATAGACCCCTTCGTCTTTCGTACTTCAAACACTACTCCATTTTTGCTTAATCATACTTCTAGAAATGCAAGAAAGGCATTCCACCTTTAGGTACACATCACCATGTAAAGTGGACTAACAAAACTGTCCGTCCACTTTGTTCAACCCGCGCGCACCCCCAGTCCCCAACCAAAATCCAAAATGCAATTATTTTTTTTCTATTTTACGATTCATTTTTCCGTTTTCTTTTCTACTCAATTTCTTTTTTTTAAAAATTACTCATTTTTTTTTTAATCTTTCTAACGTTCTCCTTTTCTTTCGGTGAGTTTTTTGTAATGGGTTTGTTTGAGGTATTTGTTTTAACATATGTGATTTGTTTTTGAAAATAGTTAGGTTTTTTAATTTCAACCTGCGACAATCTTGCTGCATCAATGCCTCATCAATACGACAACGAAACCAAAGCAAGGATTGTTGGGATGTGAGGCTGGATTATCACTGCAAAAAATCAGTGGGCTCACTGGAATCCCCAAGATGTCTATTCAAGACATCATCCCT
The DNA here is from genome assembly GCA_023105745.1 of Austropuccinia psidii. Classification (NCBI taxonomy): domain Eukaryota; kingdom Fungi; phylum Basidiomycota; class Pucciniomycetes; order Pucciniales; family Sphaerophragmiaceae; genus Austropuccinia; species Austropuccinia psidii. The sequence goes on from JALGQZ010000005.1 coordinate 24,073,054, forward strand.
CGATACAATGATCATGGAACGGTTCAAAACTTACCTAGGCCAGGAAGGAAGCTGATATTGAATGAATGCGACATTCAACAACTCAAGAGAGTGACTCAAATGCAAAGATGTGCAAGCTTGAACAAAATAACAAATTCAATTACAAAGGAGGTTTCATTGCAAACGGTCCAAAGAGTCCTTCATAAGGAAGGAATCTTCTCAAGAATTGCTGTTGTCAAACCTCATTTGTGACCCCATCATTTCAATGAATGATTAGCATTTGCAAGATCACACATTGATTGGTCAGTTGTAGACTGGAAGAAGGTGATATGAACTGATGAGAGCAGCTTTGAGCTTGCAAAAAACCCAACCCTGACTTGCATTTGGAGAACTCAGGGTGAGTGATACTCTTTTGATTTCCAAGTAGCTCAGCACCATAGTGGATCTCAGTCCATTATGGTTTGGGCAGGCTTTTGCAATATCAAACAATCACCCCTCATAATTATGGGCCCAAACACACACCAAACCCAAGGATTCATTCACAATGTCTATTCAATAGGGTTATTACCCTTTTACAATTACTTGCAACAACAGCAACAGGTGCCTCAATGTCAAGCATTTATGCTCTGTGAAGATAATGCACTGGTTCATACTTCTCTCTTATCTTGCCAATGGAAGGACTCTCAAGGCATTGTCAAATTTCAGTGGCCATCAAATTCACCCAGTTTAAATCCCATTGAGAATGCATGGAAGAAGATGAAGGTGATTGTTCACAAACGATTTCATCCAAAATCCTTACCCAAACTATGAATTGCGGTGCAGGCTGCCTGGAATGACATGCCCAAAGATTATTTCAGGGCATTGATCCAGTCAATGCCCAATTGAACAAGGACTGTCATTTTCAACATGGGGAGCCCACCAGATGGTAGCTCAATTGGGGACTTTCTTTGCTTAATTACTAAATTAAAAAATAATTATTTACAAATTTATTTAATTATTTTTTTTTAAAAATTTTTTGCTCTAAATACAAATATATTTTAAATTGAACAAAGTTTTGAATATAAGTCATTTATCAAGTGAGAGAGCCTATGACAAATAAAAAATTTGTGCGCTTAAGCTCTTAGTATTATTAAAAAAACGTACATACTTTTTTTTTGAAAAAAGAAGGATGGACTTTTTTTTAACACTGGACAGACAGTTTTGTCACCCCACTGTATAGTGCCCTGCCTATATATATGCAAATGAAGCAAATTCAGGCAGGGCCCTGATTTTTTTGCTTTTCCTGCTCAGTTGGTATCTCACACTCATGGTTTTTTTTTTTCACAAGTCAGATGCAAAAAATAATTTTATTTATTTTGTAGCAACAACTCATCAAGATTTGATTATGAAATTAAAAAACAATTGAAAGTAAAAATATCACAAGTTGAAAAAAATAATAAGTTAAAAAAAAGGCAATCACAAGTAAGAAAAATAACAAGTTAAAAAAAAGACTGTCAGATTTAAAAAAAAATAAGAAGTTAAAAAAATGATAAACCAATTTTTGAAAAAAAATGTCTTTAAATGGACATTCCAAAAAGTAAAAAAATCACTACATTGAATGGAAGATAGAAACTGGATTATTGTTGATGAAACATGATACTTGGTCATTGCATTGGTGAGCAGATAAGTTGTAAGAGAATTGCATGGCAGGTAAATGTGAATCAATTGTAGTTGAATTGGAAATTAATTGATAATTGATAATGTAGGGCTTGGAGGGTGAATGAGAATTTGATTCACCTGGGTTGAGCTTATGTGTTGGAGTGGATGACAATGACCTAAAATTTGATTTTTTTTGGGTGATTATTGAGAGGAATGGCTTGTTAAAAACTTGATGAGAATGGAAAAAAGAGATTTTTTCTTGATATTTTGGGGTAATGAATGATAGAAAGATGAGTGAGAGAAAAAGAGGAAAAGTGGAGGTGAAAAAGAAAATGAGTTGAAATGTTTGGAAAAGTAGCAAGCAAAGAATGCAAGGAAGGTTAAAAAAAATCCAAATGCAATTCAGACCCTAGACCTCTGACAAATCATAGGCAATGGGTGCAACACACCGGTGCAGCAGGTGCATACATACAGTTTCCCTGACCACATTCACATACTTTGGGCAGGGCACTGTACTTGTATATACTTACACTTTTTTATATTTTGTTGAGATGTGACCACCACAATGACATGGCACCCAAAATATCCTGATAGAAATCTTCTACCTGTAGATAGTGTTTTACACTCTGTGTGCCTAATGCGCCGCAGTTTTCTAGTTGTAACTTATAAGCTGCCCACCAAGAAGTCTCCAAGACTCTTTTCCTCACCTCTTACCATTTGAGGTGACACATTGGAAACTGACCAGTGAGCAAGCCTCACTATATTTGGCACCCTCTTAATAGGTTGTGTGAGCCTGCGAGGTATGTATAACATACCCATAAGCCCACAAATGATTTTATACACAGCTGATTTAGTCTTCAACAGAATTTTCAATTGAATTTAAAATAAAAAAAAACAAAAAATAAGTATAACCTTTTTTTGGATGAACAAAGTTATAAATATTATGTCATTTTTGGATTCTACACCAAAAATGACCTAGGGTACACACATAGGGTGTTATACCCAAAAAAGCTTATTTCTTATGTTATTGGAATATTTAAGAATCTCACAATACTAATGTAACTTTTTTAACATTTTTTTAAAATTGGTAAATTCAAGCTTAAATAAGCTTAAATTTAAAGTTCCATAAGGTTTATGCAAACTTACCAAAATTTTAGTTAAAATTAAGGTGTTGTGTATATTTACTGAATTGGCTAAAGATTTGCCATACAGATTGTAAATGCTGCATGAGCTCAATTTAAAAGTTTTTAAGGCCATAGTATGGCTTTAAATAAATAAAAGGGCAAACTCCATGAAAAAAGGTGGGACAAAGGAAAAAGACCAAACAGAGCTGGGGTACCCAACTTTTTGGATCTGAAAGAATTTAATTGAGGTTGTCCACCTGTATTGGAGGATTTTTAACCTTATTTAAAATTTGAGATTAGACTTTGATCCAACCTTAAAGTTTAAACTGGTTTTATCCCAATTTGGACAGAAATTTCAAGCTGCCAAAGGGTAAATCCCAATATGCAGGCTTGAAATTAAAGTTTTGAGACCTTCCAAAGCTTAAATAAGCTTAAAACTTTAAGGTTACAAGCATTAAAACCTTATCAAAAGTTAAGGTTTAGTGTGTATTGCTATTTTACGTGGGAAATAGTAATAACTTCAAAAATTCATTAAAATCCAATTCTTAATGGATTTGCATGAAAGCTTCACATAGCTTACAACTTGATGTTATCTATATATAAATTCAATTTGATGTATCATTTATAAACATATTTCCTGAGTAATTAGCCTGGAAACGTACTCTTTTAATTATACTTATGGAAAATTAATATTTCTTTAAAAGATAATTGAAAATTGAGTTTAAGAGATTTCTGCTTGAAACTCTATTTTTAAGTTGTTCATGTGATGAAATTTAATATAAATAAACTTATTTTAGATTAAAACTTAAAATAATTAACTTGAATGAGGATTAAAGTTACTTGGAGTTAAGAATAACACTGGTAACTTTAAATTGGAATTGAATATAAGTTACCTTAAGTTAAGGACCTTATTTTTAAGCATGTTTTTTCAGTTTTGACTTGAGCACGCCTTCTATGTTCATTATAAATCACGAGAACTGCTCTATAGACATAAAAAGAGTCTTTTCATCACTGTTTTTGTGAGCCTTAAAAGTATTTTTATATACCCAAAAGACCACAAATGATAAATTAAAATACAAATATAAATAAAATAAATTTATTTATAAAAATAAAAATATAAATACAAATTTATATTTAAAAATCAAAATTTAATTATAATTTAAAAAAAAAATTACAAGAAAATTTAAAATTATGAAAATTCATTTTTACTTGTAAAAATTAAGTAAAAATGAATTTTTAATAAAAATTATGAAATTAGAATATTTTTGGTAAAAATTTATATAAAATATATTATAACTTTTTATCCAATAAATAAACATATAAAATTCATTTCACCATTTGATTCCTTATAAAAAATGAGGTGGTGTCACCTTTGAGTGAAATTTTTGTAACTCAACTCTAAATAAGCTTAAATTAAGTTTTCAGTATTTTCAATACAAAAATTGAAAATACTCAAAACTTTGATTTAATTCACACCACATGTGGTGTTAACCATCAATTTTTGTATTAAAATTGAGGTGTTGTGTTTAATTTAGAAGTTATGAGGAATTGAAGTATTTTCAATTGAATTCAATTGAAATGTCAAAATGTGCACATGTATTACATAAGTGAACTTTGATTTACATATAAGGTATCAATTATTACTGTATTGTACTGTACAATTCAATTGAATTACATATGTAAATTACAAGTATAATACATGATGAGGAATCAAAGGAAAAAATAAATTGGGGGGGAAAAGGAACTCTAGCCCTAAGGGGGAGCCAGACCCCCAAAATCCTTGCTGACAGGCATGAGATGTCAAACTTCATGCAAAGGTTCATCACTTTTGGCATGGAATTGAGTAACAGGGTCTGTGACTCAATTGATGATGAGGTTTTGATACCAATCAGGGCAGTTTTAACTGTTGCCAAGAGGGTAAAACTACCCTCAAGTTAAAAAAATGTTAGTAAAAACAGTTTTAACTGATTTATACGCCTCTTAAACACATTCTGACGTGTTTTGAAGGCTCTAGACCAGGTATTGCTATAGTAATGGCTGATTTAAGGGTCTAAAATGGCAAAAATGGCAAAAAATGGCTTAAACCAGGGTTCAATGATGCCATAATTGGCTTTTATGTTGTCAGACTGTTTTTCACGACTGACAAGAGTAAAACTTACTTTTGGAGTAAGAAAATTGATGGCTATCCAACAATGTCTTCTTTGCCCCACTTTTCTCTTCATGCTAGAATCTTTTCCTTTTCTAATTAGTTTAAACACTGTTAAACCAATCAATAAAAGATTTTAACCACCTTTTTTAAATCATTTCAAAAACCTTTTAACCACGTGAAAAATCATTGTAATTATTGTTTGTAACTCTTATAATCATTTTTACCCCTGAACCACCCCAAAAGTGAATTAAAGCATCTTTCATCGCTGTAAACTTTGTCACTTTGCTTCCAAATTCACTCTGGTCACTTTTAGGCATGATTTCTCTTTGATATTCCTATTAAAGACTTTGTTCTTCAGTTAATTGCATGCAGCTCTTTGCTCAATTAATTCCAATTGAAATTGCTCTTGAACAAATTTCTTTTGTAGCCTTACATATCTCTTGTAGAGTATTTTTGGATAAATTTTCATTGTTGGTAACACAATAAATCTTTATAATATTATTGTTTTATACTAATAAAGTTATAAACAATAAAATTGGCGTGTTTTCTATTAAGAATAATCTTTCTTTCTATTTTTAATTGATTTTTACCTTATACAAATTTTGAGGACAGGAAAAGTACTTGATTTTTAATCAAAGTTTCATATCCACACCTTACATTTGGGCGCCCGTTGGGAATATTTTACCTGTGACATATTTTTTAATTTTTTTTTCTTATATTGAAGAATTTAAAAAAAATATAAAAAATACTTATAATTCAAAAAACCCACAAAAAATAATTTTTTCATATTATAAGTGAGGCTTATATTTTTACTTCTTTTTTTTGAAATAACCTTTTTCTACTTAATTAATTGGCTTTTTCATTAATCTTAGTGTCTGACAATGTGGTAAGACAAGAAAAAATTGAAACAGCGTCAACAGTCACCAGCATTATTCCTGCCATTACTGTTAATTCAGACCATAAAGGTACTGTTATTGTGACTCAAAATAACCAACCTGAACCAATATCTTCTGAATTGATTAACTTGGATATAAGGAATACCCTTCAGAAAGCTAAGAATTTGGCCAATAGTAAGTTTTTGAAATAAAAATACTATTTTAAGTCTTTTTAATCATAAAATATGCTTTCAACTAGATCAGGAGCCAGCTATAACCCCTCAAGCAGCGCCCAGAAAGGTAATAGACATGATTATGGCAGAAGCCAACCAGGTACAGAAGGAAAAGGGTCAGTTGATGCCTTCCAAACAACTGAAATAGGTCATTCTGATGCTGATAATACCATCTTACCTTCACAAAGAGCTGACACCGCCACAAGAATCCTCAGTGGACATATACAAAGCCAGCCACAAAGCTTACAACAATGCCCTGAAGTACAAAGAGTACCAGATCCTTGCAGATATGTGGAAAACTGCATGAATTCTTACCTGACTGTGAGCAAATTCCCAGGCCATCCCAATACTTGCAAATTGCTCAATGGATGGCATACATTGATGGAGAAGAAAAACATGATGCTCTTGACACCAGAATGGAAGAAAAACAACCCTCCACCACCCAAGCAAGTGCCAAAAACAGCCCCAGTGGCCAGAAGCAGCAATTACAACATGAAAAAGCAGCCACAAGCTCCAAACAAGGGCAAAGGAAAGGCACCAGCCACCAAACCTTACAGCCAGGATTACAGGATTCCAAAAATTCAACAGGATTCCATGGAAAATGTGTTTCAGATCGCCAGGAAAATGATGGAATTACAAAAGAAAGAGGAGGCCAGATTAAAATATCAGAAATTATTTCTGATATTTTTGATTCTATTCCAGAGTTGTATGAAGCTATAACTGATGTAAAAAGTCATCTTTCTGATAAAAATACATCAATTTGTGACAATCTTAAAACACATAACTTGAGTCTGAGCCAAATCAATGAAACACTTAAATTTTTTGAAAAAGCTTTAAGAACAATTAGAAATTCCAATAATGATAATTCTTTGGAAATAAGATGAATAAACAATCTGGCATTATTGAGGAATTGACAGACAAATATTCTAAATTCAATATTGATGACATGATTTAAACAAGAATAAAACAAGCCATAAATACTATCAAAGAGGATAATAAGAAAGCTCTTGATGATATTTCAAAGTCATTTACTGAAGTAAAGACACAGATAATTGCCTTGCAAAAGTGTTTTGATACCTCAAAAGAGGAAATATCAAAATTAACAATAAAGTTAAATGAGGTTATCTCTGATAATACTAAACAAACAGAATTATGGAATGAGCTGACATATAAAGAGGATGATCATAAAAAGAATGTAATAACCTCTATACAAATCTTACAACATGAATTAAGAAATTCACAAAGGTGTAACAATAGTAAAATGAATGATATTGAACAACTACTAAACACCTTACCAAGAATGTCTACACCTCTGAATCAAAATGAGGGTACAGGGATTCCCAATCTACAAGTATTGGATATTGAAAATTCTCAATTAAAAAATGGATGTTCTACTTCTTTTCAGAACTTGGAACCATCAATTGGCCAAGCACTGTTGAAAGAAGTTCCAAAACTTAAGGAAGGGCCTCACTTCAGTGGTGAAGGAGAATATGACCATATGGAATTCATCAGAGGAATTGAAATGATAAAAGAAGACTTTTAATTACAAGAGAGATTGGTAAAAGCCAGGTTTAACACCTTATTTACCAAATCAGCTCACAGATGGTATCTCAAATTGAGACAGGCACATGGACACAAAAGTTGGACTTGGTGGAAAACCCAAATTATCAACAAATGGGCCAATGATGCTTGGAGGTTTAAAGTGGAAACAGCCTTTGAATATGCCAAATTTAATGCTGATAAAGACAAAGATTTACCATGATTTTGCCAACAAAAAGACAGATTAACAGCATTGTATCCTGACATGTCAGAATTTATGATCCATAGAAAAATTCTGAGACAATGCGGAGGTGACTTAGAGCATGCTATCAAAAGCAGGACTACTGAACAATCTTCAGCAGAGGATATTATCAATATATTAGAAGAAGTAACCACCAGAACCAAAATTGGTTCTAGTAGGATGAATCTCAAAACAAGGTTTAATACACCTTGGAAAGATTCTATGGACAAAAACCCCAAAGAAAATTATAATAATGTTAAGTATAAATATTCAGATACAGTCAGAAAGTGCCATATTTGCCAAAGAACCACCCATTTAGCCAATACATGTCCAAAAAGGGGAAAAATCAATGAAATTGATATTGAAAAGGAACCTGATGTTGAGAAAGATGACATAATTGAAGACAATTCAGATGATAAGTCATCCATATTTTCTGAATCTTCAAAAAAATATAGAAAATATCAATGCCACTTTTGACATCATGGAATCTTATTCCCACTTGCCACAATTGAGCAATGGTCAACTTGATTTAACAAAAGTTGAAGATGCACAACTTATGAAAACCAAACCAAACATAGGGAAAGGTTATACAGCTGGTAACTCCTGTATAAAAGAAGGGGTGATTAACAAAAAGCCCGCCAAACTTTTGCTTGACCCAGGAGCCTTCTGCTCTTGTGTTGGAAAATATTTTCTTAAAACTTGTGTACCAAATTTTGAATACCAATTGTTACCAATTGATGGCATAAAATCCAATAGTGCAAGTAATCCAATGAAGGCATTAGGAATTTTTGAGACCAATGTCATAATCCCACACATTAATGGGAATTTAAGGATCACAGTTGAATTTTTTGCTATGGAAAACTGCTCTAGTACCCATTTTATATTGGGAAATGACTATTTAATCATGTATGGGATAGATTTACATAACAACAAAGACAGATACTTTACTATTGGAGACAATAAGCGTCAGAAATTTGCCTTTTTACCATTTAATAGAAAAATCACAGTAAATAAAGTATCACCAGTCAACTTACAATTGGAAAAATTCAAATCTGAACAGTTGAAGGAGGCTGAGATAAGCCTTCATCTGACTGATAAACAAGAAAATGAACTTTCTTCCCTTTTGTATGACCACAGGGGAGCATTTGCTTCGGACAAAGCACCTCTAGGAGCAATTATTGGTCACAAATTTGATATCATTCTCAATATTGAAAGACCTTATCCACCACTCTTGAGAAGACCTGCATACCCAGCAAGTCCCAAGTCAAGAGAAGCTCTGGAAACTCATATCACAGAACTTCTAGACCTTGGGGTAATAAGAAAGGTTGGCCATAACAAAGAAGTAGAAATAAATACACGAGTAATAGTGGCATGGCATAATTAAAAATCCAGAATGGTTGGAGAATTTAGAGCTCTGAACACCTACACTGTTCCAGATAGGTTCCCAATACCAAAAATCAAAATTTCCCTTACTCAAATATCTCAAACAGTTTATATAACCACTATGGATGCCCTTGAAAGATTCCATAAAAATGTGGTGACACCAAGAGCAAGAAAATATTTGAGAATTATTGTTCATTGTGGAGTATATGCATATTTAAGAATGCCCTTTGGTATCAAAAATGAACCTTCAGCCTTCCAAAGAATGATGAATGAAATCTTCCCTGAAGAACTTTAAGAGGGATGGTTAATCATTTACATTGATGAAATTATTGTCTGGTCCAAGACTTGGGAAGAGCACATGTACAGATTGTCCAGAGTTTTGACAAAAATTCAATAAGTAAACATGTGTCACAACCACAAAGATTGACCCTCCTCCATTGGTGTTGCAGCAATTCAACCTGGAACCAATTGGCCACACCATATCTTTTATGGCCAATTGGTCCCCTCTGGTGCTCTATGGCCATTTGGCCATATCCTGCCATTACTGGCCTCCTTGGCCAATTTCCATATCACCAACCCCCAGGCCTTTATCTTTGATTTTGGGCCTGGGGGGTCCTTTAGTCTTCCAGGGGGTTCTGGGCCCCCTAGCCATCATCTTTGGTTTTGGGCCACCCCCTTTCATTAGGGGGGCTTAGGCCTAAATGGCCTTTTTGGGCCATTTAGGCCCCCTATGGCTTCTACGCCCCATGGGCCGTAATTCACAGTCCACGGTCCACGGTCCGTAGGCCAATTAGGCCCCTTTTAGCCTAATCCAATGAGGCCAAAAGGGGCCAAAGGGGGAAACCATCTAGCCCCAAAGGACAGGTGGGTTCCAAACCACAATTGGACCCACCTGAGCCAATTTTGGACACCAATCCCTTGGACCCAAATTTGGCCAAAAACCCTTTCAATACCAAAATGGCCATAGAACCCATAGGACCCATTTTTGGCCATTGACCACCATGAACCGTTATTCCAGAAATGGCCTCTGGAAACCACCAGACCAGCTCAGCCAGACTTTCCCTCAACTTAAGGGGAATTCTTTCCATTCCTCCATGCACCCTGTACTCAAGGTTGCAGGAGTGGTGCATATATGGTATTATATACCATTATGCACCATTTTTGCTCAAAAATTCAATGGTGACAGTTTCAGGACGAAATCCCACAATTACAAATCAAGGTCCCAAAATACAACTCCCATTTTGAAGGAGGATTCTTTAACTCATCAGTCTGGCAATCAGAAGACCATTCAAGGATCCCAATCACCTGGCCCTGCAGGAGTTGGGTGGCAATTTGATTCAGGATTATTCCAAGGGCATTCTTAGAGGTGATACAGTCTTTCAATCAGCTGTAAAGGCATCAAGTATTTCAATACTCCTTGGAAAATTCAATTGGTCCATACAGGCGTCAATCAATCAACCTGTATGTCCTTGGCCCAATTGGGCCAATTCAATCACACAGTTCATTTTCAAGATGGCCAGAACTATATTGGCCCAATTTAGACAATACAGCCGGTGATCCCCCTTCCAGGATCAGTCTTTCAGTTTATCACATATACTGGCCAGCTTTCAACACCTGGGGACTTTTTCCCCAGTTAATTAATATATTGGATTTATTATTATTATTATTATTATTATTATTATTATTATTATTATTATTATTATTATTATTATTATTATTATTATTATTATTTTCTTTTACTTTATTAAAGTCAATACTGATAATCTTAAGTAAGTCATTCAGCACCTTTTCTCTTTTCTTTCTTGCCTGTCAGTGGATATTGGTGGTCATATCCTTTACTAATTTCATTCCCTTTTCTGGCAGGTTGAAACAGTGAATTGAGGATTCACTTGGTTGGCTTCTTGGCCTTTGGCTTCTTTATTATCTTTGGCCTTTGGATTCTTATCTTTTCTTTTTATGTTTGGCATACTTGTCCTTTCCCTTTCTTCTTCTTTAAAGAAATCAATCTTTATTATTCCTTTTATCTTTTGGAGCCCTCCAAGTGAGTTCTTGATTCCTGAGTGCCAGGCTCTCTTGCTTCAATAAGAGCCCCTGTGACATTATATTAATTAACTCATAATTTCTTTCATTCTATTCATTCATTCCTCATCATTTTATTCATTCATTAATCAAAATTATGACTCTTAAACGCTTATTAATTTAATGATTCTTTGTCACCTCTCAATTTTGTCTCATTCCTTCTTCATTCTGAAAATTGAAAGCTGACCCAATTTCATTCTTGTTATCTTTTTCAATCTCAATTTCATTAATCATCAATCTAATTTTTATCCATAATTCAGGCGTTTTCTCATTTTGATTTTCAAATTACTCATCAGATTATTCAGACACGTTCTTCATATCAGGATTCAATTTGATTTTATTCCTGAAGAATTTTTATTTTCAGGAAGAATTCACTTGATAATTAGTTTGATTGACTGATTTGATATAATTGACATTGACTTCAAGAAAATTGACTGACCTGAAAAGTTTCATTGATTTTGCTGAATTTCACATCAAGAATTGACATAAATTGATTTTGACTCAAGAATTCATTTGACTGATTGATTTTCTCTGCAAGATTTGATTTTTATTGATTTTGATTGATTGATTTTATTGACTTCAGGATTTTCATTGATATTGATTTTGACTTCAAGACTCATTTGGTTTTGGTTGATTGACATACCTGAAGATTTTAATTTATTCGTTCATTTCCTCAAGATTTGGTTGTTGATTCCGTAATTCAAGAAAATTTTGATTTTATTCATTTACTTTAATTTTTTATTCCTGAAATCATGCCCATTGAACATTCACCTCCTGCAAGACAAACCAGATCTCAGGCCAGAGCTCAAGCTGCTCTTACTCCAACTCCAAGAGCTCCTGTTGATGGCACCCCAGAAGTTCCTCAACTGAGGGCCCAATTGGATAGAGGGCCAAGAAGATCAATTCCATTATCAGGAGTGGCTGGCGGCTTTTGAGGATTTTCAAGAACCAGTCCCAAGGTTCAAGGTGAAAATGATGATGATGAGGAGGAGAATTCTGTGGAAGAGGAAGAGTCTGATGGTACTGAAGGTGTTCCTGCTCCTGTGGGGGTATCCCAAGGTACTGGAGGACCAACTCTAGCCCAGTATGATCAGCCTGTCTCTCATCAATCTGAACCATCTTTTATGGCCATTATGCAGAAGATGGCTCAAATTATGGCCAATCTTCAAGCAGCTTCTTCTTCTGAATCATCAAGACCACCTGCCTTCAAGACTCCATCTATGAAGGCACCATAATGCTTTGATGGGACTTAGCCCTTCAAAGTCAGAACCTTCCTTCAGTCATGCCAATTAATCTTTCATAATGATCCCGAAAACTTCTCTCAAGACAGAAAGAAGGTCCTTTATGCCACTTCATTTCTCATTGGCAGGGCTGCAAAATGGATTGAGCCTTATCTTTCCAATCTCACAAATCAAGACTCCAATTACCTTCTCAATTCTTGGCCTTTATTTGAATCTCAACTCTTCACTATATTTGATGACCCAAATGAAGTCAGAAAAGCTGAAGCAGAATTGGATTCACTAAGAATGGAGGAAGGTGGCCATGTTTCACTATACATAGCCAATTTCAGGAGTTTGGTTTTGAGAATTGGAGATTGGGTTGAAAGGGCTCTCATTCATCATTTCAGGAAGGGATTGCCATCCAGGATATTGGATCAATTGGATTCCCATCCTTCAAGAATTGATTCTCTTCAAGACTTAATGGACTTTACCCTGGAACTTGATACCAGGTACCATGAAAGGAAAAAGGAGAAGAATCACTATCAAGAGAAGAAACCTGAAGCCCCAAGATCAAGTACTTCTCATCCTCAAAATTCTTCAAGTTCAAGTCATAAGAAGAAGAAGAATTTTCAGAAGAGGGACAAGCCCCATTCTTCTTTGTTGAATAAGGACTTCAAGCTCATGAACTCTGAAAAAGAAAGAAGAATCAAAGAGGGTCTTTGTACCTATTTTGGTGGGAAGCATAGTCTTGAGTCTTGTTTCAAAAGGCCTCAAAACAAGCTTACCCAACCATCAGGACAATTTCCCAGCCAGGGAAAAGCCTGAGTGGAGACCATGTTGTGTTCAATGGTCTTCACAGTTTTCCTTCCAGAGCACAATTGTGCATTCTGAATACTGGTGTCAAGAATTCTCTTAATTTTTTTGTTTTTTCTTCTCTTTCTGATGTATTTTACAGTATTCTCATTGATTCTGGTGCTACACACTCATTTATTGCAAAGCAGTTTGTTCACAAGTACTCATTGACTACGTCAGAACTTCCAGAGAAGATTCCTCTTATCATTTTGGACTCCTCTGAATCCCCTTCCTTATTTGTGACTCACCATACTAAATATATGGTTGAGCTCCCTTCCTTCCCAAGCTTTAAATGGGACTTTTTACTCATTGATACTCCCAAGGGAGAAGACCTCATATTGGGCTTTGACTTTCTAAATCACTTTAATCCTTCTAATTATTGGAGGAAAGGGCTGATCACCTTTAATGCTGATCATGAGGACTATTGTGATCCTTCTAATTATTTCCATAATGACTTTTCTTCTGCCAAATCATGTGCAGCTCTGGTTGGTGATTCTAGAATACCAACATTTCCATCTTCTGTCCATATTCCTTCCATAAATTCCCATCCATCAGTCATTACTATCCTGTAGAGATAAAGTCTTCAAAGGGATTAATGATGTTGGAGAAGATATTTCTGTATCTTCACATCACCTCTTCCTTGGGAATATGGATCTTCCTCCTTCATATTATTATGACTCCCTGGAGGAGTTGTGGGATGAAGAGGAAGAGCCAGAAGAAGGCTGTTCCCTCTACCTATCACCAATATTTGGATGTATTCTCCAAGGTGAAAGCAGAGAAACTTCCTCCTCACCGCGCCTGTGATCATCATATTGAGCTGAAGGGGTCTCTACCTCCAGCTGGGGTGATCTACTCTTTATCCAAACAAGAGTCAGATACACTCAGGGCCTACATTTCAGAGAATGTAGAGAAAGGTTTCATCCAGCCAAGCTCCTCTTCAACAGGAGCACCTGTCCTCTTTGTCAAAAAGAAAGATGGTGGCCTCCGTTTGTGTGTTGATTACCGCAAACTCAATGCTGTTACTAGGAAGAACAAGTATCCTGTTCCTCCTATGAATCAGCTTCTCAATTTTTTCAATGGTTCTTCTATCTTCTCCAAGATTGATTTGCGTGGTGCATATAACCTGCTCAGAATCAAGGAGGGTTATGAACATTTGACATGCTTTAGAGCTAAATATGGCAGTTTTGAGTACTTGGTTATGCCATTTTGGCTCACCATTGCTCCAGCCTCTTTTCAAAATCTTGTCAATGATATCTTTCAAGATGTTCTTGATGTTTATGTTGTGGTTTATTTGGATGACATTATAGTCTTTTCCGAATCTGAGGAAGAACATGTCACTCATGTAGCCACTGTTCTTTCCAGACTCAGAGCCAATAACCTTTTTGCTAAGGCTTCAAAATTCCTATTTCATGTCTCTAGTGTAGAATACCTTGGTTATGCTGTTTCTTCTGAAGACCTCAAGATGGACCAAGCAAAATTCCAGCAGATTCTCAATTGGCCGCCTCCAAGAAACCTCAAAGCTCTTCAATCTTTCCTTGGTTTTTCCAACTTCTACTGCTGTTTCATCAAGAATTATTCAAAGAAGATCAGTTCACTCACCAGTTTCCTCAAGAAAGATTCCTGTTTCCCCCTCAATAAAGAAGCTCTCAGTCAGTTTCACCAACTCAAAGAGGCTTTCACCACCGCTCCAATCCTTCTCTACCCACCATTGTAGAGAACAATGCATCCGATTATGCCTTGGGTGCTGTACTGAGTCAGGTCTCTGACTCAGGAAAACCTCCCATTGCATTCAGAAGCCGCAAGCTTATCCCAGCAGAGCTCAACTATGATATTCATGACAAGGAACTCCTTGGCATAGTCTGGGCTCTCAAGAGCTGGAGGGCTTTTCTCCTGTCTCTTTCCTCCCCTTTTGAAGTTCTCAATGATCACTCTTCCCTTCAATACTTCATGTCCTCCAAAGTACTCACTCACTGTCAAGCCCGCTGGCCTGAATTTCTTTCTGACTTCCATTTCTCAATCACTTACCACCCTGGCTGCCTAGCTACTCTTCTGGATGCCTTATTGCGTTGGGACAACGTCTATCCGGAGAGGGGGGAGGATTTCATCAGCAAGAATCCAATGAATCTTCAACAACTCATTAAGCAAGATGAAGTTCAACCCTCAATATATTTTGCAGTCAAGGTGGAATCTTTTTCAAATTTCATTGACTCAATTCAGAAGAAATTATGGCAAGATTCTCAGTACAGAAGTATCCTTGAAGAATTGGGCAAAGGTAAATCCATTCAGGATTATTCTCTTGATTCCTCTTCCCAACTTCTTCTCTTCAAAGATTGGGTGGTGGTCCCAAATGACCCCACAATTCAACTCAGCATTCTTCAAAAAGCGCCATGACTCTCCTCTAGCTGGACACCCTGGCCAATAGAAGACTCTCAAACTTGTCAAGTGGGATTTCCACTGGTCAGGCATGACTCAATTCATCAAGGATTATGTCTCATCCTGTCAACAGTGTTCAAGAAGCAGGAATATCCATCATAAGAAGTTTGGACTGCTCAAACCTCTTCCAATTCCAAATGGTCCTTGGATTTGCCTTTCAATGGACTTCATCACTCAACTGCCACTGTCCAACTCATTTGACTCAATCCTTGTCATAGTGGACAGATTCTCAAAAATGGCGGTTTTTATTGCAACAATGTCTTCAATCACTTCACTAGATCTGGCCCATTGATTCATCAAGAATATCTTTTCAAAGAATGGCCTTCCTTAAAGCATTGTCAGTGATAGAGGTCCTCTCTTTGTTTCTTCCTTCTGGACCAATCTTTTCAGCAGCTCAAGATTTCAAGAGATTTGTCAACTGCTTACCATCCAGAAACTGATGGACAGACAGAGAGGGTAAATCAGATACTAGAACAGTATCTTTGGATTTATGTCAGTTATCATCAAGATGATTGGAATGCATGGCTCCCTCTGGCTGAATTTGCCTACAATAATTCTGACCACTCTTCAAGCAAGAAGTCACTGTTTTTCACTGTTTATGGAAGAGATCCACAATTTGACTCAGTTCACATCCCTCAAGATACTCCTGCTGGAAAGTTATCAACAAAAATCCAATCAGTACAGCAAGATGTCAAGAGAGAACTTGAAGTTGCCATAAACCGGTTTAAGAGGTATGCAGATAAAAGTAGAGCAAGTCCACCTGTTTTCAATCCTGGTGACATGGTATGGCTTTCTTCCAAGAACATCAAATCAACCAGACCCACCCAAAAACTGTCTGAAATATGGTTGGCTTGTTTTCCAATCTTGAAGAAAGTCAGTACTAATTCTTACCACCTCAAGCTCCCATCTCAATGGAAATCCATCCACCCAGTCTTCCATATTTCCCTTCTGGAACCAGTAAAGACATCAACAATCCCAAATTGGCATCAAGAGCCTCCTCCTCTAATCACCATTGAAGAAGAAGAGGAATGGGAAGTCTCTCAAGTACTGGATTCAAAGCTCAAGAGGAGAAAATTATGGTATCTGGTGGAATGGAAAGGTTTCAGTCAAGACCCAGAAAGATCCACTTGGGAACCAGCTGAAAACCTCAAGAATTGTCCTGAACTTGTCAAAGATTTCCATTCTTTGTATCCTGACAAGCCAGGACCCAATTCTTCAAAAGCTTGATCTTTTATGGTGCTTGGTGGGGAGAGGAATTACCAAAAGTAAGTCCCACTCCTGGTATGCACCTTTAGGGGTATTCTACTCTTTTCTGTTGTAAGCATCACCTTGGCCACTCTGTGAGCACTTTGCAATTTTGCCACCGATCTTCTGGCCTGGCTTTCAACATCAATTCCATCTTATGGCCATTTCCACTTGGGGAAAATGGACCATTCCTTTCATCTTTTCCTTCCCAAGTTATTATCTGTTAAACACATTCATTTATCAAGATTTTTTATTATGTATGGCACTGGCCGGAGTGGTAACTACCAAAAGTAAGTTCCTCTCCTGGTGTGCACTTCCCTGAGGGGTCTACAATCTTTCAAAACATCACCTTGACCACTCTGTGAGCACCCGGCATCAAATTCTGTTATCTAGGTCCTTGGCCACTTTCAAAATCTGTGATGAAGATTGGACTCCCCCTCAAAATTCATTTTTTCTTTTTATTTTCTTTTTCTCTCTTTATATTTGTTTATTTTACTTTCTTATTCTTTATATTTTCTTGAATTTATTTTTTTATAACTCTTAATGCCAAAATCTTTACGCCAAATCATGTCTTCAACATTTTCAAAACCAAATGTCAAGAGAAGACCAAGTCAACCTCAATTCATATGACAACACTTTTATCAGTTCAAAAATTTTCTTTTCAGGATTCAAATACCTCTGGAATCCCTACGTCCAATCTGTCTCAATAGCCTCAACAGGCTTCTACCTTATCTTGGTGCTCAGGAGCTCACCATTCAAGGTAGGGGGGTACTGTCACAACCACAAAGATTGAACCTCCTCCATGGGTGTTGCGGCAATTCTAAGCTGGAACCAATTGGCCACACCATATCATTTATGACCAATTGGTCCCCTCTGGTGCTCTATGGCCATTTGGCCGTATCCTGCCATCACTGGCCTCCTTGGCCAATTTCCATATCACCAACCCCCAGGCCTTTATCTTTGATTTTGGGCCTGGGGGGTCCTTTAGTCTTCCAGGGGGCTCTGAGAACCCTAGCCATAATCTTTGGTTTTGGGCCATTTAGGCCCCCTACCGCTTCTACAGCCTGTGGGCCATAATTCACGGTCCATGGTCCATATGCCACAGTCTGTGGGCTGCGGGCCGCGGTCTGTAGGCCAATTAGGCCCCTTTTGGCCTAATCCAATGAGGCCAAAAGGGGCCAAAGGGGGCAACCATCTAGCCCTAAAGGCCAGGTGGGTCCCAAAATACAATTGGACCCACCTGAGCCAATTTTGGACACCAATCCCTTGGACCCAAATTTGGCCAAAAACCCTTTGGACACCAAAATGGCCATAGAACCTATAGGACCCATTTTTGGCCATGGCCTCTGGAAACTACCAGAGGCCACCAGACTAGCTCAGCAAGCCTTTCCATCAACTTAAGGGGAATTCTTTCCATTCCTCCATGCACCCCGTACTCAAGGTTGCAGGAGTGGTGCATATATGGTATTATATACCATTATGCACCATTTTTGCTCAGCAATTCAATGGTGACATTTTCAGGACCGAATCCCACAATTACAAATTAAGTTCCCAAAATCCAACGCCCATTTTGAAGGAGGATTGTTTAACTCATCAGTCTGGCAATCCATGGCGGCAATCAGAAGACCATTCAAGGATCCCAATCACCTGGCCCTGCAGGAGTTGGGTGGAAATTTCATTCAGGATTATTCCAAGGGCATTCTTAGAGGTAATACAGTCTTTCAATAAGTTTTCAAGGCATCAAGTATTTCAATACTCCTTGGACAACTCAATTGGTCCATACAGGCGTCTGTCACAGCCATGGAGACAGGCAGGGCATTACCACTCATTACTAATGGAGAATCTTCCAACACCTAATCAGCAAGGGGTTTCATGGAAGATTCACCAAATACAGTTCCAATCCTCAATACAGATTGATACAGGCAAAACCCAAATACAGGCCTGTCCTCAATACAGGCGCAAATACCTGTATTGATTCAAATAACTGTATTGGATACACCAATACAGTTTCACATCTAAAATACAGGTTCCTCAATCATACAGTCATGGTTTCTCAACACTCAAACACCAGGCTGGCACTTTTTCACATATACCAGCCCCCTTTCACCCACCTGGGGGTTTTTCCCCCAGTTAATTAAAATATTGGATTTATTATTTAATATTATTTTATTACTTATTAAGTTAGTCTTTGCCTTCCCTCACCTGTTCAGTAGAGTCCTGGTGGCCATATCCTTTATTAATCCTTTTCTCTTTTCTGAACAGGTTGAAACAGTGGTACAGGCTTATTTGTGGTTGGCTCTTTATTATTGCTTTTGTTTTTTCTCTCATATCTTTTTTGCTTATTATTTTATGACTAGGAATTTATCCTCTTACTCCATTACTATTATCAATTGAGTATTTCATTCTGAGCCCTCCATAAGTAAGTCTGTTCACTGAGTGCCAGGCCCTCTTCATTTAGAAGAGCCCCTGTGACAATCAATCAACCTGTATGTCCTTGGCCCAATTAGGCCAATTCAATCTTCCACTGTGGGAATTCAATCACACAGTTCATTTTCAAGATGGCCAGAACTGTATTGGCCCAATTCAGACAATACAGCCGGTGATCCACCTTCCAGGATCAGTCTTTCAGTTTTTCACATATACTGGCCACCTTTCAACACCTGGGGACTTTTTCCCTAGTTGATCAATATATTGGATTTATTATTATCTTTATTTTCTTTTACTTTATCAGAGTTAATACTGATAATATTAAGTCAGTCATTCAGCACCTTTTCTCTTTTCTTCCTTGCCTGTCAGTGGATATTGGTGGTCATATCCTTTACTAATTCCATTCCCTTTTCTGGCAGGTTGAAACAGTGAATTGAGGATTCACTTGGTTGGCTTCTTGGACTTTGGCTTTTTTTCTTTTCTCTTTATCTTTGGCATACTTTTCCTTTCCCTTTCTTCTTTAAAGAAATCAATCTTTATTATTCCTTTTATCTTTTGGAGCCCTCCAAGTGAGTTCTTGATTCCTGAGTGCCAGGCCCTCTTGCTTCCATAAGAGCCCCTGTGACAACATGAAAATCTCCTTGAAAAAATGCCATTTTGGATTTAAAGAACTTAAAGCACTAGTACATGTTGTATCTGGTTTGTCCCTTGGAATTGACAAAACCAAAGTTGCAGCAGTATTGCTAAAACCCATGCCTCAGAACAAAAAGGAAATTCAGTCTTTTTAGGTTTTGCAGGATATTACAGAAAACACATTAAAGATTTTGCATCAATAGCAAGACCACTTTATAAATTGTGTGACAAAGCCACAGTAGTTGAAATGACTGTTAACAGAGGCAAAGCTTTTGAGTCTCTAAGAGAAGCCTTGACCACTGCTCCACTCTTACTGATGCCAGAATTTAAATTGCCTTTTGAACTGTATATTGATGCATCAGGGGATGGGCTGAGTGCTGCACTTCACCAAGTTCAGATCATAAATGATAAACCTGTAGAAGGACCCATATGTTTTATATCCAGGCAAATCAAACCAACTGAAGCCAGATATGGAGCAAGTCAAATGGAATGCCTATGCCTTTTCTTGGCTTTAGAAAGACTCAACTACTTTCTAGCAGGATGTGTTTTTGAAGTAATAACAGATTTTACTGCTGTTAAATCACTTTTAAACATTAAAACACCCAGTAGACATATGCTCAGATGGCAAATAGCCATACAGAAGTATAGGGGCAATATGACTATTGTTCATAAAGATGGTAATATTCATAAATATGCAGATGGATTGAGCATATGGCCATTACCAAATGATATTAATAATCCTGCTTATGTGCCAGAAGAAGCTTCCCCACAAATCCCAATAGAAGGAATAAGTGTTACAGACTTGAACACCACCTTCTTTGAAGAGATCAGAAATAGTTACATTCAAGATAGGAATTGTAGCATCTTATGCCAATTACTTAACAAAGACTGTAAAGAAAACTCTCTAATACATGCCTTGGACGAAGTATAGAAATGATCTTATGATGAAGGAAGATTTCACCTACTTGATGGTATAATTTATCACAGGACCAAGCACACATGTGTAATTACAGTTGTGGACAGGTCATTAATCAATCTTGTACTGAAAGAATGCCATGACAGCCCCTTCTCAGGACATCTGTCTGAAGACAGAACAAGAGAAAAAGTAAAAACCTGTATATGGTGGCCAATGTGGCAGAAAGATGTTGCAGAGTATTGCAAAACCTGTGACAGATGTCAAAAAGCAAATAAATCCACTGGGAAGAGACTTGGAAATATGATAAAAATCCAAGAACCAAGCAGACCTTGCAAAATTGCTCATATGGATTGGGTAAATGGCCTACCACCAGCAGGTGACAGAAGTTATAATGCTTGCCTAGTGATTGTGGACAGATTCAGTAAAACTCCAATATTTTTACCATGTCAAAAGGATGATACAGCCATGGATACAGCTCTTCTGATATGGAATAGAGTAGTGTCATGGACTGGAATATTTACAAATATCATTAGTGATAGGGATCCCAAATTCACTTCAGCACTATGGACAAATCTTCACCAATTATTTGGCACTAAGCTGTCTTTCTCTACAGCCTACCACCCACAAACTGATGGTCTGGCTGAAAGGATGATCCAAACCTTAGAGGACATGGTAAGAAGATTTTGTGCATATGGCCTTGAATTCAAAGATTGTGATGGATTTACCCATGATTGGTGTACTCTGTTTCCAGCACTGGAATTAGCATATAAAAGATCAATCCATGCCAGTACCAATCAAACTCCTGCTATCCTAGAAAAGGGATGGAACCCCAAATTACCCCAAGATTCTTTGAGGAAAGATTTGATTGAAATACATCCCACAGCTTCTAGCTTCAAGGGAATGCCAGACAAAGCTAGAAAACATGCAGTAAGGTGCATAGAGGACTCTTTTGCATACTATAAGGACAAATGGGATAAATCACATGCAACTCCAGATTTTAAAGTGGGGGATTTAGTTCTTGTATCCACCACTAACTTCAATAACATCAAAGGATGTAAAAAGCTGAAAGACTCCTTTGCAGGACCTTTTGTTATTAAGGCCCTCCATGGAGAAAATGCTGTTGAAGTAGAGTTATCTGAAGAGCTTAGCAATAAGCATCCTACATTTCCAGTGAGCTTGATAAAGCCATATAAATGTAGTGATGCTGAAAGATTTCCCTTGAGGAATAAAATTCCCCAAGCTATACCTCCTGTTGAGCCATCTGGTAGTAAGAAAATTACCAAATTTCTCAAAGAAAGAAAGTTGAGAACCAACAAAGTAAGGGAATACTTTCTTAGGTACAGTGACCTAGCTTGTGAAGATGAATGGTTGCCAGAAAAGGACATACCTGAAGCTACTAAAATTCTCAGAAGGTTCAAGCACACTAGAAATAACAATATTAAAAAGTAATATTCTCATTTTAGGGGGAGGGAATGTGAGCCTTAGAAGTATTTTCATATACCAAAAAGACCACAAATGATAAATTAGAACACAAATATAAATAAAATCAATTTATTTATAAAAATAAAAATAAAAATACATATTTATATTTAAAAATCAAAATTTAATTATAATTTAAAAATAAAATTACAATAAAATTTAAAATTATGAAAATTCATTTTTACTTGTAAAAATTAAGTAAAAATGAATTCTTAATAAAAATTATGAAATTAAAATATTTTTGGTAAAAATTAATATGAAGTATATTATAGCTTTTTATCCAAAAAATAAACATATAAAATTTATTTCACCATTTGATTCCTTATAAAAAATTAGGTGGGGTCACCTCTGAGTGAAACTTTTGTAACTCAACTCTAAATAAGCTTAAATTAAGTTTTCAGTATTTTCAATACAAAAATTGAAAATCCTCAAGACTTTAATTTAATTCACACCACATGTGGTGTTAACCTTTAATTTTTGTGTCAAAATTGAGGTGTTGTGTTTAGTTTAGAAGTTATGAGGAATTGAAGTATTTTCAATTGAATTCAATTGGAATGTCAAAATGTACATGTGTGTTACATAAGTGAACTTTGATTTATATATGAGGTATCAATTATTACTGTATTGTACTGTACAATTCAATTGAATTACATATGTAAATTACAAGTATAATACATGATGAGGAATTAAAGGAAAAATAAATTGGAAATATTAAAATTGGGGGGGAAAAGGAACTCTAGCTCTAATGGGGAGCCAGACCCCCAAAATCCTTGCTGACAGGCATGAGATGTCAAAATTCACACAAAAGTTCATCACTTTTGGCCTGGAATTGAGTCACAGGGTCTGTGACTCAATTGATGATGAGGTTTTGATACCAACCAGGGCAGTTTTAACTGTTGCCAAGAGGGTAAAACTACCCTTAAGTTAAAACAATGTTAGTAAAAACAAATTTAACTGATTCATACTCCTCTTACACACATTATGACGTGTTTTGAAGCCTCTAGACCAGGTATTGCTATAGTAATGGCTGATTTAAGGGTCTAAAATGGCAAAAAATGGCTTAAACCAGCCCTTTTTTGGTCGAAACCAGGGTTCAATGATGCCATAATTGGCTTTTATGTTGTCATACTGTTTTCTACGACTGACAAGAGTAAAATTTACTTTTGGAGTAAGAATATTGATGGCTATAAAAGAATGTCTTCTTTGCCCCACTTTTCTCTTCATGCTAGAATCTTTTCCTTTTATAATTAGTTTAAACACTGTTAAACCAATCAATAAAAGATTCCAACCACCTTTTTTATATCATTTTAGAGCCTTTCAACCACGTGAAGAAATAATTATAATTATTGTTTGTAACTCTTATAATCATTTTCACCCCTGAACCACCCCAAAAGTGAATTAAAGCATCTTTCATCACCGTAAACGTTGTCACTTTGTGTCCAAATTCACTCTGGTCACTTTTGAGCATGTTTTCTCTTTAATATTCTTATTAAAGACTTTGTTCTTTAATTAATTGCTTGCAGTTCTTTGCTCCATTAATTACAATTGAAATTGCTCTTGAAGAAATTTCTTTTGTAGCCTTAAATATCTCTTGTAAAGTATTTTTGTATAAATTTTTATTGTTGGTAAAACAATAAATATTTATAATATTATTGTTTTATACTAATAAAACTATAAACAATAGAATTGGTGTGTTTTCCCTTAAGAATAATATTTCTTTCTATTTTTAATTGATCTTTACCTTATACAAATTTTGAGGACAGGAAAAGTACTGGATTTTTAATCAAAGTTTCATATCCACACCTTACAGTTTTTGTCCATCATCAATTCTAAATCCAATAATATTAGACATTTAAACAGTTAAAGCTTTATTATATATAAAATCTTATTACTTAAATGTTTCTTAAGTATTTTATTCTTTATAAATATTAAATTAAACAATTTAAATAATAGAAATTAGATTATTGTTGTAATCACCAATAATAGATTTTTTTTATAAAATTATTGTCTTTAAGATTTCTTTTAAAATCCACAAATTCCCCTCAAAACTCTTTAATCATATACTTTATTATAAAGAGTTAATTTATAATTTAAAATATTGATTTTTGGTGTGGTTTTAACTTATAATAATCATTTAATATAATAACTGTTGCATTTGACTTGTTGTATTAAATTTATATCATAAGTAAGTCTTTTTTAAGATTCTATATCTTTTTTATCTGTTATTAGTTTTTTTATATAGAATGTTTCTATAAGAATAATTTCTGCACAGTGTGTGTTATAATTCTTTTATAAATAATATTGATATATTACTTATAAGTGGTTAAATATTTCTATTTTCTACATGTAATTGTCTCATTAAGAGCTTTACACTTCTTATTGTTATAATTGTCAGTGACTATAACAATAATAGAATAATTATAATTTATTATAATTCTTATATTTTTTCAATCTTATTTTATATAAGAATAATTCAATTTTTTTTTCTTATATAATTATGTTTGATAATTATATTTAAATTTGTGAGTATAATATTTTATTATATAATATTTTTCTACCAAGGACAGTTATAGTACTTTTGATATTGTTACTATTATCAAGGGTTTCATAGACAAACCTTACAAAATGGCTCCGGTAACCCAAAACCAAAACCAACATTGTCCTATCCCTGCATTGGGCCTTTGCAATGTCTGAGAAATGGGGTATCAAATACAACAAGCTGGAGGGCCTCTTGGCCCAAGAAGTGTGCCATGCCCCTCCAACTCTTTACCAGGGAGCATTTGATCAGCTGAGAGAACTTGATCCAGAGGAGTCTCCTGGATGGTCCATACAAAAAGAAAAAATCAGCTGTTTACTGCCACAATCCTCTTTAAAGGAAACAAGAAACCCTTGTCAAATTTTGTTGACCAGGCAATTCTCAATACATTCCAGTGCAAGGACAAATCATCATGTGACCCTTCCCCCTTTGTGTATTGTGTGTCCGACCCACAGGAATCAAAACCCATATACTCTAGGCCTCATTTGCCATACAATCCACAACCAATGGCCTCTGCAAGTGATGTATGTTGTCCACCAAATCATTTGGTCAACAAATTTGAAGTGTCATGTTTCCATTGTGGACGCGCCGGTACTGGTGTCCAGACTTCCCACATACCAGGGGCATGGCAAACCCTAATCCTCATCCTCCATCCCATCTCCTTTTGGTCCAGAAACAACAGGCACTCCCAATCAATGCACACAGCAGGGCTCAAGGTCAAACTACTAGCATTATCAAGTGTTTCAAGTGCAGTTTGTCAAGCACAATTCCTCCAACAGGGTTTTGATTGATGTGGGTGTGTCCATTCACCTGTCTGGTGCCCTGAACAAGGTTTCCCCCTCCTTTATCTTCTTTGCTGACTCAAAGTCTTCCATTATGATATCTCAGATGATGACACTTAGATTTCCTGTCAAGACTGGTACAGTCATTGTCCGCCACATCAAATTTGCAGACAGAATTTTGGGTACTATTCTTTCCATGAGCCATTTATGTAGGGCAGGTGTTGCCCCTGTGTTTGACAACTTGTCTCTGTCACTTCTTGTTTCTGGATATCCTGTGTCTACCACCTTCAAGAATAATGTCTGGTGGCTAAAGCTGTACCTAGGGATGGGACCAATAGGTCAGAGGTTGTGACCTCCCACTAGCTTGATTGAAATGCATGCAATATCTCAACCCACCTCTACAAGCTTAAGCTCATGTGAGTGGCATGCACAACTTGGGCATGCATGCAATAAGATGGTTCTCTCTTTCCTTAAGCAGCATGTGCCTAATTTTGATCTAAAGCGCTGGCAACCCTTTCACTGCGAAGTATGTGCTACAGCCAAGAGCACACATTGGCTCACAAGGGCAAGAAATGACATCCCAAAGGATAAGCCATTTGAACTCCTGGTCTTGGATGTCATGAGCCCTTGTGTGGGTAATGCATAGGGTTTCTATTATCTGTTGACTGTACGCAACCAAGCATCAACCTACAGAATTGTCTACCCACTGAGGTCATGATTAGAGGCCCCGGATGCAATTCTGGACACAATCAAACAACTCCAGGTTAGACTTGGTAAGACACCAAAGTCTCTGTGAATGGACAATGCCAGGGAATTTACATATGGATATTTCACCTCTTCATTGGCAAAGCTGATGGTGGGTTTCTTCCCTTCATTGCCATACTTGCCTCAAGAGAACAGCAAAGCTGAGTGACTTTATTGGACCTTGGGCAGCATGGTGAGGGCAATGATGTTTCAAAGAAACATTCCAGATTGTTTCTGCCAATTTTCTTATGCATCTGCTTGCTTTGTGCACAATTGGCTACCCAACTCCCAGTGTCTGCACTCATTGCTTCACCAGGAGCTGTTTGGTTGCGCCCTGTGTATCACCACGCTGTATATTTTTGGAACGGAAGCTATTTTTCATGTCTCTGCTGCCCAGAAGAATCATAAGCTGGCGCTGAGGGGGGTTCGTTGTTATCTGCTTAAACCTCTGATGAAGGGTGGCTAGTTTTTATGGGATACAGAAAGAGACAGGACGATACAGTCAGCTAGCCATGTCTTCCCGCCTTGTCAGAAAATTCATGCCGCAGGTACCAATCAATCCAGAGGATCACTGTCTCACGTACTCAACACGGTAACACTGGGCCAGGTACCAACAGAGCCCTAATTTGAAGAGGAGGATACGGATTTCAACTCACTGCCGCTCACCAAGAACATTGCTGTGCCCAAACACCTTGGTCAGGCATTGTCCGGCCAACATTGGGACAGGTGGAGGGCAGCGTGTGAAGCAGAGTTAAAGCAGATTATGGTTAGAGATGTCGGGAAAGCTGTGGATAAGGACATGCCTATGAAGATGATTGGGCATTGTTGGTTTTTTGGCATCAAGCGCCACACCAACGGTAGCATTGAGAAGTTCAAGGCACGTTTTGTGGCTCAAGGTGACCATCAGAGGCCTGGGATAGACTGCACCAAAACGTACATTCCTAATGTTTCTCTCATGTCCCTCTGGTTGGTGCTAGCTCACGCTATGTGTAATAACTGGCCAGTGGCCTTGTTTGATGTCAGCGGAGCATATCTCTACCGTCCGGTGAAAAAAACCATTTTCATAAAGCCTCCTATGAATTTCTTTCCGCACCTCAAGGGCAAAGCTCTGCATCTCAAGAAAGCCTAATATGGCATGAGGCAGGTGGGTTTTTCTAACTGGTATTTTGACCTGTATGGGTTTTACCGCGATGGAAGTTTACCAATCATTTTACATATTCTGCAGCAGGGACAATGTAATTGCCATCTGAATACATGTGGACAATGGTGTTGTTACATCAAACTCACCGGAGGCAGTGTCATCTTTCAAGAAAAAGCTATGTGCAGAGGTAAAAATTAAGTGGAATGACACCGTGACACAAATTGTGGGTCTGGAAAGTGTGTTTGGTGAAGGTAAAGTAACCATCACACAGCAACGACTCACCACTTCCAGTGCTTCCAGAAAGCACCTCAACCTTTAAGGGTGATTTTATGGACCCAACTACCTTTTGGTTGGTTGTTGGTTCCCTGGCATATCTTGTCAGCGCCTCCCAGCCGGACCTTTCTTTTGCTGTGATCTACCTGTCCCGGAATTTGATGGCACAAAAAAAGGACCATGTAATGGGCTACCTACTCAAGACCTGGGATCACCAACTGCTACTCTTGCCAAAGAGGGTTTCACTCAGTATATGGAGTGACACCGCCTGGGGAGGAGATTTTGAGCGGCGTCAATTGGGTTTTATACTAAAGCTGGGTGAGGCCCCCATCCTCTGGGGTTCAAGGGGGCAGAGCGTTGTGGCTCTATCAACTTGTGCTGCAGAGTATGTGGAATTGTCGGACTCAACTCAACACTTAGTACAGGCCATCAGTCAGCTCACTAAACTTGCGGGCACTTTGAACAAATAAAATTTTTTCAACAACCAAGCGGAAGTTCAAGTCACATAAATTCTTTTTTATATGGACCATCCAGGAGACCCAGTCTTGGAAGCAGATGTGGTATCTGGACAGGGCTTTATTTTTTTGTTAACAACTCAATACGCAAGCACAACATAAAGGTTACTTGGTTTCTGACCAGAAAGATGCAAGCCAACACATTGACCAAGAAAATATTGAGGCCAACACTTTGACAGGCTCTACCCTTCCTGTGTGTTTGTGGGTAACAGTTTGGATTTTTTTTTTTTTTGGGGGGGGGGTGTTGAGATTTGATCACTGCAATGATGCAGCACCAAAAATATCCTTATAAAAAACTTCTACCTGTAGATGGTGTTTTACTCTGTGCGCGCCTAATGCGCTGCAGTTGTCTAGTTGTAACTTATAAGCTGCTCTCCAAGCAGTCTCCAAGACTCTTTTCCCCACCTCTTACCATTTGAGGTGATGGATTGGAAACTGACCAGCCAGCAAGCTTTTCTATATTTGGCACCCTCTTAATATATCTACTGTTTTCGAATTCCAACCTTTTGGTTCATAATACTTATTACATTTACAGTATTGCGAGCGCTCTTATTTCAAGAAATAAGTAGTCAGCTAAAATTTCAATTAGAATGTTCGAGAATAATACCAAAAACAAAGATACTGCCTTGTTTCCTGTTCTTTATGGTACCAACTATGTACACTAAAGCTTGAGAATGAAAATTAATCTCAGATCCAGAGATTTATTAGAGGTATGTGAAAAAAAGATATTGGAAGATACTACAACATCCATAACCCACAAATGGACATAAGCAAGCTAGAATGCCATAGACATTATTTATTACTACCAGGATTCATGAAAAAGTCTTTTCCAAAGTAGTAAAAGAAGGAACATTTGTCATTGGAAACCTGCTCTGGTGCAAAATCATTGACCTGTATGCCTTTAAATGTGATATTAATGGAGGGAAAGTAGTGCAGAATTTAAAACACAATTCACTTTTCAAAAAAACCAAAAAAATGGAGGGAAGGTGTAGATGGAATGGCAGAATATTTTCTTTGACAGAAAACTCCAAAATTACATCGGCAATGGAATTAGAATCCATCAATATCAAGGTGCCAATGACTTATTATCCTTTTCATTGTTGGGAAAAATAGGCGGTGGACCTGAACTTCATCACTTCTTTGACAGTCTAACTCTAAATGAAGAATTGATTGAAAGACGTGACCTCATACTTACTCCTTTTCAAGACTACGCCAGTATGCACAAAGATAGAAACCTATCAACCAAAAAGAACACCAGTGCATTAGTCATGTAAGCTATTAAATAACCTTATAAAATTGTATACTACTGCAAAAATGGAAGACACAATCATAAATACGCAAATCACAGGAAAGGAGAATTCTGGGCAGAAAGCCCATAGCTAAGACCAAACAAAAGAGAAAAGAAAAGGAGGTTCTACAAGAATTACTAATACATTGAAGCCCAAGGGCTAATCACATCCTCAGATCAACAAACCCTGGGAATAATCCATCCTTATTCAATTGTGGAGAGACTCACCACATGTTCAACACCTTACTTCCTTTCTCGTCAACCCAAAGAGCAACCAATATCTCTATTACCACTGGTGATTCTTAAATAAAACTAGTTGATAAATAATTGTCTGAAATGATAAGGCATTGAAGCTGAAAAACTGTGTTTTTGTCCCAAACCCCAAATTTAACCTTTTTAGTCTTCTTGAACTATCCAAAGAGAAGTTTAAAATAGTATTAAGGGATAATAAATCCACAGTAGAGGCTAGCAGAACCATACTTCTCAGAAAAAAAGATTCAAAAAAATTGAATTTATTTAGGGTCTAGAATTCTAAGCTGCCTTTTGAAGCAAGGAAATGATAAAAGTACCTTGTGGCACAAAACACTAGGTCATCCTGGAACAAAAGTACTAAGGTTACTTGGATTGACAGAAATTGAGGATTCCTGCATAAATTGTGAAACTAACAATAGTTGAAAGCTTCCATTAAAAGATCACTTCAAAACAGCTTAACAACCTCATAATTGTATACCCTTAGACCTTGTAGAGCCATCTCCCCTCCATCAGCCTTGGGAGCAAGGTATTCCTGGACAATTGTAAATCAAGCCCCCAATTTTAAGATCTTAAAAGTTTTTAAAAGAAGCTCCAATAACTTTGAGAAATTTCTAAATAACAAGAGAATAATATAAAATAAACATGATAGAAAACTAAAGTACCTGGTCTTTAATTGGGGTAGTGAATTGGTGAATAAAAAATTCAAAAAATCAGCAGCTGAAGAGGGATTTACTCATATGTGTTCTCCACCCAAAAAACCCTGACACAATTGATTTTGAAAAAGAGAAGATCCAAAAATAATAAAAAAATATGAATTCTTGTTTAGTTCAAGTAATCTTCTGCATAACTACTGGGAAGAGGCAGTGAGCACTGCCACTCATCTATCAATCCTAGCACCAATCACTAACCTGAATCTGAGGCAAAATTTCTTCTAAAATACATATAACAGGAGTATTTGAGTAAATAGAATGAATTTACTGTTTAGGGTGAGAAAAGGGCAGAGTAATTCAGCCAACAGGGAAAGAGGGAATTATATTAGGTTAAAAATTGAAAACAGTGCATATAGAGCTCTACAAACACCAGATAATAAGAATATAACAGAAATGAATTTCAGCTTGAACAAGAAGGTATTTCCAAAATTTCCAAACAGCCTTTAGGGTAGCCATTGGTTAACAAAACTTAGTAGCAACATAAAAGAATAATAGGAAAAGTAACAAGACACAAACAAATAAAAATTAACAAGTGTAAATAGTGGTAGATGAAGTAAACTCAGAAGTAGAGTGATAAGAGAACAATATTGTTGCTTAACCAAATAGACAAAACATAAAAATAATAAAACCAGGGAATTCAGTAATGATTGATTCCAATCTCAACAAAAAAACATTTTATCATAACCAAGAATAATACAAGAAATGATAATAACACAAGGAGAGACTCTAAGAACCTATAGAAAGGCCCTAGAAGCAAAAGATTATGAAAAATTGATGGTAGGTATTGAAAAATAAATAATGAAAATGAAAAAACTAAAATTTCAGGAATTTGTGAGCCTTAGACATATTTTCATACACCCAAAAGATAACAAATTATAAAATTAAGTTATAATTGAAAAAGTAAAATTAATTTTATAATATAAAAACAAAATTGAATTATAAAGATATAAATTGAATATAAAAATAAAATTTTTAATTATAATTTAACATTAAAATTACATCAAAAGTTAAAATTGTGAAAATAAATTTTTACTTGAAAAAATTAAGCAAAAATCTTAAAATCAAAATATTTCTGAAAACAAATTTAATAAAAATTATTATTATCTTTTTTTAATAAATAAAATTATTGAAATTATTTCACCTTTGGCTTCCTCATATAAAATGCAGGTGGGGTCACCTCTGATTGGAAATTCTGTAACTCAATTCCAAATAAGCTTAAATTAAGTTTTTATTATTTTCTGGATGAAAAACTGAAAGTAATCAAAAACTTCAATTCAGTCCACACCACATGTGGTGTTTATCATCAATTTTTGTTTTAAAATTGAGTTGTGGTTTGTATTCAAAAGCTATGAGGAATTGAAGTATTCTCAATTGAAATGTCAAAATGTGCATGTGTATTACATAAGTGGGCTTGGATTTACATATGAGGTGTGAGCGTGTGAGGTATGTCTAACATACCATAATGGCCACAAATAATTTTATATAAAGCTGATTTAGTCTTCAAAAGACTTTTCAATTCAATTTAAAATAAAAAATAACAAAAAAAAGTAGAACTTGTTTTTGGATAAACAAAGTTATAAATATTATGTCATTTTTGGATTCTACACCAAAAATCACCTAGGGTACACCCATAGGGTGGTATACCCAAAAAAAGCTTACTTCTTATGTTATTGGAAGATTTAAGAATCTCACAGTAATAATGTAACTTTTTTAACATTTTTTTAAAATTGTTAAACTTAAGATTAAATAAGCTTAAATTTAAAGTTTCATAAGGTTTATGCAAACTTACCAAAATTTTAGCTAAAATTGAGGTGTTGTGTATATTTACTGAATTGGCTAAGGACTTGCCATACAGAATAAAAATCCTGCGTGAGCTCAATTTAAAGGTGTGTAAGACCATACTATGGCTTTCAATGAATAAAAGGGCAAAATCCATGCAAAAAGGTGGGACAAAGTAAAAAGGCCAAACAGAGCTGGGGTACCCAGCTTTTTGGATCTGCAAGGATTCAATTAAGGTTTTCCACCTGTATTGGAGGATTTTCAACATTATTTAAACTTTAAGATTTGACTTTGATCCAACCTTAAAGTTTAAACTGGTTTTATCCCAATTTGGAAAGGAATTTCAAGCTTGCAAAGGGTAAATCCCAATATGCAGGCTTGAAATTAAAGTTTTGAGACCTGTTAAAGCTTAAATAAGCTCAAACCTTTAAGTTTCAAAGCATTAAAACCTCATCAAAAGTTAAGGTTTAGTGTGTATTGCTATTTTATGTGGAAAAACGTAATAACTTCAAAATTCATTAAAAATCCAATTCTGAATGGATTTGCTTTAAGCTTTCACACAGCTTACAATTCAATATTATTTATATATGTATTCAATTTTAAGTATCTTTTATAAGCAAACTTTCAGGTTAATTAGCCTGGAAATTTACTCTTTTAATTATACTTAAAGAAAATTAAGATTTCTTTAAAAATTGATTCAAAATTGAGCTTAAGATTTTCTGCTTGAAACTCTATTTTTAAGCTTTTCATGTGATGAACTTTAATATAAATAAACTTATTTTATATTAAAACCTAAAATAAATACCTTAAATGAGGATTAAAGTTACTTGGAGTTAAGAATAACACTGATAACTTTAAATTGGAATTAAAAATAAGCTACCTTAAGTTAAGAACCTTATTTTTAAGCATGGTTTTTCAGTTTTGACCTGAGCACGCCTTCTATATCCATTATGAATCATGAGAACTGCTCTGTAGACATAAAATGAGTCTTTTCATCACTGTTTCTGTCCATCATCAATTATCAATCCAATCATATTAGACATTTAAACAGGTAAAGTTTTATTATATATACAATCTTCTTATTAAAGTATTTCTTAAGTATTTTATTCTTTATAAATCTTAAATAAAAGAGTTGAAATCATAGAAATTAGATTATTGTTGTAATCACCTATAATATATTTTGTTTTATAAAATCATTTTCTCTAAAATATCTTCTAAAATCCACAAATTCCTCTCAAAAACTCTTTAATCATAATTTTTATTATAAAAAAGTTGTTTTATCTTTGAAAAGATTGATTTTTGGCATGTCTTCAGCTTATAATCATTATTTAATATAAAAAATGTTGTTGTTTGACTTGTTGTATTAAATAAATATTATAAGTAAGTTTTCTTTAAAATTGTATATCTTTTTTATCTATTATTAGTTTTTTTATATAGAATTTTTCTATAAGAATTATTTCTGCACAGTGTGTGTTATAATTCTTTAATAAATAATATTTATACATTGTTTATAAGTGGTTAAATATTTATATTTTCCATGTGTAATTCTCTCATTAAGAGCTTTACACTTCTTATTGTTATAATTGTCAGTGACTATAACAATAATAGAATAATTATAATTTATTATAATTATTATATTTTTATTATTATTATTTTATATAATGATAATTAAATTCATTTATTATAATTATTTTTAATAATTAAATTTATTTATTATGATTATTTTTAATAATTAAATTTAAAATTGTGGTTATAATATTTTCTTAAATCATATTTTTCTACTGAGGACAATCATAGTACTCTTGATATTGTTACTATTATTAAGAGTTTCATAGAAAAACCTTACATTTGGGGGCCTGGCCATGATTTTAACCAATGTTTGGGACAGAAATCATATTCTAGACCTTATTTTACCGTTTTTTGCCATAAAATTGCCATATCTACTTTAATATTGGCTTTTTTGGGACTTATCCCTTATAAATAATCTTTATAATATTAATAAAGTTATTTTTTCTCAAAAATATTGTTTGAAACAATATACTACTGAGTGACTTGGAATAAATTCCTTTTTTTAACTAGTGGCTTTTTCACATCACAGACTTGGAATTCATTCTTTGAGTTATTCTAGCTTAAAGGGAATAATAATACAATTTCAATTAAAAAGTTAGTAATTGCCTAATTATCACTTCTTTGAAGAAAATATAAAATAAAATAAAAAAAATTAAAAATTAAAAATCTTTACTAAAAAATTTTTTTCTTTAATCTTAGACATTTTTCTTTATTATTGACGTAATTTGCCATAAATTACATTAAAACAGCTTTATCCAATAAAGTTAGTTTATAAGTTATTTTTATTGCTTGATAAAATAAGTTATATATTTTTTCTCTAGTGTCATCCATCAGAGAAAGTTCTTCAGACTCTGGAGCCTCAGAGTCTATTATTGAAATTCAAACTAGCCCAGCACCAAGGGGTTTAATTACCAAAGAACCCTTTAAAGGTCCAGCAGGTGAATTCAATCCATTCCTTAGTCTTAATTACTTTATATTGACGTGAAACTACTAGAAGTGGAAATAAATACTAAATCCAATCAAATGGAGCTGGACCAGGACATTCAAGTCATAAATCCAAAAGACAAGAATGTCAGCCCAGAGGAGAGGCACAAATAGAGGATGCCAGAACTTCCACCAGTTCCCAAAGGTTAGCCAGCACCTTTGACACTCTTTTTGAGAGTCCAGAAGCTGACACAACTGCTATTTCTGTTAGACCTGAATCACTTCCAACAGGCAGAAGTAGAGATATACCAGTCTCAGTACAAGAACTGGTTTATGGCAGCAAAACAGCAATAGTGGGAACTTCTCCCAAGTCTTTGAATAGGCGCCATGAACTCATATCTTCCAGTGAAGAAGTTCATGGGGCCAGAAAAGAAAGAGAAACTTCTGAAGGGTTGGACACCCATGTCTTGCAAAGGACAAGTCCAACAGATAAAAGCTTGGTTCAAAAACCAAAGAGTGTTATCAGAGCACCAGAAGAAGAAGTTGGCTCAAGGCAAGGAAAACAGCCCAGTGGAAGCTCTGCAAGCCTCCACAAGCAAAAATACGCCTCAACAAGTGCCAAACAAGCCCAAGAAAACCGCAAAGACAAACCAGAAGGGCAAGAAAAAGGCAAAGGGAAAGGCAAAGCCCAAGTGGAACAAGCCTTACCTGCAGAATTACAGGACTCCCAAGAAAGACAAGACAGCCATGGACAGTGTGTTAAATATGGCAAGAACTCTGATGGAATTCAAAAACAAGGAAGAGGAAAGATTGAACCAATCTTTTCCAAAGAAGTAGATCTTATAAAGCTTGTAAGCCAAATTGAAACTTGTAATAAAGTAATTATAACAAAGCTTAGAAAATTTGAGTATATCCAAAAAAGGTTGGGTAATGAGATATTACAAGTAAAAGAATCACAAAAGACCATTATTGGCCTTAAAAATGTTAATAAAGATAATATTTTGTCTTTGGCACAAATTTGTGCAAGAATTGAGTCTAAGGTTACCTTACTAAATTAACCAGATGGCAACTGTATTTATTTTATAACTATTCAGTTAAAAGAATTAAGAATACAAGTTCAAAACTTGGAAAATTCAACTGGGCACAATGCAGCTCTTTTCCAAGAACAATTGGAAAAAACTGATAAAGCAAGACTTGAATTGAAAGAAGATATTCAATCAAGTATTAATAATATATTGCTGAAGAATGATTTGCCAAGACAGTCTACACCAATTCTTGACAGAAATGTGCTAAACTTGAATAATGATTTACAAAATACAATTTCAAGTAATGCAGAAGTGGAAACTGCTTGCAATTTTAAAGACATTAAATGATTAGAGGAATGGCCAACCTTCAGTGGTGAAGGGGAATATAGTCATATGGACTTTATTAAAACAATTGATATGTTTAAAGAAGACTTTAACATACCAGATGAATACATAAGTGCCAGATTACACTCATTGTTTACCAAATGATCAAAGAAATGGAATTACAAAATGAGATGAGAACATGGTAAAAATTATTGGCCTTGGTGGAAAGAACAAATTATTTTCAAATGGTCAAACAATTCCTGGAGATTTCAAATGGAGAATTCTTTTGAAGAAGCCATTTGTAATATTCATAGGGACAGGCCCATTTCTTGGTTTCTTAAACAAAGGAACAGATTAACTGCCCTTCATCCTAATATGTCTGAAACAATGGTACATAAAAAGATATCAAGAAACTGTGGTGGTGAACTTGAGCATGCTATAAGAAGCAGATGTATTGAGACTTTCTCTACAGAAGAGTATATAAATGCCATGGAGGACATCACTACTAGAACAAAAATTGCTAGAAATTGGTATAAACCCCCAATGAAAAATAAGACCAGTGGGAAACCAATTCCAAAACCCAATAAACCACATGACAAAGCTCCTTTGAAACTTCATAAGTGTGGAAGTACATCTCATTTGGCTAATAATTGTCCCAAAAAGACAAGAATCAATGAGATAGAA
This sequence comes from Austropuccinia psidii, assembly GCA_023105745.1. Classification (NCBI taxonomy): domain Eukaryota; kingdom Fungi; phylum Basidiomycota; class Pucciniomycetes; order Pucciniales; family Sphaerophragmiaceae; genus Austropuccinia; species Austropuccinia psidii. The sequence goes on from JALGQZ010000005.1 coordinate 24,110,045, forward strand.
ATTGAAAAATATGACACAAAAGAAACAAATGATGTCCCTGTATATGAAAGTGATTCTGAGCCTTCTGAAGAGGAGGAATTACCAGATGAACTTAGTATAGAAAATATTAATGTTTCCTTTGAAGTCACAGAAGTGCATTCTCACTTACCATAGTACAGTGATGAATGTATGGATCTCATACATGTGCAAGATGCTAAAATGCAGAAAACCAAGCCAGCCAGAGGTAAAGGTTATACAGCTGGATCATCTTGTATCACTAATATTGTGACAAATAGCAGAGAAGCCACAATACATCTTGACTCAGGTGCTTTTTTTACTTGTGTTGGAAAGAATTATCTTGATAAGATTTATACCAGTTGGCAAGACAAGTTAATGCCAATTGAAGTTATAAGATTCAGAAGTGCCAGCAAAAATATGCACCCCTTGGGTATATTTAAAGCAGAAATGACATTCCCTCATCCTACAGGAAGTATCAGATTAAAAGTTGAATTTTTTGTTATGAATAATTGTACTTCACACCACTTTATACTTGGAAATGATTATCTCAATATATATGGTATTGATATTAATAATCATAAAGACAGGTATTTCACTATAGGGGAAAATAAAAGGCAAAATTTGCTTTTCCTCTAGAAAAAGAGAAATCAGTGTCATTAGACAAGTAAAAGATGTTCATAAGAACAGATTTGTGTCAGATCAATTAATTGAAGCACAAATTAATCGTGAATTAACACCAGAAATCAAGGAAGAACTTATTGAAATTTTATTTCAATACAGGGAAGCCTTTGCTTCTGATAACAAACCACTCGGGGATATCAAAGGCCATGATGTGGAAAGACCTTACCCTCCACTTTCAAGAAGACCAGCTTACCCAGCTAGCCCTAGGGCCAAAGAAGCATTAGAAAGCCATATCAATGAACTAATGAAACTGGGGGTTCTTAGAAAGGTTGGACACAATGAAGAAGTAGAAGTAACAACTCCTGTAATCATTACTTGGCATAATGATAAATCAAGGATGGTTTGTGACTTTAGAGCATTGAATACTTACAATATTCCAGATAGGTATCCAGTTCCTAGAATCCACAAGACTTTGACTCAATTATCCAAAGCAAATTTTATGACTTCTATGGATGCTCTTAAATGTTTCCATCAGAATGCTTTAACAACTTATTCTGGGATATTATTGAGGATTATTGCTCATTTTGGTATGTATGAATACTTGAGGATGCCTTTTGGTATTAAAAATGCACCCTCTCATTACCAAAAAATGATGAATACCATTTTCCCACATAAATTATCAGAGGGATAGTTAATAATTTATATTGATGACATTATCATTTGTTCAGAAACCTGGAAATTGCACTTAGAGGGACTTTCATTAGTACTTAAGAAAATTCTTCAAGTGAAAATGAAAATATCTCTTAAAAAATGTAATTTTGGGTTTCATGAGCTGAAAGCTCTAGGACATGTAGTCTCAGGACTGAGCCTTGGTGTTGATAAAAACAAAGTGGCTGCAGTGTTACTGAAACAAATGCCCCAGAACAAAAAAGAAATGATGTCTTTTATAGGGTTTGCCAGTTATTATAGGCAACACCTTAAAGATTTTTCAATCCATTCCAGATCATTGTACATAATTTTTAATCAACAAGCTGTCTTTGAAATGACACAGGAGAGGATTCAAGTATATGGAAAGATCAGATATGGCTTGACTAATGCACCATTATTACTGATACCAGATTGGAAACTTCCTTTCAAGCTGTATATTGATGCATGTGGTGAGGGACTAGGTGAATCTCTTAATCAAGTTCAAATTTTCAATGAAAAACCTTATGAAGGTCCAATTTCTTTTATTTCAAGACAAATCAAACCTACGGAGGACAGATATGGAGCTAGCCAAATGGAGTGCCTTTGCCTTGTTTGGGCTCTGGAAAAACTTCATTATTATCCTGATGGTAGTGTGTTTGAAGGAATTACTGATTTTAATGCAGTAAAATCACTTCATAACATGAAAACTCCAAACAGGCACATGTTAAGATGGCAGATTGCTATACAGGAGTAAAGGGGTAATATGACTATAGTACATAAAGCTGGAAATATTCACAAGAATGCTGATGGCTTAAGTAGATGGGAATTACCCAATACACCTGAAAATCCTTCCTATGCTCCCACAGGGGCAGAACCTCAAATTCCAATTGAAGGAATTAACATCACCAATGTTGGATTAGAATTATTTTAAGAAGTTAGAGAAAGCTATAAGATGGATAAGAATTGTCATATTCTTACTTCTCTACTTGACAAATATTGTAAAGATGCAGCTTTGGCTAATTCTCTGGATGATATTTGGAAAACATCTTATGACAATGGAAGATTCCATTTATTTGATGGTATCTTATATCATAGATCTAAACAGGTATGTGTCATGGTTGTGTGTAGTAGAATGTTAATTAACACAATACTGCTAAAATGCCATGATAACATTTATTCTGGACATCTGTCTGAAGACAGAACAATGGAAAGAATTAAGACGTGTGCCTAGTGGCCATCTTGGAGAAAGGATGTCATTGAGTACTGTCATAGTTGTGATAGAGGTCATAAAGCCAATAAGGCTACGGTTTAAAGATTTGGTTTGATGATTCATATCCAAGAGCCAAGTACCCCATGGGAAGTGGTTCATATGGATTGGGTAACTGCCTTACCACCTGGAAGTGATAAAGGTTACAATGCATTTCTTGTCATTGTAGACAGATATAGCAAAACACCAATCTTTTTACCATGTAATAAAGATGAAGAAGCTATGGATACAGCTCTTTTAATTTGGAATAGAGTTATATCACATAATTGTCTCTTTAAAAATATCATTAGTTATAGAGACCCAAAATTCACATCAGCCTTATGGACCAACTTACATAAGCCTTTGGGTACAAAACTATCATCTTCAACAGCATACCATCCACAAACAGATGGGATAGCAAAAAGAATGATACAAACCCCTGAGGACATGATCAGAAGATTTTGAGCTTATGGCCTGGAGCTTAAATATTCTGATGGCTTTACCCATGATTGGTTTACTCTTCTACCAGCATTGGAATTAGCCTACAAAACTTCTATCCATGCTTCAACAGGCCACACTCCTGCAATGTTGGAAAAAGGATGGAACCCTAACTTCAAGTCAATACTTTAAAGAAAGATTTAGTTGATATTCATCCAACTTCCTCAAGAATTAAGCTATTTCTTGATAAATTAAGGAATCATGCAAATCAAAGCATGAATGATGCCTTTGAATATGCTAAACAGAAGTGGGATAAAAGTCATAGAAGCCCAGAATTCAAAGTAGGGGACTTAATACTAGTTTCAACCTTGAACTTTAATAATATTAAAGGTCAAAAGAAATTTAAAGATTCCTTTGCAGGACCATTTATTATTAAAGCCCTTCATGGGACAAATGCAGTACAGGTAGAAATTTCAGGGAAATTGGAAAAAAAACATCCAGCTTTGCCTGTTAGTCTGGTAAAGCATTACACTTCAAGTGATAAGGAATTATTTCCTTTGAGAAATGAAACACCCTTAGAAGTACCTCCACTTGATCAGAGTGAAGAGAAAAAAGTACGAAAAGTCTTTCAAGGAAGAAGACTTAAGGGAAAAGATGAAAGAGAATACTTTTTAAGCTACAGAAATCCATAACATGAAGATTATTGGATTGTAGCAGAAAATATACCTGATTTCCAAAGGTTTCTCAGAAGATTCAGACATGAGAGAAGACCAATTACATGATGAAACATCTGAATTTTGTGCTTTACATACTTGATAGTATAATTAGAGAGGTTAGACAGTGGATGATACCCCCCCAATTAACTTGGGATGTGTTCCTGTGAGGTATGTATAACATACCCATAAACGCCACAAATGATTTTATATACAGCTGATTTAGTCTTCAACAGACTTTTCAATTTAATGAAAAATGAAAAAAAATAAGTATAACCTTTTTTTTGGATAAACAAAGTTATAAATATTATGTCATTTTTGGATTCTACACCAAAAATGACCTAGGGTACACCCATAGGGTGTTATACCCAAAAGCTTATTTCTTATGTTATTGGAACATTTAAGAATCTCACAGTACTAATGTAACTTTTTTAACATTTTTTTAAAATTGTTAACTTTAAGCTTAAATAAGCTTAAATTTAACGCTCCATAAGGTTTATGAAAACTTACCAAAATTTTAGTTAAAATTGAGGTGTTGTGTATATTTACTGTAAGATGTGACTATGAAACTGATGATAATATTACTATTTATCAACAGTACTATGTCTGTTCTTATGAAATATAATAATAAAAAATTATTATAACCACAATTAAATAATTATAAAATTATTTCTTTCACGTGTTATACACTACTAGTGATTATAACAGTGAGCAGTAATTGTCTACTAGAATCAATTACAAGAAGAATTTAATAATAAAAACTTCTTTATTAAAATAATAAAATTATTTTAATATATAATTATCTTTTACAAGAATAATTATAAAGATAATTCTTGAAGAAAACTATTACTAGAGAAAAACTTTAAGAATTAAGAATAAATGACTCACTAATACTCCAAAGAACTTATTGATAGATAAGAGTAGAGAAATTTGACGTGGAATTGTGGATTTAAGGGATCAAAAGGATTTATAACAGTATTACAACAATATATAGCTGGATTCTATTATTTCACGTCTTTCTGGATGATTTTGAAAGATTTAAAACACTTAAGAATAGCTTTAACTAATACTTACTTGTTGGTAATAATGATTTAATAAATTGATAAGATGATTCTTGGAAAAAACAGCAAGAAGAGGCTTCTTTTAAGTCAACAACAGCTCACAGAGGCGTGCCATGGAGCAAACTGAAAAACCAGTGAGTGAGAAAACAATAAACCCTTTTGGATTAATGATTGCATCATCTGTTGTCACGTAAGATTATCATAATTACTTAATTGATGCTTTTACGTGACTACCAACCCCAATATGGTTAAGAATAAAAGGAGTAACATCTGTAAATCTTCTTTTATTCTAAAATAATCATTGATTTCTCAAAGCTATCGATGTTATTGCCAATTTCATCACAGGTTGTAATTACTGTGAATTTTTGAAGATTCAGTGTTTCACGTAGAATGGTCAAAAATGGACTGTAAGTAAAACTTTTAATTTTACTAGTAAACCCATAATTCTTTTTGGTTGTACCATAGATAATACAGTTCTTCATTGGTCCTGAAAGTTTCAGAAGGATTCATTAAGAATTGTATTTTTAATGAATTTTTGAAGTTTTTACCTCATTTCTACGTAGAATTGCAAATAGCAGTATTTTGCTGGTTGCTATGAGGTAAATCAATGAATATGGATCCCAAAAGGGTTTAATTACTCTTTTAGGGTCTAGTCATGGAAAGTCATCAAGAATTGACGTGGTTACAGGAGTCTAAGTAGCTCATTACCTCCTTGGCACATCAAAATAGCAGGTTATTTGCTATTCTTCTTATGATTACAGTAGGTGTAACTTGGTAACCAAGTTCCCAAAGAGTTTTAGTTTACCAATTGGGCCAAGATGAGCCATGGATCCATGCTCTGGAGCTATCCACGCCTCTGAGGCCTCAGAAGTTGGGTACCCTGGCTCTCTTTGATGTCTTTTGTCCCCCTTGCCTAATTTTTACGTCAAAATAGTAATTTGAGCTTAAAGTGAGATATCCACTATGGGTGTACCAAACGTCCATGTAAGAATACCATGATATTAAGTGCTCAAAACATGCATAACACTATTCTTAGTGTATATATAACATGGGATTTCTCACTTTCCCATTATTTTGGCTAAAAATCAAGAAAAACAAATATTTCCACAGATCTTTTATGTGGTATTAATGATGTGGTATTGAAGTATTTTCCATTTTACCACCTCAAATACTTTAATTGAGCTTATTCACTCTATGGAGCTACCCTAGGTGAATTTTTGTGTAGAATCCAAATCTGGTCTTAAATCCATGGATTTACTTACTCAATAAAAAGTTATTCATCTTTTCTGAAATTGAAAATGATGAATTTTGGATATATGCATGACTTATGAGTTTTGCATAATTCAAAATTTCTTTTTAAGATAATTGTGGCCTATTTGGGTATTTAAAATATACCTCAAGGCTCACATTCCCTCCCACCAAAAAATAAAATTGTACTACAATTTTATTAGTGATAAAAGAATAAGGCCCCAAAGGGGGTTAATGTCCACTGTCCAACCTCTTCACATTACTCAGATCAAGTAATTTAAAGCACACTTATAGACATATTCAGGCTTGTGGCCTTCTTTCATGTCTAAATCTTCTTAAGAGTTTATCTGAGTCAGGTATTTCTGATTCTGCCATCCATTCATCTTCATGTACTGGATTTCTATATCTGACAAGATATTCTCTTTGATTTTTACCCCTAAGTCTCCTTTCTTTAATGACTTTCTTTATCTTTCTGTCTTCATTCTGTTCCACAGGTGGTACAGTTAAAGGAGTTGGGTTTCTTAAAGGAAACAATTCTTTATCAGCTGGTTGATAAGGTTTTATCAAGCTGACTGGAAATGTGGGGTGTTTATTTTCCAATTCACCACTCAATTCCACTTGAACTGCATTGGTTCCATGTAAGGCAACAATAACAAAAGGTCCTACATAAGAATCTTTAAGTTTCTTTGGGCCTTTGATATTATTAAAATTCAAGGTTGAAACTAGAACCAAGTCCCCTACTTTGAAGTCTGGTACTTTATGACTCTTGTCCCACTTCTGTTTTGCATAATCAAAAGCATCATCCATACTTTGTTTTGCATGGTGTTTTACTTTATCAAGCATTAATTTGAAGCTGGAAGCTGTAGGATGAATGTCAATCAAGTCTTTCCTCAGTGTGTCTGCTGGGAGTCTTGGATTCCATCCTTTCTCTAACATAGCAGGAGTTTGTCCTGTGGAAGAATGGACTGATGTCTTGTATGCCAATTCTAATGCAGGTATCAGAGTGCACCAGTCATGGGTAAAGCCATCTGAGTCTTTGAATTCTAATCCATAAGCACAGAATCTCCTGATCATGTCTTCTAAAGTCTGAATCATCCTCTCTGCTAGCCCATCTGTTTGAGGGTGATATGCTGTAGAGAATGATAACTTAGTCCCAAACAATCTATGAAGATTGGTCCAAAGTGCAGATGTGAACTTGGGATCTCTGTCACTTATGATATTCTTAAATAATCCTGTATGAGAAATAACTCTACTCCATAGAAGAAGAGCTGTATCCATAGCAGTGTCATCTTTATGACATGGTAAGAATATGGGAGTTTTGCTATATCTGTCTACAATGACTAAACAAGCAGTATAACTTTTGTCACCACTTGGAGGAAGTGCTGTGACCCAATCCATGTGAACAACTTCCCAAGGGGATTTTGGTTCTTGAATATGGATCATCAATCCAAATTTCTTGCCTGTACTCCTGTTTGCTTTTTGGCATCTATCGCAGGTATGGCAATATTCAATGGTTTCTTTTCTCCAAGATGGCCACCATGCACAGTTCTTCACTTTTTCAAGTGTTCTGTCTTCTGATAGGTGTCCAGAGTAAATGCTATCATGGCATTCATGAAGAATGGTATTAATAAGCAATCTACTACACAGTGTCATCACACAAGAATGTTTTGTTCTATGGTAAATAATCCCATCAAACAAGTGAAATCTTCCTTCAGAATAGGAATTTTTCCAAACTTCATCTAGTGCATTAACCAAAGATGTGTCTTTGCAGTCTTTATCCAATAAAGAAGTCAAGATATGGCAGTTCTTGTCTTGTTTATAAGACTCTCTGACCTCTTCAAAGAATTCAGTCCCAATATCAGTTATGTTAATTCCTTCAATTGGAATCTGTGGTTCAGCTTCCAAAGGTACATAAGCTGGGTTATCAGGAGTGTTGGCTAAAGCCCATCTACTAAGTCCATCAGCATTTTTGTGAATGTTTCCTGCTTTATGAACTATAGTCATGTTTCCTCTATATTCTTGAATGGCTATTTGCCATCTCAACATATGTCTGTTGGGAGTTTTCATTTTAAGAAGTGATTTTACAGCATTACAGTCAGTCATCACTTCAAAAACACTGCCATCAAGGTAATAGTGTAATTTCTCAAGTGCCCATACCAAACATAAGCACTCCATTTGGCTTGCACCATATCTGGCTTTTGTTGGTTTGATTTGTCTTGAGATATAACAAACTGGTCCTTCTGTAGGTTTGTCATCAATAATTTGGACTTGGTGTAGGGCTGCCCCTAATCCATCTCCACATGCATCAATGTACAATTTAAAAGGAATATTCCAGTCAGGCATGAGGAGTAAAGGTGCTTCTGTAAGGGCTTTCTTTATCTTCTCATAAGCTTTAATTCTTTCCTGTGTCATTTCAAATACAGTCTGTTGATCACAGATTCTATAGAGTGACTTGGCTAGAATTGCAAAATCTTTCAAGTGTTGCCTATAGTAACTAGCAAATCCAAGAAAATACATCATTTCTTTTTTATTCTGGGGTATTGGCTTAAGTAACACTGCTGCTACTTTATTCTTGTCAATACCCAAGCTCAAACCAGAAACAACATGTCCTAATGCTTTGAGTTCTTCAAAACCAAAATTGCATTTCTTAAGTGAAATTTTCATGTTCACTTCTGCAACTTTATGAAGTACTCTTGCAAGTCTTTCAAGGTGCAAAGACCATGAGTCAGAACATATAATAATATCATCAATATAAATGATAAGCCATCCTTCAGACAATTCTGTGGGGAAAATGGTATTCATCATTCTTTGATAATGAGATGGAGCATTTTTAATGCCAAATGGCATTCTAAGATACTCAAAAATACCACAGTGAGTGATAATTCTAAGTAATTTCCTAGCTTTAGGCGTCAAAACATTTTGATGGAAGCCTTTTAATGCATCCATTGATGTTATATACTTGGCTTTAGACAATTGAGTCAAGGTTTCTTGGATTCTAGGGATTGGATACCTATCTGGAACTGTGTAGGTATTCAAAGCTCTAAAATCTCCAACCATTCTTGACTTATCATTATGCCATGCAATAATAACAGGTGTTGTCACTTCAACTTCCTCATTATGGCCTACTTTCCTTAGCACACCAAGTTGGATCAACTCTTGGATATGTTTTTCCAAGGCCTCTCTAGCTCTGGGACTGGCTGGATAAGCTGGTCTTCTAAGTACTGGAGGATATGGTCTATCAATATTAAGAGTAATATCAATTTCATGTCCCCTTATAGCGCCTAATGGTTCATTATCAGATGCAAATGCATTATTGTATGTATATAATACATCAATAAGTTCATTCCTCATCTTTGGTGACAATGATGGATTAATTTGTGCTTCAACAAGTTGTTTAGACACAAATTCATCTTTGTAAGTATCTTTGACAGAAGATACTACAGATATCTGTTTTGGCATATTGGAGAAAGCAAATTTTTGCCTTTTGTTATCTCCAATTGTGAAATATCTGTCCTTATGGTTATTTATATCAATACCATAAATATTTAAGTAATCATTTCCAAGAATGATGTGCTGAGATGTGCAATTATCCATTACTACAATCTCAGTTTTCATTCTTACACTTCCTGCTGGATGTGGGAATACAATATTAGTGTCCAATATGCCCAAGGGGTACATATTGTTACTGGCACTACTGAATTGTACACCTTCTATTGGTAATAGATGGTTTTTCCATTCAGGAAGTATAATTTGGAGATAATCTTTGCCAACACAAGTGCAAAATGCCCCTGTATCCAAATTTACTTTGGCTTCAATATCACTCATCAGAACTGATGTGATACAGGATGCTCCAGCAGTATAACCTTTTCCTCTAGCAGGTTTTGTTTTACACATTCTGGCATATTGGATATTGATCAGGTTGCAGCAATCCTCACTGTACTGTGGCAAGTGGGTATGGACTTCTGTGACCTCAAAGAAAGCTGAAATGTTTTCAATGGGATAGTCCTCCACTGGTGTATCTTCAGAGACTGCAGAATCTTGATCAGACTCCTCTTTCTCCTTAGTACACTGAATTTCTTCAATGACTTGAACTTCATTGATTTTTGTCTTCTTAGGACAAGTGTTGGCTAAATGTGAAGTACTTCCACATTTATGACACTTCAAGACAGGTCTTTCTGGTCTTCTTTCCTCTCTAGGAATCTTTGAGACTATTTTGGACTCTATTGGGTTTTTAATCCAAGTCTTACCAATTCTTGTCCTGGTAATGATATCTTCCATAGCATTAATGTAGTCCTCTGTTGAACAAGGTTCCACACATCTGCTTTTGATAGCATGTTCCAGTTCTCCTCCACACTTTCTTAATATTTTCATATTAATCATAGTGTCAGACATATCTGGGTGTAAAGCAGATAATCTGTCTTTTTGTTTGAAGAACCAAGTAAGTGGTTTGTCTTTTTCTGAGTTAAAAATGGCACTTTCAAAAGCATTTTCAATTTTAAACCTCCAAGAATTATTAGCCCATTTGGTAATCACTTCAGATTTCCACCAAGACCAGTCATGTTTACCATGATCAATCCTCATTTTGTAATACCATTTCTTTGCAGTTCTGGTAAACAAACAGTGTAATTTTCCCACTATGATTTCATCAGGTATATTAAAGTCTTCTTGTAACATATCAATAGTCCTGATGAATTCAATATGGTTGTATTCTCCTTCACCAGAGAATGTTGGCCATTCTTCTATTTTTGGAATATCTCTTGCAGAGTAGGCATTTTCTCCTAAGAATGGAGTCAAACTTTCTTTGACAGAAAGTTTTTCTTCAGTCAAAGGTGTAGAATGTCTTGGCATATGTGGTTCATGATTCTTATGAATTTGCTCCACACTTGCAATTATATCATTCTTCAATTTCTGCCTCTCACTGTCACTTTTTGCTAAATGTATAGCAAATTGATTGGTGTTCTTAACTATTTGTAAGACATGGTCTTCAAGAGATTTAAGTCTATCATTTACTTTAAAAATGGAAGGATCCTCTGTGTCATTATTTTGACATTGGTTCTCAATTCTTTCACAAGCATTGCTAATTGACTCAAGGGTGACAGTTGTCAATTGATGCCAATCAGAATGTTGCTTGTCATTTTTCTTTAAATCATTGATGTCTAATGTAATTTGCTTCAACTTTGACTCAAGTTTGCCAATTTCTACACTAATACTTCTATGTACATCATTTATTTGCGTGGAAAAGTCCTGTTCATCCTTTCCTGCTCCTTGGCTGTGAATTCCATAAGAGTTCTGGCCATATTGAAGACACTGTCCACGGCTCAAGGTTCCAATTTGGGGATCCTGTACCCTTGTGGGTAAGGTCTGTGCCAATTGGCTTTGCCTTTGCCCTTGCCTTGATGGTTCTTGGGACCTCTCTGTTTCTTTTGAGGTCCTTTGGGCTTGTCCTTGGATGCTTCTGGAGCTGGTTTGGAGCTGGTAGATGCCACTGGTGCCTCTGTCTCCAAAGCTGGAGTCATTTCCAACTCTTTCTTCTGGTCTATGGATAAAAGACTTTGGTTCTTCAACCAATTCTTTATCTTTTTGACCTTGTCTTTGCAAGACAGGGGGCTCCATCCTCCTAAGAGTTCTATGGTCTTCTCCTGACCCAGAAAGCTCTTGATGTGTAAGTAAGAGTTCATGGCCCCCTGCCAAAGGCTTGGGCAGATTTCCCACTCCTCTTCCTTGGCTGCTCTGAACCAGTTTTTGTACTGGCATTGATATATTTCTATTGCTGCCACCTGAAAGTGGTTCAGCCCTGGAAATATTACCATAAATCAGTTCAGGCTCAGAATTTACGTCAAAATCTGTTGGTACAGACCTTGGGGAATGGGGGGCAACTCTGGCATCCTCCAGATGTGTCTTTCTTGTGGAAGATTTGGCACTTCTGGATTTAGTCTTGCCTCTTCCTTGTCCACATCCATCTGGTTGGACTGAATAGTTGCTTCCATTTCTGGTATGCACCATTTTCACGTCAATTTAAAGATAAAAGGTGAAAATAGAAGATAAGATACACACCTTTTGGTGGTAATTTAGCTTTTTCTGAGTTGAATAAGGTGCCTCTTTTAGCAATCTGCACCTCAATACTGTCTTCAGATTCTGCTTCTGAAGATTCAGGACTATTGATGTATCTTTTACTGAGTCTGTTACCAGCTGCACAGTATTTGATTAAAGACACTTAAAGAGAAAAAAATATGATAAAAGAAATTATTTTTATATTTTTAAAAGATTTTTTATAAATTTTATTATTTTTTAATATTAAAAAAAATTATTCTTTTTAAAGAAAAAAAATTAAAATTTAAGATTTTGAATGAAAATTAATTCAGAGTAACTCAAAGAATAATTTTATAAGTTTTTGGATGTGAAAAAGCCATGTGTAAAACAGTATAAAATTAAACCAAATTCCTCAATGAAAAAGATTTCCAAAACAATTTCAAAAATAAGAATTATTTTGACTTTAAAATGAAAGAAAAAATTATTCAATTAATATATTTTTGAGCTTAAAAATATATTAATTAAGGGTAAAAGGTTCAAAAAACACGGCCAGGCCCCCAAATGTAAGATGTGATAGGTATGGTGGTTTTTTAGAACACAAAATATGAAGTCTAGAATATGATTAAAGCCAAGTCTATGGATAAAATCACGGCCAGGCCCCCAAATGTAAGATGTGACTATGAAACTGATGATAATATTACTATTAATCAACAGTACTATGTCTGTTCTTATGAAATATAATAATAAAAAATTATTATAACCACAATTAAATAATTATAAAATTATTTCTTTCACGTGTTATACACTACTAGTGATTATAACAGTGAGCAGTAATTGTCTACTAGAATCAATTACAAGAAGAATTTAATAATAAAAACTTCTTTATTAAAATAATAAAATTATTTTAATATATAATTATCTTTTACAAGAATAATTATAAAGATAATTCTTGAAGAAAACTATTACTAGAGAAAAACTTTAAGAATTAAGAATAAATGACTCACTAATACTCCAAAGAACTTATTGATAGATAAGAGTAGAGAAATTTGACGTGGAATTGTGGATTTAAGGGATCAAAAGGATTTATAACAGTATTACAACAATATATAGTTCGATTCTATGATTTCACGTCTTTCTGGATGATTTTGAAAGATTTAAAACACTTAAGAATAGCTTTAACTAATACTTACTTGTTGGTAATAATGATTTAATAAATTGATAAGATGATTCTTGGAAAAAACAGCAAGAAGAGGCTTCTTTTAAGTCAACAACAGCTCACAGAGGCGTGCCATGGAGCAAACTGAAAAACCAGTGAGTGAGAAAACAATAAACCCTTTTGGATTAATGATTGCATCATCTGTTGTCACGTAAGATTATCATAATTACTTAATTGATGCTTTTACGTGACTACCAACCCCAATATGGTTAAGAATAAAAGGAGTAACATCTGTAAATCTTCTTTTATTCTAAAATAATCATTGATTTCTCAAAGCTATCGATGTTATTGCCAATTTCATCACAGGTTGTAATTACTGTGAATTTTGGAAGATTCAGTGTTTCACGTAGAATGGTCAAAAATGGACTGTAAGTAAAACTTTTAATTTTACTAGTAAAACCATAATTCTTTTTGGTTGTACCATGGATAATACAGTTCTTCATTGGTCCTGAAAGTTTCAGAAGGATTCATTAAGAATTGTATTTTTAATGAATTTTTGAAGTTTTTACCTCATTTCTACGTAGAATTGCAAATAGCAGTATTTTGCTGGTTGCTATGAGGTAAATCAATGAATATGGATCCCAAAAGGGTTTAATTACTCTTTTAGGGTCTAGTCATGGAAAGTCATCAAGAATTGACGTGGTTACAGGAGTCTAAGTAGCTCATTACCTCCCTGGCACGTCAAAATAGCAGGTTATTTGCTATTTTTCTTATGATTACAGTAGGTGTAACTTGGTAACCAAGTTCCCAAAGAGTTTTAGTTTACCAATTGGGCCAAGATGAGCCATGGATCCATGCTCTGGAGCTATCCACGCCTCTGAGGCCTCAGAAGTTGGGTACCCTGGCTCTCTTTGATGTCTTTTGTCCCCCTTGCCTAATTTTTACGTCAAAATAGTAATTTGAGCTTAAAGTGAGATATCCACTATGGGTGTACCAAAGGTCCATGTAAGAATACCATGATATTAAGTGCTCAAAACATGCATAACACTATTCTTAGTGTATATATAACATGGGATTTCTCACTTTCCCATTATTTTGGCTAAAAATCAAGAAAAACAAATATTTCCACGGATCTTTTATGTGGTATTGAAGTATTTTCCATTTTACCACCTCAAATACTTAAATTGAGCTTATTCACTCTATGGAGCTACCCTAGGTGAATTTTTGTGTAGAATCCAAATCTGGTCTTAAATCCATGGATTTACTTACTCAATAAAAAGTTATTCATCTTTTCTGAAATTGAAAATGATGAATTTTGGATATATGCATGACTTATGAGTTTTGCATAATTCAAAATTTCTTTTTAAGATAATTGTGGCCTATTTGGGTATGTAAAATATACCTCAAGGCTCACATTTACTGAATTAGCTGAGGATTTGCCATCGGGAATGCAAATCCTGTGTGGGCTCAATTTAAAAGGGTTGAAGGCCATAGTATGGCTTTAAATAAATAAAAGGGCAAAGTCCATTCAAAAAGGTGGGACAAAAGAAATAGACCAAATAGAGCTGGGGTACCCAACTCTTTGGATCTGCAAGGATTCAATTAAGGTTGTCCACCTGTATTGTAGGATTTTCAACCTTATTTAAACTTTAAGATTAGACTTTGATCCAACCTTAAAGTTTAAACTGGTTTTATCCCAATTTGGACAGCAATTTCAAGCTGCCAAATGGTAAATCCCAATATGAAGGGTTGAAATTAAAGTTTTGAGACCTGTCAAAGCTTAAATAAGCATAAAACGGTAAGGTTACAAGCATTAAAACCTTATCAAAAGTTAAGGTTTAGTGTGTATTGCTATTTTACATGGAAAAATAGCAATGACTTCAAAAATTCATTAAAAATCCGATCCTTAATGGATTTGCTCGAAAATTTCACACAGCTTACAATTTAATATTATCTATATATAAATGTAATTTTAAGTATCTTTTGAAAACAAATTTCCTGGGTAATGAGCCTGGAAATTTACTCTTTTAATTATACTCAAAGAAAATTAAGACTTCTTTTAAAATTAATTAAAAATTGAGTTCAAGGGATTTCTGCTTGAAAATCTATTGTTAAGTTGTTCATGTGATGAACTTTGATATAAACAAACTTATTTCCATTGAAACTCAAAATAAATAACTTAAATGAGGATTAAAGCTACTTGAAGTTAAGAATAACACTGGTAACTTTAAATTGGAATTAAAAATAAGTTACCTTAAGTTGAGGACCTTATTTTTAAGCATGGTTTTTCAGTTTTGACCTGAGCACGCCCGCTATATCCATTGTAAATCATGAGAGCTGCTCTGTAAAAATAAAAAGAGTCTTTTCATCACTGTTTTTGTCCATCATCAATTATCAATCCAATCATATTAGACATTTAAACAGGTAAAGTTTTATTATATATAAAATCTTATTATCAAAATATTTTTTAAGTATTTTCTTCTTTATGAATTCTGAATTAAAGAATTGAAATCATAGAAATTAGATTATTGCTGTAATCACCTAGAATATATTTTATTTTATAAAATTATTGTCTTTAAAATATCTTCTAAAATACACAAGTTCCCCTCAAAAACACTTTAATCATAATTCTTATTATAAAAAAGCTGTTTTATTTTTAAAAATATTAATTTTTGGCATGTCTTTAACTTATAATTCTTATTTAATATAATAACTGTTGTTGTTTGACTTGTTGTAATAAATAAATATTATAAGTAAGTTTCCTCTAAAACTGTATATCTTTTTTATCCATTATTAGTTTTTTTATATATAATTTATCTATAAGAATTATTTCTGCACAGTGTGAGTTATAATTCTTTCATAAATAATATCTATATATAATTTCTAAGTGGTTAAATATTTATCTTTTACACGTGTAATTGTCTCATTCTGAGCTTTACACTTCTTATTTTTATAATTTTCAGTGACTATAACATTAATATAATAATTATATTTTCTATTATTATTGTATATAATAATAATTAAATTTATTTTTTATGATTCTATTTAAATTTTTAGCTATAATATTTTATTATATTATATTTTTCTACTGAGGACAGTCATAGTACTCTTGATATTGTTACTAATATCAAGAGTTTCATAGACAAACCTTACATGTGGAACCAATAATTACAGTTGTTTTCTGTAACACTTCAATTGGATTACACATGTAAAATTATAGTATAGTACATGATGAGGAATTAAAGAAAAAACAAATTGGAAAGATTAATTTTCCGGGGGAAAAGGAATATTGGCTCCAAAGGTTTCAGGCTCCCACAAATTCCTTGCTGACAGGAGTGGGATGTCAAAATTCACATGAAATTTTGTCACTTTTGGCCTGGAATTGAGTCACCAGGTCTGTGTCTCAATTGATGATGAGGCTTTGATACCAACCAGGGCAGTTATAACTGTTTTCAAGAGAGTAAAACTACCCTTAAGATAAAACAATCTTAGTAAAATCATTTTGACTGGCTCTGAAATCTTTCACACACATTCTGACATGTTTTGATGGCTTGAAGCCAGGTGTTACTATAGCAATGGCTGAGTTAAGGGACTAAAATGGCTGGAAATAGCAGAAATTGCTAAAACCAGCCCCGTTTTGGTCTAAAACAGATATAAATGTTGAAATAGTTAGATTTTATGTTTTCAGTATGTATATCAAGACTGATTAGAGTAAATTTTACTTTTGGGGTAAGAAAATTGGTGGCTATAAAAGCATGTCTTCTTTGCCCCATTTTTTCTCTTCATGTTAGAATCCTTTCCTTTTTTAATTAGTTTAAACACTGTTAACCCAATAAAGAAAATATTTCAAATACCCTTTGTCCAAAAATTTTGAACCTTAAAACCACATGAAAAAATAATCATAACCATTTTTACCCTTGAAGCACCACAAAAGTCATTTATAGCATCTTTTATCACTGTTAGCTTTGTCACTTTGTTTCCCAATTCACTCTGGTAAATTTTGGGTGTGTTTTCTATTTAATATTATTTTTAGAGACTCTGTTCTCATGTTAATTTCCTGAAGCTCTTTGCTCACTTAGCTCCAATTGAAATTTCTCTTGAAGAAATTACTTTTTTAGCCATTAATATCTCTCATAGAGTATCTTTGGCATAAATGTTTATTGCTGGTAAAGCAATAAATCATCACAATATCCCTTTTTAATACAAAAAAATTTTAAAACAATCAATTTTATGTGTTATTTCTTAAAGCCCTTGAAGCTTACTATTTTTAATTAGAATTTACCTTAAACTAATTTTGAGGACAGGATAAGTACTTGATTTTAAATTAAAGTCCCATATCCATGCCTTAAAGAATTACTAGAGCTAAGAGAGGACTATAAGCTGGTGGGAACCACTTGGGTATTCAAAATTAAAAGGAAGGGTTTGAATTAAAGGCTTGATTTTTCACAAAATGTTTAAATAAAACGAATGGAATAGGATTAAAAACAACATATGATTTAACTGGGTGTCTAAGCCCATCAGGGACCCTGATAGAACATGCTTTCATAAGCAATCTTTGATTTTATGAAGTAGACATCAATATTATATACATAAAAGCACAAGTACTCAGAAATTTACTTCTATCCATCCCACAAGGAGTAAATATTGATACTAAGACTATTCATGAGATTGAAAAAAAGAATTTATGGACTAAGAGACACCATTTACCTGGTATCAAAGACAAAAATAATGGGTAAAAAAAGACGCTTTCTTGACATGCACATTGAATCCTTGTGCCTTTTACAAAGGTAATTATTGAATAATGGGAATTTATGTTCATGTGCATGACATTTCCATTTTTGGAAGAGAGGTATCAGATTTCAAAGAAGAAATAGGCAAAACATTCAATATTGAGCACATAAGAATAAGGGATCTCGTGCTAGGTATAAAGTTCAATCCTGTGCAAGAGGGTGTATGACTAAATCAAGCTCATTCTCCCAAAGATTTAGTTAAATTTTATGGGATAAATCTGTGTAAAACTGTCCCCAAAAGAATCTTTCTCATGCTACAAATAAAGAAATGGAATATTTCAGAAAACTACAATTAAATGAAAGAAGTTTAATTCGTGGTATTGACTACTAAAGTATGGAAACACACCCAGAACATACCTTTTCTGTGAGTGTTTTGTTAAAATATGTGAGCCTTAGACATATTTTTATATACCCAGAAGACCACAAATAATAAAGAATCATACAATTATAAACAAAATAACTTCATTTATATTATTAATGGCAAAATCAAAAGATAAATATAAAATTCATATAAAAGATTAAAATTTTAATTATAATTTAAAACAAAAATTACTTGGGAATTTCAAATTGTGAAAACACATTTTTACTTGAAAAAATTGAGTAAAAATAAATTTTCAACAAAAGTACTAAAATTGAGATATTTTTGGAAAAAATTTAAATAAAAATATTACAACTTTTTTTCAACAAATAAACATATGAAAATTATTTCACCATTGGACTCCTCATAAAAAATGAGGTGGGGTCCTCTCTTGGTAAGATTTCTGTAACTCAACTCTAAATAATCTTACATTAAGCTTTTAGTATTTTCTGTACAAAAGTTGTAAAACCTTAAAGCATGAACTTAATTCACATAACATGTGGTGTTAACCACCAATGTATGTGTTAAAATTGAGGTGTTGTGTGTAGTTTAAAAGTTATGAGGAATTGAATTGTTTTCAATTGAAATGTCAAAATGTGCCCATGTATTACATAACTGAAATTGAGTTTACATATGAAGTATCAATTATTACAGTTGTGTACTGTAAAAACTCAATTGAATTACATATGCACATTACAATTATAATACATAATGAGGAATTAAAGAAAAGATAAATTGGAAAGATTAATTTTTTGGGGGAAAAGGAATCTGGGATCCAAGGGTGCAAGATTCCCCCAAATCTCTTGATGACAGGTATGAGATTTCAAAATCCATGTAAAATATCATCAATTTTGGCCTGGAATTGAGTCACAGGGTCTGTGTCTCAATTGATGATTAGGTTTTGATACCAACCAGGGAAGTTTTAACTGTTTCCAAGAGGGTAAAGATACCCAAAAGATAAAACAATTGTATTAAAAATAGTTTTAACTTTCTCTTGAAGTCTCTTACACACATTCTGACATTTTTTGATGGCTTGAAAGCAGGTATTACTATAGAAATGGCTGATTTAAGGGACTAGAATGGCTAAAAACAGCCCTTTTTTGGTCTGAACCAGGGTTCAATGATGCCATAATTGGTGTTTCTGTTGTTGGAATATTTTTTGCAACTAACAGGAGTAAATTTTACTTTTGGAGTAAGGAAACTGGTGGCTATAAAAGAATGTGCTCTTTGACCCACTTTTCTCTTCATGTTGGAATCTTTTCCTTTTACAATTAGCTTAGACACTGTTAATCCAATCAATAAAAGATTCAAACCCCCATTTTCTTACTATTTTAAACATTTTACCCACTTTAAAATATCAGAATGATCACTTTTACCCTTGAACCACCCCATAAGTGAATTGAAGCATTATTCACCATTGTTAACTTTGTCACTTTGTTTCCAAATTCACTCTGGCCACTTTTGGGCCTGTTTTCTGTTTAATATTATCTTAATAGACTCTCTTTTTTATATTGATTTTCTGAATTCCTTTGCTCAATTAATTTGAATGAAAATTTCTTTTGCAGCCTTAATTATCTGTTGCAGAGTATTTTTGGATAAATTTTTATTGTTGGTAAAATAATAAATCTTTATAATATTATTGTTTTATACTTATGAAGTTAAAAACGATCAATTTGGTGTGTTTCACTTGAAAATATTAATTCTTAACCTTTTTTAATTTTTACCTTATACAAATTTTGAGGACAGAAAAAGTACTTGACTTTTAATCAAAGTTTTATATCCATACCAAACAAAATACCTCCAAAATACTGGTATCAAGCACTTAAGAGAGTTTCCCCAGATTCTAGAATATATCAGAAGATTCAAAGAGTTAGGTTTTTTGTATAAGAAAACATTACATAAGTGCATTGAGGTATACTGTAATTTAGACTGGGGAAGTTATAGACAAACACAAAGGTTCATTACTGGATACTTAGCTGGAATTAATGATTTTACTCATATTTATAAATCCTTGAAGAAATACACAGGCTCCATATTAATAATAGAAACCAAGTAAAAATAGCTCTTTGATTATATTTTTGAACTTCTGTGGCTGAAACAGTGGTGAAAGGAAGCATATGTAAGATGTGTCTATGATAATGTTGATAATATTACTATTAATCAACATTTCTATAAAATTTCTGATGAAATAAAAGAATAAAAACTATTATAACCACAATTAAATAATTAAATAATCAATTAATTATTTTACTTTTCATACACTACTAGGCATATAAAAGTAAGCAGTAATTGTCTACAAGAATTATTCAATGATAGAACTTCTTTTATTAAAATAATATAATTATTTTAATATATGATCATCTTTTTGAATAATAATCATAAATATAATTCTTAAAGAAAACTGATACTAGAGAAAAACTTTAAGAATTAATTAGAACCACTCCTTCATACTCCAATAAAGCCTTGAAAAGAATTGGTAGAGAGATTTGATGGATAAATTGTGGATTGAAAAGATAAAAAGTTTATTTATAATATTATTACAAAAAATTATAGTTTATTTCTGTGATTTCATGTCTCTCTGATAGATTTTGAAAGATTAAAGCACTAAAGCAAAGGTTTTAACTAATACCTACTTGTTGGCAATAAAGGTATAATTGAATAATAAGATGATCTGGAAAAAGCTGCAAGAGGAGGACTCATTTAAGTCAACAACTTCTTGCACAGGTGTTCCATGGAGAGAACGGAGAATCCAGTGAGTGAGGGTAAGATGTGTCTATGAAACTGTTGATAATATTACTATTAATCAACAGTACTATGACTGTTCTTATGAAATGTAATAATAAATAATTATTAAAATCACAATTAAATAATTAAAGAATTATTTCTTTCATGTGTTATACACTACTAGTGATTATAACAGTGAGAAGTAATTTTCTACAAGAATCAATTACAAGAAGAATTTAATAATAAAACCTTCTTTTATTAAAATAATTTTATTATTTTAATATATAATTATCTTTTTCAAGAATAATTAGAAAGATAACTCTTGAAGAAAACTAATTTTAGAGAAAAAATTTAAGAATTAAAGATAAATCACTCAATAATACCCCAAAGAACTTATTAAAGATAAAAGTAGAGAGATTTGACGTAGAATTGTGGATTTAATGGATCAAAAATGATTTTATAGCAATATTACAACAATATATAGTTGATTTCTATGATTTCACGTCTTTCGGATTGATTATGAAAGAATAAAACACTTAAGAAAAGCTTTAACTAATACTTACTTGTTGGTAACAATGATATAAATGAATAATGTGATGATTATTTGGAAAAAAAAGCAAGAGGAGGCCTCTTTTAAGTCTAAGACAGCTCACAGAGGCATGCCATGGAGCAAACCAAAAAACCAGTGAGTGAGAAAAAAAATAAACCTTTTTGGATTATTGATTGTATCATCTGTTGTCATGTAAGATTGTCATCATTACTTAATTGAGGTTTCTATGTGACTACCAACCCATTTATGGTTAAGAATAAAAGTAGTAAAATCTTTAAATCTTCTTTATTTCTCAAATTTATAACTTTTATTGGAAATTTCATCACAGAATGTATTTTCTGTAAATCTTAAAAGATTCTGTGTTTCATGTGGAATCCTCAAAAATGGACTGTAAGTAAAACTTTTAATTTTACATATAAAATTATAATTCTTTTGGGTTTCTATATGAACTATACAGTTCGTAAGTGTTTCTGAAAGTTTCAGAAAGATTAATCAAGAATTGTATTTTTAATCAATTTTTGAAGTTTTTACCTCATTTCTACATAGAATTGCAAATATCAGTCTATGACTGGTTGCTATGAGGTCAAACAATGTATACTAGTCCAAACAGGGCTTTAATTACTCTTTTGGGGTTCATCAATGGAAAGTCATTAAGAATTGACATGGTTACAGGAGTCTAAGTAGCTTTTTACCTCCTTGGCACGTCAAAATAGCAGGTTATTTGCTATTTTCTTATGATTTACTGTAGTTGTAACATGGTAACCAAGTTCCCAAAAGGTTTTAGTTTACCAATGAGGACAAGATCAGCTATTGATCAAAGCTTTGGAGCTTTCCATGTCTCAGAGGCCTCAGAAGTTGTGTACCCTGGCTCTCTTGAATGCCTTTTGTACTCCTTTCTTATTTTTCACGTCAAAATAGAAATTTAAGCTTCAAGTGAGATATCCACTATGGGTGTACCAAAGGTGCATGTAAGAATACCATAATATTAAGTGCCCAAAACATGCATAACACTACTATTAGTTTATGTGTAACATGGGATTTCATACATTCCCATTATTTTGCTGTGAAATGGAGAAAAACAAAAATGTTCACAGATCTTTTATGTGCTATTGAAGTATTTTCCATATTACCACCTCAAAGAGTTAATTTGAGCTTATTTGCTCTATTGAGCTGACCTAGGTGAATTTCTGTGAATAATCCAAATCTGGCCTTAAATCCATGGATTTACTTACTCAATAAAAAGTTATTCATCTTTTCTGAAATCAAAAATGATGAATTTTGAATATATGCATGACTTATGGGTTATGCATAGTTCATAATTTGTCTTTAAGATAATTGTGGCCTATTTGGGTATGTAGAATATATCTCAAGGCTCACAGTGAGAAAGCAATTATCCTTTTTGGATTCTTGATATCATCATCTGTTGTCATGTAAGATTATCATAATTACTTAATAAAGGCTTTTATGTGACTACCAACCCACTTATGGTTAAGAATAAAAGGAGTAAGGAATTTAAATATTCTTTTATTTCAAAATGAAAATTAATTTCTGAAAAATATCAATGCTATTGGAAATTTCACCCCAGGTTGTATTTTCTGTGATTTTTTGAAGATTCAGTGTTTCATGTGGAATCATCAAAAACAAACTGTAGGTACAAAATTTGAATTTTGCTTATGGGACAATGATTATGTTTGGCTTATTGATGAATCATACCGCTCTACATTGGTCCTGAAAGATTCAGAAAGATTCATCAAGAATTGTATTTTTAATGAATTTTTGAAGTTTTTACCTCATTTCTATGTATAATTGCAAATAGCACAGTATAGCTGGTCTCTATGGCATAAATCAATGGATACTAGTCCGAAAATGGGTTTAATTGCTTCTTTAGGGTTTATTAAGGGAAAAAGATTAAGAACTCACATGGATAAAGGAGTCTAAGTTTCTCCTTACCTCCTTGTCACGTTAAAATAGAAGCTTGTTTGCAATTTTCTTATGATTTAATGAGAGTTTTACTTGGTAAACAAGTTCCCAGAAGGTTTTAGGAGAATATTTGGGAAATGATAAGCCATGCATCCAAAATTTACAGCTATCCACACCTCAGAGGCCTCAGAAGTTGGGCACCCTGGCTCTCTTTGATGTCTTTTGTCCTGCTTAGCTATTTTAGTGTCCAAAATAGCAAGTCAGGCTTAAAGACTGACATTCACTATGGGTTTACCAAAAATTTATTTAAGAATAACATGTATTTAATTTGCAAAAATATGCATAAATATACTATTAGTGTATATGTAGCATGGGATTTATCACATTCCCATTATTTTGGTGTGAAATTGAGAAAAATTAAAATGTTCAAAATTGTTTTATGTGGTATTGATGGTGTGGTATTTAAGTGTTTTCTAAATTATCACTTTATAAATTTAATTTAATATTATTCAATTTATGGAGCTACATTAGGTGAATTTTGGTTTAGAATCCAAATCTGGCCTCAAAATAATGGATTTACTTACTCACAAAAAATATATTTGTCTTTTATTAAATCAAAAATGATGAATTTTGGATATATGCATGAATTATGGCTTATGCATAGCTCAGAATGTAGCTTAATGATATTTGTGGCCCATTTGGGTATGTAAAATATACCTCAAGGCTCACATTCCCTCCCACCAAAAAAATGTTTACTACAATTTTATTAATGATATTAAGAAAAAGGCACCAAAGGGGGTTAGTTTCAACTGTCCAACCTCTTTATATTACTCAGATCAAGTAATTTAAAGCATATTTATAGAAATATTCAGGCTTGTGGCCTTCTTTCATGTATAAATCTTCTCAAATGCTTACCTGATTCAGGTATATCTGATTCTGCCAGCCATTCATCTTCATGTACTGGATTTCTATATATGACAATTTATTCTCTTTGATTTGTACCCCTGTGTCTCCTTTATTTACTGAATTTATTTATTCTTTGTCTTCATTCTGTTCCATTAGTGGTGCAGTTAAAGGAGTTGGGTTCCTTAAGGGAAAAAATTCTTTATCAGCTGGTTGATAAGGTTTTATCAAGCTGACTGGGAAGGTCAGATGTTTTTTTTCCAATTAACCACTAAATTTCACTTGAGCTGAATTGGTCCCATTTAAGGAAACAATAACAAAAGGTCCTACATGAAAATCTTTGAATTTCTTTGGGCCTTTGATATGATCAAAATTCAAGGTTTAAACTAGAACTAAGTGCCCTAATTTGAAGTCTGGTACTTGTTTATTCTTGTGCCAGTTCTGTTTTGCATATTCAAAAGAGTCATTCAAAATTTGTTTTGCATGGTGTTTTAATTTATTAAGCATAATCTTGAAGCTGGAAGCTGTAATATGGCTTTCAATTAAGTCTTTCCTCAGTTTGCCTTCTGGGACTCTTGGATTCCATCCTTTTTCTAACATAGTAGGAGTTTAACCTGTGGAAGAATGAATGATGTCTTATATGCCAGTACTAATTAAAGTATTAGAGTGCACCAGTCAATTATAATGCCATCTGAGTCTTTGAGTTCTAATCCATAAGCAAAGAATCTCCTCACCATGTCCTCTAAAGAATATGGGAGTTTTCCTGTATCTGTCTACAATGACTAAGCAAGTATTATAGCTTCTGTCACCACTTGGAGGAATTTGTGTGACCCAATCCATGTGAAAAAATTCCCAAAGGGATTTTGGTTCCTTAATATGCATCTTAATTCCAAATTTCTTGCCTGTACTCCTGTTTGCCTTTTGGTATCTGTCACAGTTATGGCATTATTCAATGGTCTCTTTTCTCCTAAGTGTCCACCATGCACAGCTTTTCACTATTTTAAGTGTTCTGTCTTCTGAAAGGTGTAAAGAATAGATTATATCATGACATTCATGAAGAATGGTATTGATAAGCAATATACTGCATAATGTCATTGCACTGGAATGTTTTGTTCTGTGGTAGGGCATGTTGTCAAACATGTGAAATCTCTCTTCAGAATAGGAATTGTTCCATATTTAATCCAGTTAATTAACCAGAGCTGGGTTGTTTCAGTCTTTATCCAGAAAGGGAGTCAAGATATGGCAATTTTTGTCCTGTTTATAAGACTCTCTGACTTCTTCAAACAACTCAGTCCCAATATCAGTTATGTTAATACCTTCAATTGGATTTTGTGGCTATACTTCCAAAGGCACATAAGCTGGGTTATCAGGAATATTTCCTAATGCACATCTACTAAGTACATAAGAATTCTTATGCATATTTCTTGATTTATGAACTATGGTCATGTTACCTCTATATTCTTGAATAGCTATCTGCCATCTCAAGATATGTATGTTAAGTGTTTTCATTTTAGGAAGTGATTTTATGGCATTAAAATCAGTTATTACTTCAAAAATCACTTCCATAAAGATAATAGTGTAATTTATCCAGTTTCCATACCAAACATAAGCATTCTATTTGCCTTGAATCATACTTGGCTTTTGTTGGTTTTGTTTGCCTCGAAATATAACAAACTGACCCTTCTGGAGGTTTTTCATCAGTAGTATGGACTTGATGTAGGGCTGCCCCTAAGCCAGCTACAAATGCATCAATGTACAATTAGAAAGGTATATTTCAGTCTGGAATAAGGAGTAGGGGTGCTTCTGTAAGAGCTTTCCTTATCTTCTAATAACCTTTAATTTTCTCCTGTGTCATCTCAAATATTGTCTGTTGATCACAGATTCTAAAGTGTTCCTTGGCTAGAATTGCAAAGTCTTTCAGGTCTTTACTTTAATAGCTGGAAAATCCAAGAAAAGACATCATTTCTTTATTATTCTGGGGTATTGGCTTAAGTGACACTGCTACGGTAAAAGCCTTTAGGTATATTTTACATACCCAAATAGGCCAAAATTATCTTTGAAATGAATTCTGAATTATGCATAATGCATAAGTGATGCATATATTCCAAATTAATAATTTTGGATTTCAGAAAAGAGGAATAACTTTTTTGTGAGTTAGGAAATCCATGAATTTAAGGCCAGATTTGGATTCTGCACAATAATTCACCAAGGGTAACTACAAATAGTGAATAAGCTCAAATTAAATCTATGAGGTGGTAATATAGAGAATACTTCAATACCAAATCATAAATACCACATGAAAGAATTGTGAAAATTTTTGTTTTTCTCAATTTCATGCCAAAATAATGGGAATGTGAGAAATTCCATGTTACATATATGCTAAGAATAGTTTTATTCATCTTTTTTGCACTTAATATTATGGTATTCTTACATACAGTTTTGGTACACCCATAGTGGATATCAGTCTTGAAGCCTGAATTTCTATTTTTGACATGAAAATAACTAAGGGGGACAAAAGACATCAAAGAGAGCGAGGGTCCCCAACTCCCCAACTTCTGAGGCCTCTGAGGTGTGGATAGCTCTAAATCTTGGATCCATGGCCTATCATGGCCCAATTAGTATACTAAAGCTATTTGGGAACATGTTTAGCAAGTTAAAATCTCATTAAATCATAAGAAAATTGCAAATAAGCTGCTACTTTGATGTGACAAGGAGGTAAAGAGCAACTTAGACTCCTGTAAGCATGTCAATTCTTAATTATTTTCTATGTATAAAACATAAAACATTAATCAAAACATTTTTGGACTAGTATTAATTGATTTACCTCATAGCAACCAGCCATATTGTGCTATTTGCAATTTGACATAGAAATGAGGTAAAAAATTCAAAACTTCATTAAAAGTCAAAATCTTAATGAATATTTCTGAAACTTTCAGGACCAATGGAGACTGTATGACGTATGAAAAATCAGAAATAATAATGGCTTCCTAATTAAAGCTCAAAGTTTTACTTACAGTCTATTTTTGATGATTCCACATGAAACACTGAATCTTCAAAAATTCACAGAAAATAAAACCTGTGATGAAATTTTCAATAAGATTGATAGATTTGATAAATTGGTTTTCATTTTGAAAAAAAATAATATTTACAGTTTTTACTCCTTTTATTATTGACCATAAATGGGTTGGTAGTCATGTAAAATTATTAATTAAGTAATTATGATAATCTTACATGACAACAGATGATGAAATAAAGAATTCAAAAACAATGATTGTTTTCTCACTAACTTAGTTTTCAGTGTTCTCCATGGCACTCCTTTTTCAGCTGTGTTTGAATTAAAAGATGCCTCCTCTTGCTGTTTTTTCCAAATCATCTTATTGTCCAATTATATCTTTTTTACCAAAAGGTAAGTATTAGTTAAATCTTTTCTTAGGGTGTTTTGAATCTTTCAGAATAAATCAGAAAGATTTGAAATCATAGAAATAATATATATATTTTTTCAATACTGTTTTAAAATTAATTTTGATCCTTTAAATCCACAATTATCTGTCAAATCTCTCTACCAATCTCTTTCCAAGGGTCATTGGAGTATTAGTGAGTGGTTTTAGTAAATTCTTAAATATTTTTCTCTATTAATATTTCTCTTCAAGGATTATATTTATAATTATTATTGCAAAATATCATTCTATATCAAAATGATTTTATCAATTTAATAAAGAATTTTCATTATTAAATACTTCTTGTAATTGATTCTTGTAGAAAATTACTGCTTACTGTTATAATAACTAGTAGTGTATAACACATGAAAGAAATAATTCTTTAATTATTTAATTGTGGTTATAATAACTCTTTATTATTATATTTCATAAGAACAGTCATAGTATTGTTGATTAATAGTAATATTATTAACAGTTTCATAGACACATCTTACAGCCACATCTGAGCCCAATCAAGGCTATAAAGGGCATTTAGAAGCCACAATTCTATCTTTGAAAGTGAAAATACCTTCACTCCTTCTATGTGGTAAGGATTGATGGTCCTTCCACCAAATTTCAGAATCAAAAGGGACCTTTCTCTGCTAAAAAGAGAAATTCCCATCCTGATTTTCAATTACTACATATTATAAATCTTTACAAACATTTGAGCACTTGGAAAAGAAACAGGTATAATCATAATGCAAACCATTGTAGTCTTTATTATAATAAACCACTTGATAAATACTGCATTCAGGAATCTCAGTAGCACTCACCACCACAATATATTCATAGTAAATCCCTGAATATTCTTAATAAACCATATTTTATCTTTTATATCCATTTCACAGTCATTGCTCAAGTTTTAAATACTCTTATTATCACTTTATCATAGACTCAGCCTGACAACAACCAACTTTTTCTCTGTCTACTTCAGAGGCAGAGTACAAAGCCCTTATGTATCTCAGCACATAATTACTTTGGCTCAGAAATTTTGTTCAGGAATTGGCCCTTGACCTGCTTTATTCTCCAATAAACGTTTTTAATTACAATAAAGCCTGCATCAATATGGAAAACAGTGACAGAAACTCCATTTCATTAGGAAGGTGATTAAGCAGGGGAGGAAATGGGTCAACTGTATTCCAACAAGTGGCATGCTTGTGAATTTTATGAAAAAATCAGTTGACCGGCCTACTCTGAAGAGGTGTCTTGATACTCTCCACATTCTATGTCTAAGAGAAAGGGGGGATGTTGAAATCTACATGACCCATAAAAAATTGTAGTGAAGTTGTGTTGACTGGTAAACTAAGATTTTTCTCTCAAACAAAAGTGACCATTGTGCATGAAATAATGATAAGATTTCTGATCTTAAATGTGTTATGTTTATTTTGTCTTTAAAAGGAGTGAAATGTCTTGACAATGAACTACTTTCTCCTCACAGAACTCAAGTTGTAAATTCAGTCTCTAAATCAT
Source organism: Austropuccinia psidii (assembly GCA_023105745.1). Lineage (NCBI taxonomy): Eukaryota > Fungi > Basidiomycota > Pucciniomycetes > Pucciniales > Sphaerophragmiaceae > Austropuccinia > Austropuccinia psidii. The sequence continues at coordinate 24,139,433 of JALGQZ010000005.1, forward strand.
TGTCACAAGGGCTCTTCTAAATGAAGAGGGGCTGGAACTCACTTATGGAGGGCTCTGGATGGGATAAGATTGAATACACTTAAGAGTGTAATGAAGATATAATTGCTAATGAATAAATATAAGAAAACAGCAACAATAAGAATAACTGTAAAGAATGAAGGAGCCAACCACAAACAAGTCCAAGTCCACTGTTTCAACCTGTCAGAAAGAAAGAGAAGGGTAAATAAGGATATGGCTACCACAACTCTAATGAACAGGTGAGGAAATGCAAAGAACAACTTAGAACCAATAAATATCATGCTTCAAATAAGAAATAAGAAAATTCATTAAATAATAAATTAAATATATTAATGAACTGGGGAAAAGTCCCTAGGGGGAGAACAAAGGGCTGGTATATGTGAGAATCCACCAGCCCTGATCTAAAGGGTGAATTTTCTTGAGGAATCTTCATTGGAATCGATTTGCATAATACAGCCCCTGTATGGATACATAGGGTCTGTAAAAGAGGTGTGGTGGAGTTGGGTGATCATACAGTTTCAGACTTGTTAATCTAAAACTGTATTTGGTGAATCCAGCCTATACAAGTGTTGAAAGTCTGTATTGATGACCCAAGCTGTATGCATGTTTCAGCAGGAAGATTTGCTGAAACTGATTACTGATACACACACTGGATTGCTGGTTTGGTGAGTTTGAGTGGGTTTAAGGTTGAATTCCCTTACTCCTGATAGTGGCTGTGACAATCATACCCCTTACTGTGTTATCTAATTATTCTTATAATCATTAATTAATTGTTGTCCCCAGAATCCTCCTTGCCATAAAGTATTTAGACCTCATTAAAAAGAAGCATTACTAGGTAATGCCTCTTATTCTATTTTCAATTGTTATTGCTACCATATTAACATTTACTCCAAAGATTTTATCATCTAGATTCCTAATAAAACCATCACTAAATTCCTTGTACTACAGATTTCTGTCCACCTTTAAGTAGATCAGCATATTATCATATTCTAATTGTTATTTATGAGCTTGATGAAATCCACCTTTTTTTTGAACTCTTACAATTATAAGTATTAATTAAGATAATTGTATATTATTTTAATAAGAAGTTTCATTCAGAATAATTCTTGTGATTCATTCTAGTAGACAATTACTGCTTACTGTTATAATCACTAATAGTTTATAACAAGTAAAAGAAATAATTAAGTAATTATTTATTTTTTTGTGGTTATAATGAATTTATTTATCATATTTCATAAGAACAGTCATAGTACTGTTAATTAATAGTCATATTATCAAGAGTTTCATAGAAAAATCTTACACTTTTAGTCCTGAGTCTTTTTCAGGTAATTCATTCTGAATATTTGTATATTCTGAGCTTCCTTTACTGCTTTATTTTTTCCATTTTACTTTTAAAGGTATTCATGGCTTAAGTAATATGGCCTTTATGAATCCTTAGGGATAAAGAGGACTATTTTTATGGCAAGGGAAGGTACAAGGGTGGCTCCCTGTGGGTAAGGTCTTTGTTTTTTTGTAGTTTTGAGCTGAAATGTGGGAAACCATAGTATGGTATATATTAAATTGGTGATCAAGTATCTCTTGGGATAGTATTGCATATACATTCATTGACCATTTTCGTTTAGAAGAACTTTTTAGACAGTTTTTGAATGTCTGGAAGAGCTTTATAGAGAGTTAGACTTTCTTACTACTAGAGTAGCATTCCCATAGTGCTATGAATTTATTACATTTTCCATGTACTCTCTCAGCTCTCATTACTATCTGTATAGTTACAATCTTTCATTTGCTATTTATATAACTGTATTCTGCAATACACGACTTCAATAGTAATAGCTACAAGGCTCAACTCAATTGTTTTGAGGTGACTTCTTTTACAGTTGACTTTGGAATTTCGTTCACTTTTTCGATCCATCCTCCAAGGAAAAAACTTGACTAATTTATTCTCATCTTACCGGAAGGTTGCCTTTTACAAACCAGTCAAAGTGCTATATAGAACTTCTCATGAATCGCTGAATAACTTATCATCATCAAAATTTAATTTGAGTTGTTTCATTTTTTCTTGCTTTTTTAAAACAAAGCTAAAATTTGGTTCTGCTCGATTAGATTCAAGACGCATCATTGAATTTTTGTAGCTGTTACTTGCTTTTTCGTTCCTTTCAGATTTTACCCCTTTTGCTTCAGAATAGTCTTCTTTTTCTTCAGTTTTATTATGACAAACTTTGTCGTGATGGATTACTCGAGCTTGGTTTTGAAAGCAGACCGACTGATGAAATAGAGGGATTATTTTAGAGAAACGCGAAGAAAAGGAACCCGTACGTTCAAAACCTAAAAACGCACCTGTTTAAAAGTTTTGAGACTTTTATTCGAGGAACCTTCGGATCCATGGGAATCACTCGAGGAAGTTTTGGTTCTAAGGGCATCTTCCCATAGGTTGAGCTGTTCAAGTGCTTCATCTGAAACATGGAACCCGTAGAGGTAGAAATAGGTTAAAGGAAGACGTGAAGAGTTAGAGGGTTCAATGAAAAAAAGACAGTTTTACCCTCTGGTGCAGATTTTTTGGAGATTTCGTCACGCTTTTCAGAGGTTTTGCGACACGCCACTGAATTGGTATGGCCAAGTTCCTGTTTGTGCGCGCTCAAAAGTTCAAATTCACTCATGCCACTCGGTGGACTGAAGCCCAAAGCCAGCGAGACCTGCCGAATCCACAAAGGTACTCCACCGAAGTTCTCAGGTGCTGGGAGCTTTGTAGCCGTAGAGCTTTTTGAACGGGAGAGTTTTGAGAGCACGCTTTCTAGTTTGAGCTCTTGGAGAGCGGAGCTTGAAGCAGCGCCCGTGTCTATTGGCTCGCTGCATGCATATGAAGAATCGGATTTGACAGAAACCCTTGCGATATTATTTTTCGAATCTGAATGTGCCATGGCTCGTCGTGCTCTGGCGCAAGCACTAGTCGGAGTGGGAGAAACGATTGACTCCAAGCTAGAATTTGGAGGACTGTAAAAACAAGTGATTTGGCCAGCACTTGAAAGAGGGTGGCCAGGATGAGAATGAGCCTTGAAATTATCGTCTGATTGGATGACCGGAGCTTCCGAGGGGACGTCCGGGATGCCAGTAGGAGATGGGCTATGTGGCTTGGATGGTAGAATAACCGGCACCACGCGGGAGAGGCCAGCCCAATCCACCATCGCCAATACAGCTTTTCGTTTGTCTACGATTGCTCCATGATTCTGCTGGCTTGGAAGTACTTTGTCTGGGTGTCGATCGGCTTTCCTTGAAATAGCAAAAGGCTCTTTGCAATACTCAACCTTATCTAAGGGGACTTCGTGCTCGCTCAGTATAGTCTTTGCTGGACTACTTGTTAAATCAGACCGCTCGATGGTTTTATATCTACGAGGGCCAGTCCCATGAAAGCGCAAAGGGCTCTTGTCGTTGGTCGCGAGAAACTTGGAAATATTTTGGTTTGGTGCGAATTTTTTATGTCTATATGCGAAAAGCAAGACATAGAATCACGAGTTTGCGTTAGATTGGAACGTGCTTTTTAAATGAATATGCTGATTTGTTTCTTTTGTCTGAACAAGGCACACTTATAAATTTTTCGCGTTTGTGTTTTTCTTGGTCGCCTTCAAATTACCATAGAAGGATTGAGAAAATAAGAAATGGAGTCAGCTTTCAAGCCAGACAAGGGAGCCTTTGACTCAGATTCTGATGCGAAGACCAATCGAATTTATGAAGGACCTACCTTTTGTTGGAAGTCCAATTCACTGGCATATTTTTGTCTTTGGCTAACTATTCCTCAGGATTCGCTCCGAATTCGTCGTGGATGGCGATAACGGCAACTGAGCTTATCATTTTTGCTCCTTTTCGGTCAAGAGGACAGGAGCGGCTCCCTCCAATCCAATTTTTCAGTCATTCTTCTCACTGTCAGACTTGCAAATCAGAGCACGAACGAATCACATTTCATTGGCTAATACAAATTCATGGAGCCTGTGAGACCCTGGGTAGCTGACGATCGTTCGCTAAGCTTCCCAATCGACCGGAATCATAGCGATGGAGACGATGAAGACGATTGGGCCTAGTGGGCTTGCAGAGGGTTATCGTGCTGATGCCTTCATAGCAGTCACCTTTTTGGTAATATTGTCTGGTTTTCTTGTCACCGACAAGCATAAACCACCCAAATCAATCTTGGGTATAATGCTCGACGGAGGTGGCTGGGAGCAGTTGGCCATGCCCTTGTGGGTTTTCAAGGGAATATTGAAATTATTTTAAATAAAGGATGCAGCAAGATGAGCAATCTTCAGGGAGTTTCTTATGAGATCGATGGAGAATACATCATCACAAGATTTAAAAATATCAACAAAGTGGAACAAGCGAAGCATTGGAGTGAAAATCTTGTAAGGATCCCACTTTTTATTGGTGCCATAACCAAGGGGCATCATATCCAGGCTAGGAAAATCCTTCAAATTGACGTTGCTAGATTGAGTCACTATTTTCAAGGAAAGAAAATAAAGCCATAACGTTATCTTGCTAATCTGAACCTGTTTCTTGATAAGCAATATCGTCAAAGGGTTATAAATCAAGAGGTGGAGCAAAGAAATCACAATATCACAAACTGTTCAACTGAGGGAATCTGGTGCTTTTCAAGCTGTCATAATAAGGTATTTCTTGAGAGCAAGCCTTTGAAACGAGATATTAACTTCATCAAAAGGGAAAAAACCAGAAGCCAGTTTTGTGATACCTTATTACAATGTTATTTACTTTACCAAGGTATAATCTGGTTCATATTAACAAGACTAGTACTTGAAGAAATTCCATTTAATTGCAAAATTCTGTATCATTATGGTAATTTGCAGGAGACAAGACTTTTTTGAAGTTGCTTTTGAAAACTGCTGAGCTTGAATGCACTAAGTGCAAAGAGCAATCCTAAACAAAAATGAAAGCATTGATAGAAAGCCATCCAACTGATTTCTTGGTGTGTCAAGGCATATTATTGAACTCACTACTTACAAATGTAATGTCACAACCATGGATAATACCCCTTGGACAATTTTATGGCATATCAATGCCATATCTCTTTATGGCATATCAATGCCATATCTCTTTTGTGGCATATCAATGCCATATCTCTTTTATGGCAATTTGGCCATATCCAATACTCTTGGCTAAATGGTCCAATTTCACTTTTATGGCCTTTATGGTCATTTCATCATCTGGGCCCAACCTGGCCCCTTCACCTCCATCATGCCATTCATGGCCATTCTTTGCCTTTGGGCATTTGTGGGCATTTCCCAGTCAATAGTGGAAATACAGCCCAAAAGCCTGTATTATGCTTTTTAAGCTTTAAATACAGTTTTGTGCAATTTGTGCACTTTTGTGCACTTTGCACAAATATAATTTCAAAGCCTTTTAGGCTTGTTTTCGCCCAAATGCCTCTGCAAGTCCTGAAGCCACCCAAACTCCATTTTCTCCTTTCATCCTCCTTGCCTTCATTCAAAAGACCTTTAGTGACTTTTCCTCTTCAACAACCAAAAGTGCCATAAATGGTGTTATACACCATTATGCACCTTTTTTCAACAGAAATCCAATGGTGTACATATCAGAAGGTTATTTCAACATTCCATCATGTCATCAAGGCATCAAAACTATCTAGAGTATTCATCAAGGCTCAAGTGCAAGTGTTATTTTCAAATAACAATCATGCACTCAAGCAGTCATTGTTATTTTCAATTATGGGGTATTCCTCCAAGGGAATAGTGGCAATTAATTCTCAAGGGATATTCAAGAGGTAATTCCAAATCAATTATCAAATGTCAATGCTCCATCAATCCACCTTGGCAACCACATTCTTTTCAATAAAGTCTTGTTTCATAAAGACCTGTATTTCAATCACACACCCTGAGAAGATCATTAAAGTCAGTTAAATTGCCAATTTGGAAAGGTATAGACTTCATCAAGTAATCAATACAGACTCAAGAATTCAATACAGACCAGCTGTCAGCCTGAAGGAGTCAAACTCTCACCCAATGCTATATACCAGCCTCTCTTTCAACCCTGGGTATTTTTCCCCCAGTTAATTAATATACTTTGATTTATTTCTATCTTTATTTTCTTTCATATTTATAGTGAATATTGATATTCTTAAGTCAGTGATTTGCACTTTTTCTTTCTTTTCCTGTCAGTGGAAACTTGGTGGTCATATCCTTATCAATTCCATTATTTATTCTGGAAGGTTACAACAGGGATTAAGGACTCACTTGGTTGGGCTCTTTGGCCATTTGAATTCCTTTTCTCTTATTGCATCACATTTTTTACTTGCATATTGTGAAACTCCTTTTAGTGTGAGATTGGATAAGGCAGTCCTTGAGGGGAAAACCACAGGTAAACAGTTTTGAATTGCTGCAATAATCCTGTAACCAAGGGTGCTAATGGGGTTCTAGATTCATCTCTGAATATACTGAAAAATCTCCCTACAGAGCTCACAAATGAATATTAAGATTGTGGCTTTGCCACTAGAGAAGACTTTTTAGTAGTCATTATCAGACCTATTCAATAATCAGATGAGTAACTTATAAGCTAAAAAGGTACAAGATATAATGTCTAAATAATAATATAGAATGATTTAAGGGTAAGACCTTAATATTATAAGAGCTTGATTTAATGTAATAGGACTAATATATAGTATGAGGGTTAGTTTAATTTGCTCTTACATCTTTTATAATACTTGATGTATTTAGAGGGTGACTGTTAATATAGTATAACAATAAGACCTTTAATAAATAAATGGTAAGGTACTTCTTAACATAAACTTGATCTTTTTTAGGTATATCAGTAATATAATATAATATAAGTGTAAGTGTTTATATAATAATATATATTTTTAAGGGTTTTTTAATATGAAGATATAATAAGAATATTTTCCCTTTATAAAATAAAGGTTATGGGAATAAACTCAATAGTATGAGTATTCTTGATAATATTATAATTATAAGACTAATAACTGCAAAATAGGGTGGATTAATAATATGATGTAGATCTTCTGTTAACTACTATTAATTAGGAATCACTATTGATTAAGCTTATAAGTCTATAATACCTTAATAATATAACTAGATTATCCTCCTAATAAGGAATGGATGAATTGTTCTCCTTCTTGGTATATAATTTTTATTTAATAATAATACTAGATTGACCTTCTAGTGAGGGATGAATAATTATTCTCCTTCTTGGTATATAATTCCCATTTAATAATAATACTAGATTGACCTTCTAGTGAGGGATGAATAATTATTCCCCTTCTTGTTATATAATTAATTGCATGGGGGAAAGAGGACCTCTATTTATATTCTTTGGGCTCTCCATAGAGGCACTTAAAAACAAAGGAATTAGAATTTTTCACTTCTTTTGGCTGAAATAATTTTTTATAGTGGCGGGATACAATTTGTTTGGTTTATTTCACCATTTTAATTTATTATTATGTAATCTGAGATGTTTTTTTCTGGTGAGGAATTTTGGGATGGTGTCATTTCTTGGAGGTATTGCACCATATCTTCAGTTGATTGCAACATTCTCATGCATTATTATTTAATATGGCTAAAATTCCTTTGCTGAGGAATTTTGGATAGTTTCATTTCTTGAAGGTATTGCACCATTTGTTTGGTTTTTGCACCATTTCTGGTGGTATGAAGTGAGTTTGTACAGCTATTGCACCATAGGTCTGTGCACTGTTTTAGCTTTAGGTCAAGAATGCTGTGTATTGTGGGGACAGTACTTGTCCTGTATGAGATTTAATTTTCCTTAATTTAACTTAAATTCTGTTTTTAATTTATATTTACTGGCTTATCAGGTGGCTTTGCTTGCATTTCCACAGATATGCTGTATAATTTAAGGTTTTGATGGATTTTCCTTGCATAAATTAATTTATTTCTTTTTTTTCTGTCTTGTGACTTTTGATTAATACAGTTTCAATTTATTACTTATTAAAGTGGCCTCAGTTTAATAACTGCATTGCTGAGTAATCCAGAGGTTGAGAAGAAATAGGGTAACTTGAGTGTTACACTACCTCTTTTATTGATAACTTTAACATTTTTTGCTAGCTTGTCCTTTGCTTTTCTTTATTTTATAGTTATTATTTTAATCAAATAGACCATTCTTCTCTGATTTTTATTGTGGGATTAGACATACTGATTTATTTCAATCCATTGTATTTTTGAATTCCCCTATTATAATTGATCAATTATTGATTTCTTTGTCTTGTTTCTTCAATTGATAGCCTGATAAATGAAATTTCACTTGAAACTGGGCCATTAAGGTATGGAATACCACAACACTACTACTGAACCTCTTCAAGATTGTAAAAGGACCCAGAAGTCTTTCTCACAGTGCTTTGGTTGGTCTTTGATGTTCTTGGAGGAAAGCCATACCATGTCACCAGAATTGAAAACAGATGGACTTGCTTTACTTTTATCTGCATACCTCTTAAACGTGTTTATGGAAACTTCAAGTTCTCTCTTGACATTTTTTGTACTGATTGGATTTTTTTTGATAACTTTCCAGCAGGAGTGTCTTGATTAATATGAGCTGAGTCAAATTGAGGATCTCTTCAATAAAAGTTGAAAAACAGGGATTGTTTTGCTGGAGAGTGGCCAGAATTATTGAAGGAAAATTCAGCCAGAGGGAGCCAGGTGTGCAAATCATCTTGATGATAACAAACATACATCTGAAGGTACTGTTCTAGTATCTGATTTAACCTCCCTGTCTGCCCCTCAGTTTCAGGATGGTAAACAGTTGACATATCTCTTGAAATCTTGAGCTACTGACAATAGTTGGTCCAAAAAGAAAAAATAATAACCTCTATTACTGACAATTCTTGAAGGAAGGCCCTGCTTTGAGAGTATATTATTGATGAATAAATGGGCCAAATCCAATGAAGTTATTGAAGACATTTTTGGAATGAGAACTGTCATTTTTGAGAATATGTCCACTATGAAAAAAATTGAATCAAAAGAATTGGATAGTGGCACTTGAGTGATAAAGTACATTTAGAGAAAAATCCAAGGACCATTTGGAATTGGAAGAGGTTTGAGGAGATAAAACCTCTTGTGATGAATATTCTTGTTTTTTTAAAAATGTTTACAGGATGAGAAATAATTACTGATAAACTGAGTCATTCCAGATGAGTGAAAATACCTGTTGACAAGTTTGAGGCTCTTCTCTTGGCCAGGATCGCCAGCTAGAGAAGGGTTACAACAATTTTGAAGTATACTGAGTTAAATTGTGGGGTCATTTGGGACCACAGCCAAAGCTTAGAAGAGGAATCAAGAGAATGATCTTGAACAGATTTACCTTTATCCAAATCTTGAATAATCATTCTGTATTGAGAATCTTGCCATAATGACTTCTAAATTGATTCAATCAAATTTGAAAATGATTCCACCTTTACTGTACAGAATTTTGAGGCTTAAATTTCATCTTGCTTTCTTATTTTCTGGTAATTCATTTGATTCTTTCTGATGAAATCCTCCCCACTCTCTGGGTAAATTTTGTCCCAATGTGAAAAAGCATATGGAAGGGTTTCCAGGTGGACAGGGAGGTAGGTGGCTTTGAAATCAAATTCTGAACATAATTCATCCCAGCGGGCTTTACGGCTAGTGGGACTACTTGAGGACATAAAGTATTGAAGAGAAGAGTTATTGGTGAGAACATCAAAAGGGGAGGAAAGGGAAATAATAAAAGCTCACCAGCAATTGATAGCCCAGAATATTTTGAGGAGTTCCTTGTCATTGATATCATAATTGAGCTCTTCTTGAAGAAGCTTGTGGCTATCCAATGAAATGAGATGTTTTCCTGACTCAGTACAGAACCCAAGGCATAATGTGATGCATCAGTCTCTACAATGGTGGTAGAGAAGGATTGGAGCAGTGGTGAAAGTGTCTTTGAGTTGATTAAACTGTCTAAGAGATTCCTCATTGAGGGGGAAACATGAATCTTTCTTGAGGAACTTTGTGATGGAACTAATATTCTTCAAATAATTCTTGATGAAATGGTGGTATAAGTTTGCAAAACCAAGGAATGATTGAAGAGACTTGGGGTTTCTTGGAGGGGGCCAATTAAGAATTTGCTGTACTTTTTCTGGGCCCATCTTGAAGCCTTCAGATGAAACAAAATAACCTAGATATTCTACACTTTATAAATGGAAGAGGTGCTTGGAGGCCCTAGCAAAAATATTATTGGCTCTGAGGCTGGCAAGAAAGGTGGTCACATGTGTGACATTTTATTCCTCAGAATTGAAAAAAACCATAATATAATCCAATAAAACAACTACATAGACATCTAGAAGACCAAACAAAATATCATTGACAAGATTTTGAAAAAGAGGCAGGAGCATTGGTGAGCCCAAATGGCATAACCAAGTACTCATAGCTTCCATTTTTGGGTCCAAATGCTTTCAAATTTTCATCACCTTCTTTGATTCTGAGCAGTTTCTATGCACCATGAAAATCAATCTTGGAAAAGGTAGGAGAACCATCAAAAACAGTGAGAAGATGATTCATAGGAGGAACTTAATATTTATTCTTTCTAGTAACAGCATTGAGTTTGTGGTAATCAACAACCAAGCAGAGCCTACCATCTTTATTCTTGACAAAGAAGAAAGGTGCTCCTGTTTAAGAGAAGCTTAGTGTCACATGGTGGAATGTGATCTACAACTTGCCAGTATTGATCGGTCTTTCAACCGCTTTAATAGCCTTTTCGGCAAGAGTTCCCTTTGCTGAGGTCTGGCAGACAGCATTGTGACAATAAACGGGTTACCAACGTCATGGGTCTGATTCCGGTTGGAGACAAGAGGAGGTCTCAATCAAACAACCAGAAATTGCTGGGTTTTCCGTTCCATTGGCGTACAAGGGTTCTGCCCCTTGGGGGTTCCTTGTAGGCTCCTGTTGTGACTAATGTAACTCCATGAGGGTGACATGGGTAATACCATCAGCTACATGCACTTCAGGACGCAGTGCCCTAAGCCCGGGGGTACTGTCACATGGTGGAATGTGATCTACAACTTGCCAGTATTAATTGGTCTTTCAACCGGTTTAATAGCCTTTTTGGCAAGAGTTCCCTTTGCTGAGGTCTGGCAGACAGCATTGTGACACTTAGCCAGATGAAACCTTTCTCTACATTATTTTAAATTTAGGCTCTTAGCTTATCTGTATCTTGGCTTAATAGGAATTGGATCACCCCAACTGGAGGTAGAGACGCCTCCAGCTTAATATGATTATCACAGGCATGGTGAGGAGGAAGTTTCTCTTCTTTCACGTTGGAGAATACATTCAAATAATGGTTATAAAGAGAGGGAACAACCTCAATCATGGTTTCTATTTCTCCTGGCTCTTCCTCTTCAACCCCCAATTCCTCCAGGGAGTCATGATAAGATTAAGGAGGAAGATCCATATTCCCAAGGAAGAGATTAAGTGAAGATACAGAATTATCTTCTCCAACATCTTCCATCTCTTTGAAGACTTAATCTCTAGAGGATAGTAATGACTTTGGGGAATTAAAGGAAGTAATGTGGACAGAAGATGGGAATAATGGTGTTCTAGAATCACCAACCAGAGCTGCACATGTGTTGGAAGAAGAAACATAATTACTGAGGGGAATAACATAATCACTAGAGTCCTTAAAGTTAGGATTAAAGGTGATAAGCCCTTGTCTATAATCAATGATTGGATTAAAGTGATTAAGAAAGTCAAAGCCCAATATGAGGTCTTCTCCCTTGGGAGTATCAATGACTAAAGAGTCCCTTTCAAACCTTGGGAAGGAAGGGAGCTCAACCATATATTTAGTATGGTGAGTCACAAATAAAGAAGGGGAGTCAGAGAAGTCCAAGATGATAATAGGAATCTTCTCTGGGAGCCCTGACGTGGTCACAGAATACTTGTGAGCAAACCTCTTTGCAATAAATGAGTTGGTATCACTAGAATAAATGAGAATACTGTAAGAAATATCAGAAAAAAACAGAAAACAAAAAATTCAAGAGATTTTTTGACAGCTGTATTCAGAATTCACATTTGTTCTCTGAGTGTAAAATTGTGAGGACAATTGAATACAACATGATCCTCACTCAGGCTTTTCCCTGGCCGGGATATTTACCTGATGGTTGTGTAAGCTGGTTTTGAGGCCTTGTGAAACAAGCCTAAAGACTGTGCTTCCCACCAAAATAGGCACACAAGCCCTCCTTCACTCTTCTTTATTTTCAGAACCCATAAACTCAAATTCCTTGTTCAGAAAAAAAGAATGGGTCTTGTCTCTTTTCTGAACATTAAAATTCTTCTTCTTCTTTTGACTACAACTTGAATAATTTTGATTATTTGGAGAACTTGACTTTGAGGCTTCAGTCTTCTTTTCTTTAACATTATTCTTCTTCTTCTTCCTCTCATGGTACCTGGTATCAAGATACAGGGTAACATCTATTAAGTCTTGAAGAGTATGAATTTTTGAAGGATGAGAGGCCAATTGATCCAGAATTCTGGAGGACAATCCCTTCCCAAAAATGATGAATAAGAGTGCTTTCACCCCAATCCCCAATTCTTGAAACCAGAATTCTGAAATAAGAAATGTATAATGATACATGTACACCTTCTTTTTTTCTCAAGGAATGGAAATCTGCTTTACCTTTTATGACTTCATTTGTGTCTCCAAAGAAAGTAAAGAGTTAAGATTGAAGTAATGCCTAAGTATTGAGAAGGTATTCTGGATCTTTATTGTTGAGGTTGGGGAGTGTCACATGGTGGAATGTGATCTACAACTTTCCAGTATTAATTGGTCTTTCAACTGGTTTAATAGCTGTCAGGATGAGTCTATGTTGAAGTGGTAATAAGACTATTTACAACCACAACTATGACTGTGACACGTGGAAAATAGTTTAAAATACTTTGATAAATGTTTAAAGGTGGTTTAATTTAATAATAAAAGGGCTTTACTATAAAGAATATAGTGGTGGTGAGCGCTGTTGAAAGCCCTGGGTGCAGCTTTACCTGTTGGGTTACAATAATAAAGACTACAATACTTTTAATTTTAAGAGTATACCTGATTATTAACCGAGAGTAAAACTGTTTTTGACAGTTTACTATGTAGGTTATTCAAGAGCAGGATGAGGAGACAATTCTGGCTGTGAAAAGCCTCCTTTTTATCCTGAAATGGGGTGGAAAGGGTGCTAGACCTTTCCACGTAGAGGAAGTGAAGATTTTTTCACTCTCTAGTACTGGCTTGTGGTTTGCAAACAGCCTGTATAGCCTGTATTGGGCTCAGATGTGGTTTTGAAACCACATCTGGGCAGTTTTCATCAATACAGGGTGAACATTTTCATCTGGGGACCTCACAGCCTGATTCTGACGTGTATGACATGTAGAATGCTGTACAGAAGCAGTATGGGACCCCATTATTGACTGAAATATGAGGTATTGAAGTAAAAACATGCTTCTTTGTCTATTTAACACCTCATATTCATGATTATGGGATATTATCCCATGGTAAGGCTGTATATGACAGCAGGTGAGAATCTGACCTTAAAACAGCCATAACTTTGTCAATTCTTGAGATATCAACCTCAAAGTTGGTTCAGTGTGTAGTACTGAGTGTACTCTACACAATGGTACCTCATTTGATATGGGTATCATTAAATATGGCAAAGTTATCCCATGTACAAGATTTTTGTACATTTGCATGTTTTGGGCAAAAAGCTGTATTGAGCTTGTTTGCCCCATAACTTCTGCTGTAGTTGAGATATGGGGAAGTGGATGAAACCATCAGATAGCCCTTATTGTGCTCTTTCCAAAAAGACCCCACTTCAAGTATCTCACACTAGAACTGTAGAAGTTAGATGAGAGGTGAATGTTTTGGTCACCCTTATTTGGCCTGAAATTGACCATAACTCCAGTAATATTGGTGCTAGCTTAGTTTGGCTGGTACCATTGGATAGCCCTGGCTTAGAGCTTCATTTTGAATACCCATTTGATAGGGTTAAGCCTTTCCTTATAGACTTTAGATGAGAGGTGAAAATTAAGGTTTATGCTCAGCAATAACTTTGTTATTTCTTGTCCTATGGTGATGGGACTTATATTTTCAGAAAGAGGTGAGTTTCCTCTTTTTTTTGATATCTTTTGAGCTGGTTTGGCTCAGCTCCATGTTTTGGTGGTATCTTGGCTATACCATTGGTTTATGGTATTTTGGCTGTCATGCTTGTGCTCTGGTTTTGAGTCACAGGCTGACAATAGCCTTTTTGGCAAGAGCTCCCTTTGCTGAGGTCTGGCAGACAGCATTTTGACAATAAACCGGTTACCAACGTCATGGGTCTGATTCCGGTTGGAGACAAGAGGTGGTCTCAATCAAACAATCAGAAATCACCGGGTTTTCTGCTCCATTGGCATACAAGGGTTCTGCCCCTTGGGGGTTCCTTGTAGGCTCCTGTTGTGACTAATGTAGCTCCATGAGAGTGAGATGGGAAATACCACCAGTTAAATGCACTTTGGGACGCAGTGCTCTAAACCCAGGGGTACTGTCATATGGTGGAATATGATCTACAACTTGCCAGTATTAATCAGTCTTTCAACTGGTTTGATAGCCTTTTTGGCAAGAGTTCCCTTTGCTGAGGTCTGGCAGACAGCATTGTGACAGGGAGATAGGCTTAAATCCATTTTTCAGCCCTGCTAATGAGAAATGAAGTGGCATCAAGAACTTTCTTCCCTTCTTCAGAATGATTTTCCTGATTATTATGGAGTATGAGCTGGCAGGACTGAATAAAACTTCTGACTTTGAATGGTTGAGTCCCATACAAGCAATCTGGTGCCTTCATAGATGGAGTCTTGAAATATGGTGGTCTTGAGGCTTCAGAGTATGAAGCTGCTTGGAGATTGGCCATAATTTGATTCATTTGATGCATAATTGACAATAAGGATGGTTCAGACTGATGAGAGACTGGGCTAGAGCTGGCCCTTCAGTACCTTTAGAACCCCCATAGGAGCAGGGACAGCTTCAGTACCATCAAGCTCTTCCTCCTCCACAGAATCCTCCTCCTCCTCTTCAAAATCTTCACCAGGACCTTTGAAAGTGGCCCTTAAAATGCATGGAAAAGCTTCAACTACTCTTGAAAATGAAATTGATCTTCTTGGAACTTCTCCTTACTTCCCGTATAATGCTGCTCCTTCAATCTTTGGTCCTCTGTCTAAGTTGGCCCTCAGTTTAGTAACTACAATCAAGAGGAGCTATTGGAGTTGGAGTCAGAATAGCTTTGTTGAAAATGAAATCAAAAAAGCTTGAAGAATAATCAAAGATTAATTTTGAGGACTTGAGTTGATTCAAAAAGAAAGCTTGGATTCAAAATCAAAATCAATATTGTGAAGAAAAATAAACAAATCAAAATGAAACTTCAGTTAAATCAATCAATCAAATGTCAAATAAAATCTTGAAGTCAATAAGTCAATATATCAAAGAAATAAAAATCCAAATATTTCAGAAAATTCAATCAATCAAGTGAATTCTTGAGGAAAAATTTATTTATGTCAAAATTCATGATGTGAAAATCAGAGGGATAAATAAATCTTAAGGTCAATCAATTTTCTTGAAGCCAATATCAATTTCATTTCAAATGAATAAATCAAATCAAATCAAGTGAATTCTTCCCTAAAAGTTAAAAATTCTTGATGAATCAATCAAAATGAATGTTGATGTGAAGAATGTGTCTGAATGAATTTTGATGACCAATTTGCAAATATAATTTAAATTGGCCTGAATTATCAATTTAATTAATTTTTATAATTTTAATAAGAATTTAAAAGAGAAATTGGAAATAAAAATGGGTCAGCTTTCAATTTTCAATATTGAAGAATGAATGAGAGAAAATTGTGAGGTGACAATAAATCATTCAGGGTGTGATCATTAAAAAGTCATAATTTCAATGGATTGAGTGAATAAAATGATAAAAAAATTGATGAACATAATGAAAAGAAATTATGAGCTATTTGATATAGTTTCACAGGAGCTCTTGGGGAAAGCAAGAGTGGCCTTGCACTCAGTAATCAGGTAGCTCACTTGGAAGACTCCAAAGATTGAAGAAGATAAAATAAAAGCATAATAAATCTATCTAAGAAGATATACAAGTAAAAGATGAGATGCAATAAGAGAAAAGGAAACCAAATGGCCAAAGAGCCAACCAAGTAAGTGCTTAATAACTTTTCTAACCTTCCAGAATGAACAATGGAATTAGTAAGGATATGACCACCAAATATCCACTGACAGGAAAAGAAAGAAAGGTTCAAATTACTGACTTAAGAATATGAGTATTCCCCATCAATATGAAAGATAATAAGGATAGAAATAAATAAACGTATATTGATTAACTGGGGAAAAAAACCCAGGGTTGAAAGAGAGTCTGGTATATATGATCAGTTGAGAGCTTGACTACTTCAGGCCAAAAGCTGGTCTGTATTGAATCCTTGAAGCTGTATTGATTTCTTTATGAAGTGTATACCTTTCCAAACTAAGAAATGAACTGAGTTTAATTAACTCCCCAGGTATTATGGCTGAAATACAGATCTTTATGCCACAAGACTGTATGGAAATTAATGTGGTTGATCAGGTGGATTTATGGGGCATGAGACTTGACAATTTTTTTGGAATTACCTCTTGAATATACCTTGAGAATGAATTTCCAGTATTCCCTTGGAGGAATACTTCATAATTTAAAATAACAATGACCAATTGATAGTGTGATTGGTAATTGAGAAGAACACTTGCACTTGAGCCTTGATGAATCCTCTGGATGATTTGATGCCTTTATTTCATCATGTGATGTTGAAATAACCTTCTGATATTGGCACCATTGGATTTCTGGCTAAAAAAGGTTCATCAGGGTGTATAAAACCATTTATGGAACCTTTGCTTATTGAATATTAAAATTTACCAAAGGTCTTTTTAAAGAATGCCAGGAGGATGAAAAGAGGAATTGGAGTTTGGGTGGCTTCAGGAATTTAAGAGGTGTTTTATGAACATTTTTTAATTTTTTTTTCCGAAAGAAGCCTAAAAGGCTTTAAAAACTTATTTGTGCAAAGTGTGCAAAAAATGCGCAAAATGCACAAATATTTTATTTAATCCCCAATTGGCCCATATGCCAATTTGGGCTTATTTACCATATTAAAAGGAAATATGGCATAAAATGGCTAATTTCACAAACTTTTATTTAAAGCTTCAAAAGCAGAATACAGGCTTTTGGGCTGTACTTCCCCTATTGACTGGAAAATGCCCAAAATTTCCCCAAGGCAGGGAAAGGCCATGAATGGAACAATGATGGTGAAGGGGCCAGGTTGGCCCCAGATGATGAAATGGCAATAAAGGGCCATAAAAGTGAAATTGGCCAATGCCAAGAGTAATGGATATGGCCAAATCATCATAAAAGAGATATGGGATTGATATGTCATAGAATTGCCCAAGGGGTATCATCCATGGTTGTGACAATGACTGACAAAACAATCCCAATGAAAGCTTTGCTTCAAATAACAATTTTGAGTTTCTAGTGTCAATTTTATTGAAAGATTTCTTTAGTTCATTCTTGAATTTTGATTTGAAAAATATTCTGATTTGCATATTCACAATATCTGAAATTTGATTCAAACACCAAGGAAAATTGCAACTACTCTTATTTATTCTTTTGGTATAGGAAAAAAGAGAATTTTAATGAATAAAGAAACAAATCACATTTCAAAATTTTTGAAATATCCTCAATATCATATACAGAATCATTGAAAAGGTTTTATCCGTGAAATCTTTCCTTAAAATCAGTTGGGCTTTGTTGAGCTGAATTCTTTCATAGGTACAAATTTTCCCCAAAAAGTCCAAATTTTCAACATAAACATTTCTCAAAAAACTTCTTTTATAATTTTGAAACAAATTAATTTGAAATTTGGAATTGTAAACCTTTATTCTTTCATGCAATATTTCTTTAAGAGAGATATTTTACTTTATTCATAATATTTTTTTCAAATTTTGTTCCAAGAAAGAGGTAAATGTTCAAGGACCTTCAATACTATTAAGGATAGATTTCACTATAACATGGAAAGCTGAAAGTAATTCACCTATCAATGAGTTCCACATATATTGTTTTGAGCTATATTAAATAAAAACAATTGGATATTACCCCAATACTTCTGATTTAAGCGCTAAATAAGGAGAGTTAAAATTACCAAGCTATTACAAGGAGCTCCTTAGTTATTATAAAAAACTATATGAGAGTAAAAGGTATTCAATATCTAGCTACTTATTTAAATTTTTCCTGGAATGATTCATTTCAATAAGATAATTATGGTTTTTGATCAATAAAAGCCAAAATTCATTTAAATAAAGATAATTAAGAGTAAATGGAATTATGAATTTAATAGGCTAGGTACAAAAATTAACATATTAAGTGAAATAATGCTAAATGTTTCTCAAATAATAGGATTAAAGGGTTGTTCTTAAAGCAGGGAGGTTTGTAATTTAAGAAGAACAACTTCAAAAGGCATATGGAGCTATACTTTAAGATCAGAATAACCTTTAAGGTTTCAAAATTATGTAAGTCATAAACGCTTTATTTTTAGTATATCTTGACCTTTGTTTTTATTGAAAACTTACCAAACCTTCTAATATTTTATTTAGCCATCCTCTGTACCTAAAAGATAAAATTGGGCCATCCTGAATCTGAAAGTAATCAGGAATTGCATTTAAAAATTTCTTTCAAAAACAAATAATGAAGAGCTTGCAAATCCGGAACAAATTATTTCTCTTATATAAATCAATATTTATATTTCAATAACAGAACATTCATTCCTTTATCCAAGAAAATGGAAATTTTTATGGTGTTTTGTATTCCTTTTGGAAAGTAATTTTTGTGCAAAATATCACTTGAATCTCCTTCCTTGTAAATATATGAAGTAAGCTAAAACCTTTTGAAGTAAATGTAAATAATATAGAGATATTACCCAAGGATAGAGTTGGATAATACTTTGAAAATTATATATTGATAGGAGAGAATTTTTAATAATATGACTTATTTGTTTACTATTGTGGACCATAAGAGCTATATATGAAGTCTGATAAAGGAAATAAAATTGGTATAAGGAATTTCCAAAACTTACTGGTTGCCAGATTGGCTTTAAGAAAATTAAATATATTTTTAAGCATTTATTAAAGTATAAATACAGTTGAAATAAAGTCAAAAGTTTACCCAGTTTACTTCACAAATAATAACATTATTTGATGCAAGTATTTTGTAAATTGAAGACTACTCAGAATAGTGATTTTCAAATAGACAAATCAATAATTATTCATGAGAGATATAGTCCTAATACTCAAAAATAAGAGAAAGAGAACAAACTCATAAATTTCAGAGAATATTTATTCCTATAATCAGAAATAGAATTTTTTACAGTAAATTATATTATTGTCCATTTAATGCTTTAAAATATTTTGAAAATTACTATCGTCAGCTTTATGTTGAATATGAACATGACATTGGCTTTTATAATCAATCAAATAATTAAAACAATTCAATATTAGGGATCAATTCCCTCCGAATTTGCATTTTGATGACTGTTGAAGAAGAAAATAATCCTTGACTTCAGTTTAATTGATTCTAAGGGGTAAAACTCATCCTAAATATAAATATTAACATTCCATTACACATTCAGACTTTCTGGAAATTACTGGAAAATTCAATAATTATTTAATTTTTCATTATTTTATTCTTTGATTTTTTCCATCATAATTTAAATAACTAAACTAATATTTTGAAGAGAATTTTTTTTTTCTTTTGAGAATTTTTTTTAACTTCCATGAAAGTCCAAACAAAATGATTGTAAAAAGCATTGATTTAAATTTATTGGAATAACTCCAAATATAAAGATGATATCAAAATATGAATGAACTAGCAGAATCTACTTATATAGAACAATCATCTGGAGATTTATTTTTGTGACATAAATTCTTGACAGTTTGAAAATTTCAGAAAAAATATACCCAAGTTTTTACAAGAAACCACAATCACGTATTATCTTGGGAGGAGAAATTAAATATGAAAGGTGAATTCATTTGATAAAAGTATTGAATAGAGAAAATGATAATATTTCAAAAATTGATTTAACACAAAAATAATAGATCCACCAATTGAAGACTCCTCTTGAAATTTAATAAAGTGATATTTATTGAAATAACTCTGTTTTTATTCATATATGAATGAGGATATTTACAATTATTTTCCAAGAATTACCCTGTCAAAGTAACATTATTTCAATCAAATTTATTTATCCTCTTTTCTTTTTTCTTAAGAGAACCAAGTAATTAACTTTTGGAAATCATAAAGTCATATCTAATGCATTTGAACTCCTCTAAATACCAAAATAAGGTGGAATACAGAATATTTTCAGAATTATTCAAATTTTAATTATTCATGAAAGTATAATTTGAAATATTTGCCAAATAAAATTATAAAATTTAAAGTTGATTGAAACTTCAAATTCAATAATTAGTGCAAAAGCTTATATTCCTCTTCAGAAAATGGAGAAAAATAAATAATAAATTACTTTTGCATTATAAGCTTAAATTATAGGAATACTTCATGTAGAAGCTAAAGAACAGTCCACAAAAACTTCATTTTCACAATTATATAAAAGGAGTTTTTGCTCTAGTCTTCCAAAATTCAATTCAGGTTTCAAATCTTTTATGAAATTATTGAAATTGAATTTTTTTGTTTTTCAAGATTTTTACCACAGGAAGCTTTTGTTTCTATGTTTGTTGTCTTGTATTATATTATTTTATTTCATATATTTATTAGTTTCATAGAGGATCAAATGTAATTAGAGTGGGCTCCTTTTTTGGCACAGAAGCGAAATACTCTTGTGAAAATATTGAAATTGATTGAGAATAAAATCATTACTGTGAATAGAGATTGAAGGTGTAATAAAATATTTCAAATAATATATTTATCATAGAAAATATATTTGAATCTAAATAAATTGGTTTCCAATCACTAAAGCTCAAGTTTTAGAAAGTTCTTCTTAAAAGATTTCAAATCAAAGGAAGATACCTAAAGTAAGGTAATGGTAAGAAAATATACCTATTACAAAGTAAAGGTAATCTCTTACATTGTTTTACCAAGAGATTATGTTTTTTTACTAAATGTTGGACAAAAATTGTAGTTTCATGGTGAAAAAAAGGAAAGCACTTAGCTTTTTCAAACACTTCTAAAAATTTGAAACTTGTTTCAAATTTTTGTGGCATCATTGTATACGTCAGGCTGAGTCTATGATAAAGTGGTAATAAAGTTATATACAGCTTTGACTATGACTGTGACACAGATAAAAAAGTATTAAAAAGGTTTGGGTTAAAGATATTAAGGGATTTACTAATAAGATAAGTGGTGGTGAGCACTACTGAAAGCCCTGGATGCAGTTTTACCTGTTGGGTTACAATAATAAATACTACAATACTTAACTTTGAAGTATACCTGACTTGTTTTCCAAGAGTATAAATATTCTGGACAGTTGTACTATGTAGTCATTTAAGAACAGCATGATCAAACATTTTCTGGTGGAGAAAAGGCCCCTTTTTATCCTAAAATGGGGTGGAATGGCCCTCTAGACCATCCACATAGAGTAAGTGAAGGGTTTTTCACTTCCAAGGACTGGCTTGTACTTTTCACAAGGCCTGTATAGACTGTATTGGGCTCAGATTTGAATTTGAAACCACATCTGGGCACTTTTTACCAATACAGGGTGAAACATTTCATTGGGGGAGCACACAGCCCTCTTCTGACATGTATGACGCATAGAATGCTGTACAGAACCTGTATGAGACCCCAGTATTTACTTAAATATCATTTATTGAATTATGAAAATGCTTCTTTGTCTATTTGACACCCCATAATCATAGTTATGGGAGAATATCCCACAGTAAGGGTGTATAGGTCAGACTATGGGATTTTGACCTTAAAGCTACCATAGCTTTGTCAGTCTTTGAGATATCAGGCTCAATGATGGTTCATTTTGTAGGCCTGGATGATTCCTACACAATGGTACCTCATTTGACATAGTTATAATTAAGTATGGCAAAGTTATGCCACATATAAGGTTTCTTATGCATATTCATGATTTTGCCCAAAACCTGTATGGAGCTTGTTTTCCCCATAAGGTTTGGTCTAGATGAGATATCGGAAAATTAATGGTACCATAAGATAGCCCTGATTGTACCCTTTCCAAAAATACCCCACTTTAGGTATCTCACACTAAAACTGCAGAAGCTAGATGAGATGTAAGTATTTCATTCACCCTTATTTGACCTTATTTGGCCATAACTCCTATAATTCTGATTCTAGCTCATTTTGGCTAGAACCATTAGATATCCCTGATGTATAGATTCAATGTTAATACCCATTTGACTGGTTTAAGTCTCTTCCTCTGGATTTCAGATGAGAGGTGAAAAATAAGGTTTTGTCACAGGGGCTCTTCGAAGTGAAGAGGGCCTGGCACTCAGTAAACTGGAACTCACTTATGGAGGGCTCAAAGATAAGACAAGAATGGATACACTTAAGAGTGTGAATAATGAATTACTAAAAGAATATAAATAAGAAAGCAGCAACAAAGAATAAGAGTAAGAAAAAGAAGAGCCAACCACAAACAAGTCCAAGTCCACTGTTTCAACCTGTCAGAATGGAAAGAGAAGGGTTAATAAGGATATGGCCACCCAACTCATACTGTACAGGCGAAGAAAGAAAAAAGGCAAAGACTAACTTAAGATTAAATAAATATAATACCCAAAAATATAAGGATAAGAATATTCAGATAATAATAAATCAACTAAATTAATTAACTGGGGAAAAGTCCCCAGGGGGGAGGAAGAGGGACTGGTATATGTGAGAATCACCAGCCCTGATCCAGAGGAAGAGTTTTCATGAGAATACTTGATGATTTGAATTGAGTCTGGCCAATACAGGTCCTGTACAGCTGTACAGAACCTGTACAAGAGGTGTGGTGTATTTGAGTGATCATACAGTT
This sequence comes from Austropuccinia psidii, assembly GCA_023105745.1. Lineage (NCBI taxonomy): Eukaryota > Fungi > Basidiomycota > Pucciniomycetes > Pucciniales > Sphaerophragmiaceae > Austropuccinia > Austropuccinia psidii. Next base: position 24,162,505 of record JALGQZ010000005.1, read on the forward strand.
CCATATTGGTGTATTGAAACTGTATTGGGTGAATCCAGCCTGTACAGGTATTGACAGGCTGTATTGAGGTACCAAGCTGTATGCATGTTTCAGAATGAAGATTGCTGAAACTGCATGCTGATGCAGATACTGGATTTGCTGATTTGGGGTGTTTGAGTGGGTGTATGAATGAATACCCTTACCCCTGATGGATGGTTGTTACAGTATCCCCCTCTTGAAACTGGTGGGCTCCTGAACACCATAATACCCTGCCACTGTTGAGTGGCATCTCAATATCCCCACATTTTTTCAAAAAATTTTCTTTTTAATTTTCTTTCCTCTTGACCATTATCCTGAAAATCCTTCATTACTTCTTCCCTGCCAAATTCAATTGATTCCCCCCTTTTTTTCAAGTTTGAGTGAGTATTCCTTCCAGAGTATGCAATTTCTTTTCTTTTGATTCAATCAGCCATGTCTTGGGATGTGGCCTTGGGATATATCCCAGAATAAAGACCATTGAGCACTTGTGCTCAAAAATTGGTGCCCAATGAGTATATGACTTGTACTCATTGGCCCAGACTTAACCCATTGAATGAACCTCCAAGGGGTCTTGTCCCCATGATCCAAGGAATTGGCCTCAGGCAGCCCTCCCAATGGTTTTTGGGCTGTGGCCTCCATCTTGAGTGATCTTGATGTATCCTGCTTTTTATGGCCTTTTTGGCCTTGCTGGGTGTTTTGGTGATTAGGGCAATTTTTTTGATTTTTGTGGTTTTTTGGCCATAATAGGCCTTTTTGATGTTTTGGGGTCCTACGGTCCGCGGGCCGTGGACTGTACGCCGCGGTCCGTGGGCCGTGGGGGCTATTGGAGGCCCCCAGGACCAAAATGGAGCCCCTGGGCCCAAATTTGCTGGGGACCCAGGGTGACCAAGGGGCCCAAAAATGGCCCCATTCCAAATTTCACCATATATGGCCTGGATCCATTGAAGGGGTCCAGGACCATCAAGATCTTGGCCTCCCCAAAGTTGCAGGGGAGGCCCTGGGTGATGAGTTCAGCCCCAAAGGGGTGTGAACCTTCACCTTAGAGGCTTTGAGGTGGGGCATAATTGAGTTATGGCCCCAGTTCCTTGAGTCAACTTTTTTTTCTTGATGTGGAGTGGATTGATTCTGACGTCTTGAATCTTCTGCTTGCACTTTCTTCAGTTATGAGTTCCAAACTGACTGAACTCACTGAATCTTCCCCTTCTGCACTGCCACCGTCTGTTCTTCATGGTTCTGGCATCTTCAGTCGATTGTCTTCTCCCTCCATGGCGTCTTCTGGCCATTTTGACCCCTCCCAAACATATGATGGGTTCAGAGCAGTTGAAGTCCTTGATCCTGCCTGTACTGAGTGTTTGGCCAGGGGGAAGGATTGCTTTCAACATTACAATCCTCGATCGTCAAAATGCCATTTCTGCTTTATTGGGAAGAAGCCATGCCGCCGTACCGGATCAACTTTGTCCCAGGTGAGGAGGCACTTATGGAGTAGGAAGGATGGGACTTATGGGCAGGAATTCCCCATTCTTGAGGAACCTACCCCTGATGCCACTTCTGGCTTTTCTCATTGTGAGTGATTTGCTTTTCTTGGTTGAATTGATGCTGATATTTTGATGTAGTGACTGGTTCCAGGCAGAGGGATGTGGCCAGATGGACTAATGTTGGAGGGCCCATTCCGATTGGTGGTAGGCCCATCCACTACAGCTCAGAAATTCCCATTTCAAGGACCAATGCTGATGGAGTGGTGAAAGTAGTGAAGAAGCTAAGAAGAATTGTTGATTCCCCATCAGATCCAGATGCTGAAGGAAGTGATGAGTTGGATGGTGAAGAAGTTCAAGTTATTCCTCATTCAAGTGGCCATCCATCCAGCAATTCCTCTTCTCAACCTCTTGCCAACCACAGATTCCAAAGCCAAGTGATTCCCAGCACTCCAAGAACCTTCCAACCGATGCTTGCTTCAATTCCTACAACCCTTCCTCCTCCATCACCAACTACTTCCCACACCACCAGGCCTGCCTTGAATCCAGCAGTAAGACCATCTCCAGTTCAACAGCCCAGAAACTCACCCATAAACACCTCCCGTCAACTCCAACCTGTGGCCAGCTCCAGCAGAAGAAGAGATGGATTGTCCCCTTTGCCTTTTCCTGCCGCTCAAGTATTCCAAAGAAGAGAACGTTGGCCTATCCGGGTTACCAGAGAAGATCCCAACGCGGCTAGTGAAAATCAAGATGCTGTGGCCAGATTGTTCAGGAGAGTTGATAGAAATAGCAGAGAGGTGATTATGTATGCCAATGACAGGACGATTCCAGGTACTGCTTCTGAAGAAATGGCTGCAAAATTTGCCTGGTATGAAGATGAGTTGATAAATGATTTCCAGAGAACTTTTGATGACTTGGGTAGAGATAACTAGTTTCCTTTTCCTTGTTTGTGTTTGGCTTGCCTTCTATCCCCACTCTTATAAAAACTAAAAAATGAAAAAATAATGGAACCTCCCAATACATGATTTGGGGAGGGGATGCTGCTGCTTTAAAGAAATAAAAGAAAGAAAATTATACAAGTAAAGAAAGAAAAATAAAAGAATAAGAGAAAATGAGAGTAAAGAAAGAAATAAAGAAAAAATCCTGATGGTTGGTCCTTCTTGTGGTGGGTTGCTTGATTTTGGCCAATAAGTCTGAAAAAATGAAAACCAAGCATTTTGATGCTCACAGAGTGGCCAAGGTAATGTTTTACAAGAAGTAGAACCCTCAGGGATGCATACCAGGAGATGGAACTTACTTTCATAACTTCCACTCCCCACCAAGCACCATAAACTTGAAATAACTTGCCATAAATGACTTCTGAGTTGAATTGCCATAAATGACTTATGAAAAGAATTGCCGTAAATGACTTGAAGTAAATGAATGTCTTGAATTATGATGATTGGTGTAAAATGAAATGATAATGAAGAAAGAAATGAAAAATAAATAAAGAAAACATTGGGCCATATCTTGATAAGGTCCAAATGGAGGGTATTGATGTTGTATGCTTCCTGAACCTGTCCAAAGAAATGACAAGTGCTCACAAAGTGGCCAAGGTGATGCTTACAACAACATATGGGTAGAATACCCCCTTAAAGGTGCATGCCAGGAGAGGAACTTACTTTCATAACTTCTTCTCCCCACCAAGCACCATAAATCAAACTCTTGAGGTATTTGGACCAGGCTTGTCTGGATACAATGAATGGAAATCCTTGACAAGGTCTGGTGAGTTGGTAAGGTTGGAAGATGGTTCCCAAGTGGTTCTTTCTGGGTCTTCACTGAATCCTTTCCACTCTACAAGATACCATAATTTACCTCTCTTGAGTTTTGAGTCCAGAACCTGAGCCACTTCCCATTCTTCTTGCTCCTCCACTAGAACTGGTGGTGGCGGCAATTGATGACGATTTGGGATAGTTGAATGCTTGACTGGTTCTAATAAGGACACATGGAATACAGGGTGAACTGTCTTCCATTGCTGAGGCAACTTGAGGTGATATGCATGGCTGCCAATCTTCTTCAGAACTTCAAAGGGTCCCAACCATCTTTCTGATAATTTCTTGGTGGGTATTGTTGTCTTGATGTTCTTGGAAGCTAGCCATACTTTGTCCCCAGGTTGGAAATCAGGTGGAATTGCCCTATTTCTATCTGCATACTTCTTGAATCTCCTTATTGCTGACTCTAATTCCTCCTTGACAACTTTCTGTACTGATTGGAGTTTTGTTGATAACTTTCCAGAAGGTGAGTCTTGAGAAATATGGATTGAGTCAAAGCTGGGATTTCTTCCATAAATGGTGAAAAAAGGTGATTGCTTGGTTGATGAATGTTCTGCATTATTATAGGCAAATTCAGCCAGAGGGAGCCAGGTGTGCCAGTCATCTTGATGATAGCCGACATACATCCGGAGGTACTGTTCTAGTATCTGATTTACCCTCTCTGTCTGTCCATCTGTTTCAGGGTGAAATGCAGTTGACAGGTCTCTTGATATCTTGAGCTGCTGACATAACTGGGTCCAGAATGATGAAACAAATAAGGAACCTCTATCACTAACAATACTTACTGGAAGGCCATGTTTGGAAAATACATGACTAATGAAGATTTGAGCTAAGTCCAGTGCAGTGATTGTGCCATAAATTGGAATGAATATTGCCATTTTTGAGAATCTGTCTACAATTACTAAGATTGAGTCAAAGTTGTTTGACAGAGGCAATTGAGTGATGAAGTCCATTGATAATGAATTCCAAGGACCAGATGGAATTTGAAGAGGCTTGAGTAATCCAAACTTCTTATGGTGGATGTTCTTGTTTCTTGAACATTGCTGACATGAGGACACATAGTCCTTGATGATTTGATTCATGCCAACCCAATAAAAATCCCTCTTGATGAGCTTGAGGGTCTTCTCCTGGCCAGGATGGCCAGCCAATGGTGAATCATGACGCCTTTGAAGAATGTCCAATTGAACTTCATAATTGCTTGGAATAACTACTCTATCTTTGAACACTAATAATCTTGCTTGAGGTTCAAGAGAATAGTCTGGGACTGATTCTCCTCTTGCTAATTTCTTGAGAATCTCCTTATAGTCTTTGTCTTGCCATACTTGTCTTTGAATCTGATCAACTAAATCTGAGAACATTTCAACTTTTATGGAAAAGAATCTTGACTCTTGAATTTCATTTTGCTTGAGAACTTGATGAAAGTTTTGAGGATTCTTGCTGATGAAATCCACCCCCCTCTCTGGGTACACGTCGTCCCGACGTGACAAGGCATCTGGTAAAGTGGCCAGCCTGCCTGGGCGGTAAGTGATAACAAAGTGGAATTCAGACAAAAATTCAGCCCAACGGGCTTGACGACGAGTAAGGACTTTAGAAGACATAAAATATTGGAGAGAACAATGGTCTGTCAAGACCTCAAAGGAATCAGAAAGAGAAAGGAGAAAGGCTCTCCAGCGCTTGAGAGCCCAAACTATGCCAAGGAGTTCCTTGTCATGAATTTCATAGTTGAGCTCAGCTGGTAAGAGCTTGCGACTATCAAATGCAATGGGATGCTTTCCTGAGTCATTCACCTGACTCAGTACAGCACCCAAGGCATAATCAGAGGCATCAGTCTCTACAATCGTTGGAAGAGAAGGATTAAAGTGAGAAAGGATAGGAGCAGAGGTGAAAGCTTCTTTGAGTGCTTGAAACTGACTAAGAGCTTCCTCATTGAAGATGAAAGGAGAATCTTTTTTGAGAAGGGAAGTGAGAGAAGTGATTTTTTTGGAATAATTTTTAATGAAACAACAATAAAAATTGGCAAAGCCAAGAAAAGATTGAAGAGCTTTGATGTTTTTGGGCTGAGGCCAATTGAGGACTTGCTGAACTTTTGAAGAATCCATCTTGAGGCCATCACTTGAAACAACATAGCCCAAGTACTCCACACTTGAGGCATGGAATACACACTTGGAGGCTTTGGCAAACAGATTATTGTCCCTCAGTCTTTGGAGGACAGAGGCCACATGTTTGACATGTTCCTCCTCAGAACTGGAAAAGACCATAATATCATCTAAATAAACCACAACAAACACATCCAAAAAATCTGCAAAGATATCATTTACCAGATTTTGGAAAGAAGCAGGAGCATTGGTCAAACCAAATGGCATGACCAAATACTCATAACTGCCATATTTGGTTCTAAAGGCAGTTAAGTGCTCATCCCCCTCTTTGATTCTCAGAAGGTTATATGCACCACGCAAATCTATCTTGGAGAAGATAGTGGACCCGTTGAATACGGTAAGAAGCTGGTTCATAGGAGGAACAGGGTATCTGTTCTTCCTAGTGACAGCATTGAGTTTGCGGTAGTCAACACACAAACGAAGACCTCCATCCTTTTTCTTGACAAAAAGGACAGGTGCTCCTGTTGAAGAGGAGCTTGGTCTAATGAAACCTTTCTCTACATTCTCTGAAATGTAGGCCCGCAGTGTTTCTGACTCTTGATTTGATAATGAGTAGATAACACCAATTGGAGGTAGAAGACCCTCCAATTCGATATGGTGATCACAGGCGCGGTGTGGAGGAAGTTTCTCTGCTCTCACCTTGGAGAATACATCCAAATAATGGTGATAAGCAGGAGGGACAACCTTCAACACAGTTTCAATTTCTTCTGGCTCTTCCTCCTCATCCCACTGCTCCTCCAGGGATGCATGAAAAGATAAGGGAGGAAGGTCCATATCCCCTTGAAAGAGATGAAGTGAAGATATGGCAACATCTTCTCCAACATCCTTTATCTCTTTGAAGACTTCATCTCTTAATGGAAGTAATGACTGAGAGGGATTAATGGAAGGGATATGGACAGAAGAAGGAAGGGAAGGTGTCTTAAGTTCACCAACCAGAGCAACACTGTTGACAGCAGTGGCAAAGTCATTACTAGTAGAAGGAATAATACCACTAGAATCCTTATGATTAGAATCATAGGTGATCAATCCATTTTTCCAATCAATAATGGGATTAAAATGGTAAAGGAAATCATAGCCCAATATCAGGTCTTCTCCCTTGGGTGAATCTATGACAAAGAAGTCCCATTCAAAGCTTGGGAAGGAAGGCAAGTCAACTACCCACTTGGTATAATGGGTGATGAACAAGGCAGGGGATTCATTAGAATCCAAAATGAAAAGAGGAATCTTTTCAGGGAGCTCTGACAAAGTCAATGAGTACTTGAGAACAAAATTCTTTGCAATAAAAGAGTTTGTAGCACCAGAATCAATGAGAATACTATAAAAAATATCAGAGACAGAAGAGAAAATAAGAAATTTTAAAGATTTCTTGACACTAGTATTCAGAGTGCACAATTGTGCTCTTGAAGGAAATAAGTGAGAACCATTGAACACATCATGATTCCCACTCAGGCTTTTCCCTGCTTGCTAGGGAAGCCTCTTGATGATGACCCAGGCTTGTTCTGAGGTCCCTTGAAGCATTTTTCAATTGGGTGCTTTCCACCACAATAAGTACACAACCCCTCTTGAATCCTCCTCTCCTTTTCAGAACCAATTAATTTATTGTCCTTATTGAGGAGAGCAGCATGGGGCTTGTCCTTTGAAGATTGGAATTGCTTGCCCTTCTTATTCTTCTTCTGGTGAGGCCTCTTTGAAGATGAGTTTTGAGGAGGCCTAGACTGATTGGATCCAATGACTGGAGGCTTCTTCTCTTGATTGCCACCCTTTTCTTTTTGCCTCTCATGATATCTTGTGTCTAATTCTAAGGTGACATCCATAAGTTCTTGAAGAGTATCAAAAGTTCCAGGGTGAGAAGCCAACTGATCCAATAATCTTGATGCCAATCCTCTTCTGTACACATGAATGTAAGCTCTTTCCCCCCAATCTCCAATTCTTGACATTAAGCTTCTGAAATCTGCTATGTACAAGGAGACATGACCACTTTCCTTCATCCTCAAATTGTCCAACTCTTGTTCAGCTTTCCTGACTTCATTGGGATCACCAAACAGAGTGAATAATTGAGATTCAAACAATGGCCAATTATTGAGGAGGTAGGAAGGGTCTTCATTGGAAATATTTGAGAGGTAAGGTTCAATCCATTTGCCAGCTCTACCAGTGAGAAAAGAAGTTGAGTAAAGAACTTTCTTCCTGTCAGAGAAGAAATTTGCTGGATCATCATGGAAAATTAGTTGACAGGATTGGATAAATCCTCTCAACTTATGAGCTTGAGTACCATCAAAAGAATCAGGTGCCTTCATGGATGGAGTCTTGAAAGCAGGGGCTTTGGAATTGTCCCTGGGAGCAACTGCTTGAGTGAGTTGCCCCATGAATTGAGTCATCTGCTCCATCATCTTGAGGAGACTTGGATCAGTTTGAGAGACAAGAGGTTGACTAGAAAGGGCTAGATTAGAACCCTGAGGCACCTCTGGAACATTTGCCAAGGCATCTGCCACTTCAGTTTCCCCAGAATCTTCCTCTTCCACAGACTCTTCCCCCTCTTCATCTTCAACTTCCCCTTGTCTTGCTCTTGCACCTTCAGACATGCCAGGGTAGCCACCCAAAAGTCCAGAGAAAGATCTTGATCTTCTAGATTTCATTCCACCTCTTCTTGAGGGTGCTGCTCCTTCCATTGGTGGTCCTCTGTCTAAATTTACACTCAGTTGATGAACTGATGGTGTGCGGTCAAGAGGAGCCCTTGCTGTAGGAGTGAGAACAGCTTGAATTCTTTGGGATCTAGTATTTTTGGCTGGGGGGCTATGCTGAACTGGCATTTTGAAATAATGAAGTAAAACTTGATGGTATTAAGAAGAATAATCAAATTTGGCCAAATCAATCACAATAAAATCTTGATGAATCTTGAGGAATCAATTCAAATCTTGAGGAATCAAATTCAATCAACAGTCAAACAAATTCAATCAATCAACAATCAAATCAAATCAAATATCAATAATCTTGAGGAAATCAATAATCAATCAATATTCAATCAATAATCAATCAATAAGTGTCTTCAATATGAAATCAAGTCTTGAGGAGTCAATCAATCCGTTCAAAATCTTCAGAATTCAATTCAATATCTTGAGAGTTCAAAGTCAATAAATCCAATAAATCCTGAATCAATAACCCAAATGAATCCCAATGAATAATCCAATCAATTAAACCAATCAATAATTCCTAGATAAAACCTGAATAAGAACACAGAAAAGATTTGATTGATAGAATAAAATGAAGTGATGAAATGGTCAGCAATGATTAAGAAAAGGAAAAGAATCAATTTTCATAAGAGTGGAATGAGTGAGATGAAAAATTGATAAGAGAGAAAAATCATGATCATTAAGAATCATAAAGTCATTAAGAGATCATAATTTGATGAATAAAAGGAAATGAATATGAATGAATGAAAAGAAAGAATCAAATATGAGTTAATTAATTTAATGTCACAGGGGCTCTTCGAAGTGAAGAGGGCCTGGCACTCAGTAAACTGGAACTCACTTATGGAGGGCTCAAAGATAAGACAAGAATGGATACACTTAAGAGTGTGAATAATGAATTACTAAAAGAATATAAATAAGAAAGCAGCAACAAAGAATAAGAGTAAGAAAAAGAAGAGCCAACCACAAACAAGTCCAAGTCCACTGTTTCAACCTGTCAGAATGGAAAGAGAAGGGTTAATAAGGATATGGCCACCCAGCTCATACTGTACAGGCAAAGAAAGAAAAAAGGCAAAGACTAACTTAAGATTAAATAAATATAATACCCAAAAATATAAGGATAAGAATATTCAGATAATAATAAATCAACTAAATTAATTAACTGGGGAAAAGTCCCCAGGGGGGAGGAAGAGGGACTGGTATATGTGAGAATCACCAGCCCTGATCCAGAGGAAGAGTTTTCATGAGAATACTTGATGATTTGAATTGAGTCTGGCCAATACAGGTCCTGTACAGCTGTACAGAACCTGTACAAGAGGTGTGGTGTATTTGAGTGATCATACAGTTCCATATTGGTGTATTGAAACTGTATTGGGTGAATCCAGCCTGTACAGGTATTGACAGGCTGTATTGAGGTACCAAGCTGTATGCATGTTTCAGAATGAAGATTGCTGAAACTGCATGCTGATGAAGATACTGGATTTGCTGATTTGGGGTGTTTGAGTGGGTGTATGAATGAATACCCTTACCCCTGATGGATGGTTGTTACAGGTTTATGCTCAGCAACAACTTTGAGCAGGAATAACAAAGTTATTCCTTGTGCTATGATGGTGGGACTTGTGTCTTTGGAAAGTGTTGGGTTTCCTTTTTCTTTTGATACCTTCTGAGCTGATTTGGCTTGGCTTGGTGTTTTGGTGGTACCTTGGCTTTACCATTGGTTTATGGTATTTGGCTGTCATGCTTGTGCTCTGGTTTTGAGTCGCAGGCTGACAGTAAATGTGTTGTATTCCAAAGATATTTATTAATTTAAACACCTTTTTTCTAATAAATTGATTTTCTGAACGGAAAGTTTGTGAAAATGTCAAAATTCTGAAAAAAAATCTAAGGTCTTCCAGCTTTTGTATTTGGATATTTTTTTGAGGAAGGTGAAAGTAATAAGATCTCTGATAATTTCAGAATGTTTTTGATGAAAAGATTTTCAACCCAAAAAAGGGGTTTTCAAGTGCAATGCAGAAATTAACTTAATGAAAATTAAGTCACTGTTTTTAGAAATTTAATGGTGTTGTTCCAATAAGACCTTTGGTATTGTTTTAATAAAAATGAGAGCAATGTGGCAATCAAAAATATGAAATTTTTGGAATTGTTGCAAGCTGAATGTGTAATTTTTGCAACACATAATATGGCAATGTTGGCATGCCAAATATGGAAATGTTTCATTGCAAAATACGCCAATAGTTCACTTTCAAATGATACTTTTTCTCACTCCAAATATCCCATTTTTTGATGGAAAGTATGGCATTGTTCAAATGCAAAAATGGAGCTTTTCAATTGGAAAATCTGGAATTCTGTAAGTGAAATTAATGGGGCTGTAAACATAAGTGACAGGTTCTTTTAATTACCCTATATAGTCTTTTTTGAAGGAGATTAATTTAAATAAAATATATGGAATCTTTTGAATGAAGATGTTAATATTTTTTCAGGAAAAATTATTAAGTTTGTGTTTTGAAAGGACTTTTTCAATCTCAATCTCAATGATAATTATATATGTCATTAATTCCATCAAAAACTGATACTTTTGTTGAGATTAAAGCTTTATGAATATTCAAATAGAGGTTATTCATGGTACTTTTGATCATTTTGACAAAAAATAGTCCTAAAGCATGAAATTCATCTTTTAACCAAGTTTTAATGTACTTATACCAAATAATGTACAAAATGTAGGCTCTTATTGGTTTTGACCAAACATCCTTATGCAATTCAACCTGAGAACTGTGAGAATGAACCAGTTTATAAAATATATATGAGAAACTAGATTAAGATTAGGAGAAGAAAAAAATCATATACCCGGCAGATTAAAAATAACTTTTCAAATGAGCTTAACTGGTTTGAGTTTGAAATCAGGATTTTGATAGTTGTTTATGACATCTCTATGAAAGATTTCACTTGTGTTTGTCTTCCATTAATTTTTATGTACTGAAGAAATTTACTTAATAATAAAATTGAAAAATTCATTAAAATTTGGATTCTTTGGTTCCAATAGTTGTGTTTATCACAAATACTTGAACATAGAAAGCTGGACTTTGGTTTTGGACACAGAAAGATCTACGTGAAATTTGGCTAGGAAAACATGTTTTAAGTTTCTTTTTCACATGAGGGTTTCTTTGAGGCTCTCTTTTTTCGAAAAAAATTATACTGAAAAGAACATTTTGGGAATTAATAACAATGTGGAGCATAGAGATGATTTTGAATTCTCACATTTGGGAAATGTTTTCTCAATAAATACTTTGGAACCTCAAAGAAGTGGGGTTTGATTGGATTCCTTTGATTAGAAGAATATCTATATTTCTCATTCTGAAATTGAATAAAAATTTGTATTTCCACATATTTGAATATGGTATTATACACAAAAGTGTTCTTCAGAAAATTGATTCAAATTATTGATTAATAATATATATTTTTACTCATAATATAGAAATTTCTGAAATCCAACTCATTCAAATAAACAAGGAAAAGAAAAAGGAAATTATCATATCAAGCTTTTGGGAAATATCTTTCCTTGGAAAATGTGAATGATTTACTACTCTAATACCTGTGTGTCATCCAAAGAGCAAACATAGCTATGAAAGAATGTTTGTTAGATCTACATTTTCTGAAAGTGTGGCTGAGTATTTTCCAAAAAATGTCAGGGTTGAACCTATGTTGAATCCATGTTCTAATTAGGATTCCTTGCAGGTTGGAAGCTGGGTTGAACCTGATGCCCCTGCCCTCAGGGTCTGACTTTTTTTTCATGGTGATTGAAGATGATTTCTTCAATTAGTTTTTTAATTCAAAAAAAAGAAATTATTACTCAACATCCAAAAGCTACTTATACCCACAGGTGTAAAGAAAAGGCTCTAAAAATATTAAAAAACAAAAAATTAAAAGGGGCATTGGCCAAACCAAAAAAGTAAAATGGGAAAACACAAAAAAGATTCCCTTGAACCCTTCTCAATTGCATAAAACAAAAAATACACTTCATTAAGCTAAGGCCTTCCTGTCACAACCATGGAAATCCACCCTCTTGGACCTCAATATGGCACATCCATGCCATATCCAATACATGGCAATTTGGCCATATCCATAATCATTGGCCAAATTGGCCATTGTCATTTCTTATGGCCTTAATGGTCATTTCATCATCTGGGGCTAACCTGGCCCCTTCACCATCATCAAGCCATTCAAGGCTGTCTCTTTGCTTTTGAGCATTCTGGGTATTTTCCATACAACAGGGAAAATACAGCCCAAAAGCCTGTATTTGGCTCTTTAAGCTTTAAATACAGTTTGTGCAATTTTGCGCACTTTACGCAAATACAGTTGTTAAGCTATATTTTCTGTATTTAGCCAAATACCCCAGAACTCACTTTGTCACTTCTGATGCTTCCAAAAACCAAATTTCATTCATATCCTCCTAGCATCATTCCCAAAGCCCTTTGGCCCATTTCAACCTTCAATAACCAAAAGTGCCATATATGGTGTTATACACCATTATGAATCTTTTTTCAGCAGAAATGCACTAGGGGCGATTTCAAATGGTTATTTCAAATTTTCAACAGGTCATAAAGGCACATCTTCAAGAGGATTCATCAAGGCTCAAGGGCAAGTGTCATAATCTCAAATACCAATGGTGCCATCAAGCAATCAATGGTTATTCTCACTCACAGTATTCCTCCAAGGGAATACTGGCTGTTCATTCTCAAGGGATATTCAAGAGGCAGTTCCAAAACAATGTTTCAAGGACCAATGCTCCACCAATCCACCTTGGCAACCCAATTCATTCAGTACAGTCTTAATTAATCAAGACCTGTATTTTTGATCATACATCATGGGAAAATAATTCAACACAGTTCATTTCCCAATCTGGCAAGGTATACACTCCATCAGACAATCAATAAAGCTTCCAGTATTAAATACAGGACCACTGCTAGCCTGAAGAAGTCAAGCTCTCAACCTTTCACATATTGTCAGCCTGTGACTCAAAACCAGAGCACAAGCATAACAGCCAAAATACCATAAACCAATGGTATAGCCAAAATACCACCAAAACATGGAGCTGAGCCAAATTAGCTCAAAAGGTATCAAAGGAAAGAGGAAACTCACCTCTTTCTGAAAATATAAGTCCCATCATCATAGGAAAAGAAATAACAAAGTTATTCCTGCTCAAAGTTATTGCTGAGCATAAACCTTAATTTTCACCTCTCATCTAAAATCTAGAAGGAGAGGCTTAACCCCATCAAATGGGTATCTAAAATGAAGCTCTAAGCCAGGGCTATCCAATGGTACTAGCCAAACTGAGCTAGCACCAGTATTACTTGAGTTATGGTCAAATTCAGACCAAATAAGGGTGAACAAAACATTCACCTCTCATCTAACTTTTACAGTTTTAGTGGGAGATACTTAAAGTGGGGTCTTTTTGGAAAGAGCACAATCAGGGCTATCTGATGGTGTCATCCATTTCCTCATATCTCAACTAGAACAGAAGTTATTGGCCAAACAAGCTTAATACAGCTCTTGCCCAAAACACGCCAATGTATAAAAACACTTGTACATGGGATAACTTTGCCATATTTAATGATAACCATGTCAAGTTGGGTACCATTGTGTAGAGCGCATACAGGGCTATTCAATGAACCAACTTTGAGCTTGATATCTCAAAAACTGACAGAGTTATGACCATTTTAAGGTAAAAATCCCACCTGCTGTCATATACAGCCTTACCATGGGATAATACCCTATAACCATGAATATGAGGTGTCAAATAGACAAAGAAGCATGTTTTTACTTCAATACCTCATATGTCAGTCAATACTGGGGTCCCATACAGTTTCTGTACAGCATTCTACGCGTCATACACGTCAGAATCAGGCTGCGAGGTCCCCAGATGAAAATTTTCACCCTGTATTGGTGAAAACTGCCCAGATGTGGTTTCAAAACCACATCTGAGCCCAATACAGAGTATACAGGCTGTTTGCAAACCACAAGCCTGTCATGAGGAGTGAAAAATCTTCACTTCCTCTACGTGAAAAGGTCTAACAGCCTTTTCACCTCAATTTCAGGATAAAAGGAGGGCTTTTCACTGCCAAAAACCTTTCCTCATCCTGCTCTTGAATAACCTACTTAGTAAACTGTCAAAAACAGCTCTACTCTTGGTTAAATAATCAGGTATAATTATAATATTTAATTATTGTAGACTTTATTATTGTAATCCAACAGATAAAGCCTGCACCCAGGGTTCTCAATAGCGCTCACCACCACTATTTCTCAATAGTAGAACCCTTTTATCTTATCATAAACCTTTATAAACCTCTTTTAAAATAATTTTCTGCCGTTTCACATACACAGTTAAAGTTGTAATTAGCCTAGTTATACCTTTATCATAGTATCATCCTGACATTTTGGGGGCCTGGCCGTGTTTTTAACTTATTTTTGGACCTTACAAGTAAGTCTTTTTTCTTTTTTATGACTTATTAACACATTGTTTTATCCTTTTTAGGCGTAATTTCTATTTAAATGTATATATTTTATATATTTTTACCTTTTTTTATATATACTCATATTATAAGAGTATTTTTTAAGTGGTTAACACCCACAGTAATTTATTATTTTTGGCGTGTTTTGCATATAAAAACACATAAGCCACTAATAAAGTCCTGTATTCTTGACTGAATAAGGACACCTCTGACTGAAAAACCATCAGTTGAGGCGTGGTCAAGTGTATTGTTAATTCAATAACACTTGTATACAAACCACTTTCACAGAATACACTTGCAAACCACAAGTGTATCTGAGGGATACTGACACACAAACAGTGTGACAGGACACCATGAGCTGTATTTTTGACGTGAAATTGTTAATTCAATTACACTGTCATTATACAAGGGCATACTGTAATAATATACAAGCCCAGAGGCCATTCTTAGACATGCAAAACCAGCCTTTTAAGAAGTCTTAACTGACATAAGCCCTCTTTTTCCTGTTCTGATTCAGTGGAAGAAAACTACATCCCACTTGAAACCCAGTCACAGGCCAACACACCAGTGACACCCTCAGAACCAGAGGGCAGCAAGGGTAAAGGAAAAAGGCTTAGTGAAGGCCCCATTACAGCCAAGAAGTGGACACCAATAGCCACTCAGAGGAGTAGAAAACCACAAAACTCTGCTTCAATACAAGGTAAACCAACCTTAACCACTTGTACAGGGAAGATTACAATTATTAACCCAGCTGTAACTTCCAAAGGCAAACTGCCCAAAGCAGCAGATAACAAATTTGTACAAGGCACAGTCAAAGGTAAATACCCTAAGAACATAAAGTTTTTGACTGCTTGCAAACACTGATATGTCCCCTGCATACCTCAGAGACCTTGGCTTCCAAAGGAACCAGCCAGAGGATAGAGCAGGAATGTCTAGAACCAGAAGACCTGAAAGAAGACACATTGGACACAGTGGTGGATGGCAAAACAATGAGGGAGATAATATCAACCTTGCCATTCACACTCCAATTCAACAGAAACCTCAAACCAGAGGACTGGAAGGATATGGATCAAGTTCTTCAAATCCACCAGCTCCTCAAAGATTTGTTTCAATGGAGCATGGACAACAAGAGGTTCAACCTAGCAACTCACTGGGCAGAACTGGGATCAAGTTGCCAGAAGATCTGTCTCAAAGAGATAGACTTCAAGGACCTTATGGTAATCACCAAGGGTTGGAACCCTACCAGGCAGCACAGACTCCTGGAGGCAAGGGCACAGAGGATAAAGGAGAACCAAGCCACTATCCAAGCTATAGAAGAACAGTTAACCCAGACAGGGCCTACTCAGATTCCTTCAGGTTCACAAGGAGCAAGCCAAATCAGCTCTCCAGTGGCTTCACACCATTCAGAAACCAGCAGATCAGTGGCCAAGAGTCACCATTCTTCACAATTCCAGGAAGTTTCCAGGAGAAGACAAGGCAACAAGGGCAAGAACAAAGCCTCCTTCAACCAGAGGAGGAAAGAGTCAGACCCCATGATCCAGAAGTAGTTAGATTTGGTAAAAGAAGTACACAAGAACCAGGAGTAGTTGTAAACCACTCTAGAATCAGTAGTCCTAGTAATAGAAACATTACCCCCACTCAGACTGAAAATAACATTATCACATCTGAGAGCAACATCAACAGTGACACACTGTGGTTGCAAATGTCCCAATATGCTGAGCAATCTGCAAAGCAGGCTGCAGAATTTGCAGCTGCCCAAGAGAGGATGAGAAAAACTCAAGCCTCATTGGAGCAGATAGTCAAAAACCTTCAGGAAGGATATGCTCAACTGAGCAAAGCCTCTGAAGAAACCAACAAGAGACTGAATCAAATCTCTGAGGAACAACACCATAGCAGCAGGGACAGGGAGTTTCTGAACCAAGACATCAACAAATTGTTTGATGCCTACCATAGCTTAAAGCCCCAACCACAAGGCCAAGCTATGGAGAATCCATATCAACCAGATGACATCAAACCAGATGCCATGTTGTTGAATAAGGCAAGATCTCCATCACAATACCAGGATGGAGATGGCATGTCTTATTCAGAGAAGGAAGCCTTGAAACAGCTTCCTGAGGCCTCAAGCTGGCCCAAATTCTCTGGATCAGGAGAATATGATCATATGGAACTCATAGATTATATTGATGGACTCTTCATTGATGTACCAAGCATACCAGATTACTGGATTACTGCTAGACTGAATACTGCACTTAAAGGTCATGCAAGTATATGGTACACTGAAATGAAAGAAATCCATGGCAGAAGAAATTGGCCATGGTGGAAGAGTCAAATAATCTAAAAGTACAGTAATGGAACTTGGATATGGCAAAAGACCATGTCATTTGAAAATGACAAATACTCTGTGGACAAAGATCCATATGAGTGGTGTCTTAGACAGTCTAAAAGACTTAAAGCCATTGATCCTCAAATGAACATTCAAATGAGGAATCATAAACTTCTGACACAACTGCCAGGAGAACTAGAGCATGCAGTAAAGTGCAGATGCAACCAAAATTTCACTCTAGACAATATAGCCAATACCTTACAAGACATAAGGAAAAGGACTAATATAGGGAAATTCACCCCATATAGAAGCAGTAGTTTCAAAGAGAAACAACCTTTCAGGGTAGAGTTTAAAGACAAACCCAGAGAAAGAGTGGCAGAAGTGGCAAAGAAGAAGAATTCTTGTCACAATTGTGGTTCAACAGACCACTATGCCAACAACTGTCCAAAAGCAAAGAAGAAAGTCTATGCTATGGAAAAAGTCCCTGAAGAAGAACCTCCAACAGAGGATTCTGAATCAGACTCTATGGGTGATGCCATCAGAGAACCATCTGATGAGGATCAAGACCCAAGAGAGGAATTTCTAGTGGAATACCAAGAGGAAACCCCACTAGAAATCCAGGATATACAGTTGGAAGCAGGCATGCCACAAGACACTGCCAACAAGAACTTGTGTAAACACACACAAGATGCACAAACATTCCTGGTTACACCAACCAAAGGAATGGCATATATACATGGAACAGCCACAAAAATGACTGTATGTATTGACAATGCTCAGCACCCACTGATCATTGACAGTGGAGCACACTGCTCCATAGTGGCCAGAAATTATCTGGATAACCACTTCTCAAACTGGGAAAAAGAACTCTTGCCCACCAGGGCAAAGAACTTTAAGAGTGCATCTGGAAAGATGACCTCTATCGGGACAATTATCAAAGAGATAATTATACCCCACAGAAAAGGTAATATCAGACTCAACCCAGAGTTTATAGTGCTTGAAGATGCCCACATTCAAGGGTTTTTACTGGGAACAGATTACCAGAGGATGTATGGCATGAATATTTACAATAGTAAAAATAGGCATATTACCATTGGTACTAACAAGGAAAAGAAATTTTCTCTTGATATATACCAGATATCTTCTCAGGACCCACTGGAAGAACTTCTGAAAGAATTCAGAGAGGGACAGTTTAGCACTACCCTCACCAGTAAACAAAAGCTAAGTTTACTGAAGATGCTGAGGAAGAATAGACCAGCATTTGCCATTGGTGAAGAATCATTAGGCAAGATCAAAGGCCATGATATAGAACTATATCTGGATGTAGAAAGGCCTTATCCACCCATGTTAAGGAGACCTCCTTACCCAGCAAGTCTGGAGAACAGGAAAGAGATTGAGAAACATATCAATGAACTCCTAGACATGGATGTCATTAGGAAGATTGGACATAATGAAATAGTGGGAATCACCACTCCTGTCCTAATCACCTGGCATGATGGAAAGTCTAGATTGTGTGGAGACTTCAGAGCCCTGAACAACTACACAAAAGCAGACAGGTACCCTATACCAAGGATACCTCATGCCTTGGATAAATTAGCCAAAGCCAAATACATAACCAAGATGGATTGTATGAAAGGCTTCCACCAAAATGGAGTTAAACCAAACTCCATGAAGTTACTCAGAATAATATGCCATATGGGCATATATGAGTACACCAGGATGCCATTTGGCATCAATAATGCACCAGCCCACTTCCAGAGGATGATGGACACCATATTTCAAGAAGAAATAATGGAAGGCTGGATGGTAGTATATATTGATGATATCATTATATACTCAGAGACATGGAAAGATCATGTAGAGTACATAGACAGAGTGCTAAGTAAATGTACACCCATCAATCTAAAAATTTCACTTAAAAAGTGTAATTTTGGCCAACAAGAGCTACTAGCTCTAGGACACAAAGTCTCAGGCCTTAGTCTGGCAATTGACCAGAACAAAGTAGCAGCAGTACTGCAAAAGCCAGTACCAAAGAGCATTAAAGAAATGCAATCTTTCCTTGGGTTTGCTAGCTACTATAGAAACCACATCAAAAACTTTGCCCACATAACTAGTAGCTTATACAAGTTATGCTCAAAAGATGTAGTTTTTGAAATAACCAAGGAAAGGAGGGATGCATATGAGAGGATCAAACATGAACTCACAAATGCACCTGTGCTCATGTTGCCTGACTTTGAACTACCATTCAAGTTATATATAGATGCAGAATGCAGCCAAGGCTTGGGAGCAGCCCTTCACCAAAGACAAATTGTGGATGGTGAACCAACAGAAGGTGTAATATGTTACATCTCCAGGCAGCTGAAAGATTCAGAAGCCAGGTATGGGGCCACCCAGACAGAATGTCTATGTCTAGTCTGGGCTCTAGAAAAACTCCATTATTATTTGGAGGGAGCAGTCTTTGAAGTCTACACAGACTGCACAGCCTTGAAGTCTTTACTAAACATGAAGACTACTAATAGACACATGCTGAGATGGCAAATAGCCATCCAGGAGTATAGAGGGAACATGACCATCATACACAAGGAAGGTAAAAGCCATACCAATGCAGATGGCCTTAGCAGATGGCCACTGGACAATGTCAAAAGCAATCCAGCTTATGACCCCGAAGTTGCTGCAAAAATTCCTATCCATTTTATGGAAATAGATAGGAAGAAAAACTTCAGATTCTCTGAATGGGCACCAGGGAGTGGTACCCTTGACAGTGGAAACACTGATTCAGAAGGGACAGAAACCCCCATACTGGGAATAAGTTCCTCAGAACTGCACAATGAATTTTTTAATGCAGTACTAAAATCTTATGCTAAACACAAACAGTGTAGCATACTCCTCCAACTCCTTCAACAAAAATACAGGAGCCCAGAACTGGAAACCCAGCTGGAGGAACCCTGGTTGAGGGCCTATAAGGACAATAAATTCTTCCTTATAGATGGCCTGATTTATCACAGAGAAAAGCACACCAGTGCACTCACAGTGATAGACAGAGACCACATCTCTTTAATCCTGCAGGAATGCCATGACTGCCCCTATATGGGACACATGAGTGAGGACAGGACTAAAGAGAGGGTAGGAAGCACAGCTTGGTGGCCCAAGTGGGAGCAAGAGTTGAGTGAATACATCAACACTTGTGAAAGATGCCAAAAGGCAAATAGAAAACATGGGAAGAAATATGGGTTACTTCAACATATAGAAGACCCCAAGCACCCATGGGAAACCATCAACATGGACTGGGTTACAGGACTTGTCCCAGGAGGCAAAGAAAACTACAATGCCTGTTTAATCATAGTTGATAGGTTCAGCAAGAGCATGAGGTGTCTACCATGCCATAAAGAAGACACAGCCATGGACACTGCTCTGTTATTCTGGAATAACATCATATCCACCTGTGGAGTCCCCAAGATCATAATTAGTGACAGGGACCCAAAATTCACATCTGAATTTTGGACCAACTTATATGAAATGCTTGGCACCAAGCTTGCCTTTTCTGCAGCTTACCATCCCCAAAAAGATGGCCTAGCTGAAAGGATGATCCAAACAATGGAGGACATCCTCAGATGGTTCTGTGCCTATGGCATGGAATACAAGGACCATGAGGGATACACCCATGATTGGGTTACCCTCTTACCAGCAGTCCAGCTGGCTTATAACACAAGCCAGCACTCTACCACAGGAAAAACACCTGCACTGGTAGAGAAAGGGTGGAATCCCCTGTTACCTGTGGATCACTTGAAGAGAAATCTTCTGACCATCCACCCCACAGCCAAAGACTTCCATGATATGTGGAAGAAAGCCTGTGACACTGCTGCCAAATGCATAGCTGAGGCCAAGGAGTATAACAAGCAAAGGTGGGACAAGTAACATATGGAACCTGACTTCAAGGAAGGGGACCAGGTGCTAGTGTCTACACTGAACTTTAACAATCTCAAAGGACCTAAGAAAATGAGAGACTCATTTGTAGGGCCCTTCACTATCATTAAGTTGATAGGGAAGAATGCAGTAGAGGTCAAGCTCACTGAGGAGTTTTCTAGGAAACACCCAGTCTTTCCAGTGAGCCTGGTCAAACCATACTTCCAAACAGAGGAGGATAAATTCCCCTCCAGGAAGAAAAACATCACTCCACCGGAAATAGTGGAAGTAGAAGACTCTCCTTGACCTGTGAGTAAAATCATCAGGGCCAGAAAAATCAGACTTAATGGAAAGGACCAAAGACAATACCTAGTCAGATTCAAAAACCAGACAGCTGATAAAGACAAATGGTTGGCAGAGGATGCCATACCAGATGGGAACCTTCATTTAAGGAGATTCAGAGCCTCTAGGAGGACTGAACAGTCTCATCAATGATGAGCCTTTTTAGAGGGAGGGTATGTCAGCCTGTGACTCAAAACCAGAGCACAAGCATAACAGCCAAAATACCATAAACCAATGGTACAGCCAAAATACCACCAAAACATGGAGCTGAGCCAAGTTAGCTAAAAAGGTATCAAAAGAAAGAGGAAACTCACCTCTTTCTGAAAATATAAGTCCCATCACCATAGGACAAGAAATAACAAAGTTATTCCTGCTCAAAGTTATTGCTGAGCATAAACCTTAATTTTCACCTCTCATCTAAAATCTAGAAGGAGAGGCTTAACCCCATCAAATGGGTATCCAAAATGAAGCTCTAAGCCAGGGCTATCCAATGGTACTAGCCAAACTGAGCTAGCACCAGTATTACTTGAGTTATGGTCAAATTCAGACCAAATAAGGGTGAACAAAACATTCACCTCTCATCTAACTTTTACAGTTTTAGTGGGAGATACTTAAAGTGGGGTTTTTTTGGAAAGAGTACAATCAGGGCTATCTGATGGTGTCATCCATTTCCTCATATCTCAACTAGAACAGAAGTTATTGGCCAAACAAGCTTAATACAGCTCTTGCCCAAAACACGCCAATGTATAAAAACACTTGTACATGGGATACCTTTGCCATATTTAATGATAGCCATGTCAAGTTGGGTACCATTGTGTAGAGCGCATACAGGGCTATTCAATGAACCAACTTTGAGCTTGATATCTCAAAACCCGACAGAGTTATGACCATTTTAAGGTAAAACTCCCACCTGCTGTCATATACAGCCTTACCATGGGATAATACCCTATAACCATGAATATGAGGTGTCAAATAGACGAAGAAGCATGTTTTTACTTCAATACCTCATATGTCAGTCAATACTGGGGTCCCATACAGTTTCTGTACAGCATTCTACGCGTCATACACGTCAGAATCAGGCTGTGAGGTCCCCAGATGAAAATTTTCACCCTGTATTGGTGAAAACTGCCCAGATGTGGTTTCAAAACCACATCTGAGCCCAATACAGAGTATACAAGCTGTTTGCAAACCACAAGCCTGTCATGAGGAGTGAAAAATCTTCACTTCCTCTACGTGAAAAGGTCTAACAGCCTTTTCACCTCAATTTCAGGATAAAAGGAGGGCTTTTCACTGCCAAAAACCTTTCCTCATCCTGCTCTTGAATAACCTACGTAGTAAACTGTCAAAAACAGCTCTACTCTTGGTTAAATAATCAGGTATAATTATAATATTTAATTATTGTAGACTTTATTATTGTAATCCAACAGATAAAGCCTGCACCCAGGGTTCTCAATAGCGCTCACCACCACTATTTCTCAATAGTAGAACCCTTTTATCTTATCATAAACCTTTATAAACCTCTTTTGAAATCATTTTCTGCCGTGTCACATACACAGTTAAAGTTGTAATTAGCCTAGTTATACCTTTATCATAGTATCATCCTGACACATATACCAGCCTCCTTTGACCCTGGGGGGTTTTTCCCCCAGTTAATTAATATATTTTGATTTTATTTTATCTTTATTTATCTTATCATTTTGTTAAGTTAATACTGATATTATCAAGTAAGTCATTTAGCACCTTTTCTCTTTTTCTTTCTTTGCCTGTCAATGGATATTTGGTGGTCATATCCTTACTAATTTCATTGTTCATTTTGGCAGGTTGAAACAGTGATTAAGGACTTTCTTGGTTGGCTCTTTGGCCATTTGGCTTCTCATTTCTCTCATTGCATCTCATCTTTGTACTTGCATCCTCTTAGAGAAATTTATTCATTTATTTTATTTTCTTTATTCTTTGCAGTCTTCCAAGTGAGTTCCCTGATTGCTGAGTGCCAGGCCACTCTTGTTTTTCTGTCCAAGAGCCCCTGTGACATTATATTAATTAACTCATAATTTCTTTTCATTCTGTTCATTCTTCCTCTATAATTTCATTCACTCATTTCATTGAAATTATGACTCTTTAATGCTTATGAACCTTATGATTCATTGTCACCTCTCAATTTTCTCTCATTCATTCTTCATTCTGAAAATTGAAAGCTGACCCAATTTTATTTTTTGTTTCTCTTTTTTAAAAAACCTTATCTCAAATCATCATTTTCAATTCATTCATAATTCAGGCATCATCATAATTTTCATTTGATTTTCAAATTTTTCATCAAGTTATTCAGACACATTTGTCACATCAAGATTCATATTTTATTCATTCTTCAAGAATCTTGATTTTTAAAGAAGAACTCACTTGATTTTGATTTGATTGATTGATTTGACATAAATTGATATTGACCTCAAGAAAATTGATTGACCTGGAGATTTCATTGATTTTGCTGATTTTTCCCATCAAGAAATTTGACATAAATTGATTTTGCCTCAAGAATTTATTTGATTGATTGATTGATTTTGCAAGATTTTGATTTTGATTTATTTGACTTATTTGATTCATTGACTTCAAGTTTTAAGTTGATATTTAATTGATTGATTCACCTGAAGGTCTCATTTGATTTATTGATTTTCTTCAAGATATTCATTTGGACTTTTGACTTCAAGCATTATTTCCAATTGCCTCAAGTTTTCATCTTCAAATCTTGATTCTTGTCCATTTTATCTCATTTTTATCCTTAAATCATGCCACTCCAACAGTCACCTCCTGCAAGGCAGACAAGATCTCAGGCCAAAACTCAAGCTGTTCTCACTCCAACTCCCAGGGCTCCTCTTGATGGCACCCCAGCAGTTTCTCAACTGAGGACCCATTTTGGAAGGAAGGAAGAGGGCCAAGAAGATCAAGTTCATTTTCAGGAGTAGTTGGGGGATTCCCAGGAACTTCAAGGACCATTTTCAAGGGTCCAGGTGAAGATGGTGAAGAGGAGGAGGAGAATTCTGTGGAAGAGAAAGAGTCTGATGATACTGAAGGTGTCCCTGCCCCTGTGGAGGCATCCCAAGGTACTGGAGGGCCAACTCTAGCCCAGTCTAATCAGCCTGTGTCTCATCAGTCTGAACCATCTTTATTGGCCATTATGTAGAAAATGACTCAGATTATGGCCAATATTCAAGCAGCTTCATCCTCTGAAGCATCAAGACCACCAGCCTTCAAGACTCCATCTATGAAGGCACCAGAATGATTTGATGGGACTCAACCCTTCAAAGTTAGAAGCTTTATTCAGTCTTGTCAACTGATTTTTCATAATGATCTGGAAAACTTTGCTCAACACAGAAGGAAGGTCCTTTATGCCAATTTATTTCTCATTGGCAGGGCTGCAAAATGGATTGAGCCTTATCTTTCCAATCTCACCAATCAAGATCCAAATTACCTTCTCAATTCATGGAAATTATTTGAATCTCAACTCTTCACCTTATTTGGGGACCCAAATGAAGGCAGAAAAGCTGAAGCATAATTGGATTCTTTAAGAATGAAAGAAGGTGGGCATGTATCTTTATATATTGCTGATTTCAGAAGTCTTGTCTCAAGAATTGGAGATTGGGGTGAAAGGGCTCTCATCCATCATTTCAGGAAGGGATTCCCATCCAGGATTTTGGATCAATTGGCCTCCCATCCTTCAAGAATTGACTCTCTTCAAGACTCAATGGATATTACCCTGGAGCTTGATACCAGGTACCATGAGAGGCAAAATGAAAAGAGTCATCATCAAGAAAAGAAGCCAGAAGCCTCAAAGTCAAATTCTTCTCATCCTCAAAGTTCTTCAAGTTCAAGTCAAAAGAAGAAGAAGAATTTTCAGAAGAGGGACAAGCCCCATTCTTCTTTGTTGAAAAAAGATTTCAAGTTGATTAATTCTGAAAAAGAAAGAAGAATCAAGGAGGGTCTATGTACCTATTGTGGTGGGAAGAATAGTCTTGAGTCCTGTTCCAAAAGGCCTCAAAACAAGCTTACCCAACCGTCAGGCAAATTTCCCAGCCAGGGAAAAGCCTGAGTGAAGATCATGTTGTGTTCAATGGTCTTCACTGTTTTCCATCCAGAGCACAATTGGGAATTCTGAATACTGGTCTCAAAAACTCTCTTAAATATTTTGTTTTTTCTTCTCTCTCTGATATGTTTTACAGTATTCTCATTGATTCTGGGGCTACCAACTCATTTATTGCAAAGCAGTTTTCTCACAAGTATTCTTTGACCATGTCAGAACTCCCAGAGAAGATTCCTTTTATTATTCTTGACTCCTCAAAATCTCCTTCTTTATTTGTGACTCAACACACTAAATATATGGTTGAGCTCCCTTCCTTCCCAAGCTTTGAATGGGACTTTTTAGTCATTGATACTCCCAAGGGAGAAGACCTCATATTGGGCTTTGACTTTCTCAATCATTTTAATCCATCTATTGATTGGAGGCAAGGGCTGATCACCTTTAATGCTGATCATAAGGACTATCATGATCCTTCAAAATCTTTCAGTAATGACTTTTCTTCTGCCAAATCATGTGCAGCTCTGGTTGGTGATTCTAGAACACCATCACTCCCATGTTCTGTCCATATTCATTCCCTTAATTCCCATCAGTAATTACTATCATCTAGAGATGAAGTCTTCAAAGAGATTCAAGATGTTGGAGAAGATAATTCTGTATCTTCACTTCATCTCTTCTTTGGGAATATGGACCTTCCTCCTTCATCTTATCATGACTCCCTGGAGGAGTTGTGGGATGAAGAGGAAGAGCCAGAAGAAATAGAAACCGTGATGAAGGTTGTTCCTCCTGTCTATCACCAGTACTTGGATGTATTCTCCAAGGTGAAAGCAGAGAAACTTCCTCCTCACTGTGCCTGTGATCATCATATTGAACTAGAGGGTCTCTACCTCCAGTTGGGGTGAAATACTCTTTATCAAACCAAGAGACAGATACACTCAGGGCCTACATTTCAGAGAATTTAGAGAAAGGTTTCATCTGGCCAAGCTCCTCTTCAACAGGAGCACCTGTCCTCTTTGTCAAAAATAAAGATGGTGGCCTCCATTTGTGTGTTTATTACCACAAGCTCAATGCTGTTACTAGGAAGAACAAGTATCCTGTTCCTGCTATGAACCAGCTTCTTACTGTTTTCAATGGTTCGTCTATCTTCCCCAAGATTGATTTGCATGGTGCATATAACCTGCTCAGAATCAAAGAAGGTTATGAAAGCTTAACATGTTTTAGAACTAAATATGGCAGCTATGAGTTTTGGTCATGCCATTTGGGCTCACCAATGCTACTGCCTCTTTTCAAAACGTTGTCAATGATATTTTTTATGATATTCTTGATGTTTATGTTGTGGTTTATTTGGATGACATTATGGTCTTTTCCAAATCTGAAGAAGAACATGTCACTCATGTGTCCACTGTTCTTTCTAGACTCAGAGCCAATAACATCTTTTCCAAGGCCCCCAAGTGCCTGTTTCATGTTTCTAGTGTAGAGTATTTGGGTTATGTTGTTTCTTCTGAAGGCCTCAAGATTGACCAAGCAAAAGTCCAGAAAATTCTCAATTGGCCACCTCCAAGAAACCTCAAGGCTCTTCAATCATTCCTTGGCTTTGCCAATTTTTACTGCTGTTTCATCAAGAATCTGTCACAGGGGCTCTTCGAAGTGAAGAGGGCCTGGCACTCAGTAAACTGGGACTCACTTATGGAGGGCTCAAGGATAGGATAAGATGAGATACACTTAAGAGTGTTAAAGATGAATTACTAAAAGGATGAATATAAGAAAAGCAGCAACAAAAGAAATAAGAAGAAGAAAATAGAAGAGCCAACCACAAACAAGTCCAAGTCCACTGTTTCAACCTGTCAGAATGGAAAGAGAAGGGTTAATAAGGATATGGCCACCCAACTCATACTGTACAGGCGAAGAAAGAAAAGAGGCAAAGACTAACTTAAGATTAAATAAATATAATACCCAAAATATAAGGATAAGAATATTCAGTTAATAATAAATCAACTAAATTAATTAACTGGGGAAAAGTCCCCAGGGGGGAGAAAGAGGGGCTGGTATATGTGAGAATCACCAGCCCTCATCCAGAGAAGAATTTTCATGAGAATAATTGATTGTTGAATTGAGTCTGGCCAATACAGGTCCTGTACGGCTGTACAGAACCTGTACAAGGGGTGTGGTGTATTGGAGTGATCATACAGTTTCATACTGGTGTATTGAAACTGTATTGGGTGAATCCAGCCTGTACAGGTATTGACAGGCTGTATTGAGGTACCAAGCTGTATGCATGTTCAGAATGAAGGTTGCTGAACTTGAATGCTGATACAAATGCTGGATCTGCTGATTTGGGGTGTTTTGAGTGGGTGTATGACTGAATACCCTTACCCCTGATGAGTGGTTGTTACAGTATCCCCCTCTTGAAACTGGTGGGCTCCTGAACACCATAATAACCTGCCATTGTTGAGTGGCATTTCACTACCCCACACAATTCCTTGGAAGGTTTTTCTTTTGGCCATTATCTTGAAATCCTTCTCCATCTTATTCTCTGTCAATTAAATTATTCCCCCCCTTCTTTTAACTTTGAGTAAATACCCCACTTCGAACTGCTCTTTCTCCTGATTGAAACACTGACGTCCTTGGGGCATGGCCTTGGGTTGTATCCCAAAATTATGGCCACTGAGCTCTTGTGCTCAAAAAATGGTGCCAGATGAGTATATGAAGTGTACCCATCTGGCCAGCCCAATGAAGGAAATTGATGATGACAAGAATTCAAGGGTCTTGTCCCCAATGGCCTTCAAAACGCCTCAAACAGCCCTTTATGGTGATTTTGGGCTGGTGCCTTCTCTATGAATGGTCTTGAGGATTCCTTGAGTTTATGGCCATTTTGGCCTCTTTGGATACTTGGTGTCTTTAGGGTGAAATGTGGTTCATGGCCTTTTTTGGCCTTTTCTTGGGTCCTTGGTGTTCTGAGGTGATTTTGGGTTCATGGCCATTTTTGGCCTTTCCTTGAAGTCTGGGCCTTTTTTGGCCCCTATGGACCTTTGGGGTAATTTGGGGTCTTGCCGTCCGCGGGCCGTACGCCGCGGTCCGTGGGCCGTGGACCGTACGCCGCGGTCCGTGGGCCGTGGTCCGTACGCCGCGGTCCGCGGGCCGTGGGGGCTATAGGAGGCCCCCAGGGCCCAAATTTGCTGGGGACCCAGGGGTGCCATGGGACCTTGATTGGCCCAAAAAAGAATCTTCACCTTATATGGCCTGGACCCATTGGTGGGGTCCAGGACCTCCAAGAACTTGGCCTTCCCCAAACTTCCAGGGGAGGCCCCCCATGCTGGTTCCAGTCCCTGAAGGGGTCTTGGGCCTTGACATTTGAGAGGTTTTGAGGGGGGCCATGGTTGACTTGTGGCCCAATTCCCTTGAGGTCGAATCTTGGGCCTACAACTGGACTGATTCTGCCGTACTGAATCTTCTGCTTGCGTATCTTCAGCCATGAGTCAACCATGGCCCCTAGTGGGATTTTGATGAAATGGGTAAGTATAACCAGTTGCTTGTCCTTGTTTGTGTTTGGTTTGACTTCTATCCATGCTCCTATCACAACTAAAAAGTAAAAAATAAAATAAAATAAAAAATAAAAAGGATAATGGAACCTCCCAATACGTGATTTGGGGAGGGGCTGCTGCTGCTTTAAAGAATGAAAGAAGAAAATTATACAAGTAAAGAAAGAAAGAAAATAATAAGAGAAAATGAGAGTAAAGAAAGAAATAAAGAAAAATTCCTGATGGCTGGTCCTTCTTGTGGTGAGTTGCTTGATTCTGGCCAAGAAGTGTCTGAAAAATGAAAACCAAGCATTTGATGCTCACAGAGTGGCCAAGGTGATGTTTTACAAGAAGTAGAACCCTCAGGGATGCATACCAGGAGATGGAACTTACTTTCATAACTTCCACTCCCCACCAAGCACCATAAAACTGAAAAGAATTGCCATAAGTGACTTCTGAAATGAATTGCCATAAATGACTTCTGAGATGGATTGCCATAAATGACTTCTGAAATGAATTGCCATAAATGACTTCTGAGATGAATTGCCATAAATGACTTGAAGTAATGAATGTCTTGAATTATGATGATTGGCATAAAATGAAAAGATAATAAAGAAAGAAAATGAAACATAAAGAAAGAAACATTGGGCCATATCTTGATAAGGTCCAAATCGGAGGGTATTGATGTTGTATGCTTCCTGAACCTGTCCAAAGATTTGACAAGTGCTCACAAAGTGGCCAAGGTGATGCTTACAACAACATATGGGTAGAATACCCCCTTAAAGGTGCATGCCAGGAGAGGAACTTACTTTCATAACTTCTTCTCCCCACCAAGCACCATAAAATCAAACTCTTGAGGTGTTTGGACCAGGCTTGTCTGGATACAGTGAATGGAAATCCTTGACAAGGTCTGGTGAGTTGGTAAGGTTGGAAGCTGGTTCCCAAGTGGTTCTTTCTGGGTCTTCACTGAATCCTTTCCACTCTACAAGATACCATAATTTACCTCTTTTGAGTTTTGAGTCCAGAACCTGAGCCACTTCCCATTCTTCTTGCTCTTCCACTAAAACTGGTGGTGGCGGCAATTGGTGACGATTTGGGATAGTTGAATGCTTGACTGGTTCTAATAAGGACACATGGAATACAGGGTGAACTGTCTTCCATTGCTGAGGCAACTTGAGGTGATATGCATGACTTCCAATCTTCTTCAGAACTTCAAAAGGTCCCAACCATCTTTCTGATAACTTCTTGGTTGGTCTTGTGGTCTTGATATTCTTGGAAGCTAGCCATACTTTGTCCCCAGGTTGGAAATCAGGTGGAATTGCCCTATTTCTATCTGCATACTTCTTGAATCTCCTTATTGCTGACTCTAATTCTTCTTTGACAACTTGCTGTACTGATTGGAGTTTTGTTGATAACTTTCCAGCAGGTGAGTCTTGAGAAATATGGATTGAGTCAAAGCTGGGATTTCTTCCATAAATGGTGAAAAAAGGTGATTGCTTGGTTGATGAATGTTCTGCATTATTATAGGCAAATTCAGCCAGAGGGAGCCAGGTGTACCAGTCATCTTGATGATAGCTGACATACATCCGAAGGTACTGTTCTAGTATCTGATTTACCCTCTCTGTCTGTCCATCTGTTTCAGGGTGAAAAGCAGTTGAAAGATCTCTTGATATCTTGAGCTGCTGACACAATTGAGTCCAGAATGATGAAACAAATAAGGATCCTCTATCACTGACAATACTGACTGGGAGTCCATGCTTGGAAAATACATGGCTAATGAATATTTGAGCTAAATCCAGAGCAGTGATTGTGCCATAAGTTGGAATGAAGATTGCCATTTTTGAGAATCTGTCCACAACTACTAAAATTGAATCAAAGTTGTTGGACAGTGGCAATTGAGTGATAAAGTCCATTGATAATGAATTCCAAGGACCAGATGGAATTGAAAGAGGTTTGAGTAATCCAAACTTCTTGTGATGGATGTTCTTGTTTCTTGAACATTGCTGACATGAGGACACATAGTCCTTGATAAATTGATTCATGCCAGCCCAATAAAAATCCCTCTTGATGAGCTTGAGGGTCTTCTCCTGGCCGGGATGGCCAGCCAATGGTGAGTCATGACGCTTTTGAAGAATATTGAGTTGAAGTTCTTCATTGCTTGGGATTACCACTCTATCTTTGAATAATAATAACTTGGCTTGAGGTTCAAGAGAATAATCTGGAACTGATTCACCTCTTGCTAGTTGCTTGAGTATTTCTTTATAGTCTTTGTCTTGCCATACTTCTTCTTGAATCTTGTCAACTAAATCTGAGAAAATTTCCACTTTGATTGAGAAGAATCTTGACTCTTGAATTCCATCTTGCTTAAGAACTTGATGAAGATTTTGAGGATTCTTGATGATGAAGTCCACCCCCCTCTCTGGGTACACGTCGTCCCGACGTGACAAGGCATCTGGTAAAGTGGCCAGCCTGCCTGGGCGGTAAGTGATAGTGAAATGAAACTCAGAGAGGAACTCAGCCCAACGGGCCTGGCGACGAGTAAGAACTTTGGAAGACATGAAATACTGCAAGGAAGAGTGGTCTGTCAAGACCTCAAAAGAATTGGAAAGAGAAAGAAGAAATGCTCTCCAGCGCTTGAGAGCCCAAACTATGCCAAGGAGTTCCTTGTCATGAATTTCATAGTTGAGTTCAGCTGGTAAGAGCTTGCGACTATCAAATGCAATGGGATGCTTTCCAGAGTCATTCACCTGACTCAGTACGGCGCCCAATGCATAATCAGAAGCATCAGTCTCTACTATAGTAGGTAGAGAAGGATTAAAGTGAGATAAGATAGGAGCAGAGGTGAAAGCTTCTTTGAGTGCTTGAAACTGACTAAGAGCTTCCTCATTGAAGATGAAGGGAGAATCTTTTTTAAGGAGGGAAGTGAGAGAAGTGATTTTTTTGGAATAATTTTTAATGAAGCGACGATAAAAATTGGCAAAGCCAAGAAAAGATTGAAGAGCCTTGATGTTTTTGGGCTGAGGCCAATTGAGTATTTGCTGAACTTTTGAAGAGTCCATCTTGAGGCCATCACTTGAAACAACATAGCCCAAGTATTCCACACTTGAGGCATGGAATACACACTTGGAGGCTTTGGCAAACAAATTATTGTCCCTCAGTCTTTGGAGGACAGAGGCCACATGTTTGACATGTTCCTCCTCAGAACTGGAAAAGACCATAATATCATCTAAATAAACCACAACAAACACATCCAAGAAATCTGCAAATATATCGTTTACCAGATTCTGGAAAGAAGCAGGAGCATTGGTCAAACCAAATGGCATGACCAAATACTCATAACTACCATATTTGGTTCTAAAGGCAGTTAAGTGCTCATCCCCCTCTTTGATTCTCAGAAGGTTATATGCACCACGCAAATCTATCTTGGAGAAGATAGTGGAACCGTTTAATACGGTAAGAAGCTGGTTCATAGGAGGAACAGGGTATCTGTTCTTCCTAGTGACAGCATTGAGTTTGCGGTAGTCAACACACAAACGAAGACCTCCATCCTTTTTCTTGACAAAAAGGACAGGTGCTCCTGTTGAAGAGGAGCTTGGTCTGATGAAACCTTTCTCTACATTCTCTGAAATGTAGGCCCGCAGTGTTTCTGACTCTTGATTTGATAATGAGTAGATAACACCAATTGGAGGTAGAAGACCCTCCAATTCGATATGGTGATCACAGGCGCGGTGTGGAGGAAGTTTCTCTGCTTTCACCTTGGAGAATACATCCAAATATTGGTGATAAGCGGGAGGAACAACCTTCAACACAGTTTCAATTTCTTCTGGCTCTTCCTCCTCATCCCACTGCTCCTCCAGGGATGCATGAAAAGATAAGGGAGGAAGGTCCATATCCCCTTGGAAGAGATGAAGTGAAGATATGGCAACATCTTCTCCAACATCCTTTATCTCTTTGAAGACTTCGTCTCTTGATGGAAGTAATGACTGAGAGGGAATTATGGAAGGGATATGGACAGAAGAAGGGATGGAAGGTGTCTTAAGTTCACCAGCCAGAGCAACACTGTTGACAGCAGTGGCTAAGTCATTACTAGTAGAAGGAATAATACCACTAGAATCCTTATGATTAGAATCATAGGTGATCAATCCATTTTTCCAATCAATAATGGGATTGAAATGGTAAAGGAAATCATAGCCCAATATCAGGTCTTCTCCTTTGGGTGAATCTATGATAAAGAAATCCCATTCAAAGCTTGGGAAGGAAGGCAAGTCAACTACCCACTTGGTATAATGGGTGATGAACAAGGCAGGGGATTCATTAGAATCCAAAATGAAAAGAGGAATCTTTTCAGGGAGCTCTGACAGAGTCAATGAGTACTTGAGAACAAAATTCTTTGCAATAAAAGAGTTTGTAGCACCAGAATCAATGAGAATACTATAAAAAATATCAGAGACAGAAGAAAAAATGAGAAATTTTAAAGATTTCTTGACACTAGTATTCAGAGTGCACAATTGTGCTCTTGAAGGAAATAAGTGAGAACCATTGAACACATCATGATTCCCACTCAGGCTTTTCCCTGCTTGCTAGGGAAGCCTCTTGATGATGACCCAGGCTTGTTCTGAGGTCTCTTGAAGCATTTTTCAATTGGGTGCTTTCCACCACAATAAGTACACAACCCCTCTTTAATCCTCCTCTCCTTTTCAGAACCGATTAGTTTATTGTCCTTATTGAGGAGAGCAGCATGGGGCTTGTCCTTTGAAGATTGGAATTGCTTGCCCTTCTTGTTCTTCTTCTGGTGAGGCCTCTTTGAAGATGAGTTTTGAGGAGGCCTAGATTGATTGGATCCAATGACTGGAGGCTTCTTTTCTTGATTGCCACCCTTTTCCTTCTGCCTCTCATGATATCTTGTGTCTAATTCTAGAGTGACATCCATAAGTTCTTGAAGAGTGTCAAAAGTTCCAGGGTGAGAAGCCAACTGATCCAATAATCTTGATGCCAATCCTCTTCTGTAAACATGGATATAAGCTCTTTCCCCCCAATCTCCAATTCTTGACATTAAGCTTCTGAAATCTGCTATGTACAAGGAAACATGACCACTTTCCTTCATCCTCAAATTGTCCAACTCTTGTTCAGCTTTCCTGACTTCATTGGGGTCACCAAACAGAGTGAATAACTGAGATTCAAACAAGGGCCAATTATTGAGGAGGTAGGAAGGGTCTTCATTGGAAATATTTGAGAGGTAAGGTTCAATCCATTTGCCAGCTCTACCAGTAAGAAAAGAAGTTGAGTACAAAACCTTCTTCCTGTCAGAGAAGAAGTTTGCTGGATCATTATGGAAAATTAGTTGACAGGATTGGATAAATCCTCTCAACTTATGAGCTTGAGTACCATCAAAAGAATCAGGTGCCTTCATGGATGGAGTCTTGAAAGCAGGGGCTTTGGAATTGTCCCTGGGGGCAACTGCTTGAGTGAGTTGTCCCATGAATTGAGTCATCTGCTCCATCATCTTGAGGAGACTTGGGTCAGTTTGAGAGACAAGAGGTTGACTAGAAAGGGCTAGATTAGAACCCTGAGGCACCTCTGGAGCATTTGCCAAGGCATCTGCCACTTCCGTTTCCCCAGAATCATCCTCTTCCACAGACTCTTCCCCCTCTTCATCTTCAACTTCCCCTAATCTTGCTCTTGCACCTTCAGACATGCCAGGGTAGCCACCCAAAAGTCCAGAAAAGGATCTTGATCTTCTAGATTTCATTCCACCTCTTCTTGAGGGTGCTGCTCCTTCCATTGGTGGTCCTCTGTCCAAGTTTGCACTCAGTTGATGAACTGATGGTGTGCGGTCAAGAGGAGCCCTTGCTGTAGGAGTGAGAACAGCTGGAATTTTCTGGGATCTAGTATTCTTGGCTGGGGGACTATGCTGAACTGGCATTATGAAAAGAATTAAAAATAACTTGATGGTATTAAGAAAAATAATCAGATTTGGCCAAATCAATCACAATAAAATCTTGATGAATCTTGAGGAATCAATTCAAATCTTGAGGAATCAAATTCAATCAACAGTCAAATAAATTCAATCAATCAACAATCAATTCAATCAAATATCAATAATCTTGAGGAAATCAATAATCAATCAATATTCAATCAACAGTCAAATAAATTCAATCAATCAACAATCAATTCAATCAAATATCAATAATCTTGAGGAAATCAATAATCAATCAATATTCAATCAATAATCAATCAATAAGTGTCTTCACTATGCAATCAAGTCTTGAGGAATCAATCAATCAGTTCAAATCTTCAGGAATCAATTCAATATCTTGATGAGTCAAATCAAATCAATAATCAAAATCAATTCTTGAGGATCAATCAATAAATCAAATAAATTCTTGAGGGTTCAAAAGTCAATCAACAATCCAAATGAAATCCTGAATCAATAATCCAATCAACCAATGAATCCCAATGGATAATCCAATCAAATAACCAATCAATTGCTCCTGAATAAGACCTGAATAAAAACACAGAGAAAATTTGATTTGATAAAAATAAAATGAAGTGATGAAATGGTCAGCAATGATTAAGAAAGGAAAAGAATCAATTTTCATAAGAATGAAAAGAATGAGATGAAAATTGATAAGAGAGGAAATTCATAAAAAATCATAAAAATCATAAAATCATGAAAAAGTCATAATTGATGAATGAGAGGAAATGAATATAAATGAATGAAAAGAAGAATCAAATATGAGTTAATTAATTTAATGTCACAGGGGCTCTTCGAAGTGAAGAGGGCCTGGCACTCAGTAAACTGGGACTCACTTATGGAGGGCTCAAGGATAGGATAAGATGAGATACACTTAAGAGTGTTAAAGATGAATTACTAAAAGGATGAATATAAGAAAAGCAGCAACAAAAGAAATAAGAAGAAGAAAATAGAAGAGCCAACCACAAACAAGTCCAAGTCCACTGTTTCAACCTGTCAGAATGGAAAGAGAAGGGTTAATAAGGATATGGCCACCCAACTCATACTGTACAGGCGAAGAAAGAAAAGAGGCAAAGACTAACTTAAGATTAAATAAATATAATACCCAAAATATAAGGATAAGAATATTCAGTTAATAATAAATCAACTAAATTAATTAACTGGGGAAAAGTCCCCAGGGGGGAGAAAGAGGGGCTGGTATATGTGAGAATCACCAGCCCTCATCCAGAGAAGAATTTTCATGAGAATAATTGATTGTTGAATTGAGTCTGGCCAATACAGGTCCTGTACGGCTGTACAGAACCTGTACAAGGGGTGTGGTGTATTGGAGTGATCATACAGTTTCATACTGGTGTATTGAAACTGTATTGGGTGAATCCAGCCTGTACAGGTATTGACAGGCTGTATTGAGGTACCAAGCTGTATGCATGTTCAGAATGAAGGTTGCTGAACTTGAATGCTGATACAAATGCTGGATCTGCTGATTTGGGGTGTTTTGAGTGGGTGTATGACTGAATACCCTTACCCCTGATGAGTGGTTGTTACAGAATCATTCAAAGAAGATTAGTGCACTCACAAGTTTCCTCAAGAAAGATTCCCGTTTTCCCCTCAATGAGGAAGCTCTTAGACAGTTTCATCAACTCAAAGAGGCATTCACCATTGCTCCAATCCTTTTTTACTTTGATCCTTCTCCACCCACAATTTTAGAGACTGATGCATCAGATTATGCCTGGGGTGCTGTACTGAGTCAGATTTCTGACTCAGGAAAACATCCCATTGCATTTGATAGCCACAAGCTTCTCCCAGCTGAGCTCAATTATGAGATTCATGACAAGGAACTCCTTGGCATAGTCTGGGCTCTCAAGTGCTGGAGAGCTTTTCTCCTTTCTCTTTCTTCCTCTTTTGCAGTTCTCACTAATCATTCCTCACTTCAATATTTTATGTCATTAAAGATTCTTACTCGCCGTCAAGACCGCTGGGCTGAATTTCTCTCTAAATACCATTTTTCAATCACTTACTGCCCTGGCCTCCTGGCCACCCTTCCAGATGCATTGTCACATTGGGACAATGTTTACCCAGAGAGGGGGGAATATTTCATCAGCAAGAATCCAATGAATTATCAAAA
Organism: Austropuccinia psidii; assembly: GCA_023105745.1. Classification (NCBI taxonomy): domain Eukaryota; kingdom Fungi; phylum Basidiomycota; class Pucciniomycetes; order Pucciniales; family Sphaerophragmiaceae; genus Austropuccinia; species Austropuccinia psidii. The sequence continues at coordinate 24,199,403 of JALGQZ010000005.1, forward strand.
GATAATCAAGAAAGATGAGATTCAAGCCTCAAAATTCTTTGCAGTCAAGGTGGAAGCATTTTCTAATTTGATTGAATTAATTCAGAAGTCATTATGGCAAGATTCTCAATATAGAAGTATCCTTCAAGATTTGGGTAAAGGTAAATCTGTCGAAGATTATTCTCTTGGTTCCTCATCCCAACTTCTTCTGTTCAAAGATCGGGTGGTGGTCCCAAATGACCCCACAATTCAACTCAGCATACTTCAAAAAAGGCATGACTCTCCCCTAGCTGGAAACCCTGGCCAAGAGAAGACGCTCAAGCTTGTCAAGCGGGATTTTCACTGGCCTGGCATGACTCAATTTATCAAGGATTGTGTATCATCCTGTCAACAGTGTTCAAGAAACAAACAGATTCACCACAAGAAGTTTGGACTCCTCAAACCTCTTCCAATTCCAAATGGTCCTTGGATTTGTCTTTCAATGGATTTCATCACTCAATTTCCGCTCTCCAATTCCTTTGACTCAGTCCTTGTCATAGTGGACAGATTCTCAAAAATGGCAGTTTTCATTCCAACAATGTCTTAAATAACTTCATTAGATTTGGCCCATTTATTCATCAATAATGTCTTCTCAAAGCATGTCCTTCCTTCAATCATTGTTAGTGATAGAGGTTCTCTTTTTGTTTCTTCCTTTTGGACCAATATTTGTCAACAGCTCAAGATTTCAAGAGATCTGTCAACTGCTTATCATCCAGAAACTGATGGACAGACAGAGAGGATAAATCAGATACTAGAACAGTACCTTTGGATGTATGTCAGTTAACATCAAGATGATTGGAACACCTGGATCCCTCTGGCTGAATTTACCTACAATAACTCTGACCACTCTTCAACAAAACAATCACCATTTTTCACTGTTTATGGAAGAGATCCAAATTTTGACTCAGTTCACATTACTCAAGATACTCCTGCTGGAAAGGTATTAAGAAAATTCAATCAGTACAGAAAGATGTCAAGAGAGAACTTGAAGTTGCCATAAACGGGTTTATGAGGTATGCAGATAAAAGTAGAGCAGGTCCACCTGTTTTCAATCCTGGTGACATGGTATGGCTTTCCTCCAAGACCATCAAATCAACTAGACCCACCAAAGAACTGTCTGAAAGATGGTTGGGTCCTTTTCCGATCTTGAATAATGTCAGCACTCATTTCTACCACCTCAAGCTCCCATCTCAATGAAAGTCCATCCACCCAGTCTTCCATATTTCACTCTTAGAACCAGTCAAGACATCAGCAATCCCAAATAGGCATCAAAAGCCTCCTCCTCCAATCATCATTGAAGAAGAAGAGGAATGGGAAGTCTCTCAAATACTGGACTCAAAGCTTCAGAGAGGAAAATTATGGTATTTGGTGGAATGGAAAGGTTTCAGTCAAGACTCAGAAAGATCCACTTGGGAGCCAACAGAAAACCTCAAGAATTGTCCTGAACTGGTTAAGGATTTTCATTCTTTATATCCTGACAAGCCAGGACCCAATTCTTCAAGAGCTTGATTTTTTATGGTGCTTGGTGTGGAGAGGAATTACCAAAAGTAAGTCCCACTCCTGGTATGCACCTCTAGGGGTATTCTACTCTTTTCTGTTGTAAGCATCACCTTGGCCACTCTTTGAGCACTCTGCAATTTTGGACACAGATTGTTGGCCTGGCTTTCAACATCAATTCCAAAATTATGGCCATTTTTCACTTGGGAAAATGGACCATTCATTTTTTCATTTCACTTCCAAGTCTTTCCAATTCCAAGTCATTCTTTCAACAAATTCATTTTCTTTTATGGCACTGGCAGGAGTGGTAATTAGCAAAAGTAAGTTCCTCTCCTGGTGTGCACTTCCCTGAGGGGTCTACAATCTGTCAAAACATTACCTTGGCCACTTTGTGAGCACCTGGCATCAAATTTCTCTTTCAAGGTCCTTGGCCAATTTCAAAATCAGTTATCAACCTCTGTGATGAAGATTGGAACCTCCTCAAGATTCATTAGTCTTTTATTTTTTCTTTCTTCTTTCCTTCTTTTCATTTTCATTCTTTTATTTTCATCTTAAATTTTCTCTTATGATGTCAAATTTCACATCAAGATTATCATTAATTTCATTCATCATCAAATCTTGAAGCCAATGTCAAAAGAAGATCAAGCAAGTCCCACATCATATTCCAACATTTTAATACCAGTATCAAATTTATTTTTCTTAAAAGAACTCCTCAATTATCCCTCTCTCAAAACTCTTTCCAATAGCCTCAACAGGCTTCACCTTGTATTGGTGCTCAGAAGCTCACCATTTCAAGGTGGGGGGTACTGTCACAACCATGGAAATCCACCCTCTTGGACCTCAAAATGGTACATCCATGCCATATCCAATATATGGCAATTTGGCCATATCCATAATCTTGGCCAAATTGGCCATTGTCATTTCTTATGGCCTTATTGGTAATTTCATCATCTGGGGCCAACCTGGCCCCTTCACCATCATCAAGCCATTCAAGGCTGTCTCTTTGATTTTTGGCATCTTGGGTATTTTCCATACAGCAGGGAAAATACAGCTCAAAAGCCTGTATTTGGCTCTTTAAGCTTTGAATACAGTTTGCGCACTTTTGCGCACTTTGTGCAAATACAGTTTTTAAGCTGTATTTGCTGTATTTGGCCAAATACCTCAAACACCACTTTGTCACTTCTGAAGCTTCCAAAAACCAACTTTTATTCATATCCTCCTGGCATCATTCTCAAAGACCTTTGGCCCATTTCAACCTTCAATAACCAAAAGTGCCATATATGGTGTTATACACCATTATGCATATTTTTTCAGCAGCAATCCAATGGTGGAAATTTTGAATGGTTATTTCAACTTTTCAACAGGTCATCAAGGCACATCTTCCAGAGGATTCATCAAGGCTCAAGGGCAAGTGTCATAATATCCAATACCAATGACGCCATCAAGCAATCAATGGTTATTCTCACTCACAGTATTCCTCCAAGGGAATACTGGCTGTTCATTCTCAAGGGATATTCAAGAGGCAGTTTCAAAACAATGTGTCAAGGACCAATGCTCCACCAATCCACCTTGGCAACCCAATTAATTCAGTACAGTCTTAATTAATCAAGACCTGTATTTTCAATCATACATCATGGGAAAATAATTCAACACAGTTCATTTCCCAATCTGGCAAGGTATACACTCCATCAGACAATCAATAAAGCTTCCAGTATTAAATACAGGACCACTGCTAGCCTGAAGAAGTCAAGCTCTCAACCTTTCACATATACCAGCCTCCTTTGACCCTGGGGGGTTTTTCCCCCAGTTAATTAATATATTTTGATTTTATCTTATCTTTATTTATCTTATCATTTTGTTAAGTGAATACTGATATTATCAAGTAAGTCATTTAGCACCTTTTCTCTTTTTCTTTCTTTGCCTGTCAATGGATATTTGGTGGTCATATCCTTACTAATTCCATTGCTCATTTTGGCAGGTTGAAACAGTGATTAAGGACTTACTTGGTTGGCTCTTTGGCCATTTGGCTTCTCATTTCTCTCATTTCATCTCATCTTTGTACTTGCATCCTTCTTAGAGAAATTTATTCTTTTATTTTATTTTCTTTATTCTTTGGAGTCTTCCAAGTGAGCTCCCTGATTGCTGAGTGCCAGGCCACTCTTGTTTTTCTGTCCAAGAGCCCCTGTGACACTTCCAAACCCCTCACCCATTTTCTCATTTATTTTCTCACCTCCCTCCAAAGAAAGAATTCTCAAACACCCCCAAATATTCCGAAATTCCCCCATCAAAGTTTTCCAAACCCTTTTTATTTATTTTGTCCCCAAAGGAACTCACCTCCTAAAGCTTTTGACCCTGTTTTTACTTCAACAATAACCCAAATGAGCTTTTTTTACGTTCCTTCTTCAATGACCCATAAATGTATACTTAAGATGTCTTACTGTTAATGGCTTTTGGACAAATTTTTCCTCTATCCATAAACCCTAATTTTCCCCTTTTTTCTTGTAAATTCCTTAAACATTTCCCCTATATATGTCCTATATATCTCAGAATTTTGAGCTTATTTGGAAGCATTTTCATATCTTTTTCAGGGAACAATGGTATTCTGTGTCCTCCTTCAGGTGCAATATGAACCAAACTCGATTTTAAATAGGTTGGAATAGGTCTGAGACACCCAATTACCAAATACCTCCTCCAAAAAAGTCACTTCAAGAAAGCTAGAGCTTATGAAAAAAAAATATGCCAATAGTACCACTTGGACTCTCAAAGTCATGATGCCACTCAAATTCTCATATATCATACTGCTTCTAGAAAGCTTAATAATCAAAAGACAAATCAAATTTCTCAGAAGTCTGGATCACTTCTCCTTCCAAGGTAGATTCAGGACAAATTATGCAGCCAGTGTGAGCCCAAAAGGCCTGTAATACTCCAATATACTCACAGCCAAGTCAATAAAATTAAGAAAAAGAGACTTCAAGGCAGAAGGCCTATAGACTCTTTGCTTTAAAACCTTAAGGAAGAAAACTTTGTGAATTCCTCTGAAATGGATAAAGAAGCATACATTAACATGTTGTTTTTCACTCACCCAATTTCTATAAAAATCCTTCAAAGCTTTTCTGATGTTATTATCAGGTATTTGACCTATAAAATCAATATTTAAATGATTACACTTGTAAATATTGTCAGATTCAGCTTGACCAAGAAGCTTTTCTCTGGGTATTTTTTTATTAAGGATTAAGCTTTAATCTCCTATACTTTGTAATGGATTCAATATACAAAAAATCTTCAACAATACCAATATTTTTCCCCCTAAATTGATTGTTATTGATAGGAATCTTTCCTTTGAATATTCTTTTCAGAAATTTTCTCAGACTCAGAAGTCATGCTATGAACTTTTTAAATCAAAAAAGATGTATTTTCCCCTTGCTTGAGCAAATTGGCCAAGGGACAGATTTTGAAATCTTCATTTGTCTTTGGAATCAGTTAACTCACTTTTACTGTTCAAATGTATTTAAGTTATTGTGGTTATTAATTGCTTTGGGGTTCATTTCTCAGTTTATGTATTTCTTGAATTGAATTCTTGAAGGGAACTGGGAGAGACTTCAAAAACAAATTCAAAATCCCAAAGTAGCAAAATATTTGGAAAAAACCCAAATTACTCTAAGATTGTAAGATGTGTCTATGAAATTGATCATGATATTACCATTAATCAAAAGTACTATGACTTTTCTTATGAGATATAATGAAAAAATATTTATTATAACCACAATAAAATACTTAATTTTCTAATTATTTCTTTTACTTTTTATACACTACTAGTGATTATAACAGTCAGAATTAATTCTCTACAAGAATCAATTACAAGAAGTATTTGATAATAAAACCCCTTTATTAAAATAATATTAAATATCTAATTATCTTTTTCAATAATAATTATAAATGTAATTCTGAAATAAAACTATTACTAGGAAAAAATTTAAGAATTAAGTGAAATCACTCACTTATACTCTAATAATACCTGGAAAAGAATTGGTAGGGGGATTTGACAGATAAATTGTGAATTTAAAGGATCAAAATTAATGCATAGAAGTATTGACACAAGTTTCTGAAATATTAAAACACTTGAGAAAATATTTAAATAATATTTACTTGTTGGTACTAAAGATATAATTGTATAATCAGATTATTTGGAATCAGCAGCAGGAGGAGGCCTCTTTTAAGTCAATAATAGCTCACAGAGGCATGCTATGGATAAAAAATAAAAACCAGTCAGTGAAAAAATCAATCATCCTTTTTGGATTATTAATTGGATCATCTGTTGTCATGTAAGATTATCATACTTGCTTAATTGAGGCTTTTACATGACTAACCCATTTATGGTTAAGAATAAAAGGATTAACAACTGTAAGTCTTCTTTTATTTAAAACTGAACATTAATTTATAAAAGGTATCAATTGTATTGGAAATTTCATCACAGGTTGTATTTTCTATCAATTTTTGAAGATTCAGTGTTTCACATGGAATCATGAAAAGTGGACTGTAAGTGAAACTTTTAATTTTACTTATTAAATCAGAACTATTTTTGGCTTATTTCTGAAACACACCATTCCTCATTGGTCCTGAAATCTTCAGAAATATCAATTAATAATTGTATTCTTAATGAATTTCTGAATCTTTAACCTTATTTTTACATATAACTGAAAATAGCACAGTATAACTGGTTGCCATGAGGTAAATGATTGAATAATAGTCAAAAAAGGGGTTTTGATCACTCTTTTAAGGTTTATTTATGGAAAATAACTAAGAATTGACATGGTTACAGCAGTAAGAGTTGCTCTTTACATCCTTGTCACATCAAAATAGCAGCTTATTTGCAATTTTCTTATGGCTTAATGGAACTTTCAGTTGGTAACCAAGTTCCCAATAGTTTTTAGTATACTAATTGGGTCATTATCAGCCATTTATCCAAGATTTAGAAATTTCCACACTCAGAGGCCTCAGAAGCTGGGTACCCTGGCTCTCTTTGATGTCTTTTGTCCCCCTTAGCTATTTTCACCTCAAAAATAGTAATTCAGGCTTCAAGAATGATGTGCACTATGGGTATACCAAAATTGTATTTAAGAATACTGTATTTTTAAATTCCACAAACATGCATAACACTAATATTAGTGTATATATAACATGGTATTTCTCACATTTCCATTATTTAGGCATGAAATTGAGAAAAACAAAACTTCTTGACAATTCTTTTATGTAGTATGGATTCTGGGGTGTTGAAGTATTTTCCATATTACCACCTCATATAGCTGATTTATGCTAATTCACTCTATGGATCTACCCTGGGTGGATTTTTGTGTAGAGTACTAATCTGGCCTTCAATTCATGGATTAACCTACTCACAAGAAAAGCTATTCATCTTTTCTTAAATCAAAAATAATTAATTTTGGATATATTAATGCCTTATGGGCTATGCATAGTTCAGAATTTATTTTAATATTAATTGTTGCCTATTTGGGTATGTAAAATATACCTCAAGGCTCACATTCCCTCCCACCAAAAAATAAAATTGTACTACAATTATATTAATTATACTAAAAGGAAAAAGGCCCCTAAGGTGGTTAATTTCCAATTTCCAACCTCCTTATATTACTCAGATCAAGTAATTTTAAAGAACATTTACAGACATATTCAGGCTTGTGGCCTTCTTCAATTTCTAAATCTTTTTAAAAGTTTATCTGAGGCAGGTATATCTGATGCTGCCATCCATTCAACTTCATGTACTAGATTTCTATATCTGACAAGATTTTTTCTTTGATTCTTACTCTGAGTCTACTTTCTCTATCTTTTTGTTTTCATTCTGTTACACTGGTAGTACAGTTAAAGCAGCTGGGTTCCTTTAAGGAAACAACTCTTTATCAGCTGGTTTATAAGGCTTTAGAAAGCTGACTGGGAAGATGGGATGTTTTTTTTTTCATCAACCTCTCAATTCCACTTTAACTGCATTGGTTCAATGTAAGGAGACAATGAAAAACGCTCCTACATAATAATTTTTAAGCTTCTTTTGGCCTGTGATATTATTAAAAATCAAGGTTGAAACAAGGACCAAGTCCTTTACTTTGACTTCTGGTACTTTATGACTCTTTTCCCACTTCTGTTTTTCAAAGTCAAAAGCATCATTAATTCTTTGTTTTCATTTTGTTTCACTTTATCAAGAATGATATTGAATCTGGAAGCTGTAGGATGGATTTCAATTAAGTCTTTCCTCAGTATGTCTGCTGGGAGTCTTGGATTCCATCCTTTTTCAAACATAGAAGGAGTTTGAACTGTGGAAGAATAAACTGATTTCATATACTCCAGTTCTAATTAAGGTATGAGAGTGCACCAGTCAAGGGTTAATCCATCTGAGTCTTTGATTTCTAATCCAAAGGCACAGAATCTCCTTATCATTTCCTCTAATGTTTGAATCATTCTCTCCTTTAGCCCATAATTTTGAGGGTGATATGCTTTAGAAAATGATAGCTGGGTCCCAAAAAATCTATTAAGATTGGTCCAAATTTTAGATTTGAGCTTGGGGTCTTTGTCGCTTATTATATTCTTACATAACCCTGTATAAGAAATAAATCTATTCCATAGAAGAATAGCTGTATCCATAGTAGTATCATATATATGACATGGTAAGAATATGGGAGTTTTTCTGTATCTGTCTGAAATTATCAAACAAGAATTATAGATTTTGTCACCACTTGGAGAAATTCCTGTAACCTGATCCATGTAAACAAATTCCCAAGGGGATTTTGGTTCTTGAATATGGATCATAAGTCCAAATTTCTTGCCTGTACTCCTGTTTGCTTTTTGGAATCTGTCACTGGTATGGCAGTATTCAATGGTCTCTTTTCTCCAATATGGCCATCATGCACAGTTTTTCACTTTTTCAAGTGTTATGTCTTCTGACAGGTGTCCAGAATAGATTATATCATTACATTAATGACTACTGGTATTGATAAGCAATCTACTGCATAATGTTATTACACAAGAATGTTTTGTTCTGTGGTAAATTATGCAGTCAAACAAGTGAAATATTCCTTCAGAATAGGAATCTTTACATACTTCATCTAGTGAATTAACCAAGCCTGTGTCTTTGAAATCTTTGTCCAGCAAGGATGTCAGGACATACAAGTCCCATCATCATAGGACAAAGAATAACAATGTTATTCATGCTCAAAGTTATTGCTGAGCATAAACCTTAATTTTCACCTCTCATCTGAAATACAGAGTAAGAGACTCAACCCCATCAATTGAGTATGCAAAATGAAGCTATAAGTCAGGGCTCTCCAATGGTACCAGCCAAACTGAGCTAGCACCAGTATTACAGAAGTTATGGTCAAATTCAGGCAAAATAAGGGTGAACAAAACATTCACCTCTCATCTAACTTCTACAGCTTTGGTGTGGGATACCTGAAGTGGGGTATTTTTGGGAAAGGACAATCAGGGCTATTTGATGGTGTCATCCATTTCCTCATATCTCAACTATAGCAGAAGTTATGGGGCAAACAAGCCCAATACAGATTTTTGCCTAAACCATGCATATGTACTAAAATCTTGTACAGGGCATAACTTTGCCATATTTAATGATAGCCATATCAAATAAGGTACTATTGTGTAGAAAACATACAGGAATACACACCATTTCAGTTTTGAGGTTGATATCTCAAGAACTGACAAAGTTATAGCTGTTTTAAGGTCAAAATCCCACATTCTGACCAATACAGTCTTACCATGGGATAATATCCCATAACCATGATTATGAGGTGTCAAACTGACAAAGAAGAATGTTTATACTTCAATACCTCATGATTCAGTCAATACTTGGGTCCCATACAGTTTCTGTACAGCATTCTATGCGTCATACATGTCAGAAGAGGGCTATGTGGTACCCAGATGAAAATTTTCACCTTGTATTGGTTAAAACTGCCCAGATGTGGTTTCAAAACCACATCTGAGCCCAATACAGGCTATACAGGTCCTTGCAAACCACAAGCCTGTCCCAGAGAGTAAAAAAATCTTCACTTCCTGTACCTGGAAAGGTCTAACAGCCCTTCCACCCCATTTCAGGATAAAAAGGAGGCTTTTCACAGCCAGAATAGCTTACCTCATCCTGCTCTTTAATACCCTTTGTATTAAACTGTCAAAAACAGTTTTACTCTTGGGTAATAAACTGTCACAGGGGCTCTTATGGAAGCAAGAGGGCCTGGCACTCAGGAATCAAGAACTCACTTGGAGGGCTCCAAAGATAAAAGGAATAATAAAGATTAATTTCTTTAAAGAAGAAGAAAGGGAAAAGACAAGTATGCCAAATATAAAAGAAAAAGATAACAAGCCAAAGGCCAAAGATAATAAAGAAGCCAACCAAGTGAATCCTCAATTCACTGTTTCAACCTGCCAGAAAAGGGAATGGAATTAGTAAATGATATGACCACCAATATCCACTGACAGGCAAGGAGAAAAGGAGAAAAGGTGCTGAATGACTGACTTAAGACTATCAGTATCAACTTTGATAAAGTAAAAGAAAATAAAGATAATAATAAATCCACTATATTAATTAACTGGGGAAAAAGTCCCCAGGCGCTGAAAGGTGGCCAGTATATGTGAAAAACTGAAAGACTGATCCTGAAAGGTGGATCACCGGCTGTATTGTCTGAATTGGGCCAATACAGCTCTGGCCATCTTGAAACTGAAATGTGTGATTGAATTCCCACAGTGGAAGATTGAATTGGCCCAATTGGGCCAAGGACATACAGGTTGATTGATTGACACCTGTATGGACCAATTGAGTTGTCCAAGGAGTATTGCGATACTTGATGCCTTGAAAACTGATTGAGAGACTGTATAACCTCTGAGAATGCCCTTGGAATGATCCTGAATGAATTTGCCAACCCAACTCCTGCAGGGCCAGGTGATTGGGATCCTTGAATGGTCTTCTGATTGCCGCCATGGATTGCCAGACTGATGAGTTAAAGAATCCTCCTTCCAAATGGGCATTGGATTTTGGGACCTTGATTTGGAATTGTGGGATTTGGTCCTGAAAATGTCACCATTGAATTTCTGAGCAAAAATGGTGCATAAGGGTATATAATACCATATATGCACCACTCCTATAACCTTGAGTACAGGGTGCATGGAGGAATGGAGCGAATTCCCCTTAAGTTGAGGGAAAGGCTGGCTGAGCTGGTTTGGTGGCCTCTGGTGATTGCCAGGGGCCATGTCTGGAATAATGGTACATGGCCAAAAGTGGGTCCTACGGGTTCTATGGCCATTTTGGTGTCCAAAGGGCTTTTGGCCAAATTTGGGTCCAAGGGATTGATGGCCAAAAGTGGCTCAGGGGGGGAAATTGTGGTTTGGGACTCACCTAGCCTTGGGCGCTAGATGGTTGCCCCCTTTTGGCCTCATTGGATTAGGCCAAAAGGGGCCTAATTGGCCTACAGACTGTGGATTGTGAATTACGTCCCACAGGCCATTGAAGCCATAGGGGGCCTAAATGGCCCAAAAAGGCCATTTAGGCCTAAACCCCCCAAATGAAAGGGGGTGGCCTAAAATGGAAGATGATGGCTAGGGGGCCTGGAGGCCCCTAGAAGACAAAAGGACCCCCCAGGCCCAAAATCAAATATAAAGGCCTGGGGGTTGGTGATATGGAAATTGGCCAAGAAGGCCAGTGATGGCAGGATATGGCCAAATGGCCATAGAGCACCAGAGGGGACCAATTGGCCATAAAAGATATGGTGTGGCCAATTGGTCCCAACTTGGTTCCAGGTTAGAATTGCCACAACACCCATGGAGGAGGGTCAATCTTTGTGGTTGTGACATAAACAGGTATAATTTTAATTTTAATTATTGTAGTCTTTTTTATTGTAACCCAACAGGTAAAGCTGCACCCAGGGCTTTCAACAGCGCTCACCACCACTATATTGAATATAGTAAAGCCCTTTTATTCTTAAATTACACCATTTTTAATCCTCATAACCTTTTTTAAAACCTTTTTACTGTGTCACAGTCATAGTTAAAAGTTGTAAATATATTTATAATACTTTTATCATAAACTCAGCCTCACAAGGCACATAAGGTGGGTTATCAGGATTACTTGCTAATTTGAATATACTAAATCCATCAGCATTCTTATATATTTTTCCTGCCTTATGAGCTATAGAAATGTTACCTTCATATTCTTGAATGGCTATCTGCCATATCAACATATTTTTGTTGGATTTTTCCAAGTTCAGAAGTGATTTCACGGCATTACAGTCAGTTATCACTTCAAAAACACTTCCATCAGGATAATAGTGTCATTTATCAAGTGCCCATACCAAAAATTAGCACTCCATTTGGCTTTTACTGTATCTGGCTTCTGTTGGTTTTATTTGTCTTGAGATATAGCAAAATTGCCCTTCTGTAGGTTTTTCCTCAATAATTTGGACTTGATGTAGGGATGCCCCTAATCCATCTCCACATGCATCAATGTACAATTTGATAGGTATATCCCAGTCTTGCATAAGAAGTAAGTGTTCTTCTGTAAGTGCTTTCCTTATCTTCTCATAGGATTTAATTCTTTCCTTTGTCATCTAAAATACTTTCTGTGGATCACAGATCCTATAGAGTTGTTTGAATATAATTCAAAAGTCTTTAAGGTTTTGCCTTTAATAACTGGAAAATCTAAGAAAAGACATCACTCTTTTTTATTCTGAGTTATTGGGTTAAGGAACACTGCTACTACTTTATTTATTTCAATACCCAAGCTTAAACAAGAAACAATATGTACCAATTCTTTAAGTTCTTCAAAGCCAAAATTACATTTCTTGAGTTAAATCTTCATATTCACTCTTGAAACTTTGTCAAGTACTCTTGAGATTCTTTAAAGGTGCAAAGACCATTAGTACAAACATATGATTATATCAGCAATATAAATAATGAGCCATCCTTCAGATATTTCTGTGGGGAAGATGATATTCATCATTCTTTGATAATGTGATGGAGAATTTTTAATCCCAGATGGCATTCTAAGATACTCATAAGTTCCACAGTGAGTGATAATTCTAAGTTATTTCTTGTCTTTGGGAGTCAAGAAATTTTGATGAAATATTTTGAATGCATCCATGGAGGTTATGTACTTGGCTTTGGATAGTTTGGTGAAAGTTTTTTGGATTCTAGGAATTGTATACCTATCTGGAACTGTGTAGGTATTCAATGCTCTAAGATCTCCAACCATCCTTGATTTATCATTATTCCAAGAAATAATAACAGAAGATTTTACTTCAACTTCCTCATTATTTCCTACTTTTCTTAGTATACCAAGTTTTATCAACTCTTGTGTATGTTTTCAAAGGCTTCTCTAGCTCTGGACTTGCTTTGTAAGCTGGTCTTTAAAGGACTGGAGGGTATGGTAATTCAATATTAAGAGTAATATCAACTTCATTTCTTCTAATAGCGCCTAATGGTTCATAATCTGAAGAAAATGAATTCTTATATGTGTATAACAAATAAATAAGCTCTTTCTTCATTTTTAATGATAATTTTGGACTTATTTGTGCTTCACTAAGTTGATTTGTCACAAATTCTTCCTCATCTTTATGTTTATTTGAAGATACTACTGATATTTGTTTATGCATATTGGAAAACTCAAATGTTTCTCTTCTATTTTTTCCGATTGTAAAATATATGCCTTTGGGGTTATTAATGTCAATACCATAAATATTTAAGTAATAATTTCTAAGGATGATATGTTTAGATGTACAATTGTCCATTACTACTATCTCTGTCTTCATTCCTATACTTCCTGCATGGTGTGGAAATACAAACTTAGTATCCATTATGCCCAAAGGGTTCATATTATAACTGGAACTGCTAGATTTCACACCTTGTATTTGTAATAAATGGTGCTTTAGTTCAGGGAGTATTACTTGAAGTTAGTCTTTTCCTACACAAGTTAAAAATGCCCCTGTGTACAAATTTACTTTTGCTTCAACATCATTCATCAGGATTGATGTAATACAAGATGCTCCAGAAGTGTAACCCTTTCCCTTTTCAGGTTGAGTCTTACACACTCTGGAATTCTGGATATTGATCAGGCTATATCAATCCTCACTATATTGTGGCAGGTGAGTATTTACTTCAGTGACTTCAAAGAAAGCTGTAAGATTTTCAATGGTATAGTCCTCTACTGGTGTGTCTTCAGATATTTCATAATCTTGGTGAGATTCTTCTTTCTCTTCAGCACACTGAGCCTCTTAGATGACTTGAACTTCATTTATTTTGGTCTTTTTGGTGAAATTGTTGGCTAAATGTGAGGTGCTTCCACATTTATGACACTTTAATACATGTCTTTCAGGTCTGTTATCCTCTCTGGAACCTTTAGGGATCATTTTTGCCTCCATAGGGTTCCTAGTCCAAGCTTTACCAGTTCTTGTTGTAGTAATGATATCCTCCATAGCATTAATATAGTCCTCTGTTAAGAATGGTTCTCCACATCTGCACTTTATAGCTTGTTCTAGTTCTCCTCCCCATTTTCTTAATATTTTCATATTAATCATTGAGTCAGACATATCTGATTGTAAAGCAGATAATCTGTCTTTCTGTTTGAAGAACCAGGTAAGTGGTTTATCCTTTTCTGAGTTAAAAATGGCACTTTCAAAAGCATTTTCCATTATAAATCTTCAAGAATTATTGGCCCATTTGGTGCTTATTTCAGATTTCCAGCAAAGCCAATCATGTTTAACATGATCTTGTCTCATCTTTCAATACCTTTTCTTTGCAGTTCCAGTAAAAAAAGAGTGTTATTTTCCCAATATCATTTCAATAGTTATCCAAAGATCTTCTTTCAACATATCAATTGTTCTAATGAACGTAATATGATTATATTCACCTTCACCAGAGAATGTTGGCCATTCTTCTGATTCGGGAATATATTTTGTAGAGATTGAATTTTCTTCTAGAAAATAAGATAAAGTTTTTTCACAGAGAGGTTTTCTTCAGTCAAAGGTGTAGAATTTCTGGCCATATGTGAATTTGGTTCATAAATTTTATGAATTTTCTCTACATTTTCAATCACTTCATTCTTTAATTTATTCCTTTCACTTTCACATCTTGCCAAATTTGTGGTAAAAAAACTGGTATTATTACTATTTCTAAAACATTATTTTTAAATCTTGTAAGTTTTTCATTAATGTGAGTAATTGAAAGATCTTCCAATTCATCATTTTGTACTTGAAATTTACTTTCAATTATGTCACATGTGTTTGAAATTGACTCAAGTCTGGCATTTCTCACCTTAAACCCTTCAGTAAATGTTCTGTCATTTTTTTTCAGTAATTTATATCTGATGTTATTTTATTTAATTTGTTATCAAAATTACCAAGTTGTACATCAATACTGGATTTAATATGTTTTATTTCATCCATTATTTGCATGTAAATTTCCTTTTCATCCTTTCCTGCTCCTTGGCTGTGAATTCCATAAGAGTTCTGGCCATATTGAATACACTGTTGATTTCTGAAGGCGCCAATTTGGGGATCTGGTATCTTTTTGGGTGAGGTCTTTGTCAATTGGATTTGCCTTTTCCCTTTCCTTGATTGTTCTTGGGACCTCTGGGCTGTTCTGGAGCTTTTTGATGCTACTGGTCCTTCTTTCTCCAAAGCTGGGGTCATTTCCAACTCTTTCTTCTGGTCTAAGGATAGAAGACCTTGGTTCTTCAACCAATTATTTATCTTTTTTACCTTGTCCTTTCAGGACAAGGAACTCCATCCTCCTAAGGGATCTATGATTTTCTCCTGACACAGAAAGCTCTTGATGTGTAAGGAGGAGCTCATGGGCCCCTTCCCAAGGCTTGGACAAATTTCCCATTCCTCTTCCTTGGCTTTTCTGTACCAGTTTTTGTACTGTGACTAATATATTTCTATGGCTGCCACTTGGAAGTGGTTCAAACCTTAAAACATTACCTTTAATCAGTTCAGGCGCAGAGTTAATGTCAAAGGTTGTTGGTACTACCTTGGAGAATTGGGGCCAGCTCTAGCATCCTCCAAATGTTCCTTTCTTGAGGAAGGCCTACCAGATACAGTCCTTGTCCAGATCCATCTTGTTGGACTGAATAGTTGCTTCCATTTCTGGTATGCACCATTTTTACATCAATAAAAGAGAAAACAAAGAATAAAGACAAATAACACAAACCTTTTGGTGGCTGTTTGGCTAACTCTGCTTTAAATGAAGGGCCTATTTTAGCAATTTGCACTTCAATACTTCCTTTAGATTCTGCTGCTGAGGATTTTGGACTGGTAATATATCTCTTATTGAGCTTATAACCAGCTGCAATTTATTTGATTAAAGACACTCAAAAAAATGATAAAAGGAGAAAATTATTTTTTATACTTTTAATTTTCAAGATTTTGAATAAGTTTATCATTTTTTATATATTAAAAAAGTTATTCTTCTTTAAGATAGAGATTAAAATTCAAGATTTTGAATCAAAATTAATTTGGAGTAACTCAGAATAATTTTATAAGTTTTTGGATGTGAAAAATCCATGTGTAAAATAGTATAAAATTATACCAAATTCCTCAATGAAGAAGATCTTAAAGACAATTTCACAAATAAAAAAAAATTAAATTTAAATTGAAATAAAAATAATTATAAAATGAATATATTTTAGAGCTTAAAAATATATTGATTAAGGGTACAAGGTTCAAGAAACATTTCCAGGCCCACAAATGTAATATTTGTGTAGGTATGGCAGTCTTTTTAGAACAGAAATATGAAGTCTAGAATATGATTAATGCAAAATCTCTGGTTAAAAATCATGGTAAGGCTCCCAAATTTAAGATGTGTCTATGAAACTGATGATAATATTACTATTAATTAAGATTACTATGACTTTTCTTATCAAATATAATAAAAAGAATTTCTTATAACCACAATCAAATAATAAACTCCTTAATTATTTCTTTTACTTTTTATACACTACTAGTGATTATAACAGTAAGCAGTAATTGTCTACAAGAATTCATTAAAAGAAGTATTTAATAATAAAGACTCTTTATTAAAATAATTTTATTATTTAAATGTATATTTATCTTTTTCAAGAATATTTATAAATATAATTCTTGAAGAAAACTAATACTAGAGAAAAACCTTGAGAATTAATAAAAATAAACTCACTAATACTCCATAAATACCTTGAAAATAATTGGTGGAAAGATTTGATGGATGAATTGTGGATTAAAAGGATCAAAATTTTATTTATAGCCATAATACAACGATTTATAGTTTATTTCTATTATTCCAAATCTTTCTGATTGATTCTGAAACATTAAAACACTTACAAAAAGATTTAACTAATACTTACTTGTTGGTACTAAAGATAGAATTGGATAAGAAGATGATTTGGAAAAAACAGCAAGAGGAGGGCTCTTTTAAGTGAAAAACAGCTCACAGAGGTTTTTTATGGAGCAAACTGAAACCCCAGTGAGTGAGAAAGCAATTATCCTTTTTGGGTTACTAATTGAATCATCTGTTGTCATGTAAGATTATCATAATTACTTAATTAAGGCTTTTATGTTACTACCAACCTACTTATGGCTGAGAATTAAAGGAGTAAAAGCTGTGAATCTTCTTTCATTTCAAAATAAACATCAATTTAATTGAAAACTTTATCACAGGTTGTATTTTCTGTGAATTTTTTGAAGATTCAGTGTTTCAGGTGGAATCATCAAAAATTGAATGTAAGTCAAACTTTTAATTTTACTCATGAAATAAGAATTCATTTTGCTTCATTATTTTGGGTAACACCATTCTCCATTGATCCTGAAAGGTTCAGAAAGATTCATCAAGAATTGTATTTTTAATGAAGTTTTGAAGTTTTTACCTTATTTCTACATAGAATTGCAAATAGCACAGTATGGCTGGTTTCCATGAGGTAAATGATTGAATACTAGTCCAAAAACAGTTTTAATTACTCCTTTAATGTTTATCCATTGAAAATCAATAAGAATTGACATAGCTAGAGGAGTCAGAGCTTCTCTTTACCTCCTTTCACATCAAAATAGCAGCTTATTTGCAGTTTTCTTATGCTTTATAGCTTGGTAACCAAGTTCCAAAAAGTTTTTCATATATTAATTGCACCATTATCAGCCATTAATCTAAGCTTTAGAGGCTTCCATTCCTCAGAGGCCTCAGAAGTTGGGTACCCTGGCTCTCTTTGATGTCTTTTGTCCCCCTTAGCTATTTTCATGTCAAAAATAGTAATTCAGGCTTCAAGACTGATATCCACTATGGGTATACCAAAACTGTATGTAAGAATACTGTCTTTTTAAGTTCCAAAAACATTAATAACACTAATTTCAGCTTATATGTAACATGGGATTTCTCACATTCCCATTATTTTGGCATGAGATTGAGAAAAACAAAAATTTGGACAATTCTTTTATATGGTATGGAAGTATTTTCCATATTAACACCTCATAGACTGTAAGATGTGACTATGAAACTGATGATAATATTACTATTAATCAACAGTACTATGTCTGTTCTTATGAAATATAATAATAAAAATTATTATAACCACAATTAAATAATTATAAAATTATTTCTTTCACGTGTTATACACTACTAGTGATTATAACAGTGAGCAGTAATTGTCTACAAGAATCAATTACAAGAAGAATTTAATAATAAAAACTTCTTTTATTAAAATAATAAAATTATTTTAATATATAATTATCTTTTACAAGAATAATTATAAAGATAATTCTTGAAGAAAACTATTACTAGAGAAAAACTTTAAGAATTAAAGATAAAAGACTCACTAATACTCCAAAGAACTTATTGATAATAAAAGTAGAGAAATTTGACGTAGAATTGTGGATTTAAGGGATCAAAAGGATTTATAACAGTATTACAACAATATATAGTTGGATTCTATGATTTCACGTCTTTCTGATTGATTCTGAAAGATTAAAACACTTAAGAATAGTTGAACTAATACTTACTTGTTGGTAATAATGATTTAATAAATTGATAAGATGATGATGTGGAAAAAACAGCAAGAGGAGGCCTCTTTTAAGTCAACAACAGCTCACAGAGGCGTTCCATGGAGCAAACTAAAAAGCCAGTGAGTGAGAAAACAATAAACCTTTTTGGATTATTGATTGCATCATCAGTTGTCACGTAAGATTATCATAATTACTTAATTGATGCTTTTACGTGACTACCAACCCCAATATGGTTAGGAATAAAAGGAGTAACACTTGTAAATCTTCTTTTATTCTAAAATAATCATTGATTTCTCAAAGTTATCAATGTTATTGCCAATTTCATCACAGGTTGTAATTACTGTGAATTTTTGAAGATTCAGTGTTTCACGTAGAATAACCAAAAATGGACTGTAAGTAAAACTTTTAATTTTACTAGTAAAACTGTAATTCTTTTTGGTTGTACCATAGATAATACAGTTCTCCTCTAGTCCTGAAAGTTTCAGAAGGATTCATTAAGAATTGTATTTTTAATGAATTTTTGAAGTTTTTACCTCATTTCTACGTAGAATTGCAAATAGCAGTGTTTTGCTGGTTGCTATGAGGTAAATCAATGAATATGGGTCCCAAAAGGGTTTTAATTACTCTTTTGGTGTTTATCCATGGAAAGTCATTAGTAATTGACATGGTTACAGGAGTGTAAGTAGCTCATTACCTCCTTGGCACGTCAAAATAGCAGGTTATTTGCTATTTTCTGGTGTTTTACAGTAGTTGTAACTTGGTAACCAAGTTACCAAAGAGTTTTGGTTTACCAATTGGGCCAAGATGAGCCATGGATCCAAGCTCTGGAGCTATCCACGCCTCTGAGGCCTCAGAAGTTGGGTACCCTGGCTCTCTTTGATGTCTTTTGTCCCCCTTGCCTATTTTTTACGTCAAAATAGTAATTTAAGCCTCAAGTGAGATATCCACTATGGGTGTACCAAGAGTCCATGTAAGAATACCATGATATTAAGTGCTCAAAACATGCATAACACTATTCTTAGTGTATATGTAACATGGGATTTCTCACTTTCCCATTATTTTGGCTAAAAATCAAGAAAAACAAAAATTTTCACGGATCTTTTATGTGGTATTAATGATGTGGTATTGAAGTATTTTCCATTTTACCACCTCAAATACTTAAATTGAGCTTATTCACTCTATGGAGCTACCCTAGGTGAATTTTTGTGTAGAATCCAAATCTGGTCTTAAATCCATGGATTTACTTACTCAATAAAAAGTTATTCATCTTTTCTGAAATTGAAAATGATGAATTTTGGATATATGCATGACTTATGAGTTTTGCATAATTCAAAATTTCTTTTTAAGATAATTGTGGCCTATTTGGGTATGTAAAATATACCTCAAGGCTCACATTCCCTCCCACCAAAAAAATAAAATTGTACTACAATTTTATTAGTGATAAAAGAATAAGGCCCCAAAGGGGGTTAATGTCCACTGTCCAACCTCTTCACATTACTCAGATCAAGTAATTTAAAGCACATTTATAGACATATTCAGGCTTGTGGCCTTCTTTCATGTCTAAATCTTCTCAAGAGTTTATCTGAGTCAGGTATTTCTGATTCTGCCATCCATTCATCTTCATGTACTGGATTTCTATATCTGACAAGATATTCTCTTTGATTTTTACCCCTAAGTCTCCTTTCTTTAATGACTTTCTTTATCTTTTTGTCTTCATTCTGTTCCACAGGTGGTACAGTTAAAAGAGTTGGGTTCCTTAAAGGAAACAATTCTTTATCAGCTGGTTGATAAGGCTTTATCAAGCTGACTGGAAATGTGGGGTGTTTATTTTCCAATTCACCACTCAATTCCACTTGAATTGCATTGGTTCCATGTAAAGCAACAATAACAAAAGGTCCTACATAAGAATCTTTAAGTTTCTTTGGGCCTTTGATATTATTAAAATTCAAGGTTGAAACTAAAACTAAGTCCCCTACTTTGAAGTCTGGTACTTTATGACTCTTGTCCCACTTCTGTTTTGCATAATCAAAAGCATCATCCATACTTTGTTTTGCATGATGTTTTACTTTATCAAGCATTATCTTGAAGCTGGAAGCTGTAGGATGAATGTCAATCAAGTCTTTCCTCAGTGTGTCTGCTGGGAGTCTTGGATTCCATCCTTTCTCTAACATAGCAGGAGTTTGTCCTGTGGAAGAATGGACTGATGTCTTGTATGCCAATTCTAATGCAGGTATCAGAGTGCACCAGTCATGGGTAAAGCCATCTGAGTCTTTGAATTCTAATCCATAAGCACAGAATCTCCTGATCATGTCTTCTAAAGTTTGAATCATCCTCTCTGCTAGCCCATCTGTTTGAGGGTGATATGCTGTAGAGAATGATAACTTAGTCTCAAACAATCTATGAAGATTGGTCCAAAGTGCAGATGTGAATTTGGGATCTCTGTCACTTATGATATTCTTAAATAATCCTGTATTAGAAATGACTCTACTCCATAAAAGAAGAGCTGTATCCATAGCAGTGTCATCTTTATGACATGGTAAGAATATGGGAGTTTTGCTATATCTGTCTACAATGACTAAGCAAGCATTGTAGCTTTTGTCACCACTTGGAGGAAGTGCTGTGACCCAATCCATGTGAACAACTTCCCAAGGGGATTTTGGTTCTTGAATATGGATCATTAATCCAAATTTCTTGCCTGTACTCCTGTTTGCTTTTTGGCATCTATCACAGGTATGGCAATACTCAATAGTTTCTTTTCTCCAAGATGGCCACCATGCACAGTTCTTTACTTTTTCAAGTGTCCTGTCTTCTGATAGGTGTCCAGAGTAAATGCTATCATGGCATTCATGAAGAATGGTATTGATAAGCAATCTACTACACAGTGTCATCACACAAGAATTTTTTGTTCTATGGTAAATAATTCCATCAAACAAGTGAAATCTTCCTTCAGAATAGGAATTTTTCCAAACTTCATCTAGTGCATTAACCAAAGATGTGTCTTTGCAGTCTTTATCTAATAAAGAAGTCAAGATATGGCAATTCTTGTCTTGTTTATAAGACTCTCTGACCTCCTCAAAGAATTCAGTCCCAATATCAGTTATGTTAATTCCTTCAATTGGAATCTGTGGTTCAGCTTCCAAAGGTACATAAGCTGGGTTATCAGGAGTGTTGGCTAAAGCCCATCTACTAAGTCCATCAGCATTTTTGTGAATGTTTCCTGCTTTATGAACTATAGTCATGTTTCCTCTATATTCTTGAATGGCTATTTGCCCTCTCAACATATGTCTGTTGGGAGTTTTCATGTTAAGAAGTGACTTTACAGCATTACAGTCAGTTATTACTTCAAAAACACTGCCATCAAGGTAATAGTGTAGTTTCTCAAGTGCCCATACCAAACATAAGCACTCAATTTGGCTTGCACCATATCTGGCTTCTGTTGGTTTGATTTGTCTTGAGATATAACAAACTGGTCCTTCTGTAGGTTTATCATCAATAATTTGGACTTGATGTAAGGCTGCCCCTAATCCATCTCCACATGCATCAATGTACAATTTAAAAGGAATATTCCAGTCAGGCATGAGGAGTAAAGGTGCTTCTGTAAGGGCTTTCTTTATCTTCTCATAAGCTTTAATTCTTTCTTGTGTCATCTCAAATACAGTCTGTTGATCACAGATTCTATAGAGTGACTTAGCTAGAATTGCAAAATCTTTCAAGTGTTGCCTATAGTAACTAGCAAATCCAAGAAAAGACATCATTTCTTTTTTATTCTGGGGTATTGGCTTAAGTAACACTGCTGCTACTTTATTCTTGTCAATACCTAAGCTCAAACCAGAAACAACATGTCCTAATGCTTTGAGTTCTTCAAAACCAAAATTGCATTTCTTAAGTGAAATTTTCATGTTCACTTCTGCAACTTTATGAAGTACTCTTGCAAGTCTTTCAAGGTGCAAAGACCATGAGTCAGAACATATAATAATATCATCAATATAAATGATAAGCCATCCTTCAGACAATTCTGTGGGGAAGATGGTATTCATCATTCTTTGATAATGAGATGGAGCATTTTTAATGCCAAATGGCATTCTAAGATACTCATAAATACCACAGTGAGTGATAATTCTAAGTAATTTCCTAGCTTTAGGCGTCAAAACATTTTGATGGAAGCCTTTTAATGCATCCATTGATGTTATATACTTGGCTTTAGACAATTGAGTCAAGGTTTCTTGGATTCTAGGGATTGGATACCTATCTGGAACTGTGTAGGTATTCAAAGCTCTAAAATCTCCAACCATTCTTGACTTATCATTATGCCATGCAATAATAACAGGTGTTGTCACTTCAACTTCTTCATTATGGCCTACTTTCCTTAGCACACCAAGTTGGATCAACTCTTGGATATGTTTTTCCAAGGCTTCTCTAGCTCTGGGACTGGCTGGATAAGCTGGTCTTCTAAGTACTGGAGGATATGGTCTATCAATATTAAGAGTAATATCAATTTCATGTCCTCTTATAGCACCTAATGGTTCATTATCAGATGCAAATGCATTATTGTATGTATATAATACATTAATAAGTTCATTCCTCATCTTTGTTGACAATGATGGATTAATCTGTGCTTCAACAAGTTGTTTAGACACAAATTCATCTTTGTAAGTATCTTTGACAGAAGATACTACAGATATCTGTTTTGGCATATTGGAGAAAGCAAATTTTTGCCTTTTGTTATCTCCAATTGTGAAATATCTGTCTTTATGGTTATTTATATCAATACCATAAATATTCAAGTAATCATTTCCAATAATGATGTGCTGAGATGTGCAATTATCCATTACTACAATCTCAGTTTTCATTCTTACACTTCCTGCTGGATGTGGGAATACAATATTAGTGTCCAATATACCCAAGGGGTACATATTGTTACTGGCACTACTGAATTGTACACCTTCTATTGGCAATAGATGGTTTTTCCATTCAGGAAGTATAATTTGGAGATAGTCTTTGCCAACACAAGTGCAAAATGCCCCTGTATCCAAATTAACTTTGGCTTCAATATCACCCATCAGAACTGATGTGATACATGATGCTCCAGCAGTATAACCCTTTCCTTTAGCAGGTTTTGTTTTACACATTCTGGCATCTTGGATATTGATCAGGTTTCAGCAATCCTCACTGTACTGTGGCAAGTGGGTATGGACTTCTGTGACCTCGAAGAAAGCTGAAATGTTTTCAATGGGATAGTCCTCCACTGGTGTATCTTCAGAGACTGCAGAATCTTGATCAGACTCTTCTTTCTCTTCAGTACACTGAATCTCCTCAATGATTTGAACTTCATTGATCTTTGTCTTCTTAGGGCAAGTGTTGGCTAAATGTGAAGTACTTCCACATTTATGACACTTCAAGACAGGTCTCTCTGGTCTTTTGTCCTCTCTAGGAATCTTTGAGACCATTCTTGACTCTATTGGGTTTTTAATCCAAGTCTTACCAATTCTTGTTCTGGTAATGATATCTTCCATAGCATTAATGTAGTCCTCTGTTGAACAGGGTTCCACACATCTGCTTTTGATAGCATGTTCTAGTTCTCCTCCACACTTCCTTAATATTTTCATATTAATCATAGTGTCAGACATATCTGGATGTAAAGCAGATAATCTGTCTTTTTGTTTGAAGAACCAAGTAAGTGGTTTGTCTTTTTCTGAGTTAAAAATGGCACTTTCAAAAGCATTCTCCATTTTAAACCTCCAAGAATTATTGGCCCATTTGGTAATCAATTCAGATTTCCACCAAGACCAGTCATGTCTTCCATGATCTATTCTCATCTTGTAATACAATTTCTTTGCAGTCTTGGTAAACAAACAATGTAATTTTCCTACTATGATTTCATCAGGTATATTAAAGTCTTCTTGCAACATATCAATAGTCCTGATGAATTCAATATGGTTGTATTCTCCTTCACCAGAGAATGTTGGCCATTCTTCTAATTTTGGAATATCCTTTGCAGAAATAACATTTTCTCCTAAGAATGGAGTTAAACTCTCTTTAACAGAAAGTTTTTCTTCAGTCAAAGGTGTAGAATGCCTTGGCATATGTGGTTCATGATTCTTATGAATTTGCTCCACACTTGCAATTATTTCATTCTTTAATTTCTGTCTCTCACTATCACTTTTTGCTAAATGTATAGCAAATTGATTGGTATTCTTAACTATTTGTAAGACATGGTCTTCAAGAGTTTTAAGTCTATCATTTACTTTAAAAATGGAAGGATCCTCTGTGTCATCATTTTGACATTGGTTCTCAATTCTATCACAAGCATTGCTAATTGACTCAAGGGTGACAGTTGTCAATTGATGCCAATCAGAATGTTGCTTGTCACTTTTCTTTAAATCATTGATGTCTAATGTAATTTGCTTTAACTTTGACTCAAGTTTGCCAATTTCTACACTAATACTTCTATGTACATCATTTATTTGCGTGGAAAAGTCCTGTTCATCCTTTCCTGCTCCTTGGCTGTGAATTCCATAAGAGTTCTGGCCATATTGAAGACACTGTCCACTGCTGAAGGCTCCAATCTGGGGATCCTGTACCCTTGTGGGTAAGGTCTGTGCCAGTTGGCTTTGCCTTTGCTCTTGCCTTGATGGTTCTTGGGACCTCTCTGTTTCTTTTGAGGTCCTTTGGGCTTGTCCTTGGATGCTTCTGGAGCTGGTTTGGAGCTGGTAGATGCCACTGGTGCCTCTGTCTCCAAAGTTGGAGTCATTTCCAACTCTTTCTTCTGGTCTATGGATAAAAGACTCTGGTTCTTTAACCAATTCTTTATCTTTTTGACCTTGTCTTTGCAAGACAGGGGGCTCCAACCTCCTAAGAGTTCTATGGTCTTCTCCTGACCCAGAACGCTCTTGATGTGTAAGTAGGAGTTCATGGCCCCCTGTCAAAGGCTTGGGCAGATTTCCCACTCCTCTTCTTTGGCTGCTCTGAACCAATTTTTGTACTGGCTCTGATATATTTCTATTGCTGCCACTTGAAAATGGTTCAGCCCTGGAAATATTATCATAAATTAGTTCAGGCTCAGAATTCACGTCAAAATCTGTTGGTACAGACCTTGGGGAATGGGGGGCAACTCTGGCATCCTCCAAATGTGTCTTTCTTGTGGAAGACTTGACACTTCTGGATTTGGTCTTGCCTCTTCCTTGTCCACATCCATCTGGCTGGACTGAATAGTTGCTTCCATTTCTGGTATGCACCATTTTTACGTCAATTTAAAGATAAAAGGTGAAAATATAAGATAAAATACACACCTTTTGGTGGTAATTTAGCTTTTTTTGAGTTAAATAAGGTGCCTCTTTTAGCAATCTGCACATCAATACTGTCTTCAGATTCTGCTTCTGAAGATTCTGGGCTAGTGATGTATCTTTTACTGAGTCTGTTGCCAGCTGCACAGTATTTGATCAAAGACACTAGAAAATTATAAAAGAGAAAAATTATTTTTTATACTTTTTAAAATATTTTTAAAGATTTTTTATAAGTTTTATATTTTTTAATATTAAAAAAATTATTCTTGTTAAAGAAAAAAATTAAAATTTAAGATTTTGAATAAAATTAATTCAGAGTAACTCAAAGAATAATTTTATAAGTTTTTGGATGTGAAAAAGCCACGTGTAAAAACAATATAAAATTAAACCAAATTCCTCAATGAAAAAGATTTTAAAACAATTTCAAAAATAAAAATATTTTAACTTCAAATTGAAAGAAAAAAAATTAATTAAATTAATATATTTTAGAGCTTAAAAATATATTAATTAAGGGTACAAGGTTCAAAAAACACGGCCAGGCCCCCAAATGTAAGATGTGACTATGAAACTGATGATAATATTACTATTAATCAACAGTACTATGTCTGTTCTTATGAAATATAATAATAAAAATTATTATAACCACAATTAAATAATTATAAAATTATTTCTTTCACGTGTTATACACTCCTAGTGATTATAACAGTGAGCAGTAATTGTCTACAAGAATCAATTACAAGAAGAATTTAATAATAAAAACTTCTTTTATTAAAATAATAAAATTATTTTAATATATAATTATCTTTTACAAGAATAATTATAAAGATAATTCTTGAAGAAAACTATTACTAGAGAAAAACTTTAAGAATTAAAGATAAAAGACTCACTAATACTCCAAAGAACTTATTGATAATAAAAGTAGAGAAATTTGACGTAGAATTGTGGATTTAAGGGATCAAAAGGATTTATAACAGTATTACAACAATATATAGTTGGATTCTATGATTTCACGTCTTTCTGATTGATTCTGAAAGATTAAAACACTTAAGAATAGTTGAACTAATACTTACTTGTTGGTAATAATGATTTAATAAATTGATAAGATGATGATGTGGAAAAAACAGCAAGAGGAGGCCTCTTTTAAGTCAACAACAGCTCACAGAGGCGTGCCATGGAGCAAACTAAAAAACCAGTGAGTGATAAAACAATAAACCTTTTTGGATTATTGATTGCATCATCAGTTGTCACGTAAGATTATCATAATTACTTAATTGATGCTTTTACGTGACTACCAACCCCAATATGGTTAGGAATAAAATGAGTAACACTTGTAAATCTTCTTTTATTCTAAAATAATCATTGATTTCTCAAAGTTATCAATGTTATTGCCAATTTCATCACAGGTTGTAATTACTGTGAATTTTTGAAGATTCAGTGTTTCACGTAGAATAACCAAAAATGGACTGTAAGTAAAACTTTTAATTTTACTAGTAAAACTGTAACTCTTTTTGGTTGTACCATAGATAATACAGTTCTCCTCTAGTCCTGAAAGTTTCAGAAGGATTCATTAAGAATTGTATTTTTAATGAATTTTTGAAGTTTTTACCTCATTTCTATGTAGAATTGCAAATAGCAGTGTTTTGCTGGTTGCTATGAGGTAAATCAATGAATATGGGTCCCAAAAGGGTTTTAATTACTCTTTTGGTGTTTATCCATGGAAAGTCATTAGTAATTGACATGGTTACAGGAGTGTAAGTAGCTCATTACCTCCTTGGCACGTCAAAATAGCAGGTTATTTGCTATTTTCTGGTGTTTTACAGTAGTTGTAACTTGGTAACCAAGTTCCCAAAGAGTTTTGGTTTACCAATTGGGCCAAGATGAGCCATGGATCCAAGCTCTGGAGCTATCCACGCCTCTGAGGCCTCAGAAGTTGGGTACCCTGGCTCTCTTTGATGTCTTTTGTCCCCCTTGCCTATTTTTTACGTCAAAATAGTAATTTAAGCCTAAAGTGAGATATCCACTATGGGTGTACCAAGAGTCCATGTAAGAATACCATGATATTAAGTGCTCAAAACATGCATAACACTATTCTTAGTGTATATGTAACATGGGATTTCTCACTTTCCCATTATTTTGGCTAAAAATCAAGAAAAACAAAAATTTTCACGGATCTTTTATGTGGTATTAATGATGTGGTATTGAAGTATTTTCCATTTTACCACCTCAAATACTTAAATTGAGCTTATTCACTCTATGGAGCTACCCTAGGTGAATTTTTGTGTAGAATCCAAATCTGGTCTTAAATCCATGGATTTACTTACTCAATAAAAAGTTATTCATCTTTTCTGAAATTGAAAATGATGAATTTTGGATATATGCATGACTTATGAGTTTTGCATAATTCAAAATTTCTTTTTAAGATAATTGTGGCCTATTTGGGTATGTAAAATATACCTCAAGGCTCACATAGACTTTATGTGATATGGAAGTATTTTCCATATTAACACCTCATAGAGTCAATTTAAGCTTATTCAATATATGGATCTACCCTAGGTGAATGTTTGTGTATAATCCAAATCTGGCCTTAACTCCATGGATTTACTTACTCACAAAAAATCTATTCATCTTTTCTTAAATCAAAAATGATAAATTTTTGATATATGCATGACTTATGGTTTATTCATAGTTCAGAATTTATTTCAATATTAATTTTGACCTATTTTTGTATGTAAAATATAGCTCAGAGCTCAAAAATTAATATTTCATTCTAGCCTGGGAAACAACCATTTTAATATTGGGGTGGGTTCCACCTCCATATTTGAAGGTTCCCACACAATGGTTAAGATTTGGCTTTGAAATTCCACTTTCACTCTATTGGAGGCTGTTTGATTCGTTCACAAGGCTTTCAAGAAACAATTTTTTGAGCCAATCAGCAGAAACTCCAAAGAAACAATTGTGAATGTCAATAATTTCCCTCCTCACATATGTTCTCTCAATTTCAAGGTGTCTCATTATTGACTTCAGATGACCTTTTTAATTTTCAAAACAAAAGTTACCTAAAATGAACAATTCACCAAAAAATACATTAATTCCAAAGGAATACCTTGCAATAGCAAGAAAAAACAGGCATTTTCTGAGCCCCAAAGGATTCAGTTATCAGACTTCCATCCCCATTTGTATTGGAATTTACCTGTAAGTCTTTTTCCTTATCAATTTCATAGCTCTTTTGTAACATTCACTCATTTTATTTGTCATATTCTTATCAAAATTTTTATCAAGGAGATGATCAAAACTTAAAGAAGGAAATACAGAATGAATCCAAGAAGATATTTGAATATATCAAGCAATACCTTTTTCAAGTACCAATTGTAAAAATTAATCCAATTATTCAACAATTTCAGCATATTTTCACTCAGATGTTACCATTTTATCAAATTTCCAAGAGTCAAGAGGACAAATAATATAATTAAAACCCATTTGAGCTCAAAAAAGACCCACCCAAGATCTTAAGGTGTGAAAACCAAAAATAAAATTTATTCCTCAAGGTTTTAAATAATTTACAAGAAATCAAAGAGAATAGGAAGACCTCCATCTAAAATCAACAGCACAAAAAATTCAAGATCACGGTACATTTCCCCCACTTCAAATTATGGAGATTTAGTCATATGAAGGATTTGAAGATTCTGTGACTTCATTATCCAAATCAATCACTTCATAAAATTAACTAACTTCAGAAACTTATTTGAATTAATATGGAAATTCAGGAGGCACCCTCAGAAGGTCCAGGAGGCTGGCCAAGAGCAGAAGAGCCTCAGGCAGAAAGTCCCATAACCCTGAAACCACTTTAAAAATCTATGATATGATTCATTTCACCAGTGGGAATTTCAAAAGAAATTATTAACCAATTCAAGAATTCTCAAAGCCTTTTTTGATTTTTTGATTCATTTTTATGTAGGACTTTTTGGTTATTTCAAGCTTTATTTATTTTTTTTCAACCATTTTTTGTAAGTACCTGGCTCAGAATACTTTCCAAAATTCATTTTGAGATAAGATTTCATGCTAATCAAGTTCCAGGGTGATAAAAACTCCAAAAAATAAAGATTTTTATGAATTCATTAATACCTTGGTACCCTCAGTAAGCTCTTATTTGAAAAATAATTGAGTGGTATGATGATGTTTCCAAAGCAACAAAGAGAAAGTGGATGTTAGTTCCTGATATGGGGAATCCAATTTAAAATAAGTATTAAAGACCAGCTCCTTTTTTATTTCACAGTCCAATCTTTCTTCTATTTCCATCATTTCTGTCTTCAAAATGAAAATCCACCCATTTGCATTTGTTTTTTTGAATAACTTCTACAATTTTTTTCCCTAAGAGGTCATCATTTTTAAATCTTTCCCTTCCCCCCTGCATTTATTTTACTTTAGAATTTCATGTTCAACAACAAGCCCTGGGATTAGCAGAAAGATTTAAGAAGCAAAGATTGTTATACTATTCCAACCTCACTTCTCCTTATCAGAAAAGCCTTACTGTTTTAGCAGTTGATTAAGATTAAAATTACCATTTTAGATTCTTTCATATACAATTCAAACCCCTTTTCAGTATTTTTTATTTTTAGAACTCCTCTCAGTAAGTTTTTATTTTATTAAAAACATGAAATTTTCAAATTTACAAAAAGTCATATTCCAGACAAGCCAAAAATCTTTTGGAAAAAATGGTTTCTTGGGCCTGTATTTGTCCCACCAAAAAAAAAAATACAAACATATGAGCTCATGTTTTATGTTTCTCAAGCATGACCCCTTTATTTTAAGACAAAATCAAGAAAACTAATGGTGGAAAATTTTTTAATGAATTTTTGAAATAATTTGACCAATTTGGAGAATTATTGCAAAAAAAAATATTAAGAAAATTTGGGGCTCTTGACATCCCACCAATGAGAAAAAATATTTTCAAAAGAAATTAAAAATCCCTCAAACTTTGTCATTAGGAATTTATTTTGAAAAAAGGGACTGCTTACATTTTTTGGCTATAAATTGGTAAAAACATGTAAAGGGTTTATATGTTTTTACTAAAACCTTACATTATTTCACCAGAAACCCATATATAAAAATAAAAATACAATAAAAAAGTTTACAACATTTTTTTTTTAAAAAAAAAAACTTTCAATGAATCAAATGATTCTCATTTTTCATTGTTTGGGATTTAATTTTATTCTCAAAATTTTTTTTTGAAAAAAAAAAACTAAATTAATTCTCATTTTTCTTTTTAAACTTTTCATTTTTTTTAGGTACTTGGAAATTAATCAAAAACAGTTTGTATTAGTTTGGGAAAATTCTAAAATTATTCAATGTAGAATTCTATTAAATTATCCCTCCCAAATTAGTAGGTAATTTCACTCTATAAACTCACTCAAATGTGGTTTTTCCTACAAGAGTGAATATTGTCATAGACAACACAAATGTTAAAAAACTGAAATGTCTTATCAAAGGAAATTCCCTTTTAAACAATCACAGAGAAAGTCAATAAACAAGTAGTCAAAGACAAAGTTCTATATATAAGTGGAATCAATAATTCAATGTACTTAATTCAACCCTTCAAAGGACAAGATAATCATTGATAAGTATATGATCACTTAAGTCCTACTGATAGTAGAAAGAATGTAAGGACTAACTTCAAAGGATAGCAATAAACTGATAAAAAGACATAACAGATAATTATTTATTATTTGGAAGAAAACTCCTAGGTGAGTGAAGAAAGGTCATTTCATGCAAGAAATGGAGCAGGAATGATTTCAGGATGGCTACAGCCTGTCTGGAAGCTGTACAAGGTGAAAAGTTTCACAAGAGATAGTTATTAAGTGTAAAAATACAAGCTTTGATGAGTCAGCTAAGTGCTTCAGGATTTTATTCAGGGTCCGAGCTGTAAGTCAGAAAGATTCTGTATGATAGGTGTGTACAAAGATACCTCTTTTTTACTAAAGCATAGAGGAGAGTTTATGTCTCTGGGTCTGAAGTAAAAAGATAGTGTGATTTTCCCCTTATCCCCTTTGATTTCAGGGTGTTGAGTGGTGAATTCAAGGGTCAATGGGTGTTAAAATAAACGAATTACACTCATTCCCATTTCTGCCACATTGAGATCACATTTTGGGACGTCATCTATAGAGTATCAGTATGTACTTGCCTTTCGTCTTGCTTAATAAGTAACTGGGTCGTGTTGAAACACCTTATTACTGTTTTTTACTAATGCCTACAATCTTTTAGCATCAATTAAGACTTGTTCACAATGAGTACTGCAGTTTATCCCTGGCCACGTTGACGACAACGTTATTCAATGGTTAACTTTCAAGCAAGTTTCGATTTTTGATTCAAAAATTAATTTCCTATAGTGAAGACAACAACTTCATCCATGTAGCCTCCAACTGTGTAGCTGCTTGTAGACCAAGTGATATCTTGGCTTTGGCTAAGAGACCGGTGGCTAATGAAAAATCCTTTTTCTTCAATAATAAGAATTTCAGATGAGACATCCAGTGGGCAAGCTCGGCATTTGGGTGGCTAGTCACTAGTGTATGAACATGTTCAAGGACTCCTAAATTTTCTTGATTTGTTGATTCCAGGGACCAACTGAGGAAGCCCAAGGACAGAAGCGACTTGTTTGATAAATATTTGTAAAACTCAATTCCACTTAGTCTTGCGTTTGGACACTCCGCTAGAGCACGCTGGTACACTTCAACTACAGTTGATGGAGAATTTAAGCCAAGGCTTGATGACTCATCTGTTTGCGCAGTGGGATTTTTGAGTGACACCTCCAGTTCGTGCTGCATTTCGAAAAAAATAATCAGCTGACTATAATACTTGCACACATGGTTGCTCTTTGGTCATGAAGAGTAAACAATGGACATAAACTAACCTCAATGGCATCCCACAGGTCTTCATTAGTTAGAGTTCCATATATGACTTGTTTCTTGAGTAATTGAATGTACATGTCAGCCACTGAAATTGATCCTGGAAAACGACGCAATGCTTCTTGAAAAACTTTCAAGTCGTTGCCATCTGTAGTTGTTGAGTCTGCGTTTTTGAGCAACAGTTCCAACTGAGTTGTCCAAAGAAACAGGCAGTCTGAAAAACGCTTAGTCGCGTTAGAAGCAAATTGGAGGACATCGGACACCTTGGCGGTTTTAATGCAGTGCTGGATGACAAGTTGATGCAGCCTGGGTGAATCAAGTTTCTTTTTTGATAATGAGCCAATGGTTCTGTAGATGATAGTAGATATATAAGTTCGCTAAAAAGAAAAGCAACCGAATTCCTGAGCATGAGCCAATTTAAGGCACATAGAATTGAGGGAGGTAATTTACTAGTTCGGCCTCCTCTAACTCATCATATATGTCAATCATAAACTGAAAGAATTCATCCCAAATTGGGATAGTGGTCTGGTGCTGTTTGCAGAGCTGTTGTAGCTCTTGGATTGTTCCAGCCAACACGTCAACAAGCTCCTTTCCACTTACTGAAAACGTCCGACCCTTTGGAAAATAAGTAAATAACCGCCTGGTGGCCGCAAGAACAAGTGCAGGAGGACTGTTTGGATGAAGCTCTGTGAGTTGTTGATAGACAAGGTCTAGCAGCAAAGGCCTTATTGATGAATTGAATGTATGTAACAAAGGAAGCACTGCGCTAAATATACTTAAATCGGGTACAGCTAAACCGATGAACAGTTCAATAAAGAAATCATAAAGTGTAAAGAGGAATGGTAAAAGACTCTTACCTTTGAAAGAGTTTGTTAGGACGACCTTAACAAGAGCTCCCGAAAGAAGTGCGTCACGACCTTTAAGAGCATTGGAGCTAATTTCTTGAGATAGACCGTTTGTTGTATCTTGGGTATTTGGTAAGATGTCATCAAGCTCCATGGTGGCTTGCATCAACAAATCATCCTCAATTACTTTTATTTTTTTGTGGTCATTAGTATCTGAATCAGCATGCGGATTTGAATTTACAAGCCCTAAAACCTTTTGCCGAGTTTCGATGGTTTCTATAAAGTTAAGCTCGATACGAATCCATTCAAGCCATAGTGGAATTGAAGCATTACCCTTGAAAAACCGCAAGCCTCTCAGCAATAGTTTTCTGGCGCCATCCACATTTCCACCACCCTTGCCGGTCTCATCTCCATCCGCCTCAAATCGAGATGCCATTGTCCAAAAATCGGAGTGGGAAGGGTGAGCGGCAATTGCAGCAGAAAGGACGCGAGTGACAAGTTTGTTGGAAGATTGGGTGAGTGAATAAGTAATGTAAGAAAGCCAAAGATCTTTAGATTCAGGAAAGCGTTTGACAGCGGCTGAGTAAAGATTGAGTATATGAAGGGGGATGGAATAGTCTGATAAGGTGATTAGAGACCTATTGTAACCTATAAACATAAAATTGGTGAAAATGTTGAATACAGGGGCAGAAATATGTTGAAAAAATGCCAAAAAGTCGCACCGAATCTTCCGACCCTCAGTCGCCTAAGTTTTTCTAGCCGCTTTTCATAATCAATATATTTTAAGTAGGGTTCTGGTGAATGTGGTCTAGAAATTGAAGCTTCATGAAATTTACGTTGGCTGACGATGGCGGAGATTTCTAACTATGGGGATAACCAATGAGTTGGTAAGAGTTTATAGAGCCAAATGATTTGCTGAGGTGTCATTTCGAACCTTTGAAAATATTTTCTTTTGCTCGAGGTCTCTCAACTCTGGAAGCATACGCTCCATGCGAACTGTCAAATGAGCAAATGAGAAATAAGTCAACTGATAGATCCCGAAGATTAGGATTATAGATTTTGGACTCACGTTGAGCGCTCTCCATCTTGAAACAAAACGCCTGTTGAAATTAAGAGGATATCGGGAGCAAAAAGGATAAGATGATTTCTAAGTCGATATTAATCTGATGATAATGAATGTATTGGATAATTGAAATGCAAGCTAGATGAACCAATCAATTCGTCTATCATTCATCGTTCAGCGGCCAGGCCGATTTGCTTGATAGATTTTTGACAGAAAAAGTAGGATTATCGGATGATTAGTGATAACGAACGCAACGGATCGAGCGCACAGGATGAGAGATGACTTACTTGCAGACCCCAGAGATTTTTCGTGTGGGCTGATGGATTGTGGAAGGATCGGGAGCAGGTAGAGATGAGCTTGCCGAAGGGCGCGATGAAAATTTGAGAGGACATACCACAAACTGACCGGGCGATGGCGGGTTATTGAAAATCTTCGACAGCGCGCATAAAAAT
Source organism: Austropuccinia psidii (assembly GCA_023105745.1). Classification (NCBI taxonomy): domain Eukaryota; kingdom Fungi; phylum Basidiomycota; class Pucciniomycetes; order Pucciniales; family Sphaerophragmiaceae; genus Austropuccinia; species Austropuccinia psidii. Next base: position 24,234,484 of record JALGQZ010000005.1, read on the forward strand.
TCAGCTTGGAATACCTCACTAAGGGTGCTCCCCGTTCCCGCAATTTAAGGGAATTCCCTTCCATCTGAAAGACGGGCCCATGATTTGTTATCCAAAAAAGCCTTATTCCCGAATGGAATGGGGAACGGGCTAAATGGCTAACTGCGACAGGGGACCAGCTTAATTTTGCATGTATAATTTTATTTATTTCATCATAAAAATACTAAGTAATCAAAAGTAAACCACCTAAGAATTAGAATAATAAATGGGGCCAAAGACCTGTGCCCAGTTCTTTACACAAGCCAATTGCTCCACATGCATACTTGACAAAGTTGCCCGCTGATAGCTAAGGATTTTGCCCCCTCCTGAGAAAACACACTCCATGGGGGAGCTGGTGGCTGGTATTAAGCCTGGGCCCTGAACCCTGTAAATCGACAAATCCCTGCCGGAGAACCCTTACATTATGGTAGACGGGAGGGCTTTTTTTGGGGTAGGGGGGGGGATGGTATGATGTCTCATGCCAACAGGAGATGGAACGGGGAAAATCTTTCAATCTGAATTTCTTGTGCAACAAAATTATTGCATATAGCTATAATTACAAGAAAAAAATGTCATACTTATTGATTGTAATAGGTATGACCAAAGATGCAAGCCCAATTCTTGACACATGCATTGAGGAGAGAGAAGCACATTGATAGGTAATAATCTTCCTTCCCCCAGAGAAAACTCTTTTGGATGGCGCACTTGTAGCAAGGATTGAGAGGTACTTACGGGCCATTGAGGCAAGAGTAGGGAAGACTGTTGCTTGAGTCTTCCAGAATTTTAACACATTGGTTGATTTAGGTTCAGGTGGTTCTGAAAAGAATTGTTGAATTTCCAACTCTAAAGATGATCCCTCCCCTGATGATGACAAATATATGTCATCAAAGAACCCTCTTCGTTCTTGCTCTCCTAGATGTGGCATTGGGCTTACTCCTTTGAATTCCTTGGTGGCTTCACTTTGAAAGATTCCAGCAAGTTGGGATGCTGAAGTTTCAATTTTTGCTAGTGTGGTTTCATAGGAATAGAAGAATTGTAATTTGAATTGAGGATCAAGGATCAAAGCACAAATTGCTGGTTTTTTTGTTAATAACATTAACAGGTATTTGGTGAGCTTTTCAGTCATTGCTGCGGCAGCTGGCTCAATTTGGTGCACATTGTATTTCTCACAAGCCTAAATATAAATTGTCAATATTGGGCAAATGAATTTATAGAAAAAAAACTCACCTCATTGATATGTTTAATGAGGGAAATATATAAAGGTAAAGAGTAATTGATGGTGGGGTATTTTGTTCCACATATGACAGAGGTGGCCTCATAGAGGGGGAGTAAGAAATCAATCATCACCTTAACTTTCTCCCACTCAAGGGATCAAATACAATAAGCTTCCATGTTTTTGGGGGTACAAAATTGATTGTAGGCATCCTTCAGTGAGTATGCACGTTCAAGCATATCATATGTTGAGTTCTATTGGGTGATGACATTGGTGAGTAATGTATTTCCTTTCTGTGCTTCATGAAAAATATTGACCATTGATATGAACTTTTCACGTCGCTGAGGGCTCTGGCACAAGTATGATGCCAGGCAGGAGATATGAGAGATGATTGAGTTATAATTTAATCGCAGGCCGTCTGGTGGGTTGATTAGAGTTGATATTGACATTGGTCCCATGTTCACAATATATTGATCTTCATGAGTTGACGGACCCTTGGCAAGGCCTTTTAGTCCATCATGGGCTGATAAATGGAGTATATGAGCCATGCAGCCAATAAGTTGTGTTTTGGCTGCAAATGACTTGGTTGAGTCTTGTAGCTCTTGGGCCATTCATTGATTGACCCAAGCATTATCAGTTGTTATTGCAATTATTGAGTCTTCAAGTTCATACTGCTTGAGAGTAGTAGGGAATTGGTTGGCCAATGACTGACCCAAATGATTACCTAAAAAAAGGAATTTAATAGAAACAAAAATGGTTTTCACAAAAAAAAATTTACCTTCAATCTCTGTCAAATCTAAGAGGACAGAGACAACGTTGAATTCTTTGTTGATAAAATGGCCAGTTATAGCCATAAAGGCTTTGATGTTTGGACTTGTCCAGGTATCGGTGGTGAAAGCGAGTTGTTTTCCACTGCCATAAATGAGTGCACAGAGTTTCTCTTGGTGGAAAAAGTAAACATTTAGAAGATGGGATGTGAGGGCCTTTTGCCGTACTAAAATGTTCAATACCAATGGGTTGCAGAGCTCCAGGAGAGCTTGAAAAGAAGTTGATTCGGATACCAACATGGGGAGATCACAATCACAAATGAAATAGATTAGGGCTGTTCTTAACGTCTCTGCCAAAAGACTCTTCCCAAAAAAACAAAAGTCAGTTATGATCATGTACCAAAATAGATCTAGAGTAAAAGGATTACCTTTTTTGGATTTTGATGCTGGACATACTTGTCCAATGTGAGCGTCTTGTTGAGGTTAGTAGTCTTTGGGTTGATCAATTGATGTAATACCCAGAGATGATCGCTCATAGATTTGGTGCTGCCTGATTGATCATGCATGAGAATTTTCTTGCAAGGTGATCCACTTTGGCTATTAACTTGACATTTGACATTGGAGAAATAAAGCCATACCCAAGACTGCTTTGCATTGGTTGGGGGTTCACTGAGTGATGGTAGTGATGGGTTTGGTGAATTGAATGTACTATGGATGACATTGTTGGTGTTGGATTTGGAAAGGTTTTTTTTTAAAAAAAATATTATTACAAAAAAAAAAGGTAGAAATGTTGAGAAATAGGAAGGACAGGGAAAGAAAAACATCCTCATAAAAAATAAATTGAGAGGGAGGGTATTACAAAAAAAAAGGTAGAAACATTGAGAAATAGGAAGGACAGAGAAACAAAAACATTGTCATAAAAAAACTAAATTGAGAGGGAGGGAAGCTGAGATGGATTGAGAGAAAAATCCTGGGGAACTTCACTCCCTGCACTCCCTGCCTGAGTGAACATTCTGGGCAGTTCTGGAATATGGTCCAGGAGGAAGAACAAAAAAAAAGAAATTCTCTGGATAGTCTGGTACCGGTATGGACTCAATAGGCGGGTATTCCCAGGGGGCCCACCCTTAGCTGGTATTGATAAGTATTTGTGGACCATTACATAAAGGGTTGGGAACATTGATTTCCTACTCTTCCAAAAGAGTAGGATATTGGTCTCCTTGCGTTCAGGAGGCTCTGAAAAAAATTGTTCGACCTCGCTTTCCAAGGTGCTGGCCTCTATTGAAGATGCTGGATACATCTCATCGTATAAAGCCTGGCAATTGGTAGTGGTTGTGCTGGGTATCTCAGGATTATTGTCAGCTGGATTGGCTTCTTCAAAATGAAGCCTTGCGTCTTCTTCAAAGATAGCTCTCAAATGTGCTGGAGAGGTACCAAAGTGAGTCAAAGTGGAATCATTAGTATTGAAAAACTTAAATTTGAAGCGTGGATCAAGGAATATTGCACAGTGAAATTTTGAGGTATTTTGAAAGTTTGTCAGTCATTGCTTTGGTTGCAGGTTCAATGGGAGCTACATCATATTGTTGAGATGCCTAAAGTACAGGCTTGTCAGTAAATATGCAAATAAGTAATTATCTGGCATAAGTGACTTGCTTGTTGAATTATTTTGATTAGGAAAATATATAGAGGCAAAGCCTGATTTATTGTTGGGTATTTCTCTTTACAGATGATAAGGGTTGCTTCATATAATGGAAGAAGAAAGCTGACTATTACCACTACCTTTTCCCATTCAAGTGGTGTTAGTCAGAATGGTGCCATATTTTCAGGGCTACAAAACTGATTCAAAGCATCCTTGAGATTTAAGGCTTGCTGCAGCATTTTGTAAGTTGAATTCCATATTGTGCACACATGTGTCAAGAGGGTTGATTCTTTTGTTGGCTTTGATCCATCATAGACTAGATTGACCATTGTAATAAACTTCTCACGGCATTGTGAGCTTTTGTCGTAAATAAGATCCCAGCTTAGCAATTCAAAAGATTATTTAGTCATATTGAAAATGGGTGCCATCAGGTGTGTCCAGGAGATTTGATAAGTCCATTTGATGGCCAATTGGTGTTTTGGTGATATTTGTATTTGTGAGAGCACTGAGACCATCACAAGCAGCCAGGTGGATAATATGTGCCATACACCCTATTGAATGGGTGTTGGCATGGAAAGTTGGTACACTCCAGCTGATTTCTTGAGCCATGTGAGTATTTACTGAGGCATTATAGGTAGTGATGCAGATCATTGTGGTGTAAATTTCATAATGGTTAATTACCTGGAGAAAGTGATTGGCAAGCGAGATTCCAGAATGATTGCCTTTGTTGGTAGAGGTTGTCAGAAAGCTACCTTATTGGTTAGGAAGAGGACCAGCTTACCTTCTATCTTGGTTAGACCAAGCAGGATTGATTTAATATTGAAATCAGGGTCCAAATAATGTCCGGTGACTGCCATGAAGGCAGTCACATTGGGGCTGGTCCAACAATTGCTTGTTGCATTCAAGGATGTTGCAAATGTGTGATTGGTAAAAAAAATAGACACTGGATAAGTGGCAGGTGAAGGAAGATTGTCCAACTAATATTTCTAAGATCTTGGGATTGCATAGTTGAAGTAGTTTGCACAAGAAGGTTGATTTGGTAATAGACAATGGGAGGTCACAATTAGAGATGAAGTACACAAGGGAAGTTTTGAGCGACTCTAAACATAATTGCTAGAAACATAACAGGATGAGTATCAGTAAAAAGCCTGAAAATAAGAAAAAAAAACTCACCTGCTTAGTATTTGAAGCCTGGCCAAATTTGTGAGCCTTAGAGGTAATTTCATATACCCAAAAGACCACAAATACAAAATTAACATATAAATATATATAGAATAAATTTATTTATATTATTAAAATGAAAATCAAAATATAAATATAAAATTATATTCACAATTAAAAATTTAATTACAATTTAAATCAAAATTACATTAAATTTTGAAATTGTAAAATTACATTTATACTTGAAAAAATTAAGTAAAAATGGATTTTTAACAAAATTGTAAATAAATAAATAAATTTGGAAAAAAGTTAATGGAAAATTATTATAACTTTTTATCCAATAAATAAACATATAAAAATTATTTCACCCTTGGATTCCTCATAAAAAATAAGGTGGGGTCACCTCTGTGTGAAGACTTTGTAACTCAACTCTAAATAAGGTTAAATTAAGTTTTTAGTATTTTTCTGTATGAAAATTGAAAATCCTCAAAACTTTAATTTAATTCACATCACATGTAGTGTTAATCACCAAAATTTGTGTTAAAATTGAGGTGTTGTGTATATTTTAGAAGTTACAAGGAATTAAAGTATTTTCAATTGGATTCAATTGAAATGTCAAAATGTGCGCATGTATTACATAAGTGAACTTTGATTTACATATGAGATATCAATTATTACTGTATTGAACTGTACAACTCAATTGAATTACATATGTAAATTATAAGTATAATACATGATGAGGAATTAAAGGAAAAATAAATTGGGGGGGAAAAGGAACTCCAGCTCTATGGGGGAGCTAGACCCCCAAAATCCTTGCTGACAGACATGTGGTGTCAAAATTCATGCAAAAGTTCATCACTTTTGGGCTGGAATTGAGTTACAGGGTTTGTGAACTCAATTGATGATGAGGTTTTGATACCAACTGGGGTAGTTTTAGCTGTTGCCAAGAGGGTAAAACTACCCTTAAGATAAAACAATCATGGTAAAAGCGGTTTTAACTGACTTCTACGTCTCTTACACACATTCTGACGTGTTTTGAAGATTATAGACCAGGTATTGCTATAGAAATGGCTGATTTAAGGGTCTAAAATGGCTAAAAATGGCTAAAAATTGCTTAAACCAGCCCTTTTTTGGTCTAAACCAGGGTTCAATGATGCCATAATTGGCTTTTCTTTTGTCAGACTGTTTTTCACGACTGAAAAGAGTAGATTTTACTTTTGGAGTAAGAAAATTTATGGCTATAAAAGAATGTCTTCTTTGCCCCACTTTTCTCTTCATGTTAGAATCTTTTCCTTTTATAATTAGCTTAAACATTGTTAAACCAATCAATAAAATATTCCAAACACCTTTCTTAAATCATTTTAAACCTTTTAACCACGTGAAAAAATCACTATAAACATTGTTTGTAACTCTTATAATCATTTTTACCTCTGAACCACCCCAAAAGTGAATTAAAGCATCTTTCATCACTGTAAACTTTGTCACTTTGTTTCTAAATTCACTCTGGTCACTTTTGGGCGTGTTTTCTCTTTAATATTATTTTGGAAGACTTTGTTCTTTAATTAATTGCTTGCAGTTCTTTGCTCAATTAATTCCAATTGAAATTGCTCTTGAAGAAATTTCTTTTGTAGCCTTAAATATCTCTTGTAGAGTATTTTTGGACAAATTTGTATTGTTGGTAAAACAATAAATATTTATAATATTATTGTTTTATACTAATAAAGCTATAAAAAATAAAATTGCCGTGTTTTTCTCTTAAAAATAATATTTCTTACTATTTTTAATTGATTTTTACCTTATACAAATTTTGAGGACAGGAAAAGTACTTGATTTTTAATCAAAGTTTCATATCCACACCTTACACAATTGATCAAGAGTGCAATTGGTGCTTTGGGCTGGCCAATCAATGTTTCACAGTGAGATTATGGCTCATACCTTTATTAATACCAGTGCAATTGCGTTTAATATTCTTTGAACATGGATTTCCAGCCCAATTCATCACATTACATTCCATGTATTCTTTGTCAACGTTGGAAAAGTACAGCTACACCCAGGATTGCTTTTTGGAGGGCTTGTTGGGCAGTGTATTGTCCAGATCAATAGGTGTTGAAGGACAAGATGGTGGTGCTGAAGACATGATTGAGGTAAGAGTGAGGAAAAAGGAAATTGGTGAAGGCAATGGGGAGAAAGCTGATGAGAGAAGGAAACAGTTGGGTTTAAAAATAAAACCAAAGAGAATACAGAGACATAAGAAAAAAAGGAAATAAGCCAAGTGAATGAGAGAAGGAAACAGTGGGATTTTAATAAATTTATGTTTAAGCAAAGATAAAATAGTGAGGACAAAAGAAATTGGTGAGGCTGATGGGGAGAAAGATGATGAGAGAAGGAAAGGGTGTAGTTTTATATTGAAACAAAAAAATCCCAAATGTCCTGCCCAGACCAGGTTGTTCCCGGAGTGTATCACCCGGGACCGTAAAAAGGACCAACCATTTCAGGTGGGTTGGTTAGGTACAGGACACGGGATGGTCAGGAGGCCGGGAAAATTCCACAGGAACCACCCTGATACCTCACTTATCCAAGCCCAGATTAGAGGATCACAAAAGGCATATCAAGCCATCATCCATCCATGAATCAATTCCTGAGAAGAAGACCATCTTATCCTCAGGTCAAAACAAAAGATGATTCATTTTCTAGAAATTCACACAGCATATTCTTTGATAATTTCTATAGATGGAATCCATAACATCAACCTTCAGCAATTTGTCAAACATTTCTATATTCTAGGAATAATGGTAAAGAATTAATGTTTTCTAGCTCTTAAAGATTCTTCTGAAGAAAATTTTCACTTGTTTTAAACCTCCAAAAAAGCACAAAAGGTTTCCTTACTCCCATCTTGTGTCTTACCCAAAAAATCACTTTTTTTATATTATTTTCTCATTTTATAGATTTTAATCTCTTTATTTGGCCATTTTTTCTCAAAAGAGATTTTTTGTATAAAAAAATTCTTGATAATCCCTTGGAAAACTGCCCTTCATTTTCATAAAACGTATTTATTAATCCAGAAATACATTTTGATTATCCCTTTCTTCTCTTCAAGGAAATTTTTTTATCCTAATATTATCTATTTACTCAAAAGTTTGTGTAATTTTTGAATATAACTCAGAAACCTCAAGTGAAGGGTAATTGAGTAAATTCTTAGTCTTCTGATAGATTTTGCAAGATTTCTCCAAAAATAAAGGTATTAAATATTTGGGATCATTATTTCAGAAGCTAACAGAGTTAATGTATCTCAATTATTAATAATAGAAAAAAATATTGAACCACAATGCAATTATTGAACATACAGGGGTATATATAGTGAAAATCTGAAGCTTAGAATGAAATTTGAAAAATAAAATCAATAAAACAGATAATATACTAGAATAAAAATGAACAGTAAGCCTGGTTTATTACTTTCTACAGAACATATTGTGCTTCATCATAGGTGGATAAACTATATATCATTAACCTTGAGTAATTGTCACAGAAATTCCTGCCAGACGTCAAAAAAGTGAATTCTTTTCAAAAAGGATATCAATCCAAATGAAATCCTGGTTGATACTGGAAGTTTGTAAATCACATTCCAGAAAATGTGACAGTACCCCTAGGTTTAAGGCATTATGTCCCTGAAGTGGATATACCTGATGGTTTTGGACATATCCATCCTTCCATGGTGCTATATTAGTCACAAAAGGTGCCTACAAAAAACTCACAAGGGGGAAAACAGAGAACCCAGTGACTTAGGCTTTCAACATTCACCCTCTGTCTCTGTCACAACCAGGGATAATACCCCTTGGACAGTTGTATGACATATCAATGCCATATATCTTTTATAGAAATTTGGCCATATCTATTACTATTGGCCAAATTGGCCACTTTCACTTTGTGCCATATTTCCTTTTAATATAGGAAATATGCCCAAATGGTCATATCAGACCATTTGGGGCTTAATTGCAAGATTTTCACATTTTGTGCATTTTTTGCGCACTTTGTGCAGATACAGTTTTGAAGCCTTTTAGGCTTGTTTTGGCAAAACACCAAAACTGTTCATAAAACAGCTCTGCAAGTCCTGAAGCCACCCAAACTCCATTTTCTCCTTTATCCTCTTGGCCTTCATTCAAAAGACCTTTGGTGACTTTTCCTCTTCAATAACCAAGAGTGTGTCACAACCACATGCAATGGGTGTTTACAGCAAAACAAGACTGACCCCAATTTATGTCCAATCAGCCCTTGTTGTTGTTTAATGGCCTTTGGGCCATATCCCGCAGTCATTGGCCTCCTTGGCCAATTCTCTATCTCACCAACCCCCAGGAAAATATCCTTGTTTTGGGCCTGGGAGGGTCATTCTGTTTTGCAGAAGCCTCTTTCCCCTCTAGCTCACCCCCTTTGATTAAGGGGTCTATGGCCTAAATGGCCGAAAAAGGCCATTAAGGCCCCCTACAGCCTCTATGGCCTGCGGTCCATGGGACCCTTTAGGCTCCTTTTTGGCCTAAATCCAATAAGGCCAAAAGGGGGCCAAGGGGGAAGCCTATTAGCTCCTAAACCACAGGTAGGCCCACCTGAGCCCATTTTGGCCCAAAATGGCCAAAAGGACCCCAGGAACCAAAATTGGCCAAGAACCACAGGTTGGTCATAATCAATCATGGACCCCATTTTCAACCAATAGCCTCTGGAAACCACCAGGGGCCACCAGCTCAGGTCCAGCAAGGCTCCCCCTCAATTCAGGGAAAGACTTTTCCCTCATTCATGGACCCCATGCTGAAGGATCCAGGCATGGTGCATATATGGTATAATATACCATTATGCATTGTTTTTCCTCATAAATCCAATGGTAATGATTTCAGGACCCAATTATGTCATTTCAACTCCAGTCCCCAAATCCATCACCCATTTAGTCTTGCAATCCATGATGGCTACCAGAAGACCATTCAAGGACCCCAACCACCTGGCCCTGCAGAAGTTGGGTTGTTATTTCATTTCAGGATTTTGCAAGTGGTAATCAATCATTAAGTCAGTTTTCAAGGAATTAAGCACTTTAGTACCCCTTGGAAAACTCAATTGGTTCATACAGGATTTATTCAAGGAGCCTGTATGGCCTTGACCCTTTTGGGCCAATTCATATTCCACTGTGGGAATTCAGTCACACAGCTCAATTCTCAAGATGGACAGTTGTGTATTGACCCAAATCAGTCAATACAGTTGGGTGATCAACCCTCCAGGATCATTATTTCAACTTTTCACATATACTGGCCACCTTTCTTCCCTGGATAGCTTTCCCCCAGTTAATTAATATATTGGATTTATTTTTATTCTTATTTTATTTTCATTATTAAAGTAAATACTGATAATCTTAAGTCGGTCATTTGCACCTTTTTCTTCCCCTGTCAGTGGATATTGGTGGTCATATCCTTTACTACTTCCATTGTTCTTTCTGGAAGGTTGAAACAGTGAATTGAGGATTAATTGGGTTGGTTCTTTGGCCTTTGGCTTCCTTCTTATTTTGGAATATCTTGTATTGCTTTCATTTTTCTTTCAAACAAATATATTTTTCTCTTATCTCTTTGTTCTTTGGGAGCCCTCCAAGTGATTTCTTGATTCCCGAGTGCCAGGCCACTCTTGTTTTCACCAAGAGCGCCTGTGACAGAGTGCCATAAATGGTGTTATACACCATTATGCACCTTTTTTCACCAGAAATCCAGTAGTGCCAATATCAGAAGGTTATTTCAATATCCCATTACATCAAGGCACCAAATCATTCAGAGGATTCATCAAGGCTCATGCTCAAGTGTTATTCCCAAGTACCAATCATGCCATCAAGCAGTCATTGGTTATTTTCAATTATGCAGTATGCCTCCAAGGGAATACTGGTAGTTCATTCTCAAGGAATATTCAAGAGGTAATTACAAAACAATTGTCAAGTGTAAATGCTCTATCAATCCACCTTGGCAAACACATTCATTTCCATACAGTCTTGATTCATAAAGACCTTTATTTCAACCATAAACACTAGGAAGATCATTAAAATCAGTTCATCTCCAAATTTGGCAAGGTATAGACTTCCTCAAAAAAATCAATACAGCTTCAAGGATTCAATACAGACCAGCTGTCAGCCTGAAGGAGTCAAAATCTCAACAAATTCTATATACAAGCCTCTTGTTCAACCCTGGGGGGATTTTCCCCTAGTTAATTAATATACTTTGATTTATTTCTATCTTTACTTTCTTTCAGCATGATAGTGAATATTGATATTCTTAAGCAAGTCATTTGTACCTTTCTGTCTTTGCCTGTCAGTGAGTGTGAGCCTTAGAGGTATTTTCAGATACCCAAAAGACCACAAATAATAAAATAATATACAATCATAAATAAAAGAAATTTAATTATATCATCAGAACAAGAATTAAAGTATAAATATAGATTTATACACAAAAATGAAAATCTAATTATAATTTAAAAATAAAATTACATTGAATTTTAAATTTGTGAAAATACATTTTTACTTGAAAACATTAAGTAAAAATGAATTTTCAACAAAAATACCAAAATTAAAATATTTTTGGAAAAAAGTTAAATAAAAATATGAAAATTATATTACCATTGGACTCCTCATAACAAATAAGGTGGGGTTACCTCTGGGTAAAATTTCTGTAACTCAACTCTAAATAAGCTTGAATTAAGCTTATAGTATTTTATGTACAAAGGCTGAAAATACTCAAAACCTTTATTCAATTCACATCACATGGGGTGTTAACCATCAATTTTTGTGTTAAAATTGAGGTGTTATGTGTAGGTCAGAAGTTATGATGAATTGAAGTATTTTCAATTGAAATGTCAAAATGTGCACATGTATTACATAAATGAGCTTTAATTTAAATATGAGGGTCAATTATTACAGTTGTGTAATGTAAAAACTCAATTGAATTACATATGTGAATTATAAGTATAATACATGATGAGGTATTAAAGAAAAAATAAATTGGAAAGATTGATTATGGGGGGGAAAAGGAATCTTGGCTCCAAGGGGGAGCTAGACCCCCAAATTCCTTGCTGAAAGGTGTGAGATGTCAAAATACACACAAAGGTTCATCACTTTTGGCCTGGAATTTAGTCACAGGGTCTGTGTCTCAATTGATAATGAGGTTTTCATACCAACCAGGGAAGTTTTAAGTGTTGCCAAGAGGGTAAAACTACCGTTAAGATAAAAAAACATTGTAAAAACAGTTTTAACTTGTTTTTAAGTCTCTTACACACATTATTACATGTGTTGAAGGATTATAACCAGGTATTATTATAGAAATGGCTGATTTGAGGGTCCAAAATGGCTAAAAATAGCCCTTTTTTGGTATAAACCAGGGTTCAATGATGCCATAATTGGATTTTCTTTTGTCAGAGTATTTTCCACGACTGAAAAGAGAAAATTCCAATTTTTGAGTAAGAGAATTTGTGGTTATTAAAGTATGTCTTCTTTGCCCCACTTTTCTCTTCATGTTAGAATCTTTTCCCTTTATAATTAGTTTAAACACTGTTAAGCTAGTAAATAAAAGATCCCAACCACCCTTTTCAATAGTTTTGAACCTTTTAAACACATGAAAAAATCATTATAATAATTGTTCGTAACTCTTATAATAATTTTTACCCCTTGAACAACCCCATAAGTGAGTAAAAGCATCTTTCATCACTGTTAACTTTGTCACTTTGTTTCCAAGTTCACTCTGGTCACTTTTGGGTGGTGTTTCTCTTTAATAATCTTTTTAAATAATCTGTTCTTATATTAATTTCTTGCAGCTCTTTGCTCAATTAATTCCAATCAAAATTGCTCTTGAAGAAATTTCTTTTGTAGCCTTAAATATATCTTGTAGAGTATTTTTGGATAAATTTTTATTGTTGGTAAAACAATGAATTTTTATAATATTATTGTTTTATACTAATAAAGTCAAGAAAACAAAATTGGTGTGTTTTCTCTTAAAAATCTTATTCCATACTATTTTTAATCAATTTTTACTATAAACAAATTTTGAGGACAGGAAAAGTACCTGATTTTTAATCAAAGTTTCATATCCCCACCTTACATTTGTGGGAACAGCCGTGATATCTTACCTGTGACACATACTTTTACTCTTTTTGAATCCCTTTTTTTATATTGCAAAATTTAATAAACCCATAAGAAATACTTATAATTCAAAAATTTCATAAAAAATAAAACTTTTTTATAGGGTGTTGGTAAAAACACATAAGAGCTTACGTGTTTTTGCCATAAATTGGTAAAAACACATAAGGGGTTCCCTGGGCCCATTTTTAATTAAAAATGAAACACAACCACGCCTGTATTGGGCCAAAACATGCCCAAAGGAGGTTTTTTCCCCACAGAACCTCTCTAACTCCCAATTGTTTCAAATTTCTTTGCCCAGCCCCCCCCAAAAAAAGGCCAAACACCCAAATAACCCACATTATCCCCACCCCAAACCAATTTCTTCTTTGAAACACAGCATTACCAAAGCCATTTTGCAAAGCTTTTCACACTTTTTTTGCCCCAAAGACTGCATTTTCCACCACAACGACCTGCTTTCAAGCCTCCCAATTTTCAATTGTTTACCTTCCCTCATCCATTCATCCCAAATTTAAACCACTTTCTTTAACTCTTAACCACTTCTGTTCATTTTCAACACCTTTTTTCACTTCTTTTCACATTTTGAAAGGTTCTTACCCCATTCCAAATCCCCAAATTCCCCCTTTTTTTCACTTTTATACATATTTTTCATTCAAAAATGTTTCAACCCCCACTGAAGGTGAATTTCAGACCCTTGAGCTTCTTTGGAAACATGTGCATAATGTTGCCAGGGCTCAGGGGTATGCTGTGTCCACCTTGAGGTCCAATATGACCCACAACCAAATTAAAATAGGTTGTGACAGGTCTGAGACCCCAAATGCAACCAAAAGCCCCTCCAAAACAGTCAACTCAAGAAATCTTGACTGTAGTTTTAGACTTTATTCCAGAAAATATGCCAAGAGTACCACTTGGACTCTTAAAGTCCAAAATCCTGACCATAGCCATGATGCCACTGGAAATATCATGGCACATCATGCTTTCAGGAAATTCAATGAGCAATAAACATCCCAAATTGCTCAAATTTCTGAATCACTGCTTCTTCCAAGGCAAATTCAGGCCCTATTATGGAGCCAGAGGGACTCAGACAGGCCTGTCATCTTTCAAGACATTTACAACCAAGTCAAGAAAATCAAGAAATACAAACAGCAATGCAGAAGGCCCATTGATGCTCTTATTGACACTCTCAAACAAGAAAATTTTGTTTGGTCCTCTGAAAGGGATTCTGAGGGACACATTACCTCCTTGTTTTTAACTCACCCCCTGGCCCTAAAACTCCTTCATGGCTTTCCTCATGTCATTCTTATGGATTGTACTTATAAAACCAATAAGTACAAAATGCCCCTTTTTCATATTGTTGGATTCAGCTCCACCAATAAGACCTTTTCTGGGGCTTTTTGTTTAATGAAGAATGAAACTGAACCCTCATATACTTGGGCATTAAATCAATGCATAGAAAAGGTCCTCAACAACACCAATCTTGTTCCCCCTCCAGTTATTGTTATTGACAGGGATCTGGCCTTAAAAAACTCCCTTAAGAAGCTCTTCCCAGACTCCAAAGTCATGCTATGCATTTGGAACATCAATAAAGATGTATCTGCTCATTTCATGAAGAAAATTAGTCATGGAACTGATTTTGAAAATTTTATGGGCCTTTGGAATCAAGTAATATACTTTTATCTTTCACTTTAGTTCACTTTATTTCACTTTTTTTCTTATTTTTTTTTTATTCATGACTTTGGGATTAATTTCTCAGGTTATGTATTAATCCACTGAAAAGTCTTTCAAAGACAACTGGAAGAAGCCAAGTCAAAAATCCTGAAGTCTTGTATTTGGAAAATACCTGGCTTCCTCTGAAGGAGTATTCTGTGCCAGCCTGGACCAACCACCATTGCCACCTGGGTGTGGGCTCCACCTCCAGAGTTGAAGGTGCCCATACCATGGTAAAGCTTTGGCTCCAAAAGTCAACTGGTACTCTCCTGGAGGTAGTAAGGGATCTCCACATGGCATTCAGAAAACAATTTCTTGAAATTATCAACAGAATCTTCAAAGAAATGATTGTCCATTTCAAGAATTTTCCTCCACACATCTGTGCCCTCAATGGCAAGGTGTCTCATTATGCTCTTCAGATGGCCTTTGACACTTTCAAAACCAAATTTACTCCCAATGAAAAACACACCAACAAATACAACAATTATCAAGGCATTCCTTGCAAGCATAAGACCCAAAAGGAATTTTCCAAGCGCCAAAGGCTTGAAATATCAGACTTCCATCCTCAATGGCATTTGAATTTGCCTGTTTTTAATTTCTTATTCTTATTTTTTTTCTTCTTAACTGATTTTATTTGTTATATTCTTCTCAGGCTGGTTTTCAAGGTGATGATCAAAGTGTTGAAAAAGAAAGAAAGAATGAAGCCCAGAAAATATTTGAAGCTATTGAGGAAGACCTATTTCAAAGACCAATGGCACAAATCACCCCAATTCTTCAAAATTTTCAAGATTTTTTGACTGGAAAAGTCCCATTTGATCAAATTCTCAAGAGTCAAGAGGATGATAAATATTATGAAGACCCTCTACAATGCAAGAATATCCATGGAAGACCTCAAGGAGCCAAGCATAAAAACAAAAATCCAAACAAAAGAGAACCTTCAAGATTTGAAATTATTAAAATTCAATCCAAGAGAAGAGGAAGACCCCCCTCAAAAGTGACAAGTACAACAACATCAAGATCACAGTCAAAGGCTCCCTCTCCAATCATGGAAGTGGACTCATCTGATGATTCTGAAGATTCTGAGGACTCATTATCTAAATCCATCAGTTCATCAGATTCACTACCCTCAGAAAAGGAATTAAATAAATCAGAAGTAACCCATAGAAGGTCCAGAAGATTGGCAATTGGATTCAAAACCTCACAAAGAAAATCACACAAGCCTGCCACCAGCTTCAAGATATATGATGCAATTGACTTGACCTGTGAGAATTTTCAAAGCAATTATCACACAAGTGATGAATTCTCCAAGCTGTTTGTGAGTTTATGATTATTTTGAATGTAAATTTCTCTTGTTTATTTTGATATTTATTCATTTTTTGACCTTATTTTATGAGATAACTGGCTCAGAAGACTTGCACAAGCTTATATTGAAATACAACTTCAAGGCCATCAATGTCCAGGGTGATGGAAACTGTGGCTACAGAACAGTATCCCACTACATTTACAAGAATCAAGATCAATGGGCTGATTTCAGAGGTGACTTGGCTGAAGAAATTCAACAAAATAAAGACTTTTATGAAGCCATTAACACCTTAATTCCCTCAGTATCCTCTTATTTGAACAGAATTGAATGGTATGAAGATGTTGATCAGGCTCCAAAAAGCAAGTGGATGTCCATGCCTGACATGGGGGATCCAATTGCAAATAAGTATAAAAGACCAGTTTTCTTTTATTCCACAGTCCAATATTTTTCTGTTTTCCCTTATTTCTGTCCTCCAAATGATAATCCCCCATTTTCATCTGCTTCTTGGATAGCTGTGCTCATTTTGTTCCTTTGGACATAATTGTTTCAAAAGTTTAACAAGTCCCCCCCTTTACTGTGAATTGGGAGATTCATTCCCAAACCACAAGCCCTGGGGTGGGCTGATAAATTTAAGAAACACAGAATGTTGTATTTGTCCAATATTCCTCCCCCCCTCAGAAAAAACCCACTATTTTGGAGGTTGATTCTGATTGATTGATTTTTGTATATACAATTTATGCCAATTATCCCCCTCCTCAGTTATATTTATTGCTTAAATCCCACCTCAGTCTCCCTTTTTATCAAACATGTGGAACCTTTGTGCTTAGAAATAGTCATATTACAAACAAGGAAAAAAAATCTGAAAAAATACACTTATTGCCCCTGCACTTGCTGTCCCACCAAAGTGATTCCCCAAAATTGTTGGCTTCTGATTCTTTGTTGTCCAGATTGAACCCTTCAATTTAAAAAAATGAAGGAAATTCCTAAGTGGGAAGTTATTAAATTAGCTTTTGAAAAATAGGCATATTACAATGATGCAAAAAAACATTTAAAATGAAACCCTTTTTGCACCTTCACTTGTCCCACCAAAATAAATTCCCAAAATTATGGGCTTCTAGTGCTTTATTCTTCAGATTGAACCCTTCATTTTTTAAAAAATTAAGGAAATTCATAAGTGGGAAGATTTTAAATGAATTTTTGGAAAAATATGGCATTTTGGAATATTGGCCAAATTTGTGAAATTTCGCAAAAAAAAATTTTTTGAAAAAATTTGTGCATATTGACATTCCAAGTTGGGAAAAATATGGCAAAAAATTCCAAAAGAATTCTTTGAAACTGAGCCTGAGGAATTTCTTTTTGAAAAATAAGGTCACTTACGTGTTTTTACCATAAATTGGTAAAAACACATAAGGGCTTACGTGTTTTTACTAAAAGCTTATGTGTGTTTACCAACACCCTTTTTATATTATAAGTGAGTCTTCATTTTTCATTTCTCTTTTGAAAAATCCTTTTTTTACTTAAATAATTGCTTTTTTCAGTAATTTTAGTATCTGACAACATGGTAAGACAAGAAGATATTGAAACTGCATCAACAGCTACTATCATTATTCCTGCCAGTACAGCCAATTCTGATTATAATAGCACAGGAATTATAATTAAGAACAATCAACCAGAGCCAATTTCTTCTGAATTAATTAACTTGGACATAAGTCATACCCTTCAAAAGGAAAAGAATTTGGCCAATAGTAAGGTTTTTAACATAAAATCACTATTTTTAAGCTTTTAACCATAAAATATGCCTTCAAACAGATCAGGAGCCAGCTATAACCCCCAAGCAGCTCCCATAAAAGGTTATAGATGTGATTATGGCAGAAGCCAATCAGTTACAGAAGGACAAGGGTCAGTAAATGGGTCCCAAACTGAAAAAATATGCCATTCTGAGACTGATAATACTGTTTTACCTTCAAGCAGAGCTGAAAACACCACAAGAAGCCTCAGTGGACATACACAAAGACAGCCAGAAGGCCTACAACAATTCATTGCAGCACAAAGAGTACCAGATCATTGCAGATCTGTGGAAAAACTGCATGAATTCCTACCTGACTGTGACAAACTTCCTGAGCCACAACACTTGCAAGTTACTCAATGGATGGCATCCATTGATGGAAAAGAAAAACATGATGCTCTTAACAGCAGAATGGAGGAAAAATAACCTTCTAACACCCAAGTAAGTGCCAAAAACAGCACCAGTAGCCAGAAGCAGAAATTTCACGGTGAAGAAGCAGTAACAAGCTCAGAACAAGGGCAAAGGAAATGCACCAGCCACAAAACCTTACAGCCAGGGCTACAGAATCCCAAAGATTCAGAAGGATTACATGGAAAATGTATTTCAGATGGCCAGAACAATGATGGAATTGCAGAAAAAGGAGGAAGACAGATTAAAATCTCAGAAATGATTTCTGATATTCTGGATGGCATTCCAAACTTGTATATAGCTATAAATGACATGAAAAGTCATATTTCTGATAAAAAATCATCAACTTGTAACAATCTTAAGACAAATAACTTAAGTCTGAGCAAAATAAATGAGACACTTATGTGTTTTGAAAAGTTTTTTATAACAATTAAAACTTCCAATAATGACAATTCATTTGCAAATAAGTTAAATAAACAAGCTGCCATTATCAATGAATTGGTAGACAAATATGCTAAATTCAATATGGTAAACTTGATTTATCAAGAATTCAAGATGCACAACTAATGAAAACCAAACAAAACAGGGGAAAAGGTTATACAGCTGTTAACTCCTGTATAGCAGAAGTGGTAATTGATAACAAACCCACTAAGCATTTACTTTACCCAAGAGCCTTCTGCTCTTGTGTTGGAAAATCTTTTCTTAAGACCTTTGTACCAAATTTTGAAGATAAAGCATTTACAATCAATGGCATAAAATTTAATAGTGCAAGTAGTCCAATGAAAGAATTGGGCATATTTGAGACTACTGTCATATTTTCACACATAAGTGCAAATCTAAGAATAACTGTTGAATTTGTTGTTATGGAAAATTGCTCTAGTACCCATTTTATATTGGGAAATGACTATTTGATCATGTATGGAATAGACTTACATAGCAAAAAAGACAGATACTTTACTATTGGGGACAATAAGTGTCAAAAATTTACCTTTTTACAGTTTAAAAAAGAAATTACTGTAAACAAAGTATTGCCAGTCAACTCCAAGTTAGAAAAGTTTAACTCTGAACAGTTAAATGAAGCTGAAATCAGTCTTCATCTCACTTATAAAAAAAAGTGAACTTTATGCCCTTTTATATGACCTCAAAGATGCCTTTGCATCAGATAAAGAGTTCCTGAAGCAATTGTTGGTCATGAGGTTGACATTTTTCTTAATATTGAAAGACCTTACCCGCCACTCTTGAGAAGACCTGCATATCCGGCAAGTCTTAAATTGATAGAATCTCTAGAGATCCATATTAATAAACTTCTGGACCTTGGGGTAATAAGAAAGGTTGGCCACAATGAGGAGGTAGAAATAACTACACCAGTCATAGTGGCATGGCATAATGGAAAGTCTAGAATGGTTGGGGACTTTAGAGCTCTGAACACTTACACTATTCCAGACAGGTACCCAATACAAAAAATTCAAATTTCCCTTACCCAAAGTCCCAAGCAGTGTATATAAGCACCATGGATTCCCTTAAAGGATTTCATCAAAATGTGGTAACACCAACGGCAAGAAAACAATTGAGGATTATTGTTCATTGTGGAGTGTATTAATATTTAAGGATGCCTTTGGTATCAAGAATGAACCTTCACACCTCCCAAGAATGATGAATGAAATATTCCCTGAAGAGCTTTCAAAAGGATGGTTAATCATGCACATTGATGATATTATTGCCTGTTCCAAGACCTGGGAAGAACATATATACAGATTATCCAGAGTTTTGAACAGAATTAAATATTTAAACATGAAAATTTCTTCAAATAAGTGTCATTTTGAATTTTAAGAACTCAAAGCACTAGGACATGTAGTATCTGGTTTATCCCTTGGAATTGAAAAAAACAAAGTTGCAGCAGTGCTACTGAAACCTATGCCTCACAAAAAAAAGGAATTTCAGTCATTTTTGGGATTTACAGGATATTGCAGGCAGCATATCAAAGATTTTGCATCCATAGCAAGACCTTTTTATAAATTATGTGACAAGGACACCATATTTGAAATGACTGTTGACAGAGTCAAAGCCTTTGAATCTTTAAGACAAGCCTTGACCACTGCTCCACTATTACTGATTCCAGACTTCAAGCTGCCCTTTAAGCTTTATATTGATGCATCAGGAGATGGATTAGGTGCTGCACTTCATCAATTCCAGATTATCAATGATAAACATGTGGAATGACCTACATGTTTCATATCCAGGCAAATCAAACCAACTGAAACTAAATATGAGGCAAGTCAGATGGAGTGTTTATGCCTTGTCTGGGCCTTAGAAAGACTCAATTACTTCCTAGAAGGATGTGGTTTTGAAATAATAACAGATTTTACTGCTGTTAAATCACTTTTAAACATGAAAACACCCAACAGGCATATGCTCAGATGGCAATTAGCCATACAGGAGTATAGAGGTAATATTAATATTGTTCACAAAGATGGGAATATTCATAAAAATGTAGATGAACTGAGCAGATGGCCATTACCAAATAATATTGATAATCCAGCTTATGTTCCAGCAGCAGCTTCCCCACAGATCCCAATAGAAGGAATCAGTGCTACAGATCTGAACACAACATTCTTTTAGGAAGTAAGAAACAGCTATAATTGTGATAAGAGTTGTAGTATCCTATGCCAATTGCTTACCAAAGACTGTAAAGACAGCTCTTTGATACATTAATTGGATGAAATATGGGAGAAATCATATGATTAAGGAAGATTTCACTTACTGGATGGAATAATTTACCACAGAACTAAGAATACATGTGTAATGACAATTTTGGACAGCTCCTTAATAACTCTTCTACTGAAAGAATCCCATTGGAGCACCTTCTCACGACAGGACAAGAGAAAATATAAAGAACTGTATATGGTGGCCAATGTGGCAGAGAGATGTGGCAGAGTATTCAAAAACCTGTGACAGATGTCAAAAGGATAATAGATCAACTGGAAAAAGATTTGGAAATATGACCAAAATGCAAGAACAAAGCAAACCTTGGGAAATTGTCCATATGGTTTGGGTAACTGGCGTACCACCAGGGGGTGATAAAAGCTATAATGAATACCTAGTGATTGTTGACAGATTTAGCAAGACTCAAATCTTTCTACCATGTCACAAGGATGATACAGCCATGGATACAGCTCTTCTAATATGGAATAGAGTAATGCCATGGACTGGAATATTCACAAATATCATTGGTGACAGAGATCCCAAATTCACCTCAGCACCATGGACAAATCTTCACCACTTATATGGAACAAAGTTGTCTTTCTCTACACCCTACCACCCACAAAGTGATGGACTGGATGGAAGAATGATCTAAATATTGGAAGATATGGTAAGAAAAATTTGTGAATATGGCCTTGAATTTAAAGATTGTGATGGATTTACCCATGATTGGTGTACTCTTTTACCAGCACTGGAATTGGAATATAAGACATCCATTCATGCCAGTACCAATCAAACTCCTTTGCAGGACCTTTTTAAAGCCCTCCATTGGGAAAATGCAATTGAAATAGAATTATCTGAGGAGCTTGGCAATAAGTATCCTAAGTTGGAAGTAAGCTTGGTAAAGACATATACATCTAGTGATGCTGAGAAGTTTCCTTTGAGAAATAGAGCTCCCCAGAATATACCTCCTATTGAATCTTCTGGTACTAGAAAAATCACCAAAGTTCTCAAAGAAAGAAAGTTAAGAGCCAAGAAACTAAGGGAATACCTTGTTGGGTACAGTGACCCAACTTGTGAAGATGAATGGTTATCAGAAAAGGACATACCTGAAGCTACTAAGCTTCTCAAAAGGTTCAGAAACACTAGAAATAACAATATTACAAAGTAATATTCTTTTTTAGGGGGAGGGAATGTGAGCCTTAGAGGTATTTTCAGATACCCAAAAGACCACAAATAATAAAACAATATAGAATTATAAATATAATAAATTTATTTATATAATCAAAAAAAAAATTAAAATTTAATTATGATTTAAAAATAAAATTACATTGGAATTTAAATTTGTGAAAACACATTTTTACTTGAAAAAATTACGTAAAAATGAATTTTCAACAAAAGTACCAAAATTAAGATATTTTTGGAAAAATGTTAAATGAAAATTATTATAGCTTTTTATCCTGCAAATAAAAATATGAAAATTATTTCACCATTAGACTCCTCATAAAAAATTATGTGGGGTCACCTCTGGTTAAAATTGCTGGAACTCAACTCTGAATAAGCTTAAATGAAGTTTTTAGTATTTTCTGTACAAAAGTTGAAAATACTCAAAATCTTAATTTAATTCACATCAAATGTGGTGTTAACAATCCATTTTTGTGTCAAAATTCAGTTGTTGTGTGTAATTTAGAAGATATGAGGAACTGAAGTATTTTCAATTGAAATGTCAAAATGTGTGTGCTTATTACTAAAATGAGCTTTAATTTAAATATTAGGTGTCAATTATTGAAGCTGGGTACTGTAAAAACTCAATTGAATTATATATGCAAATTATAAGTATAATACATGATGAGGAATTAAAGAAAAAATAAATTGGAAAGATTGATTCTGTGGGGGGGGGAAGGAATCTTGGCTCCAAGCAGGAGCCAGAACCCCAAATTCCTTGCTGAAAGGTGTGATATGTCAAATTTCATGCAAAAGGTGATCACATTGGGCCTCAAATTGAATTAAAGGATCTATGTCTCAATTGATGATGAGGTTTTGATACCAACCAGGGCAGTTTTAAGTGTTACCAAGAGGGTAAAACTATCCTTAAGATAAATCAAACATTGTAGAAACAGTTATAACTGGTATTTAAATCTCTTAAACACATTATGAACTGTTTTGAAGGCTTAAAACCAGGTAATACTATAGCAATGGCTGATTTGAGGGTCCAAAATGGCTGAAAATAGCAACAATGGCTAAATCCACCCCTTTTTGGTCTAAACCAGGGTTCAATGATGCCACAATTGGCTTTTCTGTTTTCAGAGTGTATTCCACGACTGAAAAGAGCAAATTTTACCTTTGAAGTAAGAGAATTGATAGCTATAAAAGTATGTCTTCTTTGCCCCACTTTTCTCTTCATGTTACAATCTTATCCTTTTATAATTAGTTTAAACACTGTTGAACCAATCAATAAAAGATTTCAAACACCCTTTTCTTATCATTTTGAACCTTTTAACCACGTGAAAAAATTATTATAATAATTGTTTGTAACTTTTATAGTCATTTTTACCCATTGAACCACCCCATAAGTGAATTAAATCATATTTCATCACTGTTAAATTTGTCACTTTGTTTCCAAATTCACTCTGGTCACTTTTGGGCGTGTTTTCTCTTTAATAATATCTTGAAATGCTTTGCTCTTATATTGATTTCCTGCTGTCTTTTTCCCAATTAATTCCAATTGAAATTTCCCTTGAAGAAATATCTTTTGTAGCCTTAAATATCTCTTGTAGAGTATTTTTGGATAAATCTTTATTGTTGGAAAAACAATAAATCTTTATAATATTATTTTTTCATACTTGTAGATTTGAAAAAAATAAAATTGGAGTGTTTTCTTTTAAAAATCTTCTTTCATTCTATTTTTTAATCAATTTTTACCTTAAACAAATTTTGAGGACAGGAAAAGTATTCGATTTTCAATCAAGGTTTCATATCCACACCTTACAAAATGTGATTTTATATTTGAAGACCTCAAAGCCCTGGGACATTTAGTATCTGGTCTATCCCTTGGAATTGCCAAAAACA
The DNA here is from genome assembly GCA_023105745.1 of Austropuccinia psidii. Taxonomy (NCBI): domain Eukaryota; kingdom Fungi; phylum Basidiomycota; class Pucciniomycetes; order Pucciniales; family Sphaerophragmiaceae; genus Austropuccinia; species Austropuccinia psidii. The sequence goes on from JALGQZ010000005.1 coordinate 24,258,395, forward strand.
AGGTTGTATCAGTGTTGCTGAAGCCTATGCCTCATAACAAAAAAGAAATTCATTCATTTTTGCAGTTTGCAGGAGATTACAGGCAGCAAATTAAAGATTTTGCATCCATAGCAAGACCTCTTTATAAATTATGTGATAAAGACACAGTCCTTTTGATGACTTTTGACAGGGTAAAAGCATTTGAGTATTTGACAGAAGCTTTAACCACTGCTCCACTTTTACTGATGCCAGATTTCAAGCTTCCCTTTAAGCTTTGTATTGATGCATCAAGAGGTGTGCTGGGTGTTGCACTTGATCATGTACAGATTATACATTACAAACCTGTTGAATGACCCATATGTTTCCCATCTAGGCAAATAAAACCAACTGAAGCCAGATATGGGGGAAGTCAAATGGAGTGTTTATGCCTTTTCTGGGCCATGAAATAGCTCAATAACGCTCTGGAAGGATGTGTTTTTGAATTAATAAAAGATTTCTCTTCTGTTAAATCACTTTCAAAAATTAAAACACCCAAAGGCACATGCTCAGATGGCAAATAGCCATAAAAGAGTATAGAGGCAATATAAGTATTGTGCACAAGGATGGAAGTATTCAAAAAAATGCAGGTGGACATCACCAAATAACATTGATAATCCTGCTTATGTAGCAGAAAATCTTCCCCACAGATCATAATAAAGGAATTAGTTTACTGACCTGAACACCACATTCTTTGAGGAAGTAAGAAACATTTATACTCAAGATAAGAATTGTAGCATTCTATGCCAATTACTCAACAAAGACTCCAAAGAAACTGCTTGATACATGCCTTAGATGAAATATGGAAGGAAGCATATGATGAAGGAAGATTTTATCTACTGGATGTAATAATATACCATATGACTCAACACACATGTGTAATGACAGTTGTGGACAGATCCTCAATCAATCTTTTACTGAAAGAGTGCCATGAAAGCCCCATCTCAGGACACCTTTCTGAGGACAGAAAAAGGAAGAAATTCAAGACCTGTATATGGTGGCCGATGTGGAAAAAGGATGTTGCAGAGAATTGAAAAACATGTGACAGATTACAAAAGGCAAATATATCCACTGGCAAAAGACTTGGAAATATGATCGAAATCCAACAACCCAAAAGACTTTGGGAAATTGTCCATATGGATTGGGTAACTGGTCAACCACCAGGAGGTGATAGAAGCTATAATGCATTCCTAGTGATTTTTGACAGGTTCAGTAAGACTCCAATCATTTTGCCATGTCACAAATATGATACATCCATGGATACAGCTTTTCTGATATGGAATAGAGTAGTATCATGGACTGGCATATTTACAAACATAATTAGTGAAAGGGATTCCAAATTTACCTTAGCACATTGGACAAACGTTCACCAACTGTTTGAAACAAATTTATCTTTCTCTACAACTTACCACCCACAAACTGATGGTCAAGCTGAAAGAATGATCTAAAATTTTGAAGACATGGTCAGAAGAGTTTGTGCATATGGCCTAGAATCTAAAGATTGTGATGGATTTACCCATTATTGGTGTACCCTTTTAGCTGAACTGGAATTGGAATATGAAACATCCATTCATTCCAGTAACAATCAAACTCCTTCTATTCTAGAAAAAGGATGGTGTCTCAAATTACCCCAAGATTCCTGGAGGAACAATTGGGTCCAAATAAATCCCACAGCTAGTAGCTTCAAAGGAATGCTAGAAAAATCTAGAAAGCATGCAGTAAGCTGAATGGAAGACTCATTTGCATAGTCCAAAGAAGAATGGGACAAATCATATGCCACTCCAGACTTCAAAGTAGGACATTTGGTGCTTGTATCTACCACTAACTTCAATAACATCACAGGATTTAAGAAGCTCAAAGACTCCTTTGCTGGAAATTTTGTTATTAAGGACCTACATGGAGAAAATTCTGTTGAATTACAATTATCTGATGGATCTAGTAATAAGCATCTTACATTTACAGTAAGCTTAATAAAGGCATATAAATCTTGTGATGCTTAAAGATTTACCTTGAGAAAGTAAGCTCCCCAGCATATAACTCCTGTTGAATCATCTGTTACAAAGAAAATTACCAAAGTTCTCAAAGAAAGAAAGTTGAGAAATAACAAAGTAAGGGAATACCTTGTTAGGTACAGTGCTTTAAACTGTGAAGATGAATGGTTGGCAGAAAAAGACATAAGTAAAGTGACCAATATTCTCAGAAGGTTCAGACAAATTAGAAATAACAATATTAAAAATTAATATTGGTTTTGAGGGGAAGGGAATGTGAGCCTCAGAGGTATTTTTATATCCAAAAGACAACAAATATTAAATAATGATACAATTATAAATAAAATGAATTTATTTATATTATAAAGTACAAAATTAAAATATCAAGATAAAATTTATATAAAAAATTGAAGTTTTAATTTTAATTTAAAATGAAAGTTACTTTTAAATTTAAAATTTTGAAAATACATTTTTACTTGAAAAAATTAAGTAAAAATGAATTTTTAACAATAACAATACAATTAGAATATTTTTGGAAAAAATTTAAATAAAAATTATTTTAGCTTTTGTCCAGTAAATAAAAATATGAAAATAATTTCACTATTGTATTCCTCATGAAAAATAAGGTGGGGTCACCTCTGGTTAAAAATCTGTAACTCAACTCTAAATAAGCTTAAGTTAAGCTTTTAGTATTTTTTGTACAAAAGTAGAGAATCCACAAAACCTTAAAATGATTCACACCACATGTGGTGTCAATTATTAATTTTTGTGTGTAGTTTAGAATTTATTAGGAATTGAAGTATTTTCAATTGACATCTCAAAATGTGAGTGTGTATTACATAAGTGAACCTTAATTTACATATGAGGTATCAATTATTACAGTTGTGTACTGTAAAAGCTCAATTGAATTACATATTTAAATTGAAATTATGATACATGATGAGGAATCAAAGGAAAAATAAATTGGAAAGATTGATTCTGGGGGGGGAAAGGGAATCTTGGCTCTCAGGGGGAGCCAGACCCCCAAATTCCTTGCTGACAGGTGTGAGATGTTGAAATACATGCAAAATTTCATCACTTTTGGCCTGGAATTGAGTCACAGGGTCTGTTTCTTCATTGATGATGAGGTTTTGATACCAACTAAGGAAGTTTTAATTGTTTCCAAGAGAGTAAAACTACCCTTAAGTTAAACCAATCATAGTAAAAACAGTTTTAACTGGTTTTGATGTCTCTTAAACAAATTCTCACGTGCTTTGAAGGTTTGAAAGCAGGTATTACTATGCCAATGACTGGCTTAAGGGTCCAAAATGGCTAAAACCAGCCTTTATTTTGTCTAAACCAGGGTGCAATGATTCCATATTTGGCCTTTCTGTGGTAATAGTTTTCTTCACGACTGACAAGAGTAAATTTTACTTTTCGAGTAAGAAAATTGGTGGCTATAGAAGAATGTCTTCTTTGCCTCACCTTTCTCTTCATGTGTCACAGGGGCTCTTCTAAATGAAGAGGGCCTGGCACTCAGTGAACAGACTAATTTATGGAGGGCTCAAAGAAAGTACTCAAAGGGTAAGAGCAATGAGATAAAGTATAAAATTCCTACTGATAAATAATGAGCATTAAAAGACATGAAATAAAAAAACAAAAGCAATAACAATGAGCCAACCACAAACAATCCTGAATCACTGTTTCAACCTGTTCAGAAAAGCAAACAGGATTAACAAGGATATGACCACCAGGACTCTACTGAAAAGGTGGGGGAAGGCAAAGACTGACTTAATAATCAATAAAATAATACTTCTGAATAAGAAATAAAATAATATCAAATAAACAAATCAAATATTTTAATTAACTGGGGGAAAACCCCCAGGTGGGTGAAAGTGGGCTGGTATATGTGAAAAAATGCCATCCTGGAGTTTGAGTGTTGAGAAACCATGACTGTATAATTGAAGAACCTGTATTTGAGATGTGAAACTGTATTGGTGTATCCAATACAGTCATTTGAATCAATACAGGTGTTTGCACTTGTATCGAGGGCAGGCCTGTATTTGGTGAATCCTGTATTTGGGATTTTCCTGGATTGAGCTGTATTGAGGTTTGAAGCTGTATTTGATGCAGCTTCCATGAAACCCCTTGCTGATTAGGTGTTGGAAGATTTCACATTAGTAATGAATGGTAATTCCCTGCCTGTCTCCATGGCTGTGACATCATGTTAGAGTCTTTTCCTTTTATAATTAGTTTAAAAACTGTTTAAACAAACAATAATATATTCCAACTACCCTTTTTGAATAATTTGAATCCTTTTAACCACTTGAAAAAATTATTATAATCATTTTTACCCTTGAACCACCCCATAAGTGAATTAAAGCAACTTTCATCACCGTTAAATTTTTCACTTTGTTACCAAATTCACTCTGGTCACCTTCAGGCATGTTTTCTATTTAATATTCTCCTTTAAAGACTTTGTTCTTATATTAGTTTTCCTTCAATTATTTGCTTAATCAATTCCAATTGAAATTGCTCTTGAAGAAATTTCTTTTGTAGCCTTAAATATCTCTTGTAGAGTATTTTTGGATAGATTTTTATTTTTGGCAAAAAAATAAATCTTTACATTATTATTTTTTTATACACATAAAGTTAGAAACAATGAATTTGGAATGTTTTCTCTTAAAAATCTTAAATCTTAACATTTTTACTCATATTGTACCTTATAAAAATTTTGAAAAAATGAAAAGTATTTGATTTTTAATCAAAGTTTCATATCCAAATCTTAAAAATTTTATCTGCATAATTTTTAAACCAGTTTATGGAAGCTTCATGTTCTCTCCCAACATCTTGCTTTACTGAGTGTACTTTTTGTTAATAACTTTACAGCAGTAGTGTGTTGAGTAATGTGAACTGAGTCAAACTGAGGATCCCTTCCATAAACAGTGAAAAATGGTGATTTTTTGGTTGAAGAGTGGTCAGAGCTATTGTGAGAAAATACAGCTAGGGGGAGCCACTTGCAAATAATCTTGATGATGACTGACCTACATCTGAAGGTACTGTTCAAGTATCTGATTTACCCTCTCTGTTGGTCCATCAGTTTCAGGATGAGAACCAGTTGAAATATTGAGCTGCTAACAAATCTTGGTCCAAATAGAGAACCTTTATCATGGACAATTCTTGAAGGAAGGACATTCTTTGAGAAAATATTCTTGATGAATGAATGGGCCAAATCCAGTGAAGTTATTGAAGACATTGTTGGAATTGAAACTGCCATTTTTGAAAATCTGTCCACTATTACAAAATTTAGTCAAAGGAACTGGACAGTGGCTATTGAGTGATGAAGTCCATTGAAAGACAAATCCAAGGACCATTTGGAATTGGAAGAGGTTTGTGGAGGTCAGACTTCTTGGAATGGGTATTCTTCTTTTTTTACTACTTTTGAGAGGATGAAACATAATCCTTGATGAATCTTGTAATGCCAGACAAGTGAAAATCCCATTTGACAATTTTGAGATTCTTTTCTTGGACAGGATGGCCAGCTAGAGCAGAGTAATGATGCTTTTGAAGAATACTGAGTTGAACTGTGGGGTGATTTGGGACCACCACCAGATTGTTGAATATAAGAATTTGGGAAGAGCAATTCAGAGAATAATCTAGGAAAGATTCACCTCTACCCAAATTTTGAAGGATAAGTCTGTATTGAGAATCCTTCCATAATGGCTTCTGAATTGATTAAATCAAATTTGAAAATAATTTCACCTTGACTGAAATGAATTTTGAGGCTTGAATTTCATCTTTCTTGATTATTTTCTGATAATTTATTGAATTCTTTTTGATGAAATCCTCCCCCTCTCTGGGTAAATGTTGTCCTAACATGAAAAATCATCTGGGAGGGTTACCAGGTTGCCAAGGTGGTAGGTCATTTTGAAATGAAATTGTGAAAGGAATTCAGCCCAGTAGGCTTGGCAGTGAGTGAGAATCTTTGAGGACATGAAGTATTGAAGTGAAGAGTGATTGGGGAGAGCTTCAAAAGGAGAAGAAAACCTCTCCAGCACTTGAGAGCCCAGACTATTCCAAGGAGTTCCTTTTCATGAATTTCATAATTGAGCACTTCTGGAAGAAGGTTGTGGCTATCAAATACAATGGGATGTTTTGCTGAGTCAGAGACCTTACTCACTACAGCACCAAAGCATAATCTGATGCATAAGTATCTAAAATGGTGGGTAGAGAATGATTGGAGCATTGGTGAAAGCCTCTTTGAGTTTATGAGAATGTCTAAGAGTATCCTTGTTGAGGGGAAAACATGAATATTTATTGAGGAAGTTTATGAGTGAACTAATAGTATTTGAGTAATTCTTGATGAAACAGTGGTAGAAGTTTGAAAAACAAAGGAATTCTTGAAGAGAATTGAGGTCTCTTGGAGGGGGCCAATTGAGAATTTTCTGGACTTTTTCTTGGTCCATCTTGAGGCCTTTGGAAGAAACAACATAGCCTAAATATTCCAAACTTGAGACATGGAAGAGGCACTATGACACATTAGCAAAACATTCATTGGCTCAGAGTTTGGCAAGAACAGTGGATACATGAGTGAAATGTTCCTCCTCAGACTTGGAAAAAATCATCATAGCATCTAAATAAACAACTAAATGAACATCTAGAAGATCATAGAAAATACCATTGAAAAGGTTTTGAAAACAGGCAGGAGAATTGGTGAGCCTAAATGGCATCACCAAGTACTCATAGCTGCCATATTTAGTTTTAAAAGCTGTCAAATGCTCATCACCTTCCTTGATTCTGAGCAGGTTCTATGCACCACACAGAAAAATCTTGGAGAAGATAGAAGAACCATGAAAACAGTGAGAAGCTGATCCATAAGAGGAACAGCATATTTGTTCTTCCTAGTAACAGCATTGATTTTGAAATAATAAACACACAAACAGAGGTCACCATCTTTTTTTTGACAAAGAGGACAAGTGCTCCTGTTGAAGAGGAGCTTGGCCAGATAAAACCTTTTTCTACATTCTCTGAAATGTAAGCACTGAGTGTATACTAATCTTGGTTTGATAAAGAGTAGATCACCCCAGCTGGAGGTAGACATCCCTCCAGCTCAATATGATGATCACAGGAGCGGTGAGGAGGAAGTTTCTCTGCTTTCATGTTGGAGAATATATCCAAATAATGGCAATAAGAAGAAGGAAAAGCTTTAATCACAGTTTTTTATTTCCTCTGTCTCTTCCTCTTCATCCCACAACTCCTCTTGTGTGTAAGTATTTTCTCTGAAACTCTTGATAATAGTAGCAAATATCAAGAGTACTATGAATTTCCTCAGTAACAAATGTGATATAATGAAATGTTACAACCACAAATTTACATAATTGTTAAAAAGAATTACATATACAGAAAAGAAATTCAATCATTATTAAATAATTTAATCATAAAAGAATCTTAATAATTATAATTGTTGGATTTGACTATGAAACTGATGATAATATTACTATCAATCAACAGTACTATGTTTGTTCTTATGAAATATAATAAGAAAATATTATTATAACCACAATTAAAGAAGTACAGAATTATTCCTTTCACGTGTTAAACACTAATAGTGATTTTAACAGTGAGCAGTAATTGTCTACAAGAATCAATTGCCAGAAGAATTTAATAATAAAAACTTCTTTTATTAAAATAATATAATTATTTTAATATATAATTATCTTTTGCAAGAATCATTATGAAGATAATTCTTGAAGAAAAACTTTAAGAATTAAATAAAAATGACTCACTTATACTCCAAAGAACTTATTGAAAGGTATAAGTAGAGAAATTTGACATAGAATTGTGGATTTAAGGGATCAAAAATGATTCATAGCAGGTTTAAAGAAATATATAGTTGGATTCTATGATTTCACGTCTTTCTGATTGATTATGAAAGAATTAAAACACTTAAGAATATTTCAACTAATACTTAATTGTTGGTAACAATGATATAAATGGATAATAAGATGACTTGATGATTTTTGGAAACAAACAGCAAGAGGAGGCCTCTTTTAAGTCAAAAACAGCTCACAGAGGCGTGTCATGGAGCAAACTGAAAAACCAGTGAGTTAGAAAACAGTAAACCCTTTTGGAATATTGATTGCATCATCTGTTGTCATGCAAGATTATCATGATTACTTAATTGATGCTTTTACATGACTACCAACCCCAATATGGCTAAGAATAAAAGGAGTAACATATGTAAATCTTCTTTTATTCCAAAAGAATAATTGATTTCTCAAAGGTATCAATGTTATTGGCAATTTAATCACAGTTTGTAATCACTGTGAGCTTTTGAAGATTCAGTGTTTCACCTAGAATAATAAAAAATGGACTGTAGGTAAAACTTTCAATTTTACTAGTAAAACTATAATTCTTTTTGGTTTTACCATAGAAAATAAAGTTCTACATTGGTCTTGAAAGTTTCAGAGAGATTAACTAAGAATTGTATTTTTAATGAATTTTTGAAGTTTTTACCTCATTTCTATGTAGAATTGCAAATATCAGTGTTTAACTGGTTGCTATGAGGTAAATCAACGGATACAAGTCAAAAAAGGGTTTTAATTACTCTTTTAGGGTCTATCCATGGAAAGTAATTAAGAATTGACATGGTTACAGGAGTCTAAGTATATCTTTACCTCCTTGGTACATCAAAATAGCGGGTTATTTGCTATTTTCTTATGATTTACTGTAGTTATAACATGGTAACCAAGTTCCCAGTGTTTTAGCTTACCAATTGGGCAAAGATAAGCCATGGATCCAAGCTTTGGAGCTGTCCATGCCTCTGATGCCTCAGAAGTTGGGTACCCTGGCTCTCTTTGATGTCTTTTGTCCCCCTTGCTTATTTTTCACGTCAAAAATAGAATTTTAAGCTTAAAGTGAGATATCCACTATGGATGTACCAAAAGTCCATGTATGAATACCATTATATTAAGTGCCCAACACATGCATAACACTATTCTTAGTGTATATGTAACATGGTATTCCTCACATTGCCATCATTTTGGTGTGAAATTAAGAAAAACAAAAATTTTCACGGATCTTTTATGTGGTATTGATGATGTGGTATTGAAGTATCTTCCATATTACCACCTCAAAGAGTTAATTTGAGCTTATTCACTCTATGGAGCTACCCTAGGTGAATGTTTGTGTAGAATCCAAATCTGGCCTTGGATTCATGGATTTACTTATTGAATAAAAAGTTATTCATCTTTTCTGAAATCAAAAATGATGAATTTTGGATATATGCATGACTTATGAGCTATGCATAATTCAGAATTTATTTTTAAGATAATTGTGGCCTATTTGGGTATGTAAAATATACCTCAAGGCTCACAATAATAAATTATAATTATTCTATCATTGTTATAGTAAAAGTGTCAGGCCAAGTCTATGATGAATTGGTAAATAAACATATATAAAACGTTAAATCAGACTGTGACACAGATATTTAAGTTTAAAAAGGGTTTATAATATATAATGTAAGGGATTTACTATGAGGAATAGTGGTGGTGAGCACTGTTGAAAGCCGTGGGTGAAGTCTTACCAGTTGGGTTAATATAATAAGAGCTACAATACACTAATTAAGTCATACCTGGTTATTTATTAAGAGTATAACTATTTTGGACAACTGTACTATGTAGGAGTTCAAGAGCATGATAGGGATTCCTTTTCTGGCAAAAGGCCTCCTTTTATCCTGAAATGAGATGGAAAGGTCCTCTAGACCATCCACATGGAGGGAGTGAAGATTTTTCACTTCAGAGTACTGGCTTGTGGCTTTCACAAGGTCTGTATGCTCTGTATTGGCCTCAGATGTGCCTTTTAAACCACATTATGGGCAGTTTTCCCCAATACAGGGTGAAATGTTTCATCTGGGGACCACACAGCCCTCTTCTGATGTGTATGATGCGTAGAAAGCTGTACGGAACCTGTATGGGAACCCAGTATTGAATTACAAACAAGTTTCTTTGTGTGTTTGAAACCTCATAGTAATAGCTCTGGGATAGTATCCCACAGAAAAGGTGTATTGGCCAAAATGTGGGATTTTAACCTTAAGGCTGCTATAGCTTTGTCAGTTTTTGAGATATTGAATTCAAAGTTGGCTCATTGTGTAGCCCTGGATGAGATCTAAAAAATGCTACCTCATTTGGTATGGGTAACATTAATTATGGAAAAGTTATGCCATGTTCAATTTTGGTTGTCCATATATATTATTTTCTCAAAATCTGTATTGAAATTGTCTTCTCCATACCTTTTTTCTAGATGGGATATGGGGGAATGGATGTCACTATAAGATATCCCTGATTGAGCTCTTTCCAAATATAACCCCACTAAAACTGTAGAAGTTAGATGAGAGGTGAATATTTTATTCACCATCATTTGACCTTATTTTGGCCATAACTTCTGTAGTTTTCACCAGGGCATCTTCGGTGTGACTGGCAGGACAGTCATACCTTATGCCTCAAATAAGCCTTAAATGTTGCTTATAAGCTTCTGAGGGGTTAAATATAAGTTCCTCTTATATTCCTGAAATATAACTATGTCATGAAAAGGAAATACCTTTGAAATTCCATGATATTGAGCTTGGGGGAAGTTCATTTTCTATTAGAGGATACTATTTGAAACTTATATGAATTCAATTATGTTCAAATGAAAATATAATAGCTCTCCAAATTCTTTTCTGAGTGTTGGAGATTGAATTATCTATCCCTGTGATTTATTGAATTATTTTTAGCTTTATGCAAATGAGATAATTTTGTGAATATCTTGTTTTGATTTTCATAATAGAGTGCTATTAAAACCATGAAATTAAACCACAATTATAAAATATATATAAGCGAACCATTTATATAACTATAGAGGAGAAGTGTCTATCCAGGAACCCTAACTGAGACAGACTAAGAAATGTATTAAGATTATAAAAAAAAAGTATTGGACTTCTAAATAATTTCAAATATGAGTAATAAATTAAACCCTCTACCATAATTAAGTTACATGAAATCACTTTTCAGGTTGAGAAATTGGGTTTAGAAATTAACTGAAGGCCAAACTTCCAGCAAGCTTCAATAATTTTCAGGAGCTCTTACTAAAATGGGATATATTAATGAATTCTTTCCCAATAAAACTTTCAGAATAAATATTACATACATTACTTTAGGAATCATTCCATATTTTACAGCTATTTAGACCCCCCAAACCCATATAGATTTGACCATTTCACAGGGTTTCACTGAGGTTTTCATACTAAATACCCCTAACAGATTTGTACAAAAGGAGCAAGGAAACTTTTGGAGTAACTGGAGAAAACAAGTCCCAAAACATGACAGAATAGAAGGGTGATTTACTGAGGTCCAAAAGTATCTATTTTGGCTAGTTCTGGGATTTTTATTCAATTGGACATAGTAGAAGCCAGGAAAAAGGACCCACTTCATGGAATAAATATTCTAAACAATTATTTGAAAGTGATTATGTACTATACAGGTGTTCAGACACCCAGAACCTATCATTTTGCACAAGGTTGGCCATTTCACAGGTTTTTCATGGTAAAGCCTCCTAAATAAGATCTCCCACGGTTTAAGGGGGCTGTTTGCAGTATCTTGAGCAATCAGCCCCCCCAAACCTTTGGAGAATACACCAGGGGGATTCCCTGGGGTCCAGAAAAGCTATATTTGACAGTTTTGGGGGGTTTTTACTCACTTGAGCATAGTACAGCTCAAATAAAAAATACTTCAAAGAGTACTGTGAAAATTATTCTGTATTAAAAATATGTTTGTACTCCAAAAAGCTTATACTATGGCCCAAATCTGGGCATTTCATAGGGCTTTCAGGGTAAAGCCACAAAAATGAGGTTTCCTATGGGTTGGGGGTTTTTTCAAAGTAGCTGTAGTGAAAAAAGCCCCCAAACCTGTGGAAGAAAACACTGGGGGTATGTCCCAGAGTCCAGAAAACCCATTTTTGACAGTTTTTGGTGATTTTACCTGATTGGCCACAGTAAAACCCAAGAAAAATGGCTAATTTTTTGGAAAAAATATACCCAAAGGTTCGTTGCCACTTATTCTTTATTTGAAAGCTTTTTGGACACCAAAACCCCTTTTTTGGGACCAATTCAGCCATTTCACAGGGGGTTCACCAAGATTTCAAAAGGAACTATTCCCAAATAAGCCTTGCAAGAGTCCAGGGGTCTATTTCAGTAGCTTCATACAACAAGTCATCAAACTCAGGGGATGGCCCTGAGCTCCAAGACTCTATTTTTGTCCATTTTGGAAGGGGTTCTAATTAATTGGCCATTTTAACCCCCCCCAATATAAATGATTCATACAATTCTGTCAATAGAATACTGCTTTTGAGAGATTTTCAAAGCACTAAAATCTACTTAAAGGCACAAATTTGGGAGGTTAATGGTGTTTTCACTTATTTTTACATAGTAAAACCCCTAAAGAATGTCTCCTTGTGAGCCTTAGGGGTAATTTCATATACCCAAAAGACCACAAATACAAAATCAACATATAAATATAAATAAAATAAGTTTATTAATATTATTAAAATGAAAATCAAAATATAAATATAAAACTATATTCACAATTAAAAATTTAATTACAATTTCAAAATAAAATTACATTAAATTTTGAAATTGTAAAATTACATTTATACTTGAAAAAATTAAGTAAAAATGAATTTTTAACAAAATTATAAAAAAAATAAATAAATTTGGAAAAAAGTTAATGAAAAATTATTATAACTTTTTATCCAATAAATAAACATATAAAAATTATTTCACCATTGGATTCCTCATAAAAAATCAGGTGGGGTCACCTCTGAGTGAAAACTTTGTAGCTCAACTCTAAATAAGCTTAAATTAAGGTTTTAGTATTTTTCTGTATGAAAATTGAAAATCCTCAAAACTTTAATTTAATTCACATCAGATGTAGTGTTAATCACCAAAATTTGTGTTAAAATTGAGGTGTTGTGTATATTTTAAAAGTTATGAGGAATTCAAGTATTTTCAATTGAATTCAATTCAAATGTCAAAATGTGCGCATGTATTACATAAGTGAGCTTTGATTTACATATGAGGTATCAATTATTACTGTATTAAACTGTACAGCTCAATTGAATTACATATGTAAATTATAAGTATAATACATGATGAGGAAATAAAGGAAAAATAAATTGGAAAGATTAAATCTGGGGGGGAAAAGGAACTCCAGCTCTAAGGGGGAGCTAGACCCCCAAAATCCTTGCTGACAGGCGTGTGGTGTCAAAATTCACGCCAAATTTCATCACTTTTGGCCTGGAATTGAGTTACAAGGTCTGTGGACTCAATTGATGATGAGGTTTTGATACCAACTGGGGTAGTTTTAGCTGTTGCCAAGAGGGTAAAACTACCCTTAAGATAAATCAATCATAGTAAAAACAGTTTGAACTAGTTTCTACGTCTCTTACACACATTTTGACGTGTTTTGAAGGCTCTAGACCAGGTATTGCTATAGTAATGTCTGATTTAAGGGTCTAAAATGGCTAAAAATGGCTTAAACCAGCCCTTTTTTGGTCTAAACCAGGGTTCAATGATGCCATAATTGGCTTTTATGTTGCAAGACTGTTTTTTCACGACTGAAAAGAGTAAATTTTACTTTTGGAGTAAGAAAATTGATGGCTATAAAAGAATGTGTTCTTTGCCCCACTTTTTTCTTCATGTTAGAATCTTTTCCTTTTATAATTAGTTTAAACACTGTTAAACCAATCAATAAAAGATTCCAACTACCTTTTTTTAAATCAATTTGAACCTTTTAAACCACGTGAAAAAATCATTATAATCATTGTTTGTAACTCTTATAATCATTTTTACCCCTGAACCACCCCAAAAGTGAATTAAAGCATCTTTCATCACTGTTAACTTTGTCACTTTGTTTCCAAATTCACTCCGGTCACTTTTGGGTGTGTTTTCTCTTTAATATTCTTTTTAAAGACTTTTTTCTTTAATTAATTGCTTGCAGTTCTTTGCTCAATTAATTCCAATTGAAATTGCTCTTGAAGAAATTTCTTTTGTAGCCTTAAATATCTCTTGTAGAGTATTTTTGGATAAAGTTTTATTGTTGGTAAAACAATAAATCTTTATAATATTATTGTTTTATACTAATAAGGTTATAGACAATAAAATTGGCGGGTTTTCTCTTAAAAATAATATTTCTTACTATTTTTAATTGATTTTTACCTTATACAAATTTTGAGGACAGGAAAAGTACTTGATTTTTAATCAAATTTTCATATCCACACCTTACATTTGGGGGCCCAGCTGTGATATTTTACCTGTGACATATTTTTTTTACTCTTTTTAAAACCTTTTTCTTATATTGAAAAAAATTAAAAATATATAAAAAATACTTATAATCCAAAAAATCCATAAAAAATAATTTTTTTAATATTATAAGTGAGGCTTATGTTTTAATTTCTTTTTTGAAATATCCTTTTCTTTACTTAATTAATTGGGTTTTTCATCAATTTTAGTGTCTGAAAACGTGGCAAGCCAAGAGAACATTGAAACAGCATCAGCAGTAACAGCATTATTCCTGCCAGTACTGTTAATTCTGATCATAGTAGTACTATCATTGTGACTCAGAATATTCAACCAGAGCCAATTTATTCTGAGCTATTCAACTTAGAAGAAAGTAATACTCTTCAGAAAGCCAAAGATTTGGCCAATAGTAACTTTTTTGAGGTCAAATTACTATTTCAAGCCTTTTTAACCATAGTTATGCCTTCAACCAGGTCAGGAGCCAGCTATAACCCCTCAAGAAGCTCACAGAAAGGTAAAAGACATGATTCTGGCAGAGGCCAATCAGGTACAGAAGGAAAAGGGTCAGTTGATGACTTCCAAACAACTAAAATGGGTCATTCTGAAGCTGATAATACCATTTTACCTTCAAAAAGAGCCGACACTGCCACAAAAAGCCTCAGTGGACATATACAAAGCCAGCTACAGTGCATACAACAATGCACTTCAGTTCAAGGAGTACCAGATCCTTGCAGACCTGTGGAAGAATTGCATGAATTCTTACCTGACTGTGAGAAAATTCCTGGGCCATCCCAATACTTGCAAATTGCTCAATGGATGGCATGCATTGATGGAGAAGGAAAAATGATGCTTTTGACACTAGAATGGAGGAAAAACAACCCTCCACCACCCAAACCAGTGCCAAAAACAGCCCCAGTGGCCAGCAGCAGAAATTTCAACGTGAAAAAGCAGCCACAAACTCCAAACAAGGGCAAAGGGAAGGCACCAGCCCCAAAACCTTACAGCCAGGGCTACAGAATCCCAAAGATTCAACAGGATGCCATGGAGAATGTATTTCAGATGGCCAGAACCATGATGGAATTACAAAAGAAGGAGGAAGCCAGATTAAAATATCAGAAATTATTTCTGATACTTTTGATTGTATTCCAGAGTTGTATGAAGCTATTTCTGACGTAAAAAGTCATCATTCTGATAAAAATACATCAATTTGTGACAATCTTAAAGCAAATAACTTGAGTCTGAGCCAAATAAATGATACACTTAAATGCTTTGAAAGAGTTTTAAGAACAATCAAAACTTCCAATAATGATAATTATTTTGGTATTAAGATGAATGAACAATCTGCCATTATTAAAGAACTAACAGACAAATATTCTAAATTCAATATTGATGACATAATTGAAACAAGAATAAAACAAGCCATAAGCAGTATCAAAGAAGATATTGAAAAAGCTCTTGATGATATTTCAAAATCATTTTCTTAAGTAAAGACAAATATAGTTGCCTTAAAAAAGCATTTTGATATCTCAAGAGAGGAAATATTAAAATTAACAATAAAGTTAAATGAAGTTATATCTGATAATACTAAACAAACAGACTTATGGAATCAGCTAACATGTAAAGAGGATGATCATAAAAAGAATGTCATAAACTCTATACAAAGCTTGAAACATGAATTAAGAAATTCACAAAGGTGTAACAACAGTAAAATGAATGATATTGAACAACTGCTAAACACTTTACCAAGAATGTCTACACCTCTGAATCAAAATGAAAATGCAAGAATTCCCAATCCACAAGTATTAGTTATTGAAAATTCACAGTTAGAAAATAAACTTTCTACTTCTTTTCATAACTTAGAACCATCAATGGGCCAAGCACTCTTGAAAGAAGTTCCAAAACTTAAAGAATGGCCTCACTTCAGTGGTGAAGGAGAGTATGACCATATGGAATTAATTAGAGGTATTGACATGATCAAAGAGGATTTTGAATCAACAGACAGATTGGTAACAGCCAGATTTAACACCTTGTTTACCAAATCAGCTCACAGATGGTACATCAAAATAAAACAAGCACATGGACACCAGAGTTGGACTTGATGGAAAACCCAAATCATTAACAAATGGGCAAATGATGCTTGGAGGTTTAAAGTTGAAACAACCTTTGAATATGCCAAATTTAATTCTGCTAAAGACAAAGCTTTACCAAGGTCTTGCCAACAAAAAGACAGATTAACAGAATTATATCCTGACATGTCAGAATTCATGATCCATAGAGAAATTCTGAGACAATGTGAAGGTGACTTAGAGCATGCTATCAGAAGCAGGACTACTGAACAATCTTCAGCAGAGGATATTATCATTATATTAGAAGAAGTAACCACCAGAACCAAAATTGGTTCTAGTAGGGTGAATCTCAAAACAAGGTTTAATACACCTTGGAAAGATTCTGTGGACAAAAACCCCAAAGAAAATTCTAATAATATTAAGTATAAATCTGCAGATACAGTCAGAAAGTGCCATATTTGCCAAAGAACCACCCATTTAGCCAATACATGTCCAAATAAGAGGAAAATCAATGAAATTGATATTGAAAAGGAACCTGATGTTGAAAAAGATGACATAATTGAAGACAATTCAGATGATAAGTCATCAATATTTTCTGAATCTTCAAAAGATATAGAAAATATCAAGGCCACTTTTGACATCATGGAATCTTATTCCAACTTGTCACAATTGAGCAATGGTTAACTTGATTTATCAAAAGTTCAAGATGCACAACTCATGAAAACCAAACCAAACAGGGGGAAAGATTATACAGCTGGTAACTCCTTTATAACAGAAGTGGTGATTGACAACAAGCCCACCAAATGTTTGCTTGACCCAGGAGCCTTCTGCTCTTATATTGGAAAATCCTTTCTTAAGACTTGTGTACCAAATTTTGAATACCAATTGTTACCAATTGATGGTACAAAATTCAATAGTGCAAGTAATCAAATGAAAGCATTAGGAATTCTTGAGACCAATGTCATATTACCACCCATAAATGGGAATTCAAGAATCACAGTTGAATTTGTTGTTATGGAAAATTTCTCTAGTACCCATTTTATATTGGGAAATGACTATTTAATCATGTATGGGATAGATTTGCATAACAACAAGGACAGATACTTTAGTATTGGAGACAATAAGCGCCAAAAATTTGCCTTTTTACCATTTAAAAGAAAGATTACAGTAAAGAAAGTATCACCAGTCAACTTAGAGTTAGGAAATTCAAGTCTGAACAGTTAAATGAGGCTGAAATAAGCCTTCATCTGACTGATAAACAAGAAGATGAACTTTCTTCCCTTTTGTATGACCACAGAGGAGCATTTGCTTCAGACAAAGAACCTCTAGGAGCAATTATTGGTCATGAAGTTGACATCATTATTAACATTGAGAGACCTTAGACACCACTCTCAAGCTGACCTGCATATCCAGCAAGTACAAAATCAAGGGAAGCTCTAGAAATTCATATCAAAGAACTTCTGGAGCTTGGTGTAATAAGAAAAGTAGGCCACAATGAAGAAGTAGAAATACCTACACCAGTAATAGTGGCATGGCATAATGGAAAATCTAGAATGGTTGGGGACTTTAGAGCTCTGAACACTTACACTGTTCCAGACAGATACCCAATACCAAAATTCCAAATTGCCCTTACTCAAATATCTCAAGCAGTGTATATAGCCACTATGGATGCCCTTAAAGGATTCCATCAAAATGTGGTGACACCAAGAGCAAGAAAATACTTGAGAATTATTGTTCATTGTGGAGTGTATGAATACTTGAGGCTGCCCTTTGGTATCAAAAATGCACCTTCACACTTCCAAAGAATGATACATGAAATCTTCCCTGAAGAGCTCTCAGAGGGATGGTTAATCATTTAAATTGATGACATTATTGTCTGTTCCACGACTTGAGAAGAGCACATGTACAGATTGTCCAGAGTTTTGACAAAAATTCAATCAGTAAACATGAAAATCTCTCTGAAGAAATGTCATTTTGGATTCAAAGAACTTAAAGCACTAGGACATGTTGTATCTGGTTTGTCCCTTGGAATTGACAAAAACAAAGTTGCAGCAGTATTGCTAAAGCCCATGCCTCAGAACAAAAAGGAAATTCAGTCATTCTTGGGTTTTGCAGGATATTACAGGCAACACATTAAAGATTTTGCATCCATAGAAAGACCACTTTATAAATTGTGTGACAAAGACACAGTATTTGAAATGACTGTTGACAGAGTCCAAGCTTTTGAGTCTCTAAGAGAAGCCTTGACCACTGCTCCACTCTTACTGATGCCAGACTTTAAATTGCCTTTCAAACTGTATATTGATGCATCAGGGGATGGGCTGGGTGCTGCAATTCACCAAGTGCAAATCACAAATGATAAACCTGTAGAAGGACCCATATTTTTCATATCCAGGCAAATCAAACCAACTGAAGCCAGATATGGAGCAAGTCAAATGGAATGGCTATGCCTTGTATGGGCCTTGGAAAAATTAAACTACTTCTTGGAGGGATTTGGTTTTGAAGTGATAAAAGATTGTACAGCTGTCAAATCACTTTTAAACATGAAAACACCCAACAGGCATATTCTCAGATGGCAAATAGCCATACAAGAATACAGGGGCAATATGACTATTGTTCATAAGGATGGGAATATTCATAAGAATGCAGATGGACTGAGCAGATGGCCATTACCAAATGATATTGATAATTCTACTTATGAACCACAAGAAGCTTCACCACAAAGCCCAATAGAAGGAATAAGTGTTACAGACTTGAACACCGCCTTCTTTGAAGAAGTCAGAAATAGTTACACTCAAGATAGGAATTGTAGCATCTTATGCCAATTACTTAACAAAGACTGTAAAGACAACTCTCTAATACATGCCTTAGATGAAGTATGGAAAAAATCATATAATGAAGGAAGGTTTCACCTACTGGATGGTATAATTTACCACAGGACCAAGCACACATGTGTCATGACAGTTGTGGACAGGTCATTAATCAATCTTGTACTAAAGGAATGCCATGATAGCCCCTTTTCTGGACATCTGTCTGAAGACAGAACAAGAGAAAAAGTAAAGACCTGCATATGGTGGCCAATGTGGCAGAAAGATGTTGCAGAGTATAGCAAAACCTGTGACAGATACCAAAAGGCAAATAAATCCACTGGCAAGAGAATTGGAAATATGATAAAAATCAAAGAACCAAGCAGACCTTGGGAGATTGTCCATATGGATTGGGTAACTGGCCTACCACCAGGAGGTGACAGAAGTTATAATGCTTGCCTAGTAATTGTGGACAGATTCAATAAAACTCCAATCTTTTTACCATGTCACAAGGATGATACAGCCATGATTACAGCTCTTCTGATATGGAATAGAGTAGTATCATGGACTGGGATATTTACAAATATCATTAGTGATAGGGATCCCAAATTCACTTCAGCACTATGGACAAATCTGCTCCAATTATTTGGCACTAAACTGTCTTTCTCTACAGCCTACCACCCACAAACTGATGGCCTGGCTGAAAGGATGGTCCAAACCTTAGAGGACATGGTAGGAAGATTTTGTGCATATGGCCTTGAATTTAAAGATAGTGATGGTTTCACCCATTATTGGTGCACTCTTCTACCTGCACTGGAACTGGCATACAAAACCTCCATTCATGCCAGTACCAATGAGACTCCTGCTATCTTGGAAAAAGGATGGAATCCCAAATTACCCCAAGATTCTTTAAGGAAAGATTTGGTTGAAATACATCCTACAGCTGCCAGATTCAAAGGAATGCTAGACGGAGCCAGAAAGCATGCAGTAAAATGCATGGAAGACTCATTTGCATATGCTAAAGATAAATGGGACAAATCTCATGCCACTCCAGATTTCAAGGTAGGGGATTTAGTACTAGTATCCACCACCCACTTCAATAACATCAAAGGATGTAAAAAACTCAAATACACCTTTGTGGGACCTTTTGTTATTAAAGCCCTCCATGGAGAAAATGCTGTTGAAGTAGAATTATCTGAAGAACTTAGTAATAAGCATCCTACATTTCCAGTTAGCCTGGTAAAACCATATAAATCTAGTGATGCTGAGAAATTTCCCTTGAGGAATTAAGTTCCCCAAGTTATACCTCCCATTGAGACATCTGGTACTAAGAAAATTACCAAAGTTCTTAAAGAAAGAAAATTAAGAACCAAAAAAGTGAGGGAATACCTTGTTAGGTACAGTGACCCAACTTGTGAAGATGAATGGTTAGAAGAAAAAGATATACCAGAACCTACCAAACTCCTCAGGAGATTTAGAAACACTAGAAATACCAATATTACAAAGTAATATTCTTTTTTTAGGGGGAGGGAATGTGAGCCTTAGAGGTAATTTCATATACCCAAAAGACCACAAATACAAAATTAACATATACATATGAATAAAATAAATTTATTTATATTATCAAAATCAAAATCAAAATATAAATATAAGATTATATTCACAATTAAAAATTTAATTACAATTTCAAAATAAAATTACATTAAATTTTGAAATTGTAAAATTACATTTATACTTGAAAAAATTAAGTAAAAATGAATTTTTAACAAAATTGTAAAAAAAATAAATAAATTTGGAAAAAAGTTAATGAAAAATTATTATAACTTTTTATCCAATAAATAAACATATAAAAATTATTTCACCATTGGATTCCTCATAAAAAATCAGGTAGGGTCACCTCTGAGTGAAAATTTTGTAACTCAACTCTAAATAAGCTTAAATTAAGTTTTTAGTATTTTTCTGTATGAAAATTGAAAATCCTCAAAACTTTAATTTAATTCACATCACATGTAGTGTTAATCACCAAAATTTGTGTTAAAATTGAGGTGTTGTGTATATTTTAGAAGTTACGAGGAATTAAAGTATTTTCAATTGGATTCAATTGAAATGTCAAAATGTGCGCATGTATTACATAAGTAAACTTTGATTTACATATGAGGTATCAATTATTACTGTATTGAACTGTACAGCTCAATTGAATTACATATGTAAATTATAAGTATAATACATGATGAGGAATTAAAGGAAAAATAAATCAGAAAGATTAAATTTGGGGGGGAAAAGGAACTCCAGCTCTAAAGGGGAGCTAGAACCCCAAAATACTTTCTGACAGGCATGTGGTGTCAAAATTCATGCAAAAGCTCATCACTTTTGGCATGGAATTGAGTTACAAGGTCTGTGGACTCAATTGATGATAAGGTTTTGATACCAACTGGGGTAGTTTTAGCTGTTGCCAAGAGGGTAAAACTACCCTTGAGATAAAATAATCATAGTAAAAACAGTTTTAATTAGTTTCTACGTCTACTACACACATTCTGACGTGTTTTGAAGGCTCTAGACCAGGTATTGCTATAGTAATGGCTGATTTAAGGGTCTAAAATGGCTAAAAATAGCTAAAAATAGCTTAAACCAGCCCTTTTTTGGTCTAAACCAGTTTCAATGATGCCATAATCGGCTTTTCTATTGTCAGACTGTTTTTTCACCACTGACAAGAGTAAATTTTACTTTTGGAGTAATAAAATTGATGGCTATAAAAGAATGTCTTCTTTGCCCCACTTTTTTCTTGATGTTAGAATCTTTTCCTTTTATAATTAGTTTAAACACTGTTAAACCAATCAATAAAATATTCCAACCACATTTTTTTAAATAATTTTAAACCTTTTAAACCACGTGAAAAAATAATTATAATAATTGTTTGTCACTCTTATAATCATTTTTACCCCTGAACCACCCCAAAAGTGAATTAAAGCATCTTTCATCACTGTAAGCTTTGTAACTTTGTTTCCAAATTCACTCTGGTCACTTTTGGGCATGTTCTCTCTTTAATATTCCTTTTAAAGACTTTGTTCTTTAATTAATTGCTTGCAGTTTTTTGCTCAATTAATTCCAATTGAAATTGCTCTTGAAGAAATTTCTTTTGTAGCCTTAAATATCTCTTGTAGAGTATTTTTGGATAAAGTTTTATTGTTGGTCAAACAATAAATATTTATGATATTATTGTGTTATACGAATAAAGTTCTAAACAATAAAATTGGCGTGTTTTCTGTTGAAAATAATATTTCTTACTATTTTTAATTGATTTCTACCTTATACAAATCTTGAGGACAGGAAACGTACTTGATTTTTAATCAAAGTTTCATATCCACACCTTACACTCCTCCTTATTTATTGTGGTTTATTCCTTTTTTTTATGTTTCAATCCTATAAGGTCTTTCTCACACAAAGAATTTGAACAAAATGTTTCTCTGTGAGTGATCTTAACAAGTAGGCACTTCTATTTTTTAAACAAGCTTGATGATCCTAACAAAGAAAATAGATTTAATAATAGCTATTGAAATCCCTCATAAATTTAAAGTATTGTGAATTTACAGCATTATAGCATTTTATTTATCATGAATTTTTATCCTCAAAATCTATAGAAATAAAATTTATATTTTACCTACAAGAATCAAGATTTATTTTTACATATTGAATGAAATTGTTTAAAAAAAGAATTTCAGGCTCAAATCACAGGTTCAATTGATTTTCCATATTTTATTAAATTAATTTTTTTTCAGCTCATATAAGGTATAGTTTCTGAAAAATCTCAATTATTGTCAGTATATAGCCTCATGAACTTTATCTTTTATGGTGAGCTACAAAAATGATTTGTAAAATAGGGCAGAAAAATCAATAGGAATGCTATATCAGGGGAGCTGTAAAAGAACTTTCTAGGCACTATTTAAGAACATTCAGATAATTACAAAGGAATAATATAGGAGAAATTCAAGCAACAATATATCACTGGCTATCTATTTATGCCAAAAATGCCCTGGCTTTTGGTTCTAGCTTAGTTTGGCTAGTATTATTGGAAATCCCTGACTTGGAGCTTCAATTTGAATACCAATTTGCTGGGGTAAGCCTCTTTTTCTGGATTTCAGATGAGAGGTGCAAATTAAGGTTCATGTTCAGCAAATTTTTTGAGCAGAGTAAACTTTGTTATTCTTTGTCCTATGATGATGGGACTTTAATATTTTGAAGCAGGTTACTTTCCTGTTTCTTTTGATACCTTCTGAGCTGGTTTGGCTCAGTTCCATGTTTTGGTGGTATTTTGCTTTACCATTGTCTTATGGTATTTGGCTGTCATTCTTGTGTGCTGGCTTTGGTTACAAGCTGAAACACAGATAATTATAACAATAAGAAGTGTAAAGCCCTTAACGAGAAAATTACCCATGGCAAATGAAGATATTTATTGACTTATAAGTAATATAAATATCATTTATAAAAGAAATTATCACAAACAGTGTGCAGAGATAATTTTGAAAGGGAAATTCTATATCAAAAAACTAGTAATAGATAAAAAATTTACAGCTTTAGAAAAGCTTTCTTATAATATTTATGTAAGGTGAGGATATGAAACTTTGATTAAAAATCAAGTACTTTTCCTGTCCTCAAAATTTGTTTAAGGTAAAAATCAATTAAAAATAGTATGAAATAGTATTTTTCAGAGAAAATGCACCAATTTCATTTTTTTAACTTTATTACATTAAAAAAATAGTATTATAAAGATTTATTGTTTTACCAACAAAGAAGATTGATCTGAAAATACTGTGAAACAGATATTTAAGGCTACAAAAGAAACTTCTTCAAGAGAAATGTCAATTGGAATTAAGTGAGAAAAGAACTGCAAGCAATTAATATAAGAAAAAATTCTTTCAAAAGACTATTAAAGAGAAAACATGCCCAAAAGTGACCAGAGTGAATTAGGAAACAAAGTGACAAAGCTAACAGTGATCAAAGATGCTTTAATTCACTTATGGGGTTGCTCAAGGGGTAAAATGATTATGAGAGGTACAAAAAATGATTATAATGATCTATTCACGGGGTTGTAAGGTTTAAAATGATTTAAAAAGGGTTTTTGGAATATTTTATCAATTGGTTTAACAGCTTTTAAACTCATTATGAAAGGAAAATATTTTAACATGAAGAGAAAAGTGGGGCAAAGAAGACATTCTTTTATAGGCATCAATTCTCTTACTCCAAAAGTAAAATTTTCTCTTTTCAGTTTTTGAAAACACTCTGTGAGTCTTTGAGATATGACTACATATCCAAAAAGGTCACCACAAGATTTCTGTAATAATTATACTTAGAATAATAATCTCAACAATTAGTAACATATCATAAATAAGTACAAAATCTGAATTAAATAAGAATCTAATGAATAAACATGTAAGATGAATTACACCATTAGATTCCTCATGGTAAAATACACATATGTCATTTTTATGACATATATGAAAAGTCAATATTTACTGAAGTATAAGTAATAATACCTTAAAAAAAGGTACAGAACCTCATTAAACTCAGAATCAAATGAAACAACATGTGAAATAAATTGTACCATTGGATTATACATGAAAATATACATATAAAACAATTATAAAGCTATTCTCCAAAGTCAATACTTAAGGAATTAAGCTGAATATATGCACTTTTTTGGTCAATGCATATATTCATGGTTTTTAGCTGGAATCTCTTGAAATATACAGCATAGAGAAATAAACCAAAAGATAAATACACCACGTAATTACTGTAGAGATATGAACTTTATTTCACAAGCTATAAACAAGGTTAAAACATGTAATGGATTATTGAATAAAATTAATGGAGCTGTTGATCACTTTGTTGTAAAAATGGTCCAAACTTTGAAAAAGAAGACATTCAGATTCTACTAGCTCATATTTGAATAATGAAATAATTTGTATTATAATATTCAAGGTATAACCCCTTGAAATCATGGCTTGAAGTTCAAAATATTATATTTTGACAGAAATGATGAGTTACAAGAAGAATCATCATAAATAGAGTTTTCATGATGTAATAAGATTCTCTTAGCAGTTTAATAAGGACATGCCAAGCTATCAGAATCCACTCTAAGAATAGCTGTAGCGTGTATAACCTAAAGGTTATTAATGATCAAAGTTTAACCTTAAATTTGATCATTTATGATCACTCACTGTAATCTTATTTTAAGTTTAACAGTCATATAAGTAATAAAAACTGATGAATGCTATTAGATTATGATTAATAATAATGTAATACACGAAGTTTAGGCTTCTTCCAAGCCTATGATGTCATCAAACTTAGAGTTATAGTGATAAATCTAAATAATGGCATAATAATGAGATAAGATGGTTTGAGCATGATGTAATCATCACTAAACCTTAAAATACTGATCATTTCTAGTAGATACCATGAGTACACATCTACTAGAAGCCTACTGGACTCTAGAAGGGGTATTTACTATAAATAGAGCTCTTTTTACTCTATTTTCCCTTCAGATGCAACAAAACATTAAAACAATTGAATTAAAAGGTAAAATCTTTATTCTTTATCTATAAATCCATTATATTATTGCAGAACAAAGGTAATCTTCATTATAGTTATCATCTTTGACATGATTACTCCATTTGCTCCACTGTTTTGTTATATTTCTCTTAAAAACCTCACATGCACATAAAATCAAGAAAAATTGTAATTTCTATTATTCTTTATTTTAGATACAATTTAAACAAGTTGTATTTATATTATTTGGCGTAAAATTATTCAAAATTATTATACTAAGTGTTAAAAGTAGGTTATTCTCTATTATTATAATAATTTTCTCCTTATTATTACTTTAATAATTCTTTAATTGATATAAATAGTATTTATATTAATTTATAACTTTAATATTAGTAATATTATTGTTATTAATTGTTTTTTATTAATAAAAACCAATTTTATATGCCTTTATTATTTGTTGGTAACAATAATAAAGTGCTTTCAAATATATTGATATATGTATTTATTATATTATTTACTTATAATATAAATTATATTATTTTATTTATTCAATGATATAATTATTTTTACACCTTAATTATAATAATTATTTTTATCTTATTTATTTTACTTATAAGGAAATTCAGAGTACAATAAGTAAAATATTGGTAATTTTTACTTATTGTTTCATAGTCAAACCTTACATTTGGGGGCCTGGTTGGGAATATTTACTTTGAAAGACCTTTAAAAAAAGATTCTAATTGGGTTTATTCAATAATAAATTATAATTACAATCATACAATTCTATAATAATTTTATATTTATTGATTTTAAAAGCTATTGAGGCCTTTGGAAAGAGATTTTACTGTCTTAAACATGGTTTTTCACATCCTTAGACTTGAATGAACTTTCTTTGAGTGACTGTAGTAATTAAAAAAGATATTTTCTAAATTAAAGAGAATTTTATATTATACATTAATTGCATAATAGAAATAGAATCATATTCATTTTTATTTTATTCTTTAAAAATAAAAACATAAAAAATAATAAAAACCAATAAAAAAAGAATTTTTTTATTCATTTTTTCATTTATTTAAAGATATAAAAGCAATTGTTATGTGGAAAATTGCCATATATTACCAACAAATAACACTTCTTATATAAAAGACTTATATTTATTTATCTTTTTTAGTTTTTGAAGACAATCCAACAGAAAACAACCAAACCACTGTTGAAAGATTGGTGGAAGAAACTTGCCCAATTCCTCCAACACCAATTTTCACTAAGAAAAAAAAAATTAAGAAATTAGACTTTCCAGGACCCACTATTAAGGACTCTGAAGGTGAGTACCTCCTTTATAAATTGCCATAAGAAGAATTCTTTTCCTAAAACCTTCTTATTTCTTATTTCTTAAATTATGACTACCAGGAGAGGCTGCCAATACTCCATCCAATCAGATGGAGCTGGCCTAAGAGGTAGAATTGATCCCTCAAAAGGGAAAATAAAGGGAAATATCCCTAGTAGAACAGAATCCACACAAGGAAGTGCCTTATCGCAAAGGGAATTCCCAAAAATGCCCATGATATCTGTGAGGTTTGACTATGAAACAATAAGTAAGAATTACTAATATTTTACCTATTGTACTATGAATGTCCTTATAAATAAAAGAAATAAGTTAAAAGATAATTATAATAATAAAGAATTATTATAATGATGCTGTAAAAATAATTATATTATTAAATAAATATAATAATATAATAAGTAAATATATTAGTATGAGATAATTAATTTATCTAAAAGCACTTTGTTATTGTTACCAACAAATAATAAAAGCGTAAAAAAATTGTTTTTTATTAATAAATAACAATTAATAACAAAAATACTACTAATATTAAAGTTATAAATCAATATAAATACTATTTATATTAATCGAAGAATTATTAAAGTAATAATAGAGAGAAAATCATTATAATAAGAAGAAATAACCTACTTTTAACACTTACATAATAATTTTGAATTATTTTAGGCCAAATAATATGGATAAGACTTATTCATATTGTATTTACAATACAGATTAAGAGAAATTGCCATTTATCTTGATTTTACGTGGATTTGAGGTTTTTAAGAGAAATTTAAGCAAAACAGTTAAATAATTCAAATAATCATGTTAATAATGATGATTATAATAAGGATGATCTTCGGTCTTTAATATTATAAGAGTTTTATATCAAGAATAAAGAAATTACCCTTTTTGTTGTAATTATTTAGTGTTCTGTAAGCATCTGAGGGGAAAATAGAGCAAAAAGAGCTCTATTTATAGTAGATACCTCCTTTATAGAGTCCAGAAGGCTTCTAGTAGATGTTTACTGATGCTTTCTACCAGAATTGATCAGTATTTTAAGGTTTAGTGATGATTACATCACAATCAAACCATCTTACCTCATTATTACGCCATTATTTAGAGTTATCAGTGTAACTCTAAGTTTGATGGAATCATAGGCTGGAAAGAAGCCTACACTTTGTGGATTTTATTAGTTTTAATCAGTTTTATCACTTATATGAGTGTTAAACATGAAATAAGATTACAGCGAGTGATCATAAATGATAGAATTGGGGCTTAAACTTTGATCATTAATAACCTTTAGTTTATACACGCTACAGCTATTCTGAGAGTGGGTTCTAATAGCTTGGCATTTCATTTTGAAACTTTCAAGAGAATTTTATTACATCATCAGAAATCTATTTTTGATGATTTTTCTTGTAACTCATCTTTTCTGTCGAAATTTAATATTTTAAACTTCAAACCATGATTTCAAGGGGTTATACCTTGAATATTGTAATACGAATTACATCATTCTTCACAAATGAACTAGCAGAATGTAACTGTCTGATTATTTTTAAGTCTGTACCACTTTTACAACAAAGTGGTCAACAGCTCTATTGATCTTATTCAATAGACCATTAAAAGTTTTAACCTTGCTTATAGTTTTTGAAAGAAACTCATATCGGTGTTCCTACAGTAATTATGTGGTGACTTTATTTTTGGTTTATCTCTCTATCTTATATATTTCAAGATATATTGGCTAAAAACCATGAATATATGCATTGACCAAAAAAGTGGATATATGCACCTTAATTCTTTAAGTATTAACTTTAGAGATTAGCTTTATAATTGTTTTAAGTGTAGAAGTTTATTGAGAATATAATTGTACAATTTATTTCACATGTGGTTTCATTTGTTTCTGAGATAAATGACGTTCTGTATTGTTTTTAAGATATTATTACTTATACTTCAGCTATTATTGACTTTTCAGATATGCCATAAAAATGACATATGTGTATTTTACCATGAGGAATCTAATGGTTTAATTCATTTCACATGCTTATTCATGAGATTCTGAGTTATTTCTGATTTTGTACTTATTTATGGTATTTTATTAATTTTATAAGTATAATTGTTACAGAAATTTTGCTGTGACCTTTTTCAATATGTGGTCATATCTCAAAGGCTCACATTTCCTACCACCAAAAGAGATTGTACCACAATCTGATATAGGTGATTAGGGTATCATCCACTGTCTTACCTCTTCACTAGACTTTGTTAGTCTTGGAGCTCAATAATTCTTGATTTTTCTATTCTTTAGGTTTTCTTTCATGTCTTAACCTTTGTAATAGTTTATCAGCATTTGTTATATCTTTCTCAAGTAGCCATTAATCTTCTTGAGGTGTATTTCTATACCTTACAAGGTATTCTCTCTCTTTGTTATTTCTTGTCCTTCTTTCTTTAAGGACTTTCACAATTTTCTTTTCCTCTCCTCCTTCTAAAGGAGGTATTTCACGTGGGGGCTTATTTCTTAGTGGAAATAACTCTTTGTCACTTGAGCTGCAAGGTTCTATTACTCTTACAGGGAAATTTGGGTGTTTATTCATTAGTTCACCTGTGAGTACCAATTGCACAGCATTAGGTCCATGTAGTGCTTTTATCATGAATGGCCATGCAAAGGAATATTTCAATTTCTTTGGTCATCTTATATTATTGAAATTAAGACTTGAAACTAGGACCAAGTCTCCTATTTTGAAGTCAGGTGGTTTATGACTTTTATCCCATCTTTCTTTTGCATATTTGGAAGAATCTTGCATACATCTGTTTGCATGGTGTCTTGCTTTGTCAAGCATTATCTTAAACCTGCTTGCTGTTGGATGTATATCCACTAAGTCCTTTTTGAGAGTATCATAATTAGAAGGAAGTCTTGGATTCCAACCTTTTTCTAGCATTGCTGGTGTTCTGCCAGTAGAAGCATGGATTGATGTTTTATATTCCAGCTCAAGAGCTGGTATTAATGTACACCAATCATGGGTAAAACCATTAGAATCTTTAAATTCTAGTCCATAAGCACAGCATCTTCTGATCATGTCCTCCAAGGTTTGTATCATTCTTTCTGCTAAGCCATCAGTTTGAGGATGGTAAGCTGTTGAGAATGTCAATTTTGACCCAAACAATTTATGGAGGTTTGTCCATAATGCTGGAGTGAACTTGGGGTCTCTGTCACTTATGATATTTTGGAATAAGCCTGTGTGGCTAAAGACTTTATTCCGTATCATTATGGCTGTTTCTATAGCTGTGTCATCTTTCTGAAATGGTAGGAACATAGAGGTTTTCCTATTCCTGTCAACTAACACCAGACATGCATTATAACTTCTGTCTCCTCCTGGAGGTAGTGCTGTTACCCAATCCATTGAGCTATTTCCCAAGGGGATTTTGGTTCTTGGATTTGGATCATCATTCCAAATCTCTTTCCTGTGGCTCTGTTGGCTTTTTGACATCTGTCACAGGTTTGGCAGTATTCTGAAACATCTTTCTTTCAATTTGGCCACCAAGAGCAGGTTTTCGCCCTCTCTAGTGTTCTATCTTCTGAGGGATGTCCAGCTGCAACACTATCATGACACTCATGTGAAATATTTTGTATTGGAGTTCTGTCTGTCAAGGTCACAACACATGTGTGTTTTGTTCTAAGATAGAGGATTCCATCAAGGAGGTGGAATCTTCCTTCATTATATGCCTTTTTCAATATTTCATCTAATTTTGATAAAAGTGATGGGTCTTTTCAGTGTTTCATTAGAAGTTGGCTTAAGATATGGAAATTCTTATCTATTTTATAGCTTTCTTTAACTTGGTGAAAGAATTCTGTGCCAATGTCTGTGACACATATCCCTTCTATATGGTGCTCCTCTGGGGTACCCATGCTGGATTTTCAGGAGTATTTGCTAGACCCATCTGCTAAGGCCATCTGCATTTTTATGAATATTACCAGATTTATGAACAATAGTAATATTTCCTCTATATTCTTGGATAGCAATTTTCCCTCTCAGCATCTGTCTATTTGGAGTTTTCATATTTAATGGAGATTTTACAGCATTACAGTCTGTAATCACACAAATACTGTTCCATCCAAGTAATAGTGTAATTTTTCTAAAGCCCACACCAAGCATGGAAATTCCATTTGGCTTGCTCCATATCTTGCCGCTGTTGGTTTTATCTGTCTTGAAATAAAACAAATTTTTCCTTCCACTGGTTTATCATTGATGATTTGTGTGTGTTGTAGTGCAGCACCTAGTCCTTCTCCACAAGCATCAATGTATAATTTAAAGGGTAGTTTCCAATCTGGCATGAGAAGAAATGGGGCATTTGTTAAGGAATTTTTCAATTCTTCATAGGCTTTGACTCTTTCTTCATTCATTTAATATACTGTTTGTTGGTCACAGAGCTTTTACAATGACTTAGAAATTCTTGCAAAATATTTTATATGTTGTCTGTAATAACCAGCAAATCTTAGGAATGATTGCATTTCTTTCTTTGTTTGGGGAATTGGTTTCAATAGTACTGCTGCTACTTTGTTTTTTTCTATGCCCAAGCTTAGTCCAGATACAACATGTCCTAGTGCTTTCAGTTCACTGTATGCAAAATGACACTTCTTCAGAGATATTTTAATTTTTACTTGGACTATCTTTTGCAAGACTCTTTCTAGTCTTGATAGGTGTTTTTCCCAAGTCTCTGAGCAAGCTATAATATAATCAATATAAATAATCAGCCATCCTTCTGATAATTATTCAGGAAGTATGGTATTCATCATCCTCTGGTAGTGTGATGGTGCATTTTTTATAACAAATGGCATCATAAGATATTCAAAGATTCCACAGTGGACTATCATCCTTAGGAGTTTCTTGGCATTATCTATTAAGACATTTTGATGAAAATCCTTAAGAGCATCAATGGCTGTTATGAACTTAGCCTGTGATAATTGTGATAATGTCTCATGGATTCTGGGTATTGGATATCTGTCAGGGATAGTATAGGTGTTCAGAGCTCTAAAGTCTCGTACCATCCTTGATTTTCTATTATGCCAGGTTATAATGACAGGTGTGGTTACTTCTACCTGTTAATTATGTCCTACTTTCCTTAGTACTCTAAGGTCAATTAGTTCTTTAATGTGTACCTCTAGAGCTTCTCTAGCTCTTGTGCTGGCTGGGTAGGGTGGTCCTCTTAATAGAGGTGGATAAGGCTTTTCTACATTAAGAATTATGTCTACTTCATATCCAATTATGGCTCCTGGTGGTTCTTTGTCAGTCGCAAAGGCACTTTTATATTTAAATAAGAGGTCAATCAATTTACCTTTCATGTTTACTGTTAATTCATGATTAAAAGCTGTTCAGTTCTGAAAAAATCCATTTCTGGGCTTTTTTCTTCATTATTGACAACTGATATTTGTCTTTTATTATTGAGAAAGCCAATTTTTTGTTTTTTATTGACACCTATGGTAAAATATCTATCCTTTTGGTCAGAGATATATATGCCATAAATTGACAAGTAGTCATTTCCAAGTATAAAATGGTTACTAGTACAGTTATCCATTACCACAAACTCTACTTTAATTCTGACACATGGTGAAGGGTGAGGAAAAATGAGTGTTAAGTAAATCATTCCAAGGGGCTTCATTCTCTCACTTGCACTACTAAATTTGACACCTTGTATTGGTATAAGTTTTTCTTTCCAAGCTGGAACTATTGTTTTTAAATAACTTTTACCCACACAGGTGCCGTATGCTCCTGTATCCAAGTTCCCTTTTTCCTCTTGGTTATTAACCATGAAAATACTTATACTTGATTTTCCAGCTATATATCCCATTCCTTTTGCAGGTTTGGCTCTTTACAGTTTAGCATCTTGCACATTTGTCAGTTTTGTGTCAGATGTTCCAACTTGTGGTAAATTTGAGTTAAGATCTAGTACTTCATAAATTATATCAATATTATTAATTTGTGCATTAATTATATTAATTCCATCACTCTCAGAAGTTTCTGACTCTTCTGTCTCTTTTTCGGAGTCAGATTCCTCTTCTTTGTCGTTGTGGTTTTCTGTTTCCACAATTTCATTGATTTTTGCCTTCTTGAGGCAGTTATTGGCCAAGTGTCCAATACCTCCACATTTGTGGCATTTTCCTTGCTCATTATTGTTGCATGTATTGGGCTTGAAAGCTTTGTTTGATTTATCTTTTTTGATGAATGGCTTATTTGGACTTTTGATATTGAATTTTTTTCCAAGTTCTGCCAATTTTTGTCCTTGTCACTATGTCTTCTAGTGCATTGATATACTCTTCTGTGGAGCATGGCTCTATACACCTGCTTCTGAGGGCATGTTCCAATTGACCTCCACATTTCTTAAGTATTTTCATGTGTACCATTTTTGGTGACATTTCTGGGTACAGTGAGTTTAATCTTTCAACTTGTTTTAAGAACCAAGTTAAAGGTTTATCTTTGTCTGGGTCAAAGAAGGAGTCTTCAAATGGATTTTCTATTTTGTACCTACAGGAATCATTAGCCCACTTGGTGATTATTTCTTGTTTCCACCAAGACCAGGTATTTTTGCCATTTGATTTTCTTATGCCATAATACCATATTTTTTGCAGATTTCTCAAACAATGAGTTTAATCTTGCAGTTATTAATTCATTTGGTATGGCATAATCTTCTTGTAGCATGTCAATTGTCTTAATAAATGACATATGGTCATATTCACCTTCTCCTGTGAATGTTGGCCATTCTTTCAATTGAGGTGCTTCCTTCATTAAGACTTGGTTATTGTCTTGGTGACTCAGGTCTGTTATGAATGGATTTGTTGATTCCTCTTTTGGTTTAACAGGGCTTCTTATGTGAGAAAATGGAGTTGATAATTTTGGCATATTTGAGTTAGCCTCATTAATTTTATCCATTTTTTCAGTGATAAGCCTTATTTCACTTTGAATATCATCTTTCAGATGCATTCTTGATTCATCACTTTTTTACACATGGTCTAAAAGTAATTTCTGGTGTGATGAAGTTTTTTCTTCATATGTTTCTACAGAAATACTTAATTTGTTCAATTTTTCTGTAAGATTGTCAATACTCACGTCATAATTGATTGTAAAAGTTTTATCTTTGATATCTTTCATGTATTTATACAGTTCTTGTTAACCTTGTATCAATTTTTGAGTATTGTCAATTAAAACATTTGGCTTATCATTTTAAACCATAAATTTAATGTTATCAATTTCTTTTTTATTTTGTACAACAATTTTTGTGAAAGATGATAAGCTACCATTTATTTCTTGTAAAGATAATAAACTATTTTTAATGTCTTTCAGAATTAAAATACTGTTTTTGGGCTCTGTTAAAGTATTTACAACATCAGGAGATAAGGTTATTTTTTTGGGAAATGGGGTTGCCTCATTCTTTGCTCCTCCTTGTCTTTGAATTCCATCAAAGTTCTGGCAATGTTGAAGACATTTTCCATGGCATCTTTTTGGATTTTGAGAATCCTGTGGCTTGGGGAATATGCTTTCCTTCAATTCTTTTTCTCGTTCTTCTTCCCCTCTTGGGGAGGTTGGTTGGCTTGAGGCTTGCTGGTAGAAGCTACTGGGGCTTCTTCCTTGCTTGCCTCCTTCTTTTTGGAGTTGTACTACTTGATCATTTTAATTTGAGGCTTGGATGAAATTGGATTCCATCCATTGGAGTATACCACTATCTCCTCCTCTGTGAGGAACCTTTTGAGGATGTGCCAGAATTTCATCACTCCTTGGTGTATTTGAGGCAGCATTTCCCACTCCTTGTCTTTGTACACTGTGTAGTACTGCTTGTGCTGGCTCATTTAAATGTCTATCTGAGCCATCTGAATTTGATTTGTACCTGTTTGAGTTACTCATACTTAGTTCTAACTCTGGTTCAGATATGATGGGCATTTCTGGGACTTGCCTTTGGGATAAGGCACTTTCTTGTGTGAATTCTGTTCCACTAGGGATATTGCCCTTTCTTTTCCCTTTTGAGGGATCAATTCTACCTCTGAGTCCAGCTCCATCTGATTGGATGGAGTATTGGGAGCCTCTTCTGGTGATCATGATTTAAAAATAATAAATAAGAGGATCTCAGGACAAGAATTCTTCTTATTGCAATTTATAAGGGAGGTACTTACCTTCAGAGTTCTGAATAGTGGGTCCTGGTAAGTATAATTTCTTGGATTTTTTGCTTAATGACAATTGGTGTCAGAGAACTTGGACAAGTTACTTCCACCAATCTTTCAACAGTGGCTTGGTTGATTTCTGTTGGATTGTCTTCAAAAAATAAGAAAGACAAATAAATATAAGTCTTTTATATAAGAAGTGTTGTTTTTGGCAAGATATGGCAATTTTCCATGTCAAAATTGCTTTTATATCTTTGAAAGAACGAAATGAATAAAGAAATAAATAAAAACGGATAAAAATAACTTTTTTATGGGCTTTTGATATTTTTTATGATTTTTTATGTTTTCATTTTTAAAGAATAAAATAAAAAATGAATATGATTCTTTTATCAGATTAATTTATAATATAAAATTATTTTTAATTTATAAAATATCTTTTTTTAATCACTAGAGTCACTAAAAGAAAATGTTTGCAAGTCTAAGGATGTGAAACGCCATTTGTAAGACAGTACAATTGCTTTCCAAATGCCTCAATAGCTTTTGAAATCAATAAATTTAAAATTATTATATGATTTTATGATTATAATTATAATTTATTATTGGATAAACCCAATCAGAATCCTTTTAAAGGTGTTTTTAGAGTAAATATCATGGCCAGGCCCCAAATGTAAGGTTTGACTATGAAATAATAAGTAAAAACTACTTATATTTTACTTATTGTACTATGAATGTCCTTATAAATAAAATGAATGAGATAAAAGATAATTATAATAATTCAGAATTATTATAATTATGGTGTAAAAATAATTATATTATTAAATAAGTATAATAATAAAATTTATATTATAAATAAATAATATAATAAATAAATATATGAATATAAGATAATTAATATATTTAAAAGCACTTTATTATTGTTACCAACAAATAATAAAGGCGTAAAAAATTGTTTTTTATTAATTAAAAACAATTAATAACAATAATACTACTGATATTAAAGTTATAAATTAATATGAATACTATTTATATTGATGAAGGAATTATTAAAGTAATAATAGAGAGAAAATTATTATAATAAGAGGAAATAACCTACTTTTAACACTTAATATAATAATTTTGAATGATTTTAGGCCAGAAATATATAAATACAACTTATTTAAATTGTATTTACAATGAAAATTAAGAGAAATTAGAATTTATCTTGATTTTACATGGATTTGAGGTTTCTAAGAGAAATTTAAACAAAAAAGTCAAATAATTGAAGTAATCACGTCAAGAATGATGATTATAATAGGTATTATCTTTGTCCTTTAATATTATAAGAGCTTTATATATAAAGAATAAAGAAATTACCCTTTTTGTTTTAATTATTTAGTGTTTTGTAAGCGTCTGAGGGGGAAATAGAGGAAAAGGAGCTCTATGTATAGTAAATATCTCCTTTCAAGAGTCCAGAAGGCTTCTGTAGATGTGTACGGATTCCTTCTACCAGAATTGATCAATATTTCAAGGTTTAATGATGATTACATCATGATCAAGCCATCTTGCCTCATTATTATGCCATTATTTAGAGTTATCACTGTAGCCCTAAGTTCAATGACATAATAGGCCTTTCAGAAGCCTAAAGTTTGTGGATTTTATTAGGCTAAATCATAATCTAATAGTATTCCTCAGTTTTATTACTTATATGACCGTCAAACTTAAAATAAGATTACAGTGAGTGATCATAAATAATCAAGTTTAAGCTTAAACTTTGATCATTGGTAACTTTCAAGTTATACATGCTACAGCTATTATGTGAGTGGATTCTGATAGCTTCGCATTTCATTATGAAACTCCCATGAGAATTTTATCACATCATCAGAAATCTATTTTTGATGATTTTTCTTGTAAGTCATCTTTTCTGTCCAAATTTAATATTTTAAACTTCAAACCATGATTTCAAGGGGTTATACCTTGAATATTGTAATACAAATTACATCATTATTCATGTATGAACTAGTAGAATCTGACCGTTCCCTTTTTTCTAAGTTTGGACCATTTTCACAGCAAAGTGGTCAACAGCTCTATTGATTTCATTCAATAATCCATTACAAGTTTCAACCTTGTTTATAGCTTGTGAAAGAAAGTTCATATCTGTGTTCCTACAGTAACTATGTGGTGACTACTTTGTGGTTTATCTCTCTATCTTGTATATTTCAAGAGATATTAGCTAAAAACCATGAATATATGCATTGACCCAAAAAGTGCATATATTCAGCTTAATTCCTTAGGTATTGACCTTAGAGAATAGCTTTATGATTGTTTCATATGTATATTTTTATGGAGAATCCAATGGTACAATTTATTTCACATGGTTTCCCATTAGTTTCTGAGTTAAATGAGGTGTTGTACCTTTTCAAGGTATTATTACCTATACTTCAGTAATTATTAACTTTTCAGATATGCCATAAGAATGAAATATGTGTATTTTAACATGAGGAATATAATGGTGTAACTTATTTCACATGTTTATTCATTAGAATCTGAGTTAATTCCGATTTTGTATCTATTTATGGTATTTTACCAATTTTATAATTATAATTATTACAGAAATTTTGCTGAGACCTTTTTGGATATGTGGTCATATTTGAAAGGCTGACAATATCTGAACCAGAGTTGGAATTAAGTATTAGTAACTCAGACAGGTACAAATCACATTCAAAGGGCTCAGATAGACATTCACATGAGCCAGTACAAGCAGTACTACACAGTGTACAAAGACAAGGACTGGGAAATGTTGCCTCAAATACACCAAGGAGTGATGAACTCCTGGCACATCCTCAAAGAGGAGGAAATAGTGGTATACTCCGATGGATGGAATCCACTATCATCCAAACATCAAATCAAAAAGCTCAAGGAGTACCATGCCAAAAAGAAGTAGGCATCCAAGAGAGAAGCCCCAGTAGCTTCTACCAGCAAGCCCCAAGCCAGCCCACTTCCCCAAGAAGGGAAGAACAACAAGAAAAAGAACTGAAGAAGATCATATTCCCCAAGCTACAGGATGTCCAAAAATGTTGTAAATACTTTAACAGAAATTGAAGATAGTGTATTACCTCTAAAATAAATTGAAAATAGTTTATTATCATTACAAGAGATAAACAATAATTTATCTTCTTTAACAAAAATTGCTGTACAAAACAAAAAGGAAATTGACAACATTAATTTATTGTTGAAAATAACAAACCAAACGTTTTACTTGACAATACTCAAAAATTAATACAAGGACAACAAGAACTGTATAAATACATAAATGACATCAAAGATAAAACCTTCACAATCAATTATGACGTGAGTATTGATAATCTTACAGAAAAGCTGAACAAATTAAGTATTTCTGTAGAAAAATCTAAAGAAAAGACTTCATAACACCAGAATTTACTTTTAGACCATTTGGAAAAAAGTGATGAAGCAAGAATGCATCTGAAAGATGATATTCAAAGTGAAATAAGGCTTATCACTGAAAAAATGGATAAAATTAATGAGGCTAACTCAAATATGCCAAAATTATCAACTCCATTTTCTCACATAAGAAGCCCTGTTAAACCAAAAGAGGAATCAACAAATCCATTCATAACAGACCTGAGTCACCAAGACAATAACCAAGTCTTAATGAAGGAAGCACCTCAATTGAAAGAATGGCCAACATTCACAGGAGAAGGTGAATATGACCATATGTCATTTATTAAGACAATTGACATGCTACAAGAAGATTATGCCATACCAAATGAATTAATAACTGCAAGATTAAACTCATTGTTTGAGAAATCTGCAAAAATATGGTATTATGGCATAAGAAAATCAAATGGCAAAAATACCTGGTCTTGGTGGAAACAAGAAATAATCACCAAGTGGGCTAATGATTCCTGGAGGTACAAAATAGAAAATCCATTTGAAGACTCCTTCTTTGACCCAGAAAAAGATAAACCTTTAACTTGGTTCTTAAAACAAGTTGAAAGATTAAACTCACTGTACCCAGAAATGTCACCAAAAATGGTACACATTAAAATACTCAAGAGATGTGGAGGTGAATTGGAACATGGCCTGAGAAGCAGGTGTATAGAACCATGCTCCACAGAAGAGTATATCAATGCACTAGAAGACATAGTGACAAGGAAAAAAATTGGCAGAACTTGGAAAAAATTGGACATCAAATGTCCAAATAAGCCATTTATAAAAAAAGATAAATCAAACAAAGCTTTCAGAACAATACATGCAACAATAATGAGAAAGGAAAATGCCACAAATGTGGAGGTATTGGACACTTGGCCAATAATTGCCTTAAGAAAGCAAAAATCAATTGAAAAAGAAGAAGAATCTGATTCTGAAAAGGACACTGAAGAATCAGAAACTTCTGAAAGTGATGATATTAATATAATTAATGCAAAAATTAATAATATTAATTTAATATATGATGTAATGGATGTCAATTCAAACTTACCACAATTTGGAACATCTGATACAAACCTTACAAATATACAAGATGCTAAATTGTATAGAACCAAACCAGAAAAAGGGAGGGGATATACAGCTGGAAAATCAAGTATAAATAATGTCATGGTGGGAAACCAAAAGGCAAAAGTAAACTTAGATACAGGAGCATATTGTCCCGTGTTAGTAAAAGTTGTTTAAAAACAATTGTACCAGATTGGGAAGAAAAACGTATACCAATACAAGCACTCAAATTTAGTAGTGCAAGTGAAAGCATGAAGCCCCTTGGAATAATTGACTTGATACTCATTTTTCCTCACCCTTCACAATGTATCAGATTGAAAGTAGAATTTGTAATAATGGATAACTGCACTAGATACCATTTTATACTTGTAAATGACTACCTGTCAATTTATGGCATAGTTATCTCTCACCAGAAAGATAGATATTTTACCATAGGTGAAAATAAAAGACAAACATTTGGCTTTCTTAATAAGAAAAGACAAATTACAGTTGTTAAGAGTGAAGAAAAAAAGCCTGGAAATGGATTTTTTCATAACTGAACAGCTAAAAGAGGCAGAATTCAATCATGAATTAACAGTAAAAATGAAAGAAAAATTGATTGACCTCTTATTTAAATATGAAAATGCCTTTGCAACTGACAAGGAACCACTAGGTGCCATCATTGGACATGAGGTAGACATAATCCTTCATGTAGAGAAACCTTATCCACCTCTATTAAGAAGACCAGCTTATCCAGCCAGCCCAAGAGCTAGAGAAGCTCTAGCAATACACATTAAAGAATTAATGGACCTTGGAGTTTTAAGAAACGTAGGACATAATGAATAGGGAGAGGTCACTACACCTGTCATTATAACTTGGCATAATAAAAAATCAAGGATGGTAGAGGACTTTAGAGCTGTAAACACCTATACTATCCCTGACAGAAATCCAATGCCCAGAATCCATGAGACATTAACACAATTATCTCAGGCTAAGTTCATCACAGCCATAGATGCTCTAAAGAGTTTTCATCAGAATTTATTAACAGAAAATGCCAAGAAACTACTAAGGATAATAGTCCACTGTGGAATCTTTCAATATCTCAGGATGCCATTTGGTATAAAAAATGCACCATCACACTACCAGAGGATGATGAATACCATATTTCCTGAAGAATTATCAGAAGGATGGCTGATTATTTATATTGATGATATCATAATTTTCTCAGAGACTTGGAAAAGTCACCTATCAAGACTAGAAAGGGTCTTGCAAAAAATAGTCCAAGTAAACATTAAAATCTCTCTGAAGAAGTGTCATTTTGCATACAGTGAACTGAAAGTACTAGGATATGTTGTATCTGGATTAAGTTTGGGCATAGACAAGAACAAAGTAGCACCAGTTCTATCAAAACCAATTCCCTGAACAAAGAAAGAAATGAAATCATTCCTAGGATTTGCTGGTTATTACAGACAACATATAAATGATTTTGCAATAATTGATAAATCATTGTATAAACTCTGTGACCAACAGGAAGTCTATGAAATGACTGAAGAAAGAGTTAAGGCATATGAAGAATTGAAAAATTTCTTAACAAATACCCCATTTCTTCTAATGCCAGATTAGAAGCTACCCTTTAAACTATACATTTATGCTTGTGGAGAAGGACTAGGTGCTGCACTACACAAGACACAAATCATCAATGACAAACCTGTTGAAGGACCAATTTGCTTCATTTCAAGAAAAATAAAGCCAACAGAAGCAAGATATTCAGAAATTCAAATGGAATGCCTTTTCTCAGTATGAGCTTTGGAAAAAATACACTATTATTTAGATGGGACAGTATTTGATGTAATTACAGATTGCAATGCTGTAAACTCTTTACTTAAAATGGAAACCCCAAATAGACATATGTTAAGATGACAAATTGCCATCCAAGAATAAGGAGGAAATATGACTATATTTCATTAATCTGGTAATATTCATAAAAATGCAGATGGTCTTAGCAAAGGGCTCTGGAAAATACACCTGAAAATCCAGCATGGGTACCACAGGAAGAGCACAATATAGAAGGCATGTGTGTAACAGATATAGGCACAGAATTCTTTAACAAAGTTAAAGAAAGCTATGAAATGGATAAAAACTGCCATATCTTATTCCAACCTTTAATGAAAAACTGTAAAGACCCATCACTTTCATCAAAACTAGATGAAACATGGAAAAAAGCATATGATGAAGGAAAATTCCAACTCCCCGATGGAGTTCTTTACCATAGAACTAAACATACATGTGTTATGGCTCTAACACATAGAACTCTAATAAACACTATACTACATTAATGTCATAAGAGTGTTGTAGCTGGAGAACTCTCAGAAGATAGAACACTAGAGAGGGTAAAAACCTGCTCTTGGTGGCTAAATTAGGAGAAAGATGTGTCAGAATACTGCCAAACCTGTGACAGATTCCAAAAAGCAAACAGAGCCACAGGTAAGATTTTGCAATGATGATCCAAATCCAAGAACCAAACACCCTTTGGGAAATAGTTCATATGGATTGGGTAACAGCATTACCACCAGGAGGAGACAGAACTTATGTGAGCCTTGAGGTATATTTTACATACCCAAATAGGGCACAATTATCTTAAGAATGAATTTTGAATTATGCATAACTCATAAGTCATGCATATATCCATAATTCATCATTTTTGATTTCAGAAAAAATGAATAACTTTTTTTTCAGTGAGTAAATCCATGGATTCAAGGCCAGATTTGTATGCTACACAAAGATTCACCTAGGGTAGCTCCATAGAGTGAATAAGCTCAAATTAACTCTTTGAGCTGGTAATATGGAAAATACTTCAATACCACATAAAGGATCTGTGAAAACCTTTGTTTTTCTTAATTTCACACCAAAATTGTGAGCCTTGAGGTATATCTTACATACCCAAATACGCCAAAATTATCTTAAAAATAAATTTTGAATTATGCATAACTCATAAGTCATGCATATATCCAAAATTCATCATTTTTAATTTCAGAAAAGATGAATAACTTTTTATTGAGTAAGTAAATCCATGGATTTAAGGCCAGATTTGGATTTTACACAAACATTCACCTAGGGTAGCTCCATAGAGTGAATAAGCTCAAATTAACTCTTTGAGGTGGTAAAATGGAAAATACTTCAATAACACATCATCAATACCACATAAAAGACCCGTGAAAAGTTTTGTTTTTCTTAATTTCATGCCAAAATAATGGGAATGGGAGAAATCCCATGTTACATATACACTAAGAATAGCATATGCATGTTTTGAGAACTTAATATCATGGTATTTGTACATGGACTTTTGGTACACCCATAGTGGATATCTCATTGAAGCTTAAATTTCTATTTTGACATGAAAAATAGGCAAGGGGGACAAAAGACATCAAAGAGAGCCAGGGTACCCAACTTCTGAGGCCTCAGAAGCGTGGACAGCTCCAAAGCTTGGGTCCATGGCTGATCTTGGCCTAATTGGTAAACTAAAACCCTTTAGGAACTTGGTTACAGTGTTACAACTACTGTAAATCCTAAGAAAATAGCAAATAACCTGCTATTTTGACGTGCCAAGGAGGTAAAGAGCTACTTAGACTCCTGTAACCATGTCAATTCTTAATGATTTTCCATGGATAAGCCCCAAAAGAGTAATTAAAACCATTTTTGGACTTTTATCCATTGAATTACCTCATAGCAACCAGTGAAACACTGATATTTGCAATTCTACGTAGAAATGAGGTAAAAACTTCAAAAATTCATTAAAAATACAATTATTAATGAATATTTCTGAAGCTTGCAGGACTAATGGATAACTGTATTATCTATGTTATAACCAAAAAGAATTATGGTTTTAGTAGTAAGATTAAAAGTTTTACTTACAGTCCATTGTTGACTATTCTATGTGAAACACTGAATCTTCAAAAATTCAGAGTAATTACAACCTGTGATGAAATGGCCAATAACATTTATAAATTTGAGAAATAAATCATTCTTTTGGAATAAAAAAAGATTTACAGATGTTACTCCTTTTATTCTTAACCATATTGGGGTTGGTAGTCACGTAAAAGCATCAATTAAGTAATTATGATAATCTTATGTGACAACAGATGATGCAATCAATAATCCAAAAAGTTTTATTGTTTTCTCATTCACTGGTTTCTCAGTTTGCTCCATGGCACGCGTCTGTGAGCTGTTGTTGACTTAAAAGAGGCCTCCTCTTTCTGTTTTTTCCACATCATCATCTTATTATCATTTAAATCATTATTACCAACAAGTAAGTATTAGTTATAGCTATTCTTAAGTGTTTTAAATCTTTAAGAATCAATCAGAAAGATGTGAGATCATAGAGTCCAACTATATA
Source organism: Austropuccinia psidii (assembly GCA_023105745.1). Taxonomy (NCBI): domain Eukaryota; kingdom Fungi; phylum Basidiomycota; class Pucciniomycetes; order Pucciniales; family Sphaerophragmiaceae; genus Austropuccinia; species Austropuccinia psidii. The sequence goes on from JALGQZ010000005.1 coordinate 24,302,451, forward strand.
TTGTTGTAATCCTGCTATAAATCATTTTGATCCTTAAATTCTACAATTCTACATCAAACCTCTCCATCTTATCTTTCGATAAGTTCTTTTGAATATTAGTGAGTGATTTATTTTTAATTCTTAAAGTTTTTTCTAAAATCAGTTTTCTTCAAGAATTATCATTATAATTATTCTTGCAAAAGATAATTATATATTAAAATAATTTTATTATTTTAATAAAAGAAGTTTTATTATTAAAATCTTCTTGTAATTGATTCTTGTAGACAATTACTGCTCACTGTTAAAATCACTAGTAGTGCTTAACACGTGAAAGAAATAATTCTTTAATTATTTCATTGTGGTTATAATATTATTTTATTATTATATTTCATAAGAACAGACATAGCACTGTTGATTAATAGTGATATTATCATCAGTTTCATAGTCACATCTTACATTTGGGGGCCTGGCCGTGTTTTTTGAACCTTGTACCCTTAATTAATATATTTTTAAGCTCTGAAATCTATTTATTTAATGATTTTTTCTTTCACTTTAAAGTTAAAATAATTCTTATTTTTAAAATTGTTTTGGAAATCTTTTTCATTGAGGAATTTGGTTTAATTTTATAATGTTTTTACATGTGGCTTTTCACATCCAAAAACTTATAAAATGTTCTTTGAGTTACTCTGAATTAATTTTCATTCAAAATCTGGAATTTTAATTTTTTTTCTTTAAAAAGAATAATTTTTTTAATATTAAAAAATATAAAACTTATAAAAAATCTTTAAAAATATTTTTAAAAGTATAAAAAATAATTTTTTCTCTTTTATAATTTTTTTCTAGTGTCTTTAATCAAATTCTGTGCAGCTGGCAACAAACTCAGTAAAAGATATGTTACTAGTCCAGAATCTTCAGAAGCAGAATCTGAAGACAGTATTGAGGTGCAAATTGCTAAAAGAGGCACCTTATTTAACTCAGAAAAGGCTAAATTACCACCAAAAGGTGTGTATTTTATCTTATATTTTCACCTTTTATCTTTAAATTGATGTGAAAATGGTTCATACCAGAAATGGAAGCAACTATTCAGTCCAACCAGATGGATGTGGACAAGGAAGAGGCAAGAACAAATCCAGAAGTGCCAAATCTTCCACAAGAAAGACACATTTGGAGGATTCCAGAGTTGACCCCATTCCCCAAGGTCTGTACCCACAGGTTTTGACATGAATTCTGAGCCTGAACTAATCCATGACAATATTTCCAGGGCTGAACCATTTTCAAGTGGCAGTAATAGAAATATATCAATGACAGTACAACAATTGGTTCAGAGCAGCCAAACAAGAGGAGTGGGAAATATGCCCAAGCCTTTGGCAGGGGGCCATGAACTCCTACTTACACATCAAGAGCCTTCTGGGTCAGGAGAAGACCATAGAACTCTTAGGAGGATGGAGCCCCCTGTCTTGCAAAGACAAGTTCAAAAAGATAAAGAATTGGTTGAAGAACCAAAGTCTTTTATCCATAGACCAGAAGAAGGAACTGGAAATGACTCAAGCTTTGAAGACAGAGGCCCCAGTGGCGTCTACCAGCTCCAGAAGTGTCCAAAGCCAAGACCAAAGGACCTCAGAAGAAGCTGAGAGGTCCAAAGAACCATCAAGGAAAGGGAAAAGGCAAAGAAAATTGGCACAGACCTTACCCACAAGGGTACAGGATCCCCAAATTGGAACCTTCAGCAGTGGACAGTGTGTTCAACATGGCCAGAACTATCATGGAATTCACAGCCAAGGAGTAGGAAAGGATGAACAGGATTTTTCCACGCAAATAGATCGTGTACAAAGAGGTATTAATGTAGAAATTGATAAACTTGATTCCAAGTTAACTAAAATAGCATTAGATATTACTGAATTGAAAAAACATGACAAGAAATATACTGAATGATATGAATTGACAAATGCCAAAGTTGATTCAATTATCAATGCTTGTAGCAGAATTGAGAATACAAGTCAGATTCAGAATGATGAAATGGAAGATCTTTCTATTTTTAAAATGAATGATCAACTTAAGACTCTACAAGACCATGTCTAAAAGATAGTTGAAAATACCAATCAGTTTGCTACACATTTAGCAAAAAAAAAACAGTGAAAGACAGAAGTTAAAGAATGAAATCATTGCAAACGTAGAACAAATTCATAAGAATTATGAACCACATATGCCAAAACATTCTACACCTTTTACTGAAGAAAAACATTCTGTTAAAGGAAGTTTTACCCCTCTTTTAGGAGAAAATGTTGTCTCTGTTAAGGATATTCCCAAATTAGAAGAATGGCCAAAATTCTCTGGTGAAGGAGAATACAACCATATTGAGTTCATCAGGACTATTGATATGTTACAGCAAGACTTTAATATACCTGATGAAATCATAGTGGGGAAATTACACTCTCTGTTTACCAGAACTGCAAAGAAATGGTATTACAAGATGAGAATGGATCATGGAGAACATGATTGGTCTTGGTGGAAATCTGAAGTGATTACCAAATGGGCCAACAACTCTTGGAGGTTTAAAATGGAAAATTCCTTTGAAAGTTAAATTTTAAACTCAGAGAAAGATAAACAACTTACTTGGTTCTTCAAGCAAAAAAGACAGATTATCTGCTTTACACCCAGATATGTCTGACACTATGATTAATATGAAGATATTAAGAAAGTGGGGAGGAGAACTGAAACATGCTATCAAAATCAGATGTGTAGAACCCTGTTCAACAGAGGACTACATTAATGCAATGGAAGATATCATTACCAGAACAAGAATTGGTAAAACTTGGACTAGAATCCCTACAGAATCCAAGATGGTCCCAAAGATTCCCAGAGAGGATAAAAGACCAGAAAGACCTGTCTTGAAGTGTCATAAATGTGGAAGTACTTCAAATTTAGCAAACACTTGCACCAAGAAGACAAAAATCAATGAAGTTCAAGTCATTGAAAAAATTCAGTGTACTGAAGAGAAAGAAGAATCTGATCAAGATTCTGCAGTCTCTGAGGATATACCAGTGGAGGACTATCCCATTGAAAACATTACAGCTTTCTTTGAAGTCACAGAAGTCCATACCCACTTGCCACAGTACAGTGAAGATTGCTGCAACCTGATAAATATCCTCAATGCCAGAATGTGTCAAACAAAACCTGCTAGAGGCAAAGGTTACACTGCTGGAGCATCCTGTATCACATCAGTTTTAATGAGTGATATTGAAGCCAAAATAAATTTGGATACAGGGGCATTTTGCACTTGTGTGGGCAAAGATTATCTCCAAATTATACTTCCTGAATGGAAAAACCATCTATTACCAATAGAAGGTGTGCAATTTAGTAGTGCCAGTAACAATATGTACCCCTTGGGTATATTAGACACTAATATTGTATTTCCACACCCAGAAGGCAGTGTGAGAATGAAAACTAAGATTGTGGTAATGGATAATTGCACATCTTAGCACATCATTCTTGGCAATGACTACTTGATTATTTATGGTATTGACATAAATAACCATAAAGATAGATATTTCACAATTGGGGATAACAAAAGACAAAAATTTGCTTTTTCCAATATACCAAAACAAATATCTGTGGTATCATCTGTAAAGGATACTTATACAGATGAATTTGTGTCTAATAAACTTGTTGAAGCACAAATTAATCCATCATTGTCACCAAAAATGAGGAACGAACTTGTTAATGTGTTATACACATACAATAATGCATTTGCCTCTGATAATGAACCATTAGGTGCTATAAGGGGACATGAAGTTGATATTACTCTTAATATTGACAGGCCATATGCTCCAGTACTTAGGAGGCCAGCTTATCCAACCAGTCCCAGAGCTAGAGAAGCCTTGCAAAAACATATCCAAGAGTTAATCCAACTTGGTGTACTAAGAAAAGTAGGCCATAATGAGGAAGTTGAAGTGACAACACCTGTTATTATTGCCTGGAACAATGACAAGTCAAGAATGGTTGGATATTTCAGAGCATTGAATATATACACAGCTCCAGATAGGTATCCAATCCCTAGAATTCAAGAAACCTTGACTCAATTGTCTAAAGCCAAGTATATAACATCAATGGATGCATTGAAAGGTTTCCATCAGAATGTTTTGACGCCTAAAGCTAAGAAATTACTTATAATTATCACTCACTGTGGTACTTATGAGTATCTTAGGATGCCATTTGGCATTAAAAATGCTCCATCCCATTATCAAAGAATGATGAATACAATCTTTCCCACAGAATTGTCTGAAGGATGGCTTATCATTTATATTGATGATATTATCATATATTCTGATTCATGGTCTTTGCACCATGAAAGACTTGCAAGAGTACTTCACAAAGTTGCAGAAGTGAACATGAAAATTTCACTTAAGAAATGCAATTTTGGTTTTGAAGAACTCAAAGCATTAGGACATATTGTTTCTGGTTTAAGCTTGGGTATTGACAAAAACAAAGTAGCAGCAGTGTTGCTTAAGCCAATACCCTAGAATAAAAAAGAAATGATGTCTTTTCTTGGGTTTGCCAGTTATTATAGGCAAAACTTGAAAGACTTTGCAATTCTAGCCAAGTCACTTTATAGAATCTGTGATAAACAGACGGTATTTGAGATGACACAGGAGAGAATTAAAGCTTATGAGAAGATAAGGAGAGCTCTTACAGAAGCACCTTTACTCCTCATGTCTGACTGGAATATTTCTTTTAAATTGTAAATTTATGCATGTGGAGATGGATTAGGGGCAGCCCTACATCAAGTCCAAATTATTGATGACAAACCTACAGAAGGACCAGTTTGTTACATCTCAAGGCAAATCAAACCAACAGAAGCCAGATATGGTGCAAGCCAAATGGAGTGTTTATGTTTGGTATGGGCACTTGATAAATTACACTATTATCTTGATGGCAGTGTTTTTGAAGTGTTAACTGACTGTAATGCAGTAAAATCACTTCTTAACATGAAAACTCCCAACAGACATATGTTGAGATGCCAAATAGCCATTCAAGAATATAGAGGAAACATGACTATAGTCCACAAAGCAGGAAAAATTCACAAGAATGATGATGGACTTAGCAGGTGGGCATTATCCAACACTCCTGATAACCCAGCTTATGTACCTTTGGAAGCTGAACCACAGATTCCAATTGAAGGTATTAACATAACTGATATTGGGACTGAATTCTTTGAAGAGGTCAGAGAATCTTATAAGCAAGACAAGAATTGCCATATCTTGAATTCTTTATTAGATAAAGACTGCAAAGATACTTCCTTGGTCAATGCACTGGATGAAGTTTGGAGGAATTCCTATTCTGAAGGGATATTTCATTTGTTTGATGGAATTATTTACCACAGAACCAAACATTCTTGTGTAATGACATTATGCAGCAGATTGCTTATCAATAAAATTCTTCATTAATGCCATGATAGCATCTACTCTGGACACCTGTCAGAGGACAGAACACTTGAAAAAGTGAAGAACTGTGCATGGTGGCCATCTTGGAGGAAAAGAAACCCTTGAATATTGCCATACCTGTGACAGATGTCAAAACGAAAACAGGAGTACAGGCAAGAAATTTGGACTTATGATCCATATTCAAGAACCTAAATCCCCTTGGGAAGTTGTTCACATGGATTGGGTCACAGCACTTCCTCCAAGTGGTGACAAGAGTTATAATTCTTGTTTAGTCATTGTAGACAGATATATCAAGACTCCCATATTCTTACTATGTCATAAAGATGACACTGCTATGGATACAGCTCTTCTTCTATGGAGTAGAGTTATTTCTCATACAGGATTATTTAAGAATATCATCAGTGACAGAGATCGTAAGTTCACAACTGCACTTTGGACCAATCTTCATAGATTATTTGGGACTAAGTTATCATTCTCTAAAGCATATCACCCTCAAACAGATGGGCTAGCAGAGAGGATGATTCAAACCTTAGAAGACATGATCAGGAGATTTTGTGCTTATGGGTTAGAATTCAAAGACTCAGATGGCTTTACCCATGACTGGTGCACTCTGATACCTGCATTAGAATTGGCATACAAGACATCAGTTCATTCTTCCACAGGACAAACTCCTGCTATATTAGAAAAAGGATGGAATCCAAGACTCCCAGCAGACACACTGAGGAAAGACTTGATTTACATTCATCCTACAGCTTCCAGCTTCAAGATAATGCTTGATAAAGTAAAACATCATGCAAAACAAAGTATGAATGATGCTTTTGATTATGCAAAATAGAAGTGGGACAAGAATCATAAAGTACCAGACCTCAAAGTAGGGGACTTAGTTCTAGTCTCAACCTTGAATTTTAATAATATAAAAGGCCCAAAGAAACTTAAAGATTCTTATGTAGGACCTTTTGTTATTGTTGCCTTACATGGAACCAATGCAGTTCAAGTAGAATTGAGTGGTGAATTGGAAAATAAACACCCCACTTTTCCAGTCAGCTTGATGAAGCCTTATCAACCAGCTAAACAAGAATTGTTTCCTTTAAGGAACCCAACTCCTTTAACTGTCCCACCAGTGGAACAGAATGAAGACAAAAATATAAAGAAAGTCAATAAAGAAAGGAGACTTAGGGGTAAAAATCAGAGAGAATATCTTGTCAGATATAGAATTCCAGTACATGAAGATGGATGGCAGGCAGAATCAGATATACCTGACTCAGATAAACTCTTGAGAAGATTTAGACATGAAAGAAGACCACAAGCCTGAATATGTCTATAAATGTGCTTTAAGTTACTTGATATGAGTAATGTAAAGAGGCTGGACAGTGGACATTAACCCCCCTTTGGGGCTTTTTATTATTTCTACCATTGATAAAATTGTAATACAATTTTATTTTTTGGTCGGAGGGAATGTGAGCCTTGAGGCATATTTCACATACCCAAATAGGCCACAATTATCTTAAAAATAAATTTTGAGTTATGCATAACTCATAAGTCATGCATATATCCAAAATTCATCATTTTTAATTTGAGAAAAGATGAATAACTTTTTATTGAGTAAGTCAATCCATGGATTTAAGACCAGATTTGGATTCTACACACAAATTCACCTAGGACAGCTGCATAGAGTTAATAAGCTCAAATTAACTCTTTGAGGTGGTAAAATGGAAAATACTTCAATATCACATCATCAATACCACATAAAAGACCCGTGAAAAGTTTTGTTTTTCTTAATTTCATGCCAAAATAATGGGAATATGAGAAATCCCATGTTACATATACACTAAGAATAGTGTTATGCATGTTTTGAGCACTTAACATCATGGTATTCTTACATGGACTTTTGGTACACCCATAGTCGATATCTCACTGTAAGCTTAAATTTCTCTTTTGACATGAAAAATAGGCAAGGGGGACAAAAGACATCAAAGAGAGCCAGGGTACCCAACTTCTGAGGCCTCAGAGGCGTGGACAGCTCCAAAGCTTGGATACATGGCTGATCTTAGCCCAATTATTAAACTAAAACCTTTTGGGAACTTGGTTACCATGTTACAACTACAGTAAAACTTAAGAAAATAGCAAATAACCTGCTATTTTGACGTGCCAAGGAGGTAAAAAGCTACTTAGACTCCTGTAACCATGTCAATTCTTAATGATTTTCCTTGGATAAACCCCAAAAGAGTAATTAAAACCCGTTTTGGACTTGTATCCATTGATTTACCTCATAGCAACCAGTGAAACACTGATATTTTCAATTCTATGTGGAAATGAGGTAAGAACTTCAAAAATTCATTAAAAATACAATTATTAATGAATCTTTCTGAAACTTTCAGGACTGATGGAGAACTGTATTATTAATGGTGAAACCAAAAGGAATTACAGTTTTACTAGTAAAATTAGAAGTGTTACTTACAGTCCATTTTTGACTAATCTACGTGAAACACTAAATCTTCAAAAATTTACAGTAATTACAACTTGTGATGAAATTGGCAATAAAATTGATAGCTTTGAGAAATAAATGATTATTCTGGAATAAAAGAAGATTTATAGATTTTACTCCTTTTATTCTTAACCATATTGGGGTTGGTAGTCACGTAAAAGTATCAATTAAGCAGTTATGACAATCTTATGTGACAACAGATGATGCAATCAATAATCCAAAAAGGTTTATTGTTTTCTAACTCACTGGTTTTTTGGTTTGCTCCATGGCACGCCTCTGTAAGCTGTTGTTGACTTAAAAGAGGCCTCCTCCTTCTGTTTTTTCCACATCATCATCTCATTATCATTTAAATCATTATTACCAACAAGTAAGTATTAGTTATAACTATTCTTGAGTGTTTTAAATCTTTCAGAATCAATCAGAAAGACGTGAAATCATAGAATACAACTATATATTGCTGTAATACTGTTATAAATTCATTTTGATCCTTAAAATCCACAATTCTACATCAAACCTCTCCATCTTATCTTTCAATGGGTTCTTTGGAATATTAGTGAGTGATTTATTTTTAATTCTTAAAGTTTTTTCTGAAATTAGTTTTCTTCAAGAATTATCATTATAATTATTCTTGCCAAAGATAATTACATATTAAAATAATTTTATTATTAAAATCTTCTTGTAATTGATTCTTGTAGACAATTACTGCTCACTGTTAAAATCACTAGTAGTGCTTAACATGTGAAAGAAAAAATTCTTTAATTATTTAATTGTGGTTATAATATTATTTTATTATTATATTTCATAAGAATAGACAAAGTACTGTTGATTAATAGTGATATTATCATCAGTTTCATAGTCACATCTTACAAAAATAAGGGGAATGTGAGGAATCCCATGTTACATATACACTAAGAATAGTGTTATGCATGTTTTGGACACTTAATATCAAGGTATTCTTACATGGACGTTTGGTACACCCATAGTGGATATCTCACTTGAAGCTTAATTTTCTATTTTGACGTGAAAAATAGGCAAGGGGGACAAAAGACATCAAAGAGAGCCAGGGTAGCCAACTTCTGAGGCCTCAGAGGCGTGGACACCTCCAAAGCTTAGATACATGGCTGATCTTGGCCCAATTAGTAAACTAAAACCTTTTGGGAACTTGGTTACCATGTTACAACTACAGTAAAACTTAAGAAAATAGCAAATAACCTGCTATTTTGACATGCCAAAGAGGTAAAGAGCTACTTAGACTCCTGCAACCATGTCAATTCTTAATTTGTTTCAGTGGATAAGCCCCAAAAGAGTAATTGAAACCTTTTTTGGACTAGTATCCATTGATTTACCTCATACCAACCAGCTAAACACTGATATTTGCAATTCTACATAGAAATGAGGTAAAAACCTCAAAAATTCATTAAAAATACAATTCCTAATGAATCTCTCTGAAACTTTCAAGACCAATGGAGAACTTCATTATCTATGATAAGACCAAAATTAATTATAGTTTTACTTACAGTCCATTCTTGATTATTCTATGTGAAACACTGAGTCTTCAAAAGTTCACAGTAACTACAACCTGTGATTAAATTGCCATTAACATTGATACCTTTGAGAAATAAATCATTATTTTGGAATAAAAGAAGATTTACAGATGTTACTCCTTTTATTCTTAACCATATTAGGGTTGGTAGTCATGTAAAAGCATCAATTAAGTAATCATGATAATCTTACATGACAAAAGATGATGCAATCAATAATCCCAAAGGGTTTATTGTTTTCTAACTCACTGGGTTTTCAGTTTGCTTCATGGCATTCCCATGTGATCTGTTGTTGACTTAAAAGAGGCATCCTCTTGCTTTTTTTTCCACAAATCATCAAGTCATCTTATTATCCATTTATATCATTGTTACCAATAAGTAAGTATTAGTTAAAATATTTTTAAGTGTTTTAATTCTTTCAGAATCAATAAGAAAGACGTGAAATTATAGAATACAACTATATATTGCTGTAATCCTGCTATAAATTGTTTTGATCCCTCAAATCCACAATTCTACATCAAATTTCCCTACTTATATCTTTCAACAAGTTCTTTAGAGTATAAGTGAGTCCTTTATCTTTGATTATTGATGTTTTTTTCCAAAATTAGCTTTCCTCAAGAATTATCTTTATAATTATTCTTGCAAAAGATATTTATATATTAAAATAATTTTTTCTTTCAATAAAAGAAATTCTTATTATTAAATTCTTCTTGTAACTGATTCTTGTAGACAATTACTGCTCACTGTTAAAATCACTAGTAGTGTTTAACACCTGAAAGAAATAATTATTCAATTATTTAATTGAGGTTATAATAATATTTTATTATTATATTTCATAAGAAAAGACATAGTACTGTTGATTAATAGTAATATTATCATCAGTTTCATAGTTAAATCTTACAGGTTACAATGCTTGCCTAGTATTAGTTGACAGATATAGCAAAACCCCAATGTTTTTACCATGTCACAGGGATGATACAGCTATGGATACAGCCACAATGATATGGAATAAAGTTATGAGCCACACAGGCTTATTCCAAAATATCATAAGTGATAGAGACCCAAAATTCACTTCAGCATTATGGACAAACCTCCCTAACCTGTTTGGAGAAAAACTATCATTCTCAACAGCTTACCACCCCCAAACTGATGGTCTGGCAGAAAGAATGATATAGACATTAGAAGACATGATCAGAAGATTCTGTGCTTATGACCTAGAATTCAAATATTCTGATGGTATTACCAATGATTGGTGTACATTAATACCAGCTCTTGAGCTTGAATATAAGACATCAATCCATTCTTCAACTGGAAAGACACCCGCCATGCAAGAAAAAGGCTGGCATTCAAGACTCCCTTATGATACACTCAAGAAGGATTTGGTGGATATACACCCAACAGCAAGCAGCTTAAAGTCAATGTTTGACAAAGCAAGACACCATGCAAACAAATGTATGCAAGATTCTTTCAAGTATGCAAAAAAAAAGATGGGATGAAATTGATAAACCATCTGACTTCAAAGTAGGCAACTTGGTCCTGGTATCAATTCTAAATTTCAACAATATAAAAGGCCCAAAGAAATTGAAATATTCCTTTGCAGGACCATTCATGATAAAAGCATTACATGGACCTAATGCTGTGTAATTAGAGCTCACAGGTGTATTAATGAACAAAAATCCAACTTTGCCTGTAAGTTGGACAAAACCTTACAGCTCAAGTGACAAGGAATTATTTCCACTAAGAAATAAACCCCCACTTGAAATACCCCCTTTAGAAGAAGGAGAAGAAAAGAAAATTATGAAAGTCCTTAAAGCAAGAAGGACAAGAAACAATAAAGAAAGGGAATACCTGGTAAGGTATATAAATCCAACTCAAGAAGATGAATGGCTACTTTAGAAGGATGTAACTAACTCTGATAAACTATTAAGAAGGTTTAGACATGAAAGAAAGCCTAAAGAATAGAAAAATCAAGCATTATTGAGCTTCAAGACTAATAAATTCTATTGAAGAGGTAGGACAGTGGATGATACTCTAATTAACTATATCAGATTGTGGTACAATCTTTGTTTGTGAAAGTGGTCCAAACTTAAAAGAATGCTGACAGTCTGATCTTACTAGTTCATACGTGAATAATGACATAATTTTTATTATAATATTCAAGGTATAACCCCTTGAAATCATGGTTTGAAGTTTAAAATATTAAATTTCCACAGAAAAGATGAGTTACAAGAAAAATCATCAAAAATAGATGTTTGATGATGTAATACAATGCTCATGGCAGTTTTTTAATGACATGCCAAGGTATCAGAATCCACTCTTAGAATAGCTGTAGCATGTATAACAGAAAATTTATTAATGATCAAATCTTAAGCTTAAAATTGATCATATATGATCACTCACTGTAATCTTTGTTTAGGTTTAGCAGTCATATAAGTGATAAAACTGGTGAATGCTATTAGATTATGATTAATACTAATAAAATCAAAAAAAATTAGGCTTCTTTTGAGCCTATGATGTCATCAAACTTAGCGTTATAGTGATAACTCTAAATAATGGTGTAATAATGATATAAGATGTTTTGATCATGATGTAATCATCACTAAACCTTAAGTTAATGAGAATTTCTAGAACATACCATCAGTACACGTCTACTAGAAGCCTACTGGACTCTAGAAGGGAGGTATTTACTATAAATAGAGCTCTTTTTACTCTATTTTCCCCTCAGATGCATCAGAACATTAAAAAAATTAAATCAAAAGGTAAAAGATTTATTCTTTATATATAGATCCATTATATTATTAAAGGCAAAGGTACTCTCCATTATAATCATCATCTTTAATGTGATTAATCCAATAGTTCCACTACTTTGTTATATTTCTCTTAAAAACCTCAAATCCATGTAAAATCAAGAAAAGTTGTAATTTCTCTTATTTTTTATTGTAAATACAATTTGAACAAGCTGGATTTATATTATTTGGCGTAAAATTATTCAAAATTATTATACTAAGTGTTAAAAGTAGGTTATTCTCTCTTATTATAATAATTTTCTCCTTATTATTACTTTAACAATTTTTTAATTAATATAAATCACATTTGTATTAATTTATAACTTTAATATTAATAGTATTACTGTTATTAATTGTTTTTTATTAATAAAAAACAATTTTCTACACTTTTATTATTCGTTGGTAACAATAATAAAATGCTTTTAAATATATTAATTATTATATATTAATACATTTTTTTATTATATTATTTACCTATAATATAAATTATATTATGTTATTTATGCAATAATATAATTATTTTTACGCCTTAATTATAATAATTATTTATTATTATACTTATTTTTATCTTATTTATTTTATTTATAATGACATACAGAGTAAAATAAGTAAAATATTGGTAATTTTTACTTATTGTTTCATAGTCAAAACTTACACACTCTGAAAACAGAAAAGCCAATTATGGCATCATTGAACCCTGGTTAAACCAAAAGAGGGCTGGTTTTATCCATTTTTTGCTATTTTCAGCAATTGTGGACCCTCAGATCGGCCATTGGTATAGTAATTCCTGATTTTAAGCCTTTAAAACACGTCAGAATGTGCTTAAGAGATGTCAAAAACAGCTAAAACTGTTTGTAAAATGTTTGTTTTATCTTAAGGGAGTTTTACCCTCTTGGAAATAGTTAAAACTGCCCTGGTTGGTATCAAAACCTCATCATCAATTGAGACACAGACCCTGTGACTCAATTCCAGGCCAAAAGTGATAAACCTTAGTGTGTATTTTGACATCTCACACCTTTCAGCAGGGAATTTGGGGGTCTGGCTTGCCCTTGGAGCCAAGATTTCTTTTCTCCCCCAGAATCAATCTTTCCAATTTATTTTTTTTTTAATTCCTCATCATTTATTTTACTTATAATTTACATATGTAATTCAATTGAGGTTTTACAGTACACAACTGTAATAATCAAAACATCATATGTAAATTGAAGCTCACTCATGTAATACACATGCACATTTTGACATTTCAATTGAAAATACTTCAGTTACTCATAACTTCTAAACTACACACAACACCTCAATTTTAACACAGAAATTTATTTTTAACACCACATTTTATGTGAATTAAGTGGAGGTTTTTGAGTATGTTCAACTTTTGTACAGAAAATACTAAAAAGTTAATTTAAGCTTCTTTAGGGTTGAGTTACAGAATGTTTACCCACGGGTGACCCTGCCTTATTTTTTATGATGAGTCTAATGGTAAGATAATTTTCATATTTTTTATTGTAGGATAAAAATTTATTATAATTTTTATTTAACTTCTTTCCAAAAATATTTTAATTTTGGTATTTTTGTTGAAAAATCATTTTTACTTAATATTTTCAAGTAAACAGTATTTTAACAAATTTAAAATTGAATGTAATTTTATTTTTGAATTATAATTAAATTTTCATTTTTGCTTATAAATTTATATTTAGATTTTAATTTTTGTTTTGATTACATAAATAAATTTATTTTATTTATAATTGTATTTTGTTTTATTATTTGTGGTCTTTTGGGTATCTGAAAATACCTCTAAGGATCACATTCCCTCCCCCTAAAAAAAGAATATTACTTTGTAATTTTGTTATTTATAGTGTGTCTGAGCCTTCTGAGAAGCTTAATAGCTTCAGTTATGTACTTTTCTGCTAAACATTTGTCTTCACATGTTGGGTCACTGTATCTACCAAGGTATTGCCTTACTTTCTTGGCTCTTAACTTTCTTTCTTTGAGAAATTTGGTGATTTTCTTAGTAATAGAAGATTTAATAGGAAGTATATTCTGGGGAACTTTATTTCTCAAAGGAAAGTTCTCAGAATCACTAGATTTATATGGCTTTACGAAGCTTAATGGAAATGTAGAATGCTTATTGCTAATCTCCTGAGATAATTCAACTTCAATTGCATTTTCCCCATGGAGGGCTTTAATAACAAAAGGTCCTGCAAAGGAGCCTTTGAGCTTTTCACATCCCTTGATGTTATTGAATCTAGTGGTGGATACAAGTACCAAATCTGTTAGCTGGTGCCTCTTTCGTGGCTTCCAGGCTAAAGTATTAGGAATTTTAATAAATCAAAAAGAAGTGGCATACTATTATTAAAAGTAATAGACGCGTCACTGGTGTTAAAGTGATGTACTGTTGGAATTAAGGCTTCAACAGTATTAATAAAGTGTAAAAGTGAATTTAATCACTTAAGAGGTGAGAGCGCTAATATTTCTAAAATAAAATGTAAGTAATTTTAATTGTAAAAATATATTTGGTTTAGAGCTCTGAGGATTAATTCAAAGACAATTAATCCTCTTTAAGTATTGTAATTACAAATTCAAATTCAAAATAATATTAAATAACTTTGTTTAAATGAAGAAAGATCTGTTATAGCAACATGAGCAGATATAACAACAAGATTGATGACATAGTGGGAACTTTATACTATGACATATTTAGGACTCAGTCATAGTAACAAGATTAAATTCAAATTATAATATAATGAATTTAAGTATGTGAATTTTATACAAAATAATAAAAGAAAATGAGACAAAATTATAAAGAAAGTAATTGGAGTCGGTATAGCAAGTAAAGGTTTACATGCTTGCAGGCTCCCAAAATCTCCCAATTTGAAATCTGGAGTAGCATGTGATTTTTCCCATTTGTCTTCGGCATATGCAAATGAGTCCTCCATGCACCTTATTGCATGCTTTCTAGCTTTTTTTAGAATTCCTTTGAAGCTACCAGTTGTGGGATTTATTTCAACCAAATCCTTCCTTAATGAATCTTGGGGTAATTTGGGATTCCATCCTTTCTCTAGAATAGCAGGAGTTTGATTGTTACTGGCATTTATGGATGTTTTTATGCCAATTCCAGCGCTGGTAAGAGAGTACACCAATGATTGGTTAAACCATCACAATCATTAAGTTCAAGGCCATATGCACAAAATACTCTTACCATATTCTCCACAGTTTGGATCATTCATTCAGCCAGTCCATCAGTTTGTGGGTGGTAGTCTGTAGAGAATGACAACTTTGTTCCAAATAATTGGTGAAGAGTTTTCCATAGTGCTGAGGTGAATTTGGAATATCTGTCACTAATGATATTTGTGGATATGCCAGTCCATTTTATTACTCTATTCCATATTAAAAGAGCTGTATCCATGGCTGTATCATCCTTGTGTCATGGTAGAAAGATTGGAGTCTTACTAAATTTGTCAACAATCACTAGGCATGCATTATAGCTTCTATAACCCCCTGGTGGTAGGCCAGTTACCCAATCAATATGGACAATTTCGCAATTTTTGCTGGGTTCTTGGATTCCAATCATATTTCCAAGTCTTTTGCCAGTGGATTTATTAGCCTTTTCACATCTGTCACAGGTTTTGCAATACTCTGCCACATTGGCCACCATATACAGGTCTTTATTGTTTCTCTTTTCCTGTCCTCAGAAAGAGGTCCTGAGAAGGGGCTATCATGACATTCTTTCAGTACTATATTTCTTAAAGACCTGTCCACAACTGTCATTACACATGTATGTTTAGTTCTGTGATAAATTATAACATAAAGTAAAAAGAATCTTCCTTCATCATAATATTTTTTCCATATTTCATCTAAGGCATGTATCAAGGAGTTTTCTTTACCGTCTTTAGTAAGCAATTGGCATAGCAAGCTTAAATCCTTATCTTGAGTATAGCTTTTTCTTACCTCCTCAAAGAATGTGTTGTTCAGACCTGTAACACTGATTCCCTCTATTGAGATCTGTGGAGAAGCTTCTTCCGGCACATAAGCAGGATTATCAATATCATTTGGTAATGGCCATCTGCTCATCCATTTACATTTTCATGAATATTTCCATCTTTGTGCACAATATTCATATTACCTCTATATTCCTGTATGGCTATTTGCCATCTGAGCATATGCCTGTTGAGTGTTTTAATTCTTAAAAGTGATTTAACAGCAGTACAATCTGTTTTTACTTCAAAAACACCTCCTTCTAAGAGGTAATTGAGTTTTTCTAAGGCCCAGACAAGGCATAAAAACTCCATCTAGCTTCAGTTGGTTTGATTTGCCTGGATATGGAACAATGGGTCCTTCCACATGTTTATCATTTATAATCTGGAATTGATGAAGTACAGCACATAGTCCATCTCCTGAGGCATCAATATAAAGCTTAAAGGTCAGCTTGGAGTTTGGCATCAGTAAGAGTGGAGCAGTGGTCAAGACTTGTTTTAAATATTCAAAAGCTTTGATTCTGTCAAAAGTGATTTCAAATGATCTGTCCTTGTCACACAATTTATAAAGAGGTCTTGCTATAGATGCAAAATCCTTAATGTGTTGCGTGTAATATCCTGCAAACCACAAAAATGACTGGATTTCCTTTTTGTCCGCAGGCATAGGCTTCAGTAGCACTTCTGCAACTTTGTTTTTGTCAAATCCAAGGGATAAAACAGATACTACATGTCTCAGTGCTTTGACTTCTTTGGATACAAAATGACATTTCTTTAAAAATAAATTCATGTTTATAGATTGAATTTTGTTCAAACCTCTGGATAATCAGTATATATGTTCTTCCCAGGTCTTGGAACAGACAATAATATCATCAATGTAAATGATCAACCAACCTTCTGAAGGCTCTTCAGGGAAGATTTCATTCATCATTTTTTGGAAATGTGAAGGTGCATTATTTATACCAAAAGGAATCCTTAAATATTCATACACTCCACAATGAACAATAATCCTCAATTATTTTCTTGCCCTTGGTGTCACCACATTTTGATGAAAGCCTTTAAGGGCATACATGGTGCTTATATACATTGCTTGGGATATTTGGTTAAGGGCAATGTGGATTTTTGGAATTGGGTAACTGTCTGCAATAGTGCAAGTATTCAGAGCTCTAAAGTCCCCAACCATTCTAGATTTTCCATTATGCCATGTCACCATGACTAGTGTAGTTATTACTACCTCCTCATTGTGGCCAACCGTTCTTATTACCCCAAGGTCCAGAAGATCTTTAACATGGATTTCCAGAGCTTCTCTTGATTTAGGACTTGCTGGATATGCAGGTCTTCCCAAGAGTGCCAGGTAAGGTCTTTCAATATTAATAATAATGTCAACCTCATGACCAACAATTGCTCCCAGGGGCTCTTTTTCTGATTCAAAGGCTTCTTTGTGGTAATATAAAAGGGCAGAAAGTTCACTTTCTTGGTTATCAGTGACATGAAGACTGATTTAAGCTTCATTTAACTGTTCAGACTTGAGCTTTCCTAGCTTTAGGTTGACTGGTTCTACTTTGTTTACTGTAATTTGTCATTTAAATGGTAAAAAGGCAAATCTCTGACACCTATTGGCCCCAATAGGGAATTATGTGTCTTTGTTGTTATGTAAGTCTATGCCATACATGATCAAATAGTCATTTCCCAATATAAAATGGGTACTAGAGCAATTTTCCATAACAACAAATGCAACAGTTATTCTTAGATTTCCATTTATGTGCAGAAGTATTACAGTAGTCTCAAATATGCCAAATGATTTCATTGGACTACTTGCACTATCAAATTTTATGCCATCAATTGGCAATAATTGATCTTCAAGATTTGGTACACAAGTTTTAAGAAAAGATTTTCTAACACAAGAGCAGAAGGCTCCTGGGTCAAGTAAAAGCTTAGTGGGTTTGTTGTCAATTACCACTTCTGTTATACAGGAGTTACCAGCTGTATAACCTTTTCCCCTTTTTGGTTTGGCTTTCATTAGTAGTGCATCTTGAATTCTTTATAAGTAAAGCTTACCATTACTTAATTGTGGCAAGTGGGAATACGGTTCCATGATATCAAAAGTGTAATTTATATTTTCTATATCTTTTGAAGATTCAGAAAATATTGATGATTTATCATCTGCATTATCTTCATGTACCTCATCCTTTTCAATGTCAATCACATGGATTTTCGATTTCTTGGGACATGTATTAGATAAATGTGTGGTGCTTTGGCAAATATGGCACTTTCTCAATACATATGCATATTTATACCTAATATTATTAGCATTTTCTTTGGGATTTTTGTCCACATAATCTTTCCAAGATGTTTTAAACCTTGTTTTGAGATTCACCCTTCTAGAACCAATTCTGTTTCTGGTGGTTACTTCCTCCAATATATTAATGATATCCTCTGCTGAAGATTTTTCAGTAGTCCTTCTTTTGACAGCATGCTCTATGTCATGTCCACATTGCCTTAGGATTTTTCTGTGAATCATAAATTCTGACATGTCAGGATATAATACTGTTAATCTATCTTTTTGTTGGTAAAACCATGGTAAATCTTTGTCTCTTTCCGCATTAAATATAGTTGATTCAAAGGCTGTTTCAACCTTAAATCTCCAAGCATCATTGGCCAATTTGTTGATAAGCTGGGCTTTCCACCAAGTCCAACTTTGGTGTCCATGTGCCTGTCTCAATTTTATATACCATCTGTGGCCAGATCTGGTAAACAAGGTGTTAAATCTTGCTGTTACCAATCTGTCAGGTAATTCAAAATCTTCTTTAATAATGTCAATACTTCTGATGAATTCCATATGGTCATATTCTCCTTCACCGCTGAAGTGAGGCCATTGTTTAAGTTTTGGTACTTTTTTCAAGAGTGCTGGGCCAATTGATTGTTCCAAGTTATGAAAAGAAGTGGGAAATTCATTTTTCAAAATCCAATACTTGTGGATTGTGAATTCTTGCGCCGCCATTTTGATTCAGAGGTGTAGAAATTGTAGGTAAGGTGTGCAGAAATTTCTCAATATCATTCATTTTACTGTTGCTACATCTTTGAGAA
This sequence comes from Austropuccinia psidii, assembly GCA_023105745.1. Lineage (NCBI taxonomy): Eukaryota > Fungi > Basidiomycota > Pucciniomycetes > Pucciniales > Sphaerophragmiaceae > Austropuccinia > Austropuccinia psidii. The sequence goes on from JALGQZ010000005.1 coordinate 24,321,738, forward strand.
TTTCTGAGCTCATGTTAGAATCTATGTATTAAATTTATTACTTCAGTTTTATACATATCTTCCTTGTTTGTTAATTCCAGCCATAATTATGTCTGTCTAGTATTATCAGAATTGACTTGATTCAATTTCATTGTTAATTTTGATACTTCCTGTTGTGAGGTGTCAAAACCCTTTTTCAAAGCAATTGTATATGTCTTTACTTCAGTGGATAAATTTGCAATATAATCAAGGAATTTCTTATTATTGTCTTTGATAATATTTATCGCTTGTTTTCTTCTTCTTTCAACTATGTCATCAATATTGAATTTAGAATATTTGTCTGTCATTTCTTTAATAATGGCAGAATGTTCATTTAACTTCTTTCCAAATGAATTGTCATTATTGGAAGTTTCAATTTTTCTTAAGGTTTTTTCAAGACACATAAGTGTCTCATTTATTTGGATCAGAATTCAGTTATTTGTCTTAGGATTGTTACAAATGGATGAATTTTGGTCAGAAATATGACTTTTAAAGTTGTTTATAGCTATATACAGGTTTGGAATGCCATCTAGAATATCAGAAATAATCTCTGATATTTTAATCTGGCTTCCTTCTCTTTCTGCAATTTCATAATTGTTCTGGCCATCTGAAATACATTTTCCATGGCATCCTGCTGAATCTTTGGGATTCTGTAGCCCTGGCTGTAAGGTTTTGTGGCTGGTTCCTTGCCTTTACCCTTGTTATGGGCTTTTGGCTTCTTTTTCACATTAAATTGCTGCTTCTGGCTACTGGGGCTGTCTTTGGCACTTGCTTGGGTGGTGGAGGGTTGTATTTCCTCCTTCTGTTGTCAAAAGAATCATGTTTTTCTTTTCCATCAATGGATGCCATCCATTGAGTAACTTGCAAGTGTTAGGATGACCCAGGAATTTTCTCACAGTCAGGTAAGAATTCATGCAGTTTCTCCACAGATCTGCAAGGATCTGGTACTCTTTGTGCTGTAATGCATTGTTGTAGGCCTTCTGGCTGGCTTTTTATACGTCCACTGAGGCTTCTTCTGGAGGTTTAAGCTCTTTTTGAAGGTAAAGCTGTATTATCAGCTTCAGAATGGCATAATGTTTCAGTTTGGGATCCATTTACTGACCCTTGTCCTTCTGTAACTGATTGGCGTCTGCCATAATCACATCTATAACCTTTTTGGGAGCTGCGTGAGGGGTTATAGCTAGCTCCTGATCTTGTTGAAGGCATATTTTATGATTAAAAGCTTAAAAATAGTTATTTTACATTGAAAAACTTACTATTGGCCAAATTATTTTCCATTTTAATGGTATTACTCATGACCATGTTATTTAATTAAGAAGAAATTGGCGCTGGTTGATTATTAATAGTTATAATAACTGTGCTATTCTAGTCAGAATCGGCAGTAATGGCAGGAATCATGCTAGTAGCTGTTGATTCAGTTTCAAGATTTTCTTGTATTACCACGTTTTAAGACACTAAAATTAATACAAACAGCAATAATTTAAGTAATAAAAAGGATTTTTCAAAAGAGCAATGAAAAATAAAGCCTCACTTATAATATGAAGAAGTTTTATTTCTTATTAAATTTTTGAATTATAGGTATTTTTTATACGTTTTTTGAATTTTTAAATATAATAAAAAGGGATTTAAAAAGAGTAAAAATATATGTCACAGGTAAAATATCATGGCTGGGTCCCCAAATGTAAGTTTTTTTAAGAGAAAGCATGCCAAATTTATTGTTTTTAGCTTTCTAAGTATAAAACAAGAATATCATAAAGATTTATTGTTTTACCAACAATAAAGATTTATCCAAAAATACTCTACAAGAGGTATTTAAGGCTACAAAAGAAATTTCTTCAAGAGAAATTTGAATTGGAGTTCATTGAGAAGAGCACTGCAAGCAATTGATATAAGAACAAAGTCTTTAAAAATATTTTTAAAGAATAAACACGCCCAAGAGTGACCAGAGTAAATTTCAAAACAAAGTGACAAAGTTAACAGTGATGAAAGATGCTTTAATTCCCTTATGGGGTGGTTCAAGGGGTAAAATGATTATAAGAGTTAAAAACACTGATTATAGTAATTTTTTCAAATGTTTAAAAGGTTTAAAATGATTTGAAAAGGGTGGTTGGAATATCTTATTGATTGGTTTAAAAGTGTTTAAACTAATTATAAAAGGAAAAGATTCTAACATGAAGAGAAAAGTGGGGCAAAGAAGACATTCTTCTATAGCCATCAATTTTCCTACTTGTCACAGGGGCTCTTCAAAGTGAAGAGGGCCTGGCACTCAGTAAACTGGGACTCACTTATGGAGGGCTCAAAGATATGGTAAGAAAGGATACACTTAGAAGTGTTAAAGATGAATTACTAGAAGAATGAATATAAGAAGCAGCAACAAAAAGAATAAGAACAAAGAATAAAAGAGCCAACCACAAACAAGTCCAAGTCCACTGTTTCAACCTGTCAGAATGGAAAGAGAAGGGTTAAAAAGGATATGGCCACCCAACTCATACTGTACAGGCAAAGAGAGAAATGCAAAGACTAACTTAAATCAAATAACTATAATACCCAAAATAAGGATAAGAATAATTATGAAATAATAAATAAACTAAATCAATTGACTGGGGAAAAGTCCCCAGGGTGAGAAAGAGTGGCTGGTATATGTGAGAAACACCAGCCCTGATCCAGAGGAAGAATTTTCATGAGAGGATTGAATTATTTAATTGAGTCTGGCCAATACAGGTCCTGTACAGCTGTATAGAACCTGTGCAAGAGGTGTGGTGTATTTGAGTGATCATATAGTTTCATACTGGTGTATTGAAACTGTATTGTGTGAATCCAACCTGTATGGGTATTGACAGGCTGTATTGAGGTACCAAGCTGTATGCATGTTTCAGAATGAAGATTTCTGAAACTGAATATTGATGCAACAGTGGATCTTCTGATTTTGAGGTGTTTGAGTGGGTATATGAATGAATACTCTTACCCCTGATGGATGGTTGTCACAGTATCCCCCTCTTGAAACTGGTGGGCTCCTTAACACCATAATACCCTGCCACCGTTGAGTGGCATCTCATTTCCCTACATTTTCCCAAAAAATTTCCTTTGAAACTCTTTTCCTCTTGAACCTCATCCTGAAAATCCTCTTCAATTCTTCTCTGTCAATCAAATTGATTCCCCCCTTTATCAAACTTGAGTAAGTGTTCCACCTCAAAATATGCATTCTTTGTCTGATTAAATCAATGATTGTCCTTGGGCCTGGCCTTGGGTTGTATCCCAAAATGATGGCCACAGAGCTCTTGTGCTCAAAAAATGATGCCAGATGAGTATATGAAGTGTACTCATCTTGCAAGCCCAATTTGAAGAAATCCAGGAATTCCACCTTCCAGGGGTCTTGTCCCCATTGACCTTGGAAATGGCCTCAACCAGCCTTCGATGATGATTGTGGCCTTTGGCCTTTTGTCTGATGAAAACTGATGATTTATGCCTCTATGGCCATTTTGGCCTTTTATTTGGTTCTTGGCTTTTTCTGCATTCTATGGCCAATGTGCCCATTTTGGCTTTTTTTGGGCTTCTTGGTGGTTTTTTGATGATTTGGAGTTTATGGCCATTTTTGGCCTATAAGAGTCTTTTGGGTCCTACGGTCCGCGGGCCGTGGGCTGTACGCCGTGGTTTATGGTCCATGGGTCATACGCCGCGGTCCGCGGTCCGTGGGGGCTATTGGAGGCCCCCAGGACTAAAATGGACCCCCTGGGCCCAGGGGTGCAAGGGGACCATAAATTGGCCCAGAGTCCAAGACACCCAGTTTTATGGCCTGGGCCCATTGATGGGGTCCAGGGCCACCAAGATCATGGCCTCCTCAAAGATGCAGGGGGGGCCCACAGTGATGAATTCAGCCCTAAAGGGGCCTTGAACCTTCATTATTGAGGCTTTGAGGGGGGGCCATAAATGAGTTATGGCCCCATTCTTGAGGTCAATTTCCTTTGGATTGAAATGGACTGATTTGGATGTCTTGAATCTTCTGCATCTGCATTGCCAAATTTGACCAGTATGAAGATGAACCAAATAATGACTTCCGGTGAAATTTTGATGATTGGGTAGAGGAACTAGTTTCCTTGTCCTTGTTGTGTTAGGATTGACTTCTATTCCCACTCTTATACTACTAAAATAAAAAATAAAAATAAAATATATATGGAACCTCCCAATACGTGACTTGGGGAGGGGATGCTGCTGCTTTAAAGAAATAAAAAGAAACAAAATTATACAAGTAAAGAAAAGAAAGAAAATGAAAGAATAAGAGAAAATGAGAGTAAAGAAAAGTAATAAAGAAAAATCCTGATGGCTGGTCCTCCTTGTGGTGAGTTGCTTGATTCTGGCCAAGAAGTGTCTGAAAAAATGAAAACCAAGCATTTGATGCTCACAGAGTGGCCAAGGTAATGTTTTACAAGAAGTAGAACCCTCAGGGATGCATACCAGGAGATGGAACTTACTTTCATAACTTCCACTCCCCACCAAGCACCATAAAACTGAAATAAATTTCCATAAATGACTTCTGAAATGAATTGCCATAAATGACTTCTGAAATGAATTGCCATAAATGACTTGAAGTAATGAAGGTCTTGAATTATGATGATTGGCATAAAGGAAATGATAAATAAGAGAAAAGAAAAGAAAAATAGAGAAAGAAACATTTGGCCATATCTTGATAAGGTCCAAATCGGAGGGTATTGGTGTTGTATGCTTCCTGAACCTGTCCAAAGAATTTACAAGTGCTCACAAAGTGGCTAAGGTGATGCTTACAACAACATTTGGGTAGAATACCCCCTTAAAGGTGCATGCCAGGAGAGGATCTTACTTTCATAAATTCTTCTCCCCACCAAGCACCATAATCAAACTCTTGAGGTATTTGGACCAGGCTTTTCTGGATATAATGAATTGAAATCCTTGACAAGGTCTGGTGAGTTGGTAAGGTTGGAAGCTGGTTCCCAAGTGGTTCTTTCTGGGTCTTCACTGAATCCTTTCCACTCTACAAGATACCATAATTTACCTCTTTTGAGTTTTGAGTCCAGAACCTGAGCTACTTCCCATTCTTCTTGCTCCTCCACTAGAATTGGTGGTGGTGGCTATTGATGTCAATTTGGGATAGTTGAATGCTTGACTGGTTCTAATAAGGACACATGAAATACAGGGTGAACTGTCTTCCATTTCTGAGGCAACTTGAGGTGATATGTATGGCTTCCAATCTTCTTCAGAACTTCAAAAGGTCCCAACCATCTTTCTGATAATTTCTTGGTGGGTCTTGTTGTCTTGATATTCTTGGAAGCTAGCCATACTTTGTCCCCAGGTTGGAAATCAGGTGGAATTGCTCTATTTCTATCTGCATACTTCTTGAATCTCCTTATTGCTGACTCTAATTCTTCTTTGACAACTTGCTGTACTGATTGGAATTTGTTGATAACTTTCCAGCAGGTGAATCTTGAGAAATATGGATTGAGTCAAAGCTGGGATTTCTTCCATAAATGGTGAAAAAAGGTGATTGCTTGGTTGATGAATGTTCTGCATTATTATAGGCAAATTCAGCCAGAGGGAGCCAGGTGTACCAGTCATCTTGTTGATAGCTGACATACATCCAAAGGTACTGTTATAGTATCTGATTTACCCTCTCTGTCTGTCCATCTGTTTCAGGATGAAAAGCAGTTGAAAGATCTCTTGATATCTTGAGCTGCTGACATAATTGAGTCCAAAATGATGAAACAAATAAAGATCCTCTATCACTGACAATACTGACTGGAAGGCCATGCTTGGAAAATACATGACTAATTAAAATTTGAGCTAAGTCCAGAGCAGTGATTGTTCCATAAGTTGGAATGAAGATTGCCATTTTGAGAACCTATTCACAACTACTAGAATTGAGTCAAAGTTGTTTGACAAGGGCAATTGAGTGATAAAGTCCATTGATAATGAATTCCAAGCACCAGACGGAATTGAAAGAGCCTTGAGTAATCCAAACTTCTTGTGATGAATGTTCTTGTTTCTTGAACATGGCTGACATGAGGACACATAGTCCTTGATGAATTGATTCATGCCAGCCCAATAAAAATCCCTCTTGATGAGCTTGAGGGTCTTCTCCTGGCCAGGATGGCCAGCCAATGGTGATTCATGACACTTCTGAAGAATATTGAGTTGAAGTTCTTCATTGCTTGGGATTACCACTCTATCTTTGAATAATAATAACTTGGCTTGAGGTTCAAGAGAATAATCTGGAACTGATTCACCTCTTGCTAGTTGCTTGAGTATTTCTTTATAGTCTTTGTCTTGCCATACTTCTTTTTGAATCTTGTCTACTAAATCTGAGAAAATCTCCACTTTGATTGAGAAGAATCTTTACTCTTGAATTCCATCTTGCTTAAATACGTGATGAAAATTTTGAGGATTCTTGCTGATGAAGTCCACCCCCCTCTCTGGGTACACGTCATCCCAACTTGACAAGGAATCTGGTAAAGTGGCCAGCCTGCCTGGGCGGTACGTGATAGTGAAATGAAATTCTGAGAGAAATTCAGCCCAACGGGCCTGACAACAAGTAAGAACTTTGGAAGGCATGAAATACTGCAAGGAAGAGTGGTCTGTCAAGACCTCAAAAGAATTGGAAAGAGAAAGAAGAAATGCTCTCCAGGGCTTGAGAGCCCAAACTATGCCAAGGAGCTCCTTGTCATGAATTTCATAGTTCAGCTCAGCTGGGAGAAGCTTGCAACTATCAAATGCAATGGGGTGCTTTCCTGAGTCATTCACCTGACTCAGTACGGCGCCCAATTCATAATCACAAGCATCAGTCTCTACAATAGTAGGTAGAGATGGATTGAAATGGGATAAGATAGGAGCAGAGGTGAAAGCTTCTTTGAGTGCTCGAAACTGACTAAGAGCTTCCTCATTGAAGATGAAAGGAGAATCTTTTATAAGGAGGGCAGTGAGAGAAGTGATTTTTGTAGAATAATTTTTAATGAAACAACGATAAAAATTGGCAAAGCCAAGAAAAGATTGATGTGCTTTGATGCTTCTGGGCTGGGGCCAATCAAGGATCTGCTGAAATTTTGAAGAATTCATCTTAAGGCCATCACTTGAAACAACATAGCCCAAGTATTCCACACTTGGAGGCTTTGGCAAATAAATTATTCTCTCTGAGTCTTTGGAGGACAGAGGTCACATGTTTGCCATGTTCTTCCTCAGAACTAGAGAATACCATAATATCATCTAGATAAACCACAACAAAAACATCCAAGAAATCTGCAAATATATCATTCACAAGATTCTGGAAAGAAGCATGAGCATTGGTCAAACCAAATGGCATGACCAAATACTCATAACTACCATATTTGGTTCTAAAGGCAGTTAAGTGCTCATCCCCCTCTTTGATTCTCAGAAGGTTATATGAACCATGCAAATCTATCTTGGAGAAGATAGTGGAACCGTTGAATACAGTGAGGAGCTGGTTCATAGGAGGAACAGGGTATCTGTTCTTCCTAGTGACAGCATTGAGTTTGCGGTAGTCAACACAAAAACAAAGACCTCCATCCTTTTCATTGACAAAAAGGAAAGGTGCTCCTGTTGAAGAGGAGCTTGGTCTAATGAAACCTTTCTCTACATTCTCTGAAATGTAGGCCTGTAGTGTTTCTGACTCTTGATTTGATAAGGAGTAGATAACACCAATTGGAGGTAGAAGACCCTCCAATTCGATATGGTGATCACAGGTGCGGTGTGGAGGAAGTTTCTCTGCTCTCACCTTGGAGAATACATCCAAATATTGGTTATAAGCAGGAGGGACAACCTTCAACACAGTTTCAATTTCTTCTGGCTCTTCCTCCTCATCCCATTGTTCCTCCAGGGATGCATGAAAAGATAAGGGAGGAAGGTCCATATCCCCTTGAAAGAGATGAAGTGAAGATTTGGCAACATCTTCTCCAACATCCTTTATCTCTTTGAAGACTTTATCTCTTAATGGAAGTAATGACTGAGAGGGAATGATGGAAGGGGTATGGACAGAAGAAGGAAGGGAAGGTGTCTTAAGTTCACCAACCAGAGCCACACTGTTGACAGCAGTGGCTAAGTCATTACTATTAGAAGAAATAATACCACTAGAATCCTTATTACTACAATCATAGGTGATCAATCCATTTTTCCAATCAGTAATGGGATTAAAATGGTAAAGGAAATCATAGCCCAATATCAGGTCTTCTCCCTTGGGTGAATCTATGATAAAGAAGTCCGATTCAAAGCTTGGGAAGGAAGGCAAGTCAACAACCCACTTGGTATAATGAGTGATGAACAAGTCAGGGGATTCATTAGAATCCAGAATGAAAAGAGGAATCTTTTCAGGGAGCTCTGACAGAGTCAATGGGAACTTGAGAACAAATTTCTTTGCAATAAAAGAGTTTGTAGCACCAGAATCAATGAGAATACTATACAAAATATCAGAGACAGAAGAAAAAATAAGAAACTTTAAAGATTTCTTGACACTAGTATTAAGAGTGCACAATTGTGCTCTTGAAGGAAATAAGTGAGAACCATTGAAGACATCATGATTCCCACTCAGGCTTTTCTGTGCTTGCTAGGAAAGCCTCTTGATGACGACCCAGGCTTGTTCTCAGGTCTCTTGAAGCATATTTCAACTGGGTGCTTTCCACCACAATAATTACATAACCTCTCTTGAATCCTCCTCTCCTTTTCCGTACCAATTAATTCATTGTCCTTATTGAGGAGAGCAGCATGAGACTTGTCCTTTGAAGGTTGAAACTGCTTTCCCTTCTTGTTCTTCTTCTGGTGAGGCCTCTTTGAAGATGAGTTTTGAGGAGGCCTAGATTGATTGTATCCATTGACTGGAGGCTTCTTTTCTTGATTTCCACCCTTTTCTTTTTTCCTCTCATGATATCTTGTGTCTAACTCTAAAGTGACATCCATAAGCTCTTAAATAGTATCAAAAGTTCCAGGGTGAGAAGCCAACTGATCCAATAATCTTGATGCCAATCCTCTTCTGTAAACATGGATATAAGCTCTTTCCCCCCAATCTCCAATTCTTGACATTAAGCTTCTGAAATCTGCCATGTATAAGGATACATGACCACTTTCCTTCATCCTCAAATTGTCCAACTCTTGTTCAGCTTTCCTGACTTCATTGGGGTCACCAAACAGAGTGAATAATTGAGATTCAAATAAGGGCCAATTATTGAGGAGGTAGGAAGGGTCTTCATTGGGAATATTTGAGAGATAGGGTTCAATCCACTTTCCAGCTCTACCAGCAAGAAAAGAAGTTGAGTAAAGAACTTTCTTCCTGTCAGAGAAGAAATTTGCTGGATCATTATGAAAGATTAATTTACAGGATTGAATAAATCCTCTCAATTTATGAGCTTGAGTACCATCAAAAGAATCAGGTGCCTTCATGAATGGAGTCTTGAAAGCAGGGGCTTTGGAATTGTCCCTGGGAGCAACTGCTTGAGTGAGCTGCCCCATGAATTGAGTCATCTGCTCCATCATCTTGAGGAGACTTGGATCAGTTTGAGAGACAAGAGGTTGACTAGAAAGGGCTAGATTAGAACCCTGAGGCACCTCTGGAGCATTTTCCAAGGCATCTTCCACTTCAGTTTCCCCAGAATCTTCCTCTTCCACAGACTCTTTCCCCTCTTCATCTTCAACTTCCCCTAATCTTGCTCTTGCACCTTCAGACATACCAGGATAGCCACCCAAAAGTCCAGAAACAGATCTTGATCTTCTAGATTTCATTCCACCTCTTCTTGAGGGTTCTGCTGCTTCCATTGGTTGTCCTCTGTCCAAATTTGCACTCAGTTGACGAACTGATGGTGTGTGGTTGAGAGGAGCCCTTGTTGTAGGAGTAAGAACAACTGGAATTTTCTGGGATCTAGTGTTCTTTGCTGGGGGACTATGCTGAACTGGCATTATGAACAGAAGTTGATTAAAAGAAACTTGATGGTATTGAGAACAGAAATCAAAACTTGGCCAAATCAATCACAATAAAATCTTGATGAGTCTTGAGGAATCAATTCAATTCTTGAGGTGAAATCAGCTTCAATCAACAATCAATCAATTCAATCAAAAATCAATGATAAATCAAATTCAAATCAAATATCAATAATATTGAGTAATCAAAAATCAATCAATATTCAATCAATAATCAATCAATCAATAAATCAGTGTCTTCAATATGAAACTAATGTCTTGAGGAATCAATCAATCAATTTAAAATCTTCAGAAAGCAATTCAACTATCTTGATGAGTCAAATCAATCAATAATCAAAATCAATTCTTGAGGATCAATAAAATATCTTGAGAATTCAAAGTCAATCAATCCAATCCAAATGAAAAGTCCTGAATCGCTGAATCAATAAACCCAATGAAACCCAATGAATAATCCAATCAATTGAACCAATCAATAATTCCTAAAAAGAACCTGAATAAGAACACAGAAAAAATCTGATTTGATAAAATGAATGAAGTGAATGAAATGGTCAGCAATGATTAAGAAAGAAGAAAAATCAATTTCATATGAATGAAATGAATGAGATGAAATTGATGAGAGAGAAAAACTCATAATCATTAAAGATCATTAAATCATAAAAGAGATCATAATTGATGAATGAGAGAAAATGAATATAAATGAATGAAAAGAAGGAATCAAATATGAGCTAATTAATTCAATATCACAAGGGCTCTTCAAAGTGAAAAGGGCCTGGCACTCAGTAAACTGGGACTCACTTATGGAGGGCTCAAAGATATGGTAAGAAAGGATACACTTAAAAGTGTTAAAGAAGATTTACTAGAAGAATGAATATAAGAAGCAGCAACAAAAAGAATAAGAATAAAGAATAGAAGAGCCAACCACAAACAAGTCCAAGTCCACTGTTTCAACCTGTCAGAATGGAAAGACAAGGGTTAATAAGGATATGGCCACCCAACTCATACTGTACAGGCAAAGAGAGAAATGCAAAGACTAACTTAAATCAAATAATTATAATACCCAAAATAAGGATAAGAATAATTATGAAATAATAAATAAACTAAATCAATTGACTGGGGAAAAGTCCCCAGGGGGGAGAAAGAGGGGCTGGTATATGTGAGAAACACCAGCCCTGATCCAGAGGAAGAATTTTCATGAGAGGATTGAATTATTGAATTGGGTCTGGCCAATACAGCTCCTGTACAGCTGTACAGAACCTGTACAAGAGGTGTGGTGTATTTGAGTGATCATACAGTTTCATACTGGTGTATTGAAACTGTATTGGGTGAATCCAACCTGTACATGTATTGACAGGCTGTATTGAGGTACCAAGCTGTATGCATGTTTCAGAATGAAGATTGCTGAAACTGAATATTGATGCAACAGTGGATCTTCTGATTTTGAGGTGTTTGAGTGGGTATATGAATGAATACCCTTACCCCTGATGGATGGTTGTTACACTACTTCAAAAGAGAAATTTGCTCTTCAAATTTGTGGGAAACACTTTGAAAACAGAAAGGCCAATTATGGCATCATTGAACCCTGGTTTAGACCAAAAAAGGGCTGGCTTTTAGCCATTTTGGACCCTCAAATCAGCCATTGCTATAGGAATACCTGGTTTGAAGCCTTAAACACATGTCAGAATGTGTTCAAGAGATGTCGAAAACGGTTGAAACTGTTTGTACAATGTTTGTTTTCCCTTAAGGGTAGTTCTACCCTTTTGTCAATAGTTAAAACTGCCCTGGTTGGTATCAAAACCTCATCATCAATTGAGACACAGACCCTGTGACTCAATTCCAGGCCAAAATTGATAAACATTAGTGTGTATTTTGACATCTCACACCTTTCAGCAGGGAATTTGGGGGTCTGGCTTGCCCTTGGAGCCAAGATTCTTTTCCCCCCCCAGAATCAATCTTTCCAATTTATTTTTTCTTTAATTCCTCATCATGTATTATACTTATAGTTTATATATGTAGCTCAATTGAGTTTTTACAGCACACAACTGTAATAATTGACACCTTGTATGTAATACACATGCACATTTTGACAATTCAATTGAAAATACTTCAGTTCCTCATAACTTCTAAATTACACACAACACCTCAATTTTAACACAAAAAACTGATTCTTAACACCACATTTGATGTCAATTAGGTCAATCTTTTGAGGATTGTAAACCTTTGTACAGAGAATACCAAAAACTTAATATATGGTCATTTAGAGTATATTTACAGAATGTTTACCCAGAGGTGACCCCACCTTATTTTTTATGAGGAGTCGAATGGTAAAATAGTTTTCATATTTTTATTTGTAGGATAAAAAGTTATTATAATTTTTATTTAACTTTTTTCCAAAAATATTCCCATCTTGGTATTTTTGTTGAAAATTCATTTTTACTTAATTTTTTCAAGTAAAAATGTGTTTTCACAAATTTAAAACTCAATGTAATTTTTTTACAAATTATAATTAAATTTTGATTTTTGTGTAGGAATTCATATTTATATTTTTTCTTTCTTTTGATTGTATAAATAAATTTATATTATCTATAATTGTATTTTGTTTTATTATTTGTGGTCTTTTGGGTATCTGAAAATAACTCTAATGATCACAATTTATTTAATACAACAACTCAAACAATATTGGTTATTATATTGAATGATTATTATAAGTTTAAAAACACACAAAAAATCAATATTTGTAAAGTTAAAACAGCTTTTTATGATGCAAAATATGATTAAAGAGTTTTTAAGAGGAATTTGTGGATATTAAAAGATATTTAAGATAATGATTTTATGTGATAAAAAGTGTTGTTGGTTATTAAAACAATTATCTGAATTCTATGATTTCAATTCTTTAATTTAAAATCAATAAAGAATAAAATAAATTACAAATCACTTTAATAATAAAATTTTATATTTGATAGAACTTCACCTGTTTAAATTTCTAATATAATTGGAAGTATTCATGAGTTATGGACAATAACAGAGCTGTGTGGGCTCTCCTATTCCTTAATATCAGCTCTCATTATTCATAATGGATATAGAGGGCGTGCTCAGGTCAAAACTGAAAAACCATGCTTAAAAATAAGGCTCTTAACTTTAGGTAACTTATTTTTAATTCCAATTTTAGAGTTACCAGTGTCATTCTTAACTCCAACTAACTTTAATCATCCTTTTGATTAATGATTTTAATTTTTAATATAAATCAAGTTTATTTACATTAGCATTCATCACATGAACAACTTAAAAATATAGTTTCAATCAAAAATATGTTAAAATCAATTTTTAATTCTTCTTTAAAGAAATGTTAATTTTCTTTAAGTATAATTAAAAGAGTAGTTTTCCAGGCTAATTACCAATATAACTTGTCTATAAAAAATACTTGAGACTTAATATATAGACAGATAGCATCAATCCGTAAGCTGTGTGAAAACTTCAAGCAAATCCATTGAAAATCTGATTTTTAATGAATTTTTGAAGTTATTGCCATTTTTCCATGAAAAATGACAATACACACCAAACGTTAAGTTTTGATAAGTCTTTAATTCTTGTAAATTTAAATTTTTAAGCTTATTAAAGCTTTGAAAGTTCTTAAAAACTTTATTTCAAGCTTGCATATTGGGATTTACCCTTGGGAAGTTTGAAATTCCTGTTAAAATCAGGATGAAACCAGTTTAAACTTTAGAGTTGGATCAAAGTCTAATCTTAGAGTTTAAATAAGGTTGAAAATCCTCCAATACAGCTGGACAACCTTAATCGAATCCTTGAAGGTCCAAAATATTGGGTACCCCAGCTCTGTTTGGTCTTTTTCCTTTGTCCCACCTTTTGGCATGGTTTTTGCCCTTTTATTTATACAAAGCCATACTATGGCCTTAAAAAATTTTGAATTGAGCTCATGCAGGATTCACATTCTTTATGGAAAATCCTTAGCCAATTCAGTAGATATATGCAACACCTCAATTTTAACTAAAAGATTGATAACTTTTCATAAACCATATGCAAATTTAAATTTAAACTTATTTAAGCTTGAATTCAACAATTTTAAAAAAATGTTAAAAATATACAATTTTACTGTGAGATTCTTAAATTTTATAATAACATAAGAAATAATTATTTTTGGGTATAACACCCTATGGGTCTAACCTAGAATATTTTTAGTGTAGACTCCAAAAATGACATAATAATTATAACTTTGTTGCTCAAAAAAAGTTATACTTATTTTTTGTTTTTTTTATTTTCAATCCAATTGATAATTTTTTTCAAAACTAAATCAATTGTGTATAACGTTATTTGTGCACTTCTGGGCATATTATACATACCTCACACACTCACACCTGGAGTCATGATAAGATGAAGGAGGAAGTTTCACATTCCCAAGGAAGAGATGAAGTGAATATTAAGAGTTATCTTTGCCAACATCTTTAATATCTTTTGAGAATTCATCTCTAGATGATAGTAATGACTGTGCAAAATTAAAGGAAGGGATATGGACAGAATATGGGAATGATGGTGTTCTAGAATCACCAACCAGAGTTGCACATGATTTGGCAGAAGAAAAGTCATTACTTGAAGATTTGTAAGTATAGTTATAGTCCTTATTATCAGCATTAAAGGTGATCATCCCTTGCCTCCAATCAACAAATGGATTCAAATTATTAAGAAAATCAAATCCCAATATGAGGTTTTCTCCCTTGGGAGTATCAATTACTAAAAAGTCCCATTCAAAGCTTGGGAAGGGAGGGCACTCAACCATAAATTCAATATGGTGAGTCACCCATAAAGAAGGGGACTCAGAGGAGTCCAATATAGTGAGACCAAACCTCTCTGGGAGCTTTGATATGGTCAAAGGATACTTGTGAACAAACAGATTTGCAATAGATGGTCTTGTAGCACCAGAATCAATGGGAATACTGTAAAAAACATCAGAAAGAGAAGGAAAAATAAAAAAATGCAAGGGAATTCTTTACACCAGTATTCAGAATGCATAATTGTTCTCTGGATGGAAAAAAATGAATACCATTGAACACAACATGATTTTCACTTAGGATTTTCCCTGGCTGGTAAATTTGCCTGATGGCTGGGCAAGTTGGTTTCGGGGCCTTTTGAAACAAGCCTAAAGACTATTCTTCCCACCACAATAGGCACAAAAACCCTCCTTCACTCTTCTTTCCCTTTCAGAATCCATCAACTCAGATTCCTTATTAAGAAAAGAAGAATGGGGATTGTCTATCTTTTGATCTGAACTTGAGGAATTTTGAGGATGAGAAGAAATGGACTTTGAGCCTTCAGGCTTCTTCCCTGGAAACTATTCTTCTTCTTTTTCCTCTCATGGTACCTGATATCAAGCTCCAGGGTAATGTCCATTAAGTGTTAAAGAGAATCAATTTTTGAAGGATGGGAGGCCAATTGATCCAGAATTCTCAAGGGCAATCCCTTCCTGAAATTATGGATGAGAGCTCTTTCACCCCAATCTCCAATTCTTAAAACTAGACTTCTGAAATCAGCAATGTATAAAAATACATGTCCACCTTATTTCATTCTTAAGGAATCCAACTCTTCTTCAGCTTTTCTGACTTCATTTGGGTCTCTAAATAAAGCTAAGAGTTGAGATTAAAATAATTCCCAATTATTGAGAAGGTATTCTGTGTCTTGATTGGTGATATCAGAGAGATAAGGCTCAATCCATTTTGCTTCCCTGCCAATGAGAACTGAAGTGGCATAAATAGCTTACTTCCTGTCTTCAGAGAAATTTTCCTGATCATTATAAGAGATGAGCTGGCAGGACTTAATGAAGCTTCTGACTTTGAAGGGTTGAGTACCATCAAAGCATTCTGGTGCCTTAATAGATGTAGTCTTTAAGGCTGATGGTCTTGACGATTAAGGGGATGAATCTGCTTGAAGATTGGCCATAATTCAAGTCATCTGCTGCATAATGGCCAATAAGGATGGTTCAGATTGATGAGAGACAATCTGATTAGACTGGGAAAGAGTTGGCCCTCCAGTACCTGGAGATGTCCCCACAGGAACAGAAACAACTTGAGTACCATCAGACTCTTCCTCTTCCACAGAATTATCCCCTCCTCCTCACCATCTTCACCAATACCTTTGAAAGTTGTCTTTGAAACTCCTGTAAAAGCACCAACTACTCCTGAAAATGAACTTGATCTTCTTGGCCCTCTTTCTTCCTGAATGGATGGCTCTTCTCCTTTCATATTTGGTCCTCTGTTTAAGTGGGCCCTCAGTTGAGGAGCTGCTGGGTGCCATCAAGAGAAGCTCTTGGAGTTAAAGTTAAAACAGCTTGAACTCTAGCCTGAGATCTTCTCTTCCTTGCAGGAGGTGGGTGTTGGACAGAAATGATTTTCAAAATAAAATGAATAAAAACTCAAAAGTTTGAAGGAAAAAGACAAGAGTAAATTCAAAAGGAAAGCATGAAGTAAAAATCAAAATTAATATCTTGAAGATAAATTAATAAATTAAAATGAAAGCTTTGGGTAAATCAATCAATAAAATGTCAATTGAAATATTGAAGTCAATAAATCAATGTGTCAAATCAATCAGAATCAGAATCTTTCAGAAAAATTAATCAATCAAATGAATTCTTGAGAAAAAATAAATGTATGTCAAAGTCTTCATGTGAAAAATTAGAAGGATCAATAAATCTTCAGGTCAATCAATTTTTTTGGAGTCAATATCAATTTGATGTCAAATGAATAAATAAAATAAAATAAAATAAAATTAACCCTTGCTGAAAAATCAAAAATTCTTGAAGAATGAATCAAAATGAATCTTGATGTGATGAATGTGTCTGAATGAATCTTGATGACCAATTTAAAAATCAAATTAAAATAGGACCTTAATTATCAATTAAATTAATTTTATTATTTGAGTAAAGAATTCAAAAGAGAAACAAAAATGAAAATGGGTCAGCTTTCAATTGCAATTAATGAAGAATGAATGGGAGAACATTTAGAGGTCACAATAAATCATTAAGTTCATAAGCATTAAAGAGACATAATCTCAAGAAAATGAGTGAATCAAATGACAAAAGAATGAATGAACATAATAAGAGAATTATGAGTGAATTAGTATAATGTCACAGGGGCTCTTGGGAAAAAAAGGTGGCCTGGCACTCAGGAATCAGGTAGCTCACTTGTAAGACTACAAAGATTGAAGAAGATAAAATAGAAGCATAGAATTTTACTAAGAAAATATGCAAGCAAAAGATGAGATGAAATCATAGAAAAGGAATCCAAATGGCCAAAGAGTCTACCAAAAATCACTGTTTTAGCCTTCCAGAATGAACAATGGAATTAGTAAACATATGACCACCAAGTATCCACTAACAGGAAAAGAAAGAAAAAGAAGGTGAAAATGACTTAATTAAGAATATCAGTATTCACTATCAATATGAAAGAAAATAAAGATAGAAATAAATCAAAGTATATTAATTAACTGGATCAAAAACCGCCCAGGGTTGAAAAAGAGGCTTGTATATATGATTTGTTGACAGCTTGATTCCTCCAGGCTGACAGCTCATCTTTATTTAATCCTTGGAGCTGTATTTATTTCTTGATGAGTTGTATAGCTTGCCAAATTGGGAAATGAACTGAGTTTAATGATCTTGCCAGGGCTTATGGTTGAAACACAAGTCTTTATGAAATAAGACTGTATGAGAATGAATTTGTTTGGCAAGGTGGATTTGATGGAGCATTGAAACTTGTAAGATTTTTTTGTGATTGCCTCTTGAATATCCCTTGAAAGTAAACTGCCAGTATTCCCTTGGAGGAATACTGCATAATTGAAAATAACAAATGACTTCTTGATGGCTTTATTGGTATTTGAGAATAACACTTTCACTTGAGCCTTGATGAATCCTCTTTATTATTTGATGCTTTGGTGTGATGACATGATGAAATAACCTTCTGATAGTGGAACCTTTGAATTTCCGGTGAAAAAAGTAGCATAATCACCATGAGAAAATTTTCTACACCTGACGGCAGGCATTGCATTTGGAAGTTAGCTTTGACACAGCCTAGATTGAGCTTGGAACCTTTCTATGAAACAGCTTGAACATAGAATTCAGGATGTTAAAAATGTTCCAGATTACTTTATGTAAGGTTTGACTATGAAACAATAAGTAAAAATTACTAATATTACACTTATTGTACTATGAATGTCCTTATTAATAAAATAAATAAGATAAAAAAATAATTATCATAATTAAGGTGTAAAAATACTTATTTTATTAAATAAATATAATAATATAATCTATATTATAAAAAAATAATATGATAAATAAATATATTAATATAAGATAATTAATATATTTAAAAGCACTTTATTATTCTTACCAACACATAATAAAGGTGTAAAAAATTGTTTTTTTTATGAATAAAAAAAAATTAATAACAATAATATTACTAATATTAAAGTTATAAATTAATATAAATAGTATTTACTTTAATTAAAGAGTTGTTAAAGTAATGATAGAGAGAAAATTATTATAATAATTGGAAATAACCTACTTTTAACACTTAATATAATACTTTTGAATGGTTTTACGCCAAATAATATAAATGAAACTTATTTAAATTGTATTTACAATAAAAATTAAGAGAAATTACAAATTATCTTGATTTTACATGGATTTGAGATTTTTAAGAGATTTTTGAGCAAAACAATTAAATCATTGAAGTAATCACATCAAGATTGATGATTATAGTAAAGATGATCTTTGGTCTTGAATAATACAAAGGTTTTATATATAATAAATAAAGAATTTACCTTTTTTGATTTAATTATTTAGTGTTTTGTAAGCATCTGTGGGGAAAATAGAGTAAAAAGAGCTCTATTTATAGTAAATACCTCCCCTCTAGAGTCCAGAAGGCTTCTAGTAGACGTGTACTGATTCTTTCTACTAGAAATGATCAATATTTTAAGGTTTAGTGATGATTAAATCATGATCAAACCATCTTATCCCATTATTACGGCATTATATAGAGTTATCACTATAACTCTAGGTTTAATGACATAATAGGCTTGACATAAGCCTAGACTTTGTGGATTTTATTAGTATTAATCATAATCTGATATTTTTCATCAGTTTTATCACTTATATGACTGTTAAACCTAAAATAAGATTACAGTGAGTGATCATAAATGATCAAATTTAAGCTAAAACGTTGATCATTAATACCTTTTAAGTTATACATGCTACAGCTATTCTGAGAGTGGATTCTGATACCTTGGCATATCATTATAAAGCTGCCAAGAGAATTGTATTACATCATCAAAAATTTATTTTTGATGATTTTTCCTGTAACTCATCTTTTCTGTTGAAATTCAATCCTTCAAACTTCAAACCATGATTTCAAGGGGTTATACCTTGAATATTATGATAAAAATTATGTCATTCTTCATGTATGAAATATTAAGATCTGACGGTCAACATTCTTTTAAGTTTGGACCACTTTCACAACAAAGTGGTCAACAGCTCTATTGATTTTATTCAATAATCCATTATAGGTTTTAACCTTGTTTATTAATTGTGAAATAAAGTTCATATCTGTATTACTACTGTAATTATGTGGTGAATTTATTTTTGGTTTATCTCTCTATCTTGTATATTTCAAGGAACCCTAGCTAAAACCCATGAATATATGCATTGACCAAAAAAGTGCATATATTCAGCTTAATTCCTTAAGTATTAACTTAAGAGATTAGCTTTATAATTGCTTTATGTGTAGGCGTTTATGTATAATCCAATGGTACAACTTATCTTACATGTTGTTCCATTGGCTTCTGAGATGAATGAGGTTTTGTATCTTTTTCAAGATATTATTACTTATACTTCAGTAATTATTGACTTTTCTTATATGCCATAAAAATGAAATATGTGTATTTTACCATGAGGAATCTAATTTTGTAATTTATTTCACATGGTTTATCATTAAATTCCGATTTAATTCACATTTTGTACGTATTTATAGTATTTTACTAATTTTTGAGATAATTATCATAAGTATAATTATTACAGAAATCTTTCTGTGACCTTTTTAGATATGTGGTCATATCTCAAAGGCTCACATTCCCTACCACCAAAGAGGATTGTACCACAATCTGATATATTTAATTAGGGTATCATCCACTGTCCTACCTCTTCAATAGACCTTGTTAGTCTTGAAGCTCAATAATGCTTGATTTTTCTATTCCTTAGGTTTTCTTTCATGTCTGAACCTTCTTAGTAGTTTATCAGCATTCTTTATATCCTTCTCAAGTAGCCATTCATCTTCTTGGGTCAGATTTCTATACCTTACAAGGTATTCTCTTTCTTTTTTATTTCTTGTCCTTCTTTCTTTAAGGACTTTCACAATTTTCTTTTCATCTCCTTCTTCCAAAGGGGGTATTTCTTTGTGGAAATAATTACTTGTCACTTGACTTGCAAGGTTTTATCAGACTTACAGGGAAAGCTGAGTGTTTATTCATCAGTTCACCTGTGAGCTCCAATTGCACAGCGTTAGGTCCATATAGTGCTTTTATCATGAATGGTTCTGCAAAGGAATCTTTCAATTTTTTTGGTCCTCTTATATTATTGAAATTAAGAGTTGACACTAGGACCAAGTCTCCTATTTTGAAGTCAGGTGGTTTATGACTTTTACCCTCTCTTTCTTTTGCATATTTGAAAGAATCTTGCATACATCTGTTTGCATGGTGTCTTGCTTTGTCAAGCATTATTTCAAAACTGCTTGCTGTTGGATGTATATCCACTAAGTCCTTTTTGAGGTTATCATAAGGAAGTCTTTGATTCCGGCCTTTTTCTAGCGTTTCTGGTGTTTTGCGAGGAGAAGAATGGATTGATGTTTTATATGCTAGCTCAAGAGCTGGTATTAATGTACACCAATCCATGGCAGAACCATCAGAATCTTTAAATTCTAGTCCATAAGCACAGAATCTTCTTATCATAGCCTCCAAGGCTTGTATCATTCCTTCTGCTAAGCCATCAGTTTGAGGATTGTAAGCTGTTGAGAATGACACTTTTGTCCCAAAGGATTTATGGAGGTTTGTCCATAATGCTGAAGTGAACTTTGGGTCTTTGTCACTTATGATATTTTGGAATATGCCTGTGTGGCTAATGACTTTATTCCATATCATTATGGCTGTGTCCATAGCTGTGTCATCTTTGTGACATGGTAGGAACATAGGAGTTTTGCTATACCTGTCAACTAACACTAGGCATGCATTATAACTTCTGTCTCTTCCTGGAGGTAGTGCTTTTACCCAATCCATATGAACTATTTCCAAAGGGGATTTTGGCTCTTGGATTTGGATTATCATTCCAAATTTCTTTCCTGTGGCTCTGTTGGCTTTTTGACATATGTCGCAGGTTTGGCAGTATTTTGCATCATCTTTCTTCCAATTTGGCCACCAAGAGCAGGTTTTTACCCTCTCTAGTGTTCTATCCTCTGAGAGATGTCCAGCTGCAACACTATCATGACACTCATGTAGAATAGTGTTTATTAGAGTTCTATCTTTGAAGGCCATAACACATGTGTGTTTTGTTCTATGATAGAGGATTCCATCAAGGAGGTGGAATCTTCCTTAATCATATGCCTTTTCCATATTCCATCTAGTTTTGATGAAAGTGATGGGTCTTAACAGTCTTTAAATAGAAGTTGGCTTAAGATATGGCAATTCTTTTCTTTCTTATAGCTTTCTTTGACTTGGTTCCAGAATTTTGTGCCAATTTCTGTGACACATATCCCTTCTATATGGTGTTCCTCCTGTGGTACCCATGCTGTATTTTCAGGAGTATTTGCTAGAGCCCCTCTGCAAAGACCATCTGCAGTTTTATGAATATTACCAGATTTATGAACAATAGTCATATTTCCTCTATATTATTGGATAGCAATTTTCCATCTCAGCATCTTTCCATTTGGAGTTTTCATGTTTAATAGATATTTCACAGCATTGCAGTCTGTAATCACATCAAATACTATTCCATCCAAGTAATAGTGTGATGTTTCTAAATCCCAAACTAAGCAGAGGCATTCCATTTGGCTTGCTCCATATCTTGCATCTGTTGGCTTTATCTGTCTTTAAATAAAAACAAATTGGTTCTTCCACTGGTTTATCAACAATGATTTGTGTCTGGTGTAGTGAAGCACCTAGTCCTTCTCCACAAGCATCAATGTAAAGCTTTAAGGGTAGTTTCCAATCTTGCATTAGAAGAAATGGGGCATTTGTTAAGGAATGTTTCAATTCTTCATATGCTTTGACTCTTTCTTCAGTCATTTCATAGATTGTTTGTTGGTCACATAGCTTATACAGGGATTTGGCAATTTTTGCAAAATCCTTTATATGCTGTCTATAGCAACCAGCAAATATTAGAAATGATTGCATTTATTTTTTGGTTTGAGGCATTTGTTTAAGTAGTACTTCTGCTACTTTATTCTTGTCTATGCCTAGACTAAGTCCAGATACAAAATGTCCGAGTGCCTTTAGTTCACTATATGCAAAATGACACTTTTTCAAGAAAATTTTCATATTCACTTGCACTATTTTTTGTAGTACCCTTTCTAGTCTTGTGAGGTGTTTTTTCCAAGTTTCTGAGAAAACTATGATATCATCATTATAGATAATTAACCATCCTTCTGATAAATCTTCAGGAAATATGGTATTTATCATTATTTTATAATGGGAAGGTGCATTCTTTATACCAAATGGAACTCTTAGGTATATAAAAATTTCACAGTGTACTATTATTCTTAGTAGTGTCTTAGCGTTGTATGTTAATACATTGTGATGAAAACCCTTTAGAGAATCCATGGCTGTGATCAACTTATCTTGTGACAATTGTGTCAATGTCCCATGGATTATGGGTATTGGATATCTGTCTGGAATGGTATAGGTGTTCAGGGCTCTGAAGTCTCCTACCATTCTTGAATTTCCATTATGCCAAGCTATAATGACAGGTGTAGTGACCTCTACCTTTTTATTATGTCCTACTTTTCTTAATACTCCAAGGTCAATTAATTCTTTAATGTGTACCTTCAAGGCTTCTCTGGCCCTTGGACTAGCTGGGTAAGCGGGGCTCCTTAGTAAGGGTGGGTAAGGTTTTTCCACATTAAGAATTATATCTACCTCATGCCCAATTATGGCACCTAGTGGCTCTTTGTCAGTTGCAAGGGATTTTTATACTTAAATAAGAGGTCAATCAATTTTTCTTTCATTTTTTCTGTTAAATATTGATTAAATTCTGCCTCTTTTAGTTGTTCAGATATAAAAAGATTCTTTTCTGGACTTTTTTCTTCATTCTTAATAAATGTAATTTGTTTTTTGTTATTTAAGAAGCCAAACCTTTGTCTTTTGCTGTCTCCTATAGTAAAATATCTGTCTTTTTTGTTAGAGATGTCTATACCATAGATTGACAAGTAGTCATTTCCAAGTATGAAGTGATTACTAGTACAGTTGTCCATTACCACAAACTCTACGTTAATTCTGACACATTGTGAAGGATGAGGAAAAATTAATGTTAAGTCAATTATTCCAAGGGGCTTCATTCTTTCACTTGCACTACTAAATTTGAAATCTTGTATTGGTATAATTTCTTCTTTGCAATCTGGAACAATTGTTTTTAAATAAGTTTTACCAACACAGGTGCAATATGCTCCTGTATCCAACTTTACTTTTGCCTCTTGGTTATCAACCATTACAATACTTATACTTGACTTTCAAGCTGTATATCCCATTCCTTTTGCAGGTTTGGTTCTATACAGTTTGGCATCTTGTACATTTGTCAGATTTTCCAACTTGTGGTAAGTTTGAGTTAAAATCTAGTACTTCATGAATTATATCAATATTATTAATTTGTGCATGAATTATATCAACTTCATCACTTTCAGACGCTTCTGATTCTTCAGTGTCTTTTTCAGAATCAGATTCTTCTTCTTTATCATTGTGGTCCTCTGTTTCCACAATCTCTTGATTTTTCCTTTTTTAAGGCAATTATTGGCTAAGTGTCCAATACCTCCACATTTATGGAATTTTCTTTGCTCATTATTGTTGGATGTATTGGTCTTGAAAGCTTCTTTTGATTTATCTTTTTTGATAAATAGCTTATTTGGACTTTTGATGTCCAATTTTTTCCAATTCTGCTAATTTTTGTTCTTGTCACTATGTCTTTTATTGCATTGATTTACTCTTCTGTGGAGCATGGTTCTATACACCTGCTTCTCAGGGCATGTTCCAATTCTCATCCACATTTCCTAAATATCTTCATGTGTACCATTTTTTGTGACATTTCTGGGTACAGTGCATTTAATCTCTCAACTTGTTTTAAGAACCAAGTCAAAGGCTTATCTTTTTCTGGGTCAAAGAAGGAGTCTTCAAATGAATTTTCTATTTTGTACCTCCAGGAATAATTAGCCCACTTGGTGATCATTTCTTGTTTCCACCAAGACCAGGTATTTTTGCCATTTGATTTTCTTATGCCATAATACCATATTTTTGCAGATTTCTCAAAAAATGAGTGTAATCTTGCAGTTACTAATTCATCTGGTATGGAATAATATTTTTGTAGCATGTCAATTGTCTTAATAAATGACATATGGTCATATTCACCTTCTCCAGTGAATGTTGGCCATTCTTTCAATTGAGGTGCTTCCTTCATTAAGACTTGGTTATTGTCTTGGTGACTCAGGTCTGTTATGAATGGATTTGTTAATTCCTCTTTTGGTTTAACAGGGCTTCTTATGTGAGAAAATGGAGTTGATAATTTTAGCATATTTGAGTTAGCCTCATTAATTTTATCCATTTTTTCAGTGATAATCCTTATTTCAGTTTAAATATCATCTTTCAGATGCATTTTTGCTTCATCACTTTTTTCCACATGGTCTAAAAGTAACTTCTGGTGTGATGAAATTTTTTCTTCATATTTTTCTACAGAAATACTTAATTTGTTCAATTTTTCTATAAGATTGTCAATACTCAGGTCATAATTGATTGTCAAAGTGTTATCTATGATATCTTTAATTTATTAATACATTTCTTGTTAACCTTGTATCAAGTTTTGAGTATTGTCAATTAAAACGTTTGGTTTATCATTTTTAACCATAAATTTAATATTATCAATTTCTTTTTTATTTTGTACAACAATTTTTGTGAAAGATGATAAGCTATCATTTATTTGTTTTAAAGATAATAAACTATTTTTAATGTCTTTAAGAGGTAAAATACTGCCTTTAATCTCTGTTAAAGTATTTACAACATGAGGAGTTAAGGTTATTTCTTTAGGAAATGGGGTTGTCTCATTCTTTGCTTCTCTTTGTCTTTGAATTCCATCAAAGTTCTGGCCACGTCAAGGGCATTGTCCATGGCATCTTTTTGGATTTTTGGAATCCTGTAGCTTGGGGAATATGGTTTCCTCCAATTCTTTTTCTTGTTCTTCCCTTCTTGGGGAGGTTGGTTGGCTTGAGGCTTACTGGTAGAAGCTACTGGGGCTTCTTCCTTGCTTGCCTCCCTCTTTTTGGAGTGGTACTCCTTGAGCTTTTTGATTTGAGGCTTGGATGACAGTGGATTCCATCCACTGGAGTATACCACTATCTCCTCCTCTGTGAGGAACCTTTTGAGGATGTGCCAGGAGCTCATCACTCCTTGGTGTCTTTGAGGCAACATTTCCCAGTCCTTGTCTTTGTACACTGTGTAGTACTGCTTGTACTAGCTCATGTAAATGTCTATCTCAGCCCTCTTAATGTGATTTGTACCTGTTTGAGTTACTCATACTTAGTTCTAATTCTGGTTCAGATATCATGGGCATTTCTGGGACTTGCCTTTGGGATAAGGCACTTTCTTGTGTGAATTCTGTTCCACTGGGGATATTGCCCTTTCTTTTCCCTTTTGAGGGATCAATTCTACCTCTGAGTCCAGCTCCATCTGATTGGATGGAGTATTGGTTGCCTCTTCTGGTAGTCATGATTTAAGAAATAAGAAATAAGAGGATTTCAGGACAGTAATTCTTCTTATGGGAATTTATAAATGAGGTACTCACCTTCAGAGTCCTGAATAGTGGGTCCTGGAAAGTCTAATTTCTTAGCTTTCTTTTTCTTCATGGCAATTGGTGTTGGAGAACTTGGGAAAATTTCTTCCACCAATCTTTCAACAGTGGCTTGGTTTCTTTCTGTGGGATTGTCTTCAAACACTAAAAAAAACAAATAAATATAAGTCTTTTATATAAGAAGTGTTTTTTTTGGTAAGATATGGCAATTTTATCACGTACAAATTGCTTTTATATCTTTGAAAAAATGAAATTAATAAAGAAATGGATAAAAATGAATAAAAATAACTTTTTTCTTGTTGGTTTTTAATATTTTTCAATACTTCTTATGTTTTTATTTTGAAAGAATAAAATATAAATGAATATGATCCTTTTATGAAATTAATTTATAATATAAATTGTTTTTTAATTTATAAAATATCTTTTTTAATCACTAGAGCCATTCAAAGAAAGTTCTTGCAAGTCTAAGGGTATGGAAAACCATGTGTAAGACAGTACAATGGCTTTCCAAATGCCTCAATAGCTTTTAGAATCAATAAATATAAGATTATTATTTAATTTTATGATTATATTTATAATTTATTATTGGATAAAACCAATTATAATCTTTTTTAAAGGTCTTTCAAAGTAACTATCATGGCCAGCCCCCAAATGTAAGGTTTGACTATGAAACAATAAGGAAAAATTACTAATATTTTACTTCTTTTACTATTAATGTCCTTATGAATAAAATAAATAAGATAAAAAAATTATAATAATAAAGAATTATTATAATTAAGTTGTAAGAATAATTACATTATTAAATAAATATAAAAATATAGTTTATATTTTAAAAAAATAATATAATAAGGGCATTGTTAAAAACATGTAAGCAAATTGGTAAAAACACGTAAGGGGTGCCCTTGGCCCATTTTTAATTCAAAATGAAACACAATCACCCCTGTATTGGGCCAAAACATGCCCAAAAGAGGTGTTTTCCCCACAATACCTCTCTAACTCCAAATTATTTCAGATTTTTTTGCCCAGCCCCCCCCCAAAAAAAACAAGCCCAAACACCCCAATAATACACATTATCCCCACCCCAAACCATTGTTTTTTTTGGAAAAACAGCATCACCAAAGCCATTTTGCAAAGCTTTTCACACTTTTTTTTCTTTTTTTCACCCAAAGACTGCATTTTCCACCACAACAACCTGCTTTCAAGCCTCCAAATTTCCAATTTTTTACCTTCCCGCATCCATTAACCCCACATTTAAACCACTTTCTTTCACTCTTAACCCCTTCTGTTCATTTTTCACACGTTTTTTTCACCTCTTTTTCACATTTCAAAAGGTTCTTACCCCATTCCAAATCCCCAAATCCCCCCATTTTTCACTTTTACACATATTTTTCATTCAAAAATGCTCCAACCCCCCACTGAAGGTGAATTTCAGACCCTTGAGCTTCTTTGGCAACATGTGCATAATGTTGCCAGGGCTCAGGGGTATGCTGTGTCCACCTTGAGGTCCAATATGACCCACAACCAAATTGAAATATGTTGTGATAGGTCTGGCACCCCAAATCCCAACAAAAGCCCCTTCAAAACAGTCACCTCAAGAAAGCTTGACTGTCCTTTTAGACTTTATGCCAGGAAATATGCCAAGAGTACCACTTGGACTCTTAAATTCAAAAATCCTGAACATAGCCATGATGCCACTGAAAATATCATGGCACATCCTGCTTTCAGGAAATTTGATGAGCAAGAAACATCCCAAATTGCTCAAATGTCTGAATCACTGCTCATGCCAAGGCAAATTCAGGCCCAATTATGCAGCCAGAGGGAGTCTGACAGGCCTGTGATCCTTCAAGACATTTACAACCAAGTCAAGAAAATCAAGAAGGACAAACCGCAAGGCAGAAGGCCCATTGATGCTCTTATTGACACTCTCAAAGAAGAAAACTTTGTTTGGTCCTCTGCAAGGGATTCTGAGGGACACATTACCTCCTTGTTTTTTACTCACCCCCTGGCCATAAAACTTCTTCATGGCTTTCCTCATGTCATTCTTATGGATTGTACTTATAAAACCAATAAGTACAAAATGCCCCTTTTTCATATTGTGAGATTCAGCTCAACCAATAAGACCTTTTCTGGGGCTTTTTGTTTGATGAAGAATGAAAATGAAACTTCATATACTTGGGCATTAAATCAATACATTGAAAAGGTCCTCAACAACACCAATCTTGTTCCCCCTCCAGTTATTGTTATTGACAGGGATCTGGCCTTGAAAAACTCTATTAAAAAGCTCTTCCCAGACTCCAAAGTCATGCTATGCATTTGGCACATCAACAAGGATGTATCTGCTCATTGTGTGAAGAAAATTGGTCAAGGAACTGATTATGAAAATTTTATGGGCCTTTGGAATCAAGTAATACACTTCTTCACTTTATTTCACTTTATTTCACTTTGTTTCACTTTTTTTATTATTATTTTCTTTATTAATGACTTTGGTCTTTATTTCTCAGCTTATGTATTCACCCACTGAAAAGTCTTTCAAAGAAAACTGGAAGAAGCTTCAAAAGCAAATTAAAAATCCTGAGGTCTTGCAGTATTTGGAAAAAACCTGGCTTCCTCTAAAGGAGTATTATGTGCCAGCCTGGACCAATCACCATTTCCACCTGGGTGTGGGCTCCACCTCCAGAGTTGAAGGTGCCCATGCCATGGTTAAACTTTGGCTCCAAAGGTCCACTGGTACTCTCCTGGAGGTAGTCAGGGCTCTCCACATGGCTTTCAGAAAACAATTTATTGAAATTATCAACATAATCTCCAAAGAAATGATTGTCCATGTCAAGAATTTTCCTCCACACATCTGTGCCCTCAATGGCAAGTTGTCTCATTATGCTCTTCAGATTGCCTTTGAAAATTTCAAAACAAAATTTCCTCCAAATGAAAAATGCACCAACAAATACAACAATTATAAATGCATTCCTTGCAAGCATAAGACCCAAAAGGCATTTGCCAAGCGCCAAAGGCTGGAATTATCAGACTTCCACCCTCAATGGCATTTTAATTTGCCTGTGAGGGGTTTTTAATTTCTTATTAACTGATTTTATTTGTCATATTCTTCTCAGGCTGGTTTTCAAGGTGATGATTAAAGTGTTGAAAAAGAAAGAAAGAATGAAGCCAAGAAAATATTTGAAGACATTGGGGAAGACCTGTTTCAAAGAACAATGGCAGAAATCACTCCAATACTTCAACATTTTCAAGATGTTTTGACTGGAAAAGTCCAATTTGATCAAATTCCCAAGAGTCAAGAGGATGATCAATATTATGAAGACCCTCTAGAATGCAAGAATATCTGTGGAAGACCCCAAGGAGCCAAGAATAAAAACAAAAGAGACCCTTCAAGATTTGAAATTATTGAAAGTCAATCCAATAGAAGAGGAATACTGCCATCAAAAGTGACCAGCACAACAACATCAAGATCCCAGTCAAATGTCCCCTCTCCAATTATGGAAGTGGACTCATCTGAAGATTCTGAGGACTCATTATCTAAATCCATCAGTTCTTCAGAGTCACTACCCTCAGCAACTGAATTAAATAAATCAGAAATAACCCTTAGAAGGTTCAGAAGATTGGCAATTGGAAGCAAAACCTCACAGAGAAAATCACACAAGCCTGCCACCAGTTTGAATATCTATGATGCAATTGACTTGACCTGTGAGCATTTTCAAAGCAATTATCACACAAGTGATGAATGCTCCAAGCTGTTTGTGAGTTTCTGATTCTTTTTATTGTAATTTTATGTGGTTTATTTTGATCTTTATTCATTTTTTGAACTTATTTTATCAGATAATTGGCTCAGAAGACTTGCACAAGTTTATATTGAAATACACCTTCAAGGCCATTAATGTCCAGGGTGATGGAAACTGTGGCTACAGAACAGTATCCCACTTCATTTACAAGACTCAAGATCAATGGGCTGATGTCAGAGGTGACTTGGCTGAAGAAATTCACCAAAATCAAGACCTTTATGAAGCCATGAACACCTTAATTCCCTCAGTATCCTCTTATTTGGAAAGAATCGAATGGTATGAAGATGTTGGCCAGGCTCCAAAAAGCAAGTGGATGTCCATGCCTGACATGGGGGATCCAATTGCAAATAAGTATAAAAGACCAGTTTTCTTTTATTCCACAGCCCAATCTTTTTCTTTTTTCGCTTATTTCTGTCCTCCCAAGGATAATCCCCCCATTGTGATCTGCTTCTTGAATAGTTGTGCTTATTTTGTTCCTTTGGACATCATGATTTCTAAAGTTTATCCAGTCCCCCCCATTACTGTGAACTGGGAGAATCATGCCCAAAAACAAGCCCTGGGATGGACTGATAAATTTAAGAAACACGGAATGTTGTATTTGTCCAATCTTCCTCCCCCCTCTCAGAAAAACCCCACTATTTTGGAGGTTGATTCTGATTGAATGATTTTTGTATATACAATTTATGCCAATTATCCCCCTCCTCAGTCATTTTTAGTGCTTAAATCTCACCTCAGTCTCCTTTTTTATCATACATGTGGAAGTTTTGTACTTGAAAATAGTCATATTACACACAAGAAAAAAAACAGTTGAAAAAAACACTCATTGCACCTTCACTTGTTGTCCCACCCAAAAAAAATTCCCAATTAATGAGCTTCTGGTTCTTTATTGTCCAGATTGAACCCTTTAATTTTAAAAAGAAATGAAGGAAATTCATAAGTGGGAAGTTATTAAATTCACTTTTTAAGAATAGGCATATTACAATGACGGGGAAACATTTGAAAAAAAAACCTTTGTTGCGCCTTCACTTGTCCCACCCATAAAAATGCACAAAATTATGGAATTCTTGTGCTTTATTCTTCACATTGAACCCTTCATTTTAAAAAAAATCAAGGAAATTCATAAGTGGGAATAATTTAAATGAATTTTTGAAAAGATAATGCCATTTTGGCATATTGGCCAAATTTGTGAAATGTGGCAAAAAAAAAAATTGAAAAAATTTGTGCTTATTGACATGCCAAGTCGGGAAAAATATGGCAAAAAAAATTTAAAAAAATCCTCAAAACTGAGCCTGAGGAATTTTTTTAAATAATTAAGGTCACTTATGTGTTTTTACCATAAATTGGTAAAAGCTTACGTGTGTTTACCAACACCCTATAATAAATAAATATATCAATATAAGATAATTAATATATATCAAAGCGCTTTATTATTGTTACCAAAAAATAATAAAGGCATAAAAAATTGTTTTTTATTAATAAAAAACAATTAATAACAATAATATTACTAATATTAAAGTTATAAATTAATATAAATACTATTTATATTGATTAAAGAATTATTAAAGTAATAATAGAGAGAAAATTAATATAAGATGAGGAAATAAGCTAATGTTAACACTTAATATAATAATTATGAATGATTTCACACCAAATAATATAAATGAAACTTATTTAAATTGTATTTACAATAAAAATTAAGAGAAATTACAAATTATCTTGATTTTCCATGGATTTGAGATTTTTAAGAGATTTTTGAGCAAAACAATTAAATAATTGAAGTAATCACGTCAATATTAATTATTATAATAGAGATGAGCTTTGGTCTTTAAAGATATAACAGTTTTATATATAAAGAATAAAGAATTTACCTTTTTTGATTTAATTATTTAGTGGTTTGTAAGTGTCTGTGGGGAAAATAGAGTAAAGAGCTCTATTTATAGTAAATACCTCCCTTCTAGAGTCCAGTAGTCTTTGAGTAGACATTTACTGATTCTTTCTACTAGAAATGATCAATATTTTAAGGTTTAGTGATGATTAAATCATGATCAAACCATCTTATCTCATTATTATGCCATTATTTAGAGTTATCACTATACCTCTAGGTTTAATGACATAATAAGCTTGGAAGAAGCCTAAAATTTGTGTATTTTATTAGTATGGATCATAATCTAATATTATTCATCAGTTTTATCACTTATATGACTTTTAAACTTAAAATAAGATTACAGTGAGTGATCATAAATGATCAAATTTAAGCTTGATCTTTGATCATTCATAAATTTTGAGTTATACCGGCTACAGCTACTCTGAGAGTGAATTCTGCTAGCTTGGAATGTCATTATCAAACTTCCAAGATAATTTTATTACATCATAAAAACTCTACTTTTGATGATTTGTAAGATTTGTCTATGAAACTGATGATAATATTACTATTAATCAACAGTACTATGACTGTTCTTATGAAATATGATACCAAAATGTTATTATAATGACAATTAAATAATTAAAGAATTATTTCTTTCACATGTTGAACACTACTAGTGATTTTAACAGTGAGCAAGTAATTGTCTACAAGAAGATTTTAATAATAAAACTTCTTTTATTAAAATAATAAATTATTTTAATATATAATTATCTTTTGCAAGAATAATTATAATGTTAATTCTTGAAGAAAACTAATTTTAGAAAAAAAACTTTAAGAATTAAAAATAAATCACTCACTAATATTCCAAAGAACTTATTGAAAGATAAGATAGATAGATTTGACGTAGAATTGTGGATTTTAAGGATCAAAATGAATTTATAACAGTATTACAACCATATATAGTTGAATTCTATGATTTCACCTCTTTCTGATTGATTCCGAAAGATTTAAAATACTTAAGAATAGCTTTAACTAATAGTTACTTGTTGGTAATAATGATTTAAATGATAATAAGATGATGATATGGAAAAAACAGCAAGAGGAGGCCTCTTTTAAGTCAACAACAGCTCACAGAGGCATGCCATGGAGCAAATTGAAAAACAAGTGAGTGATAAAACAATAAACCCTTTTGGATTATTGATTGCATCATCTGATGTCACGTAAGATTATCATGATTACTTAATTGATGCTTTTACATGACTACCAACCCCAATATGGTTAAGAATAAAAGGAGTAACATCTGTAAATCTTCTTTTATTCCAAAAAATCATTGATTTCTCAAAGTTATCAATGCTATTGCCAATTTAATCGCAGGTTGTAATTACTGTGAATTTTTGAAGATTCAGTGTTTCACATAGAATAGTCAAAGATGGACTGTAAGTAAGACCTTTAATTTTACTAGTAAAACTGTAATTATTTTTGGTTGTACCATTGATAATACAGTTCCCCATTGGTCCTGAAAGTTTCAGAGAGATTTACTGAGAATTGTATTTTTAATGAATTTTTGAAGTATTTACCTCATTTCTACGTAGAATTGCAAATATCAGTGTTTAACTGGTTGCTATGAGGTAAATCAATGGATACAAGTCCAAAAAGGGTTTTGTTTACTCTTTTGAGGCTTATTAATGGAAAATCATTAAGAATTGACATGGTTACAAGAGTCTAAGTAGCTTTTTACCTCCTTGGCACGTCAAAATAGCAGGTTATTTGCTCTTTTCTTAAGATTTACTGTACCTGTAACATGGTAACCAAGTTCCCAAAAGGTTTGAGTTTACCAATTAGGCCAAGATCAGCCATGGATCCAAGCTTTGGAGCTGTCCATGCCTCTGAGGCCTCATCAGTTGGGTACCCTGGCTCTCTTTGATGTCTCTTGTCCCCCTTGCTTATTTTTCATGTCAAAACAGAAATTTAAGCTTAAAGTGAGATATCCACTATGGGTGTACCAAAAGTCCATGTAAGAATACCATGATATTAAGTGCTCAAAACATGCATAACACTATTCTCAGTGTATATGTAACATGGGAATTCTCACATTCCCATTATTTTGGCGTAAAATAGAGAAAAACAAAACTTTTCATGGATCTTTTATGTGGTATTGATGATGTGGTATTGAAGTATTTTCCATTTTACCACCTCAAAGAGTTGATTTGAGCTTATTCACTCTATGGAGCTACCCTAGCTGAAGTTTTCTGTAGAATCCAAATCTGGCCTTAAATCAATGGATTTACTTACTCAATAATAAGTTATTCATCTTTTCTGAAATCAAAAATGATGAAATTTGGATATATGCATGACTTATGAGTTATGCATGATTCAAAATTTCTTTTTAAGATAATTGTGGCCTATTTGGGTTATTCAAAATATACCTCAAGGCTCACACTTTTGTTTAAGGTTGGACCACTATCACAACAATGTGGTCAACAGCTCTATTGATTTTATTCAATAATCCATTACAGGTTTTAACCTTGTTTATAACCTGTTAAATAAAGTTGATATCTGTGTTCCTACAGTAAGTATGTGATGACTTTTTTTTGGTTTATCTTTCTATCTTCTATATTTCCAGAGATACCAGCTAAAAACCATGAATATATGCATTGACCAAAAAAGTGCACATATTCAGCTTAATTCCTTAAGTATTAACTTTAGAGATTAGCTTTATAATTGTTTTATGTGTAGACCTTTATGGAAAATCCAATGGTACAATTTATTTCTGATATTTCTTCATTGGTTTCTGAGATAAATGAGGCTTTGTAGCTTTTTTAAGATATTCTTACTTCTACTTCAGTAATTATTGACTTTTCAGATATGCCATTAAAATGACATATGTGTATTTTACCATGGGGAATCTAATGGTTTAATTCATTTCAAATGTTCATTCATTAGATTATGAGTTAATTCAGATTTTGTACTCATTTATGGTATTTTACTAATGTCACAGGGGCTCTTATGGAAGTAAGAGTGGCCTGGCACTAAGGAATCAAGAGCTCACTTGAAGGGCTCCAAAAGACAATAAGAAATACTACGGAATATATTTCTTAAGCAGGAATAAGAGAGAGGACAAATATGCCAAAGATAACAAATAATAATGAGAAGGAAGCCAAAGGCCAAAGATAAAAGAAAAGCCAACCAAGTGAATCCTCAATTCACTGTTTCAACCTGCCAGAAAGAACAATGGAATTAGTAAAGTATATGACCACCAATATCCACTGACAGGCAAGGAAAGAAAGAATAAAAGGTGCTAATGAATAACTTAAGATTATCAGTATTAACTTTAATAATGTAAAAGCAACTAAGGATAAAAATAAATCTGATATATTAAATAACTGGGGAGAAAGTCCCCAGGTGATGAAAGGTGGCTGGTATATGTGAAAACTTGAAAGATTGATCCTGGAAGGTGAATCAATGACTTTATTGTCCAAATCGGGAAATACAGTTCTGACCATCTTTAAATTTGAACTTTGTGATGGAACTCACACAGTGGAATGTGAAATGGCCCAATTGGGCCTAGGCCATACAGGTTGATTGAATGAGGGTTGTATGGATGAATTGAGTTGTCCAAAGAGTATTGAAATACTTGACACCTTGACAACTGATTGAATTGATGTAATACCTCTTGAGAATCGCCCTTTGAATAATCCTGAATAATGTACCAACTCAACTCCTGCAGATACAGGTGGTTGGGATCCTTGAAGAGTCTTCTGATTGCCGCCATAACTTGTCAGACTGATTAGCTGAATAATCCTCCTTCAAAATGGGTGTTGGATTTTTAGACCTTGATATAGAACGGTGGAAATGGGTCCTGAGAATGTCATCATTGGATTGCTGAGGAAAAATGGTGCATAATGGTATATAATACCATATATGCACCACACCTGCAACCTTGAGTACAGATGGTATGAAGGAATGGAAAGAATTCCCCATACATTGAGGGGAAGGCTGACTGATCTGATCTGGTGGCCTCTGGTGGCTGCCAGAGGCCATGGCCAAAAATGGGTCCTATGGGATTTATGGCCAAATTGGTGTCCAGAAGGTCTTTGGCCAATTTTGGGTCCAAGGGATTGGTGGCCAATTTTGGCTCAGGTGGGTCCAAATGTGGTTTGGGACCCACCTGGCCTTGGGGGCTAGGTGGCTGCCCCCTTTGGCCCCTTTTGGCCTCATTGGATTAGGCCAAAAGGGGCCTAATTGGCCTGCGGACCGCGGGCCGTAGGAGCCGTAAGGGGCCTAAATGGCCCAAAAAGGCCATTTAGGCCAAAACCCCCCTAATGAAAGGGGGTGGCCCAAAACCAAGGATGATGACTAGGGGGCCTGAAGACCCCTAGAAGACAAAAGGACCCCCCAGGCCCAAAATCAAAGATGAATGCCTGGGGGTTGGTGAGGTGGAAATTGGCCAAGAAGGCCAATGACGGCAGGATATGGCCTGAGGCCATAAATGGCCATTGGAATGGGTTATGGTGTAAGAGCCATAGAAAATTCAAGGGGGCCAATCGCCATAAATGATATGACGTGACCGATTGGCCCCAACTTGGCTCCAGCTTGGATTGCTGCAACCATCAAGGAGGAGGGTCAAAACTCGTGGTTGTGACAACTAATTTTTGAGATAATTATCATAAGTATAATTATTACAGAAATTTTGCTGTGACCTTTTTGAATAAGTGGTCATATCTCAAAGGCTAACACTCTAAGCCACTGGAATCTTTGATAAGATACAATATTGAGATTATACCTTTTCAGTGAAATAGAATACAAATACAGAAAATTCAATTTGATGTCTTCAAGGCTCAATATAAATTAGAAGTTTCTTTCATTCATTTTTAAATATCCATGAAAAGATGTTATACTATAAAAGCTTAATTTTAAAGCTCTATTATTGATTGAAACACTTACTTATATCTTTTCAAGTAATCACTCATTTCAAGCTAGTTCTCAAAATGAAGAAATTCTTTATTTTTCTTTTCTGGAAATTTATCTTCAGAATAAACTGAGATTAATCTTTTTTTTCTTGGAAATATGAATTACAAAGAAGGGATATTTTAAATTTGAAAATTATCCAAAAGCATGAATTATGCTAGTTTTATTTGCTTTTTATATAACCAATATTTTTGATTTATAAAAGATATTTATAGATTTACTTGAAAAGAATTTTTGACAAGGAAAAATATGGAATATGATTAATTTTGTTTGTTTTATTGAATTTTTTGTTATTTGCAATTTCTTTTCATCATTTATTCTTTTTTTATTCTATAATTTGAATTAATAAGACCAATATCTCTTCTTTGTAAAGAAATAAAGTTTTTTACTGAAGTTGTTTTGCATATTTACAATTTTTCTGTTTATTCTTTATTAAAGTATTTTGTTAGTCTTATTAAATCAGCATTTTAAAGCTATTTCCATCTGGAAGAGAAGTATCATAATTGGAAAGTAGTTAAATCAATTATTAGCAATATGTTACAGTAGCAGGCCTTACAGGGCACGCTATTGTTATATTCACCTGAAACTCAGTTGAAAGAATAAAAATAAATAAATTCAAAATATACAAAAAACTCAAAAAAATCTGAAAGAAAAAAATAAGAATGAATTTATAGAAAAATATAATCATTATAATAAAAACATAAAATAGTATTAACAAGAACACAAAGAAATTCTTTCTTGAATTAAGGTGATATTTTTATATACTTATTTACTTCCAAAAATTACAAAAAAAATTTATCCAATATTTTAGAAAATGATAATATAATAATGAATAACAAAACACTAAAACTCAGTTCTCATATATTTTTCTAAAATGAACATTCTAGATAGCCTAAAGCTTTGATTTGATCTTTTTCATGTATTTTTGTGAGTTTTTTTTCTTAATCCTTTCTCTTTCCAGAATCAAGATAATTAATATTCCATTTTTAGATGAAAGACATTATCAGTATTAATGTGAAGTACATTGCTTTAAAATACTACTTGGCAGCTCGGCTGAGAATTTGAAAAATGAAGACTCATTCCCTCAGACTTTGTGATCTATATGCACATATTCCCCATAGAATTGAGTCAAAAGTATATTATTAATAGAAAGAAGTAAAAATTATTGGAAAATATTATTCAACAGTAATCTTATTCAAATTCAGTAAATATCAAAATCAAGTATTAATTATCAAGTAAAATTGGAATAGAAAAAACTGTATCATTTTCAAAAACACTTTTTTCAAAACATACCAATATCTTTCTTCCAAGAAGCATATGATTAATTAGTTAAGTCCAACATTAATTGAGTCTATTGTGAATAATTTTACTTATGGTTTTAAAGACGTTCCCAGGAAAGTGTTAATCAAGTAATATTTAACCAATTTCTAAATATTGGTCAATTCCTGGAAAGATACTCAGTACTTAGAGGGAAATTTCTTATAAGCTATAGGGACAATTATTTAAATCTAGTTGAACATGCCTAGGAAGTGATATTTGTGTTACTTCAAGGCTATTTATAAGAAGATTTGGGCTTATTTCAGCATCCCCTATTCTAATAGTTTTACTTGAACTAATTGTTTAGGCTATTTCCCAACATACATACCAAAAAACAAACATAAAATTTCCATATATTAAACCTTTGAGATACTTCAATAATATTAATATATATTTTATCTCTTAGATAATTTTAATTTTTCTAATTAAATTTTACT
This sequence comes from Austropuccinia psidii, assembly GCA_023105745.1. Taxonomy (NCBI): domain Eukaryota; kingdom Fungi; phylum Basidiomycota; class Pucciniomycetes; order Pucciniales; family Sphaerophragmiaceae; genus Austropuccinia; species Austropuccinia psidii. Next base: position 24,360,165 of record JALGQZ010000005.1, read on the forward strand.
TCATAGGCTTATCCTTAACTTTTGAAATAATTTTTGGAAAGGAATTTAATCAAAGAGCTTTTTATGATATTTTTTCAGAAAAAGTAAGATAAAAATTGAATAAAATAAAATAATCCATTTTTCATAATAAAGAAGGTCATTTAATAAATTTCAATATCTATACATTGGTTCTTCTTGAAATTTATACAGGTATCCCACATATTGTTGAGAAAAATGTAAGATTGAGGAATTATCTGAGAGTTTTTTAAATTTTTTTTTGAAACTTAATTCTTGAATTATTTATTATTATTTTTTCAGAGAATATAAAACAGATAAAATATTTATGCTTTTAGTAGTGGATAAATCTTTATAGCTCACAAGTACTACATGATAGATAAAGGGGTCTGAAAAGTAACATTCAAGTAAAAATAACTCAAAAATAAATTCAATAGAAATTGATATCGAAATGTAACCAAGAATTAAGAATATAATTAATTCCAATTAAGTTGAAACATATCTATTTATTAAAATCTCACACACACTGAAATTTTAGTTATACTTATTATGAGGGTATCAGGTATTAGAGATTAAATCTTCTATTTGTTGAATTAATAATTAATTTTTTCGATAAAGGAGTTCACGAACTGATAGATGAATTCGTGTCAGGAATAGTCTTAATATTTCAGAAATACAGAAGTAGATATGATATATGTTAAAGAGAAGTAGATAATATTTTATTGGGCCAATTTTCTACATATCCATGTCAGAATTATTTTGAGCTTCACTCTTTGGATTCTGTAATATAGAAAATCCTCCAATCAAAAAATTTAAATGCAATATTCTTCCAGTCAAAGATATGGGCTTCAGCTGGAACTAGCCAAAGATTTTCCACAGAAGTTCTTTGGCTGAAATTTTGATAATATATATTGAGTTTATATCCTATTTGGGTAAGATATTCCTTTCAATAGACATGTCTGGCTACACTTAAGTATATTTTTGAATTCAAATAGATAATATTATTGTGAGAAAGCAAAAAAAGGATATGATATATTTCTAAATACATGTTTTCATTAGAGAAACAAAAGTGGATATAATTTGGTTCTTCTAACTATCTCAATCATCAAGAGAGCATTGATTAATTTATACATTTTCTAATTCAGATAGGATTACTCTGAAAATAGATAGGCTCAAATTTGAACAGTATTTGGAAACTTATTTCAATAGATTAGATTGAGAAGAACTCATTTCAATCTTAATATATATCAAAATACATATAAAGAATATCTCAAATTTGGATTTGTTTTTTAATCAAATGATCTTAAGTGAAAATGAAAATGAAGATAAATTGGAAGTGAAAATTATTATGTTTATCATGTGTTGTGGAGCTATTGGCTTGTGAAGATCCTGACCAAACAAAGAGACTTATTTAATTGAATTAAAAATTTGTGGCTGGCATATGTGGCTTGAATTTCTTCCAAACCTTCCATTTCTAAATTTCATTTCTGTCCTCTCTCTAGCCTGAATCCAATCTATCTCCCATGTCAAATTCCAAATACAACACCTGCTTTCAGGTGTAGCCACTTTTCTCATGGTGAATAGTGTATAACACCATTGATGGCACTCTTGGTTGTTGAAGATGAAAAGTTGCCAAAGGTCTTTTGAATGAATTCCAGGAGGAAAGAGAGAAAAAAGGGTTTTGGTGGCTTCAGGACTTGAAGAGGATTTTTATGGACAGTTTTGGTGTTTTGGCCAAAACAAGCCCAAAGGGCTTTAAAACTGAATTTTCCCAAAGTGAAAAAAAATGTGCAAATATTGCAATGAAGCCCCAAATGGCCTGATATGGCTATTTGGGAATATTTCCCATATTCAAAGGAAATGTTGCATAAAATGGCTAAATGCGCAGAAATGCACAAAACTACATTTGAATCTTAAAAAGCATAATACAGGATTTTGGGCTTTATTTTCCCTGTTGAGTGGGAAATTCCAAAAAGTACCCAAAGGCAGAGAAAGGCCATTAATGGCATGATTATGGTGAAGGGGCCAGGTTGGCCCCAGATGAGGAAATGACTATAAAGGCCATAAAAGTGTAACAACCACTCACCAGGGGTAAGGTTATTCATCAATACATCCACTCAAACACCTCAAATCAGCAGATCCAGTATCTGCATCAGCATTCAGTTTCAGCAATCTTCATTCTGAAACCTGCATACAGCTTGGTACATCAATACAACCTGTCTACCTGTATAGGTTGGATTCACCCAATACAGTTTCAATACACCAGCATGAAACTGTATGATCACTCAAATACACCACACCTCTTGTACAGGTTCTGTACAGCTGTACAGGACCTGTATTGGCCAGACTCAATTCAATAATTCAATCCTCTCATGAAAATTCTTCCTCTGGATCAGGGCTGGTGTTTCTCACATATACCAGCCCCTCTTTCTCCCCCCTGGGGACTTTTCCCCAGTTAATTAATTTAGTTTATTTATTATTTCATAATTATTCTTATCCTTATTTTGGGTATTATAATTATTTGATTTTAAGTTAGTCTTTGCATTTTCTCTCTTTGCCTGTACAGTATGAGTTGGTGGCCATATCCTTATTAACCCTTCTCTTTCCATTCTGACAGGTTGAAACAGTGGACTTGGACTTGTTTGTGGTTGGCTCTTCTATTCTTTTATTCTTATTATTTTGTTTCTGCTTCCTTATATTCATTCTTTTAGTAATTCATCTTTAACACTCTTAAGTGTATCCTTTCTTACCATAGCTTTGAGCCCTCCATAAGTGAGTTCCAGTTTACTGAGTGCCAGGCCCTCTTCACTTCGAAGAGCCCCTGTGACATTAAATTGAATAACACATATTTGATTCTTTCTTTTCATTCTTTTAAATTCATTCCTCTCATTCATCAATTATTACTCTTTAATTATCTTATTATTATTTTTCATGATTATGATTTTCTCTCTCATCAATTTTCATCTTGTTCATTTCATTTATATGAAAATTGATTCTTTCTTCTTTCTTAATCATTGCTGACCATTTCATTCACTTCATTTTATCTTATCAAATCTATTTTTTCTGTGTTATCATTCATGTTTTATTTAGGAATTATTGATTGGATTATTCATTGGATTTCATTGGGTTTATTGATTCAGCAATTCAGGATTTTTCATTTGGATTGGATTGATTGACTTTGAATTCGCAAGATATTTTATTGATCCTCAAGAATTGATTGATATGACTCATCAAGATATTTGAATTGATTTCTGAAGATTTTGAATTGATTGATTGATTCCTCAAGACCTTGATTTCATATTGAAGACACTGATTTATTGATTGATTGCTTATTGATTGAATATTGATTGACTTTTGATTTACTCAAGACTATTGATATTTGATTTGAATTTGATTTATTTTTGATTATTGATTGAATTGATTTATTGTTGATTGAAGCTGATTTCACCTCAAGAATTTAATTTATTCCTCAAGACTCGTAAAGATTTTATTGTGATTGATTTGGCCAAGTTTTGACTTCTGTTCTCAATAGCATCAAGTTTCTTTTATTCAACTTCTGTTCATAATGCCAGTTCAGCATAGTCCCCCAGCAAAGAACACTAGATCCCAGAAAATTCCAGCTGTTCTCACTCCTACAGCAAGGGCTCCTCTTGACCGCACGCCATCAGTTCATCAACTGAGTGCAAACTTGGACAGAGGACCACCAATGGAAGGAGCAGCACCCTCAAGAAGAGGTTGAATGAAATCTAGAAGATCATAATCCTTTTCTGGACTTTTGGGTGGCTACCATGGCATGTCTGAAGGTGCAAGAGCAAGATTAGGGGAAGTTGAAGATGAAGAGGGGGAAGAGTCTGTGGAAGAGGAAGATTCTGGGGAAACTGAAGTGGCAGATGCCTTGGCAAATGCTCCAGAGGTTCCTCAGGGTTCTAATCTAGCCCTTTCTAGTCAACCTCTTGTCTCTCAAACTGATCCAAGTCTCCTCAAGATGATGGAGCAGATGACTCAATTCATGGGGAAACTCACTCAAGCAGTTGCTCCCAGGGACAATTCCAAAGCCCCTGCTTTCAAGACTCCATCCATGAAGGCACCTGATTCTTTTGATGGTACTCAAGCTCATAAACTGAGAGTATTTATCCAATCCTGTAAATTAATCTTCCATAATGATCCAGAAATCGTCTTCTCTGACAGGAAGAAAGTTCTTTACTCAACTTCTTTTCTCACTGGTAGAGCTGTAAAGTGGATTGAACCCTATCTATCAAATCTTTCCAATGAAGACCCTTCCTACCTCCTCAATAATTGGCCATTATTTGAATCTCAATTATTCACTCTTTTTGGTGCCCCCAATGAAGTCAGGAAAGCTGAACAAGAGTTGGACAATTTGAGGATGAAGGAAAGTGGTCATGTATCCTTGTACATTGCAGATTTCAGAAGCTTAATTTCAAGAATTGGAGATTGGGGGGAAAGAGCTTATATCCATGTTTACAGAAGAGGATTGGCATCAAGATTATTGGATCAGTTGGCTTCTCACCCTGGAACGTTTGATACTCTTCAAGAACTTATGGATGTCACATTAGAATTAGACACAAGATTCCATGAGAGGCAAAAGGAAAAGGATGGCAATCAAGAGAAGAAGCCTCCTGTCAATGCATCAAATGAATCTAGGCCTCCTCAAGACTCATCTTCAAAGAGGCCTAACCAGAACAAGAACAAGAAGGGAAAGCAGTTTCAATCTTCAAAGGACAAGCCCCATGCCGCTCTCCTCAGTAAGGACAATAAATCAATTGGTTCTGAAAAGGAGAGGAGCATTAAAGAGGGGTTGTGTACTTATTGTGGTGGGAAGCAGCCAATTGAAAAATGCTTCAAGAGACCTCAGAACAAGCCTGGGTCATCATCAAGAGGCTTCCCTAGCAAGCAGGGAAAAGCCTGAGTGGGAATCATGATGTGTTCAATGGTTCTCACTTATTTCCTTCAAGAGCACAATTGTGCACTCTGAATACTAGTGTCAAGAAATCTTTAAAGTTTCTTATTTTTTCTTCTGTCTCTGATATTTTTTATAGTATTCTCATTGATTCTGGTGCTACAAACTCTTTGATTGCAAAGAATTTTGTTCTCAAGTTCCCATTGACTCTGTCAAAGCTCCCTGAAAAGATTCCTCTTTTCATTCTGGATTCTAATGAATCCCCTGCCTTGTTCATCACTCATTATACCAAGTGGGTAGTTGACTTGCCTTCCTTCCCAAGCTTTGAATGGGACTTCTTTATCATAGATTCACCCAAGGGAGAAGACCTGATATTGGGCTATGATTTCCTTTACCATTTTAATCCCATTACTGATTGGAAAAATGGATTGATCACCTATGATTCTAGTCATAAGGATTCTAGTGGTATTATTCCTTCTAATAGTAATGACTTAGCCACTGCTGTCAACAGTGTTGCTCTGGTTGGTGAGCTTAAGACACCTTCCCTTCCTTCTTCTGTCCATACCCCTTCCATCATTCCCTCTCAGTCATTACTTGTATTAAGAGATATAGTCTTCAAAGAGATAAAGGATGTTGGAGAAGATGTTGCCAAATCTTCACTTCATCTCTTTCAAGGGGATATGGACCTTCCTCCCTTATCTTTTCATGCATCCCTGAAGGAACAATGGGATTAGGAGGAAGAGCCAGAAAAAATTGAAACTGTGTTGAAGGTTGTCCCTCCTGCTTATCACCAATATTTGGATTGATTCTCCAAGGTGAAAGCAGAGAAACTTCCTCCACACCGCGCCTGTGATCACCATATCGAGCTGGAGGGTCTTCTACCTCCAATTGGTGTTATCTACTCCTTATCAACTCAAGAGTCAGAAACACTACGGGCCTACATTTCAGAGAATGTAGAGAAAGGTTTCATTAGACCAAGCTCCTCTTCAACAGGAGCAACTGTCCTTTTTGTTAAGAAAAAGGATGGAGTTCTTTGTTTGTGTGTTGATTACCGCAAACTTAATGCTGTTACTAGGAAGAACAGGTACGCTGTTCCTCCTATGAACCAGCTCCTTACCGTATTCAATGGTTCCACTATCTTCTCCAAGATAGACTTGCGTGGTGCATATAACCTTCTGAGAATCAAAGAGGGGGATGAGCACTTAACTGCCTTTAGAACCAAATATGGTAGTTATGAGTATTTGGTCATGCCATTTGGTTTGACCAATGCTCCTGCTTCTCTTCAGAATCTAGTAAATGATATCTTTGCAGATTTCTTGGAAGTGTTTGTTGTGGATTATTTAGATGATATTATGGTCTTTTCCAGTTCTGAGGAGGAACATGTCAAACATGTGGCCTCTGTCCTCCAAATACTGAGGTACAATAATTTGTTTGCCAAAGCCTCCAAGTGTGTATTCCATGCCTCAAGTGTGTAATACTTGGGCTATTTTGTTTCAATTGATGGCCTCAAGATGGATTCTTCAAAGGTTCAGCAAATCCTCAATTGGCCTCAGCCCACAAACATCAAGACCCTTCAATCTTTTCTTGGCTTTGCCAATATTTATTGTTGTTTCATTAAAAATTATTCTAAAAAAATCACTTCTCTCACTTCCCTCCTTAAAAAGGATTCTCCTTTCATCTTCAATGAGGAAGCTCTCTGCTCCTATCTTATCTCACTTCAATCCTTCTCTACCTACTACAGTAGAGACTGATGCTTCTGATTATGCTTTGGGTGCTTTACTGAGCCAGGTGAATGACTCAGGAAAGCACCCCATTGCATTTGATAGTCGCAATCTTCTCCCAGCTGAGCTGAACTATGGAATTCATGACAAGGAACTCCTTGCCATAGTTTGGGCTCTCAAGTGCTGGAGAGCATTTCTTCTCTCTCTTTTCAATTCTTTTGAGGTCTTGACAGACCACTCTTCCCTGAAGTATTTCATGTCTTCCAAAGTTCTTACTTGTCGTCAGGCCTGTTGGGCTGAATTCCTTTCATAATTTCCCTTCACTATCACTTACCACCCAGGCAGGCTGGCCACTTTTCCAGATGCCTTGTCACATCGGGATGACGTGTACCCAGAGAGGGGGGTGGACTTCATTAGCAATAATCCTCAAAACTTTCATCAAGTAATCAAGAAAGATGGAATTCAAGAGTCAAGATTCTTTTCAATCAAAGTGGAAGTGTTTCCAGATTTAGTTGACAAGATTCAAAAAGAAGTATGGAAAGACAAAGACTATAAAGAAATACTCAAACAGCTAGCAAGAGGCAAATCAATTCCAGATTATTCTCTTGAACCTCAAGCCAAGTTGTTATTATTCAAAGATAAAGTGGTAATCCCAAGCAATGAAGAACTTCAACTCAATATTCTTCAAAAGCGTCATGACTCACCTTTGGCTGGCCATCCTGGCCAGTAGAAGACCCTCAAGCTCATCAAGAGGGACTTTTATTGGGCTGGCATGAATCAATTCATCAAGGACTATGTGTCCTCATGTCAGCAATGCTCAAGAAACAAGAACATTAATCACAAGAAGTTTGGACTACTCAAACCTCTTCAAATTCCATCTGGTCCTTGTAATTCCTTATCAATGGACTTTATCACTAAATTGCCCTTGTCAAACAACTTTGACTCAATTCTAGTAGTTGTGGACAGGTTCTCAAAAATGGAAATCTTCATTCCAGCTTATGGAACAATCACTGCTCTGGACTTAGCTCAAATTTTCATTAGTCATGTATTTTCCAAGCATGGCCTTCCAGTCAGTATTGTCAGTGACAGAGGATCTTTATTTGTTTCATCATTTTGGACTCAATTATGTCAGCAGCTCAAGATATCAAGAGATCTTTCAACTGCTTTTCATCCTGAAACAGATGGACAGACAGAGAGGGTAAATCAGATACTATAACAGTATCTTTAGATGTATGTCAGCTATCATCAAGATGACTGGTACACCTGGCACCCTCTGGCTGAATTTGCCTATAATAATGCAGAACATTCATCAACAAAGCAAGCACCTTTTTTCACCATTTATGGAAGAAATCCCAGCTTTGACTCAATCCATATTTCTCAAGATTCACCTGCTGGAAAGTTATCAACAAATTCCAATCAGTACAGCAAGTTGTCAAAGAAGAATTAGAGTCAGCAATAAGGAGATTCAAGAAGTATGCAGATAGAAATAGAGCAATTCCACCTGATTTCCAACCTGGGGACAAAGTATGGCTAGCTTCCAAGAATATCAAGACAACAAGACCCACCAAGAAATTATCAGAAAGATGGTTGGGACCTTTTGAAGTTCTGAAGAAGATTGGCAGCCATGCATATCACCTCAAGTTGCCTCAGCAATGGAAGACAGTTCACCCTGTATTCCATGTGTCCTTATTAGAACCAGTGAAGCATTCAACTATCCCAAATTGTCATCAATTGCCACCATCACCAGTCTTAGTGGAGGCGCAAGAAGAATGGGAATTTACTCAGGTTCTGGGCTCCAAACTCAAAAGAGGTAAATTATGGTATCTTGTAGAGTGGAAAGGATTCAGTGAAGACCCAGAAAGAACCACTTGGGAACCAGCTTCTAACCTTACCAACTCACCAGACCTTGTCAGGGATTTCCATTCATTATATCCAGACAAGCCTGGTCCAAATACCTCAAGAGTTTTATTATGGTGCTTGGTGGGGAGAAGAAGTTATGAAAGTAAGTTCCTCTCCTGGCATGCACCTTTAAGGGGCTATTCTACCCATATGTTGTTGTAACCATCACCTTGGCCACTTTGTGAGCACTTGTCAATTCTTTGGACAGGTTCAGGAAGCATACAACATCAATACCCTCCATTTGGACCTTATCAAGATATGGCCAAATGTTTCTTTCTTTCTTTGTCTTTTCCTTTCTCTTTGAATTATCATTTCATTTATGCCAATCATCATAATTCAAGACCTTCATTACTTCAAGTCATTTATGGCAGTTCATTTCAGTTTTATGGTGCTTGGTGGGGAGTGGAAGTTATGAAAGTAAGTTCCATCTCCTGGTATGCATCCCTGAGGGTTCTACTTCTTGTAGAACATTACCTTGGCCACTCTGTGAGCATCAAATTCTTGGTTTTCATTTTTCAGACACTTTGTGGCCAGAATCAAGCAACTCACCACAAGGAGGACCAGCCATCAGGATTTTTCTATATTTCTTTTCTTTACTCTCATTTTCTCTTATTCTTTTATTTTCTTTCTTTCTTTACTTGTATAACTTCCTTTTATTTCTTTAAAGCAGCAGCATCCCCTCCCAAATCATGTATTGGGAGTTTCCATTATTTGTTTCATTTTTTAGTATTTATAAGAGTGGGGATAGAAGTCAAACCAAACACAAACAAGGAAAAGAAAAACTAGTTATCTCTACCTAAATAATCAAAGGTTCTCTGGAAATCATTTATCAACTCATCTTCATACCAGGCAAATGTGGAAGCCATCTCTTCAGAAGCAGTCCCTGGAATCATTCTGTCATTGGTATACATGATCACCTCTCTGCTATTTCTATCAACCCTCCTGAATAATCTGGCCACAGAATCTTGATTTTCACTTGCCGCATTGGGATCTTCTCTGGTAACTCAAATAGGCCAACAATCCCTTCTTTGAAACACTTGAGCGGCAGGAAACGGTAAAGGAGACAAACCATCCCTTCATCTACTGGAGCTGTCCTCAGGTTGGAGTTGACAAGAGGTGGTCATGGGTGAGATTCTGGATGGTTAGACTGGTGATGGCCTTACTGCTGGATTCAAGGCAGGCTTAGCATGGAAAGTAGTTGGTGAAGGAGGAGGAATTGTGGAAGGAATGGAAGCAAGCATTGGTTGGAAGGCTCTGGGGGTACTGGGAATGACTTGGCTTTGGAATCTGTTGGCAAGAGGCTGAGAAGAGGAATTGCTGGATGGATGGCCAACTGAATGAGGAACAACTTCAACTTCTTCACCATCCAACTCATCACTCCCCTCAGCATCTGGATCATATGGGGAATCAGCAATTCTTCTTATCTTTTTCACTACCTTCACTACTCCAACAGTATTGGTCCTTGAGATTGGGACTTCTGAGCTGGAATATATGGGCCTACCACCGATTGTAATGGGCCCTCCAACATTAGTCCATCTTGCCACATCCCTCTGCCTGGAACCAGTCACTACATCAAAATATCAGTACCAATCCAATCAATATATGCAAATCACTCACATCGAGAAAATCCTGAGGTTGCATCAGGAATGGGGAATTCCTGCCCAAAAGGCCCATCTTTTCTGCTCCACAAATGCCTCCTGATGTTGGACAAAGTCGACCCGGTACAATGACATGGTTTCTTTCCAATGAAGCAAAAATGGAATTTTGACAATCAAGGATTGTAATGTTGAAAGCAATCCTTACCCTTGGCCAAACCTTCAGTACAGGCAGGATCAAGAACTTCAACTGCTCTGAACCCATCATAGGTTTGGGAGGGATCAAAATGACCAGAAGATGCCATGGAAGGGGAAGACAATTGACTGAAGACGCCAGACCCACGAAGAAAAGACATTGGCAGTGCAGAAGGAGAAGATTCAGTTAGTTCAGTCAGTTTGGAGCTCATAACTGAAGAATATGCAAGCAGAAGATTAAAGACGTCACAATCAATCCACTCCATATCAAGAAATTTCTTTTGACCTCAAGGAAATGGGGGCCATAACTCAATTATGCCCCCCCTCAAAGCCTCCAAGGTGAGTGGTTCATACCCCTTTGGGGCTGAACTCATGACCCAGGGCCTCCCCTGCAACTTTGGGGAGGCCAGGATCTTGATGGTCCTGGACCCCATCAATGGGTCCAGGCCATGTTTGGGGCCAATTCTTGGCCGCTTGGTCACCCTGGGTCCCCGGCAAAAATTGGGCCCAGGGGGCCTCCAATAGCCCCCACGGACTGCGGACCGCGGCATATGGCCCGTGGACTGTAGGACCCCAAAGACCAAAAATGGCCATAGATCACAAAATCACCAAAAAGGCCCAAAAGGCCATAAAATCAATTTTTATCAAGATTCATCAGGGAAGAGGCCACAGCCCAAAAACACTATAGAGGGCTGTTTGAGGCAATTTCCATGGACAATGGGGACAAGACCCCTTGGAAGAATATTTTGAAATTTCATTTTGATTAAGCCTTGCCCAATGAGTACACTTCATATACTCATTGGGCATCATTTTTTGAGCACAAGAGCTCAGTTGCCATCATTTTGGGATACATCCCAAGGCCATACTCCAAGGACAAGATTTATTAAATCAGAAGAAAGAAAAAAGAATATTTTGAAGAGGAATACTTACTCAAAACTTGAAAGAAGGGGGAATCAATTTAATTTGACAGAGAAGAATTGAAGAAGAATTTTCAGGATAATGGTCAAGAGGAAAAGAAAATTAAAAAGAAAGTGCTTTGAAAAAATGTGGGGATATTGAGATGCCACTCAACAGTGGCAGGGTATTATGGTGTTCAGGAGCCCACCAGTTTCAAGAGGGGGATACTGTAACAACCACTCACCAGGGGTAAGGGTATTCATCAATACATCCACTCAAACACCTCAAATCAGCAGATCCAGTATCTGCATCAGCATTCAGTTTCAGCAATCTTCATTCTGAAACCTGCATACAGCTTGGTACATCAATACAGCCTGTCAATACCTGTACAGGTTGGATTCACCCAATACAGTTTCAATACACCAGCATGAAACTGTATGATCACTCAAATACACCACACCTCTTGTACAGGTTCTGTACAGCTGTACAGGACCTGTATTGGCCAGACTCAATTCAATAATTCAATCCTCTCATGAAAATTCTTCCTCTGGATCAGGGCTGGTGTTTCTCACATATACCAGCCCCTCTTTCTCCCCCCTGGGGACTTTTCCCCAGTTAATTAATTTAGTTTATTTATTATTTTATAATTATTCATATCCTTATTTTGGGTATTATAATTATTTGATTTTAAGTTAGTCTTTGCATTTTCTCTCTTTGCCTGTACAGTATGAGTTGGGTGGCCATATCCTTATTAACCCTTCTCTTTCCATTCTGACAGGTTGAAACAGTGAACTTGGACTTGTTTGTGGTTGGCTCTTCTATTCTTTTATTCTTATTCTTTTGTTGCTGCTTCCTTATATTCATTCTTTTAGTAATTCATCTTTAACACTCTTAAGTGTATCCTTTCTTACCATATCTTTGAGCCCTCCATAAGTGAGTCCCAGTTTACTCAGTGCCAGGCCCTCTTCACTTCGAAGAGCCCCTGTGACAAAAAGTGAAATTGGCCAATATGGCCAAAATCACAGAAAAGAAATATGGCATTGATATGCCATATATTTGTACAAGGGGTATTATACATGGTTGTGACAGGAGTGAATGTGAGCCTTAGAGGTATTTTTACATACCCAAAAGACCACAAAATAACAAATTATGGTATAATTATAAATAAATAAATTTATTTATATTATAAAAACAAAAATTAAAATATAAATATAAAATTTATATTCAAATTTAAAAATGTTATCATAATATAAAATCATAATTACATATAAATTTAAAATTGTGAAAACACACTTTTACTTGAAAAAATCAAGTAAAAATAAATTTTCAACAAAAATATTGAGATTTAGATATTTTTGGAAAAAATTTAAATAACAATTCTTATAGCTTTTTATCAAATAAATACAATTATGAAAATTGGTTCAATGCTGGATTACTCATACAAAATAAGTTGTGGTCACCTCTGGGTCAAATTTCTGTAACTCAACTCTAAATAAGCTTAAATTAAGTTTTTGGTACTTTTTGTATAAAAATTGAACATCCTCAAAGCCTTGATTCAATTCACACCACATGCAGTGTTCACCATCAATTTCTTTGTTAAAATTAAGGTGTGGTGTGTAGTTTAGAAGCTATGAGGAATTGAAGTGTTTCAATTGAAATGTCAAAATGTGAACATGTATTACATAAGTGAGCTTTAATTTAAATATGAGGTATCAATTATTACTGTTGAGCACTGTAAAAACTCAATTTAAGTACATATGTAAATTACAAGTATAATACATGATGAGGAATTAAAGAAAAAATAAATTGGAAAGATTAATTCTGGGGGGGAAGCAATTTTGGCTCAAAGGGTGCCAGAATCCCCCAAATTCCTTGCTTGCAGGTGTGTGATGTCAAAATTACTGCAAACTTTCATCACAGGTTCTGTGACTCAATTAATGATGAGGTTTTGATACCAACCAGCACAGTTTCAACTTTTGTAAAGAGGGTAAAACTACCCTTAAGCTAAAGGAATCTTAGTAAGAGCAGTTTTGGCTGGTTTTGATGTCTCTTACACACATTTGTATGTGTTTTGAAGGCTCGAGACCAGTTATTACTGTAGAAATGCCTGATTTAAGGGTTTAAAATGGCAAAAAAAGCCCTTTTTTGGTCCAAACAAGGGTTCAATGATGCCATAATTTCATTTTCTGTTTTCATAGTCTTTCTCACAACTGAAAAGAGTAAATTCTCCTTTTGGAGTAAGAAAATTGGGGGCTACAGAAGAATTTCTTCTTTTCCCCACTTTCCTCTTCATGTTAGAATCTTTTCCTTTTATAATAAGTTTAAACACTGTTAAAGAAATAAATAAAATATTCCAACCACCACTTTTCAATCACCTTAAACATTTTAACCACACAAAAAATTATTTTAATCACTGTTTGTGACTCTTATAATCATTTTTACCCTTGAGCCACCCCATATGTGCCATATGTGAATTAAAGCATCATTAATCACTGTTAAATTTGTCATTTTGTTACCAAAATAACTCAGGTCACTTTTGGGAGTGTTTTCTCTTTAAAAATCTCTTTGAATACTTTGTTCTTATATTCATTGCCTGAAGTTCTTTTCTCAATTAATTCAAATTGAAATTGCTCTTGAAGAAAGTTCTTTTGTAGCCATAAATATCTCTTGTAGAGTATTTTTGGATAAATTTTTACTCTTGTTCGAACAATAAATCTTTCTGATATTATTTTTTTATACTAAAAAATTTGAAAAAAGAAATTTGGCATTTTTTCTCTTAAAACTCTCAAAATTTACTATTTTTAATCAAATTTTACCTTATAAAAACTTTGAGGACAGGAAAAGTACTTGATTTTTAATCAAAGCTTCATATCCACACCTTGCAATATTTGACTCCTGATCTTTACATATTTTGGAGTTTAGTCAATAAAGTCCATTAAAATGATATCAATTTTTATATAAAGAAGTGAAATATACAATTGTAACATTGGTTTGAAAAATTTTAATTTTGATGAAGGAGTTTCAATTGAACCACTTTTTTTAGTTTTGCAATATTCTGATAAGCTTGCTTCTTTTTCCCTGTAAAATAAAACAATATTAAGAATCCAATTTACCCTTGATTACCTCCCAAAAATACTATATAAGGGATATTTTTATGATTGGAATAAGATTTGGGAACATATTATTAACAAGTAGTTTTTTTTTGAAATTTTGGGTATATTGCATGTTATGAGATATGTAACAATATCACTTTGGATCCATAAGAGGTCTCACATTGTTTCTATCATGGGAGAAAGCTGTGAAAGCAAGTAAATTCCCAATTTTGCAGAATTGGAAAAATATTTCCTCCCAGTCTTCAAAGAAAAAACTAGATTTAAGGGATAAAAGAGAGATAAAAATATACTATGCAAGTTTTTTGTGAAAAAAACTCATTTCAAATCTCATACTTACAACAATTTTCCAAAAAAATTTACAAATTCTCAAAAAATGAAATTATCTCATCTGGTTTTGTTCAATTTCTAAAGTTCAAGATGAACTTAGTTTTTGAAAAGAATTTATGATTGAAAATAAAAACTTTGTTGTTTTTTTCCAAGAAAAGTTGATTTTAAGTTGTTATTTAAAAAACAAACTTCTGATGTAAATGTTTTTGAAGTTGAAAATATTGAGATCTGATGAAAAAAATATCAGAGAAAAAAATTGCATGTAAGGAAGGATATGTGACAAGATGAGGAGAGGGCTATCTTTATTATGAGAAATTTGAAAAATGTTAATTCATGGTTGATGCATTGATCTTTGTTTTAAAATGATGGGTTTTGATTTCAAGGAGTTTTGTAGGATGAAGGGTTATTTAAGAATTTTACAATTGTGATAATTTGATTGATTTCATGTGAAGTAATTAAAAATCTTGAATTTCTATCTTGGGAAATGACCAAATGATAATGGGAAGTTAGATCCAAGTATGAAGCAAGTTGGAAGCTGAATTGGACCTACTACCCCTGTGTCACAATCACGAGGTTTACCCTCCTCCTTGATGGTTGAGGCAATCCAACCTGGAGCCAAGTTGGGGCCAATTGGTCACTTCATATCATTTATGGCCAATTGGCCCCCTTGGGTTTTCTATGGCTTTTACGCCATAACTCATTCCAATGGCCATATCCTGCCGTCATTGGCCTCCTTGGCCAATTTCCACCTCACCAACCCCCAGGCCTTCATCTTTGATTTTGGTCCTGGGGGTCCTTTTGTCTTCTAGGGGCTTCCAGCCCCCCTAGCCATCACCATTGGTTTCTGGCCAACCCCTTTTCATTAGTGGGGTTTTGGCCTAAATGGCCTTTTTGGGCCATTTAGGCCCCCTACGGCTCCTATGGCCCATGGGCCGTGATTCACGGTCCGTACGGTCCGTAGGCCAATTAGGCCCCTTTTGGCCTAATCCAATGAGGCCAAAAGGGGAAGCCAGGTGGGTCCCAAACCACATTTGGACTCACCTGAGCCAAAATTGGCCACAAATCCCTTGGACCCAAAATTGGCCAAAGACCTTCTGGACACCAATTTGGCCATAAATCCCATAGGACCCATTTTTGGCCATGGACCAATATCTCAGCCATGACCTCTGGCAACCACCAGAGGCCACCAGATCAGCTCAGTCAGCCTTCCCCTCAACTTATGGGGAATTCTTTCCATTCCTTCATACCATCCGTACTCAAGGTTGCAGCCGTGGTGCATATATGGTATTATATACCATTATGCACCATTTTTGCTCAGCAATCCAATAGTGACATTCTCAGGACCCATTCCCACCTTTCCATATCAAGTTCTCAAAACCCAACGCCCATTTTGAAGGAGGATTATTCAGCTCATCAGTCTGACAAGTTATGGCAGCAATCAGAAGACTCTTTGAGGATCCCAACCACCTGTATCTGCAGGAGTTTGGTTGGTACATTATTCAGGATTATTCAAAGGGCATTTCTCAAGAAGGTACTACATCAATGCAATCAGCTTTCAAGGAATCAAGTATTTCAATACTCCTTGGACAACTCATTTCATCCGTACAGGCCTCATTCAATCAACCTGTATGGCCTAGGCCCAATTGGGCCATTTCACATTCCACTGTGTGAATTCCATCACACAGTTCAAATTTCAAGATAGCCAGAACTGTATTTCCTCATTCAGACAATACAGTCATTGATTCACCTTCCAGGATTAATCTTTCAAGTTTTCACATATACCGGCCACCTTTCATCACCTGGGGATTTTTTCCCCAGTTAATTAATATATTGGATTTATTCTCATCCTGATTTTCTTTTACATTATTAAAGTTAATACTGATAATCTTAAGTTAGTCATTAGCACCTTTTATTCCTCTTTCCTTGCCTGTCAGTGGATATTGGTGGTCATATCCTTTACTAATTCCATTGTTCTTTCTGGCAGGTTGAAACAGTGAGTTGAGGATTCACTTGGTTGGCTTCTTGGTCTTTGGCTTTTCTTTTATCTTTGGCCTTTGGCTTCCTTCTCATTATTCTTTGTTATCTTTGGCCTTTGGCTTCCTTCTCATTATTCTTTGTTATCTTTGGCATATTTGTCCTCTCTCTTATTCCTGCTTAAGAAATATATTCCATAGTATTTCTTATCATCTTTTGGAGCCCTCCAAGTGAGTTCTTGATTCTTGAGTGCCAGGCCACTCTTACTTCCATAAGAGCCCCTGTGACACCCTGCTGGCAGGCATTTCTTTTTTTCATGGTGATTGTGGCATTTATAGTCTCTGTAGGTGTGACTAAATTGTGGTTTAGCTTAGTGATTAGGTTTATAGTGACATAGGGTTACTACAATATTAAGCATATTGTGTTTCATTGACTAAGCTGATAGGATTGAAAGAAACAAGGCAAAAAGTTCTCTTTTCATTTCCTCCAAGAAGCTTGATAAGGCTTGAAAGATCTATAGATGGTGCTAAAGATCCTCAAGTAAGAGATTGTCAGGCTGGATCCGATGAATTACCACATGTTAATGACTTGGCTTGTTCTGATGTTAAATTCTCTTCATTCGTAATTACTGCAATTCTTGGATGTAAAGAATCATTTATGGTGAGGTTTAAATTAATTTGATCTATAATTTAATTGGTATTATATGTTATATACAGGGAAATAATTAAAGTTTGGAATGCTGGTCGCCTGGTAGTAGTCGCAGGGGATGATTACGTTTTTGCCTCACCAATTTTGGCCATTTCGGCTATTTCCCCTTTTCTATTGGGCATATCTTTTCTGATAACTTATTCCAATAATCTAAATAAAAAAAATAAATTCTTTATTTATCATTAGCTAATTAACTAAAGTGATAATATAACTTTCTACTACTCCGTAATTAATTTATTTGCCTGGTAGGATCCAAAAGTTGGAATATCCTGGTCTTTCCTATTTCAACTTTTTTGGCCTTTATTTTCCTGTTCCAAACATAAAAATTATTCCAAAGTTCGGAGCAGAATAAATTAGGCTGTGAAAATAAAATTTTGTAAACATTCCTACTCCCACCGTTTTCGGCTATTTTTTGGTCATATCCTGCTTGGAGCAGAGAAGTATTTGTCTGCAGATTTTGCAATGTTTTTATCGCTGTTCTCCTGATTATAGCTTTAGGATACTTTATATTCTTGGTATAGTGTTTATGCAAGCCCCATCGCATGTTCCAATGATCCCAATTATCATAAATACTTGGACTCCTGCAGCTCTTAGCTGTTGTGACAGATGTGCCATGAGTGCTTCCGATCCGGGGGGCCAGCGAATTTTCTGGGGTTGCTTTGGGCTGCCCCCTCAGGACGGGTTCCACTGCGACGTGTAATGCGGCCTGTTGACCAGTTTTCCAGCTCCGCCTCAGCTCGGCGCGATCACCATCATCCATCGATCCATCGCTCCCATCCACATCAATTTCATCAACTTATCAAGCACCACAAGATGAAAGCTGGACATCTTTCCCCTGTTCACTGCTTGGCGATCATACTCACTATCGTCCTCATAAGTTCCTTCTCGCTTGCTCAAGATGCTTCGCAGGAGAAACTTCAGATCGGTGTAAAGCACAAGCCCAGCTCATGCCCCATCAAATCTCAAAAGAATGACCAGCTGTCGTAAGTGGGATGATAAATTTTTATTAGATCAATGCCTGCTAGCTTATACTTCTCCTTTGAATCCTCATCTATTTGTTTGCCGTTTGAAATTTGTTCCACCCGCCGGCAGAATGCATTACACCGGCACACTGAAGTCAGATGGAAGTAAATTCGATTCTTCGCTTGATCGAAATCAGTTAGTTAACAACTCCTTTACTGAAGAATCCTCAAATAGGAATCATCTTGTTCTAATCACCAAATTTCCCCAATTTCTCAAAGGCCTTTTCAATTTACACTTGGCGTTCAACAGGTGATCAAGGTAAATTGTTTAGCTTTGCCCAAAATTAATGCATATCAATGACCAAAGGAGGCCAACTGAACTGACGATTCATTCAATAAGGGTTGGGATCAAGGTCTCTTAGAGTGAGTCTTTGCTAAATCTACTCGACGCAATACAATCTTTGCCAACAGAGTGGTTTTCATTCTTTCACTTTGCTAGTATGTGTATCGGGGAAAAACGCAAACTAGTGATTCCACCTAGCCTTGGCTATGGTGCCAGTGGTGGTAGGCGTCCTGATACTCTTTAAACAATATCAAGACCTCAAAGAATTAGCAACTGACGGCTACTATTTTCAGCTGGTCCCAAGATCCCAGGAGGTGCTACGTTAGTCTTTGAAGTAGAGGTACGTGTTATGTCACGTTGCAAAGAGCCGTTTTCTCTATTTTTGAGCCAGTTGAGCCCACATTTACCTATCTATTTTTAGCTCCTTGATATCCTCAATCGAAAGGCCGCGCCACAAGAGAAAGCCGAAGAGCACGTCAAAGCTGAGCTTTGAATTTCTGTAGTATCCTTTCTTTTGACATTCTCAATAGAGTTTAATTCAAAGCATATAGCTACCCTCAGTTATCTCGAGCTTTAAACATTACAATGGCCTATACGCTATGCATCAATTTATATGTCCCCAAAATCATATGCCACCTATGTTTGCTTCCTTTCAAATCAAGAATTGCAATGAAATTGACTTCAGCTATGCCCATGAACTCTGTTACTTACTGCATGAGGAAGCTACATACAGCAACTAGATACTGGCTAATGTGGTAGCTACTGCGAACTCCATTTTGTATTCTCGAGTGCTCCATAAATGTATCAATCAGAGCTAGCCTCACCAAGAAAAATGGAACTGCCAGGCTTATCGTGTTCAATGTTTGAGATGTGAATACTGGGTGAGTGTCAACATGGCATATGAACAAAAATCCAAACGCGACAAGCTGCTTCTGGATCCCAACTACACTAAAGAATGGCATTTTGCCGCCTTAAGAATATTGGCTACTCCAACCTCAATGATGGCTAATTTGAAAGATGTAACCACAAAGACATTGTATAGCTTATGAGATAGGTTCATTTAAATAGTCTATATGTTTGTTTTACAACTAAATCCTGAAGATAAGTTCAAGTGTGTTGTAGTATGGGTATTTGGTATAGAATTGATGAATATTCTGGATGCTCTTTTCCAAAAAAGTGTTGTAACATCATAGTATGAATTTGAATAAAATGAAAAGGGAGAATCTATTCAAGTAAAGATGAAAAACCATTTTGGAAGAGAATGAAAAGTATCCCATTTCTTTTTTGATGTAAAAATAACCATATTTTTGAGCTTGTTGAATCTTAAATTCATCCTTTTGGATAATTTTATCATTAGATAAAAAAACAAGTTAGAGCAGCAATTAAGTGTATTATCAAATGAATTCAAAATAAATCTTCTTACAAACGCAATATTTCATTGGTTCAGATTTCCAAAAGGGTTCTAGTAAGAGAATCTAGGATTTTGGTATTACACATAAGTGGTATTACAAATTCTCAAGGATATTTTTCTTATTTCATCAACGTTGGATCTTTTTTTGTTTTCATATGTTTGAAAGGCTCCAGAGACTTCAAGAGTATTGCCCTAAATTTTAGATTGAAGTATAAATGACAATCCAGCCAATTTAGGAGAAAAAATTCTCAAGAAAAGATTCCACCTTATGAATTTTCATGTTTTTTCACAGAGAAATCCAGCTTTTTTAGGAAATACGCTATAGCCTACTGTAGAGTTCAAGATTTTTCTATTACATAATGACTTAAACTCAACAGTATTTTCAATTCAAGAATCAGTTTAAAAAATTCATATTAACTCCTTGTGGTCTGAGCTCAACTGTATAAGCTACGCCTCTTTGAAAGATCATGATTTCTTAAAAGGGAGACTGGATTACATACAGAAAATTTATCTATTAAATAAAACCATCCAGAAACGTCATGGAAATCAACGCATAAATTTTCATCGGGACTTTCTGATAGTGAAACACTTTAATAAGTCTTCAAATAAATAAAGGGTATTAAAACACCCTCAGATCTTAATCCAAAGAGCTTCACATATACTGGCATCTCATGGCTGGTCAGAGGGTTCCTCCAGTTAGCAAATTTCTTAGTATTATTTTTATTTAGTTCATCCAGTTTCTGGAGAATAATAATAAATCTCAGAAATGCTAGAATTTCTCCCATATCAGCACTGGCCTTAGTGGGAGTATAATCTTCAGTGGTTCTTCATCTCTTCCAAGTAAACAATGGTTATCCCTCACCCGCAGATTGAATATTATTTTCTTATTTCTCTTATTCCTTTTGAATAATCTTGTTACTCTTATTTATTTCTTTCATTATTATCATTTATAAAATTATACTTCTTACTACTTAATTAAATCATTACCCCCTTCGAGAAATGTTGATAAGTGTCAAGAAATTTATTCCTCAGGTAACTACATAGAAGCATGGGAAATAAAAAAGGGATTTCTGTGTGGCTGATTGGTAATTAAGATTAATTTTTAATATGTGTTAGTATCTTAAAAAGCCTCTGAATAATAGAGATGTCAGCATATAGTCTATTTCCAGATAAAGTTACTACAAAAACTGATTATCTTTTCCTTGTTTTTTCACATGGAGGGATTTCCTCAAAAGAAAATTGTGCAAAATCACAAGTGAAATCTCATTTTATGAAATATTTCACTTAGAGAGACCCATTTGAGATTTCTAATATTAGGGAATGCTCTCTACATCATTTCTGAGACTTATTGATACAAAAAAAGTGAAAATATAGAATATATAGGAAGAAATATGTGAATAATGTCAAAAACATATGTGTATTCACCAAAGGCTTATACAATTTTTCAAGAACTGCTTGAGTCAAATGTCACCTGAACCAACTTACTTCTTTATAATCAAGATATATTTTAGCATGAAAATAAGTGAGCCCCCTTGATTTTTGATGTGGTATTTTATTCTATTGTATATAAACTTTGGAGGAATGATTGAGAGCTGTAGGGATTATCTTATTCAAAAAAATTCAAAATATGATAATTCCTTGTGGAAATATTATGAACAGCTCTTTCAAGCTCAAAATATATAGTCCTAATAATGAATGACTCAAGATATATACTAATAATGATTGATGAAAAGACTGTTATTATAGATATTACAGTAGGTTTATATTCATATAAGAAGTAAATTTCAGGAATTAATAGAAAGTAAATTACAAAATTCACTAATATTGAGTTAATAATGAGCTCATGTATCTCATAGCTATAATAATAATAATCATAGTCATGATAAGAGTATACATATAATAATAGAGCTTATATAAATGAGTTGATAGCTGAAGTGAACTACTGAGTTCTTGTAAGAAAGAATTTAAATTTAAAATTTTACAAAATCAATAATATTTACTTGTGTCTTGGAGCCTGCAAGAACAAATAGAAATGGAATGAGGAATAAAATAAATAGAGGTTTAAATTCAAGGGCCAAAACTTTAAAACACTTGAAGATATAAACTATGAGGTTAGAAAAAGGAAAGATGTAGCTATATTATCATCTTTGCTACTCCTGAAATCTATAAATAAGAATAAAATACTGAAGCAAAATAGTAATAGATTCTAAAATAAATCTATACCGATTTGAATTGTTCAATAAAATAATTCTTTTTATCATATGAGGGTAAATAATTCAGCTCCACCGGAAATACAGATGAATTGATGATTACATCCTGGAAATTGTTGAGTTGAGAAATTAATTATATAAGGTCTGTTTAAATTTTATTTTATCTCATTCAAAACTAAGAAATATTTCTCTGACCAAAATGATGTTATTGTTGATATGATGTGACTATCTTGAACCTATTTTTATGTATGTACTTCTCTAGATGAATGACATATTTTTCTCAACTATTAAGTGGATCAAGGGCCATAAGAGAGTTTGAATTTATTGCAATGATTTAATTCTTTGAAAAATTGATTCCAAAGCCTAAGTTCACCAATAAAAAACAGTGAAAAACAATTAAAATAGGATTTCAAGCTCATAAATCTTAAGGATTATAGTTGTGCTTTAATGTATTTCACTTTGTCAGTCTGTGTCTCAAAGAGAGCCCAGGCCTAAAACCCAAAAGCCATAAGCTATGGTATCATCAAGATACTATTTCAAATAGCAGAAAATGAGAAAAATGAGCTCTTGAGAATATCCCTTTGACTATAGGCACTTTACAAGCTTTCATATAAAAATATGTTTGAGATATCTTTGCCAGAGATCTGCAAGAACATTCATACAGGCTTAATTGGACAAAAATACCCTATAGCTTTTTGATCATTGATACAATGCATACAATTAGGGGTACCAAATTTAAGGAATTATTAGTATCTTGAGCTACAGATCATTGAAATTTATAGCTTTCAAAAACTGATGGGTATATTTTGTTTCAGGAGAGCTCTATTATATAGTTAGGAAAAGCCATAGCTAGAGGATGACATGGAATTATAATGTACAAAAATCTCAAAATGGCTCTATATTAATAATATAGTAGTGATGACTCTACTGCAAGCCCTGGTTGCCCTAATTATTAGCCATTTTACTATAATAACTAAAAAAATAATAAAAATCAAAATCTGTATT
Source organism: Austropuccinia psidii (assembly GCA_023105745.1). NCBI lineage: Eukaryota > Fungi > Basidiomycota > Pucciniomycetes > Pucciniales > Sphaerophragmiaceae > Austropuccinia > Austropuccinia psidii. The sequence goes on from JALGQZ010000005.1 coordinate 24,383,437, forward strand.
TGATTCTAAGAGTGCTTCTATTTGTGATAGCTTTACTACATAAGAATTACAATAAAAAAGAAGATGAGTTACTTTTCTGAGGAGAAGACCTCTTTTTAACTTACTAAAGGGTAACTGAAGGCTTTCCGCCTTTTAACATGACAACAGAGTGAATATTTTTACTCCTGTTGCCAACTTGTGGTACCACAGTCTCAATATAGCCTTGAGATGGGCTGAAATGTTGCTTTGGGTCCAAAATTTTTCATTTTACCACATACAGGGTGCAAAATTCTTCTATACACCATCCAGGATTGTATAGAGTGTCAGAGACTGTACAATACATTTATGGTGACCTCTAATAAGTCAAGCTATCAGTAATCAAATTATCAAAAGAACTTGACTATCTTTAACACCTTATAATTCAAATATATGTTAGAGAATCCCACAATACCACCCTATACAGGAAGGAGTGGAGCTGCATGGTCCAAATTATGAGTAATAAGTAGATAAAAAGAGTACTGATGGATTTGACATCTAATAAGTCAATTGTATGGGATAGTATCCTGTAAGACTACTTGATGTGGGATTATAGCCTTAAATTCTTGATAAATATGTCAGCTGCATGATGAAGGGCTGAAAAGTGGCTCATAATTTAGAAACAATTGAGCCTTATAGGATGACTAAATGTCTAATATACTTTGGAATCAGTGCTCCAAAGGTATACAGGCCCATAATAGTTTTTTACTTTCCAAAAATTAGGGCTTTTTGTTATTTTCAGAAAGGTTCTAAAAGCTGTTTATTGTTTAAAGATACAGCAATAAGGGTTAAAATTTTGTGTAGCCCTTCTAGAAAATATACCATTTGATGGGAATCTAATCCTAATTATAGAAGATAGATGAGAGCATAAAAAGAGCATACTTTTCTTTATTCATTCAAAGAGTACTGGAATTGTATTGTTTGATCAAATGAGGCTACCGTATTGAGAATGGTGCCATTGGATAGCACCCTTTCTGGTATTCAAAAAAACATCAATGATTTGTCTGGTACTCAAAGAAAGTATTTCAGATGAGAGGTAAATATAAAGATTTATTCTTTGAAACAATCCAAAATCTCAAGAAAATAGTTAATATTCAGTGGTTGATGATAAGAATGATGTTTTACCAAATGTGAAGATTTCCTCGTTCAGATGGTCACAGGTACAGGATGAATTTTTACAGTGATGATTTTAATAAATATGAGCTCATTAATTATTTTTCTGGTTTAGTAAAAGCAAAAGATTTCTGTTAAAATATTTCAATTAAGTAGCATATTTTATGGTATTTTGTGTATCATTCATGTGCTCTGGTTTTGGGTCACAGAATGAAATACAATCTTCCCAGAAAATGCTAATAGATTATGAGACTCTTCCATCCTCCTAGAGGCTCTGAGTCCATCAAGCTGTATCTTTCCATCTGTTCTATTTTTTTCCTCTTTGTTTTACCTGGTGTTATGTCCTTAAATTCAATAAGGTCTAATTTTTTGTCCCTTCTTTTAGTGTTTTATACTGTGGGGTTGTCTTAAGAAAGTATTTCCTATTTCTAAGTTCTCCAATTTTCATGTATTCTGTGAGAGTTATGTATGAAACTCTTGTTAATACTTCTATTCATCAAGAGAAATATGACCTTTCTTATGGAATATAATAAGAAAGATTATTATAACCACAAATAGATAACCAATTTCTGAATTATTTATTTTACTTCTTATACACCACTAGTACTTATAATAGTAATCAGTGATTTTCTACTAATATTAATTAAAAGTTTGAATAATAAAGATTCTTATTAAAATTAGATAAAAGCATATTAATTAATGATCATTCTTTGAAATAGTAATCATTATAAATTCTTGAAGAAAACTGAAAACAGAGATAAAAACTTTAAGAAATTAATAAATAACTCACCCATACTGAAATAATACCTTGAAAAATATTGGTGGAGTGATTTGACCACTTATTTGTAGATTTAAGGAATCAAAGTTTGGATAAAGCAATAATATACCAAATTATATTTATAATACTTTTTTAAATAGTAATAATCTATGATTTGATGTATTTCTGGATTCTCTTAAGGAATTCAGATACTAATAATTATTATATAAATAATACTTACTTGACAGTATTGAGGATTTGATGATCTAACTGAATGATAATCAGATTGTTTATAAGCCTATTGGAAAAAACAGAAATAGTAGGTTTCTTTTAAGTCTACAGAAGATCACAGAAGAATTCCATGGAGAAAAATAACAGAAAAGTTTACTTATTTGGCTTATTAATTAAATCATTTGTTGTAAGCTGGATGATCATAATTACTCATTTTTTGGTGGGAGGGAACGTGAGCCTTGAAGTATATTTTACATACCCATATAGGCCACAATAAGCATAAAATTAACGTTTAAACTATGCATAACCCATAAGTCATGCATATATCCAAAATTCATCATTTTTGATTTAAGAAAAGATGAATAAATTTTTTGTGAGTGAGTAAATCTGTGGATTCAAGGCCAGATTTGGATTTCATAAAAAATTCACCTAGGGTAGCTCCATAGATTAAATAAGCTTACATTATCTCTTTGTGGTGGTAATATGGAAAATAATTCAACACAACATCATCAATACCACATAAAAGGATTGTGATTTTTTTGTTTTTCTCAATTTCATGCCAAAAGAATGGGAATGTGAGAAATACCATGTTAGATATACACTAAGATTAGTGTTATTTATGTTTTTGGAACTTGAAAATACAGTATTCTTAAATAAAGTCTGTGTAAACCCATGCTGGATATCAGGCTTTTAGAGTAAATTACTATGTTTGATGAGAAAGTTCTTAAGGGGGACAAAAGACATCAAAGAGAGCCAGGGTACCCAAATTTTGAGGCCTCTGAGATGTGGATATCTCTAAAGCTTGTATCCATGTCTGATAATGGCCTAATTATTCTAATAAAAACTTTGAAAAGCTGGTTACAAACTTAAATTCCCATTAAATCATAAGAAAAAAACAAATAAGCTGCTATTTTGATGTGACAAGGAGGTAAAGAGCAACTATGACTCCTGTAACCATGTCAACTTGTAGTGATTTTTGATGGATAAACCTTAAAAGAGTAAATTAAACAATTTTTGGACTAGTCTCCATTAATTTACCTTATGGAAACTAGCTACAACTGTGCTATTTGAAATTCTACATGAAAATAAGGTAAAATCTTCAAAAATTCATTAAAAATACAATTATCAATTAATCCCCCTGAAAGATTCAGGACCAATTGATAATGGTATGAATCATGGAAAAATAAAAAAGAACTATTACTTTATAATTGATATTGAGATTTACTCATAGTCCACTTTTGATGATTCCACATCAAACACTGAATCTTCAAAAATTTACAGAAAATACAACCTCAATTGAAATTTACAAAAAAATTGATAAATTTGAGAAATTGATGCTTATGTTGAATTAAAAGAATACTTACAGCATTTACTGCATTTATTCTTAACAATAAATAGGTTGTTAGTAATGTAAAAGATTCAATTAAGTACTTATGATAATCTTACATGACAACAGATGATCCAATCAATAAGCCACAGAGGATAGTTGGTTTCTAAATAATTTTCTTTTTAGTTTTCTCCATGGAATGCCTCTTTGAGCAGTTTTTGACTTAAAAGAGGCCTCCAATTTCTGTTTTATTCAAAATCATCTTATTATCCAATTATATCTTTATTACCAATAAGTAAGTAGTAGTTAAAGCTTTTCTTAACTGTTTAGATTCTTTTAGAATCAATCAGAAGGATGTAAAATAAGCAAGATATACTATTCAAAATGGTATTTAACTTTCATATTGTTGGATTAATGCTATAATACCATTTTGGTCCTTTAAATCCACAATTAATCTGTACAAATAACTCTGAAAATTCTTTACCAGATATTATTGTAGTATTACTGCGTGTTTCTATTCAATTATTAAATTTTTCTCTGGTAATAGTTTTCTTCCAAACAATTTCTACAATCATTCTTGCAAAACATAATGATATACTAAAATAATTTCCTTATTTTAATATGAAAGTTTATTATTAAATAATTCTTGTGATTAATTCTTGTAGAAAATTACTGCTTACTTTTATAATAACTAGCAGTATATAAAAAGTAAAACAGATTATGAAGTAATCAATTATTTAACTGTGGTTATAATAAATCTATTTATTATATTTCATAAGAAAATTCATAGTACTGTTGATTGATAGTAATATTATCAACAGTTTCATAGACAAATCTTACACTATAGGTTCCTTTAACCTCTGTAATCCTTTTTTTAGCCCAATTTCAGTGGTACCATTGGATGGAAACATTCAGAGATTCAATTAAATCACCAAAATAATAGGCCTCTTTATATATTTATGAAATTCTATATGAGAGATGAAAATTAAGCTTCATACTCAGTTCAGGATTTGAGCTGGAATGAATTTTTTATTCTTTATCCTATTTTTATGAGAGTTGTGTATTAAAGATGAAGTTAAATTCTTATTCTTTTTGGATTCTCTTAGGTGCTATTTTAGCTCATGCCACACTTTTGTGGGAATCTTGCAATATAATTGGTTTATAGTATTTTTTGGTGTCAGGATTGTGCTCTGGGGGTTAGTCACAGGCTGAAAATATTAGCATTCACAATTAATCCCAACAATCTCTTGAGATAAATGAGCTCTATGATTTAAAAGATATGATTTAATGTTAAAGGTCTTTAAGAACTCATGTAAAAATTAAAAGTATATTGGAGGTTCTTATCAAAGGAAAAATTCAATATCAGAAATAGTGGACTCATTGATGTGTTATTTATAGAGTTTTACACATCATAAATGTTTCAAGACTTCTGAGCACCAAGCAGAAAAAAAGGCTCTTAATCCACTTTAAAGTAAAAAATACTTCTCCTGTGGCTTAATGCTTTGCTACTGTAAGCTTTTGGAGCAAATATGAGAGTATCTAGAACCCAGAAAGAAAGAAACGGGCCCTTAAGCTTAGTAAAAATCCTCCAAATTTTATTGTAATATTCTTCTCATTTTGTGATATTACTCAGAAATATTGAGCTCAGAATTTCAGCTCTTATTTGAAGCTCCAAATCACCCATAGCATATGCTACTCTAAGATTCTCTCCAATCTGTGAATTTCAAGCCATAGTTAGCAATAATAGTATAGTTTGAAAAACTGTAAGTGGAGTAGAAGCTTGTAAGGTGTGGATATGAAACTTTGATTAAAAATAAGGTACTTTTCCTGTCCTCAAAATTTGTATAAGGTAAGAAATAATTAAAAATAGTATGAAATAATATTTTTAAGAGAAAAAATGCCAATTTTATTTCTTTTAACTTTATAAGTATAAAACAATGATATTGTAAAGATTTATTGTTTTACCAACAATAAAAATTTATCCAAAAATACTTTACAAGAGATATTTAAGGCTACAAAAGGAATTTCTTCAAGAGCAATCTCAATTGGAGTTAACTGAGCAAAGAGATGAAAACAATTAATTAAAGAACAAAGTCTTTTGAAATATATTTAAAGAGAAAACATTCCCAAAAGTGACCAGAGTGATTTTGGAAACAAAGTGACAATGTTAACAGTGATGAAAAATGCTTTAATTCACTTTTGGGGTGGTTCAAGGGTTAAAAATGATTATGAGAGTTACAAACAATGATTATAATGGTTTTTTCACGTGGTTAGAAGGTTTAAAGTGATATTAAAAGGGTGGTTGGAGTATTTAATTGATTGGTTTAAGAGTGTTTAAACTAATTATAAAAGGAAAAGATTCTAACATGAAAAGAAAAGTGGGGCAAAGAAGACATTCCTTTATAGCCATCAATTTTCTTACTCCAAAAGTAAAATTTACTCTTATTGGTGGTGGAAAACACTCTAAAAACAGAAAAGCCAATTATGGAATCATTGAACCCTGGTTTAGACCAAAAAAGGGTGGGTTTTAGCCATTTTAGACCCTTAAATCAGCCATTACTATAGTAATACCTAGTCTAGAGCCTTCAAAACACGTCAGAATGTGTGTAATAGGTGTATAAACCAGTTAAAACTGTTTTTACTAAGATTGTTTTAACTTAAGGGTAGTTCTACCCTCTTGGCAACAGTTAAAACTGCCCTAATTGGTATCAAAACCTCATGATCAATTGAGTCACAGACCCTGTGACTCAACTCCAGGCCAAAAGTGATGAACCTTTGCGTTGATTTTGATATCCCATGCCTGTCAGCAAGGATTCTGGGGGTCTGGCTCCCCCTTGGAGCTAGAGTCCATTTCCCCCCCAGAATTAATCTTTCCAATTTATTTTTTCTTTAATTCCTCAGAATGTAATACACTTGTAATTTACACATACAGTTCAATTGAGTTTTTACAGTACACAACTGTAATAATTGATACTTAATATGTAAATTACAGTTCACTTATGTAATACATGCGCACATTTTGACATTTCAATTGAAAATACTTCAATTCCTCATAACTTCTAAACTACACACAACACCTCAGTTTTAACACAAAAATTGATGGTTAACACCACATGTGGTGTGAATTAAATTAAGGTTCTGAGGATTTTTAACTTTTGTAGATAAAGTACTAAAAACTAAATTTAACCTTATTTAGTGTTGCATTACAGACATTTTACCCAGAGGTGACCCCACCTTATTTTTTATGAGGAATCCAATGGTGAAGTAATTTTCTTAAGTATATTTATTGGATAAAAATTGATAATATATTTCATGTAAAGTTTTACCCAAAATATTTCAATTTCATTGATTTTATTAAAAATTCATTTTTACTTGATTTTTTCAAGTAAAAATGCATTTTCACAATTTCAAAATTTAATTTAATTTTTTGCTTTAAGTTATAATTAATTTTTTATTTTTACATATGAATTTGTATTTATATTTTGATTTTTATATTGATAATATAAATAAATTTATTTTATTTATATTTATATCTTATTTTGTTATTTGTGGTCTTTTTGGTATATGAAAATACCTCTAAGGCTCCCATTCCCTCCCCCTAAAAAAAATATTACTTTGTAATATTGTTATTTCTAGTGTGTCTGATCCTTCTGAGAATCTTAGTAGGTTCAGGTCTTTCCTTTTCTGATAACCATTCATCTTCACAAGCTGGGTCACTGTACCTAACAAGGTATTCCCTTACTTTATTGGTTCTCAACTTTCTTTCTTTGAGAACTTTGGTAATTTTCTTAATGCCAGATGATTCAATAGGAGGTATAGCTTGGGAAACTTTATTCCTCAAAGGAAATTTTTCAGCATTGCTAGATCTATATGGCTTTATCAAGCTCACTGAAAATATAGGATGCTTATTGCTAAGTTCTTCAGATAGTTCTACTTCAACAGCATTTTCTCCATGGAGGGCCTTAATGACAAAAGGTCCTGCAAAGGAATCTTTGAGATTTTTACATCCTTTGATGTTATTGAAGCTAGTGGTGGATGCAAGTACTAAATCTCCCACTTTGAAATCTGGAGTGTCATGTGAGTTGTCCCATTTGTCCTTAGCATATGCAAAAGAGTCTTCCATTCACCTTACTGCATGCTTTCTAGCTTTGTCTAGCATTACTTTGAAGCTAGCAGCTGTAGGATGTGTTTCAACCAATTCTTTCCTCAAGGAATCTTTAGGTAATTTGGTATTCTATCATTTCTCTAGAATAGCAAGAGTTTGATTGGTACTGACATGAATAGATGTCTTATATGCAAATTCTAGTTCTGTTAAAAGAGTACACCAACATGGGTAAATCCATCACAATATTTGAATTCAAGGCCATATGCACAAAATCTCCTTACCATAACCTCTAAGGTCTGGATCATCCTTTCAGCCAAACCATCAGTTTGTAGGTGGTAGGCTGTAGAGAAGGATAATTTTGTCCCAAATAGTTTGTGAAGATTTGTCCATTGTGCTGAGGTGAATTTGGGATCCCTGTCACTAATGATGTTTGTGAATATGCCAGTCCATGATACTACTCTATTCCATATCAGAAGATCTGTATCCATGACTGTATCATCCTTGTGACACGGTAGAAAGATTGGAGTCTTACTAAATCTGTCAACAATCACTAGGCAAGCATTATAACTTCTGTCACCCCCTAGTGGAAGACCAGTTACCCAATCCATATGGACAATCTCCCAAGGTCTGCTGGGTTCTTGGATCTTAATAATATCTCCTAGTCTTTTTCCAGTGGATTTATTTGCCTTTTGACATCTGTCACAGGTTTTGCAATACTCGGCAACATCCTTCTGCCACATTGGCCACCATATGCAGGCTTTTACTTTTTCTCTTGTTCTGTGCTCAGACAGATATCCTGAGAAAGGGATGTCATGGAATTCTTTAAGTACAAGATTGATTAAGGACCTGTCCACAACTGTCATGACACATGTATGCTTAGTTCTGTGGTAAATTATACCATCCAGTAAGTGGAATCTTCCTTCATCAGATGATTTTTCTATACCTCATCTAATGCATGTATCAAAGAATTGTTTATGAAGTATTTAGTAAGTAATTGGAATAAAATGCTACAACTTTTGTCCTGATCATAACTGTTTCTTACATGCTCAAAGAAAGTGAAGTTCAAGTCTGTAACACTGATTCCTTCTATGAGGATTTGTGGGGAAGCTTCCTCTGGAACATAAGCAGGATTATCAATATTATTTGGTAATGGAAATTTCCTCATTCCATCTGCATTTTTATGAATATTCCCATCTTTATGAACAATGGTCATATTGCACATATACCCTTGTATGGCTATTTGCCATCTGAGCATGTGCCTGTTAGGAGTCTTCATGTTTGAAAGTGACTTAACAGTGGCACAATCTGTTATTATTTCAAAAACACATCCTTCCAGAAATTAGTATAGATTTTCCAAGGCCCAGACAAGCCATAAGCACTCCATTTGACTGGCTCCATATCTGGCTTCAGTTGGTTTAATTTGCCTGGATATGAAGCATATGGGTCCTTCCACAGGTGTATCATTGATAATCTGGACTTGATGAAGTGCAGCACCAAGCCCATCTCCTGATGCATCAATATAAAGCTTAAAAGGAAGCTTTAAATTTGGAATAAGTAAGAGTGGAGCAGTGGTCAAGGCTTTTCTCAAAGATTCAAAGGCTTTGACTCTGTCAAAAGTCATCTCAAATACTGTGTATTTGTCACATAATTTATGAAGAGGTCTTGCTATGGATGCAAAATCTTTAATATGTTGCTTGTAATATCGTGCAAAGCCCAAAAATTACGGAATTCCTTCCTTGTTCTGAGGCATGCATTTCAGCAATACTGCTGCAACATTTTTTTTGTCAATTCCAAGGGATAAACCAGATACTACATGTTCCAGTGCTTTAAGCTCTTTAAATCCAAAATGGCATTTCTTTAAGGAAATTTTCATGTTGACAGATTGGATTTTTGTCAAAGCTCTGGAAAATCTGTACATATGTTCTTCCCAGGTTTTGGAACAGACAATAATGTCATCAATGTAAATGATTAACAATCCTCCTGAAAGCTCTTCAGGGAAGATTTCATTCATCATTATTTGGAAGTGTGAAGGTGCATTATTGATACCAAAAGGCATCCTCAAATATTCATATACTCCACTATCAACAATATTTCTCAAGTATTTTCTTTCCCTTGGTGTCACTAAATTCTGATGAAATCCTTTAAGGGAATCCATAGTGGTTATATACACTGCTTGAGATATCTGGGTAAGGAAATTTGGATTTTTGGTATTGGGTACCTGTCTGGAACAGTCTAAGTGTTCAGAGCTCTCAAGTACCCAACCATTCTAGATTTTCCATTATGCCATGCCACTATGACTGGTGTAGGTATTTCTACTTCTTCATTATGGCCAACCTTTCTTATTACACCAAGGTCTAGAAGTTCTTTAACATGAATTTCTAGAGCTTCTCTTGATTTGGGACTTGCTGGATATGCAGGTCTTCTTAAGAGTGGTGAATTAGGTCTCTCAATGTTAAGAATGATGTCAACTTCATGACCAATAATTGCCCCCAAATGTTCTTTGTCTGATGCAAATGCTTCTTTGTGGTCATATAAAAGGGCAGAAAGTTCATTTTCTTGACTATAAGTCAAATGAAGGCTTATTTCAGCTTCATTCAACTGTTCATATTTGAATCTTTCCAACTCTAAGATGACTGGTGCTACTTTACTTAATGTAATTTGTCTTTTAAATGGTAAAAAGGCAAATTTTTGACACTTATTGTCTCCAATAGTAGAGTATCAGTCTTTGTTGTTATGTAAGTCTATTCCATACATGATTAAATAGTCATTTTCTAATATAAAATGGGTACTAGAGCAATTTTCCATAACAAAAAATTGAACAGTGATTCTTAAATTTCCACTGATATGTGGAAATATAACATTGGTCTCAAAGATTCCCAATGCTTTCATTGGATTACTTGCGCTATTGAATTTTATGCCATTAATTGGTAAAAATTGGTCTTCAAAATTTGGCACACAAGTCTTAAGAAAAGATTTTTCAACACAAGAGCAAAAGGCTCCTGGGTCAAGTAAAAGCTTAGTGGGTTTGTTGTCAATTGTCACTTCTGTTATACAGGAGTTACCAGCTTTATAACCTTTTCCCCTGTTTGGTTTGGTTTTCATAATTTGTGCATCTTGAAATTTTGACAAATCAAGTTGACCATTGCTTAATTGTGGCAAGTGGGAATAAGAATCCATGATGTCAAAAGTGTGACTCAATTCCAGGCCAAAAGTGATGAAACTTTGCATGGAGTTTGACATCCCATTCCTGTCAGCAAGGCTTTTGGGGGTCTGGCTCCCCCTTGGAGCTAGAGTTCCTTTCCCCCCCATAATTCATCTTTCCAATTTATTTTTTCTTTAATTCCTCAGAATGTAATACACTTGTAATTTACACATACAATTCAATTGAGTTTTTACAGTACACAACTGTAATAATTGATACCTCATATGTAAGTTACAGTTCACTTATGTAACACATGCGCACATTTTGACATTTCAATTGAAAATACTTCAATTCCTCATAACTTCTAAACTACACACAACACCTCAGTTTTAACACAAAAATTGATGGTTAACACCACATGTGGTGTGAGTTAGATTAAGGTTCTGAGGATTTTCAACTTTTGTAAATAAAATACTAAAGACTTAATTTAAGCTTATTTAGTGTTGAGTTACAGAAATTTTACCCAGAGGTGACCCCACCTTATTTTTTATGAGGAATCAAATGGTGAAGTGATTTTCTTAAGTTTATTTATTGGATAAAGATATATGATATATTCCATGTTACTTTTTGCAAAAAATATTTCAATTTCATTGATTTTATTAAAAATTCATTTTCACTAAATTTTTTCAAGCAAAAATGCATTTTCATAATTTCAAAATTTAATGTAAGCTCTTATTTTAAAGTATAATTGTATTTTTTTATTTTTATATATGAATTTGTATTTATATTTTAATTTTTATTTTGATAATATAAATAAATTCATTTTATCTATATTTATATCTTCTTTTGACATTCATGGTCTTTTGGGTATATGAAAATACCTCCAAGGCTCACAAAGCTAATAGCTTTTTTTTCTAACCCCAATATAAAATCTGAAAGTAGAAGGTATTTAGAAGTTTCTTCCCCAAAACTATAACTGTTTTTTAATTCATTGTAATTAATTTAACATTTAAACAATTGATCCCGCAAGTTATTCTACGAGCTCATGTACTACAGAACAAGAGGCTTGAGTTAGCAGGATTATTAATAAAATCAATCTCTTTCCCAAGAGATCTAGTCCCATACTCATTGAAAAATGAATTATATGTAAGCCTATATATAATTGAAAGGACTGTTAGATATGTATTTATGTAACTGAGGCTTATATTTGAAGTAAAAATTGAGGTATTGTGTCATTATATAATGTAATTCAGCACAAACTGAATCTTGATATATGAAGGGAAAATGAAATTATGGTCTTGGTATATAATCATACTTATTTTCAAAGTCATAAAATTGATCATTTCAAATGGAATTTCCAATATGAAAGGGGGTATTTATGACAATTTTCATTCATGTAAGCTCAGAAATATTTGAAATCTTTGTTTTTAGCTATTGGGAACAAGGTGGTTCACTTCAGGAGGCTCTATTAATAATAAGTAAAAAAGTTACCATTATATGATGTTCACAAAAAATGAATAATAAGAGAAGGATATTGAATTAATTAGAGACTTAAAATTAAGTATTCAATATAAACTACCACAATAAAAGCCACAGGTAGCCAAATCAAAAATAAAATCCTTAAGACAGGAGAAGAGCTTACATGAATATTTATAATAAAGAGATCAAATATGTAATAAGGTGATAAAGAAGTACTATTAATAAATTGAATTATACTTGATGAGAAAATTGATTTTCTAATCAATCAATTGTAATTTTTAGTAATGAATTGAGCTATCTATCAGTAATGAACTAGAGCCACAAAGAGCTGGAGCTGTGTAATATGGGCATAAATTATCAAATCAAAGCTGGGATACAATTCATTAATATTGATAATTCACATTTTCCCGGAAAGATAATTTTCCTTCCAAGAAATTTGTCCTAATTTTAATCATTTGTAAAAAAGGGTATTGTTTCTTCAGCCATCAGAACATTTCTTGAAAAGTGTATTTTTTCTACCATACAGATATAACATAAATATAGGTGCAAGATCTCCATATATAAAATTTTTACCAGGGACATACCACAAAGAATATCTTGTATTAATGGCTGGAAATTGATACCTTTTAGCTTGGAATTGGCTTAAAATATATCCTTTTTAGTTCTCTGAGTGCTTGCATACGATACTGAGAAAATCCTCTACCAATGTTCTTGATATAGATTTCTTATTCAATCTTTTGAAACTAGTACAGATAATTTGTGTATCTTTTCCTGTATCTCACCAGCAAGGATTAAGTGAATGGGGATATGCATTGAAAATTTGCTTCTTTATTCAATAATAAAAACTGGATGCCTTCACAAAAAAGATATTCAAGAAAATGGGAAACAAAAAAATACAAATTGATTGAGCTTGAATTATATTTATATTTGAACATATTTCTTCAATATATCAAAATATATCTTTATTGTTATAATTTATGTATGAAGGCAATTTTTAAAAAATGTTTAATTCAATACTATCAAAAATGAGAAACAATGGAATCACAGAGTCAGGAAACTATTTATCCGCAAATGTTTTAATAGATATTTTATTAAGACAACAGAGCAAGATACTCTTTTTCTATTATTGTACATATCTCTCTTGTAAAGATCATAGAATAGGCTTCTAAATGGGAAGTTGACACTGGTTAAGGTCATCCAGAGGGGAGATTCACTGGCAAAGTATTGGTGAAAAAAATAGAATTTTCAAAAAGTAGGGAATGTAAGAGTAAGTATGTTGAAAAAACACTGAACCTATCAAAGACTTCAGTTTCTGGGCTTTAATATTGGAACTTCAGTTGAGACCCTGTGAAATGTCCAGAGTTGGGCCATGAAATGGGTTTAAGGGGTATTTAAATCTGTAAAATACATCATTTTTCTACATTATTCTTTTCCATATTCTCTGTTAAAAGCTTTCAATTTTTCTTGGGTGGTTTACTCTTTCTAATTGAGTGGAAACCCCTGATAATTGCAAAAAATGTCTATTTTCTCACCCTGGGACATCCCTTGGCATATTGCCCCGCAAATTTGAGTGTTTTGCTCCAACTACTGAAAAGACTCTGGAGCTACAGGATACTTTATTTAAGGGGCTCCACTAGCTAAATAATAGTGAAACCACATGAAAAAGACAGCTTTGGGCCATACAATGGGTTTTGGGTGACTATTGCGCTTTCAATTGCTGAATTGTTTCAATTATTTAATGAAATCAGAAATTCTTTGTGCAAAATGAACTATTTATAATTGTGTGAAAGACAGTGATACTTGCCAAAAATGGCTTTTTCTGGGCCCTAGCCCAACCTCCCATGGGTTTGTGAATTTTGTTTTCTTCAGATACAGTGAACAACCACCAATAACCAAGGAAGACCTTGATTGGTGGAGCTTAGTATGAATATCTTAGTGAATTCTTCATGAAATTCCCAAATCCATGCCATAAAGTGAGTTCTGGAGGTCTATATATATGTCAAATGCAGAATTCTTTGAAATATGTATTTTGAAAATGAGGAATTTTTGGTGAGGGTGAACTATGGCAAATTGTGTGAGAGACCCTGAAACTCGCTAAAATTGGCTGTTTTTGGAGCTCTGAGACATCCCCTGGCCTATATTCTCATCAGGTTTAGGGGGTTCTTGTTCCATATACTCAAAATTCCCTGTACCTTCAGAAGCCTTCAATTAGGGGGGTTGACTGCATAAATGAGAGTGAAAATTGTGTAATATGGTAAAATTTGTTCCATAAAATCCATTGGGGGTATCTATATAGTTGGAAAATACATAACTGTTTCCAAATTAGTTTTTGGACTTGTTTCAAGAACTGGGAATTTCTAACGATGGAGTGAGATATTTCCAATTATTTGAAACACCTGAAACTTGCCCAAAAGAGCCATTTTGGGGCCATGGAAATTCCCACAGTCTGTATTATTTTCTTCTTCATATACTACAACATGCCCGTTAGATCCATTGGAGACTTCACTTGTGTGGTTTTCCTATGGATATATTGGTAAAAATTGGGTGAAATGGCCAAATTTCTGCTATAAAGTAGGGTTTTCTAGTACATATAGCTGTAAATCAAAAACAGAACTGTTCATAAAAGGTGGGTGAAATATTTTTCATAAAAATTTGGAGTTTTTCTTGTGGGTGAACTATGTTGAATTTTGTGGAAACAGCTTAAATGGAAAAATATTCCTCTTTTTGAGTCCTAGGAAACCCCCCTAGTCTATTGAAAATACGCTGGGAGAGTTTTTTGCTCCAACTACTTCAAAAAAACGCAAAATACATTAATGGCATAATTTAGGGGTATTCACTAGGAAATAATTAGGGAAAGCCTCATGAAATGGCCAAAATGGTGACAAAAAATGGTTCTGAGGGTATATACACCAGGGAATTATTGATATAACTTCCTGGCCAGTGATTGAACATCAGATGAATTTATTATAGTAGAGACAAAACAATATTATCAATTTCCTGGAGATATGTTAAGTATATCCTCATGGAAGAAGTAGGATCTCTCCATTATATCCCAAAATTCTTTTTATCCTCTCACTAGTAGGCTTCCACAATGTCACTAAGATATTTTAAAAATGTTTCAAGCGTATTACAAGTATGTCTTAAATTACCCAGAATAGATGTTCCTCTTTTCATCCCAAATGGGTCAGAATTTCAGGGCTAATAGTGACATAAACCATTTTTATATCATGAAGAGCTTTTCATGCTCAATTACTCAAAAATGGTTTTAAATTTAAAATTATAACTATGCATAAACTAGTTAATATTACAACAATACTAACAAATTAATGAAAATCCCTTGAAAAAATTATCTGTCCATGATTTCAATAATAAATTTCACACTATCACATCACTCAAATTCTTCTTATAAACTATAAATCCCATTCAAATTTTCTAAAAAAACATTTACATACAGATATTGAATAAAGATACCAAAATGGGTGTTAAATCAATGGGTTGTGAATATTTGATACAACCAATAAATTGATAAAAATTATAAGCTTAAGCCTTCCATGTTGGTAAAAGAGGCTTTTGAATCTTATCTATAGGCTTCTATATGGTACTTATTTCACTTCAAATAGCAGCCAAACTGACTTTTTTATGAAGAAATACAAAAAAATAATCTTAATTCAATGAGGATTTGAGTAATTGAGCCTTGAAATTTACATAACTCAGATTTTTGTTAAAATAATACCTTTGAACCCTTCATTCATTTTGAATTTTTACATCCCATCATTAATATCTGTATTTCACTCATCTCATCTGAATATATATGCATGCCTAATGAAGTACCAAATTAAGCTGAAGGATTCTGAGTCCTGAGGAATTTATAATTGATTTGAAGGTTGAAGTCTTTTATAAAATATCTGTGGACTATTGAGCTATTTTTGGGATTAATGAACTTTTAAAAAAATATTATAAAACAGCTTAACCATCTTACAGCAAGCCCAAAAATTGTGAGCCTTTGAGATGTGACCAAGTATCCAAAAAGGTCACAAAAAACTTGACAAGAATTCTTCTAATAATAAGAACTGAAATCATAATTTTGAAATAAGTAAAAATACCATAAAAAGGCATAAATTATCAACTTCATCAGAGAACAATGGATAAGCATGCAAAATAAACTACACCATTTGATTCCACATCATAAATCACGTATATGACTCCTTCATGTCATATCTGTAAATGCAATACTTACTAGGAAACCCTGGACATATGCACTTTTATGATCAGCACATATATTGGTAATTTTTAGCGCATATCTTCTCAGTTACACACAATAAAGGGTTTATCAAGAAACAAAGTTTCCACTAAATAACTGTAATAATAAAGATATAACTCTTTACAAGCTATAAACAAGGGTAAAACCTACAAGGGTATATTAGGCAAAATAGCAATAGCTTTTGACAACTTAAAATTAAAAGTGGTTCAAACTTAACTAAATTAAATATTCAGATTCTACTAGCTTGTATGTGAAAAATCACATAATTTATATCTTATTCAAGGTACAACCCCATGAAATCATGGTTTGAAGTTCAAAATAGTAAATTTTATCATCCAAAATAGAGTTATGATGATTTAATGAAATCCCCTTGGAAGCTTAATGAGAACATGCCATGATATAAAAATTATTTCTCTAAATTTCTCTAGTGTAAATAACTCAAATGTTATTAAGGAATAAAGAAAAGGCTTAAAAATGATCATTTCTGATCAATAACTCAAATCTTATTTTAAGTGCAAAGGTTAAATAAGAAATAAAACTGATGGGTAACAGTATTTTATGATTAAAACTACTATCTAATTTTTTTTCAAACCTTATGATATCATCAAATTAGGGCTATAGTAATAGCTCAAAAGAGGTGTAATAATGATGTAATCATCACCAAAGCTTTGAATGTTTATAGATTCAAGTGGATAACACAAAACAATGTCTACTAGAAGCTATCTGTCACCAGAATTGAGGATCTTTACTATAAAGGGACCTCTTATTCCTCTGTTTCCCCCTCAGATATACCAAATACAATAAAGCTATTAGAGAAAAGGTAAAAGTATGTATCATTCAATGTAAAAATCTTGACTTATTAAAGACAAAAGCTATATCATATCTTAATCACTATTTTGTATTCTATCAAATAGATATTTTATATTCATTTGTCAGTTTCTCTTAAAATGCCTCCAATCCATTTAATAATAGGAAAATTTGTAATTCACTTTATTATGTATTGGAAAGAGAATTTAGATAGGATGCATTTATATCCTTAGGCCTAAAATTATGCAAAATTATTATATTACAGGTTGAAAAATTAATTTCTTTCCTCTTATTTTAATATTTTTTCTCTCTATTATTATTTTTAATAATTTCATAATTAATATAATTAGTATTTATATCAATTAATATGTTTGATATTGGTAATATTATTTTTATAAGTTGTTATTTATTTTCAAATGAAAAATTTTTATGCATTTAATAATTGTTGGTAATATTAATAAATTTCCATAAATATACTAATATGTTTGATTTATTAGATTATTTTTATATTATTCTTATAATATGCTTATATTATCATGTTATTTCTTAATAATATAATTAATCTTATGCCATACTTATAATATATATTTCTTATTAGAATTATTTTGAATATTATTATTAATTAAATTAAAACTTTCATAATAAAATAAGTAAAATATTGGTAATTTTTACTTACATTTTCATAGTAAAACCCTACATTTGTGGGCCTGGCTGAAATATTTACTCAAAGCACATTTTAAAACAAATTTCAAATCGGGTTTATCCAATAATAAATCACATTTATAATCATAAAATTTCATAATAATTTATTATTTATTGACTTTGAAAGTTATTGAGAATTTGGATAGTAATTGTATTGTCTTATAAATGGTTTTTCACAGCATTAGACTTGTAAGAATTTCCTTTGAGTGAGTATTATAATTTTAAAGAATATTTAAAATATAATTTAATTGAAAAGGAATCATATTGGTTCCTATTATCAATGAAATAAAAAGAATTATTTTACTTATTTCTCTTAAGTAAAAGATATAAAAGCAATTTTCTATGTGGAAGTTCCCATATATTTATAAAAAGACTTATTTGTATTTTTCTTTTTTAGTGTTTGAAGATAACCCAACAGAGGACAGTCAAACCACTCTTGAAAGACTGACAGAAGAAAATTATCACAGTTCTAAAAGACCAGTTGTTACCAGCAGAAGAAAAGCTAAGAAATTAGTTTTTCCAGGTTCCACCATTCAGGACTCTGAAGTTGAGAACCTCTCTTAAAATTTACATAAAAAAGAATTTTTTATTATTATTTTTATAATTTCTTTTTATCTCTTATTTTCTCAAAATGACTTCTGTAAGAGGAAAAAATACTCCATCCAATTAGATGGAGGTTGACTCAGAAGGAGGAATTATTCCACAAAAGGGAAAAGAAAGGGAGAAATTCCCAGTGGAACATAATCCAATCAAGCAAGTGCCATATCCCAAAGGAGAGTCCCTGGAATGGACATTATCCCTGAGCCTGCATTGGAGCTAATTATGAGTAATTCAAACAGAGACAAATAAATTTCAGAGGCCCTAAATAGAAAACTAAATAGGCAAGTACAAGCAATATTTAAAATTCTAAAAAGACAAAGACTGGGAAATCCTGCACGAAAACCATCAAGGAGTGATGGGCTCCTGGAAGATCCTCAAAACATTCCTAACTGAGGAGGAAAGAATGAAATACTCCAATGCATGGAATTCACTATCATGCAAACCTCAAATAAAAAAAATCAAGGAATGGTACAACAAAAAGAAAGAGGAAAGAAAGGAAGAAGCCCAAGTAGCTTCTACCAGAAAGCCACAAGCCAAACAACCTCACCAAGAAGGGAAGAAGAAAAATCAAAACAATTGGAAGAAACTATATTCCCCCAGCTGAAGGATCCCAAGGATCTAAAAAGATTGCATGGACAATTTCCTCAACATTTCTAAAACCTCAATGGAGTTTGAGGACAAAGAGAAACAAAGATTGAGAAAACCATGTATTGCTATGAAATAACATTGTCTCCTGATGATTTAAATACTTGAACAAAAATTAAAAGTAGTATATTACCTTTAAAATACATTGAAAAAATTCTATTATAACAAAAGAAATAGAAATTAGTATATTATCTTGAACCCAAATCTTTTTTGCAGAATAAAAGCAAAATAGACAATGTCAAATTTATTGTTGAAGATAATAAACCAAATATTTTGATTGAAAATACTAAAAAATTAATACAAGGACAACATGAATTGTATAAATACATAAAAGATATAAAAGGAAAATTTGAAATTCAATTATGACCAGAGTATTGACAATTAACAGAAAAATTGAAGAAATTGTCAGTGACTGTTAACAATTTCAAAGAAACTACTTCATCACACCAAAACCTACTTCTAGAACATGTAGAAAAGAGTGATAAAGCAAGAATTAATGTTGAAGATGATATTCAAATTAAAATCAGACTCATTTCTGAAAAAGTGGATAAACTAAATGAGGATAGCTTAAATGTGATCCTTGAGGTATATTTCACATACACATATAGGCCACAATTATCTTAAAAAGAAATTCTGAACTATGCATAACCCATAAGTCATGCATATATTAAAAATTCATCCTTTTTGATTTCAGAAAAGATGAATAACATTTTATGGACTAAGTAAATCCATGAATTTAAGGCCAGAATTGGACTCTACACAAAATTTCACCTAGGGTAGCTCCATAGAGTGAATAAGCTCAAATAAACTCTTTCAGGTGATAATATGGAAAATACTTCAATACCATATAAAAGATCTGTGAAATTTTTGTGTTTATCAATTTCATGCCAAAATAATTGGAATGTGAGAAATCCCATGTTACGTATACAATAAGAATAGTGTTATGCATGTTTTGAGCACTTGATACTACTGTATTATTATATGCACTTTTGGTACACCCATAGTGGATATCAGTCTGGAAGCCTGAATTTCTATTTTTGACATGAAAATAGCTAGAGGGGAAAAAAGACATCAAAGAGAGCCAGGGTACCCAACTTCTGAGGCCTCTGAGGCCTGGATAGATCCAAAGCTGGGATACATGGCTGATCCTGACCCAATTAGCAAACTAAGACCTTTTGGGAACTTGGTTACCAAGTCAAAATCTCATTATATCCTAAGAAAATAGCAAATAAGCTGCTATTTTGATGTGCCAAGGAGGTAGAGAGCAACTCAGACTCCTGTAACCATGTCAATTCTTAATGAATTTCCATGTATAAACCCCAAAAGAGTACTTAAAGCCCTTTTTGACTAGTACTCATTGATTTACCTCATAGCAACCAGCCATATACTGCTTTTTGCAATTATATGTAAAAATGAGGTAAAAACTTCAAAAATTCATTAAAAATACAATTATTAATGAATATTTCTAAAGCTATCAGGACCAATTGAGAGCTGTATATCTCATCTGAAAACCAAAAAGAATTATAACTTTATGTGTTAAATTAAAAGGTTTAGTTACAGTCCATTTTTGATGACTCCATGTGAAACTCAGAATCTTTAAAAATTTACAGAAAATATGTTCTGTGATGAAATTTCCAATAACATTGATAAATTTGAGAAATAAATTATCATTTTGGAATAAAAGAAGATTTACAGTTGTTAATCCTTTTATTATTAACCATAAATGGGTTGGTAGTCACATAAAAGCCTCAATTAAGTAATTATGATAATCTTATGTGACAACAAATGATGCAATCAATAATGCAAAAAGGTTTATTGTTTTCTCACTCACTGGTTTTTCAGTTTGCTCAATGGCATGCCTCTGTGAGCTGTCTTTGACTTAAAATAGGCTTCCTCTTGCTTTTTTTTCAAATCAGCACAATATTCTATTATACCTTTACTACCAACAAGTAAGTATTAGTTAAAACTATTTCTTAAGTGTTTTATTCTTTCAGAAATCAATCATAAAGACGGGAAATCATAGAAATCAACTATATATTGTTGTAATCTTGTTATAAATCAATTTTGATCCCTTAAATACAAAATTCTATGTCAAATCTCTCTACTATTATCTTCTAAAAGGCTCATTGGATTAATAGTGAGTAATTCATCTTAATTCTTGAATTTTTTCTCTAGTAATAGATTTCTTCAAGAGTTATCTTTATAATTATTTTTGTAAAAGATAATTATACATTAACATAATTATATTATTTTAATAAACAAGTTTTTATTATTAAATTCTTGTAATTGATTCTTGTAGACAATTACTACTTACTGTTATAATCACTAGTAGTGTATAACATGTAATAGAAAAAAATTCTTTAATTATTTAATTGTGGTTATAATAATTTTTATCATTATATTTCATAAGAACAGTCATAGTACTGTTGATTAATAGTAATATTATGAACAGTTTCATAGACACACCTTACATTTGGGGGCCTGGCCATGACTTTTGAGCCTTGTACCCTTATTTAATATATTTTTAAGTTCTAAAATATATTAATTTAATATTTTTTTCTTTTCATCTGAAGTTAAAATAATTTTTATTCTTGAAATTGTTTTTAAAATCTTTTTCATTGAGGAATTTGGTTTGATTTTATATTGTTTTACATGTGGCTTTTTCACATCCAAAAACTAATAAAGTTATTCTTTGAGTTACTCTGAATTAATTTTAAATCAAAATCTTGAATTTTAATTATTTTCTTTGGAAAGAATAATTTTTTTAATATCAAAAAATAATAAAACCTATAAAAATCATAAAAATAATTTTTCTCTACTGTCTTGAATAAAATAGAGTGCGGCTGGTAATAGACTCAGTAAGATATATATTACTAGTCCAGAATCTTCAGAGGCAGAATCTGAAGAGAAAATTGAAGTGCAAATTGCTAAAAGAGGCACTTTATTCAGAACAGAACAGCTAAATTACCACCAAAAGGTGTATGGTTCTGTCCTTTTATTTCACTTTTTCTCTTGAATTGAGGTGAAAATGGTGCATACCATAAATGGAAGCAGCTATTCAGTCCAACCAGATGGATGTGGACAAGGAGGAGGCAAGACCAAATTCAGAAGTGTAAGATCTTCCTCAAGGAAGACACATCTGGAGGATGCCAGAGTTGCCCCCCATTCCCCAAGGTCTGTACCCACAAACCTTGATGTGAATTATGAATCTAGACTAATTCATGATAATATTTTAAGGGCTGAACCACTTCCAAGTGGAAGCAATAGAAATTTATAAATGCCAGTACAAAAATTGGTTCAGAGCAGTCAAAGAAGAGGAGTAGGAAATGTGCCCAAGCCTTTGGCAGGGGGCCATGAACTCCTACTTACACATCCAGAGATTTCTGGGTCAGGAGAAGACCATAGAGCTCTTAGGAGGTTGGAGCCCATTGTCTTGTAAAGAAAAAGTCAAAAAGATAAAGAATTGGTTGAAGAACCAAAGTCTTTTATCCATAGACCAGAAGAAGGAGTTGGAAATGACTCCAGCTTTGGAGACAGAAGGCCCAGTGGTGTCTACCAGCTCCAGAAGTGTCCAAAGACAACCCAAAAGGACCTCAGAAGAAGAAGAAAGGTCCCAAGAACCATCAAGGCAAGGGCAAAGGCAAAGCCAATTGGCACAGACCTTACCCACAAGGGTACAGGATCCCCAAATTGGAGCTTTCAGCCATTGACAGTGTCTTCAATATGGCCAGGACTCTTATGGAATTCACAGCCAAGGAGCAGGAAAGGATGAACAGGACCTTTCCACGCAAATAATACAAGAAATACAATTTTTTAAATCTAGTGTATATATAAAACTTGGCAAATTTGATGCAAAGTTAAATAAAATAACATCAGATATAAGTGAATTAATAAGAAATGACAAAAATCATACTGAATGGTATAAGTTGACAAATTACAAAAAACTAGTATTAATGTAGAAATTGGTAAAATTGATGCAAAGCTAACTAAAATGACTTGAAAAGGAATGGCAAACATTCTGCTGAAATGCATAAGTATGTGATTGCCATACCGGAATTACTTACCAATACATATGACAGAATTGAGAGTAAATATCATGTCCAAGATGATGAAATGGCAGGTTTTTCCACAAGAAACATCAATGATCAAATTAGAGTTCTCAAAGACTATTTTGTGACAGTGGCTAAAAATAAAAGTCAATTTGGCACACATTTGGCAAGAAGTGACAGTGAAAGGAAGAAATTAAAAGAAGAAATACTTGCACAAGTGGAGCAAATTCATAAGAATTATGAATCAAATCTGCGTATTGAAAGACATTCCACACCTTTGACTGAAAAAAAGCTTTCTGTAAAAGAAAATCTGACCCCTTTTCTAGGAGAAAATGTTATCTCTGCAAAATATATTCCCAAATCGGAAGAATGACCAACATTCTCTGGTGAAGGTGAATACAACCATATTGAGTTTATCAGAACTATTGATATGTTGCCAGAAGATTTTCAGATACCTGATAAAATTATAGTGGGAAAATTACACTCTATGCTTACCAGAACTGCAAAGAAATTGTATTAAAAGATGAGACAAGATCATGGAAAACATTATTGGTCTTGGTGGAAATCTGAAGTGATTACCAAATGGGCCAATACTTCTTGGAGGTTTAAAATGGAAAATGCTTTTGAAAGTGCCATTTTCAACTCAGAAAAAGATAAACCACTTACTTGGTTCTTCAAGCAAAAAGACAGATTATCTGCTTTACACCCAGATATGTCTGACACTATGATTAATATGAAAATATTAAGAAATTTGGAGGAGAACTGGAACATGCTATCAAGTGCAGATGTGTAGAACCCTGTTCAACAGAGGACTACATGAATGCAATGGAAGATATCATTACTAGAACAAGAATTTGTAAAACTTGGACTAAAATCCCTATGGAGTCCAAAATGGTCCCAAAAATTTCCAGAGAGGACAGAAGACCTGAGAAACCTCTCTTGAAGTGTCATAAATGTGGAGGTACTTCAAATTTAGCCAACACTTGCACCAAAAAGGCAAAGATTAATGAAGTCCAAGTCATTGAAGAAGTTCAGTGTACTGAAGAGAAAGAAGAATCTGAGATAGATTCTGCAGTCTCTGAAGACACAAAAGTAGAGGACTATCCAATTGAAAACATTACAGCTTTCTTTGAGGTCACAGAAGTCCATACTCACTTGCCACAGTACAGTGAGGATTAGAATAACCTGATCAATATTCAGGATGCCAGAATTTGTAAAACCAAACCTTCTAGAGGTAAAGGATATACTGCTGGAGCATCTTGTATCACATCAATCCTGATGAATGATATTGAAGCCAAAGTAAATTTGGATACAGGGGCATTTTGTACTTGTGTATGCAAAGATTATCTTCAAGCAATACTCCCTGGATGGAAAAACCATCTATTACCAATAGAGGGTGTAGAGTTTAGTAGTGCCAGTAGTAATATGTACCCTTTGGGCATATTGGACCCTAATCTTGTATTTCCACACCCATCAGGAAGTGTAATAATGAAAACTGAAATTGTATTAATGGATAGTTGCACATCTCAGCACATCATTCTTAGAAATGATTACTTGAATATTTATGGTATTGACATCAATAGCCATAGAGACAGATATTTTACAATTGGAGAAAATAGAAGACAAAACTTTTCTTTTTCCAATATTTCAAAAAATATCAATAGTATCTTCTAAAAAGATACTCATAAGGAAGAATTTGTGGCTAATCAACTTTTTGACGCAAAAAGTAATCAATCATTGTCACAAAAGATGAGCCATGAACTTATTGATGTGTTATACACATATAATAATGAGCCATTAGGCGCTATGAAAGGGCATGAAGTTGATATTACTCTGAATATTGACAGAACATACCCTCCAGTACTTAGAAGACCAGCTTATCCAGCCAGTCCCAGAGCTAGAGAAGCCTTGGAAAAACATATCCAAGAGTTGATCCAACTCGGTGTACTAAGGAAGGTAGGCCATAATGAGGAAGTTGAAGTGACAACACCTGTTATTATTTCTTGGCATAATGATAAGTAAAGAATAGTTGGAGATTCTAGATAATTGAATACCTACACAGTTCCAGATAGCTATCCAACTCCTAGAATCCAAGAAACCTTGACCCAATTGTCAAAAGCCAAGTATATAACATCAATGGATGCATTGAAAGGCTTCCATCAAAATTTTTTGATGCCTAAAGCTAAGAAATTACTTAGAATTATCACTCACTGTGGTATTTATGAGTATCTTGGAATGCCATTTGGCATTGAAAATGCTCCATCCTATTATCAAAGAATGATGAATACCATTTTCCCCACAGAATTGTCTGAAGGATGGCTTATCATTTATATTGATTATATTATCAGTACACAAAGAAGGAAACATTCACAAGAATGCTGATGGACTTAGCAGGTGGGCATTAGCCAACACTCCTGATAACCCAGCTTATGTAGCTTTGGAAGATAAACCACAAATTCCAATTGAAGGGATTAACATAACTGATATTGGGATTGAATTCTTTGAAGAAGTCAGAGAATCTTATAAGAAAGACAAGAATTTCCATATCTTGACTTCTTTATTAGATAAAGACTTCAAAGATACATCTTTAGTCAATGAACTAGATGAAGCTTGGAAGAATTCCTATTATGAAGGAAGATTTCACTTGTTTCATGGTATTATTTACCACAGAACCAAACATTCTTGTGTAATGACATTATGTAGCAGACTGCTTATCTATACCATTCTTCATGAATGCCATGAAAGCATCTACTCTGGACACCTGTCAGAAGACAGAACACTTGAAAAAGTAAAGAACTGTGCATGGTGGCCATCTTGGAGAAAAGAGACCATTGAATATTGCCATACCTGTGACAGATGCCAAAGGGCAGACAGGAGTACAGGCAAGAAATTTGGACTTATGATCCATATTCAAGAACCAAAATCCCCTTGGGAAGTAGTTCACATGGATTGGGTCACAGCACTTCCTCCAAGTTGTGACAAAATTTATAATGCTTGTTTAGTCATTGTAGACAGATATAGCAAAACTCCCATATTCTTACCATGTCATAAAGATGACACTGCTATGGATACAGCTCTTCTTCTATGGAGTAGAGTTATTTCTCATACAGGGCTATTTAAAAATATCATAAGTGACAGAGATCCTGAATTCACATCTGCACTTTGGACCAATCTTCATAGATTGTTTGGGACTAAGTTATCATTTTCTACAGCATATCGCCCTCAAACAGATGGGCTAGCAGAGAGAATGATTCAAACTTTTGAAGACATGATCAAGAGATTTTGTGCTTATGGATTAGAATTCAAAGACTCAGATTTCTTTACCTATGACTGGTACACTCTGATACCTGGATTGGAGTTGGAATATAAGACATCAGTCCATTCTTCCACAGGTAAAAATCCTGCTATATTAGAAAAAGGATGGAATCCAAGACTCCCAGTAGACACACTGAGGAAAGACTTGATTGAAGTTCATTCTACATCATCCAGATTCAAGATAATGCTTGAAAAAGTGAAACATCATGCAAAACAGAGTATGAATGATTCTTTTGACTATGCAAAACAGAAGTGGGACAAGAGTCAAAAAGAACCAGACTTCAAAGTAGAGGACTTAGTTCTAGTTCAAACCTTGAATTTTAATAATATCAAAGGCCCAAATAAACTTAAAGATTCTTATGTAGGACCTTTTTTTATTGTTGCCTTACATTGAAACAATGCAGTTAAAGTGGAGTTGAGTGGTGAATTGGAAAATAAACACCCCACCTTTCCAGTCAGCTTGATAAAAACTTATCAACCAACTGACAAAGAATTGTTTCCTTTAAGGAACCCAACTCCATTGACTTTACCACCAGTGGAACAGAGTGAAGACAAAAAAATAAAGAAAGTCATTAAAGAAAGGAGACTTAGGGGTAAAAATCAAAGAGAATATATTGTCAGATATAGAAATACAGTACATGAAGATTAATGGCTGGAAAAATCAGAAATGCCTGACTCAGATAAACTCTTAAGAAGATTTAGACATGAAAGAGGGGCACAAGCCTGAATATGTCTCTAAGTGTGCTTTAAATTACTTGATCTTAGTAATGTAAAGAGTTTGGACAGTGGACATGAACCCCCTTTGGGGCCTTTTTTTCTTCTTTATACCATTGATAAAATTATAATGCAATTTTATTTCTTGGTGGGACGGAATGTGAGCCTTGAGGTATATTTTAACTACCTGATTAGGCCACAATTATCTTAAAAATAAATTCTGAACTATGCTTAACCCATAAGTCATGCATATATTCAAAATTAATCATTTTTGATTTCAGAAAAAATGAATAAATTTTTATTGAGTAAGTAAATCTATGAATTTAAGGCCAGATTTGGATTCTACACAAAATTTTACCTAGAGTAGCTTCATACAGTGAATATGCTCAAATAAACTCTTTGAAGTGGTAATATGGAAAATACTTCAATAGCACATCATCAATACCACATAAAAGATCTGTGAAACTTTTCTTTTCTCAATTTCACTCCAAAATAATGGGAATGTGAGAAATCCCATGTTACATATACACTAACAATAGTGTTATTGATGTTTTGAGCACTTAATATTATGTTCTTTGTATATGCACTTTTGGTACACCCATAGTGGATATCAGTCTTTAAGCCTGAATCTCTATTTTTAACGTGAAAATAGCTATAGGGGACAAAAGACATCAAAGAGAGCCAGGGTACCCAACTTCTGAGGCCTCTGAGGCGTGGATAGATCCCAAGCTTGGATAAATGGCTGATCTTGACCCAATTAGTAAACTAAAACTTTTGGGAACTTGGTTACCAAGTCAAAATTTCATTATATCCTAAGAAAATAGCAAATAAGCTGCTATTTTGATGTGTCAAGGAGGTAGAGAGCAACTTGGACTCCTGTAACCATGGCAATTCTTAATGAATTTCCATGGATAAGCCCCAAACAAGTATTTGAAACCCTTTTTGACTAGTATCCATTGATTTACCTCATAGCAACCAGCCATATACTGCTATGTGCAATTCTATGTAGAAATGAGGTAAAACCTTCAAAACTTAATTAAAAATACAATTCTTAATGAATATTTCTGAAACTTTCAGGACCAATTTAAAGCTGTATAACTCATATAAAAACCACAAATAATTATACTTTTATATGTTAAATTAAAAGGTTTAGTTACAGTCCATTTTTGATGACTCCATGTGAAACTCAGAATCTTTAAAAATTTACAGAAAATACATTCTGGGATGAAATTTCCAATAACATTGATACCTTTAAGAAATCAATGATTATTTTGGAATAAAAGAAGATTTACAGTTGTTAATCCTTTTATTCTTAACCATAAATGGGTTGGTAGTCACATAAAAGCCTCAATTAAGTAATTATGATAATCTTATGTGACAACAGATGATGCAATCAATAATCTAAAAAGGTTTATTGTTTTCTCGCTCACTGGATTTTCATTTCTCTCCATGGCACGCCTCTGTGAGCTGTCTTGGACTTCAAATAGGCTTCCTCTTGCTGTTTTTTCCAGATCATCACATTATTCTATTATACCTTTATTACCAACAAGTAAGTATTAGTTAAAGCTATTTCTTAAGTGTTTTATTCTTTCAGAAATCAATAAAAAAGACGTGAAATCATAGAAATCAACTATATATTGTTGTAATCTTGTTATAAATCGATTTTGGTCCCTTAAATACAAAATTCTATGTCAAATCTCTCTACTATTATCTTCTCAAAGGTTCATTGGATTAATAGTGAGTGATTTATCTTAATTATTAAATTTTTTCTCTAGTAATAGTTTTATTCAAGAGTTATATTTATAATTAATTTTGTAAGAGATAATCATATATTAAGATGAACAAGTTTTTATTATCAAATTCTTCTTGCAATTGATTCTTGTAGACAATACTACTTACTGTTATAATCACTAGTAGTGTATAACACCTAAAAGAAACATTTTGTCAATTATTTGATTGTGGTTACAATAATTTTGGTTATTCTATTTCATAAGAACAGTCATAGTACTGTTGATTAATAGTAATATTATCAACAGTTTCATAGACACATCTTACATTAAATGTTACGAAGTTATCAACCTCATTTTCCCACATTTGAATTCCTGTTGAGCCAAAAGAGGAAAGAACAAATACCATCATGAAATATTTAAGTGATCAAACAAACCATCAATTTTTCATTAAACAAGCACGTCAATTTGAAGAATGGCCAACATTTAAAGTTGAAGGTGAATATGACCACATGTCATTCATTGAGACAATTTACATGTTGCAAGTAGATCATTCCATACCAGATGAATCAATCACTGAAATGATACATTGATTATTTCATAAATATTAAAAAAGATGGTATCATGGCATAAGATAAGAAAATGGAAAAAATACCTGGTCTTGGTGGCAAAATGAAATAATTACCAAGTGGAAAAGTAATGCTTGAAGGTATAAAATAAAAAATTCATTTCAAAATTCCTTCTTTGACCCAGAGAAAGACAAAACTCTAAATTTTCTCTCAAAACAAGTTGAAGGATTAAATGCATTATATCCAGAAGTTTCACAAAAGATTATGTGGATGAAAATACTAAAGAGTTATGGAGGACAATGGGAACATGATCTAAGGAGAAGGTTCTTAGAGCCATGTTCTGAAGGAGAATAGATGAATGAACTAGAAGCCATGATAAAAAAAAAACACAACTGGTAGAAGATGGAAAAAATTGGAAATAAAAAGCTCAAATAAACTATTTATTAAGAAGGAAAAACCAAAAGAACCCTTCAAACCCAATGACACAAATGAGCAAAGAAAATCACATAAATGTGGTGGTATTGAACACTTAGCCAATAATTTTCTTAAAAAGGAAAAAATAAATTGAATTGTGGGAACAGAAGACCACAATGAGAAAGAAGAGGAATCTTATTCTGAAAAAGATACTGAAGAATCAGAGACCTCTGAAAGTGATAAAATCAACATAATTAACTACCAAATTAAAAAGATTCATTTGATCTGTGAAGGAATAGATTTAAATCCAAAGTTTCCACCAATTGAAACATCTGACACAAAGATTTCAAATATAAAACATGCCAAATTTCATAGAAGCAAGCATGAAAAAGGAATGGGCTATACAATTGGGAAATCAAGTATAAGTACTTTTATGCTAAAAAATCAAGAGGGAAAAATTAATTTGGAAACAAGTGCCTACTGCAGATGTGTTGGAAAGAATTATTGACAAACACATATACCATATTGGGAAGAGAAACCCATACCAACAAAAGGGGTTCAATTTAGTAGTGAAAGCAAAAGCATGAATCCCCTTGGAATAATTGACTTAAAACTCATTTTCCACATTCTTCTCAATGTACAAGAATGAAAATGGAGCTTGTGGTAATGGATAACTGTACCAGTAACCATTTTATACTTGGGAATGATTACTTATAAGTCTATTGCATAGATATCTATAGCTAAAGAGATATATTTTACAATAGGGGACATTAAAAGACAGAAATATGCATTATTAAATAACAAAAAAAATTACTGTTATGAAAAAGAAAGGGAAAATACTAGAAAAAATCTTATTCATAAGTCAGAAACTAATAGAGAAAGAATTGACAGAAAAATAAAAATAAAAATTGATTTATCTCTTATATAAGTACAAGAAGCACCTTTGCATCTGAAAAGGAAACACTGGGTGCTATTATTGGACATGAGGCAGAAATTGTTCTAATTTCAGAAAAAACATATCCACCTTTGTGAAGAAGACCAGCTTATCCAGCAAGGACAAGAGCTAGAGAAGCTTTAAAAGTACACATTAAAGAATTAATTGACTTGAGGGATTTAAGAAACGCAGGAGATAATGAACAAATAGAGGTTACTAAAGATGTCATTATAAATTGTCATAATGGTAATTAAAGGATATTAGGGGAACTTAGAGCTCTAAATATGTATACCATCCCTGAAAGATATCCAATACCTAGAAACCATGAGACATCAACACTATTCTTCCAAGCTAGGTTTATTAAAGAAATGGATTCTCTAAAAGGCTTCCATCAAATTTTTCTAACAGATAATTCCAGAAAACTACCACAAATCATAGTCCACTGTGTCATATATGAATAACTAAGAATGTCTTTTGGTATAACAAATGCCCCTTCCCATTATAAAAGAATGATGAGTACTATATTCCTTGAAGGACTTTCAGAAGGATGGCTAATCATATAGATTGATTATATCATAATTTACTCAGAGATTTGGGATAATCACCTGACAAGACTTGAAAGAGTATTACACCAGATAGTCTAAGTAAATATGAAAATAACATTAAAGAAATGAAATTTTTCCCATAGTGAACTAAATTCACTAGTAGCGTTTTATCTGGACTTAGGTTGGGCACAGAAAAGAAAAAAAGTAGCAGCAGTACTACTAAAACCAATGCCCCAAACCCAAAAAGATATTCAATTATTTTTACTATTTTTTGGATACTGCTACTATTTTTTGGATACTGCGGAAAACACATAGAATACTTTGAAAAAACTGAAAAAACTCTTTATAATCTCTGTAATCAGCAGAAAGTATGTGAAATGACTGAATAAACAGTAAACAATTTAGAGGAACTGAAAAAAACACTCACAAATGCCCCTTTTTTCTTAATTACAGATTGGAAAATACATTTTAAACTGTGAATTGGTGTTTGTGGAGAAGGATTAGGTGCAGCATCAAACTGAACACAAATTATCAATGATAAACCTGTTGAAGGGCCAATTTGCTTCATTTCAAGACAAATTAAGGCAACCAAAGCAATTTATGGAGAACGCCAAATGGAATTCCTTTTCTTAGTGTGGGCTTTAGAAAAATTACACTATTGATTGGATGGAACAGTCTTTAATCTCATTACAGACTGTAATTCTGTAAAATCATTATTTTTGAGCCTTTGAGATATGACCACATATCCAAAAAGGTCACAACAAAATTTCTGTAATAATTCTACTTATGATAATTATCTCAAAAGCTAGTAAAATACCCTAAAGAAGTACAAAATCTAAATTAACTAAATATCTAATGAATAAACATGTGAAATAAATTACACCATTGGATTTAGTATGGTAAAATACACATATGTCACTTTTATGGCATATCTGAAAAGTCAATAACTACTGAAGTATAAGTAATAATACCTTAAAAAAGGTACAAAACCTTATTTATTTCAAACAAAAAATGACCCAAAATGTAAAATTAATTGGAAAATTACATTCTCCATAGATATCTACATATAAAACAATTATAAAGTTAATCTCTAAAGTCAATACTTAAGGAATTAAGCTGAATATATGCACTTTTTTGGTCAACACATACATTCATGGTTTTTATCTAATATCTCATGAAATAGACAAGATAGAGAGATTAACCAAAAGTAAAGTCACCATATGATTAATGTAAGGATACAGATATTAGCTTTATTTCACATGTTATAAACAAGGTTAAAACTTGTAATGGATTATTGAATAAAATCAATAGAACTGTTGACCACTTTGTTGTAAAAGTGGTCCAAACTTAAAAATAAGTGAAAAGTTAGATTCTACCAGTTCATTTGTGAAGAATGATGTAATTCTCATTACAATATTCAAGGTATAACCCCTTGAAATCATTGTTTGAAGTTTAAAATATTGAATTTCGACAGAAAAGATGAGTTACAAGAAAAATCATCAAAAATGGAGTTTTGATGATGTAATAGAATGCTCTTGAAACCTCAATAGGGACACGCCAAGATATTGGAATCCACTCCCAGAATAGCTGTAGCGTGTATAAATTCAAAGTTATCCATGATCAAAGTTTAAGCTTAAATTTGATCATTTATGATCACTCACTGTAGTCTTATTTTAAGTTCAACAGTCATATAAGTGATAAAGCTTATGAATACTAATAAAATACACAAAGTTTAGGCTTCTTTCCAGCCTATGATGTCATCAAAATTAAAGTTACAGTGATAGCTCCAAATAATGGCGTAATAATGAGGTAAGATGGTTTGATCATGATGTAATCATCACTAAACCTAAAAGGATTGATAAATTCTAGTAGAACGCATCAGTACACGTCTACTAGAAGCCTTCTGGACTCTGGAAAGGAGGAATTTATTGTAAATAGAGCTCTTTTTACTCTATTTTCCCCTCAGACACTTACAAAACACTAGATAATGAAAACAAAAAGGCAATTTCTTTATTCTTTATATAGAAAACTCTTATATTATTAAAGAAAAAGATCATCCTTATTATAATCATTATTCTTGATGTGATTACTTCAATTATTTAATTGTTTTGTTCAAAATTCTCTTAAAAACCTCAAATCCACGTAAAATCAAGATAAATTGTGATTTCTCTTAATTTTTATTGTAAATACAATTTAAAGAAGTTGTATTTCTATTATTTGGCGGAAAATCATTCAAAATTATTATATTAAGTATTAAAAGTAGGTTATTTCTTCTTATTATAATAATTTTCTCTCTATTATTACTTTTATAATTCTTTAATTAATATAAATAGTATTTATATCAATTTATAGCTTTAATATTAGTAATATTATTTTTATCAATTGTATCTTATTAATAAAAATCAGTTTCTTACCCCTTTATTATTTGTTGGTAAGAATAATAAAGTGCTTTTAAATATATTGATTATCTTATATTAATATATTTATTTATTATATTATTATATTTATTTAATAATATTATTATTTTTACGCCATAATTATAATAATTCTTTGTTATTAAAATTCTTTTTATCTTATTTATTTTATTTATAAGGACATTCATAGTAAAATAAGTAAAATATTAGTAATTTTTACTTATTGTTTCATAGTCAAACCTTACATTATTAAACATGAAGAAACCAAATAAACATATGCTGAGATGGCATATTGATATTCAAAACTATATAGGAAATACAACTATAGTCAAAAAATTTGGGAATATCCATTAAATTCAGATGGTCTTAGTAGGTAGGCTCTAGAAAATACACCTGAAATCCCAGAATGGGTACCACAGGAAGAAAATCATATAGAACAAATATATGTAACAGACTTTGGCACAGAGTTCTTCAAACAAGTCAAGGAAAGCTATAATACGGAAAATAATTGCCATATTTTATATAAACTCTTGATAGAAGACTGTAAAGACCCATCATTATCTTCTAAACTAGATGATGTATGGAAAAATACCTATGAGGAATAAAGATCCCACCTCCTTGATGCAATTATTTGGAATAAACCAAACATACATGTGTTATGACTCTGAGATATAGATTTTCAATAAAGACTTTATTGAATGAATTCCATGATAGTTTTGTTTCTAGAAATTCCTCAGAAGGTAGGACATTGAAAAGGGTGAAAAACTTCTCTTTGTGGCCAAATTGGTGAAAAGATGTTTCAGAATATTTTCAAGCTTGTGAAAGATTTCAAAAAGCAAACAGAACCACAGGCAAGAAATTTGGAATGATGATTAAAATTCAAGGAACAAAATTCTCATGGGAACTAATTCATATGGATTGGGTAAACGCCGTACCCCCAGGAGGAGACAGAAGTTTCAATGCATGCCTAGCATCAGTTAAAAGGTACATCAAAAACCCAATAATCTTTCAATTTCATAAAGATCATACAGCTATAGACACAGCCATAACTATATAGAATAGAGCTATTAGCAATACAAGTTTTTAACCATCACCCTCAGACTGCTGGAGTAGCAGAAAGAATAATACAAACTCTAAAAGAAGTCATCAAAAGATTTTGTTCTTATGGCCTGGAATTGAAGGACTCTGATTGGTTTACTCATGATTGATGTACCCTAATACCAGCTCTTTAGCTGGCATATAAGACATCAATCAATTAATCAACAGTTAAAACATCTAAAATGTTGGAGAGAAGTTGTTATCCAAGAATACCTAACAGCAACCTTAAAAATGTCAGCCTGTGACTCAAAACCAGAGCACAAGCATGACAGCCAAAATAACATAAACCAATGGTATAGCCAAGATACCACCAAAACATGGAGCTGAGCCAAATTAGCTCAAAAGGTATCAAAAGATAGAGGAAACTCACCTCTTTCTGAAAATATAAGTCCCATCACCATAGGACAAGAAATAACAAAGTTATTCCTGCTCAAAGTTATTGCTGAGCATAAACCTTAATTTTCACCTCTCATATAAAATCTAGAAGGAGAGGCTTAACCCCATCAAATGGATATTTAAAATGAAGCTCTAAGCCAGGGCTATCCAATGGTACCAGCCAAACTGAGCTAGCACCAATATTACTGGAGTTATGGTCAAATTCAGGCCAAATAAGGGTGAACAAAACATTCACCTCTCATCTAACTTCTACAGTTTTAGTGTGGGATACCTGAAGTGGGGTATCTTTGGAAAGGGCAAAATCAGGGCTATCAGATGGTGCCACCCACTTCTTCATATCTCAACTATAACAGAAGTTATGAGGCAAACAAGCTCAATACAGCTTTTTGCCCAAACCACGCCTATGTACAAAAACCTTGCACATGGGATAACCTTGCCATATTTAATGATAACCATACCAAATTGGGTACCATTGTGTAGAGCTCATACAGGGATATCCAATGAACCAACTTTGAGCATGATATCTCAAAAACTGACAGAGTTATGGCTCGTTTAAGGTCAAAATCCCACCTGCTGTCATATACAGCCTCACCATGGGATAATATCCCATAATCATGAATATGAGGTGTCAAATAGACAAAGAAGCATGTTTTTACTTCAATACCTCATATGTCAGTCAATACTGGGGTCCCATACAGTTTCTGTACAGCATTCTATGCGTCATACACGTCAGAATCAGGATGTGAGGTCCCCAGATGAAAATTTTCACCCTGTATTGGTAAAAACTGCCCAGATCTGGTTTCAAAACCACATCTGAGCCCCATAAAAGCTATACAGGCTGTTTGCAAACCACAAGCCAGTACTAGAAAGTGAAAAAATCTTCACTTCCTCTACGTGGAAAGGCCTAGCACCCTTTCCACCTCATTTCAGGATAAAAAGGAGGCTTTTCACAGCCAGAATTGTTTCCTCGTCCTGCTCTTGAATACCCTACGTAGTAAACTGTCCAAAACAGTTTTACTCTTGGGTAATAAACAGGTATAATTATATATTTTAATTATTGTAACTCTTATTATAGTAACCCAACTGGTAAGATTGCACCCTGGGTTCTCAGTAGCGCTCACCACCACTATAATCCAATAGTAGAACCCCTTAAATAACTTATAAAACATCTTAAGCTTCCAAAACCCCTATTTTAAATCAATTTTTCTACGTGTCACAGTCATAATTCTAGTTGTAAATACTTTTATTACCACTTCAATATAGACTCAACCTGACATTTTGGGGGCCTGGCTGTGTTTTTAACTTATTTTGGACCTTACAAGTAAGTTTTTCTCTTCTTTATCATTTATCGACACCTGTTTTACTTTTTTTAGGCGTCATTTTCTCTTTAAAAATATATTTTATATATTTTTTCTTGAAATGTTTTTGATATACTCACATATTTTAGAGTATATGTCACGTGGCTTATAACCACAAGACTAGTATTTTTGGTGTGTTTTGTATATAAAAACACTTTGAGCCACTAATACAGCCTTAATTCTTAAGTGAATTAAGACAACTCATACTGATAAACCAACAGTTGAGGCGTGTTTGGGCACATTGTTAACTCAATTACCCTGTAATACACCATTCTTTTGACAGATTATACTTGCTAATTACAAGTATTCTGTGAGATATTGCCATACAAACCCTATACCATATATCAGTAAGCTGTATTTTTGACGTGGAATTGTTAATTCAATTACATTGTCATCATACAAGGGCATCTGTAGTAACATACAAGCCCAGAGGCCATTCTTAGACGTGCAAAACCAGCCTTTTAAGAAGTCTTAACTGACATAAGCCCTCTTTTTTCCTGCTTTGATTCAGTGGAAGAAAACTTCATACCACTTGAAACCCAGTCACAGGCCAACATACCAGTGACACCCTCAGAACCAGAGGGCAGCAAGGGAAAAGGAAAAAGACTTAGTGAAGGCCTCATTACAGCAAAGAAGTGGACACCAATAGCCACTCAGAGAAGTAGAAAACCACGAAACTCTGCTTCTATACAAGGTAAACCAACCTTAACCACTTGTACAGGAAAGATTACAATTATTAACCCAGTTGTAACTTCCAAAGGCAAACTGCCCAAGTCAGCAGACAATAAATTTGTACAAGGCACAGTCAAAGGTAAATACCCTAAGAACATAAAGTTTTTGACTGCTTGCAGACACTGATATGTCCCCTGCATACCTCAGAGATCTTGGCTTCCAAAGGAACCAGCCAGAGGACAGAGAAGGATTGTCCAGAACCAGAAGACCTGGAAGAGGACACCTTGGACACAGTGGTGGATGGCAAAACAATGAGGGAGATAATATCAACCTTGCCATTCACACTCCAATTCAACAGAAACCTCAAACCAGAGGACTGGAAGGATATGGATCAAGTTCTTCAGATCCACCAACTCCTCAAAGACTTATTTCAATGGAGCATGGACAACAAGAGGTTCAACCTAGCAACTCACTGGGCAGAACTTGGATCAAGTTGCCAGAAGATCTGTCTCAGATAGATAGACTTCAAAGACCTTATGGAAATCACCAAAGGTTGGAATCCTACCAGGCAACACAGACTCCTGGAGGCAAGGGCACAGAGGATAAGGGAGAATCAAGCCACTATCCAAGCTATAGAGGAACAGTTAACCCAGACAGGGCCTACTCAGATTCCTTCAGGTTCACAAGGAGTAGGCCAAATCAGCTCTCCAGTGGCTTCACACCATTCAGAAACCAGCAGATCAGTGGCCAAGAGTCACCATTCTTCACAATTCCAGGAGGTTTCCAGGAGAAGACAAGGGAACAAAGGCAAGAAAAAAACCTCCTTAAACCAGAGGAGGAAAGAGTCAGATCCCATGATCCAGAAGCTGTTAGATTTGGTAAAAGAAGTACACAAGAACCAGAAGTAGTTGTAAACCACTCTAGAATCAGTAGTGCTAGTAATAGAAACATTACCCCCATTCAGACTGAAAAAAACATTGTCACATCTGAGAGTAACATCAACAGTGATACACTGCGGTTACAAATGTCCCAATATGCTGAACAATCTGCAAAGCAGTTTGCATAAATTAAAGCTGGCCAAGAGAGGATGAGACAAACTCAAGTCTCCTTGGAACAAATAGTTAAAAATCTTCAAGAAGGATATGCTCAACTGAGCAAAGCCTCTGAAGAAACCAAAAAAAGACTGAATATAGTCTTTGAAGAACAACACCACAGCACAAGGGACAGGGAGTGTCTGGATCAAGACATTAACAAATTGCTTAATGCCTATCATAGCTTGAAGCCCCAACCACAAGGCCAAGCTATGGAGAATCCATATCAACCAGATGACATCAAACCAGATGCCATGTTGTTGAGAAGGCAAGATCTCCATCACAATACCAGGATGGAGATGGCATGTCTTATTCAGAGAAGGAAGCCTTGAAACAGCTTCCTGAGGCCTCAAACTGACCCAAACTCTCTGGATCAGGAGAATATGATCATATGGAACTCATAGATTATATTGATGGACTCTTCATTGATGTACCAAGCATACCAGACTACTGGATTACTGCTAGATTGAATACTGCATTTAAAGGTCATGCAAGTATATGGTACACAGAAATGAAAGAAATCCATGGCAGAAGAAACTGGCCATGGTGGAAGAGTCAAATCATCCAAAAGTACAGTAATGGAACTTGGATATGGCAAAAGACCATGTCATTTGAGAATGACAAATACTCTGTGGACAAAGATCCATATGAGTGGTGTCTTAGAAAGTCTAAAAGACTTAAAGCCATTGATCCTCAGATGAACATCCAAATGAGGAATCACAAACTTCTGACACAACTGCCAGGAGAGCTAGAGCATGCAGTAAAATGCAGGTGCAACCAGAATTGCATTCTAGATGAAATAGCCAACACCTTACAAGACATAAGGAAGAGGACTAATATAGGGAAATTCACCCTATATAGAAGCAGCAGTTTCAAAGAGAAACAACCACTCAGGGTAGAGTTTAAGGACAAACCCAGAGAAAGAATGGCAGAAGTAGCTAAGAAGAAAAATTCTTGCCACAATTGTGGTTCAACAGACCATTATGCCAACAACTGTCCAAAGGCAAAGAAGAAAGTCTATGCCATAGAGAAAGTCCCTGAGGAAGAACCTCCAACAGAGGATTCTGATTCAGACTCTATGGGTGATGCCATCAGAGAACCATCTGAGGATGATCAAGACCCAAGAGAGGAGTTTCTAGTGGAATACCAAGAGGAAACACCACTGGAAATCCAGGAAATACAGTTGGAAGCAGGCATGCCACAAGACACTGCTAACAAGAACTTGTGCAAACACACACAAGATGCACAAAAACTCCTGGTTACACCAACCAAAGGAATGGCATATATACATGGAACAGCCACAAAAATGACTGTTTGTATTGACAATGTTCATCATCCACTGATCATTGATAGTGGAGCACACTGCTCCATAGTGGCCAGAAACTATCTGGATACCCACTTCCCAAACTGGGAAAAACAGCTCTTGCCCACTAAGGCAAGGAACTTTAAAAGTGCATCAGGGAAGATGACTTCCATTGGGACAATTATCAAAGAGATAATTATACCCCATAAGAAGGGTAATATCAGACTCAATCCAGAGTTTGTAGTGCTTAATGATGCCCACATCCAAGGATTTTTACTGGGAACAGATTACCAGAGGATGTATGGCATAGACATTTACAACAGTAAAAATAGGCACATCACCATTGGTACCAACAAGGAAAAGAAATTTTCACTTGACATATACCAGATATCTTCTCAAGATCCAATAGAAGAACTTCTGGAGGAATTCAGAGAGGGACAGTTTAGCACTACCCTCACCAGTAAACAAAAATTAAGTCTACTGAAGATGCTGAGAAAGAACAGACCAGCATTTGCCATTGGTGAAGAACCATTAGGCAAGATCAAAGGCCATGATATAGAACTATATCTGGATGTGGAAAGGCCTTATCCACCTATGCTGAGGAGACCTCCTTATCCAGCAAGCCTGGAAACCAGGAAGGAAATTGAGAAACATATCAATGAACTCCTGGACATGGATGTTATCAGAAAGATTGGACATAATGAAATAGTGGAAATCACCACTCCTGTCCTCATCACCTGGCATGATGGCAAGTCTAGATTGTGTGGGGACTTCAGAGCACTGAATAAGTACACAAAAGCAGACAGGTACCCTATACCAAGGATACCTCATGCCTTGGATAAGCTAGCCAAAGCCAAATACATAACCAAGATGGATTGTATGAAAGGCTTCCACCAAAATGGAGTTAAACCAAACTCCATGAAATTACTCAGAATAATATGCCATATGGGCATATATGAGTACACCAGAATGCTATTTGGCATCAAGAATGCACCAGCCCACTTCCAAAGGATGATGGACACAATATTTCAAGATGAAATATTGGAAGGCTGGATGGTAGTATATATTGATGATATCATTATATACTCAGAGACATGGGAATACCATGTGCAATACATAGACAGAGTGCTAAGTAAATGCACACCCATAAATCTGAAAATTTCACTTAAAAAGTGAAATTTTGGCCAACAAGAGTTACTGGCTCTAGGACATAAAGTCTCAGGTCTTAGTCTGGCAATTGACCAGAATAAAGTAGCAGCAGTACTGCAAAAATCAGTACCAAAGAGCATCAAAGAGATGCAATCTTTCCTCGGGTTTGCTAGCTACTATAAAAACCATATCAAAACGTTTGCACACATAACTAGTAGTTTATACAAGTTATGTTCAAAAGATGTAGTTTTTGAAATAACCAAGGAAAGGAGGGATGCATATGAGAGGATCAAATATGAACTCACCAATGCACCTGTCCTCATCTTACCTGACTTTGAACTACCATTCAAGTTATATATAGATGCAGCATGTAGTCAAGGCCTAGGAGCAGCCCTTCACCAAAGACAAATTGTGGATGGTGAACCAAGAGAAGGAGTGATTTGCTACATCTCAAGGCAGCTGAAAGATTCAGAAGCCAGGTATGGGGCCACCCAGACAGAATGTCTATGTCTAGTCTGGGCTCTAGAAAAACTCCATTATTATTTGGAGGGCGCAGTCTTTGAAGTCTACACAGACTGCACAGCCTTAAAGTCTTTACTAAATATGAAGACTACTAATAGACATATGCTGAGATGGCAAATAGCTATCCAGGAGTATAGAGGGAACATGACCATCATATACAAGGAAGTTAAAAGCCATACCAATGCAGATGGCCACTAGACAATTTCAAGAGCAATCCAGCTTATGAACCAGAAGTTGCAGCCAAAATCCCTATCCATTTCATGGAAATAGATAGGAGGAAGAACTTCAGATTTTCTGAATGGGCATCAGGAAATGGTATCCTTGACAGTGGAAACACTGATTCAGAAGGAACAGAAACTCCCATACTGGGAATAAGCTCCTCAGAACTGCACAATGAATTCTTCAGAGCAGTACAGAAGTCTTATGCCAAACACAAACAGTGTAGCATACTACTCCAACTCCTTCAACAAAAGTACAGGAGCCCAGAACAGGAGACCCAGCTGGAAGAACCCTGGTTGAGGGCCTATAAGGACAATAAGTTTTGTCTTATAGATGGCCTGCTCTACCATAGAGAAAAGCACACAAGTGCACTCACAGTGGTAGACAGAGACCACATCTCATTGATCCTACAAGAATGCCATGACTGCCCCTATATGAGACACATGAGTGAAGACAGGGCCAGAGAGAGGGTAGCAAGCACAGCTTGGTGGCCCAAGTGGGAACAAGAGTTGAGTGAATACATCAACACTTGTGAAAGATGCCAAAAGGCAAATAGGAAACATGGGAAGAAGTATGGGTTACTTCAACACATAGAAGAACCCAAGCACCCATGGGAAACCATCAACATGGACTGGGTTACAGGACTTGTCCCAGGAGGCAAAGAAAACTACAATGCCTGTTTGATCATAGTTGATAGGTTCAGCAAGGGCATGAGGTGTCTACCATGCCATAAAGAAGACACAGCCATGGATACTGCTCTGTTGTTTTGGAATAACATCATATATACCTGTGGAGTCCCTAAGATCATCATTAGTGATAGGGACCCAAAATTCACATCCGAATTTTGGACTAACTTATATGACATGCTTGGTACTAAACTTGCTTTTTCCACAGCTTACCATCCACAAACAGATGGCCTAGCTGAAAGGATGATCCAAACAATGGAGGACATCCTCAGGAGATTCTGTGCATATGGCATGGAATACAAGGACCATGAGGGATACACCCATGATTGGGTTACCCTCTTACCAGCAGTCCAACTGGCTTATAATACAAGCCAGCACTCCACCACAGGTAAAACACCTGCACTGGTGGAGAAAGGGTGGAACCCCCTATTGCCTGTGGATCATTTGAAGAAAAATCTCCTGACTATCCACCCCACAGCCAAAGACTTCCATGATATGTGGAAGAGGGCCTGTGATACAGCTGCCAAATGCTTAGCTGAGGCAAAAGAATACAATAAGCAGAGGTGGGACAAATCACATATGGAGCCTGACTTCAAGGAAGGGGACCAGGTGTTAGTGTCTACACTGAACTTCAACAATCTCAAAGGACCTAAAAAAATGAGGGACTCATTTGTAGGAACTTTTACTATCATTAATTTGATAGGAAAAAATGCAGGGAAGTCAAACTTACTGAGGAGTTTTC
The DNA here is from genome assembly GCA_023105745.1 of Austropuccinia psidii. Classification (NCBI taxonomy): domain Eukaryota; kingdom Fungi; phylum Basidiomycota; class Pucciniomycetes; order Pucciniales; family Sphaerophragmiaceae; genus Austropuccinia; species Austropuccinia psidii. Next base: position 24,426,538 of record JALGQZ010000005.1, read on the forward strand.
CAGGAAACATCCAGTCTTTCCAGTAAGTTTGGTCAAACCATACTTCCAGACAGAGGAGGATAAATTCCCCTGCAGGAGAAAGAACCCCACACCACAAGATATAGTGGACGTGGAGGACTCCCCTGGACCTGTGAGTAAGATCATCAGGGCCAGGAAGATCAGGCTCAATGGGAAGGATCAAAGACAATACCTAGTCAGATTCAAGAACCAGAGAGCAGATAAAGACAAATGGTTGGCAGAAGATGCCATACCAGATGGGAACCTTCATTTAAGGAGATTCAGAGCCTCTAGGAGGACTGAACAGTCTCATAAATGATGAGCCTTTTTTAGAGGGAGGGTATGTCAGCCTGTGACTCAAAACCAGAGCACAAGCATGACAGCCAAAATACCATAAACCAATGGTATAGCCAAGATACCACCAAAACATGGAGCTGAGCCAAATTAGCTCAAAAGGTATCAAACAATAGAGGAAACTCACCTCTTTCTTAAAATATAAGTCCCATCACCATAGGACAAGAAATAACAAAGTTATTCCTGCTCAAAGTTATTGCTGAGCATAAACCTTAATTTTCACCTCTCATCTAAAATCTAGAAGGAGAGGCTTAACCCCATCAAATGGGTATTCAAAATGAAGCTCTAAGCTAGGGCTATCCAATGGTACCAGCCAAACTGAGCTAGCACCAATATTACTGGAGTTATGGTCAAATTCAGGCCAAATAAAGGTGAACAAAACATTCACCTCTCATCTAACTTCAACAGTTTTAGTGTGGGATACCTGAAGTGGGGTATCTTTGGAAAGAGCACAATCAGGGCTATCAGATGGTGCCACCCACGTCTTCATATCTCAACTATAACAGAAGTTATGAGGCAAACAAGCTCAATACAGCTTTTTGCCCAAACCACGCCTATGTTAAAAAACCTTGCACATGGGATAACTTTGCCATATTGAATGATAACCATACCAAATTGGGTACCATTGTGTAGAGCGCATACAGGGCTATCCAATGAACCAACCTTGAGCATGATATCTCAAAAACTGACAGAGTTATGCCTGGTTTAAGGTCAAAATCCCACCTGCTGTCATATACAGCCTCACCATGGGATAATATCCCATAATCATGAATATGAGGTGTCAAATAGACAAAGAAGCATGTTTTTACTTCAATACCTCATATGTCAGTCAATACTGGGGTCCCATACAGTTTCTGTACAGCATTCTATGCGTCATACACGTCAGAATCAGGCTGTGAGGTCCCCAGATGAAAATATTCACCCTGTATTGGTAAAAACCACCCAGATCTGGTTTCAAAACCACATCTGAGCCCAATACAAGCTATACAGGCTATTTGCAAGCCACAAGCCAGTACTAGAAAGTGAAAAAATCTTCACTTCCTCTATGTGGAAAGGCCTAGCACCCTTTCCACCCCATTTCAGGATAAAAAGGAGGCTTTTCACAGCCAGAATTGTTTCCTCATCCTGCTCTTGAATACCCTAAATAGTAAACTGTCCAAAAAAGTTTTACTCTTGGGTAATAAACAGGTATAATTATATATTTTAATTATTGTAACTATTATTATAGTAACCCAACTGGTAAGATTGCACCCTGGGTTCTCAGTAGCGCTCACCACCACTATAATCCAATAGTAGAACCCCTTAAATATCTTATAAAACATCTTAAACTTCCAAAACCCTTATTTTAAGTCAATTTTTCTACGTGTCACAGTCATAATTCTAGTTGTAAATACTTTTATTACCACTTCAATATAGACTCAACCTGACAAAAAAGGACTAGATTGACATACATCAAATAAGAAGCAGCTTTGAAATAATCTTTGATAAAGCAAGGAGCCATGAAAGGAGACATATGCAATATTTCTTCTAACATTTAAAATAAAGATGAGACAAAGCTCATAAAACACCTGATTTTAAGATAGGAGACTTAGTCTTAGTATCAAACCTGAGCTTTAAAAACATTAAATGACCAAAGAAACTAAAAGACTTATTTGCAGGATCTTTTATGATAAATGCCCTACATGGCCATAATGCTGGAAAACTGGAATTTACAGGTGAATTAAGGAAAAAGAACCCAAATATTCCTGTAATTCTTATGGAACCTTACAATTCAAGTGATGAGGAATTATTTCCCCCAAGAAATGTCAGGGTGACTCTATGATATAGCTGTACAAGGATAACAAATAGCTACACCTGTGAGTGTGACACGAAGAAAATGATGATAATCAAATGAGTAGATGGTTAAAAGGGCTATACTAAAGAGCTTAGGGTTGGTGAGTGCTATTGATAGCCCTGGGTGCAGTGTTTATCTGTTGTTTTACAATAAGAAACCCTACAATAATGAAAATTATAATTATACCTGTTTAATTCTAAGGGTACCACATTTAAGAAGTTATATCATGTAAGAATATTGAGAACAGGATGATTTATTTGCCTTCTAGCAAGGAAAGGCCTCCTTTTATCTTGCTCTGGGGTAGTGGGAAGTTGTTTACCTCTGCACACAACCACAGAGTGAAATGTTTCACTAATGTGGGCTGGTTTGTGATTCTACACACTCAATACAGACTGGTATTTGGTGGAAATGTGGTTTTATATTTTTATTTAAAATTGGTTTATTATATTCTGGAAGTCATGATTGTTCTCCGGTTTTGAGTCACAGGCTGACAAGAAATAAACCACCACTTGAAATTCCCCCTCTAGAAGAAGGAGAAGAAAAGAAAATTGTGAAAGTCCTTAAAGAAAGGGGAATTCCTTGTAATGTACAGAAACCCAGCTTAAGAAGATGAATGGCTACTTGAGAAAGATATAAGTACTGCTGACTAATTACTACAAAGTTTCAGACATGAAAGTAGACCTAAATAATAATATAATTAAGCATTATTGAGCTTCAAGGATAATAAATCCTATTGAAGAGGTAAGACAGTGGATGATACCCTAAGTGTATATATGAGATTTTGGGACAAGATTTTTTGGCTGTAGGGAATGCGCGCCATTGTGCTATGACAACATATCCAAAACTCTGACAAAAAACTTTAAAAAACTTATGTTTATAGTAAGAATTGAAATCACAATCTTGAACTAAGTAGAAATGCCATAAAAAGGTATAAATTTTTAACTATATCAGAAACAAATGAGCAACAATTTGTAATAAAATACACCATTGGCTTCCTCATCCAAAACTGAATATATGAGATCTTTAAGCTATATCTGTAAAACCAATAATTACTGAGATAACCTGATGTATGCACTTTTATGATCAGTACATATATTCATTGTCTTTAGCTCATATTGGTTGAGTTACACATGATAGAAGGTTGATTAAGAAATAAACTTATCACTCAATAGCTTTATTTGAAAAAAAATAAACCAGGATACAAAATATTAGGGGATATTAGGAAAAATAGCAATAGCTGTAGACCACTCAAGTTCAAACATAGTCCAAGCTTAAAAGGAGTGGATATTTAGATTCCAATAACTCCTACATGAAGAATGAAATGATAGTTATTATGATATTCAAATTATGACCCCTTGAAATCATAATTTGAAGTATAAAAAAGCACATTTTGACAGAAAATATGGATTACAAGAAAAATAATCTAAAATAGAGTTTCCATGATTTAATGAAGTCCTCTTGGAAGCTTAGTAAGGAAATTCCAAGATATCATCATTCACTCTCTGAATCACATTAAAATTAATAACTTAAAAGGTATCAAGGATTAAAGTTAAGGCTTACAAATAATCATTTCTGATCATCAACTTTAATCATATTTTTATTTTAACAGTAAAATAAGAGATAAAACTGGTTTATATCAAACTTTTATGATTAAAATTATCAAAAAATCACAAACATAAATCATTTTCCAAGCCTATTATGTCAGAAATATTAGAGTTACAGTGATAACACCAAAAGCTCATGTAATAATGGGATAAAAAGGTTGAATAATGATTAAACAATCACCAAAACTTAAATTTTTTATTGATTACAGTGGATAAAATCAGCAAAGATCTACTAGAAGGTATCTGTCAACTAGGAGGAAGGCTCTTTACTAGAAAAGGACCTCTTCTTCCTCCGTTTTCCCCTCAGATGCACCAAATACAAGAAAACATCAACTAAAAAGGTAATTTCTTCATTCTTTATTTATAAAACTCTCAAATTATTACATGCCAAAAATCCATCTTTAGTAATGACTAGCTTTGACATGTTTACACCAATATTTCATTTTTTTGCTGAAATTCTCTTAAAAATCTATAGATCTATGTAAAAATAGTAAAATTTGTAATTCTCTCTATTTTGTATTCTAAATATAAGTTAAATATGTTTTATTGATATTTGTACGCCTAATGTTATTGAAACTTATTATGCTAAGTGTTAAAAGTAAACTATCTCATCCTCCTTTAATATTTTTTTCTCTCTATTGTTATTTTTAATAGTTCTATAATTCATATAAATAGTATTTATATTAATGAATATATTTGATATTAGTAATACTATTGTTATGAATTGTCATTTCTTATTAAACTGAAATTCTTCACAAATTTACTAATTATTGGTAACATTAATTAATTTCCATAAACACATTAATATATTTTATTATTTTTTAAAATGTATTTATAGTATTATATGATTTATTAATGATATAATTAATATTATTCCATAATTATAATATATCTTTATTATTATAATCAATTTTAATCTTATTATTCATTAAATTAGGACATTTATAGTACAATAAGTAAAATATAAGTAATTTTTACTTATTTTTCATAATAAAACCTTGCTTTGGGGCCTATATAATACCTTAAAATTTCTTAATAAACCTTTTAGGTAATGTTTTATGATGCATTGATGTGGAAATCATATATATTTGCGTCCCTGGACTTTACCTTCCTGCATACATAGTGACCTTTGGCCTTCAAACACATTTTCAACCCATGGAATACAGTCTTTTTGTTTTCAAAAAAGTCTTATAATAGATATTCAGATAAAATAAAAAATCATTTTCCAGCTTCTTCCATATTCATGGCCAATTAAACCCTCATATTGCTGTTTTGTGGCAAACTCCTAGATTCTCTCATTTTCTGAGATGATGACCAATTTCATTTTGGGTGCATACTAATATGAATATTTGATTATCTATTTTGTGGTAGAATTGAGACTTAATGATGATTAATACAATTACATACATTCTCATTTGGTTTTGATAAAACTCTTCGCAACAAAAATAGTCATTCTTTTAGCCATTATTTGACTTTCCTCCTTCCTCATTCAGTTTTGGATGCCTTCAATAGGCTTATCATTTATTTCTGCAGCTTTTGTGAATATTAGTTAGCCAAGAAAGGCATCATTTAAAGCTAACTCTATATCTCAGGGTTTCTTTTATGAAAAAGAAGCCAAGTTTTTGATATTTTTGTTTCTGTACCCAATTCCGCTCACAATAATGGATTTTAACTAACTCAACAATACAAGCCAAACAAGAATGAGTTATGAATTATAGTTCATTTCACCACATTCTCTCAGTAAAAAGATATTAATGACTTTCTTCAAAGCAAGAGTAGTGGGGGTTTCCTATTATATGAAATTCTCTATTTTACAATAGCAGTTTTGTTATCAAAAATACCCTCAATTTTTATTCTTTGGTATGATCAAGAGATATTTGGAAAAGACCTCACAATTCATAGCCCAATATATCCTTCAGGAGCTATTTTATAGGAAAAAGGTCATTTTTTGGTTTTATGACCAAGCTCATTTTGAGATATGAACAATCAAATCCTTGGAATATTATATTAAAGAAAAACATGAAAAATAAGAATAAGAAAAAAATGGCCTTTTACAACAAGTAAGTCCTGTGGAGGGTCATTTTGGAGGCCAAAGGAAATTCTTTTTACCAAATTCTTTGAGAAGAATTACAGAAAGCCTCGTTGACTAACTCTACACCCTATTAACTACAGCATTTCTGAGATTTTCCCAAAAATAAAAACAGTTTTTTTTACACCAAACATTCACCTAGAGGGTCATCTTTAAATACAAAGCCCAGTTATTTTCCAGATGTTTGGTGAGGGAATCTGGTAAGCCATCCCAATATATTCAGAACCTAATTCATCATTCCATTTATAGGAAGGTAATCAGCATGGCTTTTATGCAGCTGGTAAGGCCCCCATAGGGTAATTTTGCAGGCCAAGAGAATTCATTTCCAAATTTTTTGAAAAAATGTCTTGATGTGCCCCTTGAGGGATTATAGAACATATATGAGATATTGTAGAACATGGCATAAAATGGTATTTTTGTTCCACATATGGAGCCCTGGAGGGAAATTGTGGAATCCAAAAGCCATTTTACTGGTCATAGGATCCACAAGATAGGGGAGGAACCCACTTTTAGCATGTCCTAACAAGATTAACTATCATAAATTTGAGACCCCATCAAAGAAATGACAAACAAGACTCATTTTCCAGAAACGAATGCCCCACATGGTGCTGATGAAGCTCCGGGACATTCATTTTTACAATATTTATCTTATAAAAGGCATGAAGCTTGTTTGGAATCTTTTCAAAATAAGTCAGAAATTTGCAAGATATGGACAAAAATGACCCTTTTTGTGGAAAATAAGGCCGAAAAGGGTTATTTCGGAGGCTAAAAGCGATCTATTTTCTTAATTTCCTAAAATACCTTTGGGGACGACCCATTGAATCCATTATCTCTGAGAAATTAAGAAACAAATGGCCAAAAAGGGATTATTTGATACCAATACACCCCTTGAGAGTAATTTGAAGTGGAAAAGGCCATGTTTCTCGCCAAATTTCACATGAACACGTCTAGGAAGCCAATTTGAGACTTCTAAATACCATACCCTTCACTTTAGGTGAAAAATTTGCAAAGAAATGGCCAAAAGAGGCCTCTTTGACGCAAATAATGGTTGTGGAGGGTTGGTGTGAAAACTAAATTAAAAACATTTGACTATATTTCCTTGAAATAAGTAAACAAAGCCTTATATAGTATAGTTAAGCCTCATAAATACATTATATCTCAACAGCTCCTAAAGAATGGCCAAAATAGCAATTTTGATCACAATGGGGGTCCTTGACGGTCATTTCAAGGTTAAAAGGCCCCTTTTTATCCAAATATTTATAGAAAAGGTCCAGGAAGCCTCATTGAGGTTTGAAAAGCCCATTTACTAGGAAATATAGGAGAAATATGTATAAAATGCTCAAAAATGGAATTCTCGAGACCAATAAGGCCTCTTGAGGGTCATTTTGCAGGTAAAAGAAAAATCCACAAGACCCCTGAAGACCGTTTGGCCTCTTTCCCACAGTTTTGTGAGAAATTATCAAAGAATTGACCAAAAAGCCCATTTTGTGGGAAATAATGGTGCTGGAGGGTTGGTGTGAAAGATAGATGCAATAATTTTGACTAAATTGTTTTTAAAAAGGTAAAGAATTCTTATTCAGTATATTTAATACTCAAGAGTACAATTTATCCTCTGTTACCCTAAAGAACTGCACAAATTGACTCATTGACAGCAATGTAATCCTTTGACAGTCATGTTGAAGTTCAAAGGCAATTTTGTTTTCTAAAATTTCTGGAAGAGCCCTTGAGACTTTCCCAGCCCATTTGCTGAGATTATGGAGGAAACCTATGAAAAAACACCCAAATTGCCCTTTTTGACACCAATAAGGCCCATTCAGGGTCATTTTGAAGGTAAAATTCCATGATTTTTGCCAAATCTTTTGCAAAAAGTCACCAAGAGTCCTCAATACTTCAGTGTATTTTCTGCATCCTATGTGAGAAAATTTCATAGATATATCAAAAAAGGCCTCTTTTCAACAAATAATGGCTCTGGTGGTTTCAGGATGAGTCTATGATGAAGTACTTAAATATAGTATTTGAAACCTTAACTATGACTGTGACACAGAATTAAAGTAATCAGATGGTTTAAAAGTGAATTGTAAGGGCTTTACTATAGAAAAATAGTGACTCTGAGTGCTATTGAGAGCCCTGGGTTCAGTTTTACCAATTGTATCATCGTGATAAAAGCTACAATACTTAAGCTAAAAGTATAACTGTCTATTTTACAAGAGTAAATATTATTTTTGCAGTTGCACTACTTAGGAATCTAAAAGCAGGATGGAGATTCCTCTTTTGGGAAGAGAAAGGTCCCTTTTAATCCTGAAAATGGGTGAAAGGTCCTCTGCATCGGTTCACCTGGAGGAAGTGAATATTTGTCACTGCTAAGGACTGGCTTGTGGTTTTCAAAAAGCCTTTATAGTCTGTATTGAGCTCAAATGTGGTTTTGAAACCACATCTGGGACATTTTTACCAATACAGCGTGAGAGCTTTCATTTGGGGACCACACAGTCTTCTTCTGACTGGTAGGACACATAGAACAATGTACAGAACCTGTATGGGAGGCCAGTATTGAAAGCAATATGATTTATTGAAGGATAAAAAGGATCATTTGTCTAATTTACACCTCATATTAAAAGAAATGGGAATGTAGCCTGCAGTAAAGGTGTGTTGGCCAAACTTTGGAATTTTGACCTTAAAACTGCCATACATTTGTCTGTTTCCAACCTATTGAGCTCAAATTTGGTCCATTTTAAAGCCCTTCGTGAGGTCTACACAATGGTACCTCATCTTGTATGGGTAGCAAGAATTATGGCACATATTTACCATACTCAATTCCCATTATCCAAATATGGATTTTGCTCAAATCCTGTATGGAACTTTTATGCTCCATAACTTTTATTCTAGATGAGTCATGGTGAAATGGATGAAACCATCAGATAGCCCTGATTGTGCTTTTCCCAAAATGACCCCACTTTAGGTATCTCACACTAAAGCTGTAAAGGTTAAATGTGGTGAATATTTTATTCACCCTTATTTGGTTTTAATTTGTCCATAACTTATGTATTATTGATGCTAGCTCAGTTTGGATAATACCCTTGGATAGCCCTTACTGAGCGATTTGATTTAAATACCCATTTGATGGGTTTCAGTCTTTTTATCTGGATTTCAGATGGGAGGTGAATAATAAGGTTTACGCTTAGCAACAGCTTTAAGCCTTAATAAATTTTTTATTCTTAGTCGTATGACTACAGGAACTGTATATTTAGAAGGAGGTGAGTTTCCTCTTTCCTTTGATACCTTTTGAGTTGGTTTGGCTCAGATCCATGTTTTGGTGGTATTTTGGCCTTTGTGGTTGTGCTATGGTGTTGAGTCACAGGCTGACAGGCGGCTTAGTGTGAAATACAAATAAGATAATTTTGACTATATTGTTTTACAAAACGTATAAAATACTTTTTTAGTATAGCTAATCCCCATAAATATATTATATCTGAAGCATTCCTAACACACCGCCAAAAGGCCTTTTTGAAAAGAACGAGGGCCCTTGGGGTCATTTTGCAGGTCAAGGGCATTTTTCTTCCCAAATATTTTTTGAGAAAGTTCAGAACAATCCCATGAGACTTTCCCATCCCCTTCACTAAAGCTTATGGGAGGAATCTATAAAAACCCACCAAAGATGGCTTTTTTGGCATTAATAAGGCGTATTGAGGGTCATTTTGAAAGGAAAAGATTATGTTTTTCTACAAATTTTTTGTTAAAAGATCCAGAAATTTCCCTCAAGACTTCTGCAGAATATTTACTGCATATTTTGTGAGCAATGCTGAAATAAATGGCAAAAAAGGCCTCTTTGTGGCAAAGATGGCATGGAGGGTTAGTGTGAAAGGCAACTTGTAAGGTTTGAATATGAAACAATAAGAAAATATTAAAAATATTTGAATTATTGTACTATAAATTTAATTATGGAATTCCAAGAATGAAATAGTAATAACTATAATAATGGCATAAAATAATTATATTATTGAATGAATATAATAATATAATAGGAATATATATATTAATATATTTATGGAAATTTATTATTGTTACCACAAAATAACAAGTGCATAAGAAATTTTCATTTAATAATAAAAAGCAATTTAAAACAATAATATTACTAATATTAATTTTATATACTAATATAAATACTATTCATATTAATAAAGAATTATTAAAGATAATAATAGAGAGAAAAATATTACAATAAGTTTAAATAACCTATTTTTGAAACTTGATATAATAATTTTGGATAAATTTAGGCCAAATAAAGTATATACCCATTATAATTGTATTTAAAAATAAAAATAAAAGAAATTGCAAATACTCTTGATTTTACATGGATTTAGAGTTTTAGAGAGAACTATAACAAAACCAAACAAAAATTGATGTAAGAATGTCCAGATTGGTGATTTCAATGAATATTATCTTTGGTCTTTAATAATATAATGAATTTATATATAAAGAATAAAGAAGTTACCTCTTAATTTAATGTTTTTGATGCATCTGCAGCACAAATAGAGTAAAAAGACCTCTATTTATAGTAAACCCTTCCCTCCTAGAGGTCAAAAGGCTTTGAGTAGATGTTTAATGATGGTAACTACTGAAATTGATCAGTATCTTAAGGTTTAGTGATGATTACATCAAAATTAAACCATCTTATCTCATTATTCCACCATTATTTAGAGTTATCACTAAAACACTACATTTGATGACATCATAGGCTTGGAAGAAGCCTAAACTTTGTGGATTTTATTAGTATTGATCATAATATAATATTATTAATCAGTTCTATCACTTATATAGCTGTTAAACCTAAAATAAGATTACAGTGAGTGTCCATGAATGATCAATTTTAAGCTTAAAATTTGATCATTAATAATGTTTAAGTTATACACACTAAAACAAATTAGAGGGTGTATTTGGATAGATTATAATTACATGAATGATCTGCAAAGGGAATTTAATTACATCATCAAAACTCTATTTTTGATGATTTTTCTTGTAACTCATCTTTTCTGTTGAAATTCACTATGTTGAACTTTGACCATGATTTCAAGGGGTTTCAACTTGAATATGATGAGAAAAATACTTAATTGTTCATTTATGAGCCATTGGAATCTTGGTATATACTTTATTTTAAGTTTGGACCACTTCCACAACAAAATGTTCAACAGCTGTAGAAATTTTGTTCAATAAACCCTTACAGGTTATAACTATGTTTATAGCTTGTCACATAAAGCTTATATCTGTATTATTACAGTAATTATGTCTTAGCTTTATCTTTGGTTCAACTCTCTATCATTTTGGATTTAAGAGATATGAGCTAAAAACCATGAATATATGCACTGATCATAAAAGTGCATATATTCAGGTTATTTCTTTAAATATTGATATTAAGAATATGACATAAAAATAAAATATGTGTAGTTTGAGATGGAAAACTTAATGATGAAGTTTATTTCACATGCTGCTTCATTGGTTTCTGAGATAAATAAGAGTTTATGTATTTTTATGGAATTTTCAGTTATTACTCATTAAATATTGACTTTACAGATATACCATAAAAATTATATATGTATATTTTATCATGAGGAATCTAATGGTGTAACTTATCTCACATTTTTACTTATTATATCCTACGTTAATCAATAATTCATGGCTATCTATGCCATTTTAATTATTTCAAGAAAATTATTTTAAAAAGAATAATTATTATAAAGTTCTCTTGTGATCTTTTTGGATATGTGGTAAAATCTCAAATTCTCAAAAAAATGTAATAATATTTACCATATTTTTCCAAAAAAGGTAAAAAATATATTCTTGAGTATAGTTAATCCCCATAAAAACAATACCTGAAGCTTTCCTAAAGAACAGCCAAAGTGGCATTTTTGACAACAATGAAGGCCCTTCATGGTCATTTGCAAGGTAAAAAGCCATTTTGCTTTCCAAAAGGTTTTTGAAAAAATTCAGTAACAGCCCAGTTAATAGGAGTTATCGGAAAAATCTATAAAAAATACCAAAAAATGGATTTTTTGGCACCAATAAAGAACATTGAGGGTCATTTTTAAGGTAAAAAGCCGCATTGTTCTCCAATTTTTCTCGAACAGGTCCAGGAATCCCTTTACGAATTCTGAAGCATATTGACTGCATATTTTGTAGGCAATGTTCAAATAAATGGCAAATAAAGGCTCTTGAGGGTTAGTTTGAAAGACAAATGCAATAATTTTGACCATATATCTCGTCAAAAGGTAAAAAAGATCTTCTTGAGTATAGTTACTCCCCATAAAAACTCTATCTAAAGCTTTCCAAAAAAAAAGCCAAAATGGTATTTTTGAAAAAAATGAGAACTCTTGAGGGTCATTTTGAAGGTCAAAGGCCATTTTTTTGCGAAAACGTTTTTGAAAAAATACAGGAATATCCCTCCAGATTTCCCTAGCCCATTTGCTAAGCATAATGAGAGAAGCCTACAAAAAACACACGAAAATGACTGTTTTGACCCAATCAAGGATCCTTGAGGGGCATTTTAAGTGTAAAAGGCTATGTTTTCCCCAAACGTTTAAAAAATAAGTCTAGAAGCCCTACTTTAGACTTCTATATCCCATCCCCTTCACCGTCGGTGAGCAAGTTTCCAAGAAATGGCTAAAACAGGCCTTTTTTCAGAAAAACGTGGCTTTGGAGGGTCATTGTAAAACGCAAATGGAACAATTTTGATGAGATTGACTTGAGAGAAGTAAAGAAAGACATCTTTAGTATAGTTAAGCCTCATAATTACATTAAATCCGTAAAGCTCCTAAGGAATGCCCAAAATGCCCTTTATGAACACAATGAGGCCCCTTGAGAGTGATTTCAAGGGTAAAAGGCCATGTTTTTTTTTCAAAATCTTCCGCGAACCGGCCTAGGACGCCCTTTGAGACTTCCACAGCGAAATTACTAATCACTATAGGATAAATATGTATAAAGTTGCCAAAATTAGCATTCTTGACACCAATGAGGCCTCTTGAGGATCATTTGGCATGTAAAAGGTCATTTTGTTGGCCAAATATTTTGCGAAAAATTCCAAGAAGACCTCTCAAGAATTGTTTGGCCTCTTTCCTACAATTATGTGAGCAATTTCCACAGAATTAGCGAAAAAAGGCCATTTTGCGGGAAATAATGGCCCTGAACGGTTCATGTTAAAGCCAAATGAAATAATTTTGAATACATTGTTTTGCAAAAGGTATAAAAGTATTCTTGAGTATATTTAGTTCCCATAAATACACTATAGCTAGAGATTTTGTGAAGAACTGCCTGTAACAACCATCCATCAGGGGTAAGGGTATTCATTCATACACCCACTCAAACACCTCAAATCAGCAAATCCAGTATCTGCATCAGCAGTCAGTTTCAGCAATCTTCACTCTGAAACATGCATACAGTTTGGTACATCAATACAGCCTGTCAATACTTGTACAGGATGGATTCACCCAATACAGTTTCAATACACCAGTATGAAACTGTATGATCACTCAAATACACCACACCTCTTGTACAGGTCCTGTACAGCTGTACAGGACCTGTATTGGCCAGACTCAAGTCAACAATCAATTATTCTCATGAAAATTCTTCTCTGGATGAGGGCTGGTGATTCTCACATATACCAGCCCCTCTTTCTCCCCCCTGGGGACTTTTCCCCAGTTAATTAATTTAGTTGATTTATTATTAACTGAATATTCTTATCCTTATATTTTGGGTATTATATTTATTTAATCTTAAGTTAGTCTTTGCCTCTTTTCTTTCTTCGCCTGTACAGTATGAGTTGGGTGGCCATATCCTTATTAACCCTTCTCTTTCCATTCTGACAGGTTGAAACAGTGGACTTGGACTTGTTTGTGGTTGGCTCTTCTATTTTCTTCTTCTTATTTCTTTTGTTGCTGCTTTTCTTATATTCATCCTTTTAGTAATTCATCTTTAACACTCTTAAGTGTATCTCATCTTATCCTATCCTTGAGCCCTCCATAAGTGAGTCCCAGTTTACTGAGTGCCAGGCCCTCTTCACTTCGAAGAGCCCCTGTGACATTAAATTAATTAACTCATATTTGATTCTTTCTTTTCATTCATTTATATTCATTTCCTCTCATTCATCAATTATGACCTTTTCATGATTTTATGATTTTTATGATTTTTTATGAATTTCCATTCTCTTATCAATTTTCATCTCATTCTTTTCATTCTCATGAAAATTGATTCTTTTCCTTTCTTAATCATTGCTGACCATTTCATCACTTCATTTTATTTTTATCAAATCAAATTTTCTCTGTGTTTTTATTCAGGTCTTATTCAGGAGTAATTGATTGGTCATTTGATTGGTTTATTCATTGGGATTCATTGGTTGATTGGTTATTGATTCAGGATTTCATTTGGATTATTGACTGACTTTTGAACTCTCAAGATATTGATTGATCCTCAAGAATTGATTTTGATTATTGATTTGATTTAACTCATCAAGATATTGAATTGATTTCTGAAGATTTTGAACTGAATGATTGATTCCTCAAGACTTGATTTCATATTGAAGACACTTATTGATTGATATTTGATTTGAATTGATTGTTGATTGATTGAATTGATTTGATTGTTGATTGAATTTGATTCCTCAAGATTTGAATTGATTCCTCAAGATTCATCAAGATTTTATCGTGATTGATTTGGCCAAATCTGATTATTCTTCTTAATACCATCAAGTTACTTTAATTCTTTTCATAATGCCAATTCAGCATAGCCCCCCAGCCAAGAATACTAGATCCCAGAAAATTCCAGCTGTTCTCACTCCTACAGCAAGGGCTCCTCTTGACCGCACACCATCAGTTCATCAACTGAGTGCAAATTTGGACAGAGGACCACCAATGGAAGGAGCAGCACCCTCAAGAAGAGGTGGAATGAAATCTAGAAGATCAAGATCCTTTTCTGGACTTTTGGGTGGCTACCCTGGCATGTCTGAAGGTGCAAGAGCAAGATTAGGGGAAGTTGAAGATGAAGAGGGGGAAGAGTCTGTGGAAGAGGATGATTCTGGGGAAACTGAAGTGGCAGATGCCTTGGCAAATGCTCCAGAGGTGCCTCAGGGTTCTAATCTAGCCCTTTCTAGTCAACCTCTTGTCTCTCAAACTGACCCAAGTCTCCTCAAGATGATGGAGCAGATGACTCAATTCATGGGACAACTCACTCAAGCAGTTGCCCCCAGGGACAATTCCAAAGCCCCTGCTTTCAAGACTCCATCCATGAAGGCACCTGATTCTTTTGATGGTACTCAAGCTCATAAGTTGAGAGGATTTATCCAATCCTGTCAACTAATTTTCCATAATGATCCAGCAAACTTCTTCTCTGACAGGAAGAAGGTTTTGTACTCAACTTCTTTTCTTACTGGTAGAGCTGGCAAATGGATTGAACCTTACCTCTCAAATATTTCCAATGAAGACCCTTCCTACCTCCTCAATAATTGGCCCTTGTTTGAATCTCAGTTATTCACTCTGTTTGGTGACCCCAATGAAGTCAGGAAAGCTGAACAAGAGTTGGACAATTTGAGGATGAAGGAAAGTGGTCATGTTTCCTTGTACATAGCAGATTTCAGAAGCTTAATGTCAAGAATTGGAGATTGGGGGGAAAGAGCTTATATCCATGTTTACAGAAGAGGATTGGCATCAAGATTATTGGATCAGTTGGCTTCTCACCCTGGAACTTTTGATACTCTTCAAGAACTTATGGATGTCACTCTAGAATTAGACACAAGATATCATGAGAGGCAGAAGGAAAAGGGTGGCAATCAAGAAAAGAAGCCTCCAGTCATTGGATCCAATCAATCTAGGCCTCCTCAAAACTCATCTTCAAAGAGGCCTCACCAGAAGAAGAACAAGAAGGGCAAGCAATTCCAATCTTCAAAGGACAAGCCCCATGCTGCTCTCCTCAATAAGGACAATAAACTAATCGGTTCTGAAAAGGAGAGGAGGATTAAAGAGGGGTTGTGTACTTATTGTGGTGGAAAGCACCCAATTGAAAAATGCTTCAAGAGACCTCAGAACAAGCCTGGGTCATCATCAAGAGGCTTCCCTAGCAAGCAGGGAAAAGCCTGAGTGGGAATCATGATGTGTTCAATGGTTCTCACTTATTTCCTTCAAGAGCACAATTGTGCACTCTGAATACTAGTGTCAAGAAATCTTTAAAGTTTCTTATTTTCTCTTCTGTCTCTGATATTTTTTATAGTATTCTCATTGATTCTGGTGCTACAAACTCTTTTATTGCAAAGAATTTTGTTCTCAAGTACTCATTGACTCTGTCAGAGCTCCCTGAAAAGATTCCTCTTTTCATTTTGGATTCTAATGAATCCCCTGCCTTGTTCATCACCCATTATACCAAGTGGGTAGTTGACTTGCCTTCCTTCCCAAGCTTTGAATGGGATTTCTTTATCATAGATTCACCCAAAGGAGAAGACCTGATATTGGGCTATGATTTCCTTTACCATTTCAATCCCATTATTGATTGGAAAAATGGATTGATCACCTATGATTCTAATCATAAGGATTCTAGTGGTATTATTCCTTCTACTAGTAATGACTTAGCCACTGCTGTCAACAGTGTTGCTCTGGCTGGTGAACTTAAGACACCTTCCATCCCTTCTTCTGTCCATATCCCTTCCATAATTCCCTCTCAGTCATTACTTCCATCAAGAGATGAAGTCTTCAAAGAGATAAAGGATGTTGGAGAAGATGTTGCCATATCTTCACTTCATCTCTTCCAAGGGGATATGGACCTTCCTCCCTTATCTTTTCATGCATCCCTGGAGGAGCAGTGGGATGAGGAGGAAGAGCCAGAAGAAATTGAAACTGTGTTGAAGGTTGTTCCTCCCGCTTATCACCAATATTTGGATGTATTCTCCAAGGTGAAAGCAGAGAAACCTCCTCCACACCGCGCCTGTGATCACCATATCGAATTGGAGGGTCTTCTACCTCCAATTGGTGTTATCTACTCATTATCAAATCAAGAGTCAGAAACACTGCGGGCCTACATTTCAGAGAATGTAGAGAAAGGTTTCATCAGACCAAGCTCCTCTTCAACAGGAGCACCTGTCCTTTTTGTCAAGAAAAAGGATGGAGGTCTTCGTTTGTGTGTTGACTACCGCAAACTCAATGCTGTCACTAGGAAGAACAGATACCCTGTTCCTCCTATGAACCAGCTTCTTACCGTATTCAACGGTTCCACTATCTTCTCCAAGATAGATTTGCGTGGTGCATATAACCTTCTGAGAATCAAAGAGGGGGATGAGCACTTAACTGCCTTTAGAACCAAATATGGTAGTTATGAGTATTTGGTCATGCCATTTGGTTTGACCAATGCTCCTGCTTCTTTCCAGAATCTGGTAAACGATATATTTGCAGATTTCTTGGATGTGTTTGTTGTGGTTTATTTAGATGATATTATGGTCTTTTCCAGTTCTGAGGAGGAACATGTCAAACATGTGGCCTCTGTCCTCCAAAGACTGAGGGACAATAATTTGTTTGCCAAAGCCTCCAAGTGTGTATTCCATGCCTCAAGTGTGGAATACTTGGGCTATGTTGTTTCAAGTGATGGCCTCAAGATGGACTCTTCAAAAGTTCAGCAAATACTCAATTGGCCTCAGCCCAAAAACATCAAGGCTCTTCAATCTTTTCTTGGCTTTGCCAATTTTTATCGTCGCTTCATTAAAAATTATTCCAAAAAAATCACTTCTCTCACTTCCCTCCTTAAAAAAGATTCTCCCTTCATCTTCAATGAGGAAGCTCTTAGTCAGTTTCAAGCACTCAAAGAAGCTTTCACCTCTGCTCCTATCTTATCTCACTTTAATCCTTCTCTACCTACTATAGTAGAGACTGATGCTTCTGATTATGCATTGGGCGCCGTACTGAGTCAGGTGAATGACTCTGGAAAGCATCCCATTGCATTTGATAGTCGCAAGCTCTTACCAGCTGAACTCAACTATGAAATTCATGACAAGGAACTCCTTGGCATAGTTTGGGCTCTCAAGCGCTGGAGAGCATTTCTTCTTTCTCTTTCCAATTCTTTTGAGGTCTTGACAGACCACTCTTCCTTGCAGTATTTCATGTCTTCCAAAGTTCTTACTCGTCGTCAGGCCCGTTGGGCTGAGTTCCTCTCTGAGTTTCATTTCACTATCACTTACCGCCCAGGCAGGCTGGCCACTTTACCAGATGCCTTGTCACGTCGGGACGACGTGTACCCAGAGAGGGGGGTGGACTTCATCATCAAGAATCCTCAAAATCTTCATCAAGTTCTTAAGCAAGATGGAATTCAAGAGTCAAGATTCTTCTCAATCAAAGTGGAAATTTTCTCAGATTTAGTTGACAAGATTCAAGAAGAAGTATGGCAAGACAAAGACTATAAAGAAATACTCAAGCAACTAGCAAGAGGTGAATCAGTTCCAGATTATTCTCTTGAACCTCAAGCCAAGTTATTATTATTCAAAGATAGAGTGGTAATCCCAAGCAATGAAGAACTTCAACTCAATATTCTTCAAAAGCGTCATGACTCACCATTGGCTGGCCATCCTGGCCAGGAGAAGACCCTCAAGCTCATCAAGAGGGATTTTTATGGGGCTGGCATGAATCAATTTATCAAGGACTATGTGTCCTCATGTCAGCAATGTTCAAGAAACAAGAACATCCATCACAAGAAGTTTGGATTACTCAAACCTCTTTCAATTCCATCTGGTCCTTGGAATTCATTATCAATGGACTTTATCACTCAATTGCCACTGTCCAACAACTTTGATTCAATTTTAGTAGTTGTGGACAGATTCTCAAAAATGGCAATCTTCATTCCAACTTATGGCACAATCACTGCTCTGGATTTAGCTCAAATATTCATTAGCCATGTATTTTCCAAGCATGGACTCCCAGTCAGTATTGTCAGTGATAGAGGATCCTTATTTGTTTCATCATTCTGGACTCAATTGTGTCAGCAGCTCAAGATATCAAGAGATCTTTCAACTGCTTTTCACCCTGAAACAGATGGACAGACAGAGAGGGTAAATCAGATACTAGAACAGTACCTTCGGATGTATGTCAGCTATCATCAAGATGACTGGTACACCTGGCTCCCTCTGGCTGAATTTGCCTATAATAATGCAGAACATTCATCAACCAAGCAATCACCTTTTTTCACCATTTATGGAAGAAATCCCAGCTTTGACTCAATCCATATTTCTCAAGACTCACCTGCTGGAAAGTTATCAACAAAACTCCAATCAGTACAGCAAGTTGTCAAAGAAGAATTAGAGTCAGCAATAAGGAGATTCAAGAAGTATGCAGATAGAAATAGGGCAATTCCACCTGATTTCCAACCTGGGGACAAAGTATGGCTAGCTTCCAAGAACATCAAGACCACAAGACCAACCAAGAAGTTATCAGAAAGATGGTTGGGACCTTTTGAAGTTCTGAAGAAGATTGGAAGTCATGCATATCACCTCAAGTTGCCTCAGCAATGGAAGACAGTTCACCCTGTATTCCATGTGTCCTTATTAGAATCAGTCAAGCATTCAACTATCCCAAATCGTCATCAATTGCCGCCACCACCAGTTTTAGTGGAAGAGCAAGAAGAATGGGAAGTGGCTCAGGTTCTGGACTCAAAACTCAAAAGAGGTAAATTATGGTATCTTGTAGAGTGGAAAGGATTCAGTGAAGACCCAGAAAGAACCACTTGGGAACCAGCTTCCAACCTTACCAACTCACCAGACCTTGTCAAGGATTTCCATTCACTGTATCCAGACAAGCCTGGTCCAAACACCTCAAGAGTTTGATTTTATGGTGCTTGGTGGGGAGAAGAAGTTATGAAAGTAAGTTCCTCTCCTGGCATGCACCTTTAAGGGGGTATTCTACCCATATGTTGTTGTAAGCATCACCTTGGCCACTTTGTGAGCACTTGTCAATTCTTTGGACAGGTTCAGGAAGCATACAACATCAATACCCTCCGATTTGGACCTTATCAAGATATGGCCCAATGTTTCTTTCTTTATGTTTCATTTTCTTTCTTTATTATCTTTTCATTTTATGCCAATCATCATAATTCAAGACATTCATTACTTCAAGTCATTTATGGCAATTCATCTCAGAAGTCATTTATGGCAATTCATTTCAGAAGTCATTTATGGCAATTCATCTCAGAAGTCATTTATGGCAATTCATTTCAGAAGTCATTTATGGCAATTCTTTTCAGTTTTATGGTGCTTGGTGGGGAGTGGAAGTTATGAAAGTAAGTTCCATCTCCTGGTATGCATCCCTGAGGGTTCTACTTCTTGTAAAACATCACCTTGGCCACTCTGTGAGCATCAAATGCTTGGTTTTCATTTTTCAGACACTCCTTGGCCAGAATCAAGCAACTCACCACAAGAAGGACCAGCCATCAGGAATTTTTCTTTAGTTCTTTCTTTACTCTCATTTTCTCTTATTATTCTCTCTCTTTCTTTACTTGTATATTTTCTTCCTTTTATTTCTTTAAAGCAGCAGCATCCCCTCCCCAAATCATGTATTGGGAGGTTCCATTATCTTTTTTATTTTTTATTTTTTATTTTTTAGTAGTTATAAGAGTGGGGATAGAAGTCAAACCAAACACAAACAAGGAAAAGGAAACTAGTTATCTCTACCCAAGTCATCAAAAGTTCTCTGGAAATCATTTATCAACTCATCTTCATACCAGGCAAATTTTGCAGCCATTTCTTCAGAAGCAGTACCTGGAATTGTCCTGTCATTGGCATACATAATCACCTCTCTGCTATTTCTGTCAACTCTCCTGAACAATCTGGCCACAGCATCTTGATTTTCACTAGCCGCGTTGGGATCTTCTCTGGTAACCCGGATAGGCCAACGTTCTCTTCTTTGGAATACTTGAGCGGCAGGAAACGGCAAAGGGGACATCCCATCTCTTCTTCTGCTGGAGCTGGCCACAGGTTGGAGTTGACGGGAGGTGTTTATGGGTGAGTTTCTGGGCTGTTGAACTGGAGATGGTCTTACTGCTGGATTCAAGGCAGGCCTGGTGGTGTGGGAAGTAGTTGGTGATGGAGGAGGAAGGGTTGTAGGAATTGAAGCAAGCATTGGTTGGAAGGTTCTTGGAGTGCTGGGAACCACTTGGCTTTGGAATCTGGGGTTGGCAAGAGGTTGAGAAGAGGAATTGCTGGATGGATGGCCACTTGAATGAGGAATAACTTGAACTTCTTCACCATCCAACTCATCACTTCCTTCAGCATCTGGATCTGATGGGGAATCAACAATTCTTCTTAGCTTCTTCACTACTTTCACCACTCCATCAGCATTGGTCCTTGAAATGGGAATTTCTGAGCTGTAGTGGATGGGCCTACCACCAATCGGAATGGGCCCTCCAACATTAGTCCACCTGGCCACATCCCTCTGCCTGGAACCAGTCACTACATCAAAATATCAGCATCAATTCAACCAAGAAATGCAAATCACTCACATTGAGAAAATCCAGAAGTGGCATCAGGGGTAGGTTCCTCAAGAGTGGGGAATTCCTGCCCATAAGGCCCATCCTTCCTACTCCACAAGTGTCTCTTGACCCGGGACAAAGTTGATCCGGTACGGCGGCATGGCTTCTTCCCAATGAAGCAGAAATGGCACTTTGACGATCGAGGATTGTAATGTTGAAAGCAATCCTTCCCCCTGGCCAAACACTCAGTACAGGCAGGATCAAGAACTTCAACTGCTCTGAACCCATCATATGTTTGGGAGGGGTCAAAATGGCCAGAAGACGCCATGGAGGGAGAAGACAATCGACTGAAGACGCCAGAACCATGAAGAACAGACGGTGGCGGTGCAGAAGGGGAAGATTCAGTGAGTTCAGTCAGTTTGGAACTCATAACTGAAGAAAGTGCAAGCAGAAGATTCAAGACGTCAGAATCAATCCACTCCACATCAAGAAAAAGAAATTTGACTCAAGGAACTGGGGCCATAACTCAATTATGCCCCACCT
This sequence comes from Austropuccinia psidii, assembly GCA_023105745.1. Classification (NCBI taxonomy): domain Eukaryota; kingdom Fungi; phylum Basidiomycota; class Pucciniomycetes; order Pucciniales; family Sphaerophragmiaceae; genus Austropuccinia; species Austropuccinia psidii. The sequence continues at coordinate 24,448,430 of JALGQZ010000005.1, forward strand.
CAAAGCCTCTAAGGTGAAGGTTCATACCCCTTTGGGGCTGAACTCATCACCCAGGGCCTCCCCTGCAACTTTGGGGAGGCCAAGATCTTGATGGTCCTGGACCCCTTCAATGGATCCAGGCCATATATGGTGAATTTTGGAATTGGGCCAATTTTGGGCCCCTTGGTCACCCTGGGTCCCCAGCAAATTTGGGCCCAGGGGCTTCATTTTGGTCCTGGGGGCCTCCAATAGCCCCCACGGACCGCGGACCGCGGCGTACGGTCCACGGACCGCGAACCACGGCCCATGGACCGCGGACCACGGACCGTAGGATCCCAAAAACATCAAAAGGCCTATTATGGCCAAAAAACCCAAAAAATCAAAAAAATTGCCCTAATCACCAAAACACCCAGCAAGGCCAAAAAGGCCATAAAAAGCAAGATACATCAAGATCACTCAAGATGGGGGCCACAGTCCAAACCCACTGGGAGGGCTGCCTGAGGCCAATTCCTTGGATCATGGGGACAAGACCCCTTGGAGGTTCATTGAATGGATTAAGTCTGGGCCAATGAGTACAAGTCATATACTCATTGGGCACCAATTTTTGAGCACAAGTGCTCAATGGCCTTTATTCTGGGATATATCCCAAGGCCACATCCCAAGACATGACTGATTGAATCAAAAGAAAGAATTGCATACTCTGGAAGGGATACTCACTCAAATTTGAAAAGAAAGGGGGGAATCAATTGAATTTGGCAGGGAAGAAGTAATAAAGGATTTTCAGGATAATGGTCAAGAGGAAAGAAATTTAAAAGAAAATTTTTTGAAAAAAATGTGGGGATATTGAGATGCCACTCAACAGTGGCAGGGTATTATGGTGTTCAGGAGCCCACCAGTTTCAAGAGGGGGATACTGTAACAACCATCCATCAGGGGTAAGGGTATTCATTCATACACCCACTCAAACACCTCAAATCAGCAAATCCAGTATCTGCATCAGCAGTCAGTTTCAGCAATCTTCACTCTGAAACATGCATACAGTTTGGTACATCAATACAGCCTGTCAATACTTGTACAGGATGGATTCACCCAATACAGTTTCAATACACCAGTATGAAACTGTATGATCACTCAAATACACCACACCTCTTGTACAGGTCCTGTACAGCTGTACAGGACCTGTATTGGCCAGACTCAAGTCAACAATCAATTATTCTCATGAAAATTCTTCTCTGGATGAGGGCTGGTGATTCTCACATATACCAGCCCCTCTTTCTCCCCCCTGGGGACTTTTCCCCAGTTAATTAATTTAGTTGATTTATTATTAACTGAATATTCTTATCCTTATATTTTGGGTATTATATTTATTTAATCTTAAGTTAGTCTTTGCCTCTTTTCTTTCTTCGCCTGTACAGTATGAGCTGGGTGGCCATATCCTTATTAACCCTTCTCTTTCCATTCTGACAGGTTGAAACAGTGGACTTGGACTTGTTTGTGGTTGGCTCTTCTATTTTCTTCTTCTTATTTCTTTTGTTGCTGCTTTTCTTATATTCATCCTTTTAGTAATTCATCTTTAACACTCTTAAGTGTATCTCATCTTATCCTATCCTTGAGCCCTCCATAAGTGAGTCCCAGTTTACTGAGTGCCAGGCCCTCTTCACTTCGAAGAGCCCCTGTGACACTGCCGAAATATCCTCTTTGAGAACAATGAGCGCCCTTGAGGGTCATTTTAAAGGTCCAAGGCCATTTTTTATTAAAAATATTTATTCATAAGGTCCAGGAAAGTCCCTTCAACCTTTCATGTCCCATTTACTAAGCATTATGGGAGAAATCTATTTAGAACACCCAAAATGGCTGTTTTGACCCAATTAAGGACGCTTAAGGGTTATTTTAAGGGTAAAAGGCCTTTTTTGGCCCAATATCACGCGAAACATTCCAGAAAGCCCCCCAAGACTTATTTAGCCCGTCTCCCTCACTTTATGTGAGAAATTTGAAAAGAAATGGCCACAAAAGACCTTTTTTCAGAAAATAATGGTTTTGAAGGGTCAGTGTTAAAGGAAAATGAAATAAATCTTATTAAATTGGTTTTAGAAAAGGGAAGAGAGACTTTTAGAGAATCGTTAATCCCCATTAATATTTTATATCTGCAACCTTCCTCAAAAATGGCCAAAATGCCATTTCTGATCACAATGAGGTACCTTGAGGGTCATTTTCAATTTCAAAGGCCATTTTGTTTTCCAAAGAAACTCTCACAGAAATTTTTTTTCAAAAAAACCACGGAAAGGTCCTTGAGGACCTTTACACCATATGCGACCAATTGCTAAGATGTGGCCAAAAATAGCCTTGATTTGGAGAAAGAGGGACGAGGAGGGTAATTTTTCTAGGAGGAAGGCCATGCTCTGGCAGAATTTTAGGAATCATAATCTGAAGATCTGAACCGTGTTCAATATTCCATACAGAGTAAATTCTCAAATAATGGCTGATAACGACATTTCTGCCCAAATCAAGCCCCTGGAGGGTTATTTTGAGCTAAAAAAATCCATCTTTTGCCAAGTTTTTTAGAAGAAAGTCCATAAAGCCCTATTTTCAACTTTTCCAATGGAACGCACTGCACCACTTTTGATGCATTTAGAAACCAAAGGCAAAATAGCTTCAAAGAACCCTTGATGGTACTTTTCAAATCCTTAGGCAATTTTGTTTTCCAAATCCTTCAAGAAAAACTACAGAAATCCCCCTTGAGGACTTTTTCAGATAATTCACCACGCAAATTTTGTGAAGAAAAATTAAGATATAGGTAAACAACGCCCCAGAGGGTTTTTTTTCTTTTTTCTTCAATACATCTAAGGAAGGCCTCTTGATGGCCTACACGCCCCATAAACTGCATAATATTCTATAAATATCCACAGAATAGCCACAAATGACCTCCTCTTTTAAAATAAGGGCCTTGGAGGGCCGTTTTGAAGGCAGTAGACCATCATTGTTGCCCAATTTTTGACGAAAACATAAATTAAGCTTCCTGAAGGAACTTCATACCCGATTAACTTCCTATTTTTGAGAAAACTCTTAAAATGGCTAAAAATGGTCTTCTTGATGTCCAAGGGTGTTTCTTTGATCTTTTGAAATTTAAAGCATAAATTTTGTGCTTGAAAAACTAATATTCATGTATTATACCCTAGTAAGGTCTCAAATATATCAAAGGGTGAAATGGGGATATTCAAATAATTGAATTAACACATTCTTATGATATTTGGAGGATATTCTAGTGATTCAAGGATAATATCTTTGAGATGTCTCAATGTTATAGTATTAATACCATCATGATATTCTAGTTAAAAAATAATTATGCTTTTTTCCTCAAGCTTGAGGGTGAGGTATTTTGAATCAATGGCCATCAATTTACATCGAAAATTCCAGGGTGATAAATATGGAAAATATAGTATATTTAGGAATATCTTCGTAAGAAACCAGGAATATTTCTTGGTGGTAAAATTATGGCCAGTTGTGCCAAACCCCCTGAAAATGGTTGAATTTTTTTTTCCTGCTCCCTGGACTGGTGGGAAATATATTTAGTAGGTTTTACTATGTAAAATCATTGAAAACAATGTGAAATGGCAGATTATATGCCAAAAGAAGGTTTTTGGGGATCTATGTAGTTGTAAAATAAAAAATTATTTCTACATAACTGTTTTAAATTTTTGTTTTCAAAATGACAAAGGTAGGAATTTTGTAATAGGTTCATGTCATAAAGCTCTAATTTGAAATAATTGGATCTGTTTGGCTCTTTTTACTGCAGTTAATCTCTAAAAACCAATTTTATCCACCACAAAATCTTATTATATACACTTTAGAATTGGATATTACAGAGGATTCAATGTGCTTCCTGGTAACTATATTGTTTAAATATTGAATAATTTCTATTTGTGATGTTAAAACGTTATTCAATACTTATTGTTCCAGTATGGCTATCTTAAGAGCTACCTTTATATCTTTGGAATGATTTTAATAATTTTCATGATTTATTTTGTCATTTCATTATATTACTTCAATGAAACTAGCATAAGATCAATTCATTCTTGAAAATATCAAAATAATTCTTTAAATCTTAGCCATAAATTGGTAGCTCTCTAGCTTTTATCAATAAATTCAAAATAGTATTATTATTTGAATTTAAAAGTATATCAGGAAATAGTTCCAAATCCACTGTCATGGAATTAGAAAATTATTTCTTTCCTAACAAAGCTATACTGAAGGAATATAATCAGAAGATATATTCCACACCTTGGGTACTAATAAGAAAAATTGAATATATTTTTACGGAATAATGTATAACTGTTGAGCCAGTCACACAAGCGGTACCCTGATTATATATTATTTAATCTTTGGAAATTATCTAGGCACTCAAAGGATATACTTATACCACAAGTATTCATATTTCCAAATTGTGAGCTAATTAAATAATGGGCTGTCTTTCATTTTTTCATCTGGTTTCAGAAATGTCAATCTATACATGTTTTTCCTATTCCATAAAAGGACTGACCCGACTTCTCAGATGATCATTCAATTTATTACTCTATTCTGTGTTAACTTTGTCTTGATGAAAATAATAATTCCGTTCTTTGAGAAATATTCAAAGTTATACTTCAATTGAATTTTTCAATGGGAGAAGTATTTTTATACTCTCTGATTCTTTTTTATCAAAATGATATAGACCCTGAATAAGATCAAGGAAACATCACTCTGAATTATATGGTAATGTATGATACTACTAATTTCCTTGATTATCTTCTACTTCGGGAGGCCTTTGTAGAATAAAAGGGTAATACAGATGTAACAAGCTGAAATAAGATCTAATGAAAGAATTTAAACAACCCAGATATTTTGTAGTTATAATGGTTACTCTGATAGGTGTTTTTTAAAAAAATAAAATAAGCAGGAAAAATTCAGAAAGAACAAAATCTTCTTAATATGTTTTGTGTTTCTTTTCTCTCCAAAAGTGAAACTCAAAAACCTCACATATTTTCTGAGGTTTTGTAAAATGAAAAATATCTATTTGAATATTTTCATCAAAAACCTCGGTATCTCGTGAAACTATACCTCATTTTCAAAATATCAATCTAAAAATAACTTGAAGAATTTTTTTTCTTTTCATCTGCAAAAGAAACAGAAAAACTATTTATTTCATTTTATTTTTTTTAACAACCAAGATATTCTTTTACAGTATTCCTTTTATTTTGGAAGAAATATCCTTAGTTGCCAGATTCGAAAAATGGTATTTAAATTTTATGAATTTCATTTGTTTCTACTTTAATAATAATCAAGCTTCACTTATGTAAAAAGAATAAAAAGTAAAGAATCTTGTATAAGTATCAAAGCTGACAATTCTTTGAGGGAAAAACACGTTAAAATTAAATAAAATAATGCTGTTTTACTCAAAATATTTTCAGCTATCAATTATTATTAGGGTTTATTGACATTATATGTGTTCTATGACAAATATCAATTTTACAATGATTTAAAAATATTGATTGTCAAGAAAAAATGGAACTTGTTATCTTCCCATATGAAGAAAACCTTTATACCTAATAAAAAAAGCTAATTTAGTATCCCACAACACACAAACTATTTTAGTTCTGAAAACTCAGATAAATAAGAATTAAACAGAAATACTCATTATGAAAGCTCCAGGAATTATATTCTTCATACTAACCAGATTTGACTTTTTTTTCTCGAATTAAAATAAAATATCTTAAAATTTAAGTTTAGGAAAAAAATTATTTTTATTAGAAGAAACCAGGATTTGAAGATTCAAAAACAACTCCCCAATTGAGTGTTTCTATTTTAAAAATAAAATTCTTATAGTTATTAATGAAAGAAAACTCATTGGTTCAAGTATTAAAAAGAATTACTGCTTGATTTTCTCACTCTTTATTTAAAAAAATAAGGTTGAAGTTGTTTGAAGGTACTTCTTGATTGAAGGACCAAAAAATGAATTACTGAATAATTTTTGTCATTTTTTCCTACAGTATTCAGTTTTTTTCATCAAAACATTATCCAAAATGTTTCATAGATAATACGTTCAATCAATCTAAAGATTAAATAAGGACTTAGATATTTTAGGATAAGCTTCAAGAAAGAAAAAAGAATCAGAAGTAAAGTTCTTTTTTTATTGCTCAAAATGATACTATTACTATCTCTGTAAGATGTGTTTATGAAACTGTTGATAATATTACTATTAATCAACAGCACTATGACTGTTCTTATGAGATATAATAATAACAATTATTATAACCACAATTGAATGAATAAAAAAATAAACATTTGTTTTACTTTTCATACACTACTAGTGATTATAACAGTAAGGAGTAATTGTCTACAAAAATCAATCACAAGAAGTATTTAATAATACAGATTATTTGCAAAAATAAATATAAATATAATTCTTGAAGAAACCTAATACTAGCGAAAAACTTTGATAATTCATTAAAAACACCCACTAATACTCCAATAAAACCTTGAAAAGAATTGGTAGAGTGATTTGATAGATATATTGTGATTTTAAAGGATAAAAACTGATTTAAAACAGTATAACAACAGACTATAGCTTATCTCAGTTATTTCACTTATTTCTTATTGATTCTGAAAGATTAAAGTACTTAAGAAACAATCTTAAGTAAGATGTACTTGTTGGTAATAAAGTTATACTTTGATAATAAGATGATTTGGAAAAAATCAGAAAGAGCAGGACTCTTTCAAGTAAACAACAGCTCACAGAGACATGCCATTGAGAGAACTGAAAAGCCAGTTAGTGAAAAAGAAATTATCCTTCTTGGGTTATTGATTGCATCATCTGTTGTCACATAAGATTATTATAATTACTTAATTAAGGCTTTCATAGGACTACCAACCCATTTATGGTTAAGAATAAAAGAAGTAGAAAATGTAACTCTTTTTTTATTCCAAAGTAAACATTAATTTTTCAACAGGATAGATATTATTGGAAATTCCATCACAGGTTGTAATTTCAGTCAGTTTTCAAACATTCAGTGTTTCACGTGGAATCATAAAGAATTGACTGTAAGTACAACCTTGAATTTTGCTTATTAAACCCTAATTCTTTTTTGTTTTCTTTATTAATAATGCCATTTTACATTGGTCCTAAAAGCTTCAGAAATATTAATTGAGAATTGTATTTTTAATGAATTTTTGAAGTTTTTACCTCAATTCTATGTAGAATTACAAATAGCACTCTATGGCTGGTTGCTAAAGGGTAAATCAATGGATACTAGTCCAAAAAGTGTTTTAATTACTAATTTAGGGTTTCTAAATTGAAAATTATTAAGAATAAACATGTTTACAGGAGTCTAAGTTGCTCTTTACCTCCTTGACACATCAAAAATAGAAGCTTATTTGCAATTTTCTTATGCTCTAATGAGATTTTAGCTTGGTAACCAAGTTCCCAAAAGGCTTTATTACACTAATTGGGCCATGATAATTCATGGATCAAAGCTTTAGCCTTATGCATGCCTCAGAGGCCTCAGAAGTTGGGTACCCTAGCTCTCTTAGATGTGTTTTGTCCCCCTTCAGCCTTAGAGACTGATATCCACTATGGGTGTACCAAATCTATATGTGTAACAACCACTAATCAGGGGTAAGGGTATTCATACTTGAACCCACTAAAAAAACTCAAAACAGAAAATCCACTGTGTGTATCAGCATTCAGTTTGAGCAATCTTCCTTTCTGAAACATGCATACAGTCTGGTACATCAATACAGCCTGTAAATACTTGTACCGGTTGGTATTACCCAATACAGTTTGTATACACCATTTCCAAACTGTACAGTCACTCAATACCACCACTCCTCTTGTACAGATCCTGTACAGCTGTACACGATCTGTATTGGCCAGACTCAATTCAATCATCAAATCTTCTCATAAAAATTCTCTGTCTGGATCAGGGCTGGTGATTCTCACATATACCAGCCCCTTTTTCTCCCCCTGGGGACTTTTCACCAGTTAATTAATTGAGTATATTTATTATTTTATAATTCTTCTTATCCTTATTTTGGGTATTATAATTATTTGATTTCAAGTTAGTACTTGCCTTTTTTCTTTCTTTGCCTGTACAGTATCAGTTGGGTGGCCATATCCTTATTAACCCTTCTCTTTCCATTCTGACAGGTTGAAACGGTGGACTTGAACTTGTGTGTGATTGGCTCTTTTATCCTTACTCTTATTATTTTTTGATGCTTTTCTTATATTCTCTTATTTAGTAATTCATCTCTTAACACTCTTTAGTGTACTCTTTTCTTACCATATCCTGATCCCTCCATAAGTAAGTCCCAGTTTACTGAGTGCCAGGCCCTCTTCACTTAGAAGAGCCCCTGTGACATTAAATTAATTATCTCATATTTGCTTCTTTCTTTTCATTCATTTAAATTCATTTCTCTCATTCATCAAATTATGACTCTTTTATGATCTTATTATTTCTCATGATTATGATTTTTCTCCCTTCAACTTTCATCTCATTCATTTCATTCATATGAGAATTGATTCTTATCATTTCTTAATAATTCCTGACCTTCTCATTTCATTCTCAATTCTATCTAAATTAAATATTTCTTTTGTTTGATTATTGGGGTCTTATCAGGAGTTATTTATTGGTTAATTGATTTTTTGATTGTTTGGGATTCATTTGGGTTATTGATTCAGCAATTAAGGATTTTATTTGTATTGGACTGATTGACTTTTGAATTCCTCAAGACAACTGATTTATGCTCAATAACTGATTATTGATTATTTATTGATTTTGATTTGACTGATTGATTCTTCAAGACCTTGATCTGATATTGAAGACATTGAATTATTGAATGAATGAATGATTGATTGTTGAATTATTCAAGATTTATTGATATTTGATTGACGGCTGATATTGACTGAATTGATGGATTCATTGATTTAATTTGATTTCACCTCAAGACTGTTAATTGATTCCTCAAGATCATCAAGAATTTATTGATAATTGATTTGGCCAAGCTTTGATTCCTTATTCTCAAGTATAATCAATTTTTTATTCTGAATTTCTCAATAATGCCAGTTCAGCATAGCCCTCCAACCAAAAATACTAGATCTCAAAGAAATCTAGCTGTTCTCACTCCTACAGCAAGGGTTACTATTGACCACACACCATCAGTTGATCAACTGAGTGCAAATTTGGACAGAGGACCACCAATGGAAGGAGAAGCACCCTACATAAGAGGGGGAATAAAATCAAGAAGATAAAGATTTTTCTCTGGCCTGTTGGGTGGCTACCCTGGCATGTCTGATGGTGCAAGAGCAAGATCAGGGGAAGCTGAAGATGAAGAGGGGGAGTCTGAAGAAACTGAAGTGGCAACTGCCTTGGCAGGTGTCCCTGAGGCTTTGGAAGATGCAAATATAGCCCATCTTAATCAACCTCTTGTCTCTCAAGCTGAACCAAATTTTCTCAAGATGATCAAGAAAATGACTCCATTCATGGGGAAAATAACTCAAGCAGTTGCTCCCAGGACAATTCCAAAGCCCCTGCATTCAAGAATACATCAATGAAGGCACCTGATTCTTTTGATGGTACTCAAGCTCATAAATTGAGAGGATTTATCCAATCCTGTCAATTGATTTTCCATAATTATCTATCAAATTTCTTCTCTGACAGGAAGAAAGTTCTTTAATCAAATTCTTTTTTCACTGGTAGAGCTGGCAAATGGATTGAACCCTACCTCTCCAATATTTCCAATGAAGATCCTTCCTACCTCCTCAATAATTGGCAGCTATTTGAAACTTAATTATTCACTCTTTTTGGTGATCCCAATGAAGTCAGGAAAGCTGAACAAGAGTTTGGCAATTTGAGGATTAAGGAAAGTGGTCATGTATCCTTGTACATTTCTGATTTCGGAAGCTTAATGTCAAGGATTGGAGATTGGGGAGAAAGAGCTTATATTCATGTTTATAGAAGAGGATTGGAATCAAGACTATAGGACCAGTCAGCTTTCTACCCTGGTAATTTTGATACTCTTCAAGAACTCATGGACATGACCCTGGAATTAGATACCAGATACCATGAGAGACAGAAAGAGAAGGGTAGTAATCAAGAAAAGAAGCCCCCTGTTACTGGATCCAATTATTCAAGGCCTCTCAAGACTCATCTTAAAAAAGGCCTCACCATAAGAAGAACAAGAAGGGCAAGCAATTTCAAGCTTCAAAGGACAAGCCCCATTCTGCTCTGCTTAATAAGGATAATAAATTCATTGGTTCTGCAAAGGAGAGGAGGATCAAAGAAGGTTTATTTACTTATTGTGGTGGAAATCACCCAATTGAAAAGTACTTAAAGAGACCTCAGGACAAGCCTGGGTTATCAGGAGGCTTCCCCATCAAGCAGGGAAAAGCCTTAGTGGGAATCATGATTTGTAAAATGGTTCTCACTTATTCCCTTCAAGAGCACAATTGTGCAATCTGAATAATAGTGTCAAGAAATCTTTAAGGTTTCTTATTTTTCCTTCTGTCTCTGATATTTTTTATAGTATTCTCATTGATTCTGGTGCTAAAAACTCTTTTATTGCAAAGAATTTTGTTCTCAAGTACTCATTGATTATGTCAGAGCTCCCTGGAAAGATTCCTCTTTTCATTCTGGATTCAAATGAATCCCATGCCTTGGTCAACACCCATTATACCAAGTGAGTAGTTGACTTGCCTTCATTCCAAATCTTTGAATGGGAATTTTTTCATGATAGATTCACCCAAAGGAGTAGACCTGATATTGGACTATGATTTCCTCTACCATTTCAATCGTATTATTTATTGGAAAAATGGACTCATCACCTATGATTCTAGTCGCAAGGATTCTAGTGGTATTAAATTTCCTGCTAGTAATGCCTTGGCCACTGCTGTCAACAGTGTTGCTCTGCTTGGTGAAATTAAGACACCTTCCCTTCCTTCTTCTGTCCATATCCCTTCAATCATTCCATCTCAGTCATTACTTGATTCAAGAGATGAAATCTTCAAAGAGATAAAGGATTTTGGAGAAGATGTTGCCATATCTTCACTTCATCTCTTTCAAGGGGATATGGACCTTCCTCCTTTATCCTTTCATGCCTCCCTGGAGAAGCAGTGGGATGAGGAGGAAGATCTAGAAGAAATTGAAACTGTGTTGGAGGTAGTCTCTCCTGCTTATCACCAATATTTGGATGTATTCTCCAAGGTGAAAGCAGAGAAACTTCCTCCACACCACGCCTGTGATCACTGTATTGAATTGGAGGGTCTTCTACCTCCAGTTGGTGTTCTCTATTCATTATAAAATCAAGAGTCAGAAACACTGAAGGCCTACATTTCAGAGAATGTAGAGAAAGGTTACATAAGACCAAGCCCCTCTTCAACAGGAGCAACTGTCCTTTTTGTCAAGAAAAAGGATGGAAGTCTTTGTTTGTGTGTTGAATACCACAAAATCAATGCTGTTCCCAGGAAGAACAGGTATCCTGTTCCTCCTATGAACCAGCTTCTCACTGTATTCAATGGTTCCACCATCTTCTCCAAGATAGATCTGTGTGGTCCTTATAATCTCCTGAGAATCAAAGAGGGGGATGAGCACTTAACTTACTTCTGAGCTAAATATGGTAGTTATGAGTATTTGATTATTCCATTTGGCCTTACCAATGCTCCAGTTTCTTTCCAGAATCTTGTGAATGATATATTTTCAGATTTCTTGGATATTTTTTTTGTAGTTTATTTAGATGATATTATGGTCTTTTCCAATTCTGAGGAGGAACATGTCAAACATGTGGCCTCTGTCCTCCAAAGACTGAGGGACAATAATCTTTTTGCCAAAGCCTTCAAGTCTTTATTCCATGCCTCAAGTGTGGAATACTTGGGCTATGTTGTTTCAAGTGATGGCCTCAAGATGGATTCTTCAAAAGTTCAGCAAATCCTCAATTGGCCTCAGCCCTAGAACATCAAAGCTCTTCAATCTTTTCTTGGCTCTGCAAATTTCTATCATAATTTTATTGAAAATTACTCCAAAAAAATCACTGCTCTCACTTCCCTTCTTAAAAAAGACTCTCCTTTTATCTTCAATGAGGAAGCTCTCAGTCAGCTTCAAATACTCAAAGAAGCATTTTCCACCGCTCCCATCCTTTCCCATCTTGATCCTTCTCTACCAACTATTGTAGAGACTGATTCTTCTGATGATTCCTTGGGTGCTGTACTGAGTCAGGTGAATGACTCAGGAAAGCATCCCATTGCATTTGATAGTCGGAAGCTGCTCCCAGTTGAGCTGAACTATGAAATTCATGAAAAGGAACGCCTTGGCATAGTTTGGGCTCTCAAGTGCTGGAGAGCTTTTCTTCTTTCTCTTTTCAATCCTTTTGAGGTCTTAACAGACCACTCTTCTCTTCAGTATTTTATGTCTTCCAATGTTCTTACTTGTTGTCAAGCCTGTTTGGCTGAATTTCTCTCTGAGTTTCATTTCACTATCACTTACCGCCAAGGCAGGCTGGCCACTTTACCAGATGCCTTGTCACATTGGAACAACATGTACCCAGGGAGGGGGATGGACTTCATCAACAAGAATCCTCATAATTTTTATCAATTAATCAAGCGAGATGGAATTCAAGAGTCAAGATTCTTCTCAATCAAAGTTGAAATAATCTCAGATTTAGTTGACAAGATTCAAAATAAAGTATGGCAAGACAAAGACTATAAAGAAATACTCAAGCAACTAGCAAGAGGTGAATCAGTTACAGATTGTTATCTTGAACCTCAAGACAAGTTATCATTATTCAAAGATAGAGTGGTAATCCAAAGCAATGAAGAAATCTAACTAAATATTGTTCAAAAGCGTAATGACTCACCATTGGCTGGTCATCCTGGCCAGGAGAAGCCCCTCAAGCTCATCAAGAGGGATTTTTATTAGGCTGGCATGAATCAATTCATTAAGGAGTACGTGTCCTCATGTCAGCATGGTTCAAGAAACAAGAACATTCATCATGAGAAGTTTGGATTACTCAAGCCTCTTCAAATTTCATCTGGTCCATGGAACTCTTTATCAATGGACTTCATCACTCAATTGCCACTGTCCAACAACTTTGATTCAATTTTAGTAGTTGTGGATAGGTTCTCAAAAATGGAAATCTTCATTCCAGCTTATGGAACAATCACTGCCCTGAAATTAGCTCAAATATTTATCAGCCATGTTTTTTCCAAACATGGACTCCCAGTCAGTATTGTCAGTGATAGAGGATCTTTATGTTTTTCATCATTCTGGACCAATTTATGTCAGAAGCTCAAGATATCAAGAGATCTTTCAACTGCTTTTCATCCTGAAACAGATGGACAGACAGATAGGGTAAATCAGATTCTAGAACAGTATCTTTGGATGTATGTCAGTTACCATCAAGACAACTGGCACTGTCAGGATGAGTCTATGATAAAAGTATTATAAATGTATTTATAACTTTTAAATATTACTGTGACACGGTAAAAGGGATTAAAAAGTTTATGAGGATTGAAAATGGTTTAATTTAAGAATAAAAGGGCTTTACTATATTAAATATAGTGGTGGTGAGCACTGTTGAAAGCCCTGGGTGCAGCTTTACCTGTTGGGTTACAATAATAAATACTACAATAATTAAAATTAAAATTATACCTGTTTATTACCCAAGAGTAAAACTGTTTTTGACAGTTTACTATGTAGGGTATTCAAGAGCAGGATGAGGAAAGCATTTCTGGCTGTGAAAAGCCTTCTTTTTATCCTGAAATGGGGTGGAAGGGCTGTTAGACCTTGCCACATATAGGAAGTGAAGATTTTTTCACTCTCTGAGACAGGCTTGTTGTTTGCAAGGACCTGTATAGCCTGTATTGGGCTCAGATGTGGGTTTGAAACCACATCTGGGCAGTTTTCACCAATAAAGGGTGAAATTTTTTCATTTGGGGACCGCATAGCTTGATTCTGACGTGTATGACGTGTAGAATGTTGTACAGAAACTGTATGGGACCCCAGTATTGACTGACCTATGAGATATTGAGGTATAAACAAGCTTCTTTGTCAGTTTGACACCTCATCATCATGGTTATGGGGTATTATTGAATGATAAAGCTGTATTGGTCAAAATGTGGGATTTTGATCTTAAAACAGCTATGCCTTTGTCAGTTCTTGAGATATCAACCTCAAAACTGAACCTTTATGTAGGCCTGTATGTGTTATGCACAATGCTACTTTATTTGATATGGTTATCATTAAATATGGCAAAGTTATGCCATGTACAAGACTTTTATACACATGCGTGGTTTAGGCAAAAACCTGTATTGGGATTGTTTTCCCCATACCTTCTGCTATAGTTGAGATATGAGGAAACGGATGACACCATCAGATAGCCCTGATTGTGCTCTTTCCAAAAGGACCCCACTTTAGGTATCCCAAACTAAAACTGTAGAAGTTAGATGAGAGGTGAATGTTTTGTTTACCCTTATTTGGCCTGAATTTGGCCATAACCTCTGTGATACTGGTTCTAGCTCCGTTTGGCGGGTACCATTTGATAGCCCTGACTTAGAGCTTCATTATTCATACCCATTTGATGGGGTTAAGCCTCTTACTCTGTATTTCAGATGAGAGGTGAAGATTAAGGTTTATGCTCAGCAATTTGTTATTATTTGTCCTATGATGATGGGACTTGTATATTTGGAAAGGGGTGAGTTTTCTCTTTCTTTTGATACCTTTTGAGCTAATTTGGCTCAGCTCCATGTTTTGGTGGTATCTTGGCTATACCATTGGTTTATGGTATATTGGCTGTCATGCTTATGCTCTGGTTTTGAGTCACAGGCTGGCATACCCTCCATCTAAAAAAGGCTCATCACTGATGAGACTGTTCAGTCCTCCTAGAAGCTCTTAATCTCCTCAAATGAAGGTTCCCATCTGGTATGGCATCTTCTGCCAACCATTTGTCTTTATCAGCTGTTTGGTTCTTGAATCTGACTAAGTATTGTCTTTGATCCTTCCAATTAAGTCTGATCTTCCTGGCCCTGATGATTTTACTCACAGGTCCAGGGGAGTCCTCAACTTCCACTGTATCAGGTGGTGTGGGGTTCTTCTTCCTGGAGGGGAATTCCTCCTCCTCTGTTTGGAAGTATGGCTTGACCAAACTTACTGGAAAGACTGGTTGCTTTCTGGAAAATTCCTCTGTAGGTTTGACTTCCACTGCATTCTCCCCTATCAATTTAATGATAGTGAAGGGCCCTACAAAATGACTCTCTCATTTTATTAGGTCCTTTAAGATTATTGAAGTTCAGTGTGGACACTAGCACCTTGTCCCCTTCCTTAAGGTCAGGTTCCATGTGTGTCTTGTCCCACCTCTGCTTATTATATTCTTTTGCCTCAGCTATGCATTTGTCAGCTGTGTTACAAGCCCTCTTCCACATATCATGGAAGTCTTTGGCTGTGGGGTGGATGGTCAGAAGATTCTTCTTCAAGTGATACACAGGAAACAGGGGATTCCACCATTTTTCTACCACTGAAGGTGTTTTCCCTGTGGTAGAATGCTTACTTGTGTTATAAGCCAGTTGGACAACTGGGAGAAGGGTAACCCAAACATGGGTGTATCCCTCATGAACCTTGTATTCCATGCCATAGGCACAGAACCTTCTAAGGACGTCCTACATTGTCTGGATCATCCTTTCAGCTAGGCCATCTGTTTGTGGATGGTAAGCTGTGGAGAATGCAAGCTTGGTGCCAAGCATGTCATATAAGTTGGTTCAAAATTCAGATGTGAATTTTGGGTCCCTATCACTAATGATTATCTTAGGGACTCCACAGGTGGATATGATGATATTCAGAATAACAGAGCAGTATCCATGGCTGTGTCCTCTTTATAGCATGGTAGACACCTCATGATCTTGCTGAACCTATCAACTATGATTAAGCAGGCATTTTAGTTTTCTTTTCCCCCTGGGACAAGTCCTGTGTCCCAGTCCATATTGATGGTTTCCCATGGGTGTTTGGGTTCTTCTATATGTTGAAGTAACCCATACTTCTTCCTATTTTTTCTATTTGCCTTTTGGCATCTTTCACAAGTGTTGATGTATTCACTCAACTCTTGTTCCCACTTGGGCCACCAAGCTGTGCTTGCTACCCTCTCTCTGGTCCTGTCTTCACTCATGTGTCCCATATAGGGGCAGTCATTACATTCCTGTAGGATCAGAGAGATGTGGTCTCTGTCTACCACTGTGAGTGCACTTGTGTGCTTCTCTCTGTGGTAAAGCAGACCATCCACAAGGAAGAACTTGTTATCTTTGTAGGCCCTCAACCAGGGTTCTTCCAGATGGGATTCCAGTTCTGGACTCTTGTACTTTTGTTGAAGGAGTTGTAGTAATATGCCACACTGTTTGTGTTTGGCATAGGACTTCAGTACTGCACTGAAAAATTCATTTTGCAGTCCTGAGGAACTTATTCCCAGTATGGGAGTTTCTGTTCCTTCTGAATCAGTGTTCCCACTATCAAGGGTACCACTTCCTGGTGCCCGTTCAGAGAGTCTGAAGTTCCTCCTCCTATCTACTTCAATGAAATGAATAGGGATCTTGGCTGCAAATTCAGGGTCATAATCTGGATTGCTCTTGACATTATCCAGTGGCCACCTTCTGAGACCATCTGCATTGGTATGACTTTTACCTTCTTTTTATATGATGGCCATGTTCCCTCTATACTCCTGGATGGCTATTTGCCATCTCAGCATGTGTCTATTTGTAGTCTTCATGTTTAGTAAAGACTTCAAGGCTGTGCAGTCTGTGTAGACTTCAAAGACTGCACCCTCAAGGTAATAATGGAGTTTTTCCAGAGCCCAGACTAGACATAGACATTTAGTCTGGGTGGCCCCATTCCTGGATTCTGAATCTTTCAGTTGCCTAGAGATGTAACATATTACTCCCTCTCTTGGTTCACCATCCACAATTTGCCTTTGGTGAAGGGCTGCTCCTAAGCCTTGGCTACATGCTGCATCTATATATAACTTGAATGGTAGCTCAAAGTCAGGTAAGATTAGCACAGATGCATTTGTGAGTTCATGTTTGATCCTCTCATATGCATCCCTTCTTTCCTTGGTAATTTCAAAAACTACATCTTTTGAACATAACTTGTATAAACTACTAGTTATGTGGGAAAAGCTCTTGTGGTTTCTGTGGTAGCTAGCAAACCCAAGGAAAGATTGCATCTCTTTGATGCTCTTTGGTACTGGCTTTTGCAGTACTGCTGCTACTCTGTTCTGGTCAATTGCCAGACTAAGACCTGAGACTTTATGTGCTAGAGCTAGTAGCTCTTGTTGGCCAAAATTATACTTTTTCAGTGAAATCTTCAGATTGATGGGTGTGCATTTACTTAACACTACCTCTATGTATTGTACATGGGCTTCCCATTTTTCTGAGTATATAATGATATCATCAATATATACCACAATCCAGCCTTCCAATATTTCTTCTTGAAATATTGTGTCCATCATCCTTTGGAAGTGGGCTGGTGCATTTTTGATGCCAAATGGCATCCTGGTACACTCATATATGCCCATATGGCACATTATTCTGAGTAATTTCATGGAGTTTGGTTTTACTCCATTTTTGTGGAAGCCTTTCATACAATCCATTTTGATTATGTATTTGGCTTTTTCCAGTTTATCCAAGGCATGAGGTATCCTGGGTATAGGGTACCTGTCTGCTTTTGTGTAGTTATTCAGAGCTCTGAAGTCCCCACACAGTCTAGACTTGCCATCATTCCAAGTGATATAGACAGAAGTGGTGATTTCCACTATTTCATTATGTCCAATCTTTCTGATGACATCCATATCCAGGAGTTCATTGAGGTGTTTTTCAATTACTTTCCTGGTTTGCAGGCTTGCTGCATAAGGAGGTCTCCGGAGAATGGTGGATAAGGTCTTTCCACATCCAGATATAAGTCTATATCATTGTGAGCCTTAGAGGTAATTTCATATACCCAAAAGACCACCAATACAAAAGTAACATATAAATATAAATAAAATAAATTTGTTTATATTATTAAAATGAAAATCAAAATTCAAATATAAAATTATATTTACAATTGAAAATTTAATTACAATTCAAAAATAAAATTACATTAAATTTTGAAATTGTAAAATTACATTTCTACTTGAAAAAATTAAGTAAAAATGAATTTTTAACAAAATTGTAAAAAAATAAATAAATTTGGAAAAAAGTTAAATGAAAAATTTTAGAAATTTCTATCCAATAAATAAAAATATAAAAATTATTTCACCATTGGATTCCTCATAAAAAATCAGGTGGGGTCAACTCTGGGTAAAAGGTTTTTAACTCAACTCTAAATAAGCTTGAATTAAGTTCTTAGTATTTTCTGTATGAAAATTGAAAATCCTCAAAACTTTGATTTAATTCACATCACATTTAGTTTTAATCACCAAAATTTGTGTTAAAATTGAGGTGTTGTGTATATTTTAGAAGCTATGAGGAATCAAAGTATTCTCAATTGAATTCAATTGAAATGCCAAAATGTGCGCGTGTATTACATAATGTCACAGGGGCTCTTATGGAAGCAAGAGGGCCTGGCATTGAGGAATCAAGAACTCACTTGGAGGGCTCCAAAGATGATAAGAAATACTACGGAATATATTCTTTAAGCAGAAAAAGAGAAAGGACAAATATGCCAAAGATAAAAAGAATAATAAGGATGAAGCCAGAGGCCAAAGATAAAAGGAAGCCAAAAGCCAAGAGGCCAACCAAGTGAATCCTCAATTCACTGTTTCAACCTGCCAGAAAGAACAATGGAATTAGTAAAGGATATGACCACCAATATCCACTGACAGGCAAAGAAAGAAAAGAGAAAAGGGTGCTAATGACTGACTTAAGATTATCAGTATTAACTTTAATAATGTAAAAGAAAATAAGGATAAAAATAAATCCAATATATTAATTAACTGGGGAAAAATCCCCAGGTGCTGAAAGGTGTCCAGTATATGTGAAAAACTGAAAGATTGATCCTGAAGGTGGATCACCGGCTGTATTGTCCGAATCGGGCCAATACAGTTCTGGACATCTTGAAACTGAACGGTGTGATTGAATTCCCACAGTGGAATATGAATTGGCCCAATTGGGCCAAGTACATACAGGTTTATTGATTGCCGCCTGTATGAACCAATTGAGTTGTCCAAGGAGTATTGAAATACTTGATGCCTTGACAGCTGATTGAAAAGATGGAATACCTCTGAGAATGAACCTTGGAAGAATCCTGAATGAGAGTACCAACCCAACTCCTGCATAGCCAGGTGGTTGGAGTCCTTGAATGGTCTTCTGCTTCCCGCCATGGATTACCCAACTGATGAGTCCAAAAGTCCTCCTTTGAAATGGGCATTGGATTTTGGTGCCTTGAGTTGAGAAGGTGGAGTTGAGTCCTGAAAGCGTCACCATTGAATTGCTGAGCAAAAATGGTGCATAATGGTATATAACACCATATATGCACCACTCCTGCAACCTTGAGTACGGGGTGCATGGAGGTATGGAAGAATTTCCCTTAAGTTGAGGGAAAAGCTTGATGAACTGATTTGGTGGCCCCTGGTGGTTGCAAGAGGCCATGACGGAGACATTGATGCATAGTGGTCCATGGCCAAAAATGGGTCCTACGTGGTTTATGGCCAAAAAGGTGTCCAAGGCGTTTTTGGCCAACTTTGAGTCCAAGGAAAATATGGCCAATTTTGGGTCGGGTGGGCCCAGATGTGGTTTGGGACCCACCTGGCCTTGGGGGCTAGGTGGTTGCCCCCTTTGGCCCCTTTTGGCCTCATTGGATTGGGCCAAAAGGGGCCTAAAAGGCCTGCCGACCGCGGTACGTGGCCTACAGACCGTACGGACCGTAGGGGGCCTAAATGGCCCAAGACCCCCTAATGAAAAGGGGGGGCCTGGATCCAATGGTGATGGCCAGGGGGCCTGGAGACCCGTAGAAGACAAAAAGGACCCACCAGGCCCAAAATCAATGATGAAGGCCTGGGGGTTGGTGAGGTGTGAATTGGCCAAGAGGGCCAATGACGGCAGGATATGGCCTGAGGCCATAAATGGCCATTGGGATGGGCTGTGGCGTAAGAGCCATTGGTTACCCAAAGGGGGTCAATGGGCCATAAATGATATGAAGTGGCCAATTGGCCCCAATTTAGCTCCAGGTTGGATTGCCGCAACCATCAAGGAGGAGGGTCAAACTCGTGGTTGTGACAGTACCCCCCTACCTTGAATGGTGAGCTCCTGAGCACCAAGATAAGGTAGAAGCCTATTGAGGCTATTGAGACGGATTTGACGTAGGGATTCCAGAGGCATTGAATCTTGAAAAGAAAAAATTGAACTGATAAACTTGTTGACATATGAATTGAGGTTGACTTGGTCTTCTCTTGACATTTGGCTTTGACAATGTTGAAAACATGATTTGACATGAAGATTTGGCATTAAAGAGTTATAAGAAAATATAATGAATAAAAGAGAAAAGTAACAGATATTAAGAAAGAAAAAAGAAAAATAAAAGACAAAATGAATTTTGAGGAGGAATCCAATCTTCATCACAGATTACAACAGTTGATTTTTGAAAGTGGCCAAGGACCTGGATAAAATAATTTGATGCCAGATGCTCACAGATTGGCCAAGGTGATGTTTTGACAGATTGTAGACCCCTCAGGGAAGTGCACACCAGGAGAGGAACTTACTTTTGGAAGTTACCAATCCTGCCAGTGCCATAAATAATGATCTCAATTTGATTGAGCAGTGTCTTGAATTGGAAAACTTGGAAGGAAAAATGAAAATGAATGGTCCATTTCCCCAAGTGAAAAATGGCCATAATTTTGGACTTGATGTTGAAAGCCAGGCCAACAAATCTGTGTCCAAATTGCAAAGTGCTCACAGAGTGGCCAAGGTGATGCTTACAACAAAAGAGGAGTAGAATACCCCTAGGGGTGCATACCAGGAGTGGGACTTACTTTTGGTAATTCCTCTCCCCACCAAGCACCATAAAAGGTCAAGCTTCTGAAGAATTGGGTCCTGGCCTGTCAGGATACAAAGAATGGAAATCTTTGACAAGATCAGGACAATTCTTGAGGCTTTTGGTTGGTTCCCAAGTGGATCTTTCTGGGTCTTGGCTGAAACCTTTCCATTCCACCAGATACCATAGCTTTCTCCTCTTGAGCTTTGAATCCAGTACTTGAGAGACTTCCCATTCCTCTTCTTCTTCAATGGTAATTGGAGGAGGAGGTTCTTGATGCCGATTTGGGATTGTTGATGTCTTGACTGGTTCCAGAAGGGAGATATGGAAGACTGGGTGGACGGATTTCCATTGGGATGGAAGCTTGAGGT
Source organism: Austropuccinia psidii (assembly GCA_023105745.1). Lineage (NCBI taxonomy): Eukaryota > Fungi > Basidiomycota > Pucciniomycetes > Pucciniales > Sphaerophragmiaceae > Austropuccinia > Austropuccinia psidii. The sequence continues at coordinate 24,469,787 of JALGQZ010000005.1, forward strand.
GATAAGCATGAGAACTGACTTTATTCAAGATTGGAAAGGGACCCAACCATCTTTGGGATAGTTTTTTGGTGGGTCTGGTTGATTTGATATTCTTGGAGGAAAGCCATACCATGTCACCATCATTGAAAACAGGTGGACTTGCTCTACCTTTATCTGCATACCTCTTAAACCGGTTTATGGAAGCTTCAAGTTCTCTCTTGACATCTTGCTGTACTGATTGGTTTTTTGTTGATAACTTTCCAGCAGGAGCGTCTTGAGTGATGTGAACTGAATCAAAATGTGGATCTCTTCCATACACAGTGAAAAACGGGGATTGCTTGGTTGAAGAATGATCAGAATTATTGTAGGCAAATTCAGCCAGAGGGAGCCAGGTGTTCCAATCATCTTGATGATAACTGACATACATCCAAAGATACTGTTCTAGTATCTGATTTACCCTCTCTGTCTGTCCATCAGTTTCTGGATGGTAAGCAGTTGACAAGTCTCTTGAAATCTTGAGCTGCTGAAAAATATTGGTCCAAAAGGAAGAAACAAAGAGTGAACCTCTATCACTGACAATGCTTAACGGAAGGCCATTCTTTGAAAAGATATTCTTGATGAATAAATGGGCCAAATCCAGGGAAGTGATTGAAGAAATTGTTGGAATAAAAACTGCCATTTTTGAGAATCTGTCCACTATGACCAGAATTGAATCAAAAGAATTGGACAGCGGCAGTCGAGTGATGAAGTCCATTGAAAGACAAATCCAAGGACCATTTGGAATTGGAAGGGGTTTGAGGAATCCAAACTTCTTGTGGTAAATATTCTTGTTCCTTGAGCACTGTTGACAGGATGAAACATAATCCTTGACAAATTGAGTCATGCCGGACCAGTGGAAATCCCGCTTGACAAGTTTGAGAGTCTTCTCTTGGCCCGGGTGGCCAGCTAGAGGAGAATCGTGACGCTTTTGAAGAATATTAAGTTGAATTGTGGAGTCATTTGGGACTACCACCCGATCTTTGAAAAGAAGAAGTTGGGAGGAGGAATCAAGAGAATAATCTTGGACAGATTTACCTTTACCCAAATCTTCAAGGATACTTCTGTACTGGGGATCTTGCCATAATTTCTTCTGAATTGAATCAATCAAATTTGAAAAAGATTCCACTTTGACTGCAAAAAACTTTGAGGGTTGAACTTCTTCTTGCTTAATGATTTGATGTAAATTCATTGGATTCTTGCTGATGAAATCCTCCCCCCTCTCCGGATAAACGTCGTCCCGACGTGATAAGGCATCCGGAAGAGTAGCTAGGCGGCCAGGGCGGTAAGTGATTGAGAAATGAAATTCAGAAAGGAATTCAGCCCAACGGGCTTGACGGCGAGTGAGTACTTTGGAGGTCATGAAGTATTGAAGGGAAGAGTGATCGGTAAGAACTTCAAAAGGGGAAGACAGTGAAAGAAGAAAAGCCCTCCAGCGCTTGAGCGCCCAGACAATACCAAGGAGTTCCTTGACATGAATTTCGTAATTAAGCTCTGCTGGGATAAGCTTGAGGCTGTCAAATGCAATGGGATGTTTTCCTGAGTCAGAGACCTGACTCAGCACAGCACCCAAAGCATAATCTGATGCATTGGTCTCTACAATGGTGGGTAGAGAAGGATTGAAGTGGGAAAAGATTGGAGCGGTGGTGAAAGCCTCTTTGATTTGGTGAAACTGACTAAAAGCTTCCTCATTGAGGGGAAAACAGGAATCTTTCTTGAGGAAACTGGTGAGTGAACTGATCTTCTTTGAATAATTCTTGATGAAACGGCGGTAGAAGCTGGCAAAGCCAAGGAAGGATTGAAGAGCCTTGAGGTTTCTTGGAGGTGGCCAATTTAGAATCTTCTGGAATTTTGCTTGGTCCATCTTGAGGCCTTCAGAAGAAACTGCATAACCAAGATATTCCACGCTTGAAACATGAAACAGGCATTTGGATGCCTTAGCAAAAAGGGTATTGGCTCTGAGTCTGGAAAGAACAGTGGACACATGAGTGACATGTTCTTTCTCAGATTTGGAAAAGACCATAATGTCATCCAAATAAACCACAACATAAACATCGAGAAGATCTTGAAAGATATCATTGACAAGATTTTGAAAAGAAGCAGGAGCATTGGTGAGCCCAAATGGCATAATCAAGTATTCATAACTGCCATATTTAGTTCTGAAACAAGTCAAGTGTTCATCACCCTCCTTGATTCTGAGCAGGTTATATGCACCACACAGATCAATCTTGGAGAAGATAGAAGAACCATTAAAGAAATTGAGAAGCTGATTCATAGGAGGAACAGGATACTTGTTCTTCCTAGTAACAGCATTGAGTTTGCAGTAATCAACATACAAATGGAGGCCACCATCCTTCTTTTTCACAAAGAGGACAGGTGCTCCTGTTGAAGAGGAGCTTGGCCGGATGAAACCTTTCTCTACATTCTCTGAAATGTAGGCCCTGAGTGTATCTTACTCTTGTTTGGATAAAGAGTAGATCACCCCAACTGGAGGTAGAGACCCCTCCAGTTCAATATGATGATCACAGGCGCGGTGAGGAGGAAGTTTCTCTGCTTTCACCTTGGAGAATACATCCAAGTATTGGTGATAGACAGGAGGAACAACCTTCATCACGGTTTATACTTTTTCTGGCTCTTCCTCTTCATCCCACAGCTCCTCCAGGGAGTCATGATAAGATGAAGGAGGAAGGTCCATATTCCCAAATCAGAGGTGAAGTGAAGATACAGAATTATCTTCTCCAACATCTTGAATCTCTTTGAAGACTTCAGCTCTAGGAGATAGTAATGACTGTGGGGAATTAAGGGAAGGAATATGGACAGAAGACGGAAATGATGGTGTTCTAGAATCACTAACCAGAGCTGCACAAGATTTGGCAGAAGAAAAGTCATTATGGACAGAATTAGAAGGATCAGAATAGTCCAAATGATCAGGATTAAAGGTGATCAGCCCTTGCCTCCAATCAATAGAAGGACTAAAACGATTGAGAAAGTCAAAGCCCAATATGAGGTCTTCTCCCTTGGGAGTATCAATGACTAAAAAGTCCCATTCAAAATTTGGGAAGGTAGGGAGCTCAACCATATATTTAGTATGGTGAGTAACAAAAAAGGAAGGGGACTCAGAGGAGTCCAAAATGATAAGAGGAATCTTCTCTGGAAGTTCTGACGTAGTCAATGAGTACTTGTGAACAAACTGCTTTGCAATAAATGAGTGTGTAGCACCAGAATCAATGAGAATACTGTAAAAAACATCAGAAAAAGAAGAAAAAACAAAAAATTTAAGAGAATTTTTGACACCAGTATTCAGAATGCACAATTGTTCTCTGGAAGGAAAAACTTGAAGACCATTGAACACAACATGATCTTCACTCAGGCTTTTCCCTGGCTGGGAAAACTGCCTGACGGTTGGGTAAGCTTATTTTGAGGCCTTTTGACACAGGACTCAAGATTATGCTTCCCACCACAGTAGGTACACAAGCCCTCTTTGATTCTTCTCTCTTTTTCAGAACCCTTCAACTTGAAGTCCTTATTCAACAAGGAAGAATGGGGCTTGTCCTGCTTTTGAGAATGAAATTTCTTCTTATGCCTTGAGCTTGAAGAAACTTGATGATGAGAAGAGTGAGACTTCAAGGCTTCAGGCTTCTTCTCTTGATGATGATTCTTCTCCTTTTGCCTCTCATGGTACCTGGTATCAAGTTCCAGGCTGACGTCCATTAAGTCTTCAAGAGAATCAATATTTGAAGGATGGGAGGCTAATTGATCCAGAATTCTGGAGGCCAAGCCCTTCCTGAAATGATGAATAAGAGCCCTTTCACCCCAATCCCCGATTCTTGAAACCAAACTCCTGAAATTGGCAATATATAAAGCAACATGCCCACCTTCTTTCATCCTGAGGCCATCCAATTCTGCTTCAGCTTTTCCAACTTCATTTGGGTCTCCAAGTAAAGTGAACAATTGGGATTCAAACAGTGGCCAGGAATTGAGAAGGTAACTTGAGTCTTTATTATTGAGATTGGAAAGATAAGGCTCAATCCATTTTGCAGCCCTGCCAACTAAGAATGAAGTGGCATAAAGAACCTTCTTTCTATCTTGAGAGAAGCTTGCCGGATCATTATGAAAGATGAGTTGACAAGATTGAATAAAGCTTCTGACTTTGAAGGGCTGAGTCCCATCAAAGCATTCTGGTGCCTTCATAGATGGAGTCTTGAAGGCTGGTGGTCTTGATGAATCAGAAGAAGAAGCTGCTTGAAGATTGGCCATGATCTGAGTCATTTGCTGCATAATGGCCAATAAAGATGGTTCAGATTGGTGAGAGACAGGCTGATCAGACTGGGCTAGAGTTGGTCTTCCAGTACCTTGGGATGCCCCCACTGGAGCAGGAACACCTTCAGTACCTTCAGACTCTTCCTCTTGCTCTTCACCGTCTTCACCTGGACCTTTGAAACTAGTCCTTGACATGCCTGGAAAACCGCCAACTAGTCCTGAAAAAGAATTTGATCTTCTTGGCAGTCTTCCTTCCTTCCTGGATGGTGCTGCTCCTTCCATGCGGGGTCCTCTATCCAATTGGGCCCTCAGTTGAGGAACTGCTGGGGTGCCATCAAGAGGAACTCTTGGAGTAGGAGTAAGAACAGCTTGAGTTCGAGCCTGGGACCTGGTCTGTCTTGCAGGAGGTGAGTGTTGGAGCGGCATGATTGAATAAGAGTAAAATTTAAATAAAAGAATCAAAACTTGAATAAAACTTGAGGCAAAACCAAAATAGTCTTGAGGATCAAAATCAAATCAAATCTTGAGGGGAAAATCAATGAATCAATTAAAGTCTTCAGGTACGTCAATCAATCAAATCAGCTGAGTCTTGAAGTCAAAAAATCCAAATCAATGAGAGTCTTGAGGTCAAAAAAAGCAATCAATCAAAATCAATGAAACCAAACTCTTGCAGTGAAAATCAACCAGTCAAATGAATTCTTGAGTAAAAAATCAATTTATGTCAAAATCTTGATGTGAAATTCAGCAGTCAATGGAAAAAATCTTCAGGTCAATCAAATATCTTGAAGTCAATATCAATTATGCCAAATCAGTCAATCAAATCAATTATCACGTGAATTCTTCCTGAAATCAAAATTCTTGAAGAGAAAATCAAATTGAATCCTGATATGAAGAACGTGTCTGAATAATTTGATGAATAATCTGAAAATCAAAATGACAAGACGCCTGAAATGAAGGATAAAATGAGATTGATGATTGAGATTAAGATTGAAAAGATAAACAGGAAATAAAATTTGGGTCAGCTTTCAATTTTTCAGAATAAAGATATGAATGAGAGAAAATTGAGAGGTGACAGAAAATCAGTTAATTTTCATAAGCGTTAAAGAGTCATAATTTCGATGAATGAATGAATGAAATTGATGAGGAATGAATAAATAAAATAAAGAAGAATGAATGAATAGAATGAAAAGAAACAATGAGTTAATTAATATAATGTCACAGGGGCTCTTATGGAAGCAAGAGGGCCTGGCACTCAGGAATCAAGAACTCACTTGGAGGGCTCCAAAGATGATAAGAAATACTACGGAATATATTTCTTAAGCAGAAAAAGAGAAAGGACAAATATGCCAAAGATAAAAAGAATAATAAGGATGAAGCCAGAGGCCAAAGATAAAAGGAAGCCAAAAGCCAAGAAGCCAACCAAGTGAATCCTCAATTCACTGTTTCAACCTGCCAGAAAGAACAATGGAATTAGTAAAGGATATGACCACCAATATCAACTGACAGGCGAAGAAAAGAGAAAAGGGTGCTAATGACTGACTTAAGATTATCAGTATTAACTTTAATAATGTAAAAGAAAATAAGGATAAAAATAAATCCAATATATTAATTAACTGGGGAAAAAATCACCAGGTGCTGAAAGGTGGCCAGTATATGTGAAAAACTGAAAGATTGATCCTGAAGGTGGATCACCGGCTGTATTGTCCGAATCGGGCAAATACAGCTCTGGCCATCTTGAAATTGAACTGTGTGATTGAATTCCCACAGTGGAATATGAATTGGCCCAATTGGGCCAAGTACATACAGGTTGATTGATTGCCGCCTGTATGAACCAATTGAGTTGTCCAAGGAGTATTGAAATACTTGATGCCTTGACAACTGATTGAAAAGATGGAATACCTCTGAGAATGAACCTTGGAAGAATCCTGAATGAGAGTACCAACCCAACTCCTGCATAGCCAGGTGGTTGGAGTCCTTGAATGGTCTTCTGCTTGCTGCCATGGATTACTTAATTGATGAGTCCAAAAGTCCTCCTTTGAAATGGGCGTTGGATTTTGGTGCCTTGAGTTGAGAAAGTGGAATTGAGTCCTGAAAACATCACCATTGAATTGCTGAGCAAAAATGGTGCATAATGGTATATAACACCATATATGCACCACTCCTGCAACCTTGAGTACGGGGTGCATGGAGGTATGGAAGAATTTCCCTTAAGTTGAGGGAAAGGCTTGATGAACTGATTTGGTGGCCCCTGGTGGCTGCAAGAGGCCATGACGGAGACATTGATGCATAGTGGTCCATGGCCAAAAATGGGTCCTACGTGGTTTATGGCCAAAAAGGTGTCCAAGGCGTTTTTGGCCAACTTTGAGTCCAAGGAAAATATGGCCAATTTTGGCTCAGGTGGGCCCAGATGTGGTTTGGGACCCATCTGGCCTTGGGGGCTAGGTGGTTTCCCCCTTTGGCCCCCTTTGGCCCCTTTTGGCCTCATTGGATTAGGCCAAAAGGGGCCTAAAAGGCCTGCGGACCGTACGGACCGTAGGGGGCCTAAATGGCCCAAAGAGGCCATTTAGGCCCAAGACCCCCTAATGAAAAGGGGGGGCCTGGATCCAATGGTGATGGCTAGGGGGCCTGGAGACCCCTAGAAGACAAAAAGGACCCCCCAGGCCAAAAATCAATGATGAAGGCCTGGGGGTTGGTGAGGTGTGAATTGGCCAAGAGGGCCAATGATGGCAGGATATGGCCATTGGGATGGGCTGTGGCGTAAGATTTGGCTCCAGGTTGGATTGCCGCAACCATCAAGGAGGAGGGTCAAACTTGTGGTTGTGACATAAGTGAACTTTGATTTACATATGAGGTATCAATTATTACTTTATTGAACTGTACAACTCAATTTAATTACATATGTAAAGTATAAGTATGATACATGATGAGGAATTAAAGGAAAAATAAATTGGAAAGATTAAATTTGGGGTGCAAAAGGAACTCCAGCTCTAAGGTGGAGCTAGACCCCCAAAATCCTTTCCAAAAGGCGTGTGGTGTCAAATTTCACGCAAACGTGCATTACTTTTGGCCTGGAATTGAGTTACAGGGTCTGTGGACTCAATTGATGATGAGGTTTTGATACCAACTGGGGTAGTTTTAGCTGTTGCCACGAGGGTAAAACTACCCTTAAGATCAAACAATCATAGTAAAAACAATTTTAACTGGCTTCTTCATCTCTTACACACATTCTGACGTGGTTTGAAGGCTCTAGACCAGGTATTGCTATAGTAATGGCTGATTTAAGGTCTAAAATGGCTAAAAATGGCTTTAACCAGCCCTTTTTTGGTCTAAACCAGGGTTCAATGATGCCATAATTGGCTTTTCTGTTTTCAGAATGTTTTTCACGACTGAAAAGAGTAAATTTTTACTTTTGGAGTAAGAAAATTGATGGCTATAAAAGAATGTATTCTTTGCCCCACTTTTCTCTTCATGTTAGAATCTTTTCCTTTTATTAATTAGTTTAAACACTGTTATACCAATCAATAAAAGATTCCAACCACCTTTTTTAAATCTTTTTGAACCTTTTAACCACGTGAAAAAATCATTATAATCATTTTTTTTAACTCTTATAACCATTTTTACCCCTGAACCACCCCAAAAGTGAAATAAAGGATCTTTCATCACTGTTAGCTTTGTCACTTTGTTTCCAAATGAACTCTGGTCACTTTTGGGCATGTTTTCTCTTTAATATTCTTTTTAAAGACTCTGTTCTTTAATTAATTGCTTGCAGTTCATTGCTCAATTAATTCCAATTGAAATTGCTCTTGAAGAAATTTTGTTTGTAGCCTTAAAATATCTCTTGTAGAGTATTTTTTGGATAAATTTTTATTGTTGGTAAAACAATAAATTTTTATAATATTATTGTTTTATACTAATAAAGTTATAAACAATAAAATTGGCGTGTTCTCTCTTAAAAATAATATTTCTTACTATTTTTAATTTAGTTTTACCTTATACAAATTTTGAGGACAGGAAAAGTACTTGATTTTTAATCAAAGTTTCATATCCACACCTTACAATCATGGCCTTTGATCTTTCCTGATGGTTCTTCACCAATGGAAATTACTGGTCTGTTCTTCCTCAGCATCTTCAGTAAATTTAGTTTTTGTTTACTGGTGAGGGTAGTATTAAACTGTCCCTCCCTGAATTCATTCAGAATTTCTTCCAGTAGATCTTGAGAAGATATGTGGTATATATCAAGTGAAAATTTCTTTTCCTTGTTGGTACCAATGGTATGTGCTTATTTTTAGTGTTTTAAATATCTATTCCATACATCCTCTTGTAGTTTGTTTCCAGTAAGAACCCTTGGATGTGGCATTGTCAAGCACTACAAACTCTGGGTTGAGTCTGACATTAGCTTTCCTATGGGGTATAATTATCTGTTTGATAATTGTCCCAATGGAAGTCATCTTCCCTGATGCACTATAAAAGTTCTTTGCCTTGGTGGGAAAGACCTGTTCTTCCCAATTTGGGAAGTGGTTGTCCAGATATCCTCTGGCCACTATGAAGCAGTGTGATCCACTGTCAATGATCAGTGGATGCTGAGCATTGTCAATACAGACAGTCACTTTTTTGGCTGTTCCATGTATATATGCCATCCCTTTGGTTGGTGTAACCAGGAATGTTTGTGCATCTTGTGTATGTTTGCACAAGGTTTTGTTGGCAGTATCCTGTGGCATGCCTGCTTCCAGCGGTATGTCCTGAATTTCTAGTGGGGTTTCCTATTGGTATTCCACCAGAAATTCTTCTCTTCGGTCTTGATCAACATTGTCCTTTGATGGCATCACCCATGGAGTCTGATTCAGAATCCTCTGTTGAGGATTCCTCCTCTGATAATTTCTCAATGGAATAGACTTTTTTCTTTGCCTTTGGAAAGTTGTTGGCATAGTTGTCTGTTGAACCACAATTGTAACAAGAATTCTTCTTTGTCACTTCTGCCACTCTTTCTTTGGGTTTGTCTTTAAGCTTTACCCTGAAAGGTTGTTTCTCTTTGAAACTACTGCTCTTATATGGGGTGAATTTCCCTATATTAGTTCTTTTCCTTATGTCTTGTAAGGTATTAGCAATGTCATCTAGAGTGCAACTTTGGTTGCATCTGCATTTCACTGGATGCTCTAGTTCTCCTGGCAGTTGTGTCAAGAGTTTGGATTCCTCATTTGGATGTTCATCTGAGGATCAATGGCTTCAAGTCTTTTAGACTGTCTAAGACACTACTCATATGGATCTTTGTCCACAGAGTATTTGTCATTTTAAAATGACATGGTCTTTTGTCATATCCAAGTACCATTTCTGTACTTTTGAATGATTTGACTCTTCCAACATGGCCAGTTTTTTCTGCCATGCATTTCTTTCATTTCTGTGTACCATATACTAGCATGACCTTTAAATGCTGTATTTAGTATAGCAGTAATCCAGTAATCTGGTATGCTTGGTACATCAATGAAAATTCCATCAATATGATCTATGAGCTCCATATGATCATATTCTCCTGTTCCAGAGAATTTGGGCCAGCTTGAGGCCTCAGGAAGCTTTTTCAAGGCTTCCTTCTCTGAATAAGAAATGCCCTGTCCATCCTTGTATTTTGATGGAGATCTTTCCTTGTTCATCAACATGTCATCTTGTTGATATGGATTATCCATAACATGGGCTTGTGGTTGGGGCTTCATGTTATGGTAGACATTAAACAATTTGCATAAGTCTTGATCCAGACAATCCCTGTCCCTTTTGCTGTGGTGTTGTTCTTCAAAGACTAGATTCAGTCTTGTTTTGGTTTCTTCAGAGGCTTTTCTCAATTGAGAATGTCCTTCTTGGAGAGTTTTAAAAATTTTATCCATGGAGGCTGTTAATATTTTCATCCTCTCATTCCTTGCTTCAAGTTCTGCAAACTTCTTTTGAGTGTTCTCAACATATTGGGACATTTTCAACCACAGTGCATCACTGTTTAAGTTACTCTCAGGTGTGATAGCATTATGTTCAATCCAAGTGGGGGTAATATTTATATTAATGGGACTACTTATTCTAGAGTGGTTTACAACTACTTCTGGTCCTTGTGTACTTCTTTTACCAAGTCCAGCAGATTCTGGATCATGGGGTCTGACTCTTTCCTCTTCTGGTTGAAGGAGGTTTTGTTCTTGCCCTTGTTTCCTTGTCTTCTCCTGGAATCTTCCTGTAATTGCGAAGAATGGTGAATCTTGGCCACTGATCTGCTGGTTTCTGAATGGTGCGAAGCCACTGGAGAGCTTATTTGGCCTGCTCCTTGTGATCCTGAGGGAATATGAGTAGGCCCTGTCTGGGTTAACTGTTCTTCTATAGCTTGGATAGTGGGTTGATTCTCCCTTATCCTCTGTGCCCTTGCCTCCGGGAGTCTGAACTGCCTGGTAGGATTCCAGCCTTTGGTGATTACCATAAGGTCTTTGAGACAGATCTTCTGGAAACTTGCTCCAAGTTATTCCCAGTGAGATGCCAGGTTGAACCTCTTTTTGTCCATGCTCCATTGAAAAGAATCTGTGAGGAGTTGGTGGAGCTGAAGAACTTGATCCATATCCTTCCAGTCCTCTGGTTTGATGTTCCTGTTGAATTGAAGTGTGAATGGCAGGGTTGATGTTCTCCCTCATTGTTCTGCCATCCACCACTGTTTTCAAGGTGTCCTCTTCCAGGTCTTCTGGTTCTAGACAAGCCTTCTCTGTCCTCTGGCTGGCTCCTTTGGAAGCCAAGGTTTCTGAGGTATACAGGTGACATATCAGTGTTTGCAAGCAGTCAAAAACTTTATGTTCTTAGGGTATTTACCTTTGACTGTGCCCTGTACAAATTTTTTGTCTGCTGATTTTGTCAGTTTACCTTTAGAGGTTAAAACTGGGTTAATTATAGTAATCTTCCCTGTAAAAGTTGTTAAGGTTGGTTTACCTTGTATTGATGCAGAGTTTTGTGGTTCTCTACTTCTCTGGGTGGCTATCGGTGTCCACTTCTTTGCTGTAATCAGGCCTTCAATGTGCCTCTTTCCTTTGCCCTTGCTGCCCTCTGGTTCTGAGGGTGTCACTGGCGTGTTGGCCTGTGACTCTGTCCTGCGTGGGATATAATTCTCTTCCACTGAATCAAAGTAGGAAAAAGAGGGCTTATGTCAGTTAAGACTTCTTAAAATTCTGTTTTCACTTCTAAGAATGGCCTCTGGGCTTGTATATTACTACAATATGCCCTTTATAATGACAGTGTAATTGAGTTAACAGTTCCACGTCATAATTACAGCTTTTGGTACCCTGTTACACTGTTTGTGTACCAGTATCACATAGATTCACTTGTGGTTTTCAAGTGTTATCTGTATAAGTGTAATCGAGTCAACAATACACTTAACCACGCCTCAACTGTTGGTTTTACAGTAAGAGGTGTCCTTATTTGATCAAAAATACAGAACTTATTGATGGCTTATGTGTTTTCATATGTAAAACACACCAAAAATAAAGGTCTTGTGGGTATTAACCACGTGACAGATACTCTGAAAATATGCGTAAAAGGTGGTACATAGACCAATTAAATGAATAAAATATAATATATATATATTATTAAGCAAAATAGGCCTAAAAATATAGAAGCAATTGTCAGAAAATGATAAATAAGTGAAAAAACTTACTTCTAAGGTCCAAAAAAGGTCAAAAAATGCGGCCAGGCCCCCAAAATTTCAGGCTGAGTCTATGATAAAAGTATTATAAATTATTTACAACTTTTAACTATGACTGTGACACCGTAAAAAGGATTAAAAATTGTTTAATTTAAGAATAAAAGGGCTTTAATATGTTAAATAGAGTGGTGGTTGGTGCTGTTGAAAGCCCTGGGTGCAGCTTCACCTGTTGGGTTACAATAATTAAAATTTTAATTATACCTGTTTATTACCCAAGAGTAAAACTGTTTTTGACATTTTACTATGTAGGGTATTCAAGAGCAGGATGAGGAAAGCATTTCTGGCTGTGAAAAGCCTCCTTTTTATCCTGAAATGGGGCGGAAGGGCTATTAGACCTTTCCACATAGAGGAAGTGAAGATTTTTTTTACTCTTTGAGACAGGCTTGTTGTTTGAAAGGACCTGTATATCCTGTATTGGGAGAAGATGTGGTTTTCACTAATAAAGGGTGAAAATTTTCATCTGGGGACCACATAGCTTGATTCTGACGCGCATGATGTGTAGAATTCTGTACAAAAACTGTATAGGACCCTAGTATTGACTGACTTATGAGGTATTGAAGTATAAACAAGTTTTCTTGTCAGTTTGACACCCCACAATAATGGCTATGGGATATTATCCCACGGTAAAGCTGTATTGGTCAAAATTTGGGATTTTGACCTTAAAACAGCTATAACTTTGTCAGTTCTTGGGATATCAACCTCCAAACTGAACCGGTGTGTAGCCCTGTATGATTTCTACACAATGGTACTTTATTTGATACCTTTATCATTGAATATGGCAAAGATATGCCATGTACAAGAGTTTTATACATGTGTGGTTTACGCAAAAAGCTGTATTGGGCTTGTTTGGCCCATACCTTCTGCTATAGTAGAGATATGAGGAAATGGATGACACCATCAGATAGCCCTCATTTTGCGCTTTCCAAAAAGACCCCAGTTCAGGTATCCCACAATAAAGCTGTAGAAGTTAGATGAGAGGTGGATGTTTTGTTTACCCTTATTTGGCCTGAATTTGGCCATAACTTCTGTAATACTGGCGCTAGCTCAGTTTGGCTGGTACCATTGGATAGCCCTGACTTATAGCTTTCTTTTGCATACCCATTTGATGGGGTTAAGTCTTCTACTCTGTATTTCAGATGAGAGGTGAAAATTAAGGCTTATGCTCAGCAATAACTTTGAGCATGAATAACTGTGTTATTATTTGTCCTATTATTATAAGACTTGTGTATTTGGAAAGGGGTGAGTTTCCTCTTTCTTTTGATACCCTTTCAGCTAATTTGCCTCAGCTCCATGTTTTGATGGTATCTTGGCTATACCATTGGTTTATGTTATTTTGGCTGTCATGCTTGTGTTCTGGTTTTTAGTCACAGGCTGACAGGCACACCTGGCTTCTTCTGGCTGAATTTTCCTACAATAATGCAGAACATTCATCAACAAAGCAATCCCCTTTTCTCACTATTTATGGAAGAAATCTCTGTTTTGATGCAATCCATATTTCTCAAGACTCACCTTCTGGAAAGTTATCAACAAAACTCCAATCAGTACAGCAAGTTGTAAAAGAAGAATGAGAGTCAGTAATAAGGAGATTAAAGAATTATGTGGATAGAAATAGGTCAATTACGCCAGATTTCCGACCTGGGGATAAGGTATGGCTAGATTCCAAGACCATCAAGACTACAGGACCCACCAGGAAACTTTCAGAGAGATGGCTAGGGCCTTTTGAAGTTCTTAAGAAGATTGGAAGCCATGCATATTACCTCAAGTTGCCTCAACAATGGAAGTCAGTTCACCCTGTATTTCATGTGTCCTTAATAGTACCAGTGAAGAATTCAAGCATCCCTCATCATAATAAATTGCCACCATCACCATTTCGAGTGGAGGAGCAAGAAGAATGGGAAGTGGCTCAGGTTCTGGACTCAAAACTCAAAAGAGGTAAATTATGATATCTTGTAGAGTGGAAAGGATTCAGTGAAGACCCAGAAAGAGAAATTTTGGAACAAGCTTCCAACCTTACCAGCTAATCAGACCTTGTCAAGGATTTCCATTCACTGTATCCAGACAAGCCTGGTCTAAATACCTCAAGAGTTTGATTTTATGGTGCTTGGTGGGGAGAAGAGGTTATGAAAGTAGGTTCCTCTCCTGGAATGCACCTTTAAGGTGGTATTCTACCCAAATGTTGTTGTAAGCATCACTTTGGCCACTTTGTGAGCACTTTTCAATTCTTTGGAAAGATTCAGAAATCCTTGCAACATCAATACCCTCAAATTTGGACCTTTCATCACAATATGGCCAAATTCCTTCTTTCTTTCTTATCTTTTATTTTTTTATTCTTTTCAAACTGATTCCACTCATATTTATTCATAAAATTCATTAGTGCAAAGTCAATTATGGCAAATTTATCTGTTTATGATGCTTGGTGGGGAGTGGAAGTTCTGAAAGTAAGTTCCATCTGGTGGTATGCATCCCTGAGGGTTCTACTTCTTGTAAAACATCCCCTTGGCAGCTATATGAGCATCAAATGCTTGGGTTTTATCTTTCAGACAATTTTTGGCCAAAATCAAGCAGCTCGCCACAAGAAGGACAACCCCAGGAATTTCTCTATTTCTTGCTCTTTACTCTATTTTTCTCTCTTTTTCTTTCTTTTATTTACTTGTATATTTCTGTTTATTACTTTTAAAAGAAGCAGAATTCCCTCCCAAATCATGTATTGGGAGCTTCCATTTATTCTTATCTTTTATTTTAGTATCTATAAGCGTGGGGATAGAAGTCAAACCAAACACAAAAAAGGAACAAGAAACTAGTTATCTCTACCCAAATGATCAAAAGTTTTCTGGAAATTTTCAATCAACTCATCTTCATACCAGGAAAACTTTGCAGCCATCTCCTCAGAAGCAGTCCCTGGAATAGTCCTATCACTAGCATAAATACTCACCTCCCTACTATTTCTATCAACCCTCCTAAATAACCTAGTCACAGCATCCTGATTTTCACTTGGAATATTTGGATCCTCTCTGGTAACTCAGATGGGCCATCAATACCTGCACTGAAACACTTGGTCAGCAGGAAACAGCAAAGGAGAAATCTCTTCTCTTCTTCTACTGGTACTGGCAACAGGTTGGAGTTGATGTGAGGTGACTATGGGTGAGTTTTTGGACTTTTGAATGGGGGATGGCCTTACTGCTGGATTCAAGGCAGGCCTGGTGTGGGAAAAGTGTGGTGAAGCCGGAGAAATGGAAGTAGGAATGGTAGCAAGAGTGGGTTGGAAGGTTCTAGGGGTACTGGGGATGATTTGACTTTGGAATCTCTTGGCAGGAG
Organism: Austropuccinia psidii; assembly: GCA_023105745.1. Classification (NCBI taxonomy): domain Eukaryota; kingdom Fungi; phylum Basidiomycota; class Pucciniomycetes; order Pucciniales; family Sphaerophragmiaceae; genus Austropuccinia; species Austropuccinia psidii. The sequence continues at coordinate 24,485,088 of JALGQZ010000005.1, forward strand.
GCTGGTAAGGAGAATTATTGGATGGATGATCAGCAGAATTGGGAAGCACCTCAGCTTCTTCACCATCCAACTCATCACTACCTTCAGCATCTGGATCAGGTGGGGAATTGGAAGTTTGTCTTATTCTTTTCACTATTCCTTTAGTGTTGATCCTGGAAACTGTAACTTCTGAACTGGAATATATTGGCCTACCACCAACTAGGATGGGCCCTCCAGCATCAGTCCACCTGGCCACATCCCTCTGCCTAGAACCAGTCACTGAATCAATATATCAGTATTCCTTTGAGCAAGAAAATTGATTCACTTACAAGCAGAAGACCCTGAAGTACCATCAAGAGTAGGAGCCGCAGAAACTGGGAACTCTTTTCCAAAAGGCCCATCTTTCTTACTCCATAAATACCTCCTTATTTTTGAAGCTTTCTTCCAAGTACGGCAGCATGGCTTCTTCCCAATAAAGAAGTAGTGGCATTTTGATGATCTGGGATTGTAATGTTCAAAATAATCCTTTCTCTTTTCCAAACATTCATTACAAGAAGGATCAAGAACTTAAACTGCCTTGTAGCCATCATAAGTTTGGGTGGGATCAAAATGACCAGAAGAAGCCATTGATGGTGAAGAAAGTTGACTGATAATTCCAGAACCATGAAGGACAGATGGTGGCGCCGCAGAAGGGGAATATTCAGTGAATTCAGTCAGTTTGGAACTCATGACTAAGGAATATGCAAGCAGAAGATTCAAGGAGTCAGATTAAATTACTTCAAGTCTGAAGAAAATGGGCTCAAGGGAGTGGGGGCCATAGCTCAATGATTCCCCCCCTCAAAGTCCTTAAGGTGGTGAGTCCATGTCTCTTTTAGACTGAAGTCAGCACCAAGGACCTCCCCTGCAGCTTTGGGGAGGTAAGAATATTTATGGACCTGGACCCTTCTAACGGGCCCAGGCCATGTAGGTAATCAATTGGGCCATGGGCCATTTTAATGGCCCTATGGGACCCCTACAGCCCCAGAAGATTTGGGGTCATGAGGGACTCCAATAGCCCCCATGGCCCACAAACCGCAGACCACGGCCCATGGACTGTGGACTGTAGGACCCCAAAATCAGCCCAAGACCAAATTGGGCCAAGAAATGCCCTGAAGCCAAAATAATCAAAAATCACCATAAAAAGGGCCAGGACCCAAAATCAATGGTGGGGCCAATCGCGACCAAATCCACATTTTCAGGGACAATGGGGACAATAACCCCCTTTTTTGAAGACTTTTTGAAGGGATGCCAATCAGGGAAAAAAGGACCAAAACATCAATTTGGCCCATTCACAATGAGCTATATGAACATATACTCATTGGCTATCAAATTTGAGCAGAAGAGCTCTATGGCACTCATTTTGGGATACAACCCAAAGGCCATGCCCTGAAAGTAAGGAAAGGAATGAATCCAAAGAAGAGGCATATTTTGAAGTTGAAAGCACTTACTCAAGTTAAAAGAAGGGAGAAGATAATTCAAATCAAGTAGGACAGTGAAGAAATGAAGAGGGGATTTTTGGGATAATGGTTGAGAGGAAATTATAATTAACAAGAAAATTTTTCAAACAAATGGGGGATATTGATATGCCGCTCAACAGTGGCAGGGTATTATGGTATTCAGGAGCCCACCACTTTCAAGGGGGGGATACTGTAACAACCACTAATCAGGGGTAAGGGTATTCATACTTACACCCACTCAAACACCTCAAACCAGCAAATCCACTGTGTGTATCAGCAGTCAGTTTCAGAAATCTTCTTTGCTGAAACCTGCATACAGTCTGGTTCATCAATACAGCCTATCAATACTTGTACAGGTTAGAATTACCCAATACAATTTGAATACACCAGTTCCAAACTGTAAAATCACTCAATACCACCACTCCTCTTGTGCAGATCCTGTAAATCTGTACAGGATCTGTATTGGCCAGGCTCAATTCAATCATCAAATCTTCTCATGAAAATTTTCTATCTGGATAAGGGCTGGTGATTCTCACATATACCAGCCCCTCTTTCTCCCCTGGGTACTTTTCCCCAGTTAATTAATTTAGTATATTTATTATTTTATAATTCTTCTTATCCTTATTTTGGGTATTATAATTATTTGATTTTAAGTTACTCTTTGCTTTTCTCCTTTCTTTGCCTGTACAGTATGAGCTGGGTGGCCATATACTTATTAACCCTTCTCTTTCCATTCTGAAAGGTTGAAACGGTGGGCTTGGACTTGTTTGTGGTTGGCTCTTTTATTCTTACTCTTATTATTTGTTGATGCTTTTCTTATATTCTCTTATTTAGTAATTCATCTCTTAACACTCTTCAGTGTACTGTTTTCTTACCTTATCCTGAGCCCTCCATAAGTAAGTGCCAGGCCCTCTTCACTTAGAAGAGCCCCTGTAACAGTATGTTGGAACACTTTGTGTTCAGTGCCACAAAAATGCATAACACTAATTTTAGTGTATATGTAATATGGGATTTCTCCAATTCCAATCATTTTGATGTGAAATTGAGAAAAACAAAAATTTTAAAAATTCTTTGATGTGGTATTGATAATGTGCTATTGAAGTATTTTCCATATTACAACCTAACAGAGTTAATTTGAGCTTATTCACTCTATGGAGATCCCCTAGGTGAATCTTTGTGTAGAATACAAATATGGCCCTAAATCCATGGATTTACTTACTCACAAAAACATTATTCATCTTTTTTGAAAACAAAAAATTATGAATTTTGGATATACACATGACTTGTGAGCTATACATAGTTCAGTTTTTTTTAATATTAATTGTGGCCTATTTGGGTATGTAAAATACACCTCAAGGCTTACACTCTCTGACTGAGTTTCTCTCTTTTTTTTAAAAAAATAATCCAGGAACAAAATTATCACTCACTATTGAAGTATATTTGTTTGATTTAATTTTTTTAACCTAATGAGCTGAGTATCAAAAAAAATCTGTGTAGTAAAAAATGACTCCCAGGGGAGGCTTTTTTGAAAAAAAGGTATTATCAGTGAAAAATATTAATTGATTTGTTTAAGGATCAAAAAAAGACTCACTGAATGGGTTTCTTTTCAAACAGGGAATAAAATGGGGTTTTACTTGATGATAAATCTATCAGTTAAAGGATTAAAAGGAAGACTTACAGAAACATGCTTTCATAATTTGTTCCAAAGAGATTAAAGCTCTGTGATTTCTGAAAGACATAAGTTTTTTTATCCAAAATCACACAGAGAACTATTTTCAGTCTTCCACTGGAATGGAATAATGTCATATTTACTTCTGTACAGCAAGCTTAACCTGTTTGCCAAAAGCTTCAGCTACAACGCCTATAAAAAAGCTGTTTAAGAAATGCTATATTTTCTTTTATAAATCTGTCATATAGATTGAATATGTGATTAATTAATACAGATATTTCTTAGTTATTAATTTCCTTTCTGATTACTCAACTAAATTTCCTAGTAATAATAAGATAAGGGATAGAGGTACCCAATTGAATATAGTAAATATGAAATAATATTAAATCAATCACCATTGAAGATAATTTAATTCTCAATATAATATAAGAAGCTAACCTATAATGGATGAAAAATCATTTAATACCAGGAAAAAAAGCTGCATAAATGAGCTACATAATTCATAACAAAGCTTGGAGATCTTATATTTTGAGCCACCTTTTAGTGATACCTGCTATGAAGAGCCCCAAAGCTAGGAATATAGGTCTTCTCTCCCCCTTTTTTCAATTTTCCCCATAGAGTAGGTAGAGGTTAAAGGAAAGAAATAACTTATAAGCTTTGGATATTAAACTTTCACCAAAAATCAAGTAATGTTTATTTCCACATATTTTGAATGGGGTAAAATTATTCAAAAGGAGTTATTTCCACATTCTCAAAAGAAAGAAATGAGAAAACTATTGTTTTCAAATTTATCTGTATTGGCAAATTATGTTTTTTTCCAAATAATGTGAGTTTGTTCAAAAAGTATGTACAACATATTTAAGGCTAAGAATAAATTCCTACAAGAATAATAGCTTTGGATTAATTATTTGAAGGAATAGAAGAAATTAATATAATAATTTCTCTACTTTCCTTATCAACAATGAAAAATTCCCAAATATGACAAGAGTGAATATATAAAGAGAGCTGGCAACCTCATTGTGATAAGAGATAGCTTAATTCACTTTTGGGATCTCCAATGGTAAGACTTACTTGAAGGCTTAAAAAATGATTATAATGTTCTAACAAAATTTCTGAGAGCTTGAAAATTTTTGAAATTGTGCTCCAAATCTCATATTGGTTGGCTTAATTATCATTAAACAAACTATAAAAGTAACAATATTTTGGCATCAAGAAGAGATTAGGAATGGTTAAATTGATTTTTTTAGCCTCAGAATTTCTTCCAAAAAAGTAAAAATATGTTCTCACAAGCTTTGAAAATAAAAATTACAATACATGAGCCAGCTATGGAGCCATTGAATCTTTGTTTTCACCATCAGACCTTGTTTTATCCATTTTAGCCCCATGAATCAATCATTACTATGTTAATAGCTCTTTTTGGCTTCCAGGAAATTTCTTAATTTATAAAAATCTCCTTTCAAAAATTTGAAAATATCTTTGGTGAAGTATTTTAAGCTTAAGAGTAGTTTTATGTCACAGAGGATGTTCTAAGTGAAGAGGGCCTGGAACTCAGTAAACTGGGACTTACTTATGGAGGGCTCAAGATATGATAAAATGGGAATACACTTGAGAGTCTGATAGAATGAAATATAAGAAAGCAGAAACAAAATAATAAGAGTAAGAAAATAAAAGAGCCAACCACAAACAAGTCCAAGTCCACTGTTTCAACCTGTCAGAAAGAAAGAGAAGGGTTAATAAGAATATGGCCACCACAACTCATACTGTACAGGCAAAGAAAGGTATGCAAAGACTAAGCTAAAATTAATAAATATAATACCCAAATATAAGGATAAGAATTTTCATAAAATAATAAATCAACCAAATTGACTAACTGGGGAAAAATAAGCAGGGGGGAGAAAGAGGGGCTGGTATATGTGAGAATCACCAGCCCTGATACAGAAAGAGAGTTTTGATGATTGAATTTCATCTGGCCAATACAGGTCCTGTACAGATGTACAGGATTTTTACAAGAGCTGTGGTGGTATTGAGTGATCATACAGTTTCAGGATTGTGTATCCAAGCTGTATTGGGTAATTCCAACCTGTACAGACATTGAAAGGCTGTATTGATGAACCAGACTGTATGCATTTTCAGCAAGGAAGATTTCTGAAACTGATTACCAATACACATGGTGGATTTCTGATGTGAGGTGTTTGAGTGGGTGTAAGATTGAATACCCTTACCCCTAACTATTGGTTTTTACACTTTACCCTTTGGAACCAGCTAAATCTAACTTTCTTGGTATAAACGCCACATCATATGTTGATTCACAGAACCTATCAATCCTACCTTTGCAAAATGTTTTGAAGGTTTCTGTAGAAATTGACATGATACACACAAAAATAAGGAAGCTGGGGTGGTCTGAGACCCTTTAGCCCAAACTTTCTTTGTCCCCTCAACAATATGTCTTTCCATTTTTACTTATTTATTTCCTCCAAAATTGGTTATACTGGAATATTATATATTTAATTCAATATAATATTACAATAAACAACTTTAAATATCAATTCCCCATCTGGGACTTGAAGTGTTGACTTATGTCATGCATATGCATATTTTGAAAATTTTCATGAAATTGCTTAAGTTCATTTTAACTCTTAAATCAAACATCAAAACTCAATATTCATAAAAGAATATGGGATTCAAAATCGTATGTGGTATAACTATAATCCACTTTCAATTATTTTGAGATATTGAGATATTTAAAAACTCAAAACTCAGCCCAAGGTTTTTCAATTTAATTTACAGAGTATTTATGCAGAGATGACATAAGGTGAAGCTTCATGGGACATCCAATGTAATAATATGATATATTCACCTCTATAAGGAAAGACACATGATAAATCTTATAAATTTTCCCTTTTCAAAAAATATGAATTTTTGGAAATTTCTCTCAAATTTTTTCTTTTCTTGATTCTTCTAAGAAGAATGTGGATTAAATTCTTCTTAAGCTGAGAAATTCTTTTCTGGAAACTACTTTCTATTAATTTTCTTACTTCCCTTTTTTTCAATAAATAAATGAAAAATTTATTTCAAATTTGTGGTCTTTTGGGTATATGAAAATAGGTTCAAGTCTTAAATAACTGCTTGATTTATTTCATGAGGAACTCCCCTTATCCATTGAGATCATGGAAATTGTTTCCAGAAACAATTAATAGCTAAGATCAGTAAAATAAATATTCTTACCCATCACTTTATTACTCTTTGCATCCCAGATCAGTAGCAAAGTATGAGCCCATTAGAATTGATATTATCTAGAAAAAGGTTTATATTTTTCATGAACTAATATCATTCAATGCCCCTCATTTTTATCATGTCAATATCAAATTGATTTACTAGTACAAAATCTCACCTTCCTATTACTATATTATATATCTGAAACTAGCTTAAGAAGGCCTAAATTGAAAGATATAATTCCAGATTCCCACATTTGTATCAATAAATTAGTCTTGTCAGTTTTCAGTTTTTGAAACACGCTTAAAAGATAAAATTATTATCAAATCTTATGCAGCCCATATTAGCTATAGTAGTATTGGTAGAAATTAAATGAAAACAATTTTTTGACCACATGAATTCAGATTGATACTAATGATAAAATAATAAACAGATATCTAGGTATCAAGGGTTTTATCACATTAATACTAAATCTATAGTAGCATTACCCAAAAAATATTAATATTAAAAGAAACTCATAAAAAAACATTTGGGTAGAGAAAAGCTATCATTTATTTGGTAAATCCAATATTATTTGTCATATTGGTTTTTCTATAGGGAGTTCTAAAATATTTTTCATTTTTAGTGGATGGGAAAATATTCCTAGTTTTTGGGCCTTTTCTAATATTTTTTTTTTTGAGATTATACTTGAGAATTTTCTCAATATCATCCATAGTGTCATAGAGTATTTTGAAGAGATGTTTGGGAGAAATAAACTGTTTAAGAAATGAGTAAATGGTAAAGCTCAACTAGATATAATTTATAACTATGCAGAAGGCAAGACCATATCATTCTAGCACACAAGCAGAGAAAAGGCTACTAGTCTTGAAAATTAATTGAAAGCAAATTTTTTAGCTTCTCCATCCAGGTACTGACTTACTTATTAAATACAGAGGAGTTTCAAAGAATTTGAAAAAGCTGTTTTGGATTTTGGTACCCTTAGAATGCAGATTGATTTGAATTTCTTTTTGATTCTTGTAGTATTTTTATGATTATATAAAGAGTTCTGAATACTTAATGAAGAGCTATAGGTAGAATTATCCAATACTAATTGTCTTCTTATAGGACTTTCATTTTTTTAATCTCATGAATTTTAAATTTCAAAGTTAAAACTATAATATGATTCTTAATACATCACAATTTCATCTTTGGGGGTATTTCATTGTACCCAAAAGAACACAACAGAGAAAATCAAAAGTAAAGAAGATGAATACTTCTTATAAGGAGAACTTCAAATTGGGATAATGATAAACAATAATTCATCTTTACAAAACATCAATAAAGTCAGGAAAAAATCAAAATTAACATTTGTGTTGAAATATTGAGAAAAACTAAAGTTTTATTGAGTATTTTTCAAAAATTATATCTTTGTGAAGAAATTTAAAAGGAATCCTTAAAAATTGTTTCCTTTAAGATTAAATATTAATCAAATCCTAACACTTCATTCCCATGAGAGTCTACCTTGAGTCCCCTCTGGGTAAAAAATCTGTAATTTAAATTTGAATAAGCTTCAATTGAGCTTTCAAAACATACATTATCCATCCCTGAGAATAAACAAGCTTTTATTTGAGTCACATAAAATGAAGTTTCAACCATCATTTCTTTGACAATTAACCTTCATTGTGTAGTCTCCAAGTTATATGTATATGAATCATTTTCATGAAGATTGTCAAAAATGAGTGTAAATTACATGAATGAGCTCGTCAATTAACATGTGAGGAAGGGAGATCCTTGTTATTTCATTTTGAATTTCAAATTGAATTAGACGTTCATAACTCTAGTATAATACATACTTGAGGAAATAAATAAAACAATTAGAAAGACTAATTTTTGAGGAGACAAATTCATCTTTGCCAACAGGGTGGGAGCATCCCCAAAGAGTCTTTACTCTGTTTTTAGAATATCATGATCCATAAAGCCTCTCACTGCTTTCATCTTGGTTATGATTCACATTGTCTGTGACTCAATTAATGAAGTCGTTGTGATACCAAGCAGCTGTCACAACTATGGGACATACCCCCCAATGGTATTTTATGGCAATTCTTTCCTTAACCAGTTTATGGTAAACTCACCGTGATATCTATTTTATGCCAAATTTTCCCCCCTTATGGTGTTTGGTGGTCTCTGGGACACACAAAATATTCCTGGTCATATCCTGACTCTAAGGCCTTTTGGGCTGCTTCCATAACTTCTGCCCCCAAGGACTTGGGGTCTTCTCAGCATTGAAAGGGCCTATATCCCCTTAAATACATTCTAAGCCTTCTTGCCTACCCCCTTTTATTTGGGTATTTGAGCCTAAATGGCCTTTTTAAGCCACCTATGGCCTCTATGGACTGTGGTACATAGTGCATGTATTAGGTCCCCCATCCCTTTGGCCCAGTTCCAATGAGGCAAAAGGGCACCAATGGGCCGTACCTCTGGACCCAAAACCACATTTTGGCCTTCCAACCCCTAAGTCCCAAAATGACCCAAAACCTCAAAGAGGCCATTTTTCACCATGAAATCCCCAATAATTCAGAATTGTTGTCTGGCCATCACCAGGGGCTGTCAGTCAGCTTTTAAGAAATTTTTCCCCTCAATAAAAGGGAAATCCTTCCCCATTCCCAGAACCAGCACTACAGCAACCATGAATGGGGCATATATGGTATTATATACCACTACAAGCCATTTTTCCTCAGCAATTCAATGGTGGAACTTTCAAGACCCAATTCCACTATATGAATTCAAGCCACCACTCCACCAGACCCATTTTGGAGGAATATTTTCAAGGACTCAAGCTTGTGACTCATGGGGATACTCAGAAGACCACTCAAGCACACCAATAGCGTTACCTGGCTCTTCAGGTACTTGTCATTCTAAACTCAACAGTATCCCTCAAAAGGAATACTGGCACAGGATTCTTTAAGGGAAATTTCAAGACTTTTTTATTTATCAGATCAGTTTTCAAGACATTGAGAGCTCCCACACTCCTTGGACAACTCAAATCATCCATAAAGGCTGTATTGAAGCTATCTGTATTCCTGTGACATTTCAATTCACACAATTCATTTCTCAATATGCAAAAGCTGTAATTTCCCAAATTAGTCAATACATCTGTGTAAAAATTATACAGTTCTCTTCTAAACACTCCAAGATTTTCCTTTGAACTCTCCACATATACTGCCCATTCCTTCCACCCCTGGGGCCCTTTTCCTGAGCTAATTAATCTACTGGATTTATTTTTATTGATATTTTCTTCTCATTCTTAGAATTAAATACTGATATTAATAAGTAAGTAATTTTCACCTTCTTCTTTGCCTACCAGTGGCTATTTGTGGTCATGTCCTTTATTAATTCCACTATTCATTTTGGCAGGTTGAAACAGTGAGTAAAGGACTTACTTGGTTTTCTTTTTGGCCATTTGGCTTTCTTTCTTATTCTGAATCACATTGTTGTACTTGCATTATTCTTATTTACGCAATATACTCTTTCTTATTTCTTTGATTCTTTTGGAGTCTTGAAAGTGAGTTCCCTCATTCCTGAGTGTTTTTGAGATCATTCATTCATCAATTATGACAATTTTATTATATTAATGATTTTTCATTCAAATATTCTCAATTTTGAATCACTCTTTAACTCTTGAAAAGTTATTTTTTATTTATAATTTTTCCTTAAATATTTATCAATTTTTTTTTGTATCTTGAAAATTGTTTTGGCTTATCATTTTAGTCATCTTATTCTATTGAGTTTCAAATCAGGTCACAGGTAACATTTAGTTTTAAAGTGCATTCATCAGGATTCAATTTAAAATATTCTTCCGGATTCTTTATTCACAGCAAGATTTTTATTTTATTTTACTTGATTGATTAATTTGATTGATCTTAAGTATTTCATTTATTTTATTTGATTATTGATTGATTTTTCTTCACAATTCAATTAATTTGATTGATTTTACACAATACTTTGATTGATTGATTGATGTCAAGGAGCTGTAGATTTTGATTTCCTTCAAGATATTGATTATGAATTTTTACTTCAAGCTTTCATTTAATTTGCCTCAAGGACTCATATTCAAATCCAGATTTTATATTCATATTTTATTTCATTTTATTCTGAGAATGATTCCTGTCAAACATTCACCTTCTGCAAGACAGACAAGATCTCAGGTCAGAACTACAGGTGTTGTTACTGACATGCCAAGAGGTCCCCTTGATGGCACCCCAGCAGTTTCTTAACTGAGGGCCTACTTAGAAAGAGGACCAATCATGGAAGGAAGGAAGAGGGCCAAGAATTTCAAGCTCATTCTCAAGAGGACATGGCTTCTTTTCAGGTACTTCAAGGACCACTTTCAATGGTCCTTCTGAGGATGAAGCAGAGGATTAGGGGAACTCTGTGGAAGAGGAAGGGTCTGATAGTCCTGTGGCTTCCTGTGAGCCTTGAGGTATATTTTACCTTCCCAAATAAACCACAATAAGCATAAATTTAACTTTCAAGCTATGCATAAATCATAATTCATGAATATCTCCAAGATTCATCATTTTTGAGTTGAGAAAAGATGAATGAATTTTTTGTGAGTAAGTAAATCCATAGATTGAAGGCCAGATGTGGATTCCACACAAATGTTCACCTAGGATAGCTCCATAGAGTAAATAAGCTTAAAATAAGTCTATGAGGTGTTAATATGGAAAATACTTCAATACAACATAAAATCATTGTGAAAATGTTTGCTTTTCTGAATTTCATGCCAAAATAATGGGAATGAAAAAAATCCCATGTTATATATACACTGAGATTAGTGTTATTAATTGTTGTGGCAGTTACAAATACAGTATTCCTACATAATTCTTTTGTACACCCATAATGGATATCAGTCTTTAAGCCTGAATTACTATTTTTGATGAGAAAATAGCTAAGGCGGACACAGGACATCAAAGAGAGCCAGGGTATCCCACTTCTGAGACCTCTGTGACATGTAAAGGTCTAAAGCTTGGATCCATGGCTGATCATGGCTCAATTTGTATACTAAAAACCTATTAGAACTTGGTTACCAAGTTAAAGTCACTGTCAGCCTGTGACTCAAAACCAGAGCACAAGCATGACAGCCAAATACCATAAACCAATGGTAAATCTAAGATGCAACAAAAACATGAAGCTGAGCCAAACCAGCCCAATAGTTATTGAAAGAAAGAAAAAACTCACCTCTTTCCAACTATACAGGTCCCATCATCATAGGACAAATAATAACAAATTTATTCCTGATCAAAGTTGTTGCTGTGCATAAACCTTAGTTTTCACCTCTCATCTAAATTCCATAGGAGGAGTCTTAACCCCAGAAAATGGGTATTAGAAATGAAGCTCTAAGATAGGGATATTAAATGGTACAATACAAATTCAGCTAGCACCAAAACTATAGAGGTTATGGCCAAAATAAGGTCAAATAAAGCTGAATAAAATATTCACCCCTCTTCCAACTTCTACTGTTTTAGTGTGAGATACCTAAAGTGGTGTCTCTTTAGAAAGACCACAATCAGGGCTAACTTATTGTGCCATCCATTTCCCCATATCTCATCTAGAACATATGTTATGAGGAAAACAAGTTCCATACAGATTTTGAGATAATCATATATCTGGATAACTAAAATTGAACATGACATAACCTTTCCATATTTAATAATAGACATACCAAATGAGATACCATTGTGTAGATAACATTTGAGATACACAATGAATTAACTATGAGCTCAATATCTTAAAAAGTGACAAATGTATAGCATTTTTAAGGTAAAAATCCCACATTTAGACCAATACAGCTTTACTGTGGGATACTATCCCATAAGTATGATAATGAGGTGTCATATAGGCAAGGAAGCTTTTCTATACCTCACTACCTCATAGTTTAGTCAAATACAGGGGTCCATACAGGTTCTGTACAGCTTCTGAGGCGTCAGAAGCACCAGAACACACCTGTAAGCTTCATTGGTGAAAATGCTCACCCTGTATGGGGTAAAAATGACAACTTGTGGTGGTTCTAAAGCCACATTTCCACCAAATAACAACCTGTATTGAGCTTGTAGAACCACAAAAAACAGCCCACATTGGTGAAAGGTTTCACTCTGTGGTTGTTTTCAGAGGTAAACAACCTCCCACTAACCCAGAACAAGATAAAAGGAGGCCTTTCTTCACCAGAAGGCCAATTCATCATCCTGTTCTTAGTATTCTTATGTGGTATAGCTTACTAAAGAAGCTGTGCCCTTAGAATTAAACAGGCATAATTATAATTGCAATTTTTGTAGGGTTTATTATTGTGAAACAACAGGTAAACACTGAACCCAGGGCTATCAATAGCACTCACCACTGCTAAATTATTGAGTATAGCCCTTTTAACAATCTCATCATTATTTAGTCATCATTCTTTTTGTGTCAAACTCAGATTGATAGATTAAATAATCATTTTGAATCTATATCATAGAGTCACCCTGACAGTCCAATTAAATCATAAGAAAATTGCAAATAAGCTGATATTTTGATGTGACAACAAGCTACATAGCATCTCTGACTCCTGTAACCATGTTGTTTCTAAATGACTTTCCATGGATAAACGTTAAAATAGTAATTAAACCCTTTTTGGAATAGTATCCATTCATTTAACTCATGGCAACCAGCTATACTGTGCTATTTGCAATTCTATGTAGAAATAAGGTAAAAGCTTCAAAAATTAGATAAAAATAAAATTCTTGATTAATCTTTTTGAAACCTTCAAAACCAATGGAGAACTGTATGAACCATGCAAAACCCAAAAAAGAGTATGACTTCATAATTCAAATTCAAAGTTTTACTTACAGTCAATTTTTTATCATTCCATGTGAAACACTGAATCTTCAAAAATTCACAGAAAGTACAAAATTTGATGAAATTTACAATAACATTAATAGCTTTGAGGAATTAATTCTTGTTTTGAAATAAGAGTATATTTACAGCTTTACTCATTTTATTCTTAACCATAAATGGGTTGGTAGTCACATAAAAGGACTTAATTGAGTAGTTAAGATAATCTTATGTGACAATAGATAATGCAATCAATGATCCAAAGAGAATGATTGGTTTCTCAATCACTGCTTTGTTATTTTGCTCTATGACACACCCATGTGAGCTTTTCTTAACTTGAAGAGGTGTACTTTTTCTATTTTTCCCAAATCATCTTATTATTCAATCATATCTTTAGTACCAACAAGCAATTATTAGTTAGATCTGTCCAAATCAAGCATAAAGAGGTTAAATAATAGAAATATTCTATTTCAAATAGTATTTAGCTATTATATTTCTGTATCACTGTTATGAAGCAATTTTTATCCTTTAAATCCACAATTTATTGGTCAAATCTTTCTACACATTCTTTTCAAGTTATTATTGGAGTATTAGTGAGTGATTTTATGTAGCTATTAATGTTTTTCTCTAGTACTAGTTTTCTTCAAGAATTATCTTTTTAATTATCCTTGAAAAAGATAATTATATATTAAAACAATTTTATTATTTTAATGAAGAAGTTTTATTATGAAATATTTCTTTGAATTGATTCTTGTAGACAATTCCTGCTTACTTTTATAATCCATAGTAGTTTACAACAAGTAAAAGAGATAATTAATTAATTATTTAATTGTGGTTATAATAAATTCATTTATTTTATTTCATAAGAAAAGTAATATTACTGTTGATTGTTAGTAAAATTATCAACATCTTCATAGACACATCTTAAACTGCCCCTGCTCCTGTGGGTGCATCTCAAGGTGCTGGAAGGCTAACTCTTTCCCAGTCTAATAAGCCTGTCTTTCATCAGCCTGAATGAGCTTTATTGGCCATCATGAAACAAATGACCCAAATTATGGCCAGTCCTCCAAAGCTTGAAGACCATCAGCCATCACGACATCATATATGAAGGCACCAGACTGCTTTGATGTGACTTAAACCTTAAATTTCAGAAGCTTTATTAAGTACCTCCAGCTTATTTTTCACAATAACAAGACAAAGGTTTCTGAAGAAAAGAAGAAAGTTCTCTATCTCACTTCATCTATCACTGGCAGGCCTGTAAAATGGATTGAGCATTATCTTTCCAATATAACCAATCAAGACCAAGCTTACCTCCTCAATAACTGGACCTTATGGGAATCCAGACTCTTGACTATATTTAGAGGCACAAATGAATTTAGAAAGGCTGAAGTAGGGTTTGATTTCCTAAAAATGAAGAAAGGAGGTCATGTTTATTTATGTATTTGTTATCTTAGGATCTTGGTGTCAATAATTGGAGATTGGGGGAGGAGGGATTATATGCATAATTTCAGGAAGGGATTGACTTCCAGGATTCTAGATTAATTGGCCTTCCATCCTTTAATCATTGATTCTATTCAGGAATTAATTTATATTCCCTGGAAACTGATACCAGGTATGATGAGAGGCACAAATGAAATAATTATTCACAATAAAAGAATACTGAATAATCAAAGGAAAGTTCTTCAAACCCTCAAAACTCTTTGAGTTCAAGGCACAAGAGGAAGAAGAAATATAATTTCCAGAAGATTGAAAAGCCCTATTCTTCTTTGTTGAATAAGAAGTACAAGGTAATGGGTTCTGACAAAGAAATAATACTGAAGCAAGGCTTGTGTTCCTATTGTGGTGGGAAGCATAACATTTAGGCTTGTGTTAAAATGCCTCAAAACTACCTTACCCAACCAGCAGGAATATTTCACATTGAGAGACAAGCCTGATTGAATATCATGTTGTGTTCAATGGTCTTCAATTTTTTCCACCCAGTGAATAATTGTGCATTATGAATACTTATGCCAAAAAATATCTCAATTTGTTTTATTCTCTTTCTGATGTGTTTGACAGTATTATTTTTTATTATGGTTTTACTAACTCATTTATTGTAAAACAGTTTTCTCACAAGTATTATTTGAACATTTCAGGACTCTCAGGGAGGATTCCTCCTATCATTTTGGACTCCTCTGAGTCCCCTTCTTTATTTTTTACTCACCTTACTAAGTGTATGTTTGGGCTCCCTTTTTCCAAGCTTTGAATGGGACTTCTTAGTCATTGATACTCCAAAGAGAGAAGACCTCATATTTGGCTTTGGGTTTGTCAATAATTTGTATTAATCTATTGATTGGAGGCAGGTTATGATCACCTTTAATCCTGATCTTCAGGAATATTGTGATCCTTCCAAATATTCCAGTCATGAATTTCCTTATTCCAATTCATATGCAGCTCTGGTTGGTGATTCTAGAACACCATAAATTTCAACTTTTGTACATATTCCTTCTCTCAATTCCCCTCAGTAATTGCTACTCTCTAAAGATGAATATTTCAAAGGGATAGAACATTTTGGAGAATATAATTCTATATCTTCACTCTATCCTTTCCATGTGAATGTGGACACTCCCCCTTCATATTACCCTGATTCCCTGGAGGAGTTGTGGGATCAAGAGGAAGAACCAGAAGAAATTGAACCCCTGATAAAGGTTGTTCTTTATGCTTATCACCACTATCTGGATATATCCTCCAAGGTGAAACCCAAAAACCTTCCTCCTCACCATGCGTGTGATTGTCATATCAAACTGAAGGGGTCGCTACCTCCCGCCGGGTTCATCTACTTTTTATCAAACCAAGAGTCAGAGACACTCAGTGCCTACATTTTAGAGAATGTAGAGCAAGTTTTCATCCACTCAAGCTTCTATCCAACAGGAGCACCTGTCCCCTTTTTAAAAAATATAGATTTTGGACTTTGTTTGTGTGTTGATTATCACAAACTCAACACTGTAACTAGGAAGACAAAATATCCTGTTTCTCCTATGAATCAGCTCTTCACTGTTCTCAGTGGCTCTTTGGTCTTCTCCAAGAGTTATTTGTGTGGTTCATATAACTTCTCAGAATCAAGGAGGGTGATCAAACCTTGAAAGCTTTTATAGCCAAATATGGGATTTATGAGTACTTGGTCTTGCCCTTTGGGCTCACCACTGCTCCTACCTCTTTTCAAAATCTTGTCAATGATATTTTCTATGATCTTCTAGATTTCTATGGCGTGTTTTATCTGAATAATATTATGGTATTATTCAAGTCTGAGGAAGAACATTTCACTAATATGTCCACTGTTCTTTACAGACTTGGGGCAAAAAACCCTTTTTCAAGGCCTTCAAGTGGCTTTTTCATGCTTCAGGTGTTTAATATCTAGGTTATTCTGTTTCTTCTGAAGGCTTCAAGACAGACCAATCAAAATTCCAGAGAATTCTTAATTTGACTCCTCCAAGAAGTCTCAAGGCTCTTCAAGAATTCCTTGGCTTTGCCAATTTCTACTTCAATTTCATCAAGAATTATTCAAAGACCATCAGTTCACTCACCAAGTTCCTCAAGCAAGATTAAAATTTTCCCCTCAATGAGGAAGCTCTTACCCAGTTTCATCAGCTCATAGAGGCTTTAACCACTTCCCTAATCCTTCTCTACCTACCATTGTAGAAACCAATACATAAGATTATGCCTTGGGTTCTGTACTGAGTCAGGTTTCTGACTCAGGAAAACATCCAATTGCATTTTATAGATGAAAACATATCCCAGAAGATGTCAAATATGTGATTCATTACAAGAAGCTCCTTGAAATAGTCTAGTCTCTCAAGTGTTTGATTCCTTTTCTTCTTTCTCTTTATCCCCCTTTTAAAGTTCTAACCAATAATTCCTCTCTTCAATACTTCATGAACTCAAAACCTCTTCTTCACCTTCAAGCCTTCTGGGCTTAATTCCCCTCTTGATTGTATTTTTCAGTACCTTAAATCCCTGGACGCTTGGCTACCCTTCCTGATGCTTTATCATGTTGGGATGATGTTTACCCAGAAAGGGGGGAGGATTTCATCAGGAGAAGTCCAATGAGTTTCAATAACTAATTAAGAAAGATGAAGTCCAAGCCTCAAAATGTTTTTCAGTCAAGGTGACTCCTATTCAAACTTTACTGATTCCATTTGGAAGGAATTATGGCAATATTCTCAATATAGAAGAATCCTTCAAGAATTGGGTAAAGTTAAATATTCTGAGAATTATTCTCTTGATCCTTCTTCCCCACTTATTATATTCCAATATCAGGTGGTGGTCCAACTGACCCTACAGTTCAACTCAGTATACTTAAAAATTTCCATTACTCTCCTCTAGCTGTCCACCATGGTCAAGAGAATACTCTCAAAGATGTCAAGCAGGACTTCCACTGGTATGGCATGGCTCAATTAATCAATAATTCTTTATCATACTTTCAACAGTGTTCAAGAATCAAAAATATCCATCACAACAAGTTTGACCTCCTGAAACCTCTTCCAATTCGATATGGTCCTTGGACTTGTCTCTCAATTGAATTCATCACTTAACTGCAACTTTCCAACTCCTTTGACTCAATTCTGGTCATAGTAGACAGGTTCTCAAAAATGAAAGTATTTATTCAAACAATGATTTTAATTAATTCACTCAATTCACCCCATTTATTCATCATAAATATCTTTTCCAAGCATGGCCTCCCATCAAGAATTTTGAGTGATAGAGGTTCACTTTTTGTTTCTTGCATCTGAACAAACCTTTGTTAGCCACTCAATATTTCAAGAGATCTTTCAACCACTTACCACCTTGAAGATGATGAACGGAAAGAGAGGTTAAATCAGATACTAGAACAGTACCTTTGGATTTACGTCAGTTATCATCAAGATCATTCGCACACCTGGCTCCTACTGGCTGATTGTTCTTACAATAACCCTGGCCACTCCTCAACAAAAAATTACCATTTTTCAGTGTTTATGAAAGAGATCCTAAATTAGAATCAGGTCAAATAACTCAATACACTCCTGCTTTAAATTCATCAACCAAACACCAATCAGTATAGAAAGATGTCAAGAGAGAACTTGAAGTTGAAATAAATAGGTTTGAGGGATTCAGATAAAATCAGAGAAAGTCCACCTGGTTTCAATCCTGTTGACATGTTATGGCTTTCCTCAAAGAATATCAAATCAACAACACCCACCAAAGAGCTGTGAGAAAGATTTTTGGGTCCATTTCCAATCTTGAAGAAAGTCAGTACTTATGCCTACCATCTCAAGCTCCTATCCCAATGGAAGTGCATCCTCCCATTCTTTCATATCTAAATCTTAGAACTAGTCAAGAAATCAAAGAACCCAAATATTGTTCAAGAGCCTCCTTCTCCAATCATCATTGAAGAAGAAGAGGAATGGAAATTCTCTCAGATACTGGATTTAAAGCTCGAGAGAGGAAAATTATTGTGAGCCTGCAAGCATGTAAACCTTTACCGGCTATACAGACCAAAATCACTTTCTTTAAAAATTTTGTCTTATTTTCTTTTATTATTTTGTATAAAATTCAAATACTTAAATTCATTATATTATAATATGAATTTAATAGTGTTGCTATTACTGATTCCTAAATATGTCATAGTATAAAGTTCCCACTATGTCATCAATCTTGTTGTTATATCTGCTCATGTTGCTATAACAGATCTTTCCTCATTTGAACAAAAGTTATTTCATATTATTTTGAATTTGAATTTGTAATTACAATACTTAAAGAGGATTAATTCTCTTTGAATTAATCCTCAGAGCTCTTACACCAATATATTTTTACAATTAAAATCATTTAAATTTTATTTTAAAGATATTAAGCGCTCTCACTTATAAGTGATTCAATTCACTATTACCATTCATTTCTACTGTTGAAGCCTAAATTCCAACAGTACATGATTATGAATCAAGTGACGTGTCTTTTACTTCAAATAATAGTATTCCACTCTCAATTAGTTTATTAAAATTCCTAATACTTTAGTCTGGAAGCCACAAAAGAGGCGCCAGCTAACAATTATGGTATCTAGTGGAATGGAAAGGTTTCAGTAAAGACCCAGAAAGATACATTTGGGAACCAGCCAAAAATCTCAAAAATTGTCCTTAACTTGTCAAATATTTTCATCAATTGTATCTTGAAAAGACAAAACAAGATACTTCTAGAGCTTCATCTTTTATTTTTCTTGGTGGGGAGAGGAATTAAAAAAATTAAATCTCACTCTTGGTATGCACCTTTAGAAATATTCTACCATTGTGTTGTAAGAATCTCCTTGGCCACTCTGTGAGTACTTGTCAAATTTTGAATGTGGGACTCTGGCCAAACCTTTCAACATTAAACTTCATTTTCATGTCAATTTCACTTGAGAAAATGAACCATCCTCTCAGCATTAAATCCGCAGCTCTTATCCTTCAAGTCAATCTGTAAGATTTTTTCATGAAACTCTTGATAATAGTAAGGAATATCAGGAGTAGTATGACTGTCCTCAGTAAAAAATATTATATAGTGAATACTATCACCACAAATTAGCATAATTATGGAAAATAATTATATAGAATGGAAATTTATTATTATTAAATAATTTAATAATGAAAAATCTTAATAATTATAATAAATTATAATTATTCTATTATTATTATAGTCACTGGCAGTCAGAATAATAAGAATTCATAAAGTTTTTGATGAGACAATTATATGTGCAAAATGATAATTCTTATAGAAAAGCTCTATATAAAAAAACTATTACTAGATAAAAAAGATATACAATTTTAGAAAAAACTTACTTATGATATTTACTTAATAGAAGATGTTAAACAACAACAGGTATAGTATCAAATAATGTTTCTAAGTTAAAAACATGCAAAAATACAATATTTTAGAAGATAAAACAAACTTTTATGATAAAAAAGTTAAGCATTATTTAGAGAAATTTTTGCATTTTAAAGATATTTAAGACAATAATTTTATAAGATGAAATCTATTTTTGGTGGTTACAATAATAATCTGAATTCTTTTATTTCACTTCATTAATATAAAACTTTCAAGGAATAAAATACTTAAGAATTAATTTTAATAATAAGATTTTATATTCAATAAAAATTTGCCTGTTTAACTGTCTAACATGATTGCTTGAATGATGATGATGGACAAAAACAGTGATGTAAAGGCACTTTTTATGCCATGATTTAAGATAAATATAGAGGGAATTCTCAGGTCCCAACTGAAAACCCATACTTAAAAAAAAGTTCCTTAGCTTAAGGTAACTTATTTTTCATTTCAATCTCAAGTTACCAGTGTTATTCTTAACTACAAGTAGCTTCAATCCTCTTTTGGATAAATTACTTTAAGCTTGAATATGAAATAACTTCATTTATATTAAGATTGATCACATGAAAAACTTAAAAATAAAGTTTTGGGTGAAAATATCTTAAGGTGGATTTGTAATCAATTTTTAGAGAAATATTAATTTTCTTTGAAAATAATGAAAAGATGAATTTCAAGGCTAATTACCAATTAATCCTGTTTTAAAAAAGATACTTAAAGTTTAATTCATACACAGATAACTTGTAATTGTAAGCTTTTCAAAAGTTTCAAGCAAATCCATTAGGAAGTAGATTTTTAATTACCTTTTGAAGTTATTGCAATTTTTTAATGTAAAATAAAAATACACACCAAACCTTAGCTGTTGATAAGGCTTTGAAAATAATAGCTTGAAATTTTGAGCTTAATTAAGCTTTGAAAGTTGTTAAAAACTTTATTACAATATGGCATATGGGGATTTACCCTTTGAGGCTTGTAATTCCTGTTCAAATTGGGGATAAACTAGCTTAAACATTAATTTTCAATAAAATTGTAATCTTAAATCTTAAATGAGGTTGAAAATCATCCAATAAATGTGCCAAACATTAATTGAGTCATTGAATATTCCAAAAGCTGGGTACCCTGGCTCTATTTGGCTTTTTTCCTTTGTCCCACCTTTTCGCATTGATTTTGACCTTTTATTTATTCAAAGCCATAATATGGCTTTAAATAAATGTAGATCAAGCCTATGCAAGATTTAAATCACACATGTTAAATTCTTAGGAAATTATGTAAATATACACCACGCCTCAATTTCAGCTAAATTTTTTGGTAAGTTTGCATAAACCTTATTCAATTTTGAATTTAACCTTATTCAAGCTTAAATTCAACCATTTTGAAAAAATGTTCAAAGTATGCAATTGTACTGTGAGATTCTTAAAGCTTCTAATAACATAAGAAATATCCATTTTTGGGTACACCACCCTATTGGTCTACCGTAGGTTGTTTTTGGTGTAGAACCCAAAAATTACATATTATTTTTAAATTTGTTTATCAAAAGTAAAGTTATGCTTATTTCTTGTTATGTTTTATTTTAAGTTAACTTTATAAGTCTGTTTAAGACTGAATCAAATCTATAAAATTTACTTGTGGCCTTATTGGTATGTCATACATACTTCACAGGCTCACACTCCCTCCCATCAAAATGAATTGTACTAAAATGTTTTATTGAATAGTATAAACCTAATTTAATTTGGGGTATAATCCACTTTTCAACCTCTCTCATTATACTTTCAATTATGTAATACAAAAATTTCAATTTGTTTTTGATAAATTGGTCTTCTCTAATGTCTTAATATTCTGAGAAACGTTTGGGAATAAGGTTTTTTACTTTCTGAAAGCCACTCACCTTCATTTTGTTGGCTTCTGTATCTGACTATGTATGCTCTTTCATTTTTCCCCTAAGTCTTCTTTATTTTAAAAACTTCAGTACCTTTTTCTCTTTGCTCTGATCAAGTGGTGGTACTTCTAAGGGTGTTTCATTTCTCAAATTAAATAACTCCTTAACACTTGAAGTTTAATTTTTTACCATACAAACAGAGAAAGTTGGATGTTTATTTTCCAGCTCTACTGTGAGTTCTACCTGTGCTGCATTTTTCCCATGAAGGGCTTTAATAATAAATGGTCCTGAAAAGATGTTTCATCTTTATGGCATGGTTAAAGGATTCGAGTTTCACTGTACCTTTCCACAATAGTGAGAAATGAACTGTAACATTTCTCACCACCACGTGGTAAGGCAGTCACTCAATCCATATGAGCCACCTCCAATGGGGTAATTGGTCCTTGGATATTGTGAGCCTTGAGGTATATTTTACATACCCAAATAGGCCACAATTATCTTAAAGAGAAATTTTGAATTATGCAAAACTCATAAGTCATGCATATATCCAAAATTCATCATTTTCAATTTCAGAAAAGATGAATAACTTTTTATTGAGTAAGTAAATCCATGGATTTAAGACCAGATTTGGATTCTACACAAAAATTCACCTAGGGTAACTCCATAGAGTGAATAAGCTCAATTTAAGTATTTGAGGTGGTAAAATGGAAAATACTTCAATACCACATCATTAATACCACATAAAAGATCCGTGAAAATTTTTGTTTTTTTTGATTTTTAGCCAAAATAATGGGAAAGTGAGAAATCCCATGTTACATATACACTAAGAATAGTGTTATGCATGTTTTGAGCACTTAATATCATGGTATTCTTACATGGACTTTTGGTACACCCATAGTGGATATCTCACTTTAAGCTTAAATTACTATTTTGACGTAAAAAATAGGCAAGGGGGACAAAAGACATCAAAGAGAGCCAGGGTACCCAACTTCTGAGGCCTCAGAGGCGTGGATAGCTCCAGAGCATGGATCCATGGCTCATCTTGGCCCAATTGGTAAACTAAAACTCTTTGGGAACTTGGTTACCAAGTTACAACTACTGTAAAACATCAGAAAATAGCAAATAACCTGCTATTTTGACGTGCCAAGGAGGTAATGAGCTACTTACACTCCTGTAACCATGTCAATTACTAATGACTTTCCATGGATAAACCCCAAAAGAGTAATTAAAACCCTTTTGGGACCCATATTCATTGATTTACCTCATAGCAACCAGCAAAACACTGCTATTTGCAATTCTACGTAGAAATGAGGTAAAACCTTCAAAAATTCATTAAAAATACAATTCTTAATGAATCTTTCTGAAACTTTCAGGACTAAAGGAGAACTGTATTATCTATGGTACAACCAAAAAGAATTACAGTTTTACTAGTAAAATTAAAAGTTTTACTTACAGTCCATTTTTGGATATTCTACGTGAAACACTGAATCTTCAAAAATTCACAGTAATTACAACCTGTGATGAAATTGGCAATAACATTGATAACTTTGAGAAATCAATGATTATTTTAGAATAAAAGAAGATTTACAAGTGTTACTCCTTTTATTCTTAACCATATTGGGGTTGGTAGTCACGTAAAAGCATCAATTAAGTAATTATGATAATCTTACATGACAACAGATGATGCAATCAATAATCCAAAAAGATTTATTGTTTTCTCACTCACTGGTTTTTCAGTTTGCTCCATGGCACGCCTCTGTGAGCTGTTGTTGACTTAAAAGAAGCCTCTTCTTGCTGTTTTTTCATCATCATCTTATCAATTTATTAAATCTTTATTACCAACAAGTAAGTATTAGTTCAACTATTCTTAAGTGTTTTAATTCTTTCAGAATCAATCAGAAAGACGTGAAATCATAGAATCCAACTATATATTGTTGTAATACTGTTATAAATCATTTTGATCCCTTAAATCCACAATTCCACGTCAAATTTCTCTACTTTTATTATCAATAAGTTCTTTGGAGTATTAGTGAGTCATTTATCTTTAATTCTTAAAGTTTTTCTCTAGTAATAGTTTTCTTCAAGAATTATCTTTATAATTATTCTTGCAAAAGATAATTATATATTAAAATAATTTTATTATTTTAATAAAGAAGTTTTTATTATTAAATTCTTCTTGTAATTGATTCTTGTAGACAATTACTTGCTCACTGTTAAAATCACTAGTAGTGCTTAACACGTGAAAGAAATAATTTTTTAATTATTTAATTGTGGTTGTAATAATATTTTATTATTATATTTCATAAGAACAGACATAGTACTGTTGATTAATAGTAATATTATCATCAGTTTCATAGTCACATCTTACATTTGGGGGCCTGGCCGTGTTTTTTTGAACCTTGTACCCTTAATTAATATATTTTTAAGCTCTAAAATATATTAATTTAATTAATTTTTTTCTTTCAATTTGGAGTTAAAATATTTTTATTTTTGAAATTGTTTTAAAATCTTTTTCATTGAGGAATTTGGTTTAATTTTATATTGTTTTTACACGTGGCTTTTTCACATCCAAAAACTTATAAAATTATTCTTTGAGTTACTCTGAATTAATTTTCATTCAAAATCTTAAATTTTAATTTTTTTTCTTTAAAAAGAATAATTTTTTTAATATTAAAAAATATAAAACTTATAAAAAATCTTTAAAAAAAATATTTTAAAAAGTATAAAAAATAATTTTTTCTCTTTTATAATTTCTTTTAGTGTCTTTAATCAAATACTGTGCAGCTGGCAACAGACTCAGTAAAAGATATATCACTAGTCCAGAATCTTCAGAAGCAGAATCTGAAGACAGTATTGAGGTGCAGATTGCTAAAAGAGGCACCTTATTCAACTCAGAAAAAGCTAAATTACCACCAAAAGGTGTGTATTTTACCTTATATTTTCACCTTTTATCTTTAAATTGACGTGAAAATGGTGCATACCAGAAATGGAAGCAACTATTCAGTCCAACCAGATGGATGTGGACAAGGAAGAGGCAAGACCAAATCCAGAAGTGCCAAATCTTCCACAAGAAAGGCACATCTGGAGGATGCCAGAGTTGCCCCCCATTCCCCAAGGTCTGTACCAACAGATTTTGACGTGAATTCTGAGCCTGAACTAATTTATGATAATATTTCCAGGGCTGAACCATTTTCAAGTGGCAGCAATAGAAATATATCAGAGCCAGTACAAAAATTGGTTCAGAGCAGCCAAAGAAGAGGAGTGGGAAATCTGCCCAAGCCTTTGGCAGGGGGCCATGAACTCCTACTTACACATCAAGAGCTTTCTGGGTCAGGAGAAGACCATAGAACTCTTAGGAGGTTGGAGCCCCCTGTCTTGCAAAGACAAGGTCAAAAAGATAAAGAATTGGTTGAAGAACCAGAGTCTTTTATCCATAGACCAGAAGAAAGAATTGGAAATGACTCCAACTTTGGAGACAGAGGCACCAGTGGCATCTACCAGCTCCAAACCAGCTCCAGAAGCATCCAAGGACAAGCCCAAAGGACCTCAAAAGAAACAGAGAGGTCCCAAGAACCATCAAGGCAAGGGCAAAGGCAAAGCCAATTGGCACAGACCTTACCCACAAGGGTACAGGATCCCCAGATTGGAGCCTTCAGCCGTGGACAGTGTCTTCAATATGGCCAGAACTCTTATGGAATTCACAGCCAAAGAGCAGGAAAGGATGAACAGGACTTTTCCACGCAAATAAATGATGTACATAGAAGTATTAGTGTAGAAATTGGCAAACTTGAGTCAAAGTTAAAGCAAATTACATTAGACATCAATGATTTAAAGAAAAATGATAAGCAACATTCTGATTGGCATAAATTGACAACTGTCACCCTTGAGTCAATTAGCAATGCTTGTGAAAGAATTGAGAACCAATGTCAAAATAATGACACAGAGGATCTTTCCATCTTTAAAGTAAATGATAGACTTAAAACTCTTGAAGACCATGTCTTACAAATAGTTAAGAACACCAATCAATTTGCTATACATTTAGCAAAAAGTGACAGTGAAAGGCAGAAATTGAAGAATGAGATAATTGCAAGTGTGGAGCAAATTCATAAGAATCATGAACCACATATGCCAAGACATTCTACACCTTTGACTGAAGAAAAACTTTCTGTCAAAGAAAGTTTGACTCCATTCTTAGGAGAGAATGTTATTTCTGCAAAGGATATTCCCAAATTAGAAGAATGGCCAACATTCTCTGGTGAAGGAGAATACAACCACATTGAATTCATCAGGACTATTGATATGTTGCAAGAAGACTTTAATATACCTGATGAAATCATAGTAGGAAAATTACATTGTTTGTTTACCAAGACTGCAAAGAAATGGTATTACAAGATGAGAATGGATCATGGAAGACATGACTGGTCTTGGTGGAAATCTGAAGTGATTACCAAATGGGCCAATAATTCTTGGAGGTTTAAAATGGAGAATGCTTTTGAAAGTGCCATTTTTAACTCAGAAAAAGACAAACCACTTACTTGGTTCTTCAAACAAAAAGACAGATTATCTGCTTTACACCCAGATATGTCTGACACTATGATTAATATGAAAATATTAAGAAAATGTGGAGGAGAACTGGAACATGCTATCAAAAGCAGATGTGTGGAACCCTGTTCAACAGAGGACTACATTAATGCTATGGAAGATATCATTACCAGAACAAGAATTGGTAAAACTTGGGTTAGAAACCCAATAGAGTCCAAAATAGTCTCAAAGATTCCTAGAGAGGAAAGAAGACCAGAAAGACCTGTCTTGAAGTGTCATAAATGTGGAAGTACTTCACATTTAGCCAACACTTGCCCTAAGAAGACAAAGATCAATGAAGTTCAAATCATTGAAGACATTCAGTGTACTGAAGAGAAAGAAGAGTCTGATCAAGATTCTGCAGTCTCTGAAGATACACCAGTAGAGGACTATCCCATTGAAAACATTTCAGCTTTCTTTGAGGTCACAGAAGTCCATACCCACTTGCCACAGTACAGTGAGGATTGCTACAACCTGATCAATATCCAAGATGCCAGAATGTGTAAAACAAAACCTGCTAGAGGAAAGGGTTACACTGCTGGAGCATCCTGTATCACATCAGTTCTAATGGGTGATATTGAAGCCAAAGTAAATCTGGATACAGGGGCATTTTGCACTTGTATTGGCAAGGATTATCTCCAAATTATACTTCCTGAATGGAAAAACCATCTATTACCAATAGAAGGTGTACAGTTCAGTAGTGCCAGTAACAATATGTACCCCTTGGGCATATTGGATACTAATATTGTATTCCCACATCCAGCAGGAAGTGTAAGAATGAAAACTGAGATTGTAGTAATGGATAATTGTACATCTCAGCATATCATTCTTGGAAATGATTACTTGAATATTTATGGTATTGATATAAATAACCATAAAGACAGATATTTCACAATTGGAGATAACAAAAGGCAAAAATTTGCTTTCTCCAATATGCCAAAACAGATATCTGTAGTATCTTCTGTCAAAGATACTTACAAAGATGAATTTGTGTCTAAACAACTTGTTGAAGCACAAATTAATCCATCATTGTCACCAAAGATGAGGAATGAACTTATTGATGTATTATATACATACAATAATGCATTTGCATCTGATAATGAACCATTAGGCGCTATAAGGGGACATGAAATTAATATTACTCTTAATATTGATAGACCATATCCTCCAGTACTTAGAAGACCAGCTTATCCAGCCAGTCCCAGAGCTAGAGAGGCCTTGGAAAAACATATCCAGGAGTTGATCCAACTTGGTGTGCTAAGGAAAGTAGGCCATAATGAGGAAGTTGAAGTGACAACACCTGTTATTATTGCATGGCATAATGATAAGTCAAGAATGGTTGGAGATTTTAGAGCTTTGAATACCTACACAGTTCCAGATAGGTATCCAATCCCTAGGATCCAAGAAACCTTGACTCAATTGTCTAAAGCCAAGTATATAACATCAATGGATGCATTAAAAGGCTTCCATCAAAATGTTTTGACGCCTAAAGCTAGGAAATTACTTATAATTATCACTCACTGTGGTATTTATGAGTATCTTAGAATGCCATTTGGCATTAAAAATGCTCCATCTCATTATCAAAGAATGATGAATACCATCTTCCCCACAGAATTGTCTGAAGGATGGCTTATCATTTATATTGATGATATTATTATATGTTCTGACTCATGGTCTTTGCACCTTGAAAGACTTGCAAGAGTACTTCATAAAGTTGCAGAAGTGAACATGAAAATTTCACTTAAGAAATGCAATTTTGGTTTTGAAGAACTCAAAGCATTAGGACATGTTGTTTCTGGTTTGAGCTTGGGTATTGACAAGAATAAAGTAGCAGCAGTGTTACTTAAGCCAATACCCCAGAATAAAAAAGAAATGATGTCTTTTCTTGGATTTGCTAGTTACTATAGGCAACACTTGAAAGATTTTGCAATTCTAGCCAAGTCACTTTATAGAATCTGTGATCAACAGACTGTATTTGAAATGACACAGGAAAGAATTAAAGCTTATGAGAAGATAAAGAAAGCCCTTACAGAAGCACCTTTACTCCTCATGCCTGACTGGAATATTCCTTTTAAATTGTACATTGATGCATGTGGAGATGGATTAGGGGCAGCCCTACACCAAGTCCAAATTATTGATGACAAACCTACAGAAGGACCAGTTTGTTATATCTCAAGACAAATCAAACCAACAGAAGCCAGATATGGTGCAAGCCAAATGGAGCGCTTATGTTTAGTATGGGCACTTGAGAAATTACACTATTACCTTGATGGCAGTGTTTTTGAAGTGATAACTGACTGTAATGCCGTGAAATCACTTCTTAACATGAAAACTCCCAACAGACATATGTTGAGATGGCAAATAGCCATTCAAGAATATAGAGGAAACATGACTATAGTTCATAAAGCAGGAAACATTCACAAAAATGCTGATGGACTTAGTAGATGGGCTTTAGCCAACACTCCTGATAACCCAGCTTATGTACCTTTGGAAGCTGAACCACAGATTCCAATTGAAGGGATTAACATAACTGATATTGGGACTGAATTCTTTGAAGAGGTCAGAGAGTCTTATAAACAAGACAAGAATTGCCATATCTTGACTTCCTTATTGGATAAAGACTGCAAAGACACATCTTTGGTTAATACACTAGATGAAGTTTGGAGAAATTCCTATTCTGAAGGAAGATTTCACTTGTTTGATGGGATTATTTACCATAGAACAAAACATTCTTGTGTGATGACATTGTGTAGTAGATTGCTCATCAATACCATTCTTCATGAATGCCATGATAGCATTTACTCTGGACACCTATCAGAAGACAGAACACTTGAAAAGGTGAAGAACTGTGCATGGTGGCCATCTTGGAGAAAAGAAACCATTGAATATTGCCATACCTGTGATAGATGCCAAAAAGCAAACAGGAGTACAGGCAAGAAATTTGGATTAATGATCCATATTCAAGAACCAAAATCCCCTTGGGAAGTTGTTCACATGGATTGGGTCACAGCACTTCCTCCAAGTGGTGACAAAAGTTATAATGCTTGTTTAGTCATTGTAGACAGATATAGCAAAACTCCCATATTCTTACCATGTCGTAAAGATGACACTGCTATGGATACAGCTCTTCTTTTATGGAGTAGAGTTATTTCTCATACAGGGTTATTTAAGAATATCATAAGTGACAGAGACCCCAAGTTCACATCTGCACTTTGGACCAATCTTCATAGATTGTTTGGGACTAAGTTATCATTCTCTACAGCATATCACCCTCAAACAGATGGGCTAGCAGAGAGGATGATTCAAACTTTAGAAGACATGATCAGGAGATTTTGTGCTTATGGATTAGAATTTAAAGACTCAGATGGCTTTACCCATGACTGGTGCACTCTGATACCTGCATTAGAATTGGCATACAAGACATCAGTCCATTCTTCCACAGGACAAACTCCTGCTATGTTAGAAAAAGGATGGAATCCAAGACTCCCAGCAGACACACTGAGGAAAGACTTGATTGACATTCATCCTACAGCCTCCAGCTTCAAATTAATGCTTGATAAAGTAAAACACCATGCAAAACAAAGTATGGATGATGCTTTTGATTATGCAAAACAGAAGTGGGACAAGAGTCATAAAGTACCAGACTTCAAAGTAGGGGACTTAGTTCTAGTTTCAACCTTGAATTTTAATAATATCAAAGGCCCAAAGAAACTTAAAGATTCTTATGTAGGACCTTTTGTTATTGTTGCTTTACATGGAACCAATGCAGTTCAAGTGGAATTGAGTGGTGAATTGGAAAATAAACACCCCACATTTCCAGTCAGCTTGATAAAACCTTATCAACCAGCTGATAAAGAATTGTTTCCTTTAAGAAACCCAACTCCTTTAACTGTACCACCTGTGGAACAGAATGAAGACAGAAAGATAAAGAAAGTCATTAAAGAAAGGAGACTTAGGGGTAAAAATCAAAGAGAATATCTTGTCAGATATAGAAATCCAGTACATGAAGATGAATGGATGGCAGAATCAGAAATACCTGACTCAGATAAACTCTTAAGAAGATTTAGACATGAAAGAAGGCCACAAGCCTGAATATGTCTATAAATGTGCTTTAAATTACTTGATCTGAGTAATGTGAAGAGGTTGGACAGTGGACATTAACCCCCTTTTGGGGCCTTATTCTTTTTATCACTAATAAAATTGTAGTACAATTTTATTTTTTGGTGGGAGGGAATGTGAGCCTTGAGGTATATTTTACATACCCAAATAGGCCACAATTATCTTAAAAAGAAATTTTGAATTATGCAAAACTCATAAGTCATGCATATATCCAAAATTCATCATTTTCAATTTCAGAAAAGATGAATAACTTTTTATTGAGTAAGTAAATCCATGGATTTAAGACCAGATTTGGATTCTACACAAAAATTCACCTAGGGTAACTCCATAGAGTGAATAAGCTCAATTTAAGTATTTGAGGTGGTAAAATGGAAAATACTTCAATACCACATCATTAATACCACATAAAAGATCCGTGAAAATTTTTGTTTTTTTTGATTTTTAGCCAAAATAATGGGAAAGTGAGAAATCCCATGTTACATATACACTAAGAATAGTGTTATGCATGTTTTGAGCACTTAATATCATGGTATTCTTACATGGACTTTTGGTACACCCATAGTGGATATCTCACTTTAAGCTTAAATTACTATTTTGACGTAAAAAATAGGCAAGGGGGACAAAAGACATCAAAGAGAGCCAGGGTACCCAACTTCTGAGGCCTCAGAGGCGTGGATAGCTCCAGAGCATGGATCCATGGCTCATCTTGGCCCAATTGGTAAACTAAAACTCTTTGGGAACTTGGTTACCAAGTTACAACTACTGTAAAACATCAGAAAATAGCAAATAACCTGCTATTTTGACGTGCCAAGGAGGTAATGAGCTACTTACACTCCTGTAACCATGTCAATTACTAATGACTTTCCATGGATAAACCCCAAAAGAGTAATTAAAACCCTTTTGGGACCCATATTCATTGATTTACCTCATAGCAACCAGCAAAACACTGCTATTTGCAATTCTACGTAGAAATGAGGTAAAACCTTCAAAAATTCATTAAAAATACAATTCTTAATGAATCTTTCTGAAACTTTCAGGACTAAAGGAGAACTGTATTATCTATGGTACAACCAAAAAGAATTACAGTTTTACTAGTAAAATTAAAAGTTTTACTTACAGTCCATTTTTGGATATTCTACGTGAAACACTGAATCTTCAAAAATTCACAGTAATTACAACCTGTGATGAAATTGGCAATAACATTGATAACTTTGAGAAATCAATGATTATTTTAGAATAAAAGAAGATTTACAAGTGTTACTCCTTTTATTCTTAACCATATTGGGGTTGGTAGTCACGTAAAAGCATCAATTAAGTAATTATGATAATCTTACATGACAACAGATGATGCAATCAATAATCCAAAAAGATTTATTGTTTTCTCACTCACTGGTTTTTCAGTTTGCTCCATGGCACGCCTCTGTGAGCTGTTGTTGACTTAAAAGAAGCCTCTTCTTGCTGTTTTTTCATCATCATCTTATCAATTTATTAAATCTTTATTACCAACAAGTAAGTATTAGTTCAACTATTCTTAAGTGTTTTAATTCTTTCAGAATCAATCAGAAAGACGTGAAATCATAGAATCCAACTATATATTGTTGTAATACTGTTATAAATCATTTTGATCCCTTAAATCCACAATTCCACGTCAAATTTCTCTACTTTTATTATCAATAAGTTCTTTGGAGTATTAGTGAGTCATTTATCTTTAATTCTTAAAGTTTTTCTCTAGTAATAGTTTTCTTCAAGAATTATCTTTATAATTATTCTTGCAAAAGATAATTATATATTAAAATAATTTTATTATTTTAATAAAGAAGTTTTTATTATTAAATTCTTCTTGTAATTGATTCTTGTAGACAATTACTTGCTCACTGTTAAAATCACTAGTAGTGCTTAACACGTGAAAGAAATAATTTTTTAATTATTTAATTGTGGTTGTAATAATATTTTATTATTATATTTCATAAGAACAGACATAGTACTGTTGATTAATAGTAATATTATCATCAGTTTCATAGTCACATCTTACAGATATGAATAATCAAACCAAATCTTCTGCCAGTAGCTTTATTGGCCTTCTAGCATCTGTCACAACTATGAAAGTACTCAATGACATCTTTTCTCCATGATGGCCACCAAGGACATGTCTTAATTCTTTCCGTTGTTCTTTCTGTGAAAATATTTCCCAAATACATTTTGTCATGGCCCTCTAGTAATATTGTGTTCATTGACATCCTACTACATAAGACCATTAAACATTTTTTTTAGACCTATGATACAATATACCATCAAATAAATGGAATCTTTTCTTGTCATATGATGTTTTCCATATATCATCCAAAGAATTAGCCAAGGCTAAATCTTTTCAATCTTTTTCAAATAGAAAGATAAGAATATGTAAATTTTCATCTTGCTTGTGTTTTTCTCTAATTTCCTCAAAGAATTCTGTTTCCAAATCTGTGATGTTAATTCCTTCAATTAGAATTTGAGTTTCTTAATTTGAAGTAATATAGGCAGGGTTTTCAAATGTATTGGGTAATGGCCATCTACTCAAGTTATCAGCACTTGAATGAATATTTCCATCTATGTTTACTATGGGAATATTTCCTCTATACTCCTTTATAGCAATCTGCCATCTTAACACATGTCTTTTTGGATTTTTCATGTTAAGAAGTGATTTCACCGAATTACAATCAGTAATTACCTCAAACACACTACCATTAATATAACAATTCAGTTTTTCCAGAGACCATACAAGGCACAGTCACTCCATTATGCTTGCTCAATATCTACCCTCAGTGGGTTGTATTTGTCTTGATATAAAACAAAATGGACTTCCATAAGGTTTTTCATTGTCATTTTGTACTTGATAAAGAGCTGCACCTAAGCATTCACCACATGTATCAATATAAAGCTTGAAGAGAAAGTTTCAGTATGGAATAAATAATAATGGTGCATTGGTTAAGCCATACTTGATTTTTTCATATGCCTGAATAGTTTCTTGTGGAATTTCAAAGACAGTTTCTTGGTCACAAATTCTGTACAACAATCTGGAATGGATTGAAAGATATTCAAGGTGTTGCCTGTAATAACTAGAAAACCTTAAGAAAGACATTATTTCTTTCTTGTTTGGGGAATTTTTCTCAATAAAACTTAATCCACTTTTTTTATAAACAGTAAGGCTCATTCCTGAAACTACATTTCCTAGAGCTTTTAACTCATGAAACCCAAAATAATATCTCTTAAGAGGTATTTTCATCTTAACTTGAAGAATTTTTGTAAGTACTAATGAAAGTCTTTCTAAATTCAACTGCCACGTTTCTGAACAAATTATAATAGGATCAATAAAAATAATTAGCTATCCAAGTGATAATTCATGTGAGAAAATGGTGCTCATCATTCTTTTATAATTAAAACGTGCATTTCAATTGCAAAAGCCATCCTCAGAAATTCATAACTACCACAATGAGAAATAATTCTCTATAATTTCCTAACATGAGATGTAAAAAAATTCTGATGGAAGCCTTTGAAAGCATCCATAGAAGTGATAAATCTTTCTTTAGATAATTGAGTTAAAATCTAATAGATTCTAGCAATTGGATACCTGTAGGGAATGGTATAGGTATTCAATTCTCTAAAAGCACCAACCATCCCTGATTTATCATTATTCCAGGTAATGGTTACAGGGGTTGTGACTTCTACATCTTCACTATGTCCCAATGTTCTGAGAACTCCCAGTTTCATCAGCTCATTCAGATGAGCTTCCAATGATTCTCTTGCTCCAGGGCTAGCTAGGTAAGCTGGTCTTCTCAATAGTGGAGTATGAGTTCTTTTCAAATTGATCATAATGTCTACTTCATGTCTGTTGATGGCCCTTAGTGGTTCATTATCAGAAGCAAAGGTTTCCCTATATTGGAATAGAATTAAAATAACACCTTCCTTCATCTCTGATGGAAATTCAGGATTAATTTTTGCTTTGATCAATTAATAAGTCACAAATTTCTCCTTGTTGAAATTTTTTACTTGTCTTATTGCATTTATTTATTTCTTTTCTAGGGGATAAGAAATTGTTTGTCTCTTATTTTCCCCAATTTTGAAATATATTTCTTGATGATTAATAATATCAATACCATAGATATTAACATAATAATTCCCAATTCTGAAATGTTTTGAAATTCAGTTATTCATAACAAATTCAGTTTTCAGTATGATACTTCTTGCAGGATGAGGAAATATATTAGAATTTTCAAAAATTCCCAAAGGGTGCATATCTTGGCGAGCACCACTGAAATTTACACCTTCAATTGGCATCAATTTCTCTTCCTAATTGGTTTAAATCCTTTAATATACCTTTTACCAACACAAGTGCAAAAAACACCTTATTCAAGATTTATCTTGGCTTCTTTGTTGTCTATCACAATATTAGTAATACATGGGGAGCCAGAGGTATAACCTTTACCTCTGGCAGGTCTCATTTCCTGAATTTTATCATCTCGCACATGTATGAGGTCCATATATTCATCACTATATTGTGGCAGGTTGTCACATGGTGGAATGTGATCTAAAACTTTCCAGTATTAACTGGTCTTTCAACCGGTTTAATAGCCTTTTTGGCAAGAGTTCCCTTTGTTGAGGTCTGGCAGACAGCATTGTTACAATAAAATGGTTACCAACGTCATGGGTTTGATTCCAGTTGGAGACAAGAGGAGGTCTCATTCAAACAACCAGAAACTTCTGGATTTTCCCCTCCATTGGCATACAACGGTTACGCCCCTTGGGGGTTAATTGTAGGCTCCTGTTGTGACTAATGTAACTCCATGAGGGTGACATGGGTAATACCATCAGTTCCATGCACTTTGGGATGCAGTGCTCCAAACCCGGGGATACTGTCACCTGGTGGAATGTGATCTACCACTTGCAAGTATTAACTGGTCTCTTAACCAGCTTAATAGCCTTTTTGGCAAGAGTTACCTTTGCTGAGGTCTGGCAGACAGCATTGTGACACAAGTGAGTATGCACTTCTGTGACTTCAAAGGACACATTGGTGTTTTCTATGCTAAGTTCATCTGGAAGTTCTTCTTCTTAAGAGGGCTCAGAGTCACTCTCATGTACAGCTGCATCATTTTTTCCTTTGGTAAATTCAGTATTTTCAATTTCTATCTCATCAATTCTTGTTTTCTTTGGACAAGTATCAGCCAAAAGAGATGTACTTCCAGATCTACAACATTCAAAAGGATCTCTGTCTTGTGTTTTATTTGTTTTGAGATTGGTTTTGCACTAGTTCTGTTGTCTATTGGGGGTTTATACCAATTTCTACCCATTTTTGTTCTGGTAGTGATTTCTTCCATGGCATTTATATAATCTGCTGTAGCAAAAAGCTCAATATGTCTGGCTCTTATAGAATGATCAAGGTCACCACCACATTTCCTCAATATCCTTTTAGGAACAATTTTTTCAAAAATACCAGGATGAAGGTCAGTTAATCTGTCCTTCTGCTTAACAAAACAGGAAATGGGCCTATCTCTTTCACTATTAAAAATGAGTTCTTCAAAATACTTTTCCATTCTGAATCTCCAAGAGTCATTAGCGCATTTGGAAATAATTTCTTCTTTCCACAAAGGCCAGGAGTGTTTAACCTAGTCTTGTCTCATTTTAAAATAACATTTCTTTGCTTATTTGGTAAATAATGAATGTAATATGGCACTTAAATATATAAATTGTTTTGATAAATTCCATATGATTATATTTCCCTTTACCACTAAAGGTATGCCATTCCTCTAATTTTGGAATTTCTTTGGAGTTAAATGAAGTTTTTCCTCTGTGCATTAATTTAAATTGCATGATTTAAATAATTATTCAAGTTCAATATATTTCTGTAAGGAATTGGTGTAGACTGTCTTGGTAGCTCATTTTTCAAGGTGATATCATTAATGCTTTATTGAATATCTTCTCTCAACTCAAGTCTTGCTTTATCACTTTCTTCCAATTGTTCTTGAAAAATAGCTGCATTATGACCAGTTGAGTTTTTCAAGTTCTGAGCTTGTCACCTTAATTCTCCTAATGGTTTTGTAATAAAAGAAATGTAATTATCCTCTTGCTAAATATGAAATATAGCTCTGGGCTCAATTATTTTATAAATATGTGTCAAAGACAAGATATTTTCCTTATTTAAATTTTCTAGACCCATAATGGTCTTTTGTGACTATATCACTTGCAAAGTTTTTCTACCAAACGTTTGTTGAATATATTCATAGTTGTTAATCTTTGTTGAAATTCCTTTATTACAAGCTTTTAAAGGTACACTTATTTGGAAAGGATTTTTTCATTCTTTCCTCCTCCTTGTTTTTGAATTGCATCAAAGTTCCTTTTATATTGAACACATTGTCCATGTCTGTTTTTTTTCTGAGGGTAGGGCTTGTTCCATTTGGGCTTTCCCCTTTTCTTTCCCTTCTGGTTGTTCTTTGGGGCTTGCTTACCCTTTTTTTGCGCTTTTTGAGGTGCATTCTTGCTTTTGGAGACCTTGGGAGACTTTGCAAGCTTCCACAGGGCTGTTGTCCTTCTTTTGGGACAACTCTGTCTTCTGATCTTCTGAAAAAATGCTTTGTTTTTTAAAAAAATCTTTTATATTTTGAACCTATCCCTTGCAAGACATAGTTTTCCACCTCTTCAGAAGTTCTTGGTTCCTTTCCTGGGCCAAGAACTTCTTACTTGAAGGTAAGAGCTCATTGTCCCTATCCACAAGTGGGGAAGAAGTTCCCACTCCTGCTTCTTTGCCTCCATAAACCAGGTCTTGTACTGAGGCTGATATATCCCTAACTCTGAGTGTTAGAAATTTTTCCTATCTGACAACAGGAAGAGCATTTATGTCAGCTTCTGGACTCTAAGTAAGAGCATCAAAGGTTCTGGCTACCCTTTGGAGACTTGTGGAATTTCTGGAATCCTCCATTTGTGCCTCTCCTCTGGTCTGACATTCTTGTCTTTTGGATTTATTAATGGAATTTCCTGGTCCAGATCCATTTGATTTGATTGAGTGGTTTTTTCTACTTCTATGAAAGTCATCTTATGTAAATTCAAAGAAAATTCCACTAATAAATGGTTTAAATTAACACTCTGTAAATTTAAAAGGTTCTTTTGTAAGTAAACCTGTGCTGGTGTGAATTTCAACAATTTACTCTGAGGTGATAGAGTCAGAAGAGCTTTCTCTGATAGATTAAGATGGAATAAAAAAGGAATATAAGTTTTCTTTATTAAGAAATAGAAAGCACATATTAACTCAGCTTATTGGATAAAGTTGTTTTATAGTATTTTATGGCAAATTATGTCAAAAATGAAGAAGATTATCTAAAGAGTAAAGAAAAATATTTTTGATTAAAGATTCTAAGACTTTAATTTTCTTCTTTGATTTTCCATTTTCTTCAAAGAAATAATAATTATGCAATTAATAAGTTTTTAATCAAAATTAAATTATTATTCACTTCATAATAGAATAACTCAAAGACTAAATTTCAAGTCTGTGATGTGAAAATCACTAAATAGTAAATTTTTTCAAACAATATTATTAAGAAAAATAACTTTATTAATATAATAATATTATTTCTGTCCCAAACATTGGTTAAATTCTCTGCCAGGCCCCCCAATATAAGGTTTTTCTATGAAACTGTTGATAAGCGTAACAAATATCAAGAGTAATATGACTTTCCTCAGTAAAAAATGTAATATGATTAAATATTAGAACACATATAAATATAATTATTAAAAATAAATATATAAAAAGGAAGAATTGATTATTCTCAAATAATTCAATAACACAAAAATCTTACTCATTATAGTAAATTATAATTATTCTATTATTATTATAGTCACTGACATTTATGATGATATGAAATATGAAATCTCTTAATGAGACCATTATATGGGAAAAATAATAATAAGTTATTTTTGAAAGATATATAACACACACTGTTCAGAGATAAATCTTATGGGTAGATTCTATATAAAAAATAATACTAGATAAAAACTATAGAGATTCAGAGACAAACTTACTTATAACATTTATTTGATACACTAAGTCAAAAAACAAAAGTTATAGTATTAAATAATTCTTACAAGTTCAAAAAAACCACAAAACCAATATTTTAAATAAATATAATGGTTTTAGATGATGAAATGAGATTTTTAGGGTTTTTTGAGGAATCTGTGGATTTTAAAAGATATTCAAGACAACAATTTTATAAAATAAAATGTATTATTGGTGATTACAACAATATAATCCAAATTCTATGATTTTAATTCTTCAATTTGAAATCTATAAGTAATAAAATAATGAAGAATTCCTTTGAATAGTAATGTTTTTTATTTAGTAAAACTTTACCTGTTTAATATCCACTGAAATTGATCAGTATTTTAACGCTTAATCATGATTAAATCATAATTAAACCATCTTATCTCATTATTACGCCATTACTTAGAGTTATCACTGTAGCCCTAGGCTTGAAAGAAGTCCAAAATTTGTGTATTTTCCCAGCTATAATCATAATAAGCTATTATTCAACAATTTTATTATTTATATAACTAGTAAGCTTGAAATAATACTACAGTGAATGATAATAAATGATCAACTTTGGGCTTAAATTTTTATCATTAATAATTTTTTCAGTTATACACGCTAAAGCCATTCAGGGAGTTAATTCTGATAGCTGGGAATTTCATTATTATCTTCCAAGAGTTATTCATTACATCATCAAAACTCTATTTTTGATGATTTTACTTGTAACTCATCTTTTCTGTCAAAATCCACTATTTTGAACTTCAAACCATGATTTCAAGGGGCTATAACTTAAATATAATGACAAAGGCTACATCATTATTCATTTATAAACTATTATAAAGTTAATATATCCTTTTTTTTAGTCTGGATCACTTTCACAACAAAGTGGTCAACAGCTTTTCTAATTTTTCTCAAGAAATCATTTTAAGTTATAACCTTGTTTATAGCTTTCCAAATGAAGTTTATTTCTGTATTTTTACATTGATTATGTGGTAACTTTATCTTTGTTTCAACTTATTATCATTCATATTTTAAGAGAGATGAGGTAAAAGCCATGAATATATGCGCTGACCATAAAATTGCACATTTGGGTTATCTTAGTAAGTATTGAATTTTCAGGTATGACATAAAGATATTATATATGTAGGTATTCATGGGGAGTCAAATGGTGTAATTTATTTAACATTCTTATGAATTTGTGTCTGACATTATCAAGGTCTTATTCCTTTTTATGGAATTTTTACTTATTTTGAGAGAATAAGTTCAATTATTATTATTCAAATAAGTATTTTAAAGTTGTTTTGTGACATTTTTGGATATGTGGTCATATCTGAAAGGATGACATTTGCCACCACCCAAAAAGACAATACCACTATCTGATATAGTTAATTAGGGGATCATCCACCTTCCTACCTCTTTGATAGACTTTTTTAGTCTTGAATCTCAATAATGCTCATCTTCTTTATTATTTAGGTCTTCTTTCATGTCCAAACCTCCTTAATAGCTTATCATCATTAGTTATATCTTTCTCAAGTAGCCATTCATCTTCATGAGTTGGGTTTCTGTACCTTAAAAGTTATTTTGTTTCTTTTTTGCTCCTGTCCTCCTTTCTTTAAGGACTTTCACAATTTTCTTTTCTTCTCCTTCTTCTAGGGGAAAATTTAAAGTGGTGGTTTATTTCTTAGGGCAAATAACCCCTTATAACTTGAGCTGTAAGGTTTTATCAGGCCTACAGGGAATGTTAGGTGTTTGTTCATCAATTCACCTATCAATTCTAGTTGTACAGTATTGGTGCAATGTAGTTCTCTTATCATAAAGGGTCCTGCAAAGGAATATTTCAATTTCTTTGGGCTTTCAATGTTATCAAAGTTTAGAGTTGATACTAAGACCAAGTCTCCTACTTTTAAATTAGGGGGCTTATGACTTTTGTCCCATCTTTCTTTTGCATATTTGAAATAATCTTTCATGCAGCCGTTGGCATGATATCTTGCTTTGTCAACAATTATTTTGAAACTCAGTGCTGTTGGATGTATATTTACAAGGTCCTTTTTGAGAGTATCATAAGGAAGTCTTGGGTTTCAACCTTTTTCTAACATTGCTGATGTTTTTCCAGTTGAAGAATAAATTGATGTGTTATATACCAGCTAAAGAGCTGGTATTAAGGTACATCAATCATGGGTAAAACCATCAAAGTCTTTTAACTATATGCCATAAGGACGGAATCTTCTGATCATATCTTCTAAGGTTTGTATCATTCTTTTTGGGGTGGTAAGCCATTGAGAATGATAACTTTGTTCCAAACAAGTTATGGAAATTTGTCCATAATTCTGAAGTGAATTTGGGATCTCTATCACTTATGATGTTTTTGAATAAGCCTTTATGACCAATGACTCTATTTCATATCATTTTGGCTATGTCCATTTCTGTGTCATCTTTATGACATGGTAAGTAAATTTGGGTTTTTCTGTACCAGTCAACTAATACTAGGCATTCATTAAAACCTCTGTCTCTTCCTGGAGGTAAGGAGTTTACCAACTCCATTTAAGCCATTTCCCATGGGGATATTGGCTCTTGGATTTGGATTATCATTCCAAATCTCTTGCCTTTGGCTCTGTTTAGTTTTTGACATCTTCCACAGGTTTGGCAATACTCTGAAACATCCTTTCTCCAATTTAGCTACCAAGAGCAGGTTTCATCTCTCTCAAGCGTCCTGCCTTCTGAGGGATGTCCAGACACAACACTATCATGGCATTCATGTAGTACAGTGCTTACCAGAGTTTTATCTGTAAAGGTCATAACACATGTGTTTTTATTCCTATGATAAAGAGCTCCTCATTTGGAAGATAGTGATGGGTCTTTGGAATCTCTCATTAATAGTTGGAAGAAGATATGAAAATATTATTCCATCTTATAGCTCTCTTTAATTTGATTAAAGAGTTCTGTGCCAAAATCTGTAACACACATGCCTTCTATATTATGTTCTTCTTGTGTTACCCATTCTGGCTTTTCATGTGTATTTGCTAAAGCCCATCTGCTAAGACCAACTACATTTTCATGAATATTTCCAGATTTATGATATATGGTCATATTTCCTCTATATTCTTGGATAGCAATCTGCCCTCTCAGCATGCGTCTATTTGGTGTCTTCATGCTTAATAAATATTCTACAGAATTACATTGTGTGATGAAATCAAGCACCATTCCGTCCAAGTATAAGTGTAATATTTCTAAAGCCCACACTATTCAAAGACATTCAATTTTTCTTTCTCCATATCTTCCTTCTGTTGGCTTAATCTGTCTCAAGATGTAGCAAATTGGTCCTTCAACAGTTTTATCATTAACTATTTGTGTCTGGTGTAGTGCAGCACCTATACCTTCTCCATGAGCATCACTGTACAGTTTGAAAGGTAGTTTCCAATCTGGCATTAGAATAAATGGTGAATTTGTGAGGGCTTTTTTCAGTTCCTCATATGATTTAAACCTTTCCTCAGTCATTTAATAGACTTTCTGTTTATCACAGAGTTTATACAAGAATTTGACAATTCTTTCAAAGTATTTTATATTCTGTCTGTGATATCAAGCAAGTCCTACAAATGATTTAATTTCTTTTTTGGTTTAGGGAATTGGTTTCAGTAGTAATGCTGCCACTCTGTTTTTATCTATTCCCAAAGTTAATCCAGATACAACATGTCCCAATTCTTTATAGTTCACTATATACAAAATGACATTTTCCAAAGAAATTCTCATATTCACTTGAGCTATATTTTTTAATACTCTTTCTAGTCTTTTTAAGTGATTTCCCCAAGCTTCTGAGCACACTTTAATATCATCAATATAGATTATTAACCATCCCCCTGATTGTTCTTCAGGGAATATGGTGTTAATCATTCTTTGATAATGTGGAGGGGCATTTCTTCTTCCAAAAGGCATCCTTAGGTATTCATATATTCCACACTGGACTATTATCCTTGGTAGTTTTCTGGATTTGTCTATTAAGAAATTTTGGTTGAAGCCCTTTAGAGAATGCATGGCTGTAATGAGCTGAGCCTGTGACAATTCTTTTAATATCTCATGGATTCTGTGTATTGGATACCTGTCATGGATAGTATAGGTATTTAGATATCTAATTTCCACTACCATCCTTGATTTACCATTACTCCAAGTTATAATAACAAATGTAGCACTTTCCCCCTGTTCATTATGTCCTACTTTCCTTAATACCCCTAGGTCCATTAGTTCTTTAATGTGGACCTCTAAGGCTTCTCTAGCTGTTTGGGCTATCTGGGTAAGCCGATCTTCTTAGAAGAGGTGGATATGTTTTTCCACATTAAGAATAATGTCTTATTCATGTCCAATCATGGCACCTAGTGTTTCTTTGTCAGTTTCAAAGGCACTTTTTTATCTAAATAGGAGGTCAATCAACTTTTGTTTCATTTTTTCTGTTAATTCTTGATTGAATTCTGACTCCATAAGTTGTTCATTTGTAAATGGATGTTTTCTGGGATTTTTTCTTCATCTTTTATAAAATTAGTTTGTTTTTTTTCAAAAAACTGAATTTCTGTATTCTGTTATCTCCTATGGTAAAATATCTGTCTTTTTTAGAGATATTAGTACCATAAATTGACAATTAATTATTTTCAAGTATGAAATGGTTACTATTGCAGTTCTCCATTCCTAAAAAATCTAATTTCACTATTATAATTTGAGAAGGATGAGGAAAACTTGATGTTAAGTCAATTATTCCAAGGTGCTTCATGCTCTCACTTGCACTACTAAATTTATCCCCTTTTATCGGGATAGTTTTCTCTTCCCAATCTGATAATAACTTTTACTAACACATGTACAGTATGCTCCTGTGTCCAGGTTTCTTTTTTCATATTGGGTTTTTACCATAACTATACTTATACTTGATTTTCCATATTTATATTCATTCCTTTTGCAGGTTTGGTTATATGAATGGTGGCCTCTTTTATGTTTGTGAGGCATGTGTTGGTTGTTCCAACTTGTTGTATGTTTTAATTTAAATGAATTACCTCATATATCAAGTGAATATTATTAATTTTTGCATTAATTGTATTTATTTCATCACTTTCAGATGTTTCTGAGTCTTCAGTTTTTTTTTCATAATCAGATTCATCTTATTTATCATTTTTGTCTTCTGTTTTCACAATTTCATTCCTTTTTGGAATTTTGAAGGCAATTATTGGCTAAGTGTCCAATACCACCACATTTATGGCATTTTATTTGCTCATTAATTTTTAATGTATTTGGTTTGAAAGGCTCTCTTGGTTTATATTTCTTAACAAATGGTTTATTTGGACTTTTAATATCCAATTTTTTCCCTGTTCTGCCAATTTTGGTTCTTGTCACTATATCTACTAGTGCATTGATATACTATTCTGTGGAACATGGCTCTATGCGCCTGATTCTCAGGGAATGTTCCAGTTCTCCTTCACATTTTTTAAGTATCTTCATGTGCACCATCTTTTTTGACATTTTTGGATACAGTGAATTTAATCTTTCAACTTTTTGTGAGAACCAACTTAAAGTTTTATCCTTTTCTGGGTTAAACAATTTATTTTCAAATTCATATTCTTATTTTTACCTCCAGGAATAATTTTCCCCCTTGGTGATTATTTCATTTTTCCACCAAGACCAAATATTTTTTCCAGTTGTTTTTCTTATTCCATAATACTATCTTTTTGCCA
The DNA here is from genome assembly GCA_023105745.1 of Austropuccinia psidii. NCBI lineage: Eukaryota > Fungi > Basidiomycota > Pucciniomycetes > Pucciniales > Sphaerophragmiaceae > Austropuccinia > Austropuccinia psidii. The sequence goes on from JALGQZ010000005.1 coordinate 24,529,486, forward strand.
ATCTTCCAAATAATTAATGTAACCTTCCAGTGATTAATTTCACTTCTATGGCATAATCCTCTTGAAATTTTTTAATTGTTGTAATAAATGACATATGATCATATTCAACTTCACCTGTGAATGTTGGCCATTCTTTCAGCTGAGGTGGTTCCTTCCTTAAGACTTTTTAGTGTTATGCATGGCTGAAGTCTTTTATGAAGGGGTTTATCATTTCCTCTTTTGGTTTAACAGGACTTCTTATGTGAGAAAATGGTGTTGATAAATTTAGCATATTTAAGTTAGCCTCATTTATTTTATCCATTTTCTCATTAATAAGTCTTATTTCACTTTTAATGTCATCTTTAATATTAATTCTTGCTTCATTGCTTTTTTCTACATGGTCTAGAAGTAAGTTTTGGTGTGATAAAGGTTTCTCTTCAAATTCTTTAACAGAGACACTTAATTTATTCAGTTTTTCTGTCATATTATCAATATGCACATCATAATTTATTGTCAAAGTTTTTCTTTGATATCCTTGAGGCAATTATACCACTCTTGCTGTCTTTGTATTAATTTTTGCATATTGTCAACTAAGACTTTTGGTTTATTATTTTCAACAATAAATTTAATGCTGTCTATTTCTTTCTTGTATTTACAACAGTTTGTGTTAAGGATAATAAGCTAATATTTATTTTTTGAAAATATAATCAACTTATTTCAATGTCTTTCAGAGGAAACATAGTATTCTTCATTTCCTCCAAATTATTTACAACATCAGGAGACAAAGGTATTTCTTTGGGAAATGGGGTTTTCTCATTCTTTGATCCTCTTTTTCCTTGAATTCCATCAAGGTTCTGGCCATGTTGAAGACATTTTCCATAGAATCTTTGTCAGCCTGTTACTCAAAACCGGATCACAAGCATGACAGTCAAATACCATAAGCCAATTGTAAAGCTAAGATGCCACCAAATCATGGAGCTTAGCCAAACCAGCCCAAAAAGTATCAAAAGAAAGATAAAACTCACCTCTTTCCAAATATACAAGTCCCATCATCATAGGACAAAGAATAACAAAGTTAATGCTGAGCATAAACTTTAATTTTCACCTCTCATCTGAAATCCAGAGGAAGAGGCTTAATCCCAGAAAAATGGGCAATAAAGTTGAAGCTCCAAGCCAGGGCTATTCAATGGTACTAGCCAAATTGAGCTAACATCAAAATTACAGAAGTTATGTCCAAAATAAGGGTAAATAACGGTGAACAAAATATTCACTTCCCATCTAACTTGTAAAGCTGTAGTGTGAGATACCTGAAGTGGTGTCCCTTTGGAAAGAGCACAATCAGGGATATCTTATGGTTCCTTTCATTCCCCCATATCTCATCTAGAACAAATTTTATGGAGCAAACAAGCTCCATAGAAATATTGAGAAAATAATATCTCTGAATAACAAAACTTGTACATGGCATATCTTTGCCACATTCAATGTCAGCCATACCAAATAATGTACCATTATGTATATCCCATCCAGGGCTACACAATGAACCAACTCTGGGCTCAATATGTCAAAAACTGACAAAGGTATAGCATCTTTAAGGTTAAAATCTGTAAGGTTTGACTATGAAACAATAAGTAAAAATTACTAATTTATCACTTATTGTACTCTGAATGTCCTTATAAAATGAATAAATAAGATTAAAATAATAATAATAATAAAGAAATATTATTATTATGGCGTAAAATTATTATATTATTAAATAAATATAATAATATAATTAATATTATATAAAAATATAATATTATAAATAATATATTAATATAAAATAATTAATATATTATAAAGCTCTTTATTATTGTTACCAACAAATAATAAAGGCGTGAAAAATTGTTTTTTATAAATAAAAAACAATTAATAACAATAATATTACTAATATTAAAGTTATAAATTAATATAAATACTATTTATATTAAATAAGAATTATTATGAGTAATAATAAGAGAGAAATTATTATAATAAGATGAAATAACCTACTTTTAACACTTAAGATAATAATTTTGAGTTATTTTACGCCAAAAGAATATAATACAACCTTTTCAAATTGTATTTACAATAAAAATAAAGAGAATTTACTAAATTTCTTGATTTTACGTGGAAATGAGCTTTTTAGAGAGATTTATAGCAAAAACAATTAAAGAATTGATTTAATCACGTAAAAATGGTGATTAATGACAAGATGGTCTTTGGTCTTTAAGAATATAAGAGTTTTATATTTAAAGAATAAAGAAATTACCTTTTATTTAATTGATTTAATGTTTTTGATGCGTCTGAGGGGAAAACAGAGTAAAAAGAGCTCTATTTATAGTAAATACCTCCCTCCTAGAGTCCAACAGGCTTCTAGTAGACGTGTACTGATCATATCCACTGGAATTGATCAATATTTTAAGGTTTGAGGGTGATTACATCATGATCAAACCATATTACATCATTATTACACCATTATTTAGAGTTATCACTATAACTCTAAGTGTGATGACATCAGAGGCTTGGCAGAACCCCAAATTTCGTGGATTTTATTAGTTTTAATCATAAACTAATAGTATTCACCAATTTTATCACTATTAAGACTGTTAAACTTAATTTAAGGTTACAGTATGTGATCATAACAGCTCAATTTAAGCTCAAACTTTGATCCTCAATAACTTTTAAGGTTTTTACGCTAAAGCAATTCAGAGAGTGAATTCTGATAGCCTGACATAACCTTATTATGCTGCCAAGAGATTTTCATTACATCATCAAAACTCTAATTTTGATGATTTTTCTTGTAACTCATCTTTTCTGTCGAAATTCAATATTTTAAACTTCAAACCTTGATTTCAGGGGGTTATACCCTGAATTTAATAATAAAAATTACATCATTCTTCACGAATGAACTAGGAGAATCCAACTGTGTACTTTTTTTTAAGTTTGGACTACTTTCACAACAAAGTGGTCAACAGCTCTGTTGATTTTTATCAATATTTCCTCATAAGTCTTAACCTTGTTTATAATTTGCAAAATAAAGTTCATATCTGTGTTCTTACAGTAATTACGTGGTAACTTTATTTTTGGTTCATTATTCTAGCATGTATAGTTTAGAAGATATTAGCTATGATCACTGAATATATGCGTTGACCAAAAAAGTGCATATATTCAGGATAATTCCTTAAGTATTGATTTTGAGAATTAGCTTATTAATTGTTTTATGTGTGGATTGTTATGGGGAATCCACTGGTACAATTTATTTCACATGCTGTTTAATTGGTTTCTGAGATAAATAGGATTTTATGGTTTTTATAAGGTATTATACCTTATAATTCATTAAATATTGACTTTACAGATATGCCATAAAAATGGTATATGTGTATTTTTCCATGAAGAATGCAATGGTATAATTTATTTCACATGTTCATTCATTGGTTTTTAAGTTAAACCAATTTTAGTACCAATTTATGGTATTTTTTGTATATTTGAGTAGTTATTTTTAGTGTATAATTATTCTAATTAATTTTAATATAATTATATTAAAGATATAATTATTCTGAGTATTTTTTGTGACCTTATTGGGTATGTGGTCATATCTCAAAGGCTCACATTCCCTACCACCAAAAAAGATTGTACCACAATCTGATATATGTGATTAGGGTATCATCCACTGTCCTACCTCTTCAATAGACTTTGTTAGTCTTGAAGCTCAATAATGCTTAACTTTTTTTATTTTTCAGGTTTTCTTTCATGTCTGAACCTTCTTAGTAGTTTATCAGCATTTGTTATATCTTTCTCAAGTAGCCATTCATCTTCTTGAGTTGAATTTCTATACCTTACAAGGTATTCTCTTTCTTTTTTGTTTCTTGTCCTTCTTTCTTTAAGGACTTTTACTATTTTCTTTTCTTCTCCTTCTTCCAAGGGGGGAATCTCAAGTGGGGGTTTATTTCTTAGTGGAAATAACTCTTTGTCACTTGAACTGTAAGGTTTTATCAGACTTACAGGGAAAGTTGGGTGTTTGTTCATTAGTTCACCTGTGAGTTCTAATTGCACAGCATTGGGTCCATGAAGTGCTTTTATCATAAATGGTCCTGCAAAGGAATCTTTCAATTTCTTTGTGCCTTTTATGTTATTGAAATTAAGGGTTGATACTAAAACCAAGTCCCCTATTTTGAAGTCAGGTGGCTTATGACTTTTATCCCATCTTTCTTTTGCATATTTAAAAGAATCTTGCATGCATCTGTTTGCATGGTGTCTTGCTTTGTCAAGCATTATCTTGAAACTGCTTGCTGTTGGATGTATATCCACCAAGTCCTTTTTGAGGGTATCATAAGGAAGTCTTGGATTCCAACCTTTCTCTAGCATTGCTGGTGTTTTGCCAGTAGAAGAATGGATTGATGTCTTATATGCCAGTTCAAGTGCTGGTATTAGTGTACACCAATCATGGGTAAAACCATCAGAATCTTTGAATTCTAGCCCATAAGCACAGAATCTTCTGATCATATCCTCTAGGGTCTGTATCATTCTTTCTGCTAGACCATCAGTTTGAGGATGATAAGCTGTTGAGAATGATAATTTTGTCCCAAACAAGTTATGGAGATTTGTCCATAATGCTGAAGTGAACTTTGGGTCTCTATCACTTATAATATTTTGGAATAAGCCTGTGTGGCTAATGACTTTATTCCATATCATTATGGCTGTATCCATAGCTGTGTCATCTTTATGACATGGTAAGAACATGGGAGTTTTACTCTACCTGTCAACTAATACTAGGCATGCATTATAACTCCTGTCTCCTCCTGGAGGTAAAGCTGTTACCCAATCCATATGAACTATTTCCCATGGGGATTTTGGTTCTTGGATTTGGATCATCATTCCAAATTTCTTTCCTGTGGCTCTGTTGGCTTTTTGGCATCTGTCACAGGTTTGGCAGTACTCTGCAACATCTTTCTTCCAATTTGGCCACCAAGAGCAGGTTTTCACCCTCTCTAGTGTCCTATCTTCTGAGAGATGTCCAGATGCAACACTATCATGACATTCATGTAAAATAGTGTTTATGAGTGTTCTGTCTGTTAAGGCCATAACACATGTGTGTTTTGTTCTATGGTAAAGGATTCCATCAAGGAGGTGGAATCTTCCTTCATCATATGCTTTTTTCCATATTTCATCTAGTTTTGATGAAAGTGATGGGTCTTTGCAGTCTTTCATTAGAAGTTGGCTTAAGATATGGCAATTTTTGTCTGTCTTATAGCTTTCTTTAACTTGGTTAAAGAATTCTGTGCCAATGTCTGTAACACATATTCCTTCTATATGGTGCTCTTCTTGTGGTACCCATGCTGGATTGTCAGGGGTATTTGCTAGAGCCCATCTGCTAAGACCATCTGCATTTTTATGAATATTTCCAGATTTATGAACAATAGTCATATTTCCCCTATATTCTTGGATAGCAATTTGCCATCTCAGCATATGTCTATTTGGAGTCTTCATATTTAATAGTGATTTCACAGCATTACAGTCTGTGATTACATCAAATACTGTGCCATCCAAATAATAATGCAGCTTTTCTAAAGCCCACACTAGGCATAAGCATTTCATTTGGCTTGCTCCATACCTTGCTTCTGTTGGCTTTATCTGCCTTGAAATGAAACAAATTGGTCCTTCCACTGGTTTATCATTGATAATTTGTGTTTGGTGAAGTGCAGCACCTAGTCCTTCTCCACAAGCATCAATGTACAGTTTGAAAGGTAGTTTCCAATCTGGCATCAGAAGAAATGGGGCATTTGTTAAGGAATTTTTCAATTCTTCATATGCCTTGACTCTTTCTTCTGTCATCTCATAGACTGTTTGTTGGTCACATAGCTTATACAAGGATTTAGCAATCTTTGCAAAGTCCTTTATATGCTGTCTATAGTAACCAGCAAATCCTAGAAATGATTGCATTTCTTTTTTAGTTTGAGGCATTGGTTTAAGTAGTACTGCTGCTACTTTATTTTTGTCTATGCCTAGACTAAGTCCAGATACTACATGTCCTAGGGCTTTCAATTCACTATATGCAAAATGACACTTTTTCAATGAAATTTTCATATTTACTTGGACTATTTTCTGTAGTACCCTTTCTAGTCTTGTCAGGTGATTTTCCCAAGTTTCTGAGCAAACTATGATATCATCAATGTAGATTATTAACCATCCTTCTGATAATTCTTCAGGAAATATGGTATTCATCATTCTTTGATAATGGGAAGGTGCATTTTTTATCCCAAATGGCATTCTTAAGTATTCAAAAATTCCACAATGGACTATTATTCTTAGTAGTTTCTTGGCATTGTCTGTTAAGACATTTTGATGAAAACCCTTAAGAGCATCCATAGCTGTGATGAACTTAGCTTGTGACAATTGGGTCAATGTCTCATGGATTTTGGGTATTGGATATCTGTCTGGAATGGTATAGGTATTCAGGGCTCTGAAGTCTCCTACCATCCTTGATTTTCCATTATGCCAAGTTATAATGACAGGTGTAGTAACTTCTACTTGCTCATTATGTCCAACCTTTCTTAATACTCCAAGGTCCATTAATTCTTTAATGTGCACCTCTAGGGCTTCTCTAGCTCTTGGACTGGCTGGATAAGCAGGTCTTCTTAATAAAGGTGGGTAAGGTTTTTCTACATTAAGAATTATATCCACTTCATGTCCAATTATGGCACCTAGTGGCTCTTTGTCAGTTGCAAAGGCATTTTTATACTTAAATAAGAGGTCAATCAATTTTTCTTTCATTTTTTCTGTTAATTCTTGATTGAATTCTGCCTCTTTGAGTTGTTCAGATATAAAAAGTTCTTTTTCTGGAATTTTTTCCTCATTCTTAATAACTGTGATTTGTTTTTTGTTATTTAAGAATCCAAACTTTTGTCTTTTATTATCCCCTATGGTAAAATATCTATCCTTTTGGTTGGAGATATCTATACCATAGATTGATAAGTAGTCATTTCCAAGTATGAAATGACTACTAGTACAGTTGTCCATTACTACAAACTCTACTTTGATTCTGACACATTGTGAGGGATGAGGAAAAATTAGTGTTAAATCAATTATTCCAAGGGGCTTCATGCTCTCACTTGCACTACTAAATTTGACACCTTGTATTGGCATAAGTTTTTCTTGCCAGTCTGGGACAATGGTTTTTAAATAATTTCTGCCAACACAGGTGCAATATGCTCCTGTATCTAAGTTAACCTTTCCTTCTTGGTTATCAACCATAACAATACTAATACTTGATTTTCCAGCTGTATATCCCATTCCTCTTGCAGGTTTGGTTCTATACATTTTGGCATCTTGTATGTTTGTCAGATTTGTGTCAGATGTTCCAACTTGTGGCAAGTTTGAGTTAACATCCAGTACTTCATAAATTATATCAATATTATTAATTTGTGCATTAATTATATTGATTTCATCACTTTCAGAGCTTTCTGATTCTTCTGTCTCTTTTTCAGAGTCAGATTCTTCTTCTTTGTCATTGTGGTTTTCTGTTTCCACAATTTCATTAATCTTTGCTTTTTTAAGGCAATTATTGGCTAAGTGTCCAATACCTCCACATTTATGGCATTTTCTTTGCTCATTATTGTTGGATGTATTGGGTTTAAAGGATTCTTTTGATTTATCTTTCTTGATAAATGGTTTATTTGGGCTTTTAATGTCCAATTTTTTCCAAGTCCTGCCAATTTTTGTCCTTGTCACTATATCTTCTAGTGCATTTATATACTCTTCTGTGGAGCATGGTTCTATACACCTGCTTCTTAGGGCATGTTCTAGTTCCCCTCCACATTTTTTAAGTATTTTCATATGCACCATCTTCTGTGACATTTCTGGGTACAGTGCATTAAGCCTTTCAACTTGTTTTTAGGAACCAAGTTAAAGGTTTATCTTTCTCTGGGTCAAAGAAAGAGTTTTCAAATGCATTTTCTATCTTATACCTCCAGGCATCATTTGCCCACTTGGTGATTATTTCTTGTTTCCACCAAGACCAGGTATTTTTACCATTTGTTTGTCTTATGCCATAATACCATCTTTTTGCAGATTTCTCAAACAAAGAATGTAATCTTGCAGTGATTAATTCATCTGGTATGGAATAATCTTCTTGTAACATGTCAATTGTTTTAATGAATGACATGTGGTCATATTCACCTTCTCCTGTGAATGTTGGCCATTCTTTCAGTTGAGGTGCTTCTTTCATTAAGACTTGGTTATTATCTTGGTGACTCAAGTCTGTTATGAAAGGATTTGACAATTCCTCTTTTGTTTTAATAGGGCTTCTTATATGAGAAAATGGTGTTGATAACTTTGGCATATTTAAATTAGCCTCATTAATTTTATCCATTTTTTCTGTAATAAGCCTTATTTCACTTTGAATATCATCTTTCAGATGCATTCTTGCTTCATCACTTTTTTCTACATGGTCCAAAAGTAATTTTTGGTGTGATGAAGTCTTTTCTTCAAATTTTTCTACAGAAATACTTAATTTATTTAATTTTTCTGTAAGATTGTCAATACTCACATCATAATTGATTGTCAAAGTCTTATCTTTGATATCTTTTATGTATTTATACAATTCTTGTTGTCCTTGTATTAATTTTTGAGTATTGTCAATTAAATTTTTTGGTTTATTATTTTCAACAATAAACTTAATGTTGTCAATTTCTTTCTTGTTTTGTTCAACAATTTTTGTTAAAGAAGATAAATTGTTATTTATTTCTTGTAGTGATAATAAACTGTCTTTAATTTCTTTTAGAGGTAATATACTATTTTTAATTTCTGTTAAAGTATTTACAACATCTTTGGACAAGGTTATTTCTTTGGGAAATGAGGTTGTCTCATTCTTTGCTCTTCCTTGTCCTTGAATTCCATCAAGGTTCTGGCCATGTTGAAAACATTGTCCATGGCATCCTTTTGGATTCTTGGGATTCTGTAGCTTGGGGAATATGGTTTCCTCCAATGCTTTTTCTTGTTCTTCTTCCCTTCTTGGGGAAGTGGGTTGGCTTGAGGCTTGCTGGTAGAAGCTACTGGGGCTTCTTCCTTGGTTGCCTCCCTCTTTTTGGCATGATAATCCTTGATTTTTTTGATTTGAGGTTTGGATGACAGTGGATTCCATCCATTGGAGTATCTCACTATCTCCTCCTCTTTGAGGAACTTTTTCAGGATGTGCCAGGAGTTCATCACTCCTTGGTGTATTTGAGGCAGCATTTCCCAGTCTTTGTCCTTGTATACTGTGTAATACTGCTTGTACTGGCTCATGTAGATGTCTATTTGAGCCCTCTGAATGTGATTTGTACCTGTTTGAGTTACTCATACTTAGTTCCAATTCAGGCTCAGATATTATGGGCATTTCTGGGACTTGCCTTTGGGATAAGGCACTTCCTTGTGTGGATTCTGTTCCACTGGGGATATTGCCCTTTGTTTTCCCTTTTGAGGGATCAATTCTACTTCTGAGTCCAGCTCCATCTGATTGGATGGAGTATTGGGAACCTCTTCTGGTAGTCATAATTAAAGAATAAGAAAAAATAAAAGTATTTTAGAATAAAATTCTTTTATGGCAATTTAAAAAGAGGTGCTCACCTTCAGAGTCTTGAATGGTGGGCCCTGGAAAGTCTAATTTCTTAGCTTTCTTTCTTTTGGTGATAACTGGTGTAGGAGAACTTTGACAAGTTTCTTCCACCAATCTCTCAACAGTAGTTTGGTTGTCTTCTGTTGGGTTATCTTCAAACACTAAAAAAGACAAATAAATATAAGTCTTTTTATAAGAAGTGTTATTTTTGGCAAGATATGGCAATTTTCCACGTAGAAATTGCTTTTATATCTTAAAAAAAATGAAATAAATAAAGAAATGAATAAAAATGAATAAAAATAACTTTTTTTATTGGTTTTTAATATTTTTTAATATTTTTTATGTATATTTTTATTTTTAAAGAATAAAATAAAAAATGAATATGATTCTTATAAAATTAAATTATAATAAAAATTATTTTTAATTTATAAATTATCTTTTTTAATCACTAGAGTCACTCAAAGAAAGTTCTTGCAAGTCTAAGGATGTGAAAAACCACGTGTAAGACAGTACAATTGCTTTCCAAATGCCTCAATAGCTTTTAAAATCAATAAAATATAAAATTATTATATAATTTTATGATTATAAATATAATTTATTATTGGATAAACCCAAATAGAATCTTTGTAAAGGTCTTTTAAGTAAATATCACGGCCAGGCCCCCAAATGTAAGGTTTGACTATGAAACAATAAGTAAAAATTACTAATTTATCACTTATTGTACTCTGAATGTCCTTATAAAATGAATAAATAAGATTAAAATAATAATAATAATAAAGAAATATTATTATTATGGCGTAAAATCATTATATTATTAAATAAATATAATAATATAATTAATATTATATAAAAATATAATATTATAAATAATATATTAATATAAAATAATTAATATATTATAAAGCTCTTTATTATTGTTACCAACAAATAATAAAGGCGTGAAAAATTGTTTTTTATAAATAAAAAACAATTAATAACAATAATATTACTAATATTAAAGTTATAAATTAATATAAATACTATTTATATTAAATAAGAATTATTATGAGTAATAATAAGAGAGAAATTATTATAATAAGATGAAATAACCTACTTTTAACACTTAAGATAATAATTTTGAGTTATTTTACGCCAAAAGAATATAATACAACCTTTTCAAATTGTATTTACAATAAAAATAAAGAGAATTTACTAAATTTCTTGATTTTACGTGGAAATGAGCTTTTTAGAGAGATTTATAGCAAAAACAATTAAAGAATTGATTTAATCACGTAAAAATGGTGATTAATGACAAGATGGTCTTTGGTCTTTAAGAATATAAGAGTTTTATATTTAAAGAATAAAGAAATTACCTTTTATTTAATTGATTTAATGTTTTTGATGCGTCTGAGGGGAAAACAGAGTAAAAAGAGCTCTATTTATAGTAAATACCTTCCTCCTAGAGTCCAACAGGCTTCTAGTAGACGTGTACTGATCATATCCACTGGAATTGATCAATATTTTAAGGTTTGAGGGTGATTACATCATGATCAAACCATATTACATCATTATTACACCATTATTTAGAGTTATCACTATAACTCTAAGTGTGATGACATCAGAGGCTTGGCAGAACCCCAAATTTCGTGGATTTTATTAGTTTTAATCATAAACTAATAGTATTCACCAATTTTATCACTATTAAGACTGTTAAACTTAATTTAAGGCTACAGTATGTGATCATAACAGCTCAATTTAAGCTCAAACTTTGATCCTCAATAACTTTTAAGGTTTTCACGCTAAAGCAATTCAGAGAGTGAATTCTGATAGCCTGACATAACCTTATTATGCTGCCAAGAGCTTTTCATTACATCATCAAAACTCTAATTTTGATGATTTTTCTTGTAACTCATCTTTTCTGTCGAAATTCAATATTTTAAACTTCAAACCTTGATTTCAGGGGGTTATACCCTGAATTTAATAATAAAAATTACATCATTCTTCACGAATGAACTAGGAGAATCCAACTGTGTACTTTTTTTTAAGTTTGGACTACTTTCACAACAAAGTGGTCAACAGCTCTGTTGATTTTTATCAATATTTCCTCATAAGTCTTAACCTTGTTTATAATTTGCAAAATAAAGTTCATATCTGTGTTCTTACAGTAATTACGTGGTAACTTTATTTTTGGTTCATCATTCTAGCATGTATAGTTTAGAAGATATTAGCTATGATCACTGAATATATGCGTTGACCAAAAAAGTGCATATATTCAGGATAATTCCTTAAGTATTGATTTTGAGAATTAGCTTATTAATTGTTTTATGTGTGGATTGTTATGGGGAATCCACTGGTACAATTTATTTCACATGTTGTTTCATTGGTTTCTGAGATAAATAGGATTTTATGGTTTTTATAAGGTATTATACCTTATAATTCATTAAATATTGACTTTACAGATATGCCATAAAAATGGTATATGTGTATTTTTCCATGAAGAATCCAATGGTATAATTTATTTCACATGTTCATTCATTGGTTTTTAAGTTAAACCAATTTTAGTACCAATTTATGGTATTTTTTGTATATTTGAGTAATTATTTTTAGTGTATAATTATTCTAATTAATTTTAATATAATTATATTAAAGATATAATTATTCTGAGTATTTTTTGTGACCTTATTGGGTATGTGGTCATATCTCAAAGGCTCACAAAATCCCACAATTGGGCCAATACACCTTCTCTGTGGGATAATATCCCATAACCATTATTATGAGGTGTCAAACAGACAAAGAAGCTTGTTTATAATTCAATACCTCATAGTTCATTCAATACTGGGGTCCCATACAGGTTCTGTACAGCATTCTACAAATCATACATGTCAGAAGAGGGCTGTGTGGTCCCCAGATGAAACTATTCACCCTGTATTGGTGAAATCTGATCAGATGTGGTTTCAAAACCATATCTAAGCCCAATACAGTGCATACCAGATTTTTGAAAACCACAAGCCAGTGCTCTGAAGTTAAAACCTCTTCACTTCCTCTACGTGGATGGTCTAGAGGGCCATTCCACCCCATTTAAGGATAAAAGGAGGCCTTTTCTCCACCAGAAAAGGTATCCTCATCCTGCTCTTGAAATCCTACTTATTACAGTTGTCCAAAGCAGCTATACTCTTGGAAAATAATCAGGTATACTTCTAATCTTAATTATTGTAGTAGTTATTATTATAACCCAACAGATAATTATTTCACCCAGCGCTTTTAACAACACTCACAACCACAAAAATCCTTTAGTAAAGCCCATAAATACTCTTTGAAACCCTTTTGAATCTATTTTTATCCATTTCACAGTCACAGTTAGATTTGTATATGCCATTCCATTTACTCTATAATAGACTCAGCCTTAAAATCTTTTTGGATTCTCTAAATCCTGTAACTGAGGAATATGGCTTCCTCCAATTCTTTTTCTTGTTCTGCTTCCCTTATTGGGGAGGTTGGCTGATATTTGGTTTGCTGGTACAAGCTCCTGGGGCTTCTTCCTTGCTTTCCTTCCTCTTTTTTTGTGCTAGTCCTTTATTTTTTTGATTTGGGGTTTGGATGATATTTATTTCATCTATTTCATTATATCACTATTTCCTCCTCTTTGAGGATCTTTTTCAAGATAGGCCAGAAGTATGTCACTCCTTGGTGGATTTGTGGCAACATTTCCCAATCTTTTTCCTTGTAAACCATGTATTACTTCTTGTACTTGATCATTTATATGTCTATGTGAGCTCCCTGAATTTGATTTTCATCTGTTGGAGTTACTCAGACTTAGCTCCAAGTCTGGCTCAGATATTATAAGCATTTCTGGTACTGGCTTTGGTATATGGCACTTCCTTGTGTGGATTCTGTTTTATTTGGGATTTTTCCCTTTCTTTTCCATTTTGGGGGATCAGTTTGACTTCTGAGTCCATCTCAATTTTATTGGATGGAGTATTGGGATCCCCTTCTAGTAGTCATATTAGATAAAATAAGAAATAAAAAGTCTTTTATGTCAGTTTTAAGAAATTTACTCACCTTCAGAGTCCTTACTAGTGAGTCCTGGAAAAACTAATCTCTTAGTTTTTCTTTTCTTATTGACAACAGGTGTTGGGGAACTTTGACAAGTTTCTTCCACCAATCTTTCAATAGTTTTCCAGTTATCATCCATTGGGTTGTCTTCAAACATTAAAAAAGTAAAATAAATATAAGTCTTTTTATAAAAGTATGTCACAGTCATGGAGACAGGCAGGGGCATTACCAATCATTATTCATTTAAAATTTTCCAAAACCCAATCAGCAAGGGGGTTTTATGGAATATCCTCCAAATACAGTTTCAAACCTCAATACATTTCAATAGAGGCAAAACCCAAAGACAGAATTCACCAAATACAGGCCTGGTCTCAATACAGGTGAAAACATCTGTATTGGATTCACCAATACAGGTTTCCATCTCAAATACAACTTCTTCCAGTATACAGCCCATGGTATTTCAGCAGTCAAACTCCAGGCTTCTATTGTTCACATATACCAGCCCCCTTTCATCAACCTGGGGGTTTCTCCCCCAGGTAATTCAAATATTGGATTTATCTATTACTATTATTTTATTTCTCATTCAAGAGCTATGTTACTATTAATTCTGAAGTCAGTCATAGTCTTCCCTCACCTGTTCAGTAGAGTCCTGGTGGTCATATCCTTATTGATCTTTTTCTCTTTTTTGAGCAGGTTGAAACTGTTACTCAGCATCATTTGAGGTTGGCTCTTCATTATTGCTTTTGTTTCTTTCTTGTTCCTTAAATCTATCTATTATGTTCATGAGGAATTCTACTCTTTTATTGATTTCTCTTATCCATTGATTATTCCTCTCTGAGCCCTCCAAAATTAAGTATGTTCACTGAGTGCCAGGCCCTCTTCACTTAGAAGAGGCCCTGTGACATCATTTTAATTAACTCATGATTTCTTCTTTCTTTTCATTCATTTAAATTCATTTCTCTCATCCATCAACTATGATCTCTTCATTATTTTATTATTTAATTCTTTCTCATTGTATTTCATCTCACTCACTTTATTCTTATGAAAATTGATCCTCTTTCTCATTTCTTGAATTCTGCTGACCATTTCACTCTATTCTTCATTCTCAATAAACTCTCAATTCATTTTTCTGTCTTAATTAAGGTCTTATCAGGATCTTTAATTTGATTGGTTTATTGGTTGGAATTAATTGAGATAATTGATCCAGAAATTCAGGGGTTGTTTTATTGGGTTGGATTTATTTTTTATTTATTTTTAATTCTTAAAGAAAACTTATTTGATATTCAAAAGTTCCTTTTGATTTACTGACTGATTTTTATTTACCAAGATATTCACTCAATTCCTGCAGATATTGAATTGATTGATTGATTTAATTTTGCAAGACACTGATTCTGAATTGAAGAAATTTGTTGATTGATTGAATTATTCAACACTTATTGACATTTATTTTGAGCTGAATTGATACAGTAACTGAATGGATTGATTTATTGATTGAAATTTATTTGATACTCTTCAAGAAGATTTATTGATCTATAAGATTATGACTTTGTCATTTTCACATTAATTTCACCTCAAGAATTTTGATTGATTACTCAAGTTTCATCAAGAATTCCATTTTATTTGATTGGTCAAGCCTTATTTTTATTCACCAAGTATCATCAATTTTTATCTTCTCATTCTTCAATAATGCCTGTTAAGCATAGCTCCCCACCCATAAATAACCAATCCCAAAAACTTCAAGTTGTTCTCATTCCTACAGCAAGGGCTCTTCCTGACAGCACACCGTAATCTTGTGAACATATTGAAAATTTGGACAGAGGACCACCAATGGAAGGAGCAGAACCTTCCAGAAAAGGAGGTGTAAAGTCCAGAATATCAAGGGCATTATCTAGTCTATTGGGTGGCTACCCTGGCATTTCTCAAGAGCCTAGGAGCAGATTGGGGGATTCTGAAGATGAAGAGGAGGAATAGTCTTTGGAAGAGGACAAATATGAGTATAATGAAGTGTCAGCTGCCTTGGTAGATTCTCCTGAAGCTCCTGAGGCTCCAAATTCATCCCTTTCTAATTAATCACTTGTTTCTCAAGCTGAATCAAATTTTCTCAAGATTATGGATCAAATGAATCAATTTATATGACACCTCACTCAAGCAGTTACCCCAAGGGACAATCCAAGAGCCCCAGAATTCCAGACTCCATCCATGAAGGCACCTGAATCCTTTAATGATACTCAAGCTTATAAATTGAAAGGATTTATTCAATCCTGTCAATTAATCTTCCACAATGACCCATCAAGCCTCTTCTCTGACAGGAAGAAGGTCCTTCACTCAACCTCTTTGCTCACCAGTAGGGCTGTAATATGGATTAAACCTTACCTTTCAAATATCTCCAACAAAAACCCATATTATCTCCTCAAAAACTGTCAGTTATTTAACACCCAGTTATTTACTCTTTTTGGTGATCCCAATGAAGTCAGGAAAGCTGAAAGAGATTTGGACAATCTCATGATGAAAGAAAGTGCTCAATTCTCTTTGTACATAGCAGATTTCAGAAGCTTAATGTCAAGAATTTGAGATTGGGGGGAAAAGGCTTATATTCATGTGTATAGAAGAGGATTAGCATTGAGACCATTTGAACAGCTGGCTTCTCACCCCGAAAGTTTTAATAGCCTTCAAGAACCAATTGATATTACTCTGGAGCTAGACACCAGATACCATTAGAGGAAGAATTAGAAGGTTGGTAGTGAAGAAAAGAAGCCTCCTGTCATTGGATCCAATTCTCTTAGGCCTCATCAAGATTCATCCTCTAAGAAGACCCATCATAGAAAGAATAGGAAGGGGAAGAAATTCCAAGGTTTCAAGGATAAGCCTCATTCTGCTCTCATCAATAAGGACAAGAAATTCATTGCTTCTGAAAAGTAGACAAGTATTAAGGAAGTTTTATGCAATTATTGTGGTGGAAAGAACCCAGCTGAAAAATTATTCAAGAGGCCTCAAAATAGGCCAGGGTCATTAAGAGTCTTCCCTAACAAGCCAGGAAAAGCCTGAGTGGGAATCATGAGGTGTTCAATGGCTCTCACTTATTTACTTCAAGAGCACAATTGTGCACTCTGAATACTAGTGTCAAGAAATCTTTATAATATCTTATTTTTTCTTCTGTTTCTGATATTTTGTATAGTATTCTCATTGATTCTGGTGCTAAAAACTCCTTTATTGCAAAGGATTTTGCTGTCAAGTACTCATTTATCATGTCAGAGATCCCTGAAAAGACTCCTCTTCTCATTTTGGATTCCAATTAATCCACTTCCTTGTTCATCACCCATTATACCAAGCGGCTTCTTTACTTTCTTTCTTTCCCAAACTTTTAATGGGATTTTTTTATCATAGATTCACCAAAGGGAGAAGACCTAATATTGGGCTATGATTTCCTTTACAATTTTAATCCCATTGTTGATTGGAAAAATGGATTGATCACCTACAACTCCAGTCATAAGGATTCTAGTGGTATTATTTCTTCTACTAGTAATGACTTTGCCGCTGCTGTCAACAGTATTTCCCTGGTTGGTGAGCTTAAGACACCTTGACTTCCTTTTTCTAATCATATAACTTCAATCATTCTTTCTCAGTCATTACTTCCATAAATATATTAAGTCTTCCAAGAGAGAAAAGATGTTGGAGAAGATATTTATATATCTTCACTTCAGCTCTTTCAAGGGGATATGGACCTCCCTCCTTTATCCTTTCATACCTCCCTGGAGGATCAGTGGGGTGAGGAGGAGGAGAAAGTATAAATTAGAACTTTGCTGACGCTAGTCCCTCCTGTTTATCACCAATATTGGGATGTATGCTCCAAGGTGAAAGCAGAGAAACTTCCTCCACACCATGCCTGTGATCATCATATTGAACTGGAGGTTCTTCTACCTTCAGTTTTTGTTATCTAATATTTATAAAATCATGATTCAGAAACACTGTGGGCCTAAATTTCAGAGAATTTAGAGAAAAGTTTCATCAGGCCAAGTTCCTCTTCAACAGGAGTACCTGTCCTTTTTGTCAAGAAAAAGGATGGTGGCCTTCATTTTTGTTTTGACTATGGAAAACTCAATGCTGTCACTGGGAAGAACAGGTATCTTTTTCCTCCAGTGAATCAGCTCCTTACCGTCTTTAACAATTTCACTATCTTCTCCAAGATTAATTTGTGTGATGCCTATAATAGCCTGAGAATTAAATAGGGGGATGAGCACTTAAATGCCTTTAGGACCAAATATGATATTTATGATTATTTTTTAATGCAATTTGGCTTTACCAATGCTCATGCTTCATTCCAAAATCTTGTGAATGATATCTTTTCAGATTTCTTGGATATTTTTGTTGTAATCTACTTAGATGATATTATGTAATTTTCTAGTTATGAGGAAGTACATGTCAAAAATGTGGCTTCTTTCCTCCAAAGACTGAGAGACAATAATCTGTTTGCTAAACCCTCAAATTCTATATTCCATGCCTCAAATGTGGAATACTTGGGCTCTGATATGTCAAGTGATGGTTGCAAGACGGATTCCTCCAAATTCCATCAAATCCTCAATTGGCCTCAGCCCAAGAACATCAAGGAGCTTCACTCCTTTCTTGGGTTTTCCAGTTTTTATTGACCCTTCATTAGAATTCCTTCCAAAAGAATCTCTGCTCTCACTTCCCTTCTTAAAAAATATTCCCCTTTTATTTTCAATGAGGAAGAGCTTAGTCAGTTTCAAATATTCAAAGAAGCTTACACCACTGCTCTTATTTACTCCCATTTCAATCCTTCTCTACCAACTATTGTAGAGACTGATGCTTCTGATCATGTCTTAGGCGCTGTACTGAGCCAGATGAATGACTAAGGAAGGCACCCCATTGCATTTGATAGTCACAAGCTTCCCCCAGCTGAGCTCAACTATGAAATTTATGACAAGGAACTCCTTGCAATAGTTTGGGCTCTCAAGCACTGGAGGGATTTTCATCTTTCTCTTTCTAATCCCTTTCAAGTCTTGACAAATCACTCTTCCCTCCAATATTTCATGTCTTCCAAAGTCCTTACTTGTCATCAAGCCCTTTGAGAAGAATTTCTCTCTGAATTCCACTTTTCTATTGCTTACCATCAAGGAAGACTGGCCACTTTACCAGATGTCTGTTCACATTGGGAAGAAGTGTACCCACAGAGGGGGTGGAGTTCATCAGCAAGAATTCTTAAAATCTTCATCAAGTTCCCAAGAGAAATGATATGCAGGAGTCAAGATTCTTCCCAATCAAAGCTGAAATTTTCTCAGTTCTAGTGTAAAAAATACAGAAAGAAGCATGGCAAGACAAATAATATAAGGAAATTCTCAAGAAACTATCAAGAGGTGAATCAGTCTCAGATTATTATCTTGAACCTCAAGCCAAACTGCTATTATTCAAAAATAGAGTATTCATTCCAAGTAATCATTAAGTTAAATTGGATATTCTTCAAAAATGTCATGACGCACCATTGGCTGGCCATCCCAGCCAGGAGAAGATCCTCAAGCTCATCAAGAGGGATTTTCATTGGGCTGTAATGAAGCAAATCATCAAGGACTATGTGTCCTCATGTCAGATATTTTCAATAAAAAAGAACATTCACCATAAGAAGTTTGGATTACTCAAGCCTCTTCAAATTCCATTTGGTCCTCATTATCAATGTACTTTATCACTTGATTTCCCCTGTCAAACAAATTCAATTCAATTTCAGTAGTTTTGGATAGATTTTCAAAAATTGGAATATTTTTTCCAACTTATTCGACAATCACTACCTTGGAATTATCTCAAATTTTTATCAGTCACGTCCTTTTTAAGCATGGCCTTCCAATCAGTATTGCTAGTGATAGAGTATCTTTATTTGCCTCATCATTCTGGACCCAGTTATGTGATAAGCTCAAGATATCAAGAGATCTTTCAGCTTCCTTTCATCCTGAAACAGATGGACAGACAGAGAGGGTAAATCAGATTCTATAAAAGTATCTTTGGATGTATGTCAGTTACCATCAAGATGCCTTACACATATGGCTCCCTCTGGCTTAATTTGCCTATAATGATGCAGAACATTCATAAACAAAACAATCAAGTTTTCTCACCATTTATGGAAGAAATCCCAGCTTTGATTCAGTTCACATTTCTCAAGACACACCTTCTGGAAAGTGATC
Source organism: Austropuccinia psidii (assembly GCA_023105745.1). Lineage (NCBI taxonomy): Eukaryota > Fungi > Basidiomycota > Pucciniomycetes > Pucciniales > Sphaerophragmiaceae > Austropuccinia > Austropuccinia psidii. The sequence goes on from JALGQZ010000005.1 coordinate 24,549,295, forward strand.
AACAGAACTCCAATCAGTACACAAGTTGTAAAAGAAGAATTAGAGTCAGGAATGAATAATTTCAAGAAGGAGGCTGATAGAAATAGGTCAATTAAACCTCATTTCCAACCTGGGGAAAAGGTATGGCTAGCTTCCAAGAAGATCAAGACATCAATACCCACCAAGAAACTCTCAGAAAGATGGATGGAAGCCTTTGAAGCTCTAAATAAGATTGGTAGCCATGCATATCACCTCAATTTTCCTCAACAATGGAAGTCATTTCACCCTGTCTTTCATGTGTCCTTATTGGAACCAGTTAAGCATTCAACTATCCCAAACTGAAATCAATTTCCACAGCCACCAGCTATATAGTGGAAGAGCAAGAGGAATGTGAAGTGGCTCAGGTTCTGGCCTAAAAACTCAAAAGAGATGAATTATTGTATCTTGTGGAGTGGAAAGGATTCAGTGAAGACCCAGAAAGAACCACTTGGGAACCAGCTTCCAACCTTAATAACTCCCAAGACTTTGTTGAGGATTTCCACACTTTTTATCCTGAAAAGCCTGGCAAAAATACCTCAAGAGTTTGATTTTATGATGCGTGGTGGGGATTGTAGTTTATGAAAGTATATTCCTCCCCTTGAACACACCTTCAATGGGGTATTCCACCCAAAGTTTGCTGTAAGCATCACCTTGGCCACTTTGTGAGCACTTGTCAATTCTTTGGACAGCGTCAGATTGCCTTACAATATCAATACCTGCAAATTTCAACCTTTAATCAAGATACAGCCAAATTCTTTTTCTCTTTATTTCCTTTCTTAATTATTCCATTGATTATCATTTATGAAATTCCTTACATAAATGCATTTTATAGAAGAAGTTTTTCTTTTCTTTCTTGGTGCTTGGTGGGGAGTTGAATCTAGAAAGTAAGTTCCATCTCCTGGTATGCATCTTGCAGGGTTTCTAATTCTTGTAAAACATTACCTTGGCCACTCTGTGAGAAACAAATGCTTGGTTTTATCTTTTCAGAAAATTCATGTCCAAAATCAAGCAACTCAACTCAAGCAGGAAACATCTCAGAAGTTTCTCTATTTTCTTTTATTTACTCACTTTTTTTCTCTCAATTATTTTCTTTTCATTTTCTTTGATTTCTTTTACTTGTATCATTTTTGTTTCTTTATTTCTTGTTTCAAAAGCAGCAGTCATCACTCCCATATCTTTTATTGGTAGTTCAATTCATTCAATAATAAAAAAGAAAACACTAGTAATAATAAAGACCAAAAAAAGATAATCTTCATCAAAATTTCTTCAATTCTTCTCTAAATGTAAAAACCAAGGCATCTTAATAAGAAATTTCCTCCTTGGCAAAAGCCCTAGTGGCTCCCCCTGGAACATAAATCTTTATAACTTTAACAAAACCCTCAGTCAAAGCATACACCTCTTTGAAAAAGGATGTGTCCACCACCTTCTTATTCATTTTCTTTTTATCAGTGAAATTTCTAATAATATTCCAGTGGTGATGGTGGTCAAATAATTATTAAGGTTCTAAAGACATTGGGTATCTGGAAATTCTGGCCATGGGTGTTTGAAAGCTGGTGGAGGTAAAGGCAAGGGTGGATGGCCTGGTTGGGGATCTATTTGGAGCTTGAGGTGATTGGGGGAACCTAATCACTTCATGGGTGGTGGTATTGGCTTGGACTGGGGATATTGAAGTGGATTCAATTCTTCTTCTGTGGATGGTAGTAGTTAGTTCAAGTTCTTCTTCATATATTTCATCACTACCTTGAGAATTGGTATCAACATCATCTGGGACCATCAGATTTCTCTTCAATTTTTCAAGTCTTCCATCCTTTCTTGTAACCAAAATAGGAACCTCCAGGGCAAGTGCAATGGGGTTTCCTTTGGGATGAATGGTTCCTCCAATGTTGGCCCAGGTGATTCTGGTATTATTTCATTGTTGAACACCTTTCATCCTGGATCCAGTTACTGAAGCAGAAGAAAAGAAAACCATAAAAGTAAGTAACTGAGCGATTCCTTGACCAATCAGCTTACAGCTGGAGTGACCAGAGGTGGAATAAGAGGTTGGGAGTTCATCAATAGGAGCTTCTGATCCACATCTTCCACCCTTCTTGATGCTTCTCCATAATCTTCTGGGAATGTCTGGGAACTCATGGTTGGGCTGAGAGAAATTGTTTTTGTAAGGTTTCAGAATTGGCACCTGGTGAACCTAGCAAAAGTAGATTAAACACAAGGAACCCCCTTCTTCTGACAATTGATGCAGGGTAGCTCAATAACTCTGACTTATTTGAGCCCATCATAGGTTTTATTAATTTCATAAATCTCTCTAGTAGCCATACTCTCTTCAGAAATCTCCCTCAAGTTATCAAAGACACCAGGAAAATAAAGTACAGAAGGTGGGGAATCAGAGTGATTGTAGTCATATATGGAAGTCAGCTTTGTACTCTTCTTGAAGGTCAAAATTCAAATCCAAGACCAAGCAAAGTATGGAAAAATCTAATTCAGAAAGTTGTTTAAGGAAATGGACCCTTGAGAATGGGGTGAAGTAGAAAATATTAAAAGAAAATATCAATAAAAAACTGTTTCATTGGCCAGATTGGCCCTTTTTATGCATTTGCGCATTTTCTGCATTTTGTGCAAAGTCACTTCATTTCATGTTTAATTCATCTGCAAGACTCTTCAAGCCTCAAAAGTCAAAATAATAGCATGTATGATGCATTTTTAATAATTCTTCTTCAAAAACCTTAAAAATCATCAAAATATTCATTTTATTCAAAAATTGTCAAAATATGTGAAAACATGAATATTGGTGCATCTTCACATTTTGTGCATTTTGGCCAAAATGGAATATCCTTCAAATATGGTTTCAAGTGTCAATACAGTTCAATACAGGAAAGACTCAACTACAGGACTCACCAAATACATTCTTGTCCTCAATACATGTGCAAATATCTGTATTAATACAAATGCCTGTATTGGATTCACTAATACAGGTTTCCATCTCAAATACAACTTCTTCCAGCATACAGCCCATGGTATCTCAACACTCAAACTCCAGGCTGGTTTTTTTCACATATACTAGCCCCCTTTTTCCCACCTGGGTGTTTTGCTCCCAGTTGATTAAAATATTGGATTTACTTATTAATATTATTTTATTTCTCATTCAAGAGGTATTTTATTATTAATTCTTAAATTAGTCTTATCCTTCCCTCACCTGTTCAGTAGAGTCCTGTTGGTCATTTACTTATTAATCCTTTTCTCTTTTCTGACAAGATTGAAACAGTGATTCAGGATTATTTGTGGTTTGCTCTTTATGTGGCTTTTGTTTCTTTCTTGTTCCTTGAAACCAATTATTCTATTCATTAGGAATTCTAATATTTTATTTATTTCTCTTATCAATTGATTATTCCTCTCTAAGCCCTCCATAAGTAAGTCTGTTCACTGAGTGCCAGGCCCTTTTCACTAAGAAGAGCTCCTGTTACAAAGTTTTTTTTTGAGAACATATGACAATTTCCACATGAGAATTGCTTTTATATCTTTTCAAAGCACAGAAATGAATAAAAATGAGAAAAAGGGATTTTTTATTATGTTTTTTATTTTTTTTTATTTTTAAAAGATGAAATTGATATAATTAAATTATTTACCAATCCATTATAATCTCACTTTCTTTCTAATTCATCAATATCTTTTTTAATCACTGGACTCACTCAAAGAATGTTCTTGAAAGTCCAAGGATGTGAAAAACCATGCATAAAACAGTACAATTTCTTTCCAAATGCCTCAATAGCTTTTAAAATAAAGAAAGATCAAATTACTATATGATTTTATGATTCTAAATATAACTTAATAATTTAAAAGCCCAATTTGAATCTTTCTAAAAGTTCTCTTAAGTAAATATCACGGCCAGGCCCCCAAATGTAAGGTTTCACTATGAAACAATAAGTAAATATTACTAATATTTTGCTTATTGTACTTTGAATGTCCTTATTAAATTAATTAATAAGATAAAGAATTATTATGAGTATGGAGTAAAAATATTTATGTTATTAAATAAATATAAGAATATAAATGATATTATAAAAAAATAATATAATAAGAATAAATACATTAATATATTTCTGGCAGTTAATTATTGTTAAAAAGAAATAATAAGTTAATTAAAAAGTTTTATTTATTAATAAATAAAAATTTATAACAATAATATTACTAAAATTAAAGTTATATATCAATATAAGTACTATTTATATCAATAAAGAATTATTAAGAATAATAGGAAAGAAAAATTATTATAAAAAGAGAAATATAAATGACTTTTAGCACTCAATATAATATAATTGAATTATTTTAGGCCAAAAAATATAAATACAACTTATCCCAGTTGTACTTAAAAATAAAAAATAAATAAATTACAAAATTTCTTGATTTTACATGGAATTAGAGATTTTAGAGAAAAATTTAACAAAAAATTTGAATAATAGTTTAATGACATCAAAATTGATTATTAGTATAAAAAGAAATTGAATATTTGATAATATAATAGAACTATATAAAAATAATAAAGTTATTACCTTTGTATTTAATACTTTTAGTGTTTTTGTTGTGTCTGAGGGGGAAATAGAAGAAAAAGAGATCTATTTATAATAAAATACTCTCTCCTAGAGTCCAGAATTCTGCCAGTAGACGTTGTGGTATTCCATACCAGTTCTTCCAAGGTTCAAATCCACAATTTCAAAGCTAAAACTTTGATCAATAATAATAATAATATATATATATATAAAGAAAAAGATAAAAGTAAAAAAAAATTGCAAGAAAAAGGAAGAGAATTATATTAAAATAACAAAAATAAGTATTCCACTGGAATCTACATCAAATTTTACCTATAGTCACATATTGCCTCAACCCCATAATGTCAATAATTTTCTAGATATCATGGATTAAAGAAGAGAAATGATACTATACACCCTATACTAGGTACAAGAATATGCTTAAAGATAATGCAGATTGTCTAAATATTCAATATGAATAAACATGTGTAATATTACATAAGTGATACCATTACTCTTACAACATCATGTGTTACATGTCTTGACATAAAAAAAAAACACTTACATATAAGTTAACATAGTGTTACATTACTCAATCCCCACTTAAACTCCCATAACCAAACATTACAGGTATTATTTACAAATTAAATTTTACATAGAGAAATACTCAACTAAATACAGATCAAGGCTGTGAAGAAGAAAAATAAGGTTAGTAGAGATAAGAATACAGTTTTAAAAAAAATGGTGCAATCAACCAAACATATGGTGCAATATCTGTATCAAATGACACCATTCCAAATTTAACCACCAGCAAAAAATGTCTCAAGGCTGTGAAGAAGAAAAATAAGCAAAAATGTCTCAAGGCTGTGAAGAAGAAAAATAAGGTTAAGTAGAGATAAGAATACAGTTTTTTAAAATGGTGCAATCAACCAAACATATGGTGCAATATCCTGAACAAATGACACCATTCCAAATTTAACCACTAGCAAAAATGTCTCAAGGCTGTGCACTGACAATAATAAGGTTCAGGATGGTGCAATCAACCAAACATATGGTGCAATATCTTGATCAAATGACACCATTTTTAATTTACCCACCAGCTAAAATGTCTCAAGGTGGAATTTTTTCTAAGTCCCTTGTTTTTGGAAGGCTCTATGGAGGGCCCAAAAGGTATAAATAAAGGGCCTCTCTCCCTGTTTTCCCCCCCATGCTTCTGATTCAGACAATAATCTTGAGGATCAATCCATCCCTTCTCTAGTAGGATAATCTAGTATTTATATTGAAGAAGATCAGTAGCAAGGCTCAGTATCTTATAGTGTTATTTATGATTAATTAATGAAAGATATTTATAATATTAATGAAAGAGTTTAATATTATTTAAATAGTCTTACCATTATAGTAGTAGTGCTGAAGTAGTGTTGGAAGATATTATCAATAGTGATCTTATCTAATTTATCAATAACCCTTATTTTTAGAAGGGATATCATCTTACCCTTATACCTTATATCATAAGCCTTTTTAGGTATATTGGATTATATTTATCTTGATCCTAATAGTATTATATTACTATTATATCATTTATATCTTACCTTTATATTAAACAAAACCACCCTTAAAAAAATTATCTTACCCTTAAATTATTATAGCTATATTGATAGTATTATTGAATCAACTTTAAAAGTATTAGCTAGCTATCAAGATTATTATTAATATTAATAGTGATCTTAAACAATATTATTTAAATATCTCAGGTATTGAAAGAAGGAATACTAGAAGAATTAATTTAAAAGAATTTTAATCAATAACAAGAAAGTTAAGCAAACCTAAATTATTAAAAAAAAAATATTAACTATTACCATTATTATCATAGTGATCTTTTATTGACAGACTGATAGAGACTGCTGAAGAAAATTCTCTAATTGAAAAGCCACAAAACTAAATAATTGATTTGTGATCTCATCAAAAAGGGTATCTTTTTCAGTATATTTAGAGGGGCAGCTAATACACCTTAGCACCCATGGTTATTGGCTCATTCTGAAATTCAAAACAGACTCACCAATAATTTCCCCCTCAAGGTACTGCCTATTATTTATCCCACAACAAAAGGAGTTCCCACATCTGGTGTCCCAAAAGTGGCCTTCCAATCTCAAGTATCATTAATAAGATCACATTATCAATCTTAAAAATTATAAAAAGAAAAATTAAAAAGAATCAATAATTAAAAATTAAATCATTGTTTAGATCACAACTATAATGGAGGAATCATCATCCTCAAAAAAGGCTCTAACCTTGGAGGAGGAATTGGAAAAAGAGCAGTCCAGAATTGAGGAATTAGGTCAGGAAGAAAGTGAAGAAGAGGATTTTTCTTATTTAGAAAATGATGAAGAATTTCAGAAGAAAAGATTAGAATTACAGAAGGCTATGGAAAGAGCTGCAAGAAGACATGGAAAGAAGACAAAATCAAGTCAATTCTCACCTGAAACTACTGGGGATGCAACTATTGAAAGAATGCTCAGACCCCAGCAACCATCACCATCACCAACCCCAAAGACATTTGCAACATCCACACCAGGAACATTGCCAAGAACTGCAAGATTTGCAAAAAGGGTACATATTACAACACCAACTCAGCAACCTGAAAGAGTTACAATACCTACAAGAAAGATTGTTAAAATAAAGGCAAAAGATTATAACCTCAACTTTGATGGAAGTGATGTTGAGGATTTTATAAAAAGAGCTGAAAGGATAGCATCAATTGAAGGAGCCAATGAAAGGGATTTGGCCATGCAAATAGCATTCTGGAGTGAAGATAAGGATATCAGATATGAAATTGAAGGAATGCCAGGATATGAAATGGAGGATTGGGATCAATTGAAAAAGGAAATGATCAGTAAATGGGGAAAGGTGGAACCAGAAAGAAGACACAGAAAAGATTCATTAACAAGACTATTTAATCAAACTCAACAGGAAGGAGGAGTCAAAAGTTTGTCCCAATACAGAAAGTTCATTGGGGAATATGACATAATTTCAAAGTATCTGCTGAAGTATGGGTATATCAAAAAGGAAAATGATTATCATGAAGATGTATTTGATTCTTTATCACCAGAAATTAGAAGTAGTGTTACTAAAGAAATGATCAAAGACAGGACCATGGTTCAAGCAAGAGATGGAGGATATATCTTACCTGAGATGGATATCCTCAGAAATTATATTGAGGCAGAATTGGAGGCAGCAGTAGTTATTAAAGGGAAATCACAATTATCAAAGTCAGATGAAATCAAAAGCAAAAAGAAAACCAGATTTGAAGATGAAAGCTGGGAGGAGGTTATCAAACAAATGAAAGATATTACAAAGAAAATAAAGAATCCACCAGCTCAAGAGGCTCATGTTAATGAAGCACCAAAAGAAGTAAATCCAATGAAGGATGTTTTGGACCATCTTAAAGAACTATCAGAGGCTGTTAATCCACCAAAGAAGGTCTGGAAGGATAAATCAAATACACAAGGATCAGGCTTAGCACCAAATGCACAGCCATTCAGACCAAGAAATACCCAGGCACCTTTACCTGCAAATTATCAACCTTATATTCCAGCACAACTGTATCCAAGACCACCCTTAAGGTGCTATTACTGTTTTGAAAATGGTCATTCATTGACAAGATGCAGCTACCTGGCAGAAGATATGGAAAAAAGAATTGTCAGTAGGCAAGGATTAAATTTCCTTTACCCTAATTTCCAAAGAGTACCCTCAGAAGGAACCAAATCTCCAAAGGATTTAGTCAGGGAATTTGATAAGGAACAAAAAGAAATTTCAAACAAGATAATTGAAAAGGAAAAGCCTTTAGCAAGACCAGAAGATCAAAAGATAGTTGAGCTGAAAAAGGAAGAAAAAGAAGTTTCAATTGCTCAAGTAGAAGACTGGGGTAATTGGGAACCACCAACAGTATCTTCACCCACTGAGATGTTGGAAACACATGCAACTCTCAGACAGACAAAGCAAAGATTGGCTAAGCAAGAAAGCCAAAATAGAGAAGATTCTCAAAGTAAAAAGCCTATACTACCAGGAACCTATCATGAGGATGAGGCTGAAGAAGAGATGAAGATGATTGTTCCAACCAAATATAAAGATAAACATACAAAAAGAGATGAAACATTTGAAGGAAGTGAAAGTAAAGAAAAAGAGAATGTTGAGGAGGAAAGTGACAAGCTAAATAAAAAGATGGTTCACCACAAAAATGAAAAGAAAGAATTCATAAAGGATAAGAAAGAGTTAAAACCAAAATTAGCAATTGAAAATGTGATAAAGAAAATCTTGGAACAGAAAATTAACTTAACCTTAGAAGAAATATTATCAGTTTCACCAACCTTCATTCACAGGCTTCAAGGTATTTCTCTTGAAGAAAAGGAAGCTATCAAATCAGTTAACACTTTGGACATTAAGGAGGATGTTATTTCTATAAAAATTAAAGACTTTGAAAAACCAAGACTTCATTATGCCTGTCCACTTGGGTTTATGCAAGTATTTGTTTGAAAAGAAGAATATCCAGTAATGGCACTGGTAGATACAGGATCAGAGCTCAACATAATCACTGAAGATGCAGCAATAAAAGCCTCTCTTCCAAACAGAAAGCTCAACATGAATTTAAGAGGAATTGGAGGACATACAACATCACTAATCGGATTAGCTGAATTCACACAAGTACTGTTGCCTTCTGGAGAAGAAAAAGAAATTCATTTCTTTATTGCCAAGGGAGCAGTACATACAGTCCTTGGAAGGCCCTTCTTGGCAGACAATAACATTAGATTGGACTTTTCACAGAAACAAGGAGAAATATTTAGCTATCAAGAAGCAGATGGTAGAAGATTATGTATGCCAATATGCAAACCCCATATGTTAGGATGGCAAACAGGACCACCAAGAGGAATGGAGCTTTGTTCAATGGGGAAAATAAAGGATTGGTTTAGCAAAGTAAAATTAAAAGAAGCTGAAGATAAATCTAAATCAAAAATAAAAAGTATTTTCAAATCAACTAAAAACAAAGATTATCAAAAGATAAAGTCTATGGAATGTAATTTAGATGAAAGATTATCCATTATGGATAGGGGAATAGAGAATGAACCTCAGGAGGAAGTGGAAAGAGACCAAGGTGTGGAAACACAAGAGCCAGAACAGGGACCATCAACAGAAGCACAATCAAACCAAATTAAACCAGAAGAGACAAAGTCATTAGCCTGGTACTTAGACAAGGCAATAAAAGAAAACAAGGAATGGGCTACATTTGATCCCAAAAAGTGGGAGGAATGGATCAACAAAAATCTACCACCTGCAAGTGCATATGAAGATTATGTTAAAAATAAAAACCCTCAAGTAAACAACTTAAGCTTGAGCCCATGCCCTGACTTCTGGAAAATTGATGATGAACCTGAAAACAATAAAAGTTATATATGGAAACAAGATGAAAAATCAAATTGGTATATGGAAGAAGTTAATGAAGCAGAGAAAAAGGAAAATAAAATTATTTATAAACCAATTGACACCAATGATATGTTATATCAGGTTATGGTTAATGGCTCAGAAATCATAGAAGGACAACCAATACATAGCAGAAAGAATCTGTTTGACATATTTTCCAAGCAAAAATACCCACAAGATATGGAAATTGAAATGAAGCCAGAAATGAACAGTGATCAATACTGTGAAGACTCATTGGAAGATCTTAGAAATAAAATTAATGACTGTTTCAAAGATGAAGAATTTATGAAGGAATACAATAAAGAAGAATCTAATCAAACTGATGAATTCCAAATACATGAAATTTCTCAAGATCCTCCAAAGAAGAAAATAAAGCACTCTCATGCTTATGAAAATCTTTGGGAGGCCTACAATAATCAGGACTCTTTAAAAGAAATTAAACCAAGATTATCTTCATATTCAAAGCCAGAAGCAAATTTGATAGAAGTTGAAGTCTCACCATTGCAAAAGGATCTCATGAACACTATTCTGTCATGTGATTTAAACCCAAGAAGCCCATGGAGAATTGATAAAGACAAGGAAATGGACTTGGATGAAGAAAGTTTCTTGAAGTATTATTATGAAATGTCTTACTGGCAACTTCCAACACCTGAAGAAGAGCCAGATTTCATAATTCTTCCCTACATTGAATTCAAAGATATATACTTTGAGGGTCCATCAAGAATAAAAGGTGGAAAATGGTTGAAGAATCTTCCAGGATATGACCTGTCAAAATTAGACTTCATGGAACTCTTGAATGAGGAAGGAATTAAGGGTAATTTGGAAAACCAGTATTGGGAGGAAGTTTTTTCCTTTGATGAACAAACAAGGAAGGCTCTTTATGATGGTAGAATTTGGCCACAAGAAGACTTCAATTTGCATAATATGCAGCTTCTTGGTGGAAATCTTTTCTGGGAAGAGTATGGATACCTCTTTATACACAAAGAAGAAGGATTCATAAGAAATTGGAAAGGTAATACCCTAGAAGAAAGGAAGAAAGGAAGGAAAATACTGGGAGAAATAGCCAGGGATATATGTGTGAATAGAATTCTTCAGAAAAAAGAAAAAGGAAAATGGGTTTCATGAATTGAATACATTTTTCTGCACATGTAAAAAAAAAAAAAAAAAAAAAAAAACTTGAAAAAAAAAAAAAACTTGAAAAAAAAAACAAACTTAAAAACAAAAAATAAATAAATAAATAAATAAAATTAAAAAAAATATATATGAATGATGATTTGGGTATGCAAGAGTTTTAACTGTAAAAGTATCATAAGGCTATGTTTCAATTAAAAAAATAGGGGGTGGGTGTCTGTTTCTTATTCCACCTCTAATGGTTTAAGTTTTTGGGATGAAATCCTTGGGAATTTCAATATCAATTTCTATTCAATTTTAATATCAATATCATTAATTTCAAGACTTTTAAAAACAGAAAAAAAATTGATAAGATCATAATCTTCAATAAAATTAACAGAAAATCAAGATGCCAAAGTTTGGATGTTATGGGGATGAATTGTTGGAGGATGAAGAGATTTTGGATCAAAGGCAATTGAAGAAGCAATATGAAGAATTCATTTTTGAGTATGAAGATGAACTTCAAGAATGCCAGTCATCAAGTCACCAATCAAGAGAAGAAAAGGAAAAATTGGAAGAAATAAGGTTGTTATTGGAGGAACTTAGAGTTTTGAATGAAAAAGTAGCTTATTATAGAAATTACTTACCATCAATGAGAAAAGTACAGCTGAAGCCAATTCTGAAAACCTCCAGCTTACATAGTTCAAAAACAAAGAAGAGAAGAAAATCAGTAAGATTCAATTTAAATAATCAAGTCCAGTATTTTTGGCAGTGACTTCCTGCCTTATCAAAGAAGACTCAAATATTTCTTACATTATTACTTAAAACTTCAATTGATTCAAGTTTTTGGCAGTGACTTCCTTCCTTATCAAAGAGGATTAATTGTTTAAGAAATATTTTACTTAGATTATTTATTTCATCCACCTTTACCAAGAAACTATTATAATTATTCATATTTTTTTAACATCAAGAAACCATTAGCAATTTTTTTTATTATATTTTATATCTTATAAGCATCATGTCTGAAACTAATGAAGCAGAAAATACCATCTGGATCTATTGGCCACACTCAGAAATAAATGAAGAAAGCCAAGACCTCTGGATTAATCATCATTTTCAAGGACTTAACAATGAAGACCAAAGATGGGGCTTACCAATTATTGAATCCTTCAAGATGCCAATTATTCAAACTATCCCCTTTATTGAATTTGAAGATTTATTTGGAAATGAAGATATTACTCAAGAAACCCCTGCAGAAGCCTATTTAAGCCAGCTTCCTGGATCAAACCTTTCAAAGCTAGAATTTATGGATATACTTAATTATGATGGAATTAAAGGAAATCTCAATAATGACTTTTGGAATGAAATTTTCTATATGGATTCAGATATAAGGAGTAGTCTTTACTGGGGAACAATACAAGCTCAGAGATGGTTTTGTCTTGAAGAATATCAAATTGAGAGTAGAAGTATTAAATGGAGAGGGGACTGCTATATTATTGAAAAGGGATTGGATTTTGATTTAGAGGATAAAGTATTACAGTTAATAATTATAATGAAGAATAACAAGTTTTGTTTGAAGAAAGAAGAATGGAATAAGTTATGGAAAGAAATTGTCAGCAGCAAGATTGAAATGAAAATGAAGAAGAATCAAGATTATTTTAAGAAAATTATTCTTCAGAAAATTAAAGGCCCAGCATGGCCTTAAACTGCAATTCAACTATTTGGTTACTGTTTCTCTTACTCTATTTTAAGTCAGTTCATCAAAAAAAAAAAAGAATATATCAACAAATGCAAGGACCAATGATACATGATGGCCCAGCATGGCCTTAAACTGCAAATTTAATTTCTGAATTTTCTGTAATAGTATCAAAAAGAAACATAAAAAAAATGTATAAAAAAAATCTATTGATAATCAATAAATCAATGAAGAAAAAAAATCTATATATAACTAATAAAACATTAAAAATTAATAATTGATATGGAGATCAGAAGTGATAGTTGTGGTAAAGATATTTCAATTGATATAAAAAAAAAGTTACAGTAATAAAAAAAAGAGCTGGTTATAAAATTCATCTAGAAAGAATGTTTTAGTTTTTTTATTCTGTAATAGTATCAGTAGTTTTTTATACTTAAAAAAAATAGGGGTGGTTAACTATTTCTTATACCACCCAAAGCACAAGTGGCTATAAGTTTTGGGGAAAGTGGGACTTTATTAATTAAAGATCAGCTTATAGCTTTAATCAATGAAAATCAATTTCAGTTATTTTACCTTAATAAAGAATTATCAATTTACCATTAAATAATAGCTTATTTTCCATTAATGAAGTACTTAGATATCTCTTTAATTATAAATTTCATAAATAATTACCTTTCATAAGGTCAAAAAAAAATCACTTATCATTGCACTTCTTCAAAAGAAGATCATTGTTTGTTAAAAAAAAATCAAGTTTCAATTTCAAAAGAAAATAATTTCAAAATATAATTCAACAAAATAATCTAAAAAAAAAAGGAAGATTCAATCAGTATTATGTTGAAATTGAAAATAAATAAAAAAATAGGTTCTATGAACTTACTAATACAAGAGGATATCTTGAATCAAAAATACTGCAAGATTTTTTCACTACAAGAAGACTAGACATTTTAGAAGGAAAAAAAAAAAAAAAACTCATCAGTTGTGTGCAGTATCAATCCTCAAAAAGAAATTATAAAGAAACTTATCTTAATATTCTAGAACTGAATCAATCAGGAAGCCAAAATGGAAATTATTGAGCTGAACTACTCAATACAAATACATGCTACACACATACACACAGCATGCATACACACATAGCACATACAAAGAATCCAACTCACAAGGAGGGATGACCAGATTTTTCAATTTAATTTTTCTCTTTTTTCAATTTTTAATTTTTTTAATTTTTTTTGATTTTTTTTTTTTTTTTTTTTAATTTTTTTTTTTAAAAAAAAAAAATTAATAAAAAATACTGGCCACCCCCCCTTGCTTTAAAAAGAAGCAAAAATAAACAAAAAGAAAACCAATTCATGTGGAAGGAGGAATAAATATAGCACATCAATATAAAGCTATATTGAATAAGATAATATTATAATAATATAAGTATTATAATATTATAATATTGAAAATAAAATAATATTAAAATAGGAATAATATCATAATACTATAATATTCTAAGGGATGATATATAATCCCAAAAACATATTATATTTAAGAAACAACTATTGTTTTAATTTAGTAGCATTATTATTTGATAAAACAAATAATGTTATATGGATATCCTTAAGTGATTTTGTGAAAATAGTATAATTTTAAATTCAATAAAAGAAAAAAAAACAGCTATATTGAAAGGCATATGTCCCTGAATGATGAATAAATAAAATTAATCTTATTGATTTAACATTATAATATTTAGCATAGAATTTTAACCTTAAAATATATATAATGATAGATATTATCAAGGTTATTCAAAAGATAAATATACAGAGGCAACTGGCCAGGTTGACCCTGCATAATTTATTTTTTTTACCTCACTTGGTTCAAAGCATAAAAAAAAATTTTAGAATATTTTTCTCTAAATATATAAATAAAGAATTAATTTGAAAAGAATAATTATAAAAAGCATGGGAGAGTAGCTTGAAAATGTAGCTGCTTTTATATTGAAGAGAAGAGCTTTTTTCTCACCCACAACTTGACCATAATAACACTAGAAATAAAATAAACTTGCTGGTTCTTTTCAAGTTTTTTAGTTTAATTCATATTTTTAATTAATTTTAAGGTTTAATTTATCTTTCTTTATTTCTTCTAAATAAATATAAATATATATAAATAAAGATATATAAAGATAAAGAAATACAAATAAATATAATTAAATATAAATAAATTGATATATATATATAAATGAATATATATAGATACAAATATAAATAAATATATACAAATATAAATTGATATATATATATAAATGTAAATATATATAAAAAATAAATATATACAAATATAAATATAAATTAGTATATATAGATACAAATAACTATATATAAATGTAAATTTATATAAATAAATATAAATAAATATTCAATTAAATAAATAAACCTTAATATATATATAAATAAATATAAATATATATAAATACAAATAAGTATAAATTTATATAAATACAAATAAATATAAATCTCTTTATATAAATATAAATAAATATAAATAAATATAAATAAATATAAATAAATATAAATAAATATAAACAAAAAAAATATATAAATAAATATAAATAAATAAATACAAACCCTCAATACATTGAATTTCAATCATTAAACAATAAAAAAAAAAAAAAAACTCTGTGCGATTAAACTAGAGTACAGGAGAGAACAGCTTAATACATTTTTCTAGACATTGTAGAATTAAACAGTAGTAATATAATTATTAGATTTACAAATTAAAAAAAAAAAAAAAAAAATCAATAATAAAACAAAGATTTATTATATAAAAAAAAAAAAACATAGTTGCGATCAGAAACAAACAGACAGTAAGAATTAGTATGAACTGTACATCTATTCTAATATACTTTAGTAAAAAAAAAAACAATCAAAAAAAAAAAAAAAAAAAACAAGAACGATTGAAACAAAAAAAATAGAAAATAAAAAAAAAACAACTAATTATATAATGAAATAAAAACAAATTTTACTTACAAGTAGTTTTTTTTTTTTTAACAAAAAAAATAAAATAAAATAAAAAAAAAACAAGATCACTCAAGTGATCAAATATAAAAAAAAAAATTAATAAAAAATATACTAGACGCGATTCAAAAAGAAACAGAGTACAGTACAGGGCATTACTGTACTGTACTAAAAATAAAAAAAATAAAAAAATAAAAATAAAAAAAAGAGACGCGACCTTAAATAGAAATTAGTAATGTATTTTTCTTTTTTTAAAAAAAAAAAAAAAAAAAAGACAAAAACGCGATAAAATGAATAGTAATAAATAAAAAAAAAGAACAACTATGTTCATGATTAAAAAGAAGAGAGTACAGTGTATTACTGTACTGTACAGTTATTCACTGGTACTTTAACAAAAAAAAACCATCATCGTATAAAAAAAATAAAAAAATAAAAAAATAATAGATGCGATTAAAAAAAACAAAACAAAACAAAGAGACTACAGTACAGTACCTACTATACAGAAG
The DNA here is from genome assembly GCA_023105745.1 of Austropuccinia psidii. Taxonomy (NCBI): domain Eukaryota; kingdom Fungi; phylum Basidiomycota; class Pucciniomycetes; order Pucciniales; family Sphaerophragmiaceae; genus Austropuccinia; species Austropuccinia psidii. The sequence goes on from JALGQZ010000005.1 coordinate 24,565,610, forward strand.
CAAAAAATAATAATAATAATAAAAACCACAATATAAAATAAATTACATTACATTACATTACTGTAATGTACTGTACTGTACTGTAATGTAAAGCTCCTCCAATGTAAAATTTACAGTAATGTACTTTAAAGTAGCTTTACTGTAATGTAGTAATTAAAAAAAAAAAGAGAAAAATCGCTACTGCGATCAAATAAAAAAAAAGAATTAATACGATAAAAAGACTGAAAATGAAAAATTCAATAAAAAAAAGAAATAAATCATAATGTTAATTTTTTTTTTTTTGAAGAATGTGCACAATAGAAAAAAAAAAAAAAAAAGTCGCGATAAACAGTACAAAGTTACAATGATGTATTGTACTGTAATTTACACTAAGTACAGTACTAAAATAATAAAATACAAATTATCATAATTATGAAATATTTACTAAATAACATACAATATTTATATATATATGTAATATCATAAATAAAATTAAATAAGAAAATAAAACTTATAGAAAAAATAATAATAATATAACTAAAAAAAATGATGAAATACTTCATTATTGTCTTTTTTGTCAAAAAAAAAAAAGAGAAGATTATTCAAAATAAATCCTATAGTAATAGTGACAATAAAATCATAATAACAAAAAAAAAAAAAAAAAAAATTAAATTGTAAAATCAATCAATTGATTATAGTTAAAACTCAAATTTAATCATTATTCAGTTGATATATTACAATCAGATATTAAAAATAAAATAAAAAAATAGCATGTGATTATAAATATTATATAATAAAAAATATATGAATATATAAGCCTTTGTTTAATATGAAGATCAATATCATGAAGAAGATTGAAGAAGCAAGTATATTTAGAAAGAAAAATAATGATAGTAATTAATTTAGCTAGGTCCTCTATGACTTTAAACTGGAAAATTATTTAAATTATTAAATTTATCTTTGATCTTTTATTTTTTATATGTTTTTTTTTCATTCATTTTTTTTTTTTATAAAAAAGTCATTAATTTCAATTTGGTCCCCCATGACCTAAAACTGGAAAATTATCCCTCTACTTATTATCTACTTTAATTAATACTTAAATCAAAATAATATGATAATATATAGAAATATTTATTACCACATAAGCTATAAGATTGATTATAGGTGGACCTTAAAGAAACAAGTCCTCCATGACTTTAAACTGGAAAATTATGGAAATAATTAGATTTGTCTTTGGTCTTTTAATTTCTATTTTTTTTAATTCATTTTTTTTACTTATAAAAAATATATATATTCATTAGTGTCAATTAGGCCCACAATGACCTAAAACTGGATTATTTAGTAGAATTATAAGATATATTTTTTTTTTATAGGTCCTCTATGACCATAAACTAGATTATTATTATTATTATTATTTTTCAAAAAAAAAAAAAAAAAAAAAAATATTCATTTTAATATTAATTCCCAGATACATTTTGATAATTAATTCAACAAAAAATTTGATAAATATCATGATATTTAAGTTATTTATTCAAAAATTCATTTTAAAGTGAGTCCACCATGATCTTAAACTAGAAATATTAAAATCTCTATACTATAAAAGGTTATATAAGAAAAAGTAAAAAATATACATATAAATAAACATAAATATACTCAATAAAAAAAAGAAGAAACAATAAAAACTATTTATACCTCAGAAATTATAAATATGATTTTTATTATTAATATTATTATTAAAAACATCTCATTCAGAAAAGAAAGGCTTTAATGGTCTTCCTGCTCAAGGTGGCACTTGGACAACTGGTCTATATGTACATAAGAAATACATATACACTGAGCAGCCAAGGTCAGACTTGGTCTGATGAGGGGAAATATCTCTGAGTTGATTAGAGCTATAGCCTTGTAGACTGCCATTATATAGTGTCAGGCCACCACACAAATTAAACCCTCTTCTTAGTATGAATAAGACTCATAATAATAATAATATTAATATTAATAATAAAAAATAATAATAACAATAATAAGAATAATAAAACTTTAAAACACCTCAAGAAAATATTACAAGAATCAAAGACAAAATACAAATAAAGTAGAAAAACCAACTACAGAAATTTAAATGGAGAGGGGGTCTTATCCCAAAGCTGAAGATTAATATTACAGATAGAAAGAAGAAAGAAGAATGAAAAAGATATCTTAATAGTATCTTGAAAGCTCAATCATGATATGATTAATTTTCATAATAATGAATGGAAGATGATAAATATAGAATGATTTTCTTTTAAACTCATCATCAAAACATCCTGAAGGCATAATGAACTCTAAAATTATGAGAATTTCTTTCAATATATAAAATTGGCAATATAATGAATCCATGAAGGGAGTAGTGGAATAAGTCCTTGTATGACTTAAAACTACAGGGGTGGCACACCTGAGGGCTTATAATGTATTTCTTTATTTTAGTCCATGAAAGGAGTAGTGGTATTAAAGAAATAATGTGAAGAAAGAAGAGGTCAGGTTTGAAATGGTTCAAATAAAATCCTCAAATATATATGATAAATTGGCCAAAGAATAAAATATTGAAGAAGGAAGGACAAAAATGTAGAATTGAAATATGCAAGGAGATTGGTAATGACTGAAAAGAAGAAATAAATATCTATCAACCCAAAAATCTTATGAATTATTAATCCTCAAGGTAGCTTAAGTTGATATTAGTATAAGGAATCTTTCAACTTAACACAAAAAATAAAAATAAAAATAAAAATAAAAAAAATAAAATAAAAAAAATAAACTGCCCTTGGATCAAGTCAAATTGAAGACCAGGAGGTCCTCAGCATGACATGAAACTGCTCCCTTGTGAAGAAATGGACAAGGGGTCTTATTGTCCTTGTATGACATAAAAAGGCAGGATTTTGTATACCTAATATACAGGGTCTGCACACCTGAGTTGTAGGGTCCTGTATGACCTTAAACTGCAACCTCAAATGTATGGACAGAAAAAGATAAAAGAAGTGAAGATTTATTTAATTTAATAAATTATTAAAATAAGGAGAAGAAATAAAGAAAATAGAAGAATTAATACTATATTGAATACAACTTAACCAGTTTTAAAAAGAAAAAAATATATATAAAATATAGAAATATCAAAGAGAAAAACAAAATCATTTCAGTGATATTACAAAATGGATTTCCAAAATAGTGCAGCCAAATACAAATCAGTACTCAAGAAGGTCAAACCAGTTAATGCGCCTATGCCACAAGACATAAATCCTCCTTTAGGAAGGCCACCATTATCAAGAGACCCTTATAATACACCACTATCACCAAAACCACCTAAATTTATGGTCACATCAAAAATAACACAAGAAAGATTTGAATTGATAAATTTTGGACCACCTGGATGGCTTTCAGAAGAAGAAAGGAGTCTTCTGATGAGTGTCATAGTTTTAAGAGAAAAAGCAATTGCATTCAGTGCAGAGGAAAGGGGTTTACTGAAACATTCATATGGAAAACCCTATAAAATACCAGTAATCCCACATACACCTTGGCAAAAGAAGCCAATACCAATACCAAAGCCCATAATACCACAGTTTATTGAATTGGTAAGGGAAAGGATTAGAACAGGCTTGTATGAGCAGTCTACCTCCAGCTATACAAGTCCAGTATTTTGTGTTGCAAAGTCAAATGGAAAACTTAGAATTGTCCATGACTTACAGGATCTTAATAAAGTAACCATTAAAGATGCAGGATTACCACCACATATTGAAGAATTTGTAGATGCCTTTTCAGGGAGAGCTTGTTATGGACTTGGTGACATAATGGCAGGGTATGATGAAAGAGAATTAGACATTTCTACAAGACCCTTAACTACATTTGAAACACCACTTGGAAGGCTACAACTCACAAGATTACCACAAGGAGCAACCAATTCTGTTGCAGTTTATCAAGCCCAAATGACTTGGATACTTCAAGAAGAAATACCAGAGAATGTAGGAATTTTTATTGATGATGGAGGGATAAAAGGTCCAAGATCAACATATAATAATGAAACTTTACAAGAAAATAATTTGATAAGAAGATTCATTTGGGAATATGCAGTTACATTAGAGAGAATATTATTCAGAATTGAAGAGGCAGGACTTACCATATCAGGTATCAAATTTGCATGTTGTGTGCCAGCATTGGACATAGTAGGGCATGTAGTTTCTTTGAATGGAAGAAAAATTTCAAAGCAGAAGATTAATAAAATACAAAGTTGGCCAAAGCCCCTCAATAAAAAGGAAGTAAGAGGATTTTTGGGACTTTGTGCATATGTTAGAATGTTCATTCAAAATTTCTCTCAAATTGCATCACCACTAAGAAGATTAACAAGAGATGATGAAGAATGGGAATGGAATACTAAATGTGATGAAGCATTTGAAAATTTAAGAAAAATTGTAGGGGAGGAAATAACATTAAAAAATTTGGATTATGACAAGGGAGCAGGGAAGATTAAATTAGCAGTAGACTCAAGCCATATAGCTGCAGGAGCAGTACTTACTCAAGAAGACAAAGAAGGAAAGGACAGACCAGTTCTTTATGAATCAATAACATTCTCAAGATTGGAATCAAAATACTCACAGCCAAAGCTGGAGCTATGTGGAGTGGCCAAAATGCTCAAGAAACTCCAAACAGTACTTTGGGGACAACATTTTGATCTACAAGTAGATGCAAAAGCCTTAATTGAAATGATAAACTCACCCTGTTTGCCAAATGCCCCAATGACCAGATGGGTTGCATTTATTCAATTGTTTTCTTTTGACTTAGTTCATAAGCCAGGGAAGACCTTCACAATGCCAGATGGGCTTTCAAGAAGACCTCAGTCAGAAGATGAAGAAAAAGAAAAATCTGATTTTGATGAAGAAGAAGAATGGATAAAACCACACCCAGGGTTTGGAGCAAAACATAATAATATAATAAAATTGGCAGGAATAAAGCTACCATCAAAGCAAGAAGGATTTTGGAAAAGAATGGTGGAATACTTAAATACATTGAAAAGGCCCTTTGGTAGTAAAGAGGATGACTTCAAAAAAATTAAAAGGAAGTCATCAAATTTCTTTCTGGAGGAAGGCCAACTCAAAAGAAGAAATACACCAAATCCACAAGTAGTTGTGTCAAGTCAGAGTTCTCAAAGAAGAATACTAAAATCATTACATGAAGAAATGGGACACAGAGGAGAAAATGAAACATACAGAAGAGTTAAAGAAAGATTTTGGTGGGAAGGAATGAAGAAAATAGTCAAAAAATGGGTCAAATCTTGTAAAGCTTGTCAAAAGAGAAGTCTTTATCACCAAAAAGAGGAAGGAAGAATCTCATCCACCTCAACATTATTTGAAAGAGTCAGTATAGATGCAGTACATGTAAAAGCAGGAAGATGGAAGTATTTAGTAGTGGCCAGGGATGATTTCTCAGGATGGCCAGAGACAATTGGTTTAGTAAAGCTTACAGCAAAGTCAGTATCAGAATGGTTCACTTCTGAATGGATTTGCAGGTATGGAGCCCCAAAAGAGGTCACAGTAGATGGAGGGCCTGAGTTTGGAAAGGAATTACAAGATGCAGTAAAAAAAGCAGGCTCAAAGATAAGGGTAACAACACCCTACTACCCTGAGTCACAAGGAATGGTAGAAAGGGGGCATAAACAATTGAAGGATGCATTGGTGAAGATGTGTGGTGAAAATGGTTCAAAATGGAAAGAATACTTACCTTTGGTTACATTGGCTGACAGAATATCAACCAAAAGAACAACAGGTTACTCCCCATTTGAACTTCAGTTTGGTCAAAAGGCAGTACTACCAATAGACATTGAAGCAAAAACATACTTATCAATTGAATGGCACAAAGTACAATCAACAGAAGATTTATTGGAAGCAAGAGCTGAACAGCTATCAGGAAAAGAAGAAATAAGAAAAAGGGCAAAAGAGAAATTAAAAAAGGCCAGGGAGGATTCAGTAAAATATTGGGACAGGAAATTAGCACATCAAATAAGAAAGCCAATTCATCCAGGTGAAATTGTTCTTGTATACAATAAAGCATTAGAGTCACAATGGGGATTATTGTTCAAGAATAGATGGGATGGACCATATAGAGTTGTGAGACAAATAAACAATGGTCCATATGAGCTGGAAGAATTAGATGGTACAAAGCTAGCAAGAAGGTTTGCAGCAAGTCAAATAAAGAAGTTTTATCCAAGAGGAAAAGAGTTGGACTCAGAGGAGGAAGAGGAAGAAGGAGAAGAGGAAGTTGAAGATGAATCTCAATTTGAAGATGAAGAGGACTTTGATGAATAAAAATCCTTTTATTCAAAAAAAAAAGGGGGGAAATGTTTGATTGTTTTTTGAAAAAAGTAAGTGGATTATCACCTTGAATGCTGGGGACAGCATTAAATGGAGAGGGGGATGTGGTATTCCATACCAGTTCTTCCAAGGTTCAAATCCACAATTTCAAAGCTAAAACTTTGATCAATAATAATAATAATATATATATATATAAAGAAAAAGATAAAAGTAAAAAAAAATTGCAAGAAAAAGGAAGAGAATTATATTAAAATAACAAAAATAAGTATTCCACTGGAATCTACATCAAATTTTACCTATAGTCACATATTGCCTCAACCCCATAATGTCAATAATTTTCTAGATATCATGGATTAAAGAAGAGAAATGATACTATACACCCTATACTAGGTACAAGAATATGCTTAAAGATAATGCAGATTGTCTAAATATTCAATATGAATAAACATGTGTAATATTACATAAGTGATACCATTACTCTTACAACATCATGTGTTACATGTCTTGACATAAAAAAAAAACACTTACATATAAGTTAACATAGTGTTACATTACTCAATCCCCACTTAAACTCCCATAACCAAACATTACAGGTATTATTTACAAATTAAATTTTACATAGAGAAATACTCAACTAAATACAGATCAAGGCTGTGAAGAAGAAAAATAAGGTTAGTAGAGATAAGAATACAGTTTTAAAAAAAATGGTGCAATCAACCAAACATATGGTGCAATATCTGTATCAAATGACACCATTCCAAATTTAACCACCAGCAAAAAATGTCTCAAGGCTGTGAAGAAGAAAAATAAGCAAAAATGTCTCAAGGCTGTGAAGAAGAAAAATAAGGTTAAGTAGAGATAAGAATACAGTTTTTTAAAATGGTGCAATCAACCAAACATATGGTGCAATATCCTGAACAAATGACACCATTCCAAATTTAACCACTAGCAAAAATGTCTCAAGGCTGTGCACTGACAATAATAAGGTTCAGGATGGTGCAATCAACCAAAAATATGGTGCAATATCTTGATCAAATGACACCATTTTTAATTTACCCACCAGCTAAAATGTCTCAAGGTGGAATTTTTTCTAAGTCCCTTGTTTTTGGAAGGCTCTATGGAGGGCCCAAAAGGTATAAATAAAGGGCCTCTCTCCCTGTTTTCCCCCCCATGCTTCTGATTCAGACAATAATCTTGAGGATCAATCCATCCCTTCTCTAGTAGGATAATCTAGTATTTATATTGAAGAAGATCAGTAGCAAGGCTCAGTATCTTATAGTGTTATTTATGATTAATTAATGAAAGATATTTATAATATTAATGAAAGAGTTTAATATTATTTAAATAGTCTTACCATTATAGTAGTAGTGCTGAAGTAGTGTTGGAAGATATTATCAATAGTGATCTTATCTAATTTATCAATAACCCTTATTTTTAGAAGGGATATCATCTTACCCTTATACCTTATATCATAAGCCTTTTTAGGTATATTGGATTATATTTATCTTGATCCTAATAGTATTATATTACTATTATATCATTTATATCTTACCTTTATATTAAACAAAACCACCCTTAAAAAAATTATCTTACCCTTAAATTATTATAGCTATATTGATAGTATTATTGAATCAACTTTAAAAGTATTAGCTAGCTATCAAGATTATTATTAATATTAATAGTGATCTTAAACAATATTATTTAAATATCTCAGGTATTGAAAGAAGGAATACTAGAAGAATTAATTTAAAAGAATTTTAATCAATAACAAGAAAGTTAAGCAAACCTAAATTATTAAAAAAAAATATTAACTATTACCATTATTATCATAGTGATCTTTTATTGACAGACTGATAGAGACTGCTGAAGAAAATTCTCTAATTGAAAAGCCACAAAACTAAATAATTGATTTGTGATCTCATCAAAAAGGGTATCTTTTTCAGTATATTTAGAGGGGCAGCTAATACACCTTAGCACCCATGGTTATTGGCTCATTCTGAAATTCAAAACAGACTCACCAATAATTTCCCCCTCAAGGTACTGCCTATTATTTATCCCACAACAAAAGGAGTTCCCACAACGTGTACTGATGTTATCCACTGGAATCAATCAGTAGTTTAATTCTTAATCATGATTAAATCATAATTAAATCATTATTTAGAGTTATCATTGTACCTCTAAGCTTGCTGACATCATAGGCTTGGAAGAATTCTAATCTTTGTGGATTTTACCAGCTATAATCATAGTAAGCTAGTATTCAACAATCTCATCATTTATATAACTGTTAAGCTTAAAATAACATTACAGTGAGTGATCATAAATTATCAACTTTGAGCTTAATTTTTTATCATTAATACCTTTTGAGTTATACATGCTAAAGCCATTCAGAGAGTTAAATCTGATATCTTGGAATGTAATTATTATCTTTCAAGAGAGCTTCATTATATAATCAAAACTCTATTTTTTATGATTTTCCTTGTAACTCATCTTTTCTGTAAAAACTTACTATTTAAAACTTCAAACCATGATTTCAAGGTGCTATACCTTGAATTTAATGATAAAAAATACATCATTCTTCACTTATAAAATATTAGAAAGTGGATATACAATTTTTTAAGTTTGGACCACTTTCACAAAAAAGTGGTCAACAGCTTTTCTTATTTTTCTCAAAAAATTATTGTAAGTTATAACCTTGTTTATAGCTTTCCAAATAAAGTTTATATCTGTATTTTCACATTAATTATGTGGTAACTGTATCTTTGTTTCAATTTATTATTATTCATATTTCAAGAGATATGAGCTAAAAGCCATGAATATATGTGCTGATCATAAAATTGCACATTTAGGTCATCTCAGTATTTACTGAGTTTTCAGATATGACATACAAATTTTATATATGTTGGTTTTCATGGGAATCCAATGAGCTAATTAATTTCACATTTTTATTCATTGGTTTCTGAGATAATCAAGGTTTTATGCCTTTGTATGGAATTTTTACTTATTTTAAGATAATCATTTCAATTCTTATTATTGAAATAAGTATTTTAAAGTTGTTTTGTGAATTTTTTTTGATATGTGGTCATATCTCAAATTCTGACATAAAGGCTATTTCTATTCCTTCAGAGAAGCTCTCATTGCTTGGGTCAACACTGAAAAACCATGCTTAAAAACAAGGTTCTTAACTTGAGGTAACTCATTTCTCATTTCAATTCAAAGTTACCAGTGTTATTCTTAACTCCAAGTAACTTTACTCCTCTCTTGAGTAAATTATTTTAAGCTTATAAATAAAATGAGTTTATTTATATTAAATTTAATCACATGAACAACTTAAATAAAGCTTCAAGTGAACATTTCTTAAACTGGATTTTTAATTAATTTTTAAAGAAATCTTAATTTTATTCAAGAATAATTAAATAGGTTACTTTCAAGCCTAATTACCAATTAATCCTGTTTACAAAAGATACTTAACATTGAATATATACACAGATAGTATTTAATTTTAAGCTTTATTAAAGTTTCAATAAAATAAATTATTAATTAGATTTTTAATGAATTTTTGAAGTTATTTCAATTTTTCCACATAAAATAGCAATACACACTAAACCTAAACTTTTGATGAGGTTTTAACACTTATAACTTTAAATTTTAAGCTTTTTAAATTTAATTCTGCTTTTACAGCTCTCCAAACCTTGATTACAATAGTGCATATGGGGATTTACCCTTTGGCAGCTTGTAATTCCTGTCCCGATTGGGGATAAACCCGTTTAAACATTAATGTTAAAACAAATTCTAATCTTAAGGTTTGAATAAGGTTGACAACCTTAATTGAGTTGTTGCAGATTCCAAAAGGTGTGTACCCTCCCTCTTTTTGGCTTTTTTCCTTTGTGCCACCTTTTTGCATGGATTTTTCCCTTTGATTTATACAAAGCCATATTATGGCTATAAATCAATTTAAATTTAGCCTATGCAATATTTACCTCCTGTATGGTAAATCCTTTGCTATTACAGTAAATATACACCACACCTCAATTTTAACTAATTTTTTGGTAAGTTTCCAAAACCTTAGGCAAATTTAAATTTAAGCTTAAATTTAACAATTTAAAAAAAATTGAAGAATGCAACTGTACTTTGAGACTCTTAAATCTTCACATAACATAAAAAATAGCCATTTTGGGTATAACACCCTATGGGTCTACCCCAGGTTATTGTTGGTTTAGAATCCAAAAATGACATGATATTTTTACAGCTTTGTTTATCAAAAATAAACTTATACTTACTTTTGGTTATTTTTTATTTTAAATTTTCCTTATAAGTCTGCTTAAGATTCAATCAACTGTAGAAAAAGTTATTTGTGGCCTTATGTGTATCTCATACATACCCCATAGGCTCACATTTTCTATGTCTACTTTCTTAATTTGGCCACTTAAGATATCTGTGTTCATATGAACTCATTTATTGTATAACCCTTTTTGAAATCAAAATAACTGTTCACATACCAATATTAGAGCGCTGTGAAAATTCCCCAGCTGAACTGTAATTGCCACTGGGCCTGAGCCTTTCCAGCTTAAATTCCAATTGAAGCATATATCATCCACATTATTTGTAAGTCTTTTATTTTTGGCTTTCTCCAGGAAACTTGGGGAATTTGTGATATTTATTTTAGATTTTAGTATCAGTTGAGTGATGTGTAGAGTAATTCAAATCCCCTTTCAGACAAGAAATAAAATGAAATTCTAGCTTCTGTAAACATATGTGAAGAAAGTGTGAGAATTCTTCATTCATAACAATGATAATCTGTGTATGGGTCCTTGCACATTTACCCAAGTAATTTTAGAATTAAAATTAGTCAAAAATAAGCTATGTGTCCTTTGTGAGCCATTTGATAAGCTAACTCATTCATATGCTTTCAAAGCAAAATTTGGGGTTATTCCAGAACAAAGCCTGACTTATGTGAAACCAGGCCCCTTGAACCACCTTAATATCTCCACATTTCACATGTATTGTTAATTTGTGTTCATAAAAATAAAAATACCCCAAAAAATCCAAGACTTGATCAAAATGGCTAGCCCTAATGTAATATCTTACCAATTCCTCACAAAAAAACGTGCATATTATTCTCTCCATCAAAAATAATCGGTTGCACTGATTTTGCTTACCCTTCTTGGGGGCAAACACGCCAAGCTCTCCCACAGCCCACTTCCGATTGAAAATCTTCCTTTAAAAGGTATGCAAGTGAGCTGGGCTAATTTTTCTCTCTCATTCTCTTTACTTTTTCATTAATTTCTTTGTTTCTATCGCTTTCATTTTGTTCCATTATCATTCTTCTAGCCTAAACCATGTGCATTTAAAATAGAAAACGTGATCTCTTTTGATTGAGTCAACTTGCAAGCTTCTAGCTGCAAGATCCGCTATTGCACTTCCAGAAACCTTGCAGAACCCCTATGGACAAAAGGTAAAATCCTTCCACGACGTTGGCCTTTTTGCTTTTTGAATAAAAATCAGTATATTCAAGGATTAATTTCTGGGGTGGCCGGATGTCTTTGATGGCTGTATCGAGGTTTCCATTAGTTTAGAAGCAAAAGGCATATCTCGAGGTAGTTTTGGAGGCTATCACTCGCGTGGCAGTCGTCACGGCCAAAGTAACAGAGTCTTCGTTTATACAGTTTGTCATTTGATTGCAGCGGTGTGTGGCTGACTTTCTAAGCCATTGATATAAATCAAGGAGTTTTCTTGCATCTTGTGCTAGGCTAATCAAGTTTATGTCCAAGCTCAGGACAGGCGTCTAGACCTTCAAGGCAGATTTCGCTTATGCTCTGTCGCGCGTTGCAGGCGCTGAGCAGGAGTTCGTGGCAAAAGAAGGCTTCTTGCCAGTCATCATGATCTTTAAACAAAGTGGGGATTACTCAGTTTTAATTAGCTGAGTTACAAAATCTTACAAAATCGCATTTCAAGCATTGAGCAGGCTTTCGTGAATCCTGGTTTACAACGTTCTAGTGGACTACCATGGTTTACGCCTCAATGTGAGTAGCAATCGGGTGCCTCAGTAGCCTCTTTCGTCAATGGCAATCTGGATTGAGCGAAGGAGTTGATGCAAAATTAGGACTCGCTAGAAGATCTAGGCGAAGCAAGACTGACGCACTTCAACGCGCTCTCGCGCTTGGCGTTTGGCTCGCTCTCTGTCAAGGAAATCGAGGCCATGAGTTTCTATGGAACGGTCGACGAACGCCCTGTGGGGCCAAACCGATCACAAGTCTCGCGACAAGTTAATGTTTGTGGCCAACGCAAACGGCAAACGTAAGTTGCTTACCCCGCTAAGGCTGCAGCGATTTCTTTCGCCTGAAACGAGTAGGAACATCTTTGGTCAGTTGATGAGGAATTTCGATGAAGGTATCCAACATTCAAAAGGCAAACTTTCGCGTGGTCTTCTGGTTCACCATTCCTTCTCCTTGTGGCATTATCAAATGAGCATAAAATGGTTCAGTACCCAATGGGTCAGCTCAACAAGCTTCTAAGTCAAATCAACGTTATTGTCACAAAGATCACTAACTTGTGATCCTCCCAAGCTTTTGCAGCTTCATAGGCCGCAGCAGCGCTTATCAATTCATGAGAGATTCTGGTTACAAAATTCTCAACATCGTAAATTGCTTATCGAAACAAGAAACAGAAAAACAGTTAAAAACCAATATGCTTGTGAGCTTACTTGGCTTTATGTTTTTCATGTGGTGCATATTCATTGAAATCATTGTACTTGAGACACCGGATTTTTGGCGTTCAAACAATCAAAATGTTAATGACAAGAGAAAAAACCATCGTTTATAGTTAGCTTGATAGGACTCGCTAAAAAGAAGGGTTTGGGTTTGGATTAGCTTTACATACTTGTTGAGCTTCGTCCGAGTCATGATGAAAGAAACCTATTGGTCAAAAATTTCAACAGACCGCCCACTTGTTTTTTCAGTGTGAATCCAGCAAGTTGGATTTTTCTCAAGGCACAGAAACGAATTCCAAGTGGAGGAAAGGTTCATCTCACCCATAGCTTGATTTTAGCAAGACAAGTAATCAGAAGATGTCGATTTTGAGTAATAATGGATTGGTTTGGCGTCGAGGGCAGTGTGGACGCGGACACGAATGCGGAAAAGCAAGCGTCTCTTATAGGCCAGCTGGACTGTTGCGTCTCTACTTCTGGCTCACTACGCTGCATAGAGAAGCCTCGAATGATTTCAGCTTTCAAGTCCATTGAAGGGATGTGATCACCTCAAATGACGTCATTTTCGATGATCACTCGATCAGCAGCTCTAGTAGCCTATTGCTATGTTTAGAAGTGACGTCAGCACTTACGTAAGCACACCTAGGATGATCGATAAACTCAAGTTGAAAGCAGGAAAAAGCTCATTCTTAACCCTTGAAAACGTGAATCTCGCACCTTATCCAATTAAATTTTTATTTTAAAGTTTCTGCTGTGCACAGTGAAGGCAATATGATCGCAATAGGGTAATTTTGATGACGTGATTTAGATCTTTGACTCAAGTTGGATGACTAATTTCTTGATATGGAAAACTTTCCAATTCCCATATCAAAGGATGCTACCTCAAAAATTTTGCGGACGACCTTCATGACTCACATTAGTAGGATTCAGACCCAAGAACGCGTCATGAAATGGCTGGTATGATCTAAGGGGACACCTGAGGTTTAGCTAGTTGTGTCATCAATCTTAGGGGACAATTTTTTGATTCATTTTGGGAAATTGTAAATCTTTTATTCTCATTTCTGCCTATTAATTTTGGGATCTCAAAAAATTACAGCTTAAGATTCATACCAAATTTACCAATGATGACAAGGCATCAACGAAGGAGTTCAAACTTCCTTATTTTTTAGGAAAAAAATTCATGTCTTGTTTTAACATGTTAAGCAGAATTAAATTCAAAAACATCAGTGATAGATAATTCTGACCACAAATTCATAAATTCAAGTTAAAGTCACTAAAATATCTGTGGCATACAGATATTGTTATATACCATGGAAATGTTCATTATTTTCAAAATTATTGATTCCTGAAATGAAAAACTTCTGAAAATTCAACTTCAGGTTAATAAATAAGTTATGTGTAATTACTCTTGAGCAAAAGCCTTTGAAAAAGAGGGATACTACATAATTCTTGGAAAAAAATCAAACAAGGTAAATTGCAGATTTTGAAAATTATTTCTCATAGCAAAGCCTATTGAGTTTTTGTTAGGTAAAATGAGATAGAATTGAAGCAAATTAAATTTCTGTTTTTAAGATCAAATTCCAACTTAAAATTATTTTACTATAGCTTTAAAAAAGCTAAACTCAAAAAAAATAGAAACATTGGTTATACCGTTGTCAAAAAAATTCAAATTGATAAGGTGCTTGATGATTTTTATAATCGGAATAATTATAAGAAAAAATATGGTTTGAAAAGGGATTTCAAAATGAAAATATTTTCAATTATATTAACAAGTTTCTCATCTTAAAGTTATGAAAAAGAGCATATTTGATGCATTTATGAAGCTTATTAATGGCATAACCAGTTCAATTCAGCAAGAAACTGGCTTGCGAGGTAAATTTTATGATGATATAAATGAAAGATTCCCTTTAAATAGAAAAAAAGTACAATTTTGAAAGAGGAATTTTTTACTTAATCATCACATATACTGGGTCTTATTCAGATTCATTAATATATGTTATGGAAGAACCTCACAAAACCTCTATTTTATATTTCAAAAAACATTTTTTCAGCTACTTGGAAAGCTAAGAACTCTCTTATTTTTAATCATTGAATGGCTTATAAAACAGTATCTATTAGTAAAATGAAAACCACTTTAAGAAAACACTCAGTTACGAATAAAAGGGACCACCTCTCATCCTGTTTCTCAAAACTAGTGAAAGGGGGTGAAACACAAAATAGCTTAAAATATAGTATCTAAACAAAAAAGTGGAATACACCTATTTTAAATTTTGTGGAACAAGTAAAGAGATAGACAGCTCACAGCCAACAAAAATCAAGTTTGAGCTGATACAAAACTTAAAAGAATCCATCTGAAAGAGAAAATTCCCTTCTTTAAAAATACATAATTCTTATCTCCTTAGTATAAGAAATAAAAACACTATAAGGTTGTGAAGTTCTTTCTGGGAATGAAATTAATTTCAAGATCTCAACTAAAATATTCATCTTGTATCAGGACACCATCATCTTGGATCTTTTATTGAAGAGCTCAAGGAGGGCTATCAAATGGTACTTTTTTCAAAATCTTATCATAAAAAGAAAAGAATCTCAAATACTAAATACACTTGAAAACTCAAGAAAATATTATCATTTTCACCCTCATCTAACCTCCACACATTTTATTACAGCACTATCAGATAGTATATTTTCTATAGATACTACAGTAGAGCTATTCAATTATGTTTCTCAAAGACCTCCTTATCAAACACATATCAAATTTATTGAAGTTTTTTTCAAAAAAAGACTGTAATTATCTTTTAGAGCCCACTTATTCCTACTATTTCAGCCAAAAATGCTCCCATTATATTCAAAACTAGAAAAGTATTAAGTATTTAAGACTACAACACCATATAAGCCTGTACAGGCATTTTGTCTAAGAATATCCAATATAATTAATTCATGAGGTTACAATTAATTCAAAAGTATTTTTATATTTCAATTCCTCATAAATTTATTAATGAGAGACTCCCAGACATATCCTGCACAGTTTCTTATGTGTAAGAAGCCCTAGAAAATTTCTGTAAAGCCTGTCATAAATATTCTTTACCCAATGTGGGTTAAAAACAAAAATGTATGGTCTCAAAATGAAATTTTATCTCCATTCACAGTTGTATTGATACTTTGCAACCACAAGAGTGAACATATAAGCTTGGTGGTCGTGTTAAAAGGTGAATAATGCCTTACTTCCTCAGATAGAGATGTAAAGATACTATCTTTTTACTGACAAGTAGAATCATCTTCCAACTTATTGGAGTCTCATATAGTAAATCTGTCACCGCATTAATCTTGGAATTAGTCAGAAATAATTAGAAAATTAAATATTTTAGTAATTATAATGATACTAAACCTGATAATAGCTTTAACTAGGGATCTCAGAATATTCATTTCCAATATATTATCATAATACATCCCTTTCAACCCTATTCAAATTAATAATGATATTGGAATGGGCCTTAGAGGTATTTTTATATATCAAAAATAGTACAAACCAAAGTATAACCAATAAAAATAATGATAAAATAATTGTTCAAGATTATTAAGAAAACAAATTTAACCATAAAAATATGATTTGAAATGATAAGAAATTCTTGGAAAAACTATGAAAATTAACAAAATTTTAAAATCACTATTTTAATTAGAAAACTTAAGTAAAAAAATCAACAAAATATTTTAAAGTGAAGGATTTTTTTAAATAAATTTAATAAGATTTATTAAAATTTATTTCTAATAAATAATCTAATGAATTGTTTTTTTCAAAATTGGATTACCCAAAAAAACTTTAGCTTGGTTCACCTATGGATGAAATTTCCATACCTCAACTTCAATTAATCTCAAGGAAGTTTTGAATTATTTTCAGTATGAAAATATGAAAGTTCTCAAAATTCCACATGATATAGTTCCCATCATTTTTTGCTAGAATTGAGAAGTTGTGTGCTCCTTAGAAGCTATGAGGAATTAAAATTTCAAAATTCATATTTGTATGACCTAATAGCTCATTATTTGTAGATGAGGACTTAAGGGTTACGTGGTTTTGCTAAATTTTTTTAATTTAAACATATACTTAAGGTTTTGAGTATAGTACATTTTTGTGAATTAAAAAAGAATCAATTTTTCTATGTAGGTCAGAGAAACCCCTGGGTAAAACTCATTTGAATACTTTACATAATAAAAGGAAATAAACAGCCAAAAAATCTGCAAAAAGGTTTAGAATTTAATCTCAAATTTTACAATTGTAAGCTAAACTCAAATAAAATAAAGAGAAATATTCTCTCAATATCTATTTTTATTATTAATATGGCACCAACTTAGCTCAGTACTCTTGGAGTCCTGAGAGATCAGCCCACATAAAGAATGAAATGAGTCAAAATCTGTAGTAGAAGAAGGAATGAAATTGAGACTCAAAAAAGACTTTAGAGATGGGTAACCAAATATAATTCTTTGAGGAATATTCCCAAAAGATACCTCTATAAAAAGTAATTTGTGGGGGAAAAATATTTTAGTTTGATTTACCAACTACTATGAGGTCAACCCAAAGGGGGAATTTGGATCAAAAAACTCATCCTAGCACACTGTGAGCCTTTGAGATATGACCACATATCCAAAAAGGTCACAAAAAAACTTTACAATATTTATTCTAATATAATAAGTATTAAAATTATCATCTTAAAATAAATAAAAATGACATAAAAAGGCATAAATTCTTGATTACCTCTGAATATAATAAATAAACATGGGAAATAAATAAAACCATTAGATTAACCATGGTAAAATACACATATAACAGTGTTATTTCATATCTGTAAAGACAATAATTATTGAGTAAAAAGTATAAATGCCATAAAAAGGCATAAATCCTTGATTATATCAGAAACCAATCAATCATAACATAAAATAAACTTAAACATTGGATTAACTATGAATAATTACACAAATAAAATTTTTATTTCATATATGTAAAGTCCATACTTAAGTAAATAAACTGAATATATGCGCTTTTATGATCAGTGCATATATTCATGGTTTTTAGCTCAGCTCTTGAAATATGCATTATAGAGGGCTTAGAAAAAAATGAATTTAACATGTAATTACTGTTAAAATACAAATATAAAATTTATTTGGAAATCTATAAAGAAGGCTATAACATGTAAGGGTTTATTGAACAAAATCGTTATAGCTGTTAATCACTTTGTTGTGAAAGTGTTCCAAACTTAAACCAAAGTGGATATTCAGATTATACTAGCTCAGAAGAGAAGAATTATGTAATTTTTATCATTATATTCAAGGTATAACCCCATGAAATCATGGTTTGAAGTATAAAATAGTAAGTTTTGACAGAAAAGATGAGTTACAAGAAAAATCATCAAAAATAGAATTTTTATTATGAAATAGAATTCACTTTTAAGCTCTCTAATCACATGCCAAGCTATTATAATTCACTCTCTGAATGGCTATAGCGTGTATGACTCAAACATTATTAATGATCAAAGTCTAAGCTTAAAATTGATCATTTATGATCACTCACTATAATCTTAATTTGGATTTAACAGTCAAATAAGTGATAAAATGGGTTAATGCTAGCTTATTATTACTTAAACTAGTAAAATCCACTAAGCTTGGTCTTCTGTCAATCCTATGATTTAAGCAAACTTAGAATTACAGTGGTAACTCTAAACAATGGCCTAATAATGAGATAAGATGGTTTAATTATGATGTAAGGATCACCAAACCTTAGAATACTAATCAATTCCAGTGGATATTACCAGTAAAAGTCTACTAGAAGTCCTCTGGACTCTAGGAGGGAGGATTCTACTATATATAGAGCTCTTTTTACCTCTATTTCCCCCTCAGATGCAAAAAAAAACATTAAATTGTTGAAACCAAAGGCAAAAGCTTTATTTTTTTGATATAAAACTATTATATATTTCAATACTAAAGTTACTCTACATTGTAATCATCAATATTGATGTAATTAAACCAATTTTCAATGGTTTTTGTTGAATCTCTCTCTAAGTCTCTAATTCCACATAAAATCAAGAACATTGGTAATTTCTTTTATTCTTAATTGTGAATATAATTTAAATAAGTTTTATTTACATTATTCAGAGTAAAGGTATTCAAAATTATCATATTAAGTGTTAAGATTAGTTTATTTTCTCTTTTTCTAATAATCTACCTCTATCATTATTCTTAATCATTATTTTATTAATATAAGTAGTATTTATGGTCATATATAGCTTTAAGGTTGGTAATATTATTGTTATAAATTGTTTTTTATTATTAAATAACAGTTTTTAACCCTTCTCATTTTTTTGTAGCAATAATAAAGTTCCATAAATATATTAATTATTAAATATTAATATATTTATTCTTATGATATTATTTTTTATAATATAATTTATATAATTTTATTTATATAATAATATGAATATTTTACACCATAATTATAGAGATTATTTATCTTATTCTTTAATCTAATAAGGACATTCAGAGAACAATAAGTCAAATATTGGGAATATTCACTTATTGTTTAATAGTCAAACCTTACATTTGGGGGCCTGGCCATGATATTTACTTAAAAGACCTTTAAAAAAGAATCAAATTGTGTTTATTCAATGAAAAATTATATTTATAATCATAAAGTTTTATAATAATTCTATATTTATTCCTCTTAAAAGCTATTGAGGCATTTGGAAAGAGATTGTACTGTCTTACATGTGGGTTTTCACATCCTTAGACTTGCAAGAACTTTCTTTGAGTGACTCTAGTTATTAAAAAATAAATTTATGTCATATTTTATTTTCAAAAATAATCCTCTTAATTTTTAATTTATTCTTTAAAAAATAAAAGTGCAAAAAATGATAAAAAATAAAATAAAAAATCCTTTTTATTCCTTTTTATTCATTTCATTTATTGTAAAGGTATTTTTTACATGGAAATTGCCATATCTTCCCAAAATTAAAACTTCTTATAAAAAGACTTATATTTATTTTTCTTTTTTAGTGTTTGAAGACAACCCAACAGAGGACAATTAGACCACTGTTGAGAGATTGGTGGAAGAGACTTACCAAAGCTCTACAACACCTGTTGTTAATAACAAAAGAAAGGCCAAAACATTAGTCTCTTCAGGACTTTTAAGGTGAGCACTTCTTTTAAATTTCCATAAAAAGACTTTTTGAGTGTTGTGAAATCTTTTTATTGCCTATTTCTTAATTATGACTAGTAGAAGAGGATCCCAATACTCCATCCAATCAGTCAGAGGTGTACTCAGAAGGAGAATTAATCCCTGAAAAGGGAAAAGAAAGGGAAAAATCACCAATGGAACAGAATCTACACAAGGAAGTGCCATATCCCAAAGGCAAGTCTTAGAAATTCCTATAATATCTGGAATTAAGTATGAGTAATTCCAACAGGTACAAATCACATTCAGAGGGCTCAGATAGATAGATACATGAGCCAGTAAAAACAGTACTACATGGTGTACAAGGACAAGGATTGGGAAATTCTGCCAAAAATCCACTGAGGAGTGATGAACTTCTGGCACATCCTGAAAAATTTCCTAAAAGAGGAGGAAATCGTGAGATGCTCCAATAGATGGAATTCACTATAATCCAAACCTCAGATCAAAAAAATAAAGGAGTACCATCCCAAAAAGAGGGAGGCAAGCAAGTAAGAAGCCCCAGTAGCTCTTACCAGAAAACCTCAAGTCAGCCACCTCCCCAAGAAGGAAAGAAGAACAAGAAAAAGAATTGGAGAAAACCATATTCCCCAAGCTACAGGATTCCAAGAATCCAACAAGATGCCATGGAAAACATCTTCAACATGGAGAGAACCTTGATGGAATCAAAGGACAAAGAGGAAAGAAGAATGAGACAACCCTATGTGTCAAAAAAACAACTTTATCTCCTGATTCTTTCAATACTTTAACACAAATAAAAAGAGTATTTTACCTCTAAAAGACATTAATAATATTTTATCATCTTTACAAGAAATGAATAGTAGTTTATTATCTTTAACCAAAACTGTTGTTCATAATAGAAAATAATAGACAGCATTAAATTTATGGTTGAAAATAATAAAACAAAAGTCTTAATTGACAAGACTCAGAAATTGATACAAGGGCAACAGAAATTGTATAAATAAATAAGAGATATCAAAGAAAAAACTTCTACAATCAATTATTATGTGAGTATTGACAATTTGATAGAAGAATTAAACAAATTAAGTATTTCTGTTGTAAAAATTTGAAGAAAAAAATTCATCAGATCAAAAATTACTTCTAGAGCATGTAACAAAGAGTTATGAAGCAATAATGAATATTAAAGATTACATTCAGAGTAAAATAAGACTTATTACTGGGAAAATGGATAAAATAAATGAGGCTAACTTAAATATGCCAAAGTTATCCACTCCATTTTCTCACATAAGAAGTCCTGTTAAACCAAAAGAGGAAATAAAAAATCCATTCATAACAGACTTGAGCCATCAATATAATAATTAAGTCTTAATGAAGGAAGCACCTCAACTGAAAGAATGACCAACCTTCACAGGTGAAGGTGAATATGACCATATGTCATTTATGAAATCAATTAACAATTTTCAAGAGCATCATGCCATACCAGTGAATTGATCACTGCAATTTTACATTAATTATTTGAAAAATCTTCAACAAGATGGTATTATGGTATAAGAGAAACAAATGGAAAAAATACCTGTTCTTGGTTGAAAAATGAAATAATCACCAAGTGGGAAAGTGATTCCTTGAGGTACAAAATAGAAAATGCCTTTGAAATTTCCTTCTTTGACACAGAAAAGGATAAACATCTAACTTGGTTCTCAAAACAAGTTGAAAAATTAAATTAACTGTATCCAGAAATGTCACAAAAGATGGTGCACATGAAGATACTTAAAAAATGTGGAGGAGAACTGGAGCATTCCCTGAGAAGAAAGTGCATAGAACCATGTTCCACAGAATAGTATATCAATGAGCTCAAAGATATACTGAAAGGAACCAAAATTGGATATTAAAATTCCAAATAAACCATTTATTAAGAAACATAAACCAAGATAACCTTTCAAAACAAATACATTAAACACCAATGAGCAAATAAAATGCCATAAATTTGGTGGTATTTGACACTTAGCCAATAATTGCCTTTAACAGGCAAAAATCAATGAAATTGTGGAGCCAGAAGACCACAATGATATTTTAAGGTTTTTCTATGAAACTCTTGATAATAGTAACAATATCAAGAGTACTATGACTTTCCTCAGTAGAAAAATATAACATAACAAAATATTATAACCACAAATTAAATATAATTATTAAAATAATTATATTAAAAAAATAAATTTAATTATTATTATATAATATAATAATAAAATAATATATTAATGATTATAATAAATTATAATTATTCTACTATTTTTTTAGTCACTGACAGTTTTAACAATAAGAAGGGTAAAGCTCTTAATGAGACAATTACACATGGAGAATATAAATATTTAGCCACTTATAAATAATATGGATATTATTTAAAAAAGGAAATTATAACACACACTGTGCAGATAGAATTCTTATAAAACAATTCTATATAAAAAATTAATAATAGATAAAAAAGTTATAGAATTTTAGAAAAAACTTACTTATAATATATAATTAATAAAACAATTATTATTTTGAATAATTATTATAAGTTAAAAACATTCCAAAATCAATATTTTAAAAGATAAAGCAACTTTTTATAATAAAAATATGCTTTGAAGAGTTTTTAAGAGGAATTTGTGGATTTCAAAAGATATTTTAATACAATAATTATAAAAAATAAAATATTTTATTGGTGATTTTAACAATGATCTAATTTCTATGATTTCAATTCTTTAATTTAAGATTTATAACGAATAAAATACTTAAGAAATACTTTAATAATAAGATTTTATATATAATAAAACTTTACCTGTTTAAATTTTAATATAATTGGATTGGATTGAATTTATGGACAAAAACAGTGATGAATAGACTCTTTTTATGTCTTCAGAGCAGCTCTCATTATTCATAATGGGTATAGAGGGAGTCCTCAGGTCAAAACTGAAAAACCATGCTTAAAAATAAGGTTCTTAACTTAAGGTAGCTCATTTTTAATTCCAATTTAAAGTTAGTGGTGTTATTCTTAACTCCAAGTAGCTTTAATCCTCATTTAAGTTAATTATTTTAAGTTTTTAATATGAAATAAGTTTATTTATATTAAATTTCATCACATGAAAAGCTTAAAAATAGAGTTTCAATTAAAAATCTCTTAAACTCAATTTTTAATTGGTTTTTAAAGAAATATTGATTTTCTCTAAGTATAATGAAAAGAGTAATTTTCCAGGCTAATTACCAATAAAACCTGCTTATAAAATATACTTAAAATTGAATGTATACACAGATAACATTGAACTGTAAGCTGTGTAAAATTTCAAGCAAATCCATTAAGATTTGAATTTTTAATGAATTTTTAAAGTTATTGCTATTTTTCCATGTAAAATAGCAATACACAATAAACCTTAACTTTTGATAAGGTTTTAATACTTGTAACTTACAAGGTTTAAGCTTATTTAAGCTTTGACAGCTCTCAAAACTTTAATTTCAAGCTTGTATATTGGGATTTACCCTTTGGCAGCTTGAAATTCCTGTCAAATTTGGGATAAAACCAATTTAAACTTGAAGTTGGATCAAAGTCTAATCTTAAATTTTAAATAAGTTTGAAAGTCATCCAATACAGGTGGAAAACCTTAATTGAATCCTTTCAGATCCAAAAAGCTGGGTACCCCAGCTCTGTTTGGTCTTTTTCCTTTGTCCCACCTTTTTGCGTGGATTTTGCCCTTTTATTTATTTAAAGCCATACTATGGCCTTAAACACTTTTAAATTGAGCTCATGCAGGATTTACATTCTGTATGGAAAATCCTTAGCCAATTCAGTAGATATACACAACACCTCAATTTTAACTAAAATTTTGGTAAGTTTTCATAAACCTTATGCAACTTTAAGTTTAAGCTTAAATTCAACAATTTTAAAAAAGTTTCAAAAAGACACATTAGTACTGTGAGATTCTTAAATCTTCCAATAACTTAAGAAATAAGCATTTCTGGGTATAACACCCAATGGGTGTACCCTAGGTAATTTTGTGTGTAGAGTCCAAAAATGACATGATAATTATAACTTTGTTTATCCAAAGAAAAGTTATACTTATTTTTTTTATTTTTCATTTTAATTCCAACTGAAAAGTCAGTTAAAGACTGAATAAGCTGTATATCAAGTTATTTGTGTCCTTATGGGTATGTCATATATACCTCACAGGCTCACAGATATGAGGCATGAATCTTGTGCTGAAAAAGAAACTGAAGAGTCAGAAGCTTCTGAAAGTGATGAAATTAATATAATAAATGCAAAAATTAAGAATATTGATTTAATATATAAAGCACTAGATGTAAATTGAGACTTACCACAAGTTGGAACATCTGATACAAGCTTCACAAATATACAAGATGCAAAACTGTATATAACCAAGCCTTCAAAAGGAATGGGATTTACAGCTGGAAAATCAATTATAATTCTTGTCATGGTTGAAAACCAAGAGGCAATAGTAAACCTGGACACAGGAGCATTTTGACAACAATTATACCAGATTGGGAAGAAAAGCTTATACCAATACAGGGGGTTAAATTTAGTAGTGCTAGTGAAAGCATCAAGCCCCTTGGAATAATTTCTCCTTGACACTAATTATTCCTCCCTGTCACAATTTATAAGAGTGAAAGTAGAGCTTGTAGTAATGGACAACTGTACTAGCAACTATTTCATACCAAGAAATGATGACTTGTTGATTTATGGTATAGATATCTCTAACCAAAAAGGCAGATATTTTACCATAGGAGACAATAAAAGACAGAAATTTGGTTTTTTAAACAATCAAAAACAAATTACTGTTATAAAAAATGGAGAGACAAGTTCAAAAAGACATTCATTAATAATTGAAGAGCTCATAGAGGCATAATTCAATGAAGAATTAACAGGAATAATGAAAGAGTGATTTTTTGATCTCTTATTTAAATGAAAAAGTGCCTTTGCAACTGACAAAGAACCAGTAGGTGCTATCATTGGACAGGAGGTAAACATTACTCTTAATGTGGAAAAGCCTTATCAACCCCTGTTAAGAAGACCAGCTTACCCACATAGCCCAAGAGCTAGAGAAGCCTTAGAGGTACACATTAAGTAATCAATTGACCTTGGGGTTTTAAGGAAATTAGGGCATAATTAACAGGTAGAAGTCACTAAACCAGTGATTATAACTCGACACAATGGAAAATAAAGAATGGTAGGGGGCCTTAGAGCTTTAAATACCTATACTATCCCTTACAGATATCCAGTAACCATAATCCATTAGATATGAACACAATTGTCACAGGCTAAGTTCATTACAGCCATGGATGCTCTAAAGGGTTTTCATGAAAATGTCTCAACAGAAAATGCCAAGAAACTACTGAGGATAATAGTCCACTGTGGAATATATTAATACTTAAGGATTTGATTTGGTATAAAAAAAGCACTTTCCCACTATAAAAGAATTATGAATACCATATTTCCTGAAGAATTTTCAGTAGGATGGTTAATTATTCACATTGATTATATCATAGTTTGCTCAGAAACCTAGAAAAATAAGTTGAAAGGACTAGAAAGATTCATACAAAAGATAATGCAAGTAAATATGAAAGTTTCCTTTGAAAACTTCATTTCTCATCTAGTGAACTAAAAGCACTGGGATATCTGTATCTGGAATAAGCTTGGGCATAGACACAAATAAAGTAGCAGAAGTACTATTGAAACCAATGTTCCAAACCAAGGAAGAAATGAAATAATTTCTAGGATTTTCTGGTCATTTCAGAAATAATATAAAAGAATTTTCATAAATTTCCAAATCCTTGTATAAGCTCTGTGACCAACAAACAATCTATGAAATTACTGAAGGAAGGGTTAAAGCATATGAGTAATTGAGAAATGCCCTCACAAATTCCCCATTTCTTCTAATGCCAGATTAGAAACTACCTTTCAAAATGTACATTTATGCTTGTGGTGAAGGACTAGGTGCTGCACTACACCAGAGGCAAATCATCAATGATAAACTTTTTGAAGGACCAATTTGCTTCATTTCAAGACCAATTAAGCTAACAAAAGCAAGATATGGAGCCAGCCAAATGGAATGTGTTTTTGTAGTGTGGGCTTCAGGAAATTCAAACTCCTATTTTCATGGAAAAGTCTCTGATATAATCACAGACTGCAATGCTGTAACATTTTCATTAAACATGAAGACAGCAAATAGACACATGCCGAGATGGAAGATTGCTATCCAAGAATATAGGGGAAATATTACTAGAGCTCATAAATCTGGAAATATTCATAAAAATGCAGATGGGCTTTAGCAAATACACTTGAAAACCCAGAATGGGTACCACAAGAAGCACATCATATAGAAGGCATAGGTTCTACAGATCTTGGAATAGAGTTCTTTAATCAAGTTAAAGAAAGCTACAAGATGGACAAAAATTGTCATACCTTATGCTAACTCTTAATGAAAGATTGCAAATACAGCTGATTATAATCCAAACTAGATGAAGTTTGGAAAAAAGAATATAATGAGGGAAAATTCCACCTCCTTTGTGAGCCTTAGAGGTATTTTCAGATATGCAAAGGACCACAAATAATAAAATAATATACAATTATAAATAAAATAACTTTATCTATATTATCAAAAAAAAAACTCAAATATAAATTTATACACAAAAATCAAAATTTAATTATAATTTAAAAATAAAATTACATTGAATTTGAAATTTGTGAAAACACATTTTTACCTGAAAAACTTAAGTAAAAATGAATTTCCAACAAAAATACCAAACTTGTAATATTTTTGGAAAGAATTTGAATAAAAATTATCATAACTTTTTATCCTACAAATAAACATATGAAAATTATTTCACCATTGGACTCCTCATAAAAAATAAGGTGGGGTCACCTCTGGGTAAAATTTCTGTAACTCAACTCTACATAAGCTGAAATTAAGTTTTTAGTATTTTCTGTACAAAAGTTGGAAATCCTCAAAACCTGAATTTAATTCACATCACAGGTGGTGTTAACCATCAATTTTTGTGTTAAAATTGAGGTGTTGTGTGTAGTTTAGAAGTTATGAGGAATTGAAGTATTTTCAATTAAAATGTCAAAATGTTCACATGTATTACATAAGTGAACTTCTAGTTACATATGAGGGGTCAATTATCACAGTTGTGTACTGTAAAACCTCAATTGAACTACATATGTAGATTATAAGTGTAAAACATGATGAGGAATTAAACAAAAAATAAATTGGAAAGATTGATTCTGGAGGGGAAACAAAATCTTGGCTCCAAGGGGGGGCTAGGCCCCCAAATTCCTTTCTTACAGGCGTGAGATGTCAAGATCCATGCAGAAGCTCATCACTTTTGGCCTGGAATTGGGTCACAGGGTCTGTGTCTCAATTGAAGATGAGATTTTGATACCAACCAGGGCATTTTTAACTGTTGCCAAGAGGGTAAAACTACCCTTAAGATAAAACAAACATTGTAAAAAACACTTTAACTTGTTTTGAGGTCTCTTACACACATTCTTACATGTTTTGAAGGCTTAAAACCAGGTATTACTATAGCAATGGCTGATTTGAGGGTCCAAAATGGCTAAAACCAGCCCTTTTTGGTCTAAACCAGGGTTCAATGATGTCATAATGGCTTTTCTGTTGTCAGAGTGTTTTCCACGACTGAAAAGAGCAAATTTGGTTTTGAAGTAAGATAATTGGTGGCTATAAAAGAATGTCTTCTTTGCCCCACCTTTCTCTTCATGTTAGAATCTGTTCCTTTTATAATTAGCTTAAACACTGTTAAACCAATCATTAAAATATTCCAACCACCCTTTTTAAATAATTTTAAACCTTCTAATCACATGAAAAAATTATTATAATCATTGTTTTAAATGCTTATAATCATTTTTACCCTTGAACCACCCCCTAAGTGAATTAAAGCATCTTCAATCACTGTTAACTTTGTCATTTTGTTTCCAAATTCACTCTGGTCACTTTTGGGTGTGTTTTCTCTCTAATAATCCTTTTAAAGACTCTGCTCTTATATTAATTTCCTGCAGTGCTGTGCTCAATTAATTCCAATTGAAATTGCTCTGGAAGAAATTTATTTTGTAGCCTTAAATATCTCTTGTAGAGTATTCTTGGCTAAATTTTAATTGTTGGTAAAACAATAAATATTTATAATATTATTGTTTTATACTAATAAAGTTAAAAACAATAAAATTGGTGGGGTTTCTTTCAAAAATATTATTTCATACTATTTTCATCAATTTTTACCTTGAACAAATTTTGAGGACAGGAAAAGTACTTGATTTTTAATCAAAGTTTCATATACACACCTTACATCCTTGATGGAATACTTTATCATATGACCAAACACACATGTGTTATGAAATTGACAGATAAAACTCTTATAAAAACTACACTACAATAATGCAATGATAGTGTCGTATCTGGACATCTCTAAGAAGATAGAACACTAGAGAGGTTTAAAACCGTCTCTTGGTGGCCAAATTGGAGAAACAATGTTGCAGAGTATTGCCAAACCTGTGACAGATTTCAAAATTTAAACAGAGCCACAGAAAAGAAGTTTGGAATTATGATTCAAATCGAAGAACCAAAATCCCCATGGGAAATAGTTCACATGTATTGGGTAACAGCCTTACCTCCAGGAAGAGACAAGAGTATGAATGCATAGTACTGGTTGACAGGTACCGCCAAAACACAATGTTCTTACCATGTCATAAAGATTACACAGCTATGGACACAACTGTGATCATATAGAATACAGTCATTAGTCATATAGGCTTATTCCAAAAGATCATGGGTGATAGAGATCCAAACTTCACTTCAACATTATGGACGAATATTCATAGCTTGTTTGGAACAAAGTTATCATTTTCAACAGATTACCACCATTAATCTTATGGTTTGGCAGAAGTAATGATACAAACCTTAGAAGAAGTGATCATAAGATTCTTCTCTTATAGCCTAGAATTGAAATACTCTGATGTTTTTACCCATCATTGGTTTACCTTAATACCAGCTCTTGAACTGGCATATAAGACATCAATTCATTCTTCAACTGGAAAAGCACCAGCAATGTTCAAAAAAGGTTGGAATCCAAGACTTCCTTATGATACTCTAAAAAAGGACCTAGTGGATATACATCCAACAGCAAGTAGTTTCAAAATGATTCTTGACAAAGCAAGACATCATGCTAACAGATGAATGAAAGATTCTTTCGAATATGCAAAAGAAAGATTGTAAAAAAGTCATAAGCAACCTGATTTAGAAGTAGGAGACTTGGTCTTAGTATCAACTCTGAACTTTAATAACATTGAAGGCCCAAAGAAATTAAATGATTATTCTGAAGGACCCTTTATGATAAGAGCAATACATGGCCCTAATTCTGTGAAACTAGAATGGAAAAGTTAATTGATGAACAAAAACCCAAACTTCCCTGTAAGATTGATAAAACCTTACAGCTCAAGTGATAAGGAGTTATTTCCCCAAAAAAGTAAACTAACACTTGAAATTCCCCCTCTAGAAAAAGGATAAGTAAAGAAAATTGGAAAATTCCTTAAATAAAGGAGGACAAGAAACAAAAAAGAAAGGGGATACCTTGTAAGGTATAGAAAACTAACTCAAAAAGATGAATGGCTACTTGAGAAAGATATAACTAATTCTGATAGGCTATTAAGAAGTTTCAGACATGAAAGAAGACCCAAAGAATAGAAATTCTAAGCATTACTGAGCTTCAAGGCTAATAATGTCTAATGAAGAGGTAGGACAGTGAATGATACCCCAATTAGCTATATCAGATTTTGGTTCAATTTTTTTGGTGGTAGGTAATGTGAGCCTTTGAGATATGGCCACATATTCAAAAAGGTCACAAAACAACTTTACAATATTTATTCTAATGATAAGAATTGAAATTATTATCTTAAGATAAATAAAAATACCATAAAAAGGCATAAACTCTTGATGAAATCTGAATCTAATGAATAAAGATGTGAATCAAATTGAACCATCAGATTTAAAATGGTAAAATACACATATAACATTTTTATGTCATATCTGTAAAGACAATACTTATGGAGTAATAAGTAAAAATGCCATAAAAAGGCATGAATCCTTGATTATATAAGAAACCAATGAATCAAAATGTAAGATAAACAGCACCATTGGATTCCCCATGAAAAAGCTCACAGATAACATTTCTATGTAATATCTGTAAAGTCAATACTTAAGGAAATAACCTTAATTTATGCACTTTTATGATTAGTGCATATGTTCATGGTTTTTAGCTTATATATCTTGAAATATGCATGATAGATAGTTTGAAAAGAGAGGCTTTACTACGTAATTACTATAAGAATACAGATATAAACTGTATTTGACAAGTTATAAACAAGATTATAACTTGTGAGTGTTTATTGAACAAAATTGTTATAGCTGTTGACTGCTTTGTTGTGAAAGTGGTACAGACTTAAAACAAAGTGGATATCCAGGCTCTACTAATTCATAAGTAAAGAATGATGTAGTTTTCATCATTCACCAGGGCGAATCTCGTGTCAATCGTCGGCAATTGACTTCACGTCAAGCAAACGTCAAGCAGGATAAAAGTCAAGCTCACATCAAGCAAAAATCAAGCGAACGTTGAGCACACATCCTACTCTTGTCTTACACCAAATCCTGTGACATCCACCAATATTGGTTCCCCTGTGCCTTCAACTCATATTCCTCACTACCTGATCATCCTGCAACCGTCCAATGGTTGGTAAAAATTACACAAGACCCACCTGTTTGCACAAACACACATCAAAGAGGTCCTTCAGCCAGTCTTGATGTAGGCGGGGGGTTTGACTTCACCAGGTCATCCATAAAAGGACTCCTCCTGAGCGGGATTGTTGTTTTGAAGGTGACACTGGTAGAGCCCGCCGCACAATACCGCGTGTGCGGGTGCGCAAGGGCCGCTTTCCCTTCCAACATGATGATGGCGCAGTTGGAAATTTTGGATGCTGTGAAAGGTGAGTGTGTGGGTCATCTGATCATTGAACTTGGCTTATTCACACTGTACCCAATGTCAAAATAGTAAGTTCTTTGTGGCAATGTGAAATAATGGGCTTTGCTTGTCACAATGGCATGTCTCTGTCATTAAATTTTGAGGCAGTTATTTCACTAGCAAAATTGCTAATGAATCTGAGAGATTTGCATTTCTGTAGACTAAATTTCATGAAATAACGGCTTTATCATTACAAGCAGTCCACATGACAGAACTTTGTTATCATACAATCCACAGTTACCTTCTATCTCTTCTGGAGATATAATCAAGTGTCCATCATCAAAACCAACAGCTTTATAAATATTGAGATGCAGCCAATCTGGTAAGAAATTCACATCAATCTTCAAAGTTTTTAAGATCAGAAAGTTATTGTTCAGTATGCTAAATGGCTCAGAGACTTTAAAAATGCTATTAATAATACCAAATCATTGTGAGTTGCCCCTCAGAAAACATATCACACTGTTGCTGACATTTTTGGATTCAGTTGAAAATATATTGTTCCCAATATTAATGTTTGAAACTGGAAAATACCAAGGTGAGACAATCCTTGAAGTGGGAGGACTTGTGGATTGCACGGTAGTGTCTAAGCTGATCCAATCAACTATTTCCCTTGTTGCATGAAAATTCTGGAAGTACTCAACCAGGCAATCATAATTTTCTTGGTCATGGCGGGATGGTTTGTTATATTTATGGTCATTGAACAGGGCAGGTGGCTGTGATTCGAAAAGCTGTTTTATTTGACATGGCACGGATGGGGATTTCAGGAGAACGGAAAGGCTGGAACATCGACAGATATGTTGAAGTAAGGTTTTATCTATATCATCTATTCAGAGCTGCAAGAAGTTAATCTTATTCAGTTCAGGTGTTTAATCAATGTGAATATATTGATCTTATTAATTGATGTACATATTTTGTTATTTGTTGGCATTTTTGCAAATACTCCAATCAAGCGCTCATAACCCCAGGTGGCTGAGGCTTGTGCTGGGCCCCAACATTGGAAGAGTTCGGGAATATGATCAGCAAAATGATGATTTGGTTTACTTTTCTGTTTTGGGAACAGGAGTTGATTGGAAAGGCAGAATTTTTTCCAATGTTCAGCAAATGCAGTCGCATCTCCTATTGAAACAGTCCAACTTGTGGCAATGTTGATAGCACTAATCAAATGGAATGTATTCTTGGTTAGTTCATTTGCAAGTTCTTCTGACTGACCCATTTTTCTTTGAATGTCCGCGGATTGGTGTACATCTAATGACATCTGTTGACTGAGCATTAAAAATGGAATATAGACCTTATATAAGAGAGCCCATTCAGCGGCTTTTAAGCTACCATGAGAGGGGGAACCCATGTTGCGAGGTACTCTTGTCCATGATGAGGGAATTATTGTCTCAGATATGATTTGACGGAGATGCTCCAGAGCCTCACCCTTGATCTGGTGATCACTCAGTGCAGTGATATCCAATTCAGAGGGGATGTAATCGGCATCAAATAAAGGAATCTCTGCAGAACCACTAGATGGATGTTCCATGTGAGGGGTGGGCATTGGGAAGTAGTTTTTTCGGGTGGAAGTAGTGGGGAGTGGCTCATTTATTATTTTTTTTGCGTCTCTTTTCAGGGAGCGGGCCTCTCTCAATGTGATTTTATCAAGAGAGCTGCTGGAGGTCATGGAATCTGAGTCTGAACTGTTGGTGTCATTGGATTTCCTGCGGGACCTGAGGTAAATTTTTGATTTGGACTCTGGAATGCACAATTTGAAAGTTGCATGATCCTTCAAAATTCCCGGTATTAAATTATGCATTATTTCAAGATTAACCATTCTGGTTGCATCCCAATACGGAAGGTCTTCTAAAATTGAATATCGCACTCAATACTCAGAGAAAATTGCTTGTCTTTGTTGTGGGGTTGCCCGAAGCCATTTGGCAATGGTTGATTTATGATTTTGATATGAGCGTGTGTAGTGAAATTGAGGACCAATTTCTTCAATTTGAGCTTTGTGAATGGTGCAAAAATTACAAAAGTGGTTGCCTGAATGGAAATAAATCCAGTAAGCTTGCGCATGGCAACCACATCCGCAATGGCTGTGAGAATGGCAACACGGATAAAGGATCCTGAAGGACCTGTTGAGGTGGGTGAAAAATGGTAACCTTGCCATAGCTCTTTGAGCTTGTTGATGAGTGGCATTAATAAATAATTCAATTGAAGGGAAGTTGGCTCCTTCGGACCAGGGATGATTCCTGCAACATAGACATTCTCTGGCTTCAATCTTTCACTTGGGGGGAGATTAAGACAAATAAGCATGATAGGTCCAATGCTGGCCAACCGGGTGGACTTTCCATGTGCATTAAACCAGTCCACATAAATGGAGAAGGCCAATGCACCAGGAATGGACATGAATGGGGGGTCATGGATATTTCTAGTGCCAGTGAAGTGTCTCCAGACCAATCCATCCCAGATGTCACGTTTTGGGGAATATTCGGGAGTTTGGGATTGTTGATGTTGATGCAGAATGTCCATAATTCCAGCCCGCTGGAGAAGTCTGGCAAGCCAATTTTTGAATGGTTGATAAATGAAATGTTTTGTTGGTATAAATTTTTTCTTCATGTTGGTGGTGTTTTGGGTGTGGGCTTCAAATGAATAGATGAATTTGCCTAATCATTGTGTGCAAGGGGGATCATGATCATTTGGGTCATTATGGCGTTGACAGTGGGGTTGGTCAGTTGTGACTGATTCAGTAAGGCCATTAAGAGAGAAACATTGAGGACAACATATATAGTTTTGAATCACTGGCTCCAATTGGAGATGTTCAAATATGGTACTCAGATCTTGAGGTATATGGAATGCAGGAATGGGGGGACCACCGGAGCTTGAGATGCTGGACTTGATCAGCAGGTTTAGGGCGGGGTTGAGAATGCGTGAAGCCCTGCGGGGTATATTATACCTTAATGATAGAATGGCAGATATTATCATTCCAAGGTCTTGTGGAGGAAGGGTTTGACTGCTGCTGTATGGTTTCTGTGCAATTGAATTGAGCCCCGGTGCTGTGGAGAAGGTGCTTTGGGTCAATGGTGAATAATCAGCTGGGAATATTTGATCCAAAAGAAGTTGTGGGCACTCAGATCCTGATGCAGAAGTAGGGATGTTTGGAAGAGATTTGGGTGCAATGGTTGATTTGAGCTTTTTAATGTGCTGTTTATATTGGAAAGGTGTGAAGGCAACTCCAGGCCTATCACCCTCAGGGGAAGAGTGTGTTTGAGTTGAGCAGTGTTGAAACATGCATATACGCATTGAGGAATAGCGGCGGGTTGTCATTGTTGCAGGAATTGGGAGTACGGTTGGTTTGTGTATAAATATCTATGGCTGATGTGAAAGTGTTTAGGAGTGTTATTAATTGGCAAAAAAATTGAGTGATTATTTATGAAGGGGGAGATGATTTGAGCCATCTGAAAATTTTATCCCATTTGTAATGGTGCGTGAGCTGCAGCTGATGGAGTGTAACATGTCTCATCTGGATGGCGGAATTGGTTAGGAGTTTAATTGGGTAAAATGCCATGCTGCTCAATGCTCATACATATTCTATTTTATTTACACATGGCAATACTGCGGTTTTGACCCTTGAGGGGTGTTCCAATAGGGATGTGTTAACATTGATTTGAGGGGATTGACATTCAAACCATGTACGCTGGCACGCCATCGTACATGGCTTAAACCTTATTACAGACATAACAATATAACTCTATTACATAAGGGGTTGGAGTGCAGCTAGAGTCTTGGTATTTGGCTTGAGTGAAGCAGGCTTTTAATCGGTTGGAATGTGATTTGGATTGCCTCGCCTTTCTTGAAAAGGTGATGTCTCTTTGGTGGGTAAATCCTTCATGAATATACCCCTTTACAGATGTACAATGCTGTGGAATTTCAATGCATATATTGGCAGTTTGGATAATTCACAAAATTTGACAATGGGGAGGCGGAAATGTTACCAAATATGATTACTTATGGATGATGGGTCCCCTTTGAGATCAAGGAAAGATTACATTATATGGTGGTAGGCCGTGCCAGGTGGTTTCCGATAAAAGCGGAGGAGCTCAAGAGGAGGCAGGGAGGATTCTCCTAAAAAGAGGCTTATTGGACTTTCACGCAACACTTAGTTCCAACTATTCATAGAATTTCTCTATTCTAAATTTGAAAAGATTTCATCTCATATCACTCTATTTTATCATAATACTGAGGTGTTTTATCTAGTTAAAAATATTACTGTACTTTTTCGGCCCTTATGTCATCTTTCAAGTCACATAAATCCCGTTCAGGTTCTGTTCATGACTCAAATAGTGAATATAGCATAGAATATGTTCAAACACAGTCACCATTGAGTCCCAACATTCCTCTCACAACCCCTATCGCATCCTCAATGAATGTATCAGGTCTTAACATTGATGTGGCAATCCAAAGGCTCCAACTTCAAGCACTTGGTCAATCCCAAATATTTCTGTCACTCAAATTCCCCCGGATCCCACTAATACACAATCGCATGTGTCTCAGGGGCCAGAAGGCACACCTCAAATCTCATCACACACTAATCCCCAATCAAAATTTCCACGTGAGTTCCTCCTTAATACCGGTCGGAATCCAGTCGCATCCCAGGATCCCTTTGGCCAAAGTAAACAGCCAACCCTCAATATTCCATCAGGATCTCAGGTTCATGTGGGTGATGAAAGGCGCGTGGATGGGGGGCAACAAAAAAGACCATTGGAGAATGTAACTTGGAGTGGTCTATCGGAGGGAAATCCAGGATTGATGCTTCATCAAAGTAAGTCATTTTAATTTCGGAGTATAACCTTTTTCACAATTTGATATTCTTGTTTCATGGGTTAGATATGGCACCTAAAGGCAAGTCAGTCCGATCTCAGGAGCCAATTGAAGATTGTGAGTATGACCAGTCTTCATTAATTTTTTGATGTGTTAACTGATGATGTGCATGGCAGGTGATGAACGTTATGCATCTTCACCTCTGGTCCATAAAGAGAAAGTCACTGGACATCATCATCCATACGCCTCCAAACCAAGAACAGCTCATGCCAGTTCATCAAGAGAAAAAATTGTGGATGATGAGGAGGAGAACATGTTTCCGACTCAAATGGAAACAAATGATGAATCAAGGAGGGACAATTTCACGGCGCATGAGCATGGCACTCAGTCAAATAATGAGTTCACCCATCCTCAAATGGGCCTTGCCCAGAGTATGCTTGAACAATCCGAGGTCAGACAGCAAAGGAACCAGGCTCGTAAAGCTCACAATGTGGCAAAATGTGCAAGCCAGAAGGAGCAACAAAAATGGCTGAAAGCAGAACTTCCAGAGAATGTCCATGGAATGAGATCAGCAGTACATGCACATTGCCTGTTCCTACTCAAAGTTAGGGATAAGGATTTTTCCTCACTACCAGCACCACCAAGCACAGAAGAGCATGAAATTGCAATTCAAGTGGCTGGTCATCTCGGATATGTCCCCGAGGATGTTTTCAATGAGCCATCAACACAGGTTCAGTCTCAGGGTTTCCAAAGCTACTGCGAAAATGAGCTCCACAAGCTAGGACTAAAGTGATTCACTTGGGACTGGGAGAGCTCACGGCAACATCGGTTCAATGAGCTGATGTCTATGGTGTTTTACCGTACATTCCGTCTTGCACTGGTCAGAACCGAGTATCATCATTACTGTTGGAACAAGGATCATAATAACTATGGGGTCGTGGCGGCTTTAATGGAGCAATATTTCACTTATTTGAAAAGAGAATGGAAGTCTATTCAAAAGGATGCCGAGTATTTGGTTAAAAAGAAAGAGAATCAAAAGCTCGCAAAGATTTGTCAAAGGGTTAGTTAATGTATCTCTTCTTCATTGTGAGCAAAGACTGATGATGATCTAGTTGATTATGTGCAGACCTGTGAGCGCCGTCGTGAATGGTGTGATACGGCTAAATTTCCCATTCTAGAATCACAATTCAATGACCCTTGAGTATGTTCAGATACTGAGGAGGTACTGGAAAATGGCCGTCAAGTTTACCACAAAGTGGGATTACGCTGGCGCTCCCAGTTATTTAATGAATTGGTATTAAAAATGGATTGAGACATAGAGTTTTGTAATCGCATTAAAAAAAAGGGTAAAAAAACTATTGATAGATTGCCAGAATTACGATCGACAGATGATGGTGATATTCTGGAAGGCTTATCATTTCAGGTATTTGATCAAGATTGGCTCAAAGGCTGTAGTAAGATGCAGACTAGCGCCCTCAAAATACTTGACATGCCAGCTATTAGGCCGAATGGTGATGCTCTGCAATAACTTAGTAATATAAATGTATAGCACTGTTACAAATTAACATTTTGTGAATTATTTGTGCAGGTGTAATACAATCTGAGTATTATTTCTTAAAGATGCAACAACTTGCTAAATATGTCAGAATATAGACAATATGAATTGGAATGTATCACCATCTCCTTTAGAAATAAGACTCTATTGCTCATTTTCATTGAGGAAATATTGAAGGAGTTCGATCCAACTCATGGTGTTCATAATTGTGGACCTATGCCAGGGTGAACAAGAGTTATCAACTTGGTCAAACACAAATTATATAATATCAGTAAGGCTCACGCAGTTAATGATTTTTTCTTTTCTTGGACCTATTGGTGTTTGGAAAATGGCATTTCCATAAGGAAGGATTTTAGGATAGTAATACAATTAGGGTCAAAGATGATCTTGAACGGTACCTTCCACATGTTGACCTCAACTGAATGAGGAGTGATAAAGTGGATGACCTTTACAGGTTGTCGTTGGCCAATACGATGGAATTGATCAACAGCCTGAGCCTCAATGGCTGGGTTCCAATTGGGCTCCTGGAAATGTGGATGTCAGGGGCCGCAAATCAGGGCAGAATTTTGGGGGTCCCCTCACCATTAAATAGACTGTATTAGCACAAGTTATATTGAGGCCAGTTCCAGCTGCGGCAATGGATGCAATCAGTATTTCACATTCAGGATTATTGAAGAAATTCTCCAATGCCTTCTCCTGTGCTTGTGCTGTAATTGTTCCATCAATTTGTGCTGAAAGGATAGAGTGATGGGCAAGTGCAATACCAATTCTAAAATATGAAAAAGTCAGATGGATTCAATTGGTAATGGATGCATATTAGAATTAACGCACAAATCTAGAAATTGGGTCCATTGGGTATAAACCACCGATTTGGTTGGACCACACCTTGTTTGTTTGTTCTTCATTAAGCTTTGTAGGAGATGTGCAATTTTACTACTCATCATGCATGTTTCCACATCCACAATAGTTCGTGTGATTGTTGGCAAGTTATCCTGAGTGCTCCTGCCCTCGGGGTCTTCCAAATCCGCCTCCGCAATTGTGTTAAGCATGATGTGATGGTTACAACATATTCGCAGCTTATTAATATTTCTGAAAAATTCTTCTGGTCCTTTGCTTTTGGATGATAGGAATTCTTCATATAATATGGAATATTCTTGCTGCATGGTCGGGTTGAGTGGGAGCAGCTCATAATGATGGCTAATAGTGGGGAGGGATTCGAGATGTGTGGTTTTGGTGCGGTGCAAACTTAAATGCCGCAATGCCAAATGCAATATATCATTGAAACCTTTGGAAAGACTACTCAGGATGAATGGTGACCAGTTATCTTGATCGGCGCTCTGGGGTTGAGTGATGAATGATATTATGCCCAAAAGGTCATAAATGGTGTTGTGAATAGGTGTGCCCGTTAAACATATTCGACGGGATGAAAGGAGGCTATTAATGGCACGGTGAGTGGCAGTGTATTGAGAGCAAATATAGCTATAAGATGGGGCAAGGGTTATTGGATATAAAAGGTAATTCGAATCATTTAAGATCAGACACTCACTGTGCTTCATCCAAAATTATACAATGCCAAT
Source organism: Austropuccinia psidii (assembly GCA_023105745.1). Taxonomy (NCBI): domain Eukaryota; kingdom Fungi; phylum Basidiomycota; class Pucciniomycetes; order Pucciniales; family Sphaerophragmiaceae; genus Austropuccinia; species Austropuccinia psidii. The sequence continues at coordinate 24,604,800 of JALGQZ010000005.1, forward strand.
TGATTTGAAAAATGAATGATGTAGAGGTATTGGTTTGCTTAAATTCTTGGGTGATAGTATTGTAAGAAGTGATGATGATATCATATTTTAAGATTTCGTCTTTGGATAATGAGTGATGAGTGGGACCATGGTAGATTTTGGAATGCAGCGCTCCAGCCTGAGCATGCTTGGATATTTCTGATTGCCAGTTGGTAGTTAAGCAAGGGGGGCAGATGATCATGGTGGGCATGGAGCAATGGCCTGAATGGTTTTACCCAATCCCATATCATCCGCAAGCAGTCCTCCAAGAGGGGTATTGGTCAAAAGGGATTCAAATGAGCTAATGACCTTGTTTGTAATGATGTGCCTGGCATTGAAAGTGGATCCTGGGGGTGAGGTGGCCCAAAGGTTACGGGCTGATTGGCCATTGGGGATTTCTCGATCCCAGAGAAAAGCTAGTCTGGTCTTTTGATGAGGGAGGAGGGGGGTTTGAATAATGGCATGGGGAGGTCTGATCCACTGGGTAATTGTATCAGTTTTTGCTTGGAAAAAGAGTTGAAATTGACTATGAGTATTACAGTCATATTCTTTGGGCATTTTAAGCTTGAAATCTTGTGTTCGAAAGCTTTCCATTATGAATAAAATGTTTGGATACAATGTGAAGAACATCAATGCTAGATTGGGTTTCTGAGATGAGGAGGGATCATTTGCATCAGTCATAAATACTCCCTCAACGAATAATATTTGAGAAGGATTGGATTGGCAATTTTCAATCCATGCCCCACCAGGACCACAGTGCATGAAAGTTTTTGGTGCCCCAAGGAATGGTATCAACGTTTTGGAAAGGGTTCCAGGTAGAGAGCCAATAGCATGCTGGTGATTGGGGAGATAAACAAATATGTTGTGTTGATTGTGCCATATGATAATCCAAGAAGCTAAGTGGGAATCCTCAGGATTTAAGGCTATATCACTATTTATTTGAATACGAATATTAATCATCCCAATGCAAAGTGGTTGTGAAGGGGTTGACATGATGGCTATTTTAAATTATTTGGGGACAGTTGGAAATTATATGATTGGGAGGGGTTAGCTAAATGGAATGAAGACAAATAGGCGCAGGTGGGGAACTTATATGAGAGGCAGCAATGGGGTCAAGGGGGGATGGCCTGTGGTTACGTGCATGGTCTTGATGGGGGTGGGCCTCTTGGGCTCATAATTTTCATATCCGATTTGGGGCATATATCAAGGCAAGGTGGCCAAAATGTGGGTGCACCGATATGACTTCTGGATCTGCAGCAAGTTATGCAACCTTTGGTAGAACAAGGTTGACATTAGCATATCCGAAATTGGGTGGGTTGTAGCAACTTATTGTGGAGGGGCATATTAGAGGCATGCAGTCATGTTTGCTGGTGTGACAGCGAACATGGATGCATATCTTCCCCAGGTGAATTGTTGCACAGGGACCTACTGGGCAATGTTGGCCGTTTCAAAGGGCAATCTCACTGTGGGGATGTTTGTGTGTGGGCGGGTGAGATATGTTTGGTGGCATGCCACCGGACATGACTTTGGTTTTGCCTGAAGTTTTTTGCTGACTGATGCCTACTGGGCTTCCAGGGGGGAATGTGTGGGATGATCAAAGGGGGCGCCAGCCGTGAGCCATGATCCACATATAAATTCACCCCTATTGCGTTTGAGGCGAGTACTAATCCACCGAGATTGGCATCCGGGTCTTTGCCTCACGCGCGTACAAAACTCCGGGGAAAGAGGCCACCCACCCAAGGGAATTTTTGGCTGCAAGCCAGGTGCCACAACTTGCGTGGGGCGTGTGAGAACGTGAAGAAAATGACCCGCGGTGGGAGAGACCCACGCAAACATAACCAGCCTCAGCAAACATGGGCTGGGATTTTTCTAATGTGGATGAGGCTGAAGCAAATCCACACTGATTGGCCTCAGGTTTCCACACGCGAGCAGGTGAGCGTCTGCAGTCAAGCTGACCACCCAACCAAGAAAACTAGCCGGTCGGAACACTGGCAGTAAAATGTCTTCCAGGCCTGTGAAAGTTGCCTGTGTATGACCCGTTGGGGGGTGCGTATGAAAGCGTGTGGCTGCCCGACAATGAGCACGCGCAATGAACAAGCAGGGCCAGTCATTGTTTGCCCCAACAATGGCACCGGATGGAATCCACTGTTTGTGTATGACCCAAATAATAAGTCATCCCATTATGACCCACTTACATTAACTTGCGTTACATGCGCATCTGTGCCATAGTTAAGCAAAGCTGTCCAGCAAGGTGCATGAAAGGGATGCAGTTGAGATGTATGACTTGATGGCTTGACGTGATTGCACGTTACATTGTTGAACAGCTTTTGCTCTGCCCTGAAGCATACTTTTACAAAGGTGTACTGCGTACTACAGTGTTGGCTGTACAGATTAGGAAGGTGTAATACTACTTGAGCCTGCATGCATACAGCGAATGTGCATGCACCTTCCAATCGTTTGCATATACGTAGCTCATGTGCCACATGCTCAGCATTGCGTTTCACCCGATTTGCACACACAAGCTGAGCATGTCATGGTCAAACGAACTGTGTGGAAGTGCTCAGTAAAGCCATGGAATGAACTATTTTTGCAATAGTTCATTGGAAGGCTCAGTTTGGAGCACTTCACCAAAGCATGTGAAATGCTGCACCTGGCTGAAATGTCATCCGATGCTGTGCCAAATGCTCAGAGTGTGTGCATACAAAAACAACTGAGCAATGGCTCAGCATGGTGCATTTGATATTGTTATATCTATAGTTCAATCACTGTGCAATTAAAATGTTCAGCCACTGAGCATTTCAATTATGACCCAAAAGCAAACCTGAGCAATGGGTCGAGGCAAGCTCACGCTGTATTCACTTGTCTTACAGCCCCCCCCTTTGTTCAAAGACTATCACCAGGCCATATGGCCGGTGATCTTGCCGCGGTCACTTGTGTCCAAATGCACCCGGTGCATTTCTGCATGGGTCACTTGTGCATTGCACCCACAATGCACATTCAACAAGGGCCTCACGACCACCCTCCTGGGTGATCGGGTGGCAATTTAAGGAAACAAAGGGGATTTGACTCAGCTTGACAATTCAATAAATTGCAATACTCAGCCAGACCCCCATTGTTCTTCTGCCTCACGCAAGCATTTCACTTCTCAGTTGCAGCATTTGCTGAGACTCAGCTTCAATTTTGCCCACACACCTTGAAGCTGAGCCTTTTGCGGGTGCTGCAACTGCTGAGATCGTCTCAGCTTCACCATGGCATAAAAGACCATCTTCACACGACACGCCCTTCACTTTCTTTCTCACCCGCTCCACTTTGTTCAACCTCACCCGCGTTTGTCCTTCTTGTGCGTATTCCCCTTGGTCTTCCTGCCTTTCTACTTTTGTCTTTCGCACTCCACTAAACCCACTCCCCTTACTTTTGCCTGTTTGTTTCTTCTGCTGATTCTTTCAGAACCTCCCTTCTATCCACCTCGTGCGTTACCTCTTTTTTTAACTTTTGTCAACATTATGTACCGATATTAATACTTATTTTTCTTCACGACTCTTTTCCAGACTTTTAAAAACTTCCGACTAGAGCGTTCTTATTTTGTTTCTGTTTTAAATTTATAATTCATCGTACGTCTTCATTTTTTCTCTTGATTGTTTACTTTGTATGCAGTTACTAACCTCAATTGTTTTGTTTTTAGATGTCATGCACTTTATGCACCAAGTAGGGTATCCCCTGCATTTGTTCCTCGACGACGAACAACGCTTGTGATGCTTGCCGACAAGCACACAAGAAATGTTTGTTCGTTGTCCGCCCCTTCCGACCACGAGGCCAGAGGAGTTCCCGCCCAAGACGCCCTTGCAAGGACTCTTTTGTGGTCGACGATGATGAAACCATTTCCGAGTGTGAATGGACCCCTGGCCCCCAAACAGGCCAATGGGAACGATTCCGGACAATTAGCCCTGTCCCCTCCAGTATCGATTTGTCCACTCCCCCTCCTAGGCCACCATCCGATGGTCACTTCACTCCTCGACCGGAGCGAAGTGATTATCCGGCCAATGAAGGATGGCGATGGCGAGAGGACATTTGAGCTTGGGCTGATCGTCACCATGTCTTGTCACCGATGGGATTCAAACGCCAAAGTAAGTTTTCTTTCTCCTCCTTATCTCATTTCTCTTCACGCAATAATACTGACTTTTTTCCATTACTCATAGAACAAAACCCCCCGAATCCCCCCCGACATGACTCTCCCGTTCCTAGTTTGCCTCGCGAGCAAACCCCCGGGCAACCCACTCCAGGCCCAAGTGGCACCCGATGGTCTGATCAATTATTCCGCGGTAAGCAGCCAAAGTTTCATTTCATTTTCACTTTCACTTTCAAGTCGAGTGAACTGACTCTTACTCCTTTTTTAGAACCCTCCCTAACCACAGAGCCACCTATTCCTGGCCCAAGTCCATCCTCCCAACCACCTGAGGATTTTACGACTTGTGAGCCAGAACCTGAGGTGGCTCCTACCCAATTCACGGAGGAACCTTTTGGTAAGTCACCCCTTCTTTCTCTTCAATCCATATCCACTTTTCCTCATTTTTTCTTCGACCGTCTCCAGATCGTCCCGCCACTCCTCGCTCAATAATCATCATCGACAATACGCCCGTCGGATCCCCCCATCCCCCTTCTTCTTCACCGACTCCACCATCTTCCCCTCCACTCCTACCCCAGTTCCTTCCCAGGATCTCCCTCCCATTGCCCCTGAGAACCCAACCTCCTCCTCCCCCCCGGTGCCAAGCTCCTCTCATGCCCACGATGACGCTTGCCAGGAATTCACCGACCTGCGACCAACCCTAATGATTCCTCGATCCATTGTCCACGAATCGATCAACTGAATCTTGTTGGAGCATCGCCGCTTGCTCCACATGATTCCTTTCGTGGATGCAACTCATCGAAATGAGATGCACCGGGAATTCCGGGAGGAACTAAACTCCCTCCTTGCTAAGGCACTGGAGGCTTATCCAAAGGAGGACATCACCGGGATAGTCTCGAAATTCTTAGAAAAATAAAAATTTAAAAAAAATGTCATGATTTCCTCTTTTTATTATTTGTAATACTTTCTTTTAAATAAATTATTTGTCTTCAATTATTGTTATGTTCAATTTCTATTAAATTCTTTTCTTACGTGAAATTATATTTTCCTCAATGGTTCAAATATCCTATTGTGTGAGAAAAAATTTTATAAGTGCCCCACCAAAATTTTGAGTGAGTATTTGTTTTCGTGAACCTCTTTTTCCCAAAATGAACCAATAGTTGCCGTTACCGTCTCCTATATTTTCTTCTTCCATGGTTTAGAGCCATATCCATTCTTAACTGTAAAAAAGCGGGAGCTTCCCGCATGTGAGCAATCCACTCCAGATTTGTGAAACATGGCCTTTCCTATGGTCACACGCTATTAATCTTACTCATGTATCAAATTGTTTAAGTTGTCTGGAACCTTCACAAGTGTAAGGATTGGTGTGTGACTTGTCGGGAGGCTGCATAGGCGTAAGGATTGGCGTGTGAATTGTTGGGAGCCTGCACAGGCATAAGGATTGGCATGTGAATTGTCGGGGGCCTGCACAGGCGTAAGAATTTGTCAGCATTGCTGGCAACCTTCCCAAGCGTGAGGATTGGCATGTGAATCGTCGGAAGCCTGTACAGGCATAAGGAATTTTTAGCATTTTTGGGACCCTTCACAAGCATAAAGATTGGCTTGTGAATTGTTGGGAGCCTGCACAGGCGTAAGAATTGGCGTGTGAATTCTCGGGATCCTGCACAGGCCAAGAAATATTCAGCATTGTGGGGAACCTTCACAAGTGTAAGGATTGGCGTGTGAATCACCAGAAGCCTGTACAGGCGTAAGGAATTTTTAGCATTTTTGGGAACCTTCACAAGCGTCAGGATTGGCGTGTAAATTTTCGGGAGCCTGCACAGGCGTAAGGATTGGCGTGTGTAGCGTCGGCACCCCGCATAGGCGTAAGGAACTCTTAGCATTGTCGGAACCTGCACAAGCATAAGGATTCACGTGTCAAGAATTGGCATCCTGGACAATAGCAACAAACCAGGACAGATGTACGATGGCATGCCACCGTACATAATCCACTTCACCCCTTTTTCATGTGAGACACCCCATCTCCCGCACTCGAATCCATCCAATCCTGGTGTATATTGTCCTCTGCCTTACCCCACCATTACTTACCCAACACACATGCAAATCTCCTCATTCTTTGAATTGGCATGAGATTGTATTACCATCCCTGATTTGCTAGCCCGCTCTCTCGCCAATCTCATAATAGCCATGGTTTTTTTGCTAACCTGCTTGAGCATTGTGCGGACATACCCACTAGTGTTGTGCTTTCGTTGTCCTGTGCTGGATCAGTATAATGAACAAATGTACTACTGGCCCACACTACCTGAATGAGCCCATGACATGCAAATAGATCAATCCAAAAATTCTCATTTGGGAAAATCAATTTTCCACCTGTACACCGCTTTGACGCATCTCTTTGAATTTGGCCGGTCCACTTATCAGCTTAAAACCACCATCCCAAAGCATACAGCGATGCATCCTTATCAACATGAGGTGCGTTTTTGAATCCATTCATGGTGAAAGTGAGTGTGGAAGCGAACTCGAATGCACCCTGATTTGCCAGAATATTGCCTTCATAGTTGACTTTATCAAAAGACGGAACCCCCAAGGAATTGTAGAAATTTTGAATCTTCTCAAATAAATTATCCCCAACATATCGTAAGGATTGACCTAGAATGCAACCCACCGATCTAAGATTGGCACCTCGGTTCTGCCATTCATCTTTTCCGTTTTCAATTTTCCCGACACTTCCATACAGACCAAATTGTTCATTATTGGTGCTGCATTTGCACCACCCAATCGCGAACATAAATCCCTCCAGTAATGCTCCATTGGTTGCAATCGGGTCAGTGAATCTCTTTTCGCGAAATAAGAATTGTGATAATTCCTCCCATTGATTGACCTCGACTTCACTCATTGTTGTGAATGGTCGGAATTCGACAAGGGCAATGAGTAATCCGGTTGAAGAGAAAATTGCCACACGGCCAAAGTGAATGCGTTTGATCTGATTGACATCCACAACCCTCCAAATTTCACTTGGGGTCATATTTGCTGATACTGGCATTGATATTTGTGCTGTTGGTCAAGAGGAGGAAAAAAACCTATTCTTTTGGGTCATTTTGCACTCATTTGTATTTTGGGATCTCCCACTATTCCCAAGTGGTTGAGGGATAACTTTGTGTTGAAGCGGACAAGATATCAGATACTGCTTCCTGCCATTTGAAGCTAAGGAGGTTTGAGTCCAGAATGGTGCCCAATGCCCAAGGAGCTTTATTCGGCACACATCCTTTGACTTCCCTGTTGGAGCCCACATAAGATTGGCACAATCTGAACCGACTAAAGCCAATGTTCCTCCCTGGGGCCCAATGAGGGTGCCACATAAATGTGGAAGCATATATATTTATCTATATATATACACTGAGATTAAGCGAGCAACTCACACTTTCCTTCCTCAGCCCGACACTTTCCCGCGAGATCCCTTTTATGCTCTTTTCCTTTTTTCCTGAATGGCATGCTTGCAGCAGAAAATGAAATGAAACCAAATGATTACTGATTTATTAATATAACCTAAATTTGATTGTGGTCGATGAATAATTTCTAATTGCAGCTAAAAAGAAAGATCACACCTGACCTTTTCAAATTCGCAATCTCAAATACCTGAACCTGAAAATTGCAGTGGATAGTGCATTATTCAATTTTACACATTGATTTTCCCATGCAATCACTTTCCAATCCAACCATTTGGAATATTGCAAGCACACGCAAATGCAATATGCATCCTGCTGCGGATCCCTAGCTATCCTAGTCCTCTTGAAAGACACAGGAACATTTGGCCTATTATGGGCTGGCGGGAAGTGATAAACGCAACTTCCCGCAATGCCCCCGTGTGTGCTACTCGCGGGCATAACACCTGACTCAGCTTGCGTCTTGTCGGAGTCTTTGCAATGATGTACGGAGGCATGCCGCCGTACAATTCCTATTGGTACTCAGACTGTGGCATCCGGGCAGTAGTAGGATAGGAAGTCATGATTATTAAATTCATAAATCACTTTGCAAAATTCAATTACAATCTATCTAGTACAAAGCTAATCTAAAACGGGTCAGTCCTGGTTGTGAGTTTAGCTGACCTGGGTACCGTCAAGGTGACCTCATCACTTGAACCAAGACCGCGTTTTGCCACCCAGGCATCACCAAAGTCTAATACTAAGCATTGTGCAAATTCAAATCTAAGAGGTACAGTGGGGTTAAAAGACTCTGATGAGAAGAAACTTTTATTCAGTAAATTACATATATAGTTATTAGTACATAGCCACACTGGCTCCACTAAATTTTTACCCTCTGAAAGTTTTGCAGAAATGTCAATTAGTGATAAAGCCCCTTTAACTGAGCTTGTTCTCCAGTCATCTGAGCATACCATCAAACCACAAACCCCCGCCACACAGAATGCCGCTAATATACCATAGCAAATTCGATTTATTCCGAGATTCTTGTGACACGCCAAAAGATCTTTGATGGCCTCATTTTTTTTTGAGTTCGTGAGTTTGCCTTTGATGCCATTAACTTCGACCTTTGTATGTGCATGTACCATGTTGTATGCAATCATCAAATGGATAACTGTATCCATTAGATCCTCCAGGTTCTTGTGCGGCTTTGTGGATATCTCATTGTCAGCCCCGCCACCTTCAATGCTGAGTTGGGTTGCACGTGGCTTCGATTTACTCAAGCAGGAGGCAAGGTATTCAACTGCTCCCCGTTTGAGTCCAAGAGGATTGGTCAAATTTGATGTTGGTGCAACATATGGTTTGGGTGCAACCACATCGTATGAGACTAAACTAATGGATTCAAACATAACATTTGCCCAAAAATGTTTAACTGGATTGGTGGGGTAAAGAAGGCTCTGAACCATTTTGAAGAAGGAGTGTTCAGATTTTGGGAGATTCTCTGGAGGTTTAGCTGATTCCTTCATCAATTTGAGATTCCAAATGTTGTGATCAAAAAACGCTTCTGTTTTGGTTGGCTTAAAAAAATCTAACCCTGTATATTGCAATTTATATCACCAGTCAACAGCCAATAATCATGTATCATGCACAAAGATAAAACTCACCTGCCATCTCAAGGTCCTCCAGCCAGGCCAACATTTTAAGCTCTTGGTTACTGATCACCTTAATACCAACAGGCAGGAATGTATGAGCATCTTTTGTTGGTAAATTGTCCCATCGATTTTTGTAAATACTATTGATATTATCAAGCCCCCTTTTCCATGATTGTTGAGTAATATTGGAATGATAATTCAAAACGCCTGCAAACTCTTCCATGCGGGATAAAAATATTCCTTGAAAATTAGCAGACGATGACACTTCGGGCTCAGGGTCAGGAACTATATCAGTCATATCTCGTCCCATTGTATCATGTTTAATTGTTTCCCTTTCTTGAAAGGCTTGAATATTCCAAGGAGAGGCGGGAGGGGTTGCATCATGCATTGTTTCATTGGGTATCGGGGGGCTTTCAGTATGTGGAGCTTCATCATGGATTGTTTCATTGAGTATTGCGGGGGGGTTAAGTATGCGGAGGTTGATTATCAATATGGTCCCCTTCAACATTGATAATTTCATGACCTTGATTGCGAGAATCGTTTGCGGCTTCAAAGGTATGGCGTTTTTTGTTTGTTTTTTTGGTTGCATGTATATTTGGTCTTTTTCCTAATCCTTTGCCTGGAAATCCAATTACGACTCGAGATCCTTCAGGTAGAGATTCTCCCACCTCCACACCTTCCCATATATTGTAAGCAGCTATTTTTATCAACTTTGTTTTGAATTAGTAATGGACTTACGGTTAAAATCCATTTTGAGCAGGCTCATGGCTTCAGCAATCTTTTGACACACATAATCAGAAATTTTACTATCATTTTGGATTTTTTCAAGCCTTGGGATTGTTTGAGCAATGTTGGAGACAAATTTTTCCTTGGATATAATTTCCACCTCCCCACTGAAAATTACATCATCTTGCCCATCATCTTCTGTTGGTGCACAAGGTTCAACAGTCTTTTCCTTCTCATAACTTTTAAAATTCGGTTTCTGAGAGCTTGGAGGCTGACCTGAAATAAAGGCTATGACACAATATTAGGTTTTGGGAGATTAGAAATATTCAAGATGGATGCATACTCACATTCTGGAAGAACTGGGGGATCTTGATTATCTTCATGTGACTGGCTCTCTACTTCAATGCCTAATTCAGGACTACTGGCGATATCAGAGATTTCACTTCCACTCTGTGGGGCTGAAGTTGGTCGTTCATTGAATTCAGTTGAATTTCCCGGGGTTTGGGCCATAGTGGAGGTAGTTTATTAAGCAAATAGATGGTGACGAGTTGATTGATAACTTGTTTGAAAATTTTTGAATAAAAAGATCCAAATTCAAGAAAAAAGGTGCAAGTAAAATAATCGCATTTGCAAAATGCAATTTGTCAGGAAATTGAAGGAGGCGATGTTTTGCAAATTATTTAATATCATGCAAATGAAATCACTTCCCTGTGAGACATTGAATAAAGTTGACTAGTGAGAAACCTACTAAAGTCAACTTTTGAACTATTCAACGCTCATGAGGTAAGGACTAAGCAAAGTGTTCCATTTGAATGATATGAAATAAAATGGTTTTGTCGGCGAAACAGGAGACACAATTCTCTTGTCTTAAATAGTCCACTTATTACGTTTTAATTTGTGAGTCTCATGATTCAAACCCTAACCACAACATTGTGAATATATTGACCAATTTCCCCTTAGGTCCTGTTGGCAGAGAAGGCCACTCAGCATATTTCGGCAATTGCCTTCATCGTGTACGCCAACAAGCCACCGTACACTATGGATGTAGTACGGAAGTGTAAGGATAAGTCGTGTTGGGAGCATGTTGAGAGGCACTCTGTGAGCATAAGGATAAGTGGTGTTGGGAGCATGTCGGGAGGGGACCACACAAGCGTAAGGATAAGTGGTGTCGGGAGCATGTCAGGAGGGCACCACACAAGCGTAAGGATAAGTGGTGTCGGGAGCATGTCGGGAGTGCACTCCGCAAGCGTAAGGATGGTAGGCATGCCTCGTCAACAATGTTCTGCGGCTACACGGTTTAAAACTATGTTTAGATCAAACGGTTTGATGTCATATAGAGTATGTATTAAACCAGATAGGTCCCAGTCCTGACTAAGACTTCTGATGAAGAATGCTGTGGCTAGCAGTGTCGGGAGGGCACTACACAAGCGTAAGGATAAGCAGTGTTGGGACCATGTCGGGAGGGCACTACACAAGCGTAAGGATAATTGGTGTCGGGACCATGTTGGGGGTGCACTCCGCGAGCGTAAGGATGGTAAGCAGTGTCGGGAGCATATCGGGAGGGAACTTGAGCAAGCGTAAGGATAAGTGATGTCGGGAGCATGTCGGGAGTGCACCACATGAGCATAAAGATGGTATGGGCGGGGGTGTGAAAGCGTAAGGAGTGGTGAGGACGGAGATGGGGGGGCAGTGTCGGAGTCTCATCTGGAGGGTGGTGCGGGCTCGTAAGCATGCAAAGCATCGGGGCGGATTAGGTGGGGATGCGGAAGCCAATGAGGTGAAATTACCCGAACATTGTGAATAGTGTTGAAATGGGTTTGGGCTTTGAGTGACATTCTCATGTGACACATGTGACGATTGAGGTTGTCTTGACGCTGACGTGACGTGACCCACTAAATCCAGTGACTATAAAGTGACACTAACGCGACTGAAGCAAGATTTTATACTGACAGCGGTGCGACGTGAAGTCAATCGCCGACGATTGACACGAGATTCGCCCTGGTGATTATATTCAAGGTATAACCTCTTGAAATCATGGTTTGAAGTTTCAAATTGTAAATTGCAACAGAAAAGATGAGTTACAAGAAAAATCACCAAAAATAGAGTTTTGATTATGAAATTGAATTATCTTGGACGTTTCCTAATTAAATGCCAACCTATCAGAATTCAAACTCTGAATGAGTAGAGTGTGTATAAATCAAATGTTATTAATGATCAAATTATAAGCTTTAAATTAATCACTTATGATTACTCACTGTAATCTTAATTTAAGCTTAACAGTCATATAAGTGAGGAAAAGGGGTTAAGACTAGCTTATTATTATTAAAACTAATAAAATACACAAATTTTAGTCTTCTACCAATCCTATGATGTCAGAAAACCTAGAGTTATGGTGATAAATTGAAATAATAACATAATGATGGGATAAGTAGGTTTAATGATGATTTAATCATGACCAAACCTTAAAATACTTATCACTTCCAGTGGATCTTACCATTAAATTTCTACTAGAAGCCCTCTGGACTCTAGGAGGGTGGATTTTACTATATATAGAGCCCTTTGTACCTCCATTTCCCCCTCAGATGCAACAAAAACATTAAATTATTAAAACCAAAGGTAAAAGCTTTATCCTTTTTATTTAGAACTATTATATATTTAAAAACTCAAGTTCATCTTCATTTTAATCATTAATATACATGATTAAACCAATTTGTAATGCTTTTTGTTAAATTTCTCTCTAAATCTCCAATTCCACATAAAAATCAAGAAAATTTGTAATTTCTTTTATTTTTATTTTTAAATACAATTCAAAATAAGCTGTATTTACATTATTTGGATAAAATTTATTCAAAATTATTATATTAAGTGTTAAAAGTAGGTTACTTTCTCTTTTCATAATAATTTCCCTCTATTTGTATTTTTAATAATTCTTTTATTAATATATAGCTTTAATATTGGCAGTATTATTGTTATAAATTGTTTTTTATTGTGAAATACCCATTTTTTACGCCTTTACTATTTGTTTCAAACAATAATCAAGTGCCATAAATAAATTAATTATAAAATATTAATATATCTATTCTCATTATATTTTCTTTTTATAATATGATTTATATTATTTTATTTACTTGATAATATAAATATTTTATGCCATAATTATGATAACTCTTTATTATTATAATTAATCTTTATCTTATCATCTAATCTAATAAGGACGTTCATAGTAAAATAAGTAAAATATTGGTAGTATTTACTTATTTTTTCATAGTCAAGCTTTACACATAATTTGTCACTTTTTGTCTGAGTTACTGACCTCTGTTCTTTTATACCTCATTGGCTTCTGAAAGAATCAGGTCTTTATCCCCTTTGAGATCTTCTTGAGGGGGTATATATGTCTTATTATTTTTTAAGGCATTTTTATGAGTCAAAAAGCTCAAAAATAGTAACTTTGAAACAAAAAAATTTCAATTTCTAATATTTTAAGCCTTTTTGGAGTATATAACTAATTTACAAACAAATTCAATTTTAAGATATGAGTAGTAGTTTATCTTCCTCATTCATAGAAGCTGTACTGCTATGGTCAGAATTGACACTACTGGAAGCAAAAGAAGTTGGTTACTGTTGAGGCTGTTTCAATATTTTCTCTTGTTTTACCACAGTTACAGACACTAAAATTGAAAAATAAACCAATTTTTAAGGAAAACAAAGATAAAAAGCCTCACTTATAATATGAAAAATATTTTTTTATGACTTTTCTCAGATTTGATTATTTTAAACTTTTAATTTTTCAATAGAAGAAAAATGTTCAAAAATAATGCAGAATTATCCAACAGCTAGGAGATAATGACTTTTTCCAAAAATGCAAGGCTTTGGTATGAAATTTTGATCAAAAATCAAGTACTATTATGTTCCTTAAAGCTCTTATAAGATAGAATTGTTTGAAAATAGTAATTTTCACAGCTTTATAGAAAGACATTCCAAATTCATTTTTTTACATTTATTATTATAAAGATCTATTTTTCTACCAAAACTTAAGATCTATCCAACATTACTTTGCAAGGAATATTGATGGCAAAAAAAATTTCTTCAAGAGGAATTTCACTCAGAAATTAATTAAGAAAGAAATTTCAGGAAATTTGTATGAGAAAATACGCCCTGAGATTACTATCAAAGAGAAAATATACTCAAAAGCTAATAGAGTGAAGTTGTAATCAAAGTGCCAAAGTTAACAGTCATTAAAGATGCTTCAATTCACTGTTGGGATGGCTCAAGTTGAATAATGAATGTAATTATTTTTTCAGATTTTTAAAATTTTGAGAGTTATTTCAAAATTTGTGTTGAAATTTTTTATATATTTCTCAAACAATTTGTAATCCAATGATGCAAGTCAAATATTATTACATGAAAAGAAAAGATAGGACAAAGAGGACATTATTTTATTTCCTAAAATTTTTCTTGCTCCAAAAGTAAAATTTTATATCACTGCTATGGGTGTCCCCCAGAGGAGGGTAATCAAGGATTCCCCTCCCAAGAGCCCATCAGAAGCGGGGCCAGGGGCCACTCTTTTTGAGCAAACTCAATGTGGGGTTGTCAGGGGACAAGGATTGGTATAAGGAACATAACAATCAGGTCTCTGATTGTTTCTGTGTAGTATTATGGAAATATAAGGTGTAGTGTTACATCAATATAAAACTATGAAAATAGACATAAAAAAGAATAAAAGAATAAAATAAGCCAAAAGCAGTTAAATCAATCATTAAAATAGAAATGCCCAAACACATGCCCCCAATTATTTATGCGGGCCAATTTCTCTACATTAGTGGCTGATAAGGAAGCCCTCTTATAAGTGATTATCTTCCTACCTCCTGAAAAAACCCTTTTGGAAGGAGCACTGGTAGCAGATATGGCCAAATACTTACGTGCCATCTGTGCAAGGGTGGGGAAGATTGATCCTTGCGAATTCCAGAAAAGAAATACATCAGTTGTCTTGGGCTCAGAGAGTTCAGAAAAAAAGTATAACAGTTCACCTTCTAATGTATTCCCCTCCTGTGGTGTGGGGGGGTACATTTCATCAAATAGCCCTGTCGCCTCCTTCTCTGTATTCCATGGAACTATTGAAGTGTTGCTTGGCCTCTTCTTCAAAGATGGTTTATAGTTGACTTGCTGATTTTCCAAACCAAGACAGAGTGAGGTCATGCTTCTCAAAAAAATGCATCTTGATCTGAGGGTCCAGAACTGGAGCATAGATTAAAGGCTTCTTGCAAAGCAAAATTTGAAGATATTTGTTGAGCTTTGTAGTCATTTCTGCTGCTGCAGGCTCTATTTGCTGAACATTTTAATTTCCACAAGCCTATGCACATAATCATGGGCTTCGTGAGATTTGATATAGCTGTGGGACATGAGAAAACTCACCTGATGGATGTGTCTGATCAATGAGATGTAGAGGGGTAAAGCATAATTAATTGTGGGGTATTTTGACCCACAAATTATTCTTGTAGCTTCATCAAGTTGCTGAAAGAAGTTAATCATAAACCTTACTTTGTCCTATTTGAGAAAGGTGAGGCAATATTGTTCCATATTGGCTGGGTCACAGAACTGATTATATGCCTCTTTTAGTGATAAGGCACACTCAAGCATTATGTATGTGGAATTCCATTGTGTTCAAACATTTGTCAAAAAATGTTGGATTTGATATCATTGTGGAAAAGCTTCACAGTGGTGACAAATCGTTCATGTTGTTGGGTGCTCTGGCGTAAATAAGAGCCCAGTCGTGCAATTTGGGAAATTATTGAACCATAATTCAAGTCCGTTCTATCTGGTTGGTCAACAATTCTTTCAATTGACATTGGGACAGGAAGGCCCAATTAGTCATTCTGATGCAAACCTGAAGAAGGAAGAGGCTGGGCCAAATTATTCAATCCATCTTGGGCGGCGAGATGGAGAGTATGAGCCATACACCCAATGGCTTGGGTGTCAGCAGAGAAGGCTGGTGTCATATTCTGGATGATGTTGGCCATTTTTGTGTCAACTGAGGCATTGTCAGAGTTAATTGAGATAATTTGATCTTCCAAGTTATATCTCCTGAGGATATCCATGAAGTGTTGGGCCAGAGATGCTCCCGAATGATCCCCTAAAAAACCCAATGAGAATGTCAGGCCAACATGATTTAAATATTGGTGAGATTGCTTACCATTGAGCTTTATTAGGCCCAAACTTACAAATTGTAAGTTGAAGTCTTTATTGAGGAAGTGAGCTGTGACAGCCATAAAAGCCCTCACGTTTGGACTTGTCCAAGTGTCGGATGTGAATGATACAAAAGTGGTGTTGTTGGAAAGTATGTTGCAAAGGTGTTCTTGATGGAAAAATAAATCTTTGATAGATTTGAAGTGAGAGCAGCCCAATGCACAAGAATATTAAAGATTGATGAATTGCACAACTCCAGGAGAGTATGAAATGCTGGAGATTCAACCAGTGATAAAGGTAGATCACATGTGGCAATGAAGTACAAGAGGGCAGTTTTCAAGGATTCTATGGACAAAGGCTGTTTAAATAAATAAGTATGATGATTGATACAATGGAACAGTTATTTTAAAATACTTACTTTTTTTTGGATGCCGACTTTGCACAAACTTGTCAAGAGTACCACTGCTGACACATTGTTTATTTGGGTTACACAGATTGTGAAGAGCATTGAGATGATTGGTCATGGACTTGGTGCTCCCTGTTTGATAACATTTGAGTTCTTTCTGCAAGGGACTCCTTATTGATTTGTGACTTGGCATTCGACGTAAGAATCATCATACTCTGTAAAAAAACCCATACCCAGGAACGGTTTTGGTGAGTTGTTGCTTCAATGATGGATGTTTGAGTTGTAGCATCTGCTTCACTTGAAGTAGTTTGTTGAGAAGGTGCTACCGATTACATTTTAGTAAAAAATAATGAGCTTTGAAATCAATTGAGAAGTAAAAAAATCATCTCAGAGATGGCGACAAAAAAAAATAAGATAAAAATGTAGATTAAGAAATGAAGAAATTTAAAAATTGGAAAAACAAGTGGGCAGACATTGGCTCCTGAAATTCAGGAGCACAGGTTTTTATAGTCCCCGCAATCCCCTCCCAGCTCCTTTTCTCCCCTCTGGGGAGGTGTGGGTCTGATTAAAAGATAAAAAACCCGCTCTCCAAGCTGGGCAGGGTACGGTATAGCTCTAATGGTTGGGGACTCCCACGGGGAACAGCCATAATCACTACCTATCAGAAAAGAATTCAGAATATAAGTTCTAATTATGGCATCATTTAACCCTTTTGAGAACAAAAAAGAGCTCTTTTGGCCATTTTAATCCTAAAAGCTAGTCATTTCTGGAGAAATGGTGGAATGAGAGCCTTCAAAAAAGGTCATAATTTGTGTGAGTACCCCTCAAAACATTCAAACATTATGTGGCAAAGTTCTTTCTAAATTAAGGTTATTCTTAACCTCTTACCAAAAGTTAAAACTGCATTGGTTGGTATTGAAGCCTCATCATCAGTTAGGTCACAGGGTCTGTGACTCAATTCCAGGCTTAAGGAAATGAACTGTTCATGTCATTTTGCATCCCATGCCTGTAAGAAAGGGATTCTGGGGAGTCTGAGACCCTTGAAGCCAAGATACCTTTTTCCCCAGAAATTTAATGTTTCCATCCATTTTATATCCATTTCCTTTGCATTTAATATACTTGAACTCTTAATTATGTAATTCAATAAGAGAATTACAGTACACAAATGTAATTATTCACTCCTCAGATTTAAATTCAAGTTCACTCAGTAATACACATGTACATTTTCATACTCCAATTTCTCATAGCTTTTAAGCTACACATCACACCTAATTTTTAACAAAAAATGAGGGTAAAAAAATTTTAAGTGTTAATTAAGCTAACATTTTTTGATAATTACCAGATTTTCTATACTAAATATATTTAAAACCCAATATAAGCTCATTTGGAGTTAAGCCACAGAGCTTTCATCCAGAGGTTACCCAACTTGGAAATTTCATGGGGAAGTTAATAGTGAAATTTAATTTATAATTTTACTGCTTGGAGGGAAATATATTTAATTTTATTAAATCTTTTTAAATTATATTTTATTTATAAATGTTTACTTGAAGTTTTCTTTTTACTTAATTTTTTTATGTAAAATTGTATTTTTACAAGTTTTTCAATTTCTATGATTCTTGTAAAAACTACCATTCCAAATATTACTCTAAGAATTAAAATTAATTATTTCCTTTTTATTTGTTCATCATGTTTTAATCTTTGCTCTTTTGGGAATATGGAAATACCTCTAAGGCTCACAAATGCACACCTGTCTACTTAGAGACCCAGCTAGATCACTTATAAAATGATTTTTTCCAGTTCCAAAGTAGAATAAATTTGGTTATACATGTTTACTTTTATTTTCTAAAAGATTTAGATCTTTATAAATCAAAATTTCTGGTTTATTTTAATTATTGGAGTTAAAAATTGTTGGTTTGTGTTTTTCAGAGAATTTCTTGTAGTAGTATTTGAAGCTCAAGAAAGCACATCTTGTTGACCAAAGCATCACTTTCTGTGAATGAAGTTTTAAATACCATTCTTCTTCACATAAATATGCATTTTCTAATCTCCTATTACAGATTAATAGCTATCAAAACTAACAAGATACAAAATGAGGAAAATTTGGGAAAAAATTTCAAATCCCAAATAATTCATTTCACATATTATTAAGTTTGACTGTTTCATTGGGAAAAACCAATTAGTTCAAATAAGTAATAAGTAACTCTCTTTGAAAACAAAATTCATTATTTATTCCATAATATATTCTTTTGAAAACCAAAGTCTTGAGCTTATTATAATCAAAATATTGATATGTGTCATCTTCTTGCAAAAGGGATAGAGTTGGAAATCACACATCAATTATAGAGAAATTTTCATTAGGAAAAAGACCATTTAAATTCTTGAAAGGCAGGGAAAATTGCTAGTTATATTTTTTCTGTTTCAAAACTGTGTTAAATAGTAGTGAATGTATATTTGAGGCTTTTAGAATAGCTGATATAGTAAAATATTAATCATTGTATGTATTGAAAACTTATATCATTTTCAAGGAGTGTAATATAGCTCTCACAGGGTCTTTTTTTATCATCATTCAACATGTCATAGTAATGTTTATACATCTTACTTACTACTAGATTACTGAAAACAGCTTTTACACCCAATGAAAGACTTTTTGTGAACTTTCATTACTTAAATAAGGGTTCAGAAAATTTGGAATTTCATAATAGGGTATTTATATCAGAATGTGAATATTTTAGGTAGTTTCAGGAAACAATATCCCCTTCAGGAAATAGTCTGTGGCTTCTGTATGAGATAATAATAATTATGATTTGTTCATGGATGGTACAGGGAAAAGAAATATGGAATCAAAAAGAGTCTGACATGCATCATTTGTGAAACTCTTGGGTCTGGTGTTGTAAGGTTTGACTATGAAACAATAAGTAAAAATTACTGATATTTTACTTGTTTTACTCTGAATGTCCTTATAAATGAAATAAATAAGATAAATATAATTATAATAATGAAGATTTATTATAATTATGGCCTAAAAATAATTATATTATCAAATAAATATAATAATATAATTTATATTATAAAAGAATAATATACTAAATAAATATATTAGTATTTAATAACTAATATACTTGAAAGCACTTTATTATTGTTACCAACAAATAATCAAGGTGTAAAAAATTGTTTTTTATTAATAAAAAACAATTAATAACAATAATATTACTAATATTAAAGTTATGTATTGATATAAAAAATCTACTTTGAACACTTAATATAATAATCTTGAAACATTTTATGCCAAATAATATAGATACAGCCTATTTAAATTGTATTTACAAATAAAAATAAAAGATATTACAAGTAATCTTAAATTCTACGTGGAAAAGAGATTTTTAGAGAAATATAACAAAAACAATCAACCAAATGGAGTAATCATTTCAATATTGATGGTTATAATAAAGATTAACCTTGTTCTTTGATAATATAAGAGATTTATATATATAGAATAAAGATTTTGCCTTTTGATTTAGTGTTTTCTTGTTTTTGATGCATCTGAGGGGGAAATAGAGTAAAAAGAGCTCTATTTGTAGTAAATTCCACCCTTCTAGAGTCCAGTAGGCTTCTAGTAGACGTGTACTGGTGTTATCCACTGGAAATAATCAGTATTTCAAGTTTTAGTGATGATTACATCATGATCAAACCCTCTTATCTCATTATTACACCATTATTTAGAGTTATCACTATAACTCCAAGTTTGATGACATCATAGGCTTGGCAGAAGCCTAAACTTTGTGGATTTTATTAGTATTAATCGTAATTTAATAGTATTCACCAGATTTCTCATTTATATAATTGTTAAACTTGAAATAAGCTTACAGTGAGTGATCATAAATGATCAATTTTAAGCTTAAAATTTGATCATTAATAACCTCTAAGTTATAAATGCTACAGACATTCAGAGAGTGAATTCTGATATCTTGGCATGTCCTCATTAAGCTGCTAAGAGCATTTCATTACATCATCAAAACTCTATTTTTGATGATTTTTCTTGTATCTCATCTTTTCTGTTGAAATACAATATTTTAAACTTCAAACCTTGATTTAAGGGGGTTTTACTTTGAATATTATGATGGAAAATACATCATTATTCATGTATGAGCTATTAGAGCCTGAATATCCACTTTTTTTAAGCTTGGACCACTTTCACAACAAAGTGGTCAACAGGTCTAGCAATTTTGTTCAAGAAACCCTTACAAGTTATAACCTTGTTTATAGCTTGTCAAATAAAGTTCATATCTGTTCTCTTACAGTAACTAAAGGGTGACTTTATTTTTGGTTTAACTCTCTATCATGTATATTTCAAGAGATATTAGCTAAAAACCATGAATGTATGCACTGACCAAAAAACTGCATATATTCAGCTTAATTCATTAAGTATTGACTTTAGAGAAATGAAAAAAAGAATTTTATGTGTAGTTTTTCATGGGGAATTCAATGGTTCAATTTATTTCACATGTTGTTTCATTGGTTTCTGAGTTAAATAAGATTTTATGTCTTTTTTAGGGTATTCTTACTTATTATTCAGTAATTATTGACTTTACAGATATGCCATGAAAATGATATATGTGTATTTTACCATGAGGAATCTAATGGTGTAATTTATTTCACATTTTCACTCATTAGATTCTGATTTAATTCAACGCTTATGCCTATGTATGGCATTTTCACTGGTTTTAAGATAATTATTAAGAGTATAATTATTATAAAGTTTTCTTGTGACCTTTTTGGATATGTGGTCATACCTCAAATGCTCACAGGTGTATTTGTATTTCAAATGAGCTGAGAAAAAGAATTTTTGCTGATGAACTTAATCAGATATCTATTTCATTCATGTTTTTTTTCCTTTCAAAAAATCAAACTCAAAAGTAAAGAATTTTTCTCAAAGTAATATACTTTTTTGTCTTGCCCCTAATCTCAGGTTGCAAAATTTCTTACTCTAAATTCCCGTAATTTTTTAACCATTTTTGAGGGGCTCAAGACTGAAAGCTCTTGGTAAAAATAAAAAGACATTCAAATTCCTCCTTGCGGAGTCCGACACCTACCAAATAACACCACACTATTTTAATATCTCTATAATAGGATAGATCATAATCCATATCTTTTTGACAAGTCTTTTTCTACGGAATTTTTTTTGAATTAATCCCTGCAGAAAACCAACTATCAACACCAATCATTTATTTGAAAGGGTTTGGTTGCAGCCCAAGATTTTATGGAAATAGAGCTTTTAGTGTAGTCTTGAGAGCCACGCGATTTCAAGTGCCCAGTCACCAGCGCATGTTCCATGGATATCACTGGTATGCAATATATGGTATTCACTTTGTGAGCCACATTCAGCTCGCTCATGATGTCACAGCGTTTGGTCAAGACTGTCCCAGTTGACCGCCTCGAATCGATGAGCACGACTTCCAATACAAGATTCAGGCATTTCTCATTTCTCAATACGTCAAAGTCGATTAAGATTGTGCTTTTTTGAAAGTTGGAACGATTTGATTTTTATACATCCAAAACACGATCAACTCCGAACTGAACGATTGGCAATAATACGTTATTCATCAAGTTCATCCTGTAATGAGTCTCACGTATGCGACCGCCGGGGCATCTATTCTAACATTTGGAACAGTTTCCCTCTACCTTCTTTTTACAAACTCGGGGGAGACTTTTAATGTGGGATGTAGGCTTCAAGGTTTTTAATCAAGCTTGGGACGAAAAAAACTGAACTAATTTTTCGATGTGTAAATCACTCAAATAGCCTTTCTTGAAAAAACATCACCACATGCTTGGGCATTTCTAGGAATCGCCCTAAACATAGGGTTAAGCGTTATGGGCGCGGGCTGGTGAGCCAAGTGAACTATTCCTTTTGGATATTAACAGTTATAATAATTTTTGGCTCGATTATAAAGGGGAATTCTAACAACTGGGGCATCAATTCTTGGGGGAGGTGTGCGAGCGCCAAGAATTAGAACAAAAAATTTGATCAGCATTATATTTTGTGAAGTTGTGGGTATATACGGTGTGATCGGCGGTAAGCCAATAAGTCCTCCTACTTGACAATAGAGACTTCTTTTAACTTTGGTTTGTTTATTTTTCAATATACATAATTTAGCCATCGTATTTTCATCCAAGATTGGCTCTTTTTCATCGGCGGAATCGCTTTACACTAAGGAAAATTACTTTACAGGATTTTCTTTGTTCTGGGGAGGATTAATCATGGGCTTTTGTAATTTGCTTTGTGGAATTGGCGTTGGAATATCTGGTTCAAATGCTGCATTGGCTGATGCCTCCGATCCAAGCTTATTTGTAAAAATTTTGGTCATTGAGGTTTTCAGTAGCATTCTAGGATTGTTTGGGTTGATTAGTTAAGCCTTTTTTACTCAAGTCAATTAATTTCCTCCTAACCTTATTGACTCATTTTTTTCACGTCCTACAAATAGTTGGCCTGCTGGTTTCTGGGAAGGCTGGCGAGTTAAAGTGACCTGGCGGTTTGTTTTCATTTTCATTTTTCTCCGTCCCAAAACTGTGTTCGAATGTTTCATATCGACTGCAAAATTCTTTGGCCTTTGCTTACAAAATTTGTCATGCGCGCGTTTATGTATTCACAAAATATCATCTAATTGGCTTGCGAACTTACCATTTAAATTTTTCTAAGAGCTGTAATTTGTTTGATCAAGGAGGGCCACCAGGCAGATTTTTTAATTATTGAAATATTTTCAACACATTCTGCAAAACCCGCCTCAACATTCATTCCCACAGGAATTTTTGAGTTCAATGATTTTAGATTAGATGTACACTGTAATAAGATCGCACACAAGAGTTTTATTGTTAATCTATGACGTAAAAGGCTCAATGTTTGGGGCACCTATTTGCATAAGGTCTTACTAAGCACCTGGCATTTTTGTGAGATTTGAAGCTGTGGTCACAGGAATTTCTCCTGTATGCTGCTTGTTTTAGTGGTGAGCATGACTTGAGTTTTTGGGCCTAACCGGTGAAGTTGTGCGGTGAGGCATTTCTATTTTTAGGCTTCCTTAATAATCCATTTTGCACGCAAGGCGTTAAGTTAGCCATCTCTCTGACCAGCCTTATGTTACTGGTGAGATTTCTGTACTGCTTAAAGAGTACTTTCATACAAGCACAAAACTGTCTTTGACGTATGCTAGACACTTGAGGAAATCAATAAAAATTGGAGTTAGATAAATCAACCAAAAATGCTTAGCATAGGATCATGAATTAAGGATTTATACTTTTTTGAATAAAACTAAAGTTTACAATTGAAATAAAACAAAAATAACAAGGAATTATTTGCTGGAAGAATAGAGCTTTTTTCCCATAGAGATTAAATTTAAATATAAAAAATACACTTAATATTTGATGTGAGGTAGGAATTTAATTCTAGAGAGATGATAAGTGAGATATTGGTCAAGTGATTGAGCAATTCATAAAGTAGGCTACTAATAATCCCTGAAAAAACAGCAATCTCTCAAAGGTCATCCCATACAATCTTCCATAAAATAAAGGAGTTATTACCCTTTTGGGAGGTTTTAAGCACAAAATTATGTATCACAAGGTAGTTTTCAGATTGAGTTTAAACTAAGTACTTATGAGACCAAATGTAAGGTGTGGATATGAAACTTTGATTGAAAATCAAGTACTTTTCCTGTCCTCAAAATTTGTATAAGGTAAAAATCAATTAAAAATAGTAAGAATTATTATTTTTAAGAGAAAACACGCCAAATTTATTGTTTATAACTTTATTAGTATAAAACAATAATATTATAAAAATTTATTGTTTTACCAACAATAAAAATTTATCCCAAAAATACTCTACAAGAGATATTTTAAGGCTACAAAAGAAATTTCTTCAAGAGCAATTTCAATTGGAATTAATTGAGCAAAGAACTGCAAGCAATTAATTAAAGAACAAAGTCTTTAAAAAGAATATTAAAGAGAAAACACGCCCAAAAGTGACCAGAGTGAATTTGGAAACAAAGTGACAAAGTTTACAGTGATGAAAGATGCTTTAATTCACTTTTGGGGTGGTTCAGGGGTAAAAATGATTATAAGAGTTACAAACAATGATTATAATGATTTTTTAACGTGGTTAAAAGGATTAAAATGATTTAAAAATGGTGGTTGGAATCTTTGATTGATTGGTTTAACAGTGTTTAAACTAATTAATAAAAGGAAAAGATTCTAACATGAAGAGAAAAGTGGGGCAAAGAAGACATTCTTTTATAGCCATCAATTCTCTTACTCCAAAAGTAAAATTTACTCTTGTCAGTCGTGAAAAACAGTCTGACAACAGAAAAGCCAATTATGGCATCATTGAACCCTGGTTTAGACCAAAAAGGGCTGGTTTAAGCCATTTTTAGCCATTTTAGACCCTTAAATCAGCCATTACTATAGCAATACCAGGCCTAGAGCCTTCAAAACACGTCAGAATGTGAGTCAGAGGCGTAGAAACCAGTTAAAACTGTTTTTATTATGATTGTTTTATCTTAAGGGTAGTTTTACCCTCTTGGCAACAGCTAAAACTACCCCAGTTGGTATCAAAACCTCATCATCAATTGAGTCCACAGACCCTGTAACTCAATTTCAGGCCAAAAGTGATGAACTTTTGCATGCATTTTGACATCCCACGCCTGTCAGCAAGGATTTTGGGGGTCTAGCTCCCCCTTAGAGCTGGAGTTCCTTTTCCCCCCCAAATTTAATCTTTCCAATTTATTTTTTCTTTAATTCCTCATCATGTATTATACTTATAATTTACATATGTAATTCAATTAAATTGTACAGTACAATACAGTAATAATTGACACCTCATATGTAAATCAAAGTTCACTTATGTAATACACGCGTGCATTTTGACATTTCAATTGAATTCAATTGAAAATACTTCAATTCCTCATAACTTCTAAACTAAACACAACACCTCAATTTTAACACAAAAATTGATGGTTAACACCACATGTGGTGTGAATTAAATTAAGGTTTTGAGGATTTTCAACTTTTGTATTGAAAATACTAAAAACTTAATTTAAGCTTATTTAGAGTTGAGTTACAAGAATTTCACTCAGAGGTGACCCCACCTGATTTTTTATGAGGAATCCAATGGTGAAATAAATTTTATATGTTTATTTATTGGATAAAAAGTTATAATAAATTTTATTTAACTTTTTTCCAAATTTATTTATTTTTTCACAATTTTGTTAAAATTTCATTTTTACTTAATTTTTTCAAGTATAAATGTAATTTTATAATTTCAAAATTTGATGTAATTTTATTCTTAAATTGTAATTAATTTTTTTATTTTGAATATCATTTTATATTCATATTTTGATTTTATTTTTAATAATATAAATAAATTTATTTTATTTATATTAATATGTTAATTTTTGTATTTGTGGTCTTTTGGGTATATGAAATTACCTCTAAGGCTCACACCAAACTTTCAATTATTTCTGATTTTATTTCCTTATAATTAATTTTAAAATATTATATTATTTCAAATGAAAATGCCAAATTCTGAATTTTTCTTATCAAGGAATATATTGATAAGATATTACATGAAGCCTTGAAGAACTAATTTCACCCATTAATTGGAATGTGATTCATTTTCCCTTGATCAAAACATAAAAAAGTGATAGTTTTTTATCCATAAAGCTTAACAATATTTCTTGAATTCTGAAGCTTATATTTCAGAAAATAATTCCTGAATTGTGTTGAAAATATGTACTACACTTCATCTTTTTATTTAAATCTTTTTAATCTTTTCAAAGAAGAAATTAATTCATTTTTAACATAAGTAAGATATTAGTTGGGCTGGGGTTCTTGAAAGTTCAAATAGATAGTGTCTTTTTCCAAAAAGCTACAAAATCATATCAGGGGGTTGAAATATAAAAAATACTGGGCTTTATGTATTAATTATTTTGAGAGGGATATTTAATTGAAGGAAAACATTTTTTTCTCTCAAAATTACAAATTTTATCTATCGATTTACTGGGAGTATTGTTGTATCCCTATTGAAAACGTTAAATAATTAAGCCTTTTTGTCTGTATGTCTTACCTATTCAGTTTCCATATGATCAAATTGCAAATACTTAGCCCTCAATCTTTTCTATAAGTACTCAAATATGCAATTACATAAAAATGATCTCCAATCTGATCAACATCCTCTAAAAATCAATAATACTGGATGCTGAAGCATTGGTCTAAAAAATGTTTCCATAGACACTAGATCAAGAATCATTACTCCTTATAATCTTCAAAAGGGTATTTAAACAATAGCTAAAAATCTTGGGTCATTTTCCCCCTTTTTCAAACAAATAGATATTATGTTGGGGAAAATCTAAATTTCATTCCTACGGACACTTTCTGATACTAATATTAGTCTATCAAGAATATAATTTGTGCTTTTTCACTTTGGTAATTAAATAATTTACAATAGCACTCTTGATGGTGAATTGAAGATAATACATAAAAGCAAAATCTGTACTTATGAATGGATTTCCACCGCCCTTAATTTATTTTTAGTTAATTGATTTAGTACTGTGAAAGTTTCAAAGATTTAATAAGATTGGAATCTCCAAGAGTTCTAGAATTTAAGTCCCTTCTATGAAAACTAAAGAGAATAATTTACCACGTATCCACTCCAAATATAACAAATCTAATCATAGCACAAAGCATGACAAGGTATAGATTGATCACTCTAGAAATAATCAAATCAATAAGAACTTAGCTAAATAGCATCAATTTCGGGAGTGTTTTTGATAAAAGCTTAAACAAATAATTCCAATTATCACTTTATGAATTCATCGTTAAAAGGTTAGATTTAATTTCCAAGGTCTTGGAAGTATATATGGATGGTCTTATTTAGACTTAATTATAGTGTAGAATTCAAACTACAATGAGTGTTTTTTTAAAGATAAAAAATACAAAAAAAATCATATTGAACAGAAATATGGATGTACAAGGTCAGTTTTAATAATCAAAATCTCAAATATGTAGGAATTTTGAAAATAGGAATTGGTGTTAATATCTGGAATTGAAATAAAAGAAACACACTTTGAAATATAAAAGAGATTTTTGGGCCTTTATTTTCTTTACATGAAATGAGAACTTCTCCAAGCAAAATTAAGTGTCTCAAAAATTTGGAAATTATTTACTAATAATTAATAGTCATTTTTTTGATAGTAAATCTTACTCAATCTGCTTTTATACACTGAAAAATGATATAGAATTTTTCTGAATCATTTTCTATAGACTATGAATGTGAGCCTGTGAGGTATGTATAATATACCCATAAGGCCACATATAACTTTATACACAGTTGAATTTGTCTTCAACAGACTTTTTCATTGAATTTAAAATAAAAAATAACAAAAAATAAGTATAACTTTTTTTTGGATAAACAAAGTTATAAATATTATGTAATTTTTGGATTCTACACCAAAAATAACCTAGGGTACATCCATAAGGTGTTATACCCAAAAACACTTATTTCTTATGCTATTGGAAGATTTAAGAATCTCACAGTACTAATGTAACTTTCTTAACATTTTTTTAAAATTGTTAAATTTAAGCTTAAATAAGCTTGATTTTAAAGTTGCATAAAGTTTATGCAAACTTACCAAAATTTTAGTTAAAATTGAGGTGTGGTGTATATTTACTGAATTGGCTAAGGATTTGCCATACAGAATGTAAATCCTGCATGAGCTCAATTTATAAGGGTTTAAGGCCATAGTATGGTTTTAAATAAATAAAAGGGCAAAATCCACGCAGAAAGGTGGGACAAAGGAAAAAGACCAAATAGAGCTGGGGTACCCAACTTTTTGGATCTGCAAGGATTCAATTAAGGTTTTCCACCTGTATTGGAGGATTTTCAACCTTATTTAAACTTTAATATTAGACTTTGATCCAACATTAAAGTTTAAACTGGTTTTATCCCAATATTCAGGCTTGAATTTAAGCTTTTAAGAACTGTCAAAACTTAATTAAGCTAAAAAGCTTAAATAAGCTTAAATTTTTAAGGTTAAAAGCATTGAAACCTTGTCAAAAGTTAAGGTTTGGTGTGTATTTCTATTTTACGTGGAAAAATAGCAATAACTTCAAAAATTCATTCAAAATCAAATTCTTAATGGATTTGCTTGAAAGTTTCACACAGATTACAATTCGATATTATCTATATATAAATTAAATTTTAAGTATCTTTTATAAATAAATTTCCTGGGTATTTAGCCTGGAAATTTACTCTTTTAATTAAAGCTCAAAGAAAATTATAATTTCTCTAAAAATGAGTTAAAAATTGAGTTTAAGAGATTTCTGCTTGAAACTCTAATTTTAAGCTGTTCATGTGATGACATTTAATATAAATAAGTTTATTTATATTAAAAACTTAAAATAATTAGTTTAAATGAGGATTAAAGTTACATGGAGTTAAGAATAACACTGATAACTTTAAATTGGAATTAAAAATAAGTTACCTTAAGTTAAGAAATTTATTTTTAAGCATGGTTTTTCAGCTTTGACCTGAGAACGCCCTCTATATTTATTATGAATCCAGAGATCTGCTCTGAAGACATAAAAAGAGTCTTTTCATCACTGTTTTTGTCCATCATTCATTATCAATCCAATCATATTAGAAATTTAAACAGGTAAAGTTTTATTAAATAGAAAATCTTATTATTAAATTAATTCTTAAGTTATTTTATTCTTTATTAATCAAAATTAAAGAATTGAAATCATAGCATTCAGATTATTGTTTTAATCACCAATAATACATTTTATTATATAAAATTATCATCTTAAATATCTTCTAAAAATCCACAAATTCCTCTTAAAAACTCTTTAATCATAGTTTTTATTATAAAAAGTTTTTTTATCTTTAAAAATATTGATTTTTGGCATGTTTTCAACTTATAATTATTATTTAATAAAATAACTGTTGTTGTTTAACTTGTTGTATTAAGTAAATATTATAAGTAAGTTTTCTCTAAGGTTCTATATCTTTTTTATCTAGTATCAGTTTTTTTTCATATAGAATTTTTCTATAAGAATTATTTCTGCAAAGTGTGTGTTTTAATTCTTTTATAAATAATATTTATATTATTCATAAGTGGTTAATATTCATATTTTCCACATGTAATTGTTTCATTAAGCGCTTTACACTTCTTATTGTTATAATTGTCAGTGACTATAACAATAATAGAATAATTATAACTTATTATAGCTATTATATTTTTTTTATTATTATATTTTATAATAGTAATTAAATCTTTTTATATAATTATTTTTAATAATTATATTTAAATTTGTGGTTATAATATTTCATTATATTATATATTTCTACTGAGGACAGTCATAGTACTCTTGATATTGCTACTATTATCAAGAGTTTCATAGACAAACCTTACAATGAAGAACCTTTCCAGAGATAAAGTCAAATTTGCTTTACAGAATTAACTATGGATTCAGGAAACTTTATATTTTTTTTCAAAAAAATAGTATTTAGATTTTGATTTTGATATTTCAACTTATTCAATTGAAATTTATGTTGAACATTAAGCTATTCTAATATTTTAATTTACCTCAATCATCAAGCTCATAACTTAGTGGAAGAATAATCAATATTTTCTTAAAATCAGCTGTTTATTTATTGTAAAAGGAATAATTCAGTGGAAACGTATAAATTTATCAAAAACAGTTATCTTTATTCTAAAAATAGTAAAAATGTGACCCATATATCAAAAAAATCTATTAATCAGCCATTTGAATTCCAAATAAGAGTCTTTATATGTTAAAAATAATAACTTTTGATTATTTTGAATTAAACAGAAGAGAAAATATCATTACCATTCACTTTCCTACCCAATGAAGCTCAAAAAAAAGAAAAAAGGTGAAATTAATTATCCAACAGGTCAATATTCATAATGAAACATACAGGGTTTATTTTGGTCATCAAAAAACACTTTTTTATATTTTTCAAACTCAAATTTTATAAAAGATGTTGATGTTCTGAATGGAGGTAGCTCCCAAGTAAATAATTAAATATTGAACTCACAAATTATTATGTATTTCATTTTTCAAAGAAATAGTAAGGTATTTTGTTTGCCTAACTTTATTTGAATATTTATTAATGAGCTTCTTTATTTTTTGGATTCTGAATATAAAATACAATGTTGAATTTTTTTCAATTTAACAATAGAAAAATTCTTTACCTTGCAGAAACATACATCAATTCAAAGAAATGAAAGGTTCCTTTGAAATTTACACTTTTTCAAAACCACAGGAAAGACCCCTTCCAATTTGTGTTTGATGGAAATTCAAGCCTCTATCAAAATATGGCCAATTGGCCATATTATCATTTATAGGCCAATTGGCCTTTGGGCCACACTCATATTCTCTGGCCATATCCTGTTTAATTGGTACCTTTGGACAATTATTTACCCTCCAAACCTCAGGCCATTTCCTTGACTTTGGGCCCCTGGCCCACACCCTTTGATTGGGAGGTTTTGGGCCTTTTAGGCCCCCTACAGCCTCTATGGCCTGTGGGATGTGGGACCAATTAGGCCAAAAGGGGCCAAAGGGGCAGCTAATCAGCCCCCCAATGCCAGGTGAGATCCAAACCACAAGTGGGCCCACCTGAGCCCCAATTTTGGCTCAAACCTCAGAGGGCCCAAATTTCCCCAAGGACCCAAGAACCACAGATTGGCCATGAAAAACCCATGGACCCCAATATTCCACCTATGGCCTCTGGAAACCACCAGAGGAAATCACCTCATGTCCAGAAAGGATTCCCCTCAATTCAAGGTAAGACCCTTTCCTCAGTTACAGACCCTGCACTGCAAAAACCAGGAATGTGGCATATATGGTATTATATACCATTATGCACCATTTTTCCTCAGAAATCCAATGGTGATGGTTTCAGAACCTCATTATGTCATTTAAAATCAAGTCCCCAAATCTATCACTCCACTTCAAAGGAAGGTTTTAATAAGCCAGTCTTGCAATCCATGGTGGCCATCAGAAGACCTTTTGAGGATACCAATCCCCTGGACCTTCAGATGTTGGTTATTTCATTACAACAGTATTTCCCCAAGAGAATACTTTCCCAGGATTCTTAAAGGGGAATTTCAAGAGGTTGTTAATCATTAAAATCAGTTGTCAAGGAATGAAGCACTCCAGCGCTCCTTGGACAACTCAATTTGTCCATACAGGAAGTATTCAGACAACCTGTATGGCATTAGACCATTTGGGCCAATTCATATTCCACTGTGGTAGTTCAAGACACACAGTTCATTTCTCAAGATGGCCAGAACTGTATTGACCCAAAACACTCAATACAGCTGGGTGATCAACCCTCCAGGATCAGTCTTCAACTTTTCACATATACTGGCCACCTTTTCTTCTGTGGGGACTTTTTACCCAGTTAATAAATATATTGGATTTATTTTTATTCTTATTTCATTTTTCATTATTGGAAGTAAATACTGATAATCTTGAGTCAGTCATTTGCACCTTTTTCTTTGCCTGTCAGTTGATATTGGTGGTCATATCTTTTACTAATTCCATTGTTCTTTCTGGCAGGTTTAAAAATTGAATTGAAGATTCATTTGGTCCGCTCTTTGGCCTTTGGCTTCATTCTCATCTTTGACATATCTTGTACTTTCTCTTATTTTCTTTTAAAGAAATGTATTCTTCTTTTATTCCTTTATCCTTTTGGAGCCCTCCAAGTGAGTTCTTGATTCCTGAGTGCTAGGCCACTCTTGTTTTCCCAAGGAGCTCCTGGAACATTATATGAATTAACTCATAATTGATTCTTTTCATTCTTTATTCTTTATTTTTTATCTTCAAATTATTCATTCATCAATTATGACTCTTTTATGACTGTGATAAATTTTTTCTTCAAATTCTCAAGCTTCAATTGTTCTTTTGCTCATGAAAATTTATTTTGTCTTTATGAATTTTTTCTCAATCTCATGAAAATTTTCTCTTCTTTCAAAATTGTGTGGTTGACCATTCTTTTTATTCATTCTTATTCCACTAAATTTTCATTTCAGGTCCCAGGTTAATTTGGTTTTTAATTGGTCTGAAAATCCATTTCTGACACAGATCTTCATTCATCAAGATTCATTTTGAAAATATTCTTCAATAATTTGGATTCACAGCCAGTTTTTTAGTTGATTTGATTTTGATTGATTGATTTGAAATATTTGATTTTGCCCAAAAGATTCTGGTTTTACATTTTGAATTGAATTGATTCTGATTATTGATTGATTTACCTCAAGACTTATTGATTTTGATTCATAAAGATATTGACTCATTGATTGATTTATCCTCTAGGATTTAATTGAAATTTGATTGACTGATTGACCTGAAACTGTTTCACTTTGATTTATTGACTTCCTTCAGATATTAATTTTTTGATTTTGACTTCAAGCCTCCTTGCCAAATTTCCTCAAGTACTCAAATTCAATATTTGTTTATTCTCAATTTTTTTTTTTATTCTGAAAACTATTCCTGCCCAACACTCACCTCTTGCAAGTGACACAAGATATCAGGACAGAGCTCAAGCTGTTCTTACTCCAACTCCCAGAGTTGCTCTTGATGGCACCCCAGCAGTTCCTCAACTGAGGGGCCATTTAGACAGAGGACTGGTCATGGGAGGAGCAGCACCATCCAGGAAGGAAGGAAGAGGGCCAGGAAGATCAAGTTCATTTCCAGGAATTTAAAGGACCACACTCAAAGGTCCTGGTGAAGATTATGCAGAGGAGGAGATGAACTCTGTGGAAAAGGAAGAGTCTGACAGTACTGAGGCTGCTCCTACTCCTGTGGGTGCATCTTAAAATGATTGAGGGCCAACTCTGGCCCAGTCTAATCAGCATGTCTCTCATCAGTCTGAACCGTCTTTATTGGCCATTATGCAACAAATGACCCAGATTATGGCCAATCTTCAAGCTGCTTCATCTCCTGAAGCTTAAATACTTCATCTATGAAGGCACCAGACTTCTTTGATGGAACTCAACCCTTCAAAGTCAGAAGTTTTGTTCAGTCAGGCCAGCTTATCTTTCATAATGACAAGGAAAATTTTTCTGAAGACATAATGAAAGGTCTTTATTCCACTTAATTTCTCATTGGAAGTGCTGCAAAATTGATTGAGCCTTATCTTTCCCATCTCACAAATAAAGACCCAGCATACCTCCTCAATAATTGGGCCTTATTCCAATCCCAACTCTTTAATTTATTTGGGGACCCAAATAAAGTTAGAAAAGCTGAAGCAGAGTTGGATAGCCTAAGAATGAAAGAAGGTGGGCATGAACCTTTATACATTGCTTATTTCAGAAGTCTGGTGTCAAGAATTGGGTATTGGGGTGAAAGATCTTTTATTCATGAATTCAGGAAGAATTGGCCTCCATAATTATGGATCAATTGGCCTCCCTTTCTTCAAGCATTGATTCTCTTCAAGAATTAATGGATGTTAGCCTGGAACTTGATACCAGGTACCATGAGAGGAAAAAGAAGAAGAATAATCATCAAGAAAAGAAGAGTGAATCCTCAAAGTCAAGTTCTTTTCATAATCAAAATTTTTCAAGTTCAAGTCACGAGAAGAAGAATTTTAGGGTTTAGAAAAGGTAAAAGCCCCAATCTTCCCTCTTGAACAAGGACCACAAGCTAATGGGTTCTGAAAAGGAAAGAACAATCAAGGAGGTCTTGTGAATCTATTGTGGTGGAAAGCATAGTCTTGAGGCCTGTTTCAAAAGGCCTCAGAACCAGCTTACCCAGCCAGGGGAAAGCCTGAGTGAAGATCATGGCGTGTTCAATGGTCTTCAATATTTTCCACCCACAGCAGAATTGTGCATTCTGAATATTGGTGTCAGAAATTCTTCAAAATTATGTGTTTTTTCTTCTCTCTCTGATATGTTTTGCAGTATTCTCATCAATTCTGGTGCTACCAACTGATTGATTGCAAAGACGCTTGTTCACAAGTACTCTTTGATCATTTCTGAGCTTCCAGAGAAGATTAATCTTAT
Organism: Austropuccinia psidii; assembly: GCA_023105745.1. NCBI lineage: Eukaryota > Fungi > Basidiomycota > Pucciniomycetes > Pucciniales > Sphaerophragmiaceae > Austropuccinia > Austropuccinia psidii. The sequence goes on from JALGQZ010000005.1 coordinate 24,639,395, forward strand.
CATTCTGGACTCCTCTTAGTCTCCTTCCTTATAGGTGACTCACCATACCAAATGTATGGTTGAGCTCCCATCCTTCCCAGCTTTGAATGGGACTTTCCAGTCATTGATACTCCCAAGGGAGAAGAACTCAAATTGCGCTTTGAATTCTTTAATTATTTTAATTCATCTATTGATTGGAGGAAAGGGTGATCACCTTTAATGCTGATCATAAGGACTACTATGATCCTTCTAAATCTTCCAGTAATAAATTTTCCCCTGCCAAATCATATGCATCTCTGGTCAAAAATTCCAGAACACCATTATTTCTTCCTTCTGTCCGTATTCCTTCCCTTAATTACCATAAGTCATTACTATAATCCAGAGATGAAGTCTTCAAAGAGATTCAAGATGTTTGAGAAGATAGTTCTGTATCTTCACTTCATCTCTTCCTTGGGAATGTGGACCATCCTCCTTCATCTTATCATGACTCCATGCAGGAGTGGTGGGATGAAGAAGAAGATCCAGAAGAAATAGAAACCATTATACAGGTTGTTCCCTCTGTTTATCACAATTCTTTGGATGTATTCTCCAAGGTAAAAGCAGAGAAACCTCCTCCTAACCATGTCTGTGATCATCATATTGAGCTGGAAAAGTCTCTACCTCCAGTCAGGGTGATGTAATCTTTATCAAACAAAGAGTCAGACACACTCAGGGCCTACATTTCACTTAGTTTAGATAAAGGTTTCATCTGGTCAAGCTCCTCTTCAACAGGGGCACCTGTCCTCTTTGTCAAAAAGAAAGATGAGGGTGTCCATTTTTGTGTTGATTACTGAAAGCTCAATTCTTTCACTAGAAAGAACAAATATCCTGTTCCCCCTATGAATGAGCTTATTACTGTATTTAATAGCTCTTCTATCTTCTCCAAGATTGATTTGTGTGGTGCATATAACCTTCTCAGAATCAAGGAGGGTTATGAGCAGTTGAAAGAACTTTGTCAAAGGGTCTCTTGGGAAAAACAAGAGTGGCCTGGCACTCAGTAATGAGGGAACTCACTTGAAAGACTCAAAAGATTGAATAATATAAAATAAAAGAATAAAATTTCTCTAAGAAAATATGCAAGTAAAAGATGAGATGCAATAAGAGAAAAGGAAGTCAAATGGCCAAAGATCCAACCAAGTGAGTCTGTAATCACTATTTCAACCTGCCAGAATGAACAATGGAATTGGTAATGATATGACCACCAAGTATCCACTGACAGGAAAAGAAAGAAAGAAGAGGTGAAAATGACTGACTTGATAATATCAGTATTCACTTAACAAGATGAAAAGAAAAAAAGATCAAATAAAATCAAAATATATTACTTAAATGGGAAAAAAAACCCCAGGGTCAAGGGAGGCTGGTATATGTGAAACACCAAGAGATTGACTCCTTCAGCCTGGAAGCTGACCTGTATTTAATCCTGGGAACTGTCTTGATTTTCTGATTGAATTTATACCTTGCCAAAATGAGAGTTGAACTGTTTTTAATGATATTCCCATTATGTATTTTTGGAAATAAATGTCTTGATGAATCCAGACTGTATTGAATGAATGTGGTGGCCAAGGTGGATTGATGGAGCATTGACACTTGGAAAATTGTTTTGAAACTTCCTCTTGAAATACCCTGAGAATGAACTTCCAGTATTCCCTTGGAGGAATACTGTGAATGAGAATATCCAATGAATGATTGATGGTGTCATTGTTTTTTGAGAGTAACACTTGTCTTTGAGCCTTGATGAATCCTCTGGATTATGTGATGCCTTAATGACTTTATGGAATGTTTGAATAACCATCTGATATGGGCACCATTGGATTTCTGGTGAAAAAGGATGCATAATGGTGTATAACACCCCTTTTAGCACTTTTGGTTATTGAAGGGTGAAAGTCGCCAAAGGTCTTTGAAAGGATGCCAGGAGGATCATGTATGAAATCTGGGTTTTGGGTGGCCTCAGAGGTTTCAAGGTGTTCCTGAGTGTTTTGTCCAAATAAAGCTTATACAGTCTTAAAACTGTATTTGAACAAAGAATGCAAAATGCGCAAATCTTTAATTTAATCCCCAAATGGCCTCATGCCCATTTGGTCATATTTCCCATAATACATGGGAAAATGGCCCAAATGAACAAAATGCGCAGAAAGCGCAGAAAGCTGAAAAATGTACAGAAATGTGAAAAATGCGCAAATCTGTATTTAAAGCTTAAAAAGCCAAATACAGGCTTCTGGGCTGTATATCCCCTGTTTACTGGAAAATATCAAAAAGTTCTCAAAAGCAGATAATAGCCAGGAAGGGCCTGATGATGATGAAGGTTCCACGTTGGCCCCAGATAGTTAAAAGGCCCAGGAAGATGAAATGGTCAATTTGGCCATGAATGATGGATATGGCCAAATTTCCATAAATTGGATATGGAATTGATACGCCATATGGAAGTCCAAGAGGGTGATTGCCATGGTTGTTACAGTACCCCTCACCTTGAAATGGTGAGCTCCTGAGAACCAATACAAGGTAACACATGCTGAAGAAACTTGGAAAGGATTGAGAAGGGGATAAGGAGAAGTTCTTGTGAGAAATAAAAATTCAAAAACTGATATTAAAAAGTTGGCATATGAAGTGGGACTTGCTTGGTCTTCTGTTGACATTGGCTTCATGATTGAGGTAATTTTGAAAATAAATTATGATTGTTCATGAATTGAATTTGATGTAAATAGAGAAAAAACCTTAAAATAAAGAATTAAACAAATGAAATGACAAAAATGAAAATAAATAAATAAAAGAAATAAAAAAAATAAAAGAAAGAAAGACAAATTAATTTTGAGGAATTTCCAATCTTGATGACTGAAGTTGACAATTTATTTGAATTGGCCAATGAACTGAAAAAGAAGATTTGATTCCAGATGCTCACAGGGTTGCCAAGGTGATGTTTTGAAAGATTGTAGACCCCACAGGAGAGTGCACACAAAGAGAGAAACTTACTCTTGGTAATGAACACGCCCACTAGAGCCATAAAAAGCACACAAATTTGCTGAAAGAATGAATTGGAATTTAATTGAAAAGTGAATGGTCCATTTGCACAAGTGAAAATGGCCATAAGGATTTAAATTCATATTGAAAGTTTCTCCAGAGTCCTGCGTCCAGATATTTGAAAAGTTCTCACAGAGTGACCATGGTGATGCTTTCAACAAAAAGGGTAGGATACCTCTAAAGGTGCACACCAGGAGTGGGACTTACCTTTGGTAATTCCTCTCCTCACCAAGCACCATGAAAAATCATACTCTTGAAGAATTTTATCCTGTCTTGTCAGGATATAAAGAATGAAAATCCTTAACAAGTTCAGGATAGTTCTTGAGGTTTTCAGTAGGTTCCCAAGTGGGTCTTTCTGTGTCTTTACTGAAACCTTTCCATTTCACTAAATACCATAATTTTTCTCTCTTGATATTGGAATCCAGTATTTGAGAGACTCCCCATTCCTCTTCTTCTTCAATGATTATTTGAGGAGGATACTCTTGATGCCGATTTGGGATTGTTAATGTCTTGACAGGTTCAAAGAGGGAAATATGGAATACTGGGTTGATGGACTTCCATTGAGATGGTAGTCATGAGTACGGACTTTCTTAAAGATTGGAAAAGGACTCAACCATCTTTCTTACAGTTTTTTGGTGGGTATTGTTGATTTGATGTTCTTGGAGGAAAGCCATACCATTTCACCAGGATTGAAAACAGGTGGACTTGCTCCAATTTTATCTGCATACCTCTTAAACCTTTTTATGTCAACTTCAAGTTCTCTCTTCACATCTTGCTGTACTCATTGTATTTTTGTTGATACATTTCCAGCAGCAGTCTCTTGAGCAATGTTAACTGAGTCAAAATGAGGATCTCTTCCATAAAAAGTGAAAAATAGTGATTTTTTGTTTAAGAGTGGTCAGAGTTATTGTAAGCAAATTCAGCTAGAGGGAGCCAGGTGTGCCAATCATCTTGATAATAATAGAAATACATCCAAAGCTACTGTTCTAGTATCTGATTTACCCTCTATTTCTGTCCATCAGTTTCATTATGATAATAATTTGAAAGATCTCTTGAAAACTTGAGCTTCTGAAAAATGTTTTTCCAAAAGGAAGAAACAAAAAGAGAACATCTATCACTGACAATGCTTGAAGGAAGGCCATTCTTTGAGGAATATTCTTGATGAATAAATGGGCCAAATACACTGAAGTTATTAAGGACATTGTTGGAATGGAGACTGCCATTTTCAAGAATCTGTCAACTATGACAAGAATTGAGTCAAAGGAATTGGTCTGTGGAAATTGAGTGATGAATTCAATGGAATTACAAATCCAAGGACCATTTGGATGTGGAAAATGTTTGAGGATTCCAAACTTCTCATGATTAATATTCTTGTCCTTTTAACACTGTTTACAGGATGAAACATGATCCTTGATAAATTGAGTCATGCCAGACAAGTGAAAATCCCATTAGGCAAGTTTGAGAGTCTTCTCTTGGCCAGCTAGAGGAGAGTCCTTGCACTTTTGGAGAATACTGAGTTGAATTGTGGGGTCATTGGTGACAACCACCTGATCTTTTAATAGGAGAAGTTGGGAAGAGGAATCCAGAGAATAATCTTGGACAGATTTAGCTTTACCCAAATCTTCAAAGATACTTCTGTATTGGGAATCTTTCCATAATTCCTTCTGAGTTGATTCAATCAAATTCAAAAATGATTCCACCTTGACTGCCAAGAATTTTGAGGCTTGAATTTCATCTTGCTTAATTATTTTAAAAACAAAATATAAATATAAAATTTATATAAGAAATTAAAATTTGAATTATAATTTAAAATACAAATTACTTGGGAATTTAAAATTGTTAAAACACCTTTTTACTTGAAAAGATTGGGTAAAAATACATTTTTAACAAAAAATACTAAAATTAAAATATTTTTGCAAAAAATTTGAATAAAAATTATTATAACTTTTTATCCAACAAATAAACATATGAAAATCATTTCACCATTGTACTCCTCATAAAAAGTAAGGTGGGGGGTCACCTCTGGGTGAAATTTCTGTATCTCAACTCTAAATAATCTTAAATTAAGTTTTTTAGTATTTTATATAAAAAAGTTAGAATCCTCAAAACCTTCATTTAATTTACACCGCATGTGGTGCTATCCACAACTTTTGTGTTAAAATTGAGGTGTTGTGTGTAGTTTAGAAGTTATGAGGAACTGAAGTATTTTTAATTGAAGTGTCAAGATGTGTGCATGTATTACATAAGTGAACTTTAATTTACATATGAGGTATCAATTATTACAGTTGTGTACTGTAAAAACTCAATTTAATTACATATGTAAATTATAAGTATAATACATGATGAGGAATTAAAGAAAAAATAAATTTGAAAGATTGATTCTGGGGGGGAAGGAATCTTGGCTCTAAGGCAGAGCCAGACCCTAAATTCTTTGCTAACAGGCATGAGATGTCAAAATACATGCAAAGGTTCATCACTTTTGGCCTGGAATTGAGTCACAGGGTCTGTGTCTCAATTGATGATGAGGTTTTGATACCAGCCAGGGAAGTTTTAACTGTTGCCAAGAGGGTCAAACTACCCTTAAGATGAAAAAATCATTTTAAAAACAGCTTTGACTTGTTTTTTATATCTCTTACACACATTTTGACGTGTTTTGAAGGTTTAAAACCAGGTATTACTATAGCAATGGCTGATTTAAGGGTCCAAAATGGCTAAAACCAGCCCTTTTTTAGTCCAAACCAGGGTTCAATGATGCCATAATTGGCTTTTCTGTTGGAAGAGTATTTTTCACGACTCAAAGTAGTAAATTTTACTTGGAGAGTAAGAAAATTGGTGGCTATAAAAGAATATCTTCTTTGCCCCACTTTTCTTTTCAAGTTAGAATCTTTTCCTTTTATAATTAGTTTAAACACTGTTAAATCAATCAATGAAAGATTCCAACCACCCTTTTCTTATAATTTTAAACCTTTTAGCCATGTTAAAAAGACATTATAATCATTTTTTGTGATGCTTATAATCATTTTTACCCTTGAACCACCCCATAAGGGAATTAAAGCATCTTTCATCACTGTTAAGTTTGTCACTTTGCTTCCAAATTCACTCTGGTCACTTTTGGGCGCTTTTTCTCTTTAATATTCTTTTTGAAGACTCTGTTACTATATTAATTGCCTGAGTTCCTTTTCTCAATTAATTCCAATTGAAATTTCTTTTGTAGCCTTAAATATCTCTGATAGAGTATTTTTGGACAAATTTTTATTGTTGGTTGAAAAATAAATCTTTATAATATTATTATTTTAAACTTATATAGTTGAAAACAATAAATTTTGCGTGTTTTATTTCAAAAATCTTAATTCTTAACATTTTTAATCATATTTTACCTTATACAAATTTTGAGGACAGGAAAAGTACTTCATTTTTAATCAAGGTTTCATATCCACACCTTACATTTTCCAATTGGGTTATTATAATAAATACTAAAATACTATGAATTAGAAGTATAACCAATGGATTTCCAAGAGTATAACAGTTTTTTACAGTTGTGCTATGTAGGAATTAAAGAGAAGGATGGGTATTTTATTTTGGGCATAGAAAGGTTGCCTTTTATCCTGAAATTGGGTGAAAAGGTCCTCTAGACTATTTACCCAAATTAAGTGAAGAATTTTCATTTCAAAGGAGTGGCTTGTCATTTTCTCACAGCCTTTATATTCTGTGCTGGGCTCAGATGTGGTTTCAAAACTACATCTGGGTAGTTTTAACCAATACAGGGTGAAAATGTTCATCTGGGGACCACATAGCCCTCTTCTGATGCGTAGAATATTTTACAGAACCTGTATGGGACCCCAGTATTAAGCGAGCTATAAGGAGCTGAAGTATAAACAAGCTACTTTGTCTATTTGACACCTCATAATCAAAGATATAAGAAAGTATCTCACATTAAAGGTGCATTGGCCAAACTGTGGGATTTTAACCTTAAAACTGCCATAAATTTGTCATTTTTGGGATATTGAGCTCAAACTTGGTTCATTGAGTAGCCCTGGATGAGATCTACACAATGGTATCTCATATGGTATGGGTATCATTCAATATGGCAAAGCTATACCATGTTCAATTTTTCTTATTGAGATATTTATTTTTCTCCATACCTGTATGGAACTAGTTTGCTCCATGACTTTTGTTCTAGTTGGGTTATGGGGAAATGGATGGCACCTTGGGATAGCCCTGATTGAGATACTTCCAAAAAGACCCCACTTTGGGTATCTCACACTAAAACTGGAGAAGCTAGATGAGTGTTTAATATTTTATTCACCCTTATTTGACCTTATTTTGGCCATAACTTCTGTAGTTTTGGTGCTATCTCAGTTTGGCTAGTGCTATTGGATAGCCCTTATTGAGAGCTTCAATTTGAACACCTATTTGGTGGGGTTCAGCCTCTTTCTATGGATTTTAGATGAGAGGTGAAAACTAAGGTTTATGTTCAGCAACTGCTTTGAGCTTGAATAACTATGTTATTCTTTTTTTCTATGATTATTGGACTTTCATATTTAGAATAATGTGAGTTTCCTATTTCCTTTGATACCTTTTGAGCTGGTTTGACTCAGTTCCATCTTTTGTTTGTATTTTGTTCTACCATTAGTTTATGGTATTTTGGCTGTCATGCTTGTGCTTTGGTTTTGAGTCACAGGCTGACATACCCTCCATTTAAAAAAGGCTCATCATTGATGAGACTTTTCAGCCCTCCTAGGGGCTCTGAATCTGATCAGGTAAAGGTCACCATCTGGTATAGCATCTTCAGCTAGCCATTCATCTTTATCAGCCCTTTGGTTTTCAAATCTGGTCAGATATTGTCTATGGTCCTTTCCATTAAGTCTGATCTTCCTGGCCTTAATAATTTTCCTCACTGGGCCAGGGGAGTCTTCTACTTCCACTATGTCTTGGGGATTAGGGTTCTTGCTTCTAGAGGGGAACTTATCCTCTCCTGTTTAGTGGTAAGATTTCACTAGACCCACTGGGAAAAATGGGTGTTTCCTGGAGAATTCCTCTGTGAGTTTTACTTCCACTGCATTTTTTCATATCAATCCAATGATAGTGAATGGTCCCACAAATGAGTCTCTCATTTTCTTTTGTACTTTAAGATTATTGAAATTCAGAATAGACACTAGCACTTGGTCTCCTTCCTTGAAGTCTGGTTCCTTGTGGGTCTTGTCATATCTCTGCTTTTTGTATTCCTTTTCCTCATCTGTGCATCTAGCAGTTGTGTCACATGTCTTCTTCCACATATCATGGAAGTCTTTGGAAGTGGGGTGGATGGTAAGAATATTTTTTTCAAGGGATCCACAAGCAGTAAGTGATTCCATCCTTTTTCCACCAGTGGGGGTTATCTCCCTGTGGTGGAGTGAAGGCTGGTATTGTAAGCCAGTTGAATTGCTGGTAGGAGTGTAACCCAGTCATGGGTTTACCCTTCATGGTCTTTGTATTCCATGCCATATGCACAGAATCTTCTAATGATTTCCTCCATTGTTTGGATTATCCTTTCAGCCAAACCATCTGTTTGTGGGTGGTAGGCTGTAGAAAATGCAAGTTTTGTACCAAGCATATCATAAATGTTAGTCCAAAATTGTGATGTGAATTTTGGGTCCCTATCACTAATAATGATTTTTGGGACTCCACAAGTGGCTATGATGTTTTTCCAGAATATCAATGCTGTGTCAATAGCTGTATCCTCTTTGTGGAATGGTAGGCATCTGACACTTTTACTGTACCTGTCCACTATTACTAAGCAAGCATTGAAGTTTTCTTTTCCTCCTGGGACAAGTCCTTTTACCCAGTCCCTGTTAATGGTTTCCCATGGGTGTTTAGGTTCCTCTATGTGTTGAAGTAACCCATACTTCTTCCCATGGCTCCTGTTTGCCTTCTGGAATCTTTCACAAGTGTTTATGTATTCACTTAACTCTTTTTACCATTTTTGCCACCAAGCTGTGCTTGCTACTCTCTCTTTTTTCCTGTATTCCCTCATGTGTCCCATATAGGGGAAATGATGGAATTCTTGCAGGCTTGGGGCAATATTGTCTCTGTCTATCACTGTGAGTGCACTGGCATGCTTCTCTCTGTGGTACAGAAGTCCATCTATAAGAAAAAATGTTTTTCCTTGAAGTCCCCCAACCAGGTTCCCTCTAGCTGAGATTCCAGCTCTGGGCTCCTGTATTTTTGTTGAAGTATTTGCAACAATATGCTACACTTTTTGTGTTTGGAATAAGTTTTGGTGACTGAACTGAAAAGTTCATTATGCAGTTCTGAAGAGCTTATTCCCAATATGGGGGTTTCTGTTCTTTCTGGTTCAGTGTTCTCACTGTCTGAGGTACCAAATTCTGGTGCCCATTCAGAAAATTTGAAGTTCTTCCGCCTGTCTATTTCCATGAAATAGATAGGAATTTTGGCAGCTACTTCTGGGTCATAAGCTGGGTAGCTTTTGACATTATCCAATGGCAATCTGCTGAGGCCATCTACAGTAGTGTGGCTTTTGCCTCCTTTTTATATAATGTTTGTATTTCCCCCATACTCTTGGATGGCTATTGGCCACCTCAACAAGTGTCTATTAGTAGTCTTCATTCTGAGAAAATAATTCAGTGCAGTAAATTCTGTGTATATTTCAAAGACTGAACCCTCCAAGTAGTGATGGAGTTTTTCCAAGGCTCATACCAGACATAAAAATTCTGTCTGTGTTGCTCCATACCTGGATTCTTAATATTTCAGCTTCCTTGAGATGTAACATATTACTCCTTCTCTTGGCTTTCTATTCACAATTTGTCTTGGGTGCAGAGCTTCTCCCAAACCTTGACTTCAAGCTGCGTCTATGTAAAACCTTAATGGTAGCTAAAGGCCAGGTAGAATAAGGAAAGTAGAATTGTTACTCATATTTTATCCTCTCATATTCCTCCCTTCTCTCCTTGGTAATCTCAAAAACTATATCTTTTGAACATAACTTGTATAAGGTACTAGTTATGTGGGCTGTAAGGTGTGGATATGAAACTTTGATGAAAAATCAAGTACTTTTCCTGTCCTCAAAATTTGTATAAGGTAAAAATCAATTAAAAATAGTATGAAATATTATTTTTAAGAGAAAACACGCCAATTTTATTGTTTATAACTTTATTAGTATAAAACAATAATATTATAAAAATTTATTGTTTTACCAACAATAAAAATTTATCCAAAAAATACTCTACAAGAGATATTTTAAGGCTACAAAAGAAATTTCTTCAAGAGCAATTTCAATTGGAATTAATTGAGCAAAGAACTGCAAGCAATTAATTAAAGAACAAAGTCTTTAAAAAGAATATTAAAGAGAAAACACGCCCAAAAGTGACCAGAGTGAATTTGGAAACAAAGTGACAAAGCTTACAGTGATGAAAGATGCTTTAATTCACTTTTGGGGTGGTTCAGGGGTAAAAATGATTATAAGAGTTACAAACAATGATTATAATGATTTTTTCACGTGGTTAAAAAGATTAAAATGATTTATAAGTGGTAGTTGGAATCTTTGATTGATTGGTTTAACAGTTTTAAACTAATTAATAAAAGGAAAAGATTCTAACATGAAGAGAAAAGTGGGGCAAAGAAGACATTCTTTTATAGCCATCAATTCTCTTGCTCCAAAAGTAAAATTTACTCTTGTCAGTCGTGAAAAACAGTCTGACAACAGAAAAGCCAATTATGGCATCATTGAACCCTGGTTTAGACCAAAAAGGGCTGGTTTAAGCCATTTTTAGCCATTTTTAGCCATTTTAGACCCTTAAATCAGCCATTACTATAGCAATACCAGGCCTAGAGCCTTCAAAACACGTCAGAATGTGTGTCAGAGGCGTAGAAACCAGTTAAAACTGTTTTTATTATGATTGTTTTATCTTAAGGGTAGTTTTACCCTCTTGGCAACAGCTAAAACTACCCCAGTTGGTATCAAAACCTCATCATCAATTGAGTCCACAGACCCTGTAACTCAATTCCAGGCCAAAAGTGATGAACTTTTGCGTGAATTTTGACATCCCACGCCTGTCAGCAAGGATTTTGGGGGTCTAGCTCCCCCTTAGAGCTGGAGTTCCTTTTCCCCCCCAAATTTAATCTTTCCAATTTATTTTTCCTTTAATTCCTCATCATGTATTATACTTATAATTTACATATGTAATTCAATTCAATTGTACAGTTCAATACAGTAATAATTGACACCTCATATGTAAATCAAAGTTCACTTATGTAATACACGCGCACATTTTGACATTTCAATTGAATTCAATTCAAAATACTTCAATTCCTCATAACTTCTAAACTAAACACAACACCTCAATTTTAACACAAAAATTGATGGTTAACACCACATGTGGTGTGAATTAAATTAAGGTTTTGAGGATTTTCAACTTTTGTATTGAAAATACTAAAAACTTAATTTAAGCTTATTTAGAGTTGAGTTACAAGAATTTCACTCAGAGGTGACCCCACCTGATTTTTTATGAGGAATCCAATGGTGAAATAAATTTTATATGTTTATTTATTGGATAAAAAGTTATAATAAATTTTATTTAACTTTTTTCCAAATTTATTTATTTTCTCACAATTTTGTTAAAGTTTCATTTTTACTTAATTTTTTCAAGTATAAATGTAATTTTATATTTACAAAATTTAATGTATTTTTTTTATTTTTAAATTATAATTAATTTTTTATTTTTAATATAATTTTATATTTATATTTTGATTTTTATTTTAATAATATAAATAAATTTATTTTATTTATATTAATATGTTATTTTTTATATTTGTGGTCTTTTGGGTATATGAAATTACCTCTAAGGCTCACATGGGCAAACATTTTGATGTTTTTTCTGTAGTATCTGGAAAACCCAAGAAAATATTGTATTTCTTTTATGTTCTTTGGTACTGGGCCTTGCAGTACTGCTGCTAATTTGTTCTGATTGATGGCCAGGATAAGGCCTGAGACTTTATGTTCCAGTTCCAATAGTTCCTGTTGGCTAAAATGACATTTCTCAAGTGAGCTTTTTAGGTTAAAGGGTGTGCATTTCCTCAAACTTCTGTCTATGTAGTGCACATGGTCTTCCTATGTTCCTTTGTATATAATGATATTATCAATATATACTACCATTCAGCCTTCCAATATTGATTCTTGAAATATTGTTTCCATCATCCTTTGGAAGTGGTCTGGTGCATTTTTCATTCCAAATTGCATCTTTGTGTACTCATATATACCCATGTGGCATATGATTTTGAGTAACTTCATGGAGTTTGGTTTTACTCCCTTTTGGTGAAAGCCTTTCATACAACCCATCTTGGTAATTTATTGAGCTTTTTCTATTTTATCCAGGGCATGTGGTATGGTTGGTATTGGGTACCTGTCATCCCTTTTGTAGTTGTTCAGTGCTCTGAAGTCTCCACACAATCTAGATTTGCCATCATGCCAGGTGAGTAAGACAGTTTTCAGGCTAAGTATATGATGGAGTGATAAGAACAGTATTTGCAACTCTAACTATGAGTTCTACATGGTAAAATAAATATAAAAACGTTTGATGAAACATTTTCCAGGATTTACTATGAGGAAATAGTGGTGGTGAGCACTATTGAAAGCCCTGGATGAAACCTTACCGATTGAGCTGTTATAATAAAGACTACAATAATTAAAATTTTAATTATACCTGTTGACTTTCAAGTATTATGACTTTTTTTGACAGTTTTACTATGTAGGAATTTAAGAGCAGGATGGGTATTCCTCTTTTGGGAAGAGAGAGGTCCCTTCTTATGCTTAAAATGGGCGAAAAGGTCCTCTTGACCAGATCACATGGAGGAAGTGAAGATTTTTCACTTCCATGGACTGCCTTGTTTCTCTCACAAATCCTTCATAACCTTTATTGGGCTCATATTTGGCTTTGAAACCACATCTGATCAATTTTCACCAATGGGGTGAGATTTGTCATCTGGGGACCACACAGCTCTCTTCTGACGTGTATGATGCATAGAATGCTGTAAAGAACCTCTACAGGACCTCTGTGTTAACCAATTTATTAGTTTTTGAAGGATAAACAAGTTCCTTTGTAGAATTTACAACTCACAATCAAGGATATGGGAAAGTATCCCAAAGTAAAGGATTATTGTCCCAACTGTGGGACTTTAACCTTAAAACTGCCATACCTTTGTGCCTTTTCAAGATATTGAGCTCAAATTTTTTTCATTGTGTAGCCCCAAATCAGGTATACACAATAGTACTTGATTTGGTATGGGTAGAATTAGATATGGCAAAGTTATACCATGTTCAATTCCCATTATCCAAATATGGATTTGGCTCAAATTCTGTATGAAACCTGTTTTCTTAATAGCTTTAGTTCTATATGAGCTATTAGGAAATGGATGACACCATCAGATAGCCCTGATTGTTCTCTTTCCAAAATAACCCCACTTTCAGTATCTCACACTAAAACTGTAGAGGTCAGGTGAGAGGTTAATATTTTATTCACCCTCATTTGGCTTTAATTTGGCCATAACTTCTGTATTTTTGATGCTAACTCATTTGGGCTAGTACCATTAGATATCCCTGACTGAGTAATTCAATTTGACCACCCATTTGATGGGTTCAGCCTCTTTCTCTGTATTTTAGATGAGAGGTGAAAATTAAGGTTTAGGCTCAGAAACTGTTTTGAGTCTGAATAACTTTTTTATTCTTTTTCTTATTATTTTAGGACTTTTATATTTGGAAAAAGGTGAGTTTCCTCTTTCCTTTGATACCTTTTTAGCTGGTTTGGCTCAGTTCTATGTTTTGGTGACATTTTACTCTACCACTGGTTTATGGTATTTTGGCTTTCATGCTTGTGCTCTGGTTTTGATTCATATGCTGACATATAGCTACATCATAGACTCAGAATGATAATTTCAATTTTTGATAAAAGGCTATCATTTAATAAGCTTAAAATTATACTTAAGAATAAGTTAATGGGATATTTTGGTATCCCATTTTCTTCAAAAATTTCAAAATTACTTATCAGTGGTTTTATGATAAGGTGAAATCCATGTTATTCAGAGTTCAATTGAGAATATTAATAAAAAAATGAACTATTATTTGTCATCAATTATATGTTTTATGTTAACACTAGAAATAATTTTCAAATTTTATTCCTGCCTGTATTATACACAAACAAAAAAAATCATAAACCTATTCTAGTAATCATGATAAATTTTGGGATTCAAATTTGAGCAGAAGGAATTTTTTCATTTAAAAAAAATATAAATTTGAAATACATAATTTGAGCCTTGAGATGTGTTTTACATACCCAACTTGGCCATAAATACTTCAAAATAGCTCTTTGAAAATGAAAACCCAAGAATTCTGTGGAAATTTGAAATTCATCAGTTTTTAAGAATAAAAAGATCAATAAATAATTCTAAGTAGGTGAATCCATGGCTCTAGGACCAGATTTGGGTGCCATACAAAAATTCACCTAGGGTAACTCCAAAAGTTTCATGAGCTTAAATTAACTTTATGATATATTAAAATAGAAAATACTACAACAAATCATCATTGATGCCACATAAAATAATTGTTTAAATTTATTTGTTTTCCTTTTCATGTATAGCTATGATATTATGAAAAACCCCAGGTTAAATAAAAACTAAATCTTGCATTATTCTTGCTTTTGGCACTTAAAATTTATCTATTGTTACACAGTATTGTTACACCCATACTTGATATCAGTATTGACGCCTTTATTACTATTCTGATGTAAAAAATAGTTATGAGTGAAAAAGACAATGAAGAGATCCAGGGTACCCTTATTTTGGAGGCCTTTGAGGTTCATGAATCTCCAGAGCTTAAATCATTGGCTTATAATGACCTAATCATTAAATTGAGAAGTTTTGAAGCCTTGGTAAGTATAAGTCCCATAAAGGAATGATAAAATAGAAAATAAGCTTCTATCATGATGTTCCAATGGGGTAATGAGCACCTCTGACTGCTTTAACCAAATATTTTCAAAATTATTTACCATTTATAAGCACAAAAGGGATAATTGAAATTCTGTTTAGACTAGTATTTTTGAAAACCAGCTCTTATCATGCTATTGGCCTGTATTTCATAACAAAAGAGGTAAAACTGAAAAAGTTAATTAGAAAGAAGCTATGACTTAAGAATCTCAATGAAAAAGTTTACTTACAGTCAATTGGTGATGATTCCACATGAAACACTGAATTGTCAAAAATTCAAAGAAATTGCAACCTGTGATTGAATTTTCAATGAAATTTATAGCTTTTAGAAAACAATTTTTCTTTTGAAATAAGATAATATTGCAAGTAGCAGCTTCATTACTTTGAAAAAAAATCACATAATTAAGTAATAACTTTGAGGTTATGTGACAGAAAGTGCTGTGAGAATCAGTCAAGTGTTACTGTTTTTCCCATTATTTACCATTATCATTCAGTAAAATCAGATTTTTTTTCAATACACAGAATAGTCTATCAAATCACTCTTCCAAATATTTTGAAGTTCATTTTTGGATTATTAGTAATTTTTTTATTTAATTATTTAAATTTTTTCTATGAATCTCACAGTTCTTTTCAATGATTCAAGATAATTATTTTTGACAAAGATAATTATTGATTAAAATAATTTTATATCATTTTAATAAGAATTTTTATCATTAATATTTCTTTCAATGGATTCTAGTAGAAAATCTGTGATTATTGTTATATTGATAGTAGTATATAGAAAATAAAAGAAATTATTAATAATTTATTTATATGTTTGTGGTAATAATAGCCTTCCTATTATATTTTTCCTCAGAACAGTCATATTAAGTCTGATTAATATTAATATTATCAAGAGTTTCAAATACAAATATTACATAAAACATGTTTTATAGCGTGTACACTTAATTTATTCAGATTACATATAATATCTCTATTTAATTCAGAAATAATCAAATAATCAATATTTGGAGATTCATTTTGAAAAAATGGTCAAAAGAATTATCAATTCTTTTGAAATGAGTAATTTTTTTCCTTGATTAAAGTTAAATATCAAGTTTATAAGGCTTAAATTGATACCTTTTATCAGTATACAAGCAAAATCTCTTTAGTAGTCAAAGACTCTGTTGATATTATGTATCTTTTTATCTCAATAAATTAATATTGATAGGCTTATCAAATCTCAGATCATATGTTTAAAATCAATTGACTTGCAAGATTTTTTATTTCTTTAGTAGATGACATTGAATATCTAAAGCCATATCTATAGAAATAAAATTTGTATTATTCTTGCTCTTCCTGAATTTTTTTTGATTTAATTTGTTTAAGATAAAAGATTTGTCACAATTTTTTTTGGAATTTATCCCAATTTTCAACCCAAGTCAAAAAATAATTGATTTTAAGTCTTCCAAACTTTTTTATTTCTATATTTTAAATATGAGCCCAAACATACTTACAAATGTTCCACCAGCAGGAAGGTGTACCCCATTTACTCCTGGTGTATTTTCTTGTTTCTTTTGGAACTCCAATGGTATGGAATATTATTTTCTATTAAATGGGTGATTCTGGAGCAGTTAAAGTCTGGCTTGGAAATACTGAAGGTCTTCTTTTGACCAGGATGGCTAGCCATAGTGGAATCATGATCATTTTTTAACATCTTTAACTATATTGTGGTGTCGTTTTGGATGACTATCCAATCTCTGAAGATCACAAATAGGGAAGATAAAGCAAGAAAATAATCTGGGACAATATACCAATTCCCAAAGACTTGAGACTAATTCTGTATTGAGGATATTTCCAAATTTCCTTTTGAATTTACTCTACTTAAATCAAGGTGTCCCATTGAAGTCCGTATTCTCATATTTCTTTGTATTTCTCAGAAAATTGAAGGTATTGTTTCTGAAAAATGCCTCCCCCTCTCTGGATAAACATATATTATTGACTATTTTCTACTAAGCTATGTCAATTGAGCTTGAAAGACACTCAACACCATTTGATTCCAAATCTCTGAGCTATTTGAAAATATTCTTCTTTCTCCTTCACCCTTGATAAGCTTTTGTAGTCAGGCTTCCTAGCAATTTTAATTTCATTTCACTAAGTTAAATTAAATTTTTGGTCATGCTAATAATGTCTTTCAAATACCTAATTCAAAAAATCTTTTTGATATTTATTATCATTTTGTTCTTTATATTAGCTCTGTGAGCCTTGAGGTATATTTTACATACCCAAATAGGCCACAATTATCTTAAAAATAAATTCTGAACTATGCATAACCCATAAGTCATTCATATATTAAAAATTAATCATTTTTGATTTCAGAAAAGATGAATAACTTTTTATTGAGTAAGTAAATCCATGGATTTAGAGCCAGATTTGGATTCTACACAAAATTTCATCTAGGGTAGCTCCATAGAGTGAATAAGCCCAAATCAACTCTTTGACGTGGTAATATGGAAAATACTTCAATACCACATCATCAATACCACATAAAAGATCTGTGAAGATTTTTGTTTTTCTCTATTTCATGCCAAAATAATGGGAATGTGAGAAATCCCATTTTACATACACACTGAGAATAGTGTTATGCATGTTTTGAGCACTTAATATTGTGGTATTCTTACATGCACCTTTGGTACACCCATAGCTTAAAATTCTATTTTGATGTAAAAAATAGGCAAGGGGGACAAAAGACATCAAAGAGAGGCAGGGTACCCAACTTCTGAGGCCTCTGAGGCGTGGACAGCTCCAAAGCTTGGATCCATGCCTGATCTTGGCCCAATTAGTACACTAAAACCTTTTTGGAACTTGGTTACCATTTTACAACTACAGTAAATTATAAGAAAATAGCAAATAACCTGCTATTTTGACGTGCCAAGGAGGTAAAGAACAACTTAGACTCCTATAAACATTTCAATTCTTAATTCCTTACCATGGATAAACCCCAAAAGAGTAATTAAAACCCTTTTTGGACTAGTATCCATTGATTCACCTCATAGCAACCAGCCATACACTGCTATTTGCAATTCTATGTAGAATTGAGGTAAAAACTTCAAAAATTCATTAAAAATACAATTCTTAATGAATCTTTCTGAAACCCTCAGGACCAATTTAAAACTGTAAAATCCATATAAAAACCAAAAAAAATTTCACCTTTATATATAAAATTGAAATTTTTACTTACAGTCCATTTTTGCTGATTCCATGTGAAACACAGAATCCTTAAAAATGTAAAGTGAATGCATTCTGTGATGAAAATTCCAATAACATTGATAAGTTTGAGAAATAAATGATTATTTTGGAATAAAAGAAGATTTACAGTTGTTACTCCTTTTATTCTTAACCATAAATGGGTTGGTAGTCACATAAAAGCTTCAATTAAGTAATTATGATAATCTTACGTGACAACAAATGATGCAATCAATAATCCAAAACATTCTATTGTTTTCTCACTTGCTGGGTTTTCAGTTTGCTCCATGGCACTCCTCTGTGAGCTGTCTTAGACTTAAAAGAGGCCTCCTCTTGCTGTTTTTTCCATATTATCACATCATCCAATTATACCTTTATTACCAACAAGTAAATATTAGTTCAATCTTTTCTTAAGTGTTTCAATTCTTTCTGAATCAATCAGAAAGACGTGAGATCATAGAAATCAACTATATATTGTTGTAATACAGTTAAAAATCATTTTGATCCCTTAAATCCACAATTCTATGTCAAATTCCTCTACTTCTATCTTTCAATAAGTTCTTTGGAGTATTAGTGAGTAATTTTTTCTTAATTCTTAAAGTTTTTCTCTAGTAATAGCTTTCTTCAAGAATTATAATTATGATTATTCTTGTAAAAGATAATTATATATCAAAATAATTTCATTATTTTAATAAAGAAGTATTTATTATTAAATTCTTCTTGTAATTGATTCTAGTAGGCAATTACTGCTTACTGTTATAATCACTGGTAGTGTATAACACATAAAATAAATAATTCTTCAATTATTTAATTGTGGTTATAATAATTTTTAATATTATATTTCATAAGAACAGTCATAGTAATGTCAATTAATAGTAAAGCATCAACAGTTTCATAGACACATCTTACATTTGGCAGCCTGGACATGATTTTATCCATAGACTTGGCTTTAATAATATTCTAGACTTCATTTATGTGTTCTAAAAAACCACCATACCTACCACCTCTTACATTTGGGGGCCTGGCTGTGTTTTTTGAGCCTTGTACCCTTAATTAATATATTTTTAAGTTCTGAAATATATTAATTTAATAGTTTTCTTCTTTCAATGTGAAGTCAAAATTATTTTTATTTTTGGAATTGGCTTAAAATCTTTTTTCATTGAGGAATTTGGTTTAATTTTATATTGTTTTTACACATGGCTTTTTCACATCCAAAAACTTATAAAATTTTTCTTTGAGTTACTCTGGATCAAATTTTCACTCAAAATCTTAAATTTTAATTTTTTTTCTTTAAAAAGAATAATTCTTTTAATATATAAAAAATATAAAAAATATAAAGACATATAAAAAATCTTTAAAAATATTTCAAAAAGCATAAAAAATAATTTCTTTAATCAATTTCTTTCTAGTGTCTTTAATCAAATACTTTGCAGCTGGTAATAGACTCAGTAAGAGATATATTACCAGCCCAGGATCTTTAAAAGCAGAATATGAAGAGAGTATTGAAGTGCAAATTGCTAAAAGAGGTACCTTATTCAACTCTAAAAAAGCTAAACTACCACCAAAAGGTGTGTGTTTTATCTTTATATTTTCACTCTTTATCTGAAAATTGACGTTAAAATGGTGCATACCAGAAATGGAAGCAACTATTCAGTCCAGCCAGATGGGAGTGGACAAGGAAGAGGCAAGACCAAATCCAGAAGTGTCAAATCTTCCTCAAGAAAGACACATATGGAGGATGCCAGAGTTGCCCCCCATTCCCCAAGGTCTGTACCCACAAACTTTGATGTGAATTCTGAATCTGAGCTGATTAATGATAACATTTTAAGGGCTGAACAACTTGCAAGTAGCAGCCATAGAAATTTATCAATTCCAATACAAAAATTGGTTCAGAGCAGCCAAAGAAGAGGAGTGGGAAATATTCCCAAGCCTTTGGCAGGGGCCATGAACTCCTACTTATACATCAAGAGCTTTCTGGGTCAGGAGAAGATCATAGAACTCTTATCAGGTTGGAGCACATTGTCTTGCAAAGACAAGGTCAAAAAGATAAAGATTTGGTTGAAGAACCAAAGTATTTTATCCATAGACCAGAAGAAGGAACTGGAAATGACTCCAGCTTTGGAAACAGAAGGCCCAGTGGCATCTACCAGCTCCAAACCAGCTCCAGAAGTGTCCAAAGACAAGCCCAAAGGACCTCAGAAGAAGCAGAAAGGTCCCAAGAACCATCAAGGAAAGGGCAAAGAAAAAGCAAATTGGCACAGACCTTACCCACAAGGGTACAGGATTCCCAAATTGGAGCCTTCAGCAGTGGATAGTGTCTTCAATATGGCCAGAACTCTTATGGAATTCACAGCAAAAAAGCAGGAAAGGATGAACAGGACTTTTCCATGCAAATAATAGATGAAATTCACTTTGTTAAATCTAGTATTGATGTATAACTTGGCAAATTTGATGAAAATTTAAATAAAATCATATTGGACATGAGTGAATTGAAAATAAATGACAAAAAGTATACTGCATGGTATCAATTAACAAATGTCAGGCTTGATTCAATTACTAATACATGTGACAGAATTGAGAGTAAATGTCAAGTTCAAAATGATGAAATGGAAGATCTTTCCATTTTAGACATTAATGATCAACTTAGAATTCTGAAAGACCATGTCTTGGAAATAACTAAAAATACCAATCAGTTTGCCACACATTTGGCAAAAAGTGACAGTGAAAGGCAGAAGTTAAAGAATTAAATCATTGTAAATGTAGAAAAAATTCATAAGAATTATGAAACACATATTCCAAGACATTCTACACCTTTGACTGAAGAAAAACTTTCTGTTAAAGGAAGTTTGACCCCATTCTTAGGAGAAAAGTTTATCTCTGCAAAAGCTATTCTAAAATTGGAGGAATGACGAATATTCTCTGGTGAAGGAGAATATAACCATATTGAGTTCATCAGAGCTCTTGATATGTTGCAAGAAGATTTTCACATACCTGATGAAATTATAGTGGGCAAATTACACTCTCTGATTACCAGAACTGCAAAGAAATAGTATTACAAGATGAGACAAGATCATGGAAAACATGATGGGTCTTGGTGGAAATCTGAAATGATTACCAAATGGACCAATAATTCTTGGAGGTTTAAAATGGAAAATGCTTTTGAAAGTGTAATTTTTAACTCAGAAAAGGATAAACCACTTACTTGGTTCTTCAAGCAGAAATACAGATTATCTGCTTTACACCCAGATATGTCTGACACCATGATTAATATGAAAATATTAAGAAAATGTGGAGGAGAGCTGGAACATGCTATCAAGTGCAGATGTGTAGAGACCTTTTCAACAGAGTACTACATCAATGCAATGGAAGATATCATTACTAGAACAAGAATTGGTAAAACTTGGACTAAAATCCCTATGGAGTCCAAAATGGTCCCAAAGATTTCCAGAGAGGACAGAAAATCTGAAAGACCTGTCTTGAAGTGTCATAAATGTGGAAGCACTTCACATTTAGCCAGACTTGCACCAAAAAGACAAAAATCAATGAAGCTCAAGTCATTGAAGAAGTTCAGTGCACTGAAGAGAAAGAAGAATCTGACCTAGATTTTGCAGTCTCTGAGGATACACCAGTAGAGGACTATCCCATTTAAAACATTACAGCTTCCTTTGAGGTCACAGAAGTCCATACTCACTTGCCACAGAACAGTGAGGATTGTCATAACCTGATCAATATCCAATATGCCAGAATGTGTAAAACCAAACTTGCTAGAGGCAAAGGATACACTGCTGTAGCATCTTGTATCACATCAGCTTTTATGAATGATATTGAAGCCAAAGTAAATTTGGATAAAGGGGCATTGTTTACTTGTGTAGGCAAAGATTATCTTCAAACGATACTCCCTGGATGGAAAAATCATCTATTACCAATAGAGGGTGTGCATTTTAGTAGTGCCAGTAATAATATGTACCCTTTGGGTATATTAGACACTAATCATATATTTCCACACCCAGCAGGAAGTATTAGAATGAAGACTGAGATTGTAGTAATGGACAATTGCACATCTCAGCACATTATTCTTGGAAATGACTACTTTAATATTTATGGTATTGACATCAATAACCATAAAGATAGATATTTCATGATTGGAGAAAAAAAGAGACAAAAGTTTGCTTTTTCCAATATGCCAAAACAAATATCACTAGTATCTTCTAAAAAAGATACTTATAAGGAAGAATTTGTGACTAATCCACTTGTCGAAGCACTAATTAATCCATCATTGTCACCAAGAATGAGACATGAACTTATTGATGTGTTATACACATATAATAATGCTTTTGCCTCTGATAATTAACCATTAGGTGCTATAAGGGGACATTAAGTTGATATCACTCTCTTAATATTGACATATCATATCCTCCAGTATCTAGAAGACCAGCTTATCCAGCCAGTCCCAGAGCTAGAGAAGCCTTGGAAAAACATATCCAAGAGCTGATCCAACTTGGTGTACTAAGGAGAGTAGGCCATAATGAAGAATTTGAAGTGACAACACCTGTTATTATTGCTTGGAATAATG
Source organism: Austropuccinia psidii (assembly GCA_023105745.1). Lineage (NCBI taxonomy): Eukaryota > Fungi > Basidiomycota > Pucciniomycetes > Pucciniales > Sphaerophragmiaceae > Austropuccinia > Austropuccinia psidii. Next base: position 24,662,196 of record JALGQZ010000005.1, read on the forward strand.
ATAAATCGAGGATGGTTGGAGATCTTAGAGCATTGAATACCTACACAGTTCCAGATAGCTATTGAATCCCTAGAATTTATGAAACATTGACCCAATTATCTAAAGCCAAGTATATAACATCAATGGATGCATTGAAAGCCTTTCACCAAAATTTTTTGACACATAAAGCTAAGAAATTACTTAGAATTATCACTCACTGGGGTATTTATGAGTATCTTAGAATGCCATTTGGTATTAAAAATGCACCATCTCATTATCAAAGAATGATGAATACCATCTTCCCCATAGAATTATCTGAAGGATGGCTTATCATTTATATTTATGATATTATCATATGTTCTGATTCATGGTCTTTGCACCTTGAAAGACTTGCAAGAGTACTTCATAAAGTGGCAGAAGTTAATATGAAGATTTCACTCAAGAAATGCAACTTTGGTTTTGAAGAGCTGAAAGCATTAGGACATATTGTTTCTGTTTTAATCTTGGGTATTGACAAAAATAAAGTGGCAGCAGTGTTACTTAAGCCAATACCCCAGAATAAGAAAGAAATGATGTCTTTTCTAGTATTTGCCAGTTATTATAGGCAACACCTGAAATACTTTGCAATTCTAGCAAAGTCACTCTACATAATTTGTGATCAACAGACAGTATTTGAGATGACACAAGAGAGAATCAAAGCTTATTAGAAGATAAGGAAAGCTCTTACAGAAGCACCTTTACTCCTTATGCCTGACTGGAATATACCTTTTAAAATGTACATTGATTCATGTGGAGATTGATTAGAGGAAGCCCTACATCAAGTCCAAATTATTGATGACAAACCTACAGAAGGACCAGTTTGCTACATCTCAAGACAAATCCAACCAACAGAAGCCAGATATGGTGCAAGCCAAATGGAGTGCTTATTTTTGGTATGGGCCCTTGAGAAATTAAACTATTATCTTGATGGCAGTGTTTTTGAAGTGATAAATGACTGTAATGCCATGAAATCACTTCTTAACATGCAAACTCCCAACAGACATATGCTGAGATGGCAAATAGCCATTCAAGAATATAAAGGAAACATGACTATAGCTCATAAAGCAGGAAACATTCTTAAGAATGCTGATGGACTTAGCAGGTGGGCATTAGCCAATACTCCTGATAACCCAGCTTATGTACCCTTGGAAGCAGAACCACAGATTCCAATTGAAGGAATTAACATAACTGATATTGGGACTTAATTCTTTGAAGAAGTCAGAGAATTTTATAAACAAGACAATAATTGCCATATCTTGACTTCCTTAATAGATAAAGACTACAAAGATACATCTTTAGTCAATTCACTGGATGAAGTTTGGAAAAATTCCTATTCTGAAGGAATATTTCACTTGTTTGATGGTATTATTTACCACAGAACCAAACATTCTTGTGTAATGACATTGTGTATCATATTTCTTATAAATACCATTCTTCATGAATGCCATGATAGCATCTACTCTGGACACCTGTCAGAGGACAGAACACTTAAAAAAGTGAAGAACTGTGCATGGTGGCCATGTTGGAGAAAAGAGACCATTGAATATTTCCATACCTGTGACAGATGTCAAAAAGCAAACAGGAGTACAGGCAAGAAATTTGGACTTATGATCCATATTCAAGAACCAAAATCCCCTTGGGAAGTTTTTCACATGGATTGGGTCACAGAACTTCCTCCAAGTGGTGACAGAAGTTATAATGCTTGTTTAGCCATTGTGGACAGATATAGTAAGATTCCCATATTCTTACCATGTCATAAAGATGACACAGCTATGAATACAGCTCTTATTCTTTGGAGTAGAGTTATTTCTCATACAGGAATATTCAAGAATATCATAAGTGATAGAGATCCCAAGTTCACATCTGCACTTTGACCCAATCTTCATAGATTGTTTGGGACTAAGCTATCATTCTCTACAGCATATCACCCTCAAACAGATGGGCTAGCAGAAAGAATGATTCAAACTTTAGAAGACATAATCAGGAGATTTTGTGCTTATGGGTTGAAATTCAAAGATTCAGATGGCTTTACCCATTAGTGGTTGCCTCTTATACCTGCATTAGAATTAGCATATAAGACATCAGTACATTATTCCACAGGTCAAACTCCTGCTATTTTAGAATAAGGATGGAATCCAAGACTCCCAGCAAATACACTGAGGAAAGACTTGATTGACATTCATCCTACAGCTTCCAGCTTCAAATTAATTCTTGATAAAGTAAAACATCATGCAAAACAAATTTTGAATGATGCTTTTTAATATGCTAAACAGAAGTGGGACAAGAGTCACAAAGTACCAGACTTCAAAGTAGGGGACTTAGTTCTAGTTTCAACCTTGAATTTTAATAATATCAAAGGCCCAAAGAAACTTGAAGATTCTTATGTAGGACCTTTTTATTATTGTTGCCTTACATGAAACCAATGCAGTTCAAGTGGAATTGAGTGGTGAATAGGAAAATAAACACCCCACTTTTCCAGTCAGCCTGATAAAACCTTATCAACCAACTGAAAAAGAATTGTTTCCTTTAAGGAACCCAACTCCTTTGACTGTACCACCAGTGGAACAGGATGAAGACAAAAAGGTAAAGAAAGTCATTAAAGAAAGGAGACTTAGGGGTAAAAATCAAAGACAATATCTAGTCAGATATAGAAATCGAGTACATGAAGATGAATGGATGGCAGAATCAGAGATACCTGACTCAGATAAACTCTTAAAAAGATTTAGACATGAAAGAAGGCCACAAGCCTCAATATTTCTATAAATTTACTTTTAATTACTTGATCTGAGTAATCAAAAAGAGGTTGGACAGTGGACATTGACCCCCTTTGGGGTCTTTTTCTTCTTTATACCATTGATGAAGTTGTAGTACAATTTTATTTTTTGGTGGGAGGGAATGTGAGCCTTGAGGTATATTTTACATACCCAAATAGGCCACAATTATCTCAAAAATAAATTCTGAACTATGCATAACCCATAACTCATTCATATATTCAAAATTAATCATTTTTGATTTCAGAAAAGATGAATAACTTTTTATTGAGTAAGTAAGTCCATGAATTTGAGGCCAGATTTGGATTCTACACGAAAATTCACCTAGGGTAGCCCCATAGAGTGAATAAGCTCAAATCAACTCTTTGAGGTGGTAATATGGAAAATACTTCAATACCACATCATCGATACCACATAAAAGATCCGTGAAATTTCTTTTTTCTCTATCTCACTCCAAAATAATGGGAATGTGAGAAATCCCATGTTACATACACACTAAGAATATTGTTATGCATGTTTTGAGCACTTGATATTATGGTATTCTTACATGCACTTTTGGTACACCCATAGTGGATATTTCACTTGAAGCTTAAAATTCTATTTTGACATAAAAAATAGGCAAGGGGGACAAAAGACATCAAAGAGAGCCAGGGTACCCAACTTCTGAGGCCTCTGAGGTGTGGGCAGCTTCAAAGCTTGGATCAATGGCTGATCTTGGCCCAATTAGTACACTAAAACCTTTTGGGAACTAGGTTAACATATTACAACTACAGTAAATTATAAGAAAATAGCAAATAATGTGCTATTTTGACATGCCAAGGAGGTAAAGAACAACTTACACTCCTGTAACCATGTCAATTCTTAATGACTTACCATGGATAAACCCCAAAAGAGTAATTAAAACCCTTTTTGGACTAGTATCCATTGATTTACCTCATAGCAACCAGCCATACACTGCTATTTGCAATTCTACGTAGAATTGAGGTAAAAACTTAAAAAATTCATTAAAAATACAATTCTTAATGAATCTTTCTGAAACCTTCAGGACAAATTAAGAACTGCATAATTCATATAAAAACCAAAAAAATTATACCTTTATATGTAAAATCAAAAGTTTTACTTACAGTCCATTTTTGACGATTCCATGTGAAACACAGAATCCTTAAAAATTTACAGAAAATACATTCTGTGATGAAATTTCCAATAACATTGATAACTTTGAGAAATAAATGATTATTTTTGACTAAAAGAAGAGTTACAGTTGTTACTCCTTTTATTATTAACCATAAGTGGGTTGGTAGTCACGTAAAAGCTTCAATTAAGTAATTATGATAATCTTACATGACAACAAATGATGCAATCAATAATCCAAAAAGGTTTATTGTTTTCTCACTCACTTGGTTTTCAATTTCCCTCCATTTCACTCCTCTGTGAGCTGTCTTAGACTTAAAAGAGGCCTCCTCTTGCTGTTTTTTCCATATTATCACATCATCCAATTATACCTTTATTACCAAGTAAGTATTAGTTAAATCGTTTCTTAAGTGTTTTAATTCTTTCTGAATCAATCAGAAAGACGTGAAATCATAGAAATAAACTATATATTGTAGTAATACAGTTTTAAATCATTTTGATCCCTTAAATCCACAATTCTATGTCAAATTCCTCTACTTCTATCTTCCAATATGTTCTTTGGAGTATCAGTGAGTAATTTTTTCTTAATTCTTAAAGTTTTTCTCTAGTAATAGTTTTCTTCAAGAATTATCATTATAATTACTCTTGTAAAAGATAATTATATATTAAAATAATTTCATTATTTTAATAAAGAAGTCTTTATTATTAAATTATTCTTGTAATCGATTCTAGTAGCCAATTACTGCTTACTGTTATTATCACTGGTAGTGTATAACACCTAAAAGAAATAATTCTTTAATTATCTAATTGTGGTTATAATAATTTTTATTATTATATTTCATAAGAACAGTCATAGTACTGTTGATTAATAGTAATATTATCAACAGCTTCATAGACACATCTTACAAGCTCCAAATTATAAAAGGAATTTATACAAACTTAAATTTTGAAATAATAGACTTATCATATAGTTAAAATTAATTAATTAATGATAATGCTCATAAGATAAAAGTAATATTAATAATCAATTATTTTTAACGCATTTGAGCTATTTCATAATTTCTCTTCATATCAAAATGATGAGAATTTTTCAATTGAATCAAACTATAGAACAGAATTACTCTTCTACCTGATGCGCAGGTCAGGAAAATTTGTATAAAACCACGACTTATTGTTTTCAAAAATGTCAGATACAATTTTAAAACTGTGTTAAAAACTTTTTGAGTACTTATTGCTGGATTTGTTGTTTTTATTTTGAAAATATTGGGGAGATTATTCCCTTTTTGAGTCAAAACTCTTAATTTATTGAATTTGAATTTTGTGTTTGCATTCAAATGATTTGTTGTATCAAATTTCCCTTTTGGTAGTCTTTTATTATCAACAATGACATGAGTATCGTATAAATTGCTTACCTAATGTCACCAGTGCACCTATGCAATTTGTCCATGGTTTTGCAAATTTTCGACATCAGGAACACCATGAGACATTGGCTTCTCCGCAAGACTTTCCTAAAAAGTTATTGTGAAATTATTCATGAGTATATGTCCAGTTTTTCAACTTCATTTCAAGACAAGAAGGCCATATGAGGTCTAAAGTCATTTTTTATAAATTGAGAAAATTGACCCAAATATTCCAAAGTATTTCCAAAATGTGTGTTTGGATACTAGAAAACTTTTTCTGGCCGCACAACAAATTTTGAGTAAATTGCAAGTTCACTTGAGATTGGCATTGGCCGACCTGTGTGATGAAGAGCAAGAGAGGATGGATGATGGCAGTGGACTTTTATTGGGAAGTTGCTCATTCGACGATGGAATCCCATCGATGAGCGAATTCCTTGGAGGATGTCCTCATAAGAAATTGGCCATGGCTTCATCCTCCTTCCAGATCCGGCCAGCTGCGTTTCGTTGGAGGTTTTGCACGTCGGGATCCTTGGGAATTTCTTAAAATCCACCGAGAATACTCAAAGAAGCTCTGCCATCCATCGATATCGAAACAGCTTAGTCTCTGCGCCGATGGCCTCTACAGCTCTCCAACCAAGTCTTCGGAGGATCGTCGAATTTTCTCAAGGCTATCTTGACTCGAATTCCAGCTCTGACGACTTGACGATCCTTGAAGACCTGAAAACTGCCATCAAAAGCTTGAACGACGATAATGACAGCTATCCTGTTCAGTTTTCAAGTTTGCTGACTGCACTAGCCGTTTCTGGTCTCGATAAGAACGAAAAAGTGATCCAGACATTCGTTCAGGAAATACTCTCTGGCTGGAATCTTGGACGAGGCTCAGTCGACCAACGCCCTTCCCATGCAAATACGAGTACCTTGCCCATTTGCGATATTGTCGGAACAGGTGGCGATGGTTTTAACACCTTCAACGTCAGCACAACAGTGGCCATCGTTGCTGCAGGCGCAGGCGTCAAAGTTTGCAAGGTAATCGTTTTATGAATCTATCAGTCCTTGCTCATCAATCTATTGCTAACAAGCTGGATCTCCTTGACCGAAACCGAATATATCTTCAATCAGCATGGCAACCGTGCCTCATCCTCGGCGTCAGGCTCAGCCGATTTGCTCATGGCTTTGGGCGTTCCCCTCCAGAAACTACAGCCTTCACACGTAGCCAAACTTGTTCAAGATCCGGAGATGAACTTCAATTTTTTGTTCTCACCCACCTTTTACCCTATCTTCGCACGTCTTTCACCCATCCGAAAGACCCTTGGTTTTCCCACTATCTTCAACCTTCTTGGACCACTCCTCAATCCGGCGCGTCCTGACAGGCTATTGATTGGGGTTACCAAGCCTGCTTTGGGTCCAATTTTTTGCCGGGTCTTGAAACTCTGTGGGCTTTCTCACTCTTGGGTAGTTTGTAGTGAAGAAGGTCTTGATGAGATTAGCACCGCTGGAGAAACTTCTCTTTGGAAGCTTGCATCAGACGGTTCAATTACTCACCAGCGTCTGTCGCCCCAAACCACATTTGGCCTGCCTTGTCACCCCCTCAGCAAACTGATTGGCGAATCAGCCCAGGATAATCTAAACATGCTGCATGACTTGCTCGATGGTCGTTTTGAAACTGATCGACATCGGGCAATCTTAGACTTTGTCCTCATTAATACATCTGCCTTCTTAGTTCTTGCTGGAAAGACTGATGACTTTAAAGAGGGTGTCAGGTTGGCCAAAAGCAGCTTATTATCAGGCAAAGCTAAAGCTGCAATCTATAGATTTAGAGATCACGCTCAAGAACTAGCTCGTGCAACTTGCTAAAAACAAATAAACATTTGAAGCATTTATGCCAACCACTCAACTAATACCCTCATGGTTTGTGTGTTTCTTTTCAAAAAGCAACAGCCTTGTGCCTTACACATAGTCGATCGGCAAACAAGAAGCTTAAAGGACCGGCTAAAGATCAACAAAAATTCATCCTTCACTCCCTTATCCCAACTTACTGTTCTCAAATAGATGGAATAAGACGGTAGCTATAGGCTCTTGGGAAAAGCCTTACTCTATTTCAATACGTTATATGTGTACACTCCACGCATGTCTTTCCTATACTTTGGAGTATACTTACCAAGACTAGTATTGCTGTGAATGAAAACGTTATAAAACTGTTCACTGACCTTGATTTCTCTTCTAGCAAGGTATGACAAATAATATCCGCATGATAATTTGGAATTCAGTTTGTTTTCAACCGCTTTAATACTGCAAACCAGTATTTCAGTCTAACACATAAATTTGGTGACAGAGCCAAATCCTCAGTAGATAAAACCTATCAAATTCCTTTGGAATAACAAATTTTGTCCATTATGGCTTCTATTTATGGCGTTTTGAAACTCAATGCCAGCTTAACATTTACAGCTAATATTCGTGAGAATGGAAATCATGGTTGTGATTGGATTGAAAAAATATTTGTTGAATTATTTGAGTTATGATAAGGCTCAAGCAGTGTGCCAAATTACTAGGAAAGTATTTATATGATGATGTAAACATCATTATTAAAGGATTGCTAAACTGATTCTGGAAATTTGTGAAATTAGCACCATTTTTATCGTTAAAAATAAAATACTTTCTCGTTTTAAGCAATGTGAATATCTATGAGGAAATATGTTTGTGTTGACAATTCTAATTAAGGAATTGAGAATGTTTCAGTTGAAAGGGCGTTTTATGTTAGACCAGAATTTTCTAGTTTTACTTAAGTTTTGTGAATTTTTGATTTATTCTAGATTGTGAGAATTTCTCAACAAATATAGGTCATTAAAACTAAAAATAAGTTTCAAACAAAATAATTTGTTTTTTTTTTGTTTGAATTTTCCATATGATTTAAAGGTCAAAGGCATGTTTTCAAAATGTGCTGGGATTTCGGGTTTTAAGTTTTTATTAATATCTTTCTTTTCAGATTAATAAAAAAAGAAATTGCATTGTGTTAATATCATAAAACTTTTATGGCTTTGATGATTCAATGAACACAAAACATTACTCATAATCTTGGGAAAATAAATTGATGAGTAATAAGCACCAAATTTATTTGAAATTATTAATATTTGAAAGGATTTTTTTGGAAATTTCAACTGATAAATTCAAAATTGTCCTTTTTCATTACTAATTATTAATTATGTATGTTTTAATTAATTTAAAAGAATTTTTGGTTTATATATATAACTCAAAATACATATATAAAAAAAAGGAATAGGGAATAAGAGAATATATTGATTTTGTTTTTTCACTTTGAAAAAAAAAAAAATGAAAAAAAATTATTTCCAAAAAAAAAACTTATATTTTATTTATATTAAAAAAAACTTATTTTATATAATTAAATTTAATGATCATTTTTAAAGAAATTGTTAAAAATTCAAAAAATTATTGTGATTATTTATTTTGCATGGATTTAATTGGTATTTCCTGTATAATGAACCTAAAATTTCAGTCACAATGCAATATCTATTGCAAAGCTAAAGCAGCTCATCTGAGAAAAACTTAAAAAATATAAAGCAAGACTAATACTTATTTCATATAGATCGTCTAGAGCTATTGAATGAATGTTTTTTTATATTCATAAGTGTTGATTCTTCCTCACTTAAACATGTTGGTATATCCTGAATTGGTAATTAATGTTTAAATTTTCTTGATACCATCCAAGTTTTAAGTCTCTTTTATATAAGCAGGAACAGTCATATAGTAAAATAAGGTGGAATCACACAAAATATATTATTGGGTGTGACTTTTGACATTTTGATACTTTACATGTGTTTTTGATGAGAAGGAAGAAAAAAATATTCAAAGGCCTTAAGAAATGTATTGAAAAAAAGCTTCATGCCCACAAAATTCTTATTACCTTTTTTTAGTGCTTT